>CM026557.1:20989759-23389759 GCA_015143295.1 Tetracentron sinense | reverse complement strand
AATTAATTAAATAAGGATTTCAATTCCATAATGGAAGATCAAGAAAGAATTAAGAGGGGAGATTAGAGTTCTCTCTATTTTCTCTTCTAATTAAATTCTTTTTGGGTTCCATCAATTTAAATAGGAGTCTTGCTTGATAAGCAACCTATTAGATTGAGAATCAAGTTTAAGGAAATAGGTACGTGAGTACTCCCTTGGACGTTCTACCCTCTCTTCTCTTGCTTGAATCTTGGATCTTGACGTGTACTCCCTTCTTGGATCAAAATTTGGATGCGATCTGATTTTGAAATCAAGATTTTATTAAAGAAACCATAAAGAAAGCTTGAAGAAATCAAGGGGATCATCTTCCTTATTCTTCGGAATCCGTGAACAACAAAGGAGATCGTGTGTCATTGATAGAAGGCTTAACACTTGAGAAGCTTTGTGAGGTGTATGATTCTTGATCTCATGTTATTTCATATAATGTGATTCTTGATATTATGTTCTTCATTTGTTTGAGAAATATAAAATGTGAGGATGATCTTGGCAAAATAGATTGGATCTATTTAAATATTTTTTTTGTATTTACTTGATCCCCGGATCTTGTAAATTTTTATCAAGTTCTAGTATAACTGTGTTACAACTGTCTCTCCTGACTTCAAGAATGCTTGGAGGCTTAGCCTCTAAAGTTCTGCTATCTGGCTTCACAACAAAAATTTATTTACAAAAAATTATCCCTAATGATTTCTCATTAGATTTTTAGTCTTCTTATCCTAATAATAACCCCCCTCCCCTAGTTCTAATACCAAAAATTGATGTTGTCACCTGTCGGAATACTTAAAGTTGATTCCTTGGCAACAAGGACAATGTTTCCCCTTTCATTTATTTTTCGTTGTTTGATTTCTTTATTGCTTACTTATCTATGTTATCTAAACAAAATTGATCCTGACTATTCTGAGTTGGGCTTGGAAATTCAAAGACCTTCTGTGTCAGATGTGGAAGCTGAAAAATGTCGGGTTTCTTCCTCAATCTAAAAAGTATCCATACTGTCTTATAGTTGCCCGGAAGCCTCATGAATGGGAATTTTTATATAAACGACTGTCGGTTTGTACTGTGCAACAACAATATTGCTATTTAATATTTGTTTTTCAAGGAAATACTTATTTGATAAATTTACACAACAGTTTTCTGATTCTGATTCAGAATGCTGCAGTAGTAGTAGCATGTACTTCTTTTATTTTTTCACTGATGATGGTGGGGATAACATATCCTCATTCCTCAGAGAGATTATGAGACTATATCCATGCAAATAGCATCCCCATGTCTTGTGGAATAGTTGTACATAATATTTAACTAATACAATCATTTTTAGGGAAACTAGTGGTTGCTATAAATTTATAGACAATGGTCTTTAGATTTGATAATGATTCCGCTGCCACAATAGAACTACTAGTAGGTATCTCCTTTTTTTGTTTTTTTGTGTTGAAATTAAGTCAAGATCCTGTTATTGTAGAAACTAGATTGCATTATTTCTTACATATAAATTTTATAAATATGAAACTGCTGTAGGAATTAAGTCTGGATCTTCTATTGATGTATACTAATGAGAAGCATGGTTCAATAAAGACTGATACTTAAGGTAGTAAATGTTAACATCCTTAAATGTAAATCATTTTCTTTGTTAGGAAGGCAACTGGAAGATTCTGGGGTTCTCAATGGATCTCTTAGATCACGAAGTAATTCCTGGGGCTTGCACATGCCGCTTGTTTGTCCAGATGGTGCTGTTGTTGCGTATGCTTGGAAACGTCAACTCGCTGGCCAGGCTGGTGCATCTGCTGTTGACAGAACCAGGTGGGTGTAGAGAATTTTTTAATATATTGGTAGCATGTTCTACAGTAGTCCATCTTTTTCTTCTATTTTAGCTCTGCCATGTTCATGATATGTGCATCTTTTCTTTTACTGGTACTTGAAATTTTTTTTTTCATAGAGAGAATTTGTTTTCTTATAGGTTTTTACAGGCAATTGGTGTAAGGTGATCAAGGTTTAAATTTTCATTAGAGAACATATATTTGGTCGCTAAGAATACAATACTCAAAGCTGAAATGAATGCAAATCACTGATAACAAATGCATTAAAACTTTGATAAATGTTAAAAAAAAGTATTCATGAAAATATAAAGTGCTAGTACTAAACAACAATTCGGATTTAAAAGAACCTGCCAAATGATTGTGTAGTGCCCTTGCACTCAAAATTGAGTAATTAAGATCCATAATCCCACATATGACGTACCATCACTCCTATGACCTACATAAAAGACATACATGCATGAAAATGTAATGACAACTAAAAAGGTAAAACATATATTTTTGACTATTGTTCCTGTTGAAATATGTATGAAATTTAATGGGTGATAGGTAAATATGATTCTGATTGTGTTTTACATGGTTCACGTATGTACATGCATCTATTTTGGTTAAATGCCGTTGTTTGTGTAATATGGACTCTTATTCTCTTGGTTGGTTGGTTATTTACGTCGGTGCATATACATGATCATTTGTCTTGTTTCATTGAATCCAAATAGTTGTTTAAACTTTATATCAGGACTTTTGAGTATATTTTTCATGTTTGTTTTAACATTTTGTAAGGATTTTTTGCTTTTTGTACATCTTCATGCTATATTTACATTTTTAAAACTTAAGTAGGGTTTCATGCTTTTCAAAAAATTTAATGCTTTTTGCACATTCATAGCATAGTTGTAGGGAAGCTATGTATAAGGTGGGAAGCTCGTTTCCTAGACTCGCTTCCATCATGTCCCATTTAGTGGTCAAAGGGGGCTATTTACGTAAGAAGTGATGGGATAAACCTGAGTCTAAAGCCAGGGTGTAGATCCTGAGTAAGTATCGTTGGATTGAAACCTAAGGCACCTACTTCTCATAAATATCTCATGTAAAAGGTTAGGCTGACCATCCTAATATAATGGGAAAGATGCATTTATATCTCATTTCTCGCTTTCCATTTCCTAAGGGTTGTTTAAGCGTTGCTTCCTGCTTTCACTTCGCTTCTTACTTGGGTAACTATGGTTTGATAATGTTTATAGATTGGGACAGAGCCAACACGGTTCAGTACTTATTTTGATCGCTGAAGTTATAATATAATTTTTAGAAGGAGAGGTTTACTGAGTAGTGAACACACTAAATAAACAAAGGAAACCTCCTACCATTCCTCGAATATACACAATCCCTACCCACACTCGAGAAAAGCAGCCAGGCCCAAATCATCAGAATCCTCCCTAATGGACCAATATGCTGTGAAAGCAGATAAGTTAGACAATATAGGAGAATATCTGTTTTCCCCATGATTTAGTATCAATCAACATAGGTCAATATTTTGAATTATGATTATGGCAAACTTTTTGTTTTTTATTGTAAGTACAGCGAAAGTCGAGTATGGAGTTTCGACTCACCTGGTAGAAATGAATCCTTAAACTTATGAACTTCTTGTTCTTCGTAGCGCCTCCCCTCGTGCTCCCTCTTCTATTGTACACATGCCCACCATAAGCTTGCATTTTTGGTTTTTTCAACTCCGTGATAGTGAAACGTACCTGCTCCGGGTCCTTAATCTCTTCCTGTTCGAAATACTGGTCCATTGCGACTAAGCAGTCTAAGCTGCATGAAACTTGTTTCAATCTTTTCGAAACAATAGAACATATCAACCTTTATCAACTTATCTCGATAAAAAAGCCTAAGAGCTCCACCCAATTGATTGATTAAAAATTGAATTTTTTTCCCAGAATCAAATAAATGGGTGTATTACACCATCAAAATTCAAAACTTCCAAAAAAAATCTGCAAAAAACCCAAAAATTCCCAAATATGTAACTCTAAAAAAAGATATATTTCTCCAACTTGGAGTGTCGACCATATGACTACTTATGTGATACGTCAGTCATACGGCCTGCCGATGTCAGTCTTTGACTTTGGCTCCTTCGGTCTTTGAACCCTCTATTGCTTCTGTTGGACCTTTTTTGCTATGATACCAAGTAGAAATCTAAATCTGGTTGATAAAAGTAGAAGGAAGAAAAAGGAGAGGGAAGAGAATACATAGGTAATAGGTTTCTTAGAAAATAATGAGTGTTAGACACCAATGAGGTGTACATCCATGTTTTTATTTATAAAATATTTTAATGACAAAATTGCCCTTGTTTGTAAAACACCAATACACTAATCATGTATTATTGCCTTATAGATTTAGGCCCATTACAATCATCACAATTATAGCCAATGAAATAACACTGAGAAAGAAAATGTTCATCATTGTCATCATGTGAGCCATTTCTTAACTACTTAGAGTTGGTGCGTGGACCCTGTTCCACAATTCCAAGGCCATTATTAATTTGCTTCTGAATGTTTGCAGGCTAGCTCTCAAGGCATTTACTGATCAGAAGAGGCGATTTTTTCCGCACCTTGAAGACAGATCATTTGGCCAAACTTCTGGTGGGGAGTCTATAGTTTCAAAGAAACATTGTGTTTCCCAGGTGTCAACGTTGAGTTATAAAGAAGAGCTTATTGAAGACAGAACATTATCCAGTGTTCTAATGCGCTTGGAAAAAGAGGAACCTAGCATGGAAATTTTCACTTACCAGCGCTTGGATTGGTTAAAAAGAGCTTCGTCGATGTCCTCTTCAGCAAACGAAAATTCTATCCAGTCATCCAAGGAATATAATATCCACACATCAAATAAAAGAACAGAGTCACTAGATGCTGCTGCTGCAAATCAGGTTTCCGTTGTTGAGTTATTGGTTCCTTCTGTTTTTAGGGCTATAGTATCCTTGCATCCAGCTGGATCTGTAGATCCTGATGCAGTAGCATTCTTCTCGCCGGACGAGGTAATAATCTTGTTAAGAAGATGCTATTTTCATCTGATCCTCAACACTTGCATTTCTCAGAATAATTTTGCTCCCCTAGTTCTATTGTTCCACAAAATGTTGATTTTCTTGCATCCTACAAGTTTTTTTGTTCATCATATTACTTGGTGAATGTTATGGTTTTACTGAGAATCCGTCCAATAACATTTTATCATAAGCTTGAATATATATAACCATTATTCAAAAAATTGGTATTGAGGTATGTATTGGTAAGTCCAAAATAAGAAACGTATCAGGAAACAAACTGAAACGCTATAAAAAATCCAAAAAACATTAGGAAGTCATGGAAATTATAGCTAACTTATTTTAATGCAAAAATAACCTCAAAATATGATAAGACTCCTATAACTACCATTTAAATTATATGAGTTTTGACAAAGCATTACTTCTTAGATACGCTCTTATGTTGCACTATATATTTAAATACATATATTAAACTCAAATTGAGACATGGAAGCATAATTCATTTAGGAAATACACAAACATTTAAGATTACATCATTTAACAGTTAACACAACTGTAAACAGGTTCAGTCACAATAAAGGCAACCAATACATGGAAATAACAGTTAGAACTTAGAAATTCCCAACAATAATGCTTTTATGAAGTACAATATGAATGCATAATGATACAACTCAATGAGTACATCAGTACCACATCGAGTTACGTGTGGTCTTGAAATCATTGGTGCTACTGCTAGCGTCAAGTTGTACGAGGTATGTCTACTAGACATGGTTGCAGTATTGAGCCCAACTCATAGCTCTGATACCACATGTGGTAGTCTCTACAATATTGTGTTTGTACTGCTCAAGAGTACATGAAAATACAACCCAGACTTGCTGCACAACGGGTTAAGCTTGTGGAACTGCCAACTATTCATATCCACCATATGAATCGGATGATTGTGTGTAGAGACGATGAATTTTCATTCATTGTTATATGTGCCATTTGTGCTGATTACATAGGTAAAGTGTTATAATTAAATGCAAGGAGTGTTTCTATGCTAATTAATGATGTTTTGCACGTTGAAAAGATTAAATGAAGAAAATAAGTGAAAACCAATCAAAACAAGCCAAAGCATCAAGGTGGGAGACCCACTAGTCGACCGCCCATAGCACCGGTCGACTGGTGCACGCATTGAGGGTTAAATTTTGTATGGGGTTTTTTGGCAGAGAAGGAGTCAAGGACCGCTCGATTGACCACCTTGACCGGTCGACCGCCCCACCCCACGGTCGACAGGCCTACTATAAATTTGCCCAGAAACCTTCTAAAATAAGGATTCCCAAATGTAATTCGTTCGTATGACCATTAATTTACGATTTGTGGAAGTCTAAGGGTATTGATAAAATTTAATAACTCTAATGGTATTATGGGAAAGTTTTTCCTAGGTGCACTATGATTCTAAAATTAATTTAGTGGGTCCCACACTTAGAGAAGTAGACTCCTTTAGATTCTACACACAAAAATCTTTTAAATGTATTTAATTAAATTAATTAATTTCCTTTATATAAAATGGTATAGCAAAACTCTCTCTTATATACATGATATGGTTGTTTAGAATATTGATGTATAGAAGTGGGGCCATTATGGGTGGGACGTCCCTCTCTCCATCTCTCTTTCTAATTTGGAATTAGAAAGTAGCTGAAAGGGAAAAATAATAATCTAATTAGGAAATTAGATATATGGAAATAATCCTAATCTATTATGAATTAGGTTAGGAGAAGGAATCATAAATTAATTAGGAAGTATCTTAATTGTTTTATAATTGAATGTGATAACAAATAAAAAAGATGAAAAACAATAAAGGCTTTGTGGCCATGTGATTTCAAAAGAGAGAATACCATGTGATCCTTTCCAAAGAGGAGTCTTACGTAAACTCACAAAAGATTATTCTTTGCAAGAATGTGACATCATCAATCCTTTAAGAGAACACACACTTTCTTTAAGAGGACACATGATGACAATACTCCACTTATTTTCTCTCATTTCTCTTCGGAAATTCTCCTTTTTGGAGACTTGTTGCACGTGAACCCTTTGCAAGCATGGTGGTGGTATTAGAGCAAAGACATTAGGTTAGCTAGGGCATAGGCTTTTGTGTCATTATATGCAAGGATAAGTATTTGTATGATAGATTAAGATGACTTTCCAAGTCAGACTTATGGTTTACTCTTTACTCTCAGGACTATCAAAAATGAGGAGAGGGACTGTAAGGGAGAGATAAATTCTCTTTTCAGAAAGTATTTATGTTTTTGCCTCTTGTAAAAAGAAGGAGAAATGACTCTTACATAAGGAAGAGATGAAAGAAATCTTCTCTAAAGTAACTCTCCTTTTTGGGAAGGATCACATCCAAGACTCCTTATGGAAAGGATCATGTGCCACACCTCATCTTCCATGATTGATCTCATTGCCAAGCATCCAAGAGAAATAAAGAGTGGAGAGGGAGTGTATGACTATACTCTTTCCTTCCATGATGATGTCACCACCACATGCTTGCAAAGGGTTCACGTGCAACAAGTCTCCAAAAAGGAGAATTTCCTAAGAGAGAGAGGAGAGATAATAAGTGGAGTATTGTCATCATGTGTCCTCTTAAAGAAAGTGGGTTTTCTTCTCTTAAAGGATTGATGATATCACACATTCTTGCAAAGGAGAATCTTTTGGAAGCTTACGTAAGACTCCTCTTTGGAAAGGATCTCATTACCTTCTCCCTTTTGAAATCACACAACCACAAAGCCTTTATTGCCTTTCATTTAAAAAAAAAAAATCTAATTCAATTATAAAACGATTAGGATACTTCCAAATTAGTTTATGATTCCCTCTCCTAATCTAATTCATAATAGATTAAGAGTACTTTCATATATCTAATTTCCTAATTAGATTAGAATTCTCCCCTTTCAACTACTTTCTAATTCCAAATTAGAAAGAGAGATGGAGAGAGGGACGTCCTACCCATAATGGGCCCCACTTCTATACACTCATGTTCTAAACGATCGTATCATGTATATAAGAGAAAACTTTGCTATATCATTTTATATAGAGGAAATTAATTAATTAAATTAAATACCTTTAAAAGATTCTTGTGTGGGATCTAAATGGGTCTACTTCTCTAAGTGTGAGACCCACTAGATTAATTTTAGAATCTTAGTGTACCTAGGAAAAAATTCCCATAATACCATGAGGGATATTAAATTTTATTAATACCCTTATGCTTCTACAAATCATAAATTAGTGGTCGTACGAACGAATTACATTCGAGAATCCTTATTTTAGAAGGTTTCTGGGTGAATTTATAGTAGGCTGGTCGACCGGTCCTTAACTCCTTCTCTGCCGAAAAACCCCATACAAATTTCAACCCTCAGTGTGTGCACCGGTTGACCGTTATGGGCGGTCGACTGGTGGGTCTCCCACCTTGATGCTTTGGCTTGTTTTGATTTTTAACTTATTTTCTTCGTTTAATCTTTTCAACATGTAACACATCATTAATTAGCATAGAAACACTCCTTGTATTTAATTGTAACACTTTTACCTATGTAATTAACATAAATGACACATATAACGATGAATGAAAATTCAAGTCTCTACATCCTCCCCTTTTTATTAGAATTTTCCCCTTGAAATTACATACCTTACGTACTAAGTAGGGATACTTTTCTCAAAAGAATCGACATGTCCATGGCAAGCTGAAAGCCAATCCATACCTAGGATCACATCGAAGTCTTGAAAATCAAGGATAATCAGGTCCACTGGCAACTCATGTATTCCAATACGGATAACACAAGCACGATGTACCATATCCGTGATAACTGAACTACCAATCGGAATTGCAATGGATAATTCAAATTCAAGCTGATTCGGCTTCGATGGAAAACCCAAAGCAAACTAAGAGTGACAAACGAATGTGTTGAACCAGTGTCGATCAACACGTGTGCTAGGTACTCATTAATCAGCAAGATGCCTGAGTTTTATGCATAATTAAGTGTCAATCAAGTGCACAAACACATATATCATATACCTATCAAGTTTCTACACATATAGCAACATATTAACATTCATCATTGAAATTTCATACTTAAATTAATAATAATAAGTAATAGTTACCTTGGTTGTTGCGCCTGATGACGAAAGTCTTGAGAGCAACAATAAACCATAAGCCCAACTTGAAAACAATCTTAACCTAGACTTATAACGAATCTAAAGCCTAAGCCTTAAAGAACTTACATCTTATTCGCTCAAGGATTTCCTTCTAAACCTACTTAACCCTAAGGAACCTAATGCCTTTGCTCTGATACCATTCCTGTCTCATACCTTGATCCATAACCATAAGATGATGATGTTGGATAAATCTATCCTTGATCAGGAGTCATAGTGAAGAGTCCGTCATTAAGCATCTCAATGCCATGGAGGATTGCATCTATACCCTGAGGCACACCTCATAATTTGTGCATCCTTGATGCTGCATTGCTTGTTGCAGGTGTTGCTGTCCCAATGTTCTGTGTCAATGCTATGTGCAACTACCATGATCTTGGTCCCGTGTAGCATGATCAAAGATCGGTAAGGCAATTTGCGGTGGCCGCGGAGGGGATGTTGGGGGAAGCATTGGGTTGGAGAGATCCTTTCTAAATACCTCATACTTTTCAAATGACCTAAATAATGCTGGATTTTTTTATCCAGAATATCCCCAACCCTTTCCAAAATGGGTCGAGACACCTTTCCCCCTCCTTATCCAATCTCAAAAGTACCCAAAATGCCTTCTAAAAAACCCATTTTCTTATAAAATCACCCAAAATCCAATAATCATAACCCATAATCCATGTACTAATATAACTCATGTACTAACTACACTATGTACTAACTAACCATATAACTCATGATAGAAAACTATATTTCTCAAATCCAACACTTTCTAATTTTTATTTTATTTTTGCAAATGAAATCTCTTTAGCAAAAGTAACACTCACTAAATCTTTCACTTACTAAATAACAATTCTATTCATATTTATGTAGTCTCCTATTGATTGTATGTTCAAGTCATGGTCCATTTAAACTTGATGATTTCTTGCTATGCTAAATTGATTCCTGATTTTACATTTTAAAAGAAAGAATCATGACCTATGGCAATGCACTAAGATAGTTTTAAGCTTGGCATGATGCTCCAAAAGATCACATGAGCCTAAACTGCGAAGGACGCCTAGGACACCCAATAATTAAAAAAAGATCAGAAAATAGATAAAATGTAAAGAAAATCAGAAAGTACTAAATCCCCAAAATAAAGTTGATTCTTGCATGTTTGACTACGTTTGACCTGATTCTTGTTAGGTAACCCTAAATGTGTTCGGTCACCTTAGTTAGAATCTAGGCTAGTTTGTTTCTTTTTTTGGGCATATTACATATTTCAATATGGTTTTCTTTAGAAACTTCTCTTAGCATGTTTCCCTTTTAGCAAGTTTCTTTTTTGGGCATGTTTCCCCCTTTAGCAACTTCCTTTTCTACCATGAGTTCCCCTTTATCGCATATTTATTTTTAGGAATAAATTATTGCTGGTTTTCTAATGAACTAGTATAAGTTTAAGGGGTAGGTATCCACACCGGGTAGGTGTCTAAGGATGCCTCATACCTTCACTTAGACATAAATGAATCTTTTACCTTCATCTCTTTTAGACAATTGTCTTTACCTTTGGTTACTTTTAGGATTTTTATCATGCCCGGATTTCTGAAACCCGACCCAGTCCATTATCTATGGTCCAGCCTGAGATCCAGAATTTGGGGGTGGGTCAATTTTTAATTAAATTAATTACTGAGAATTTACGACTAAGTATATTAAATTATATATATATATATATATATATATATATATATATATATATATATCTATATATATTGAAAATTTATGCTCAAAAAGTGTGTTATTGTATCTCAAAAATTCGGATATTGAGGATTACATATCCGATTTTTACGATGCTTGATCCTCTGGACTTTAGACTTAATATACTAACAAGAAAATTTGTAATCTACCCTGAAACCTTTTATTTCTAATTTTTAAAGTTATTTATTTTCAGTTTAACATACCGAAATCCAGTATGCAAACTGGACCAATCAGTGATCTCAGATTTTTATTTAATACAATTTTTACTGAAATTGATCATAATATTTATGTACAAAATTTAGAAGCAATGACCGATTTGAAAATATTTTTATAAGTTACACTTTTGAACAATTTTTATTGAGAAAAATTGGACCCAAACCAAGTACTCTGTTGCTAGAATTCTGTAAATTGACAGAACCTAAGATACTAGTGAATACTAAAATTTTGGATCTCACCGAACTCAACACCAACTTCAATGAATTATAACTTTCTGGAAAGCCAATCCAATATAATTTTATGTAAAAAAAATATTTTAGTAAAATCTAGTTTTTTTATTTATTTATAACAGGGACCTTTCTGGGTTTTAGAATTTTTTGAAGATTCATTTTTCAGCAAAATAATTAAAAAAAAAATAGTAAACGAATTTATTATTGTCTGAAATTTTACAGAGACATGTTTCTATCAGTCTAAGAATTATGTATAAAATCTCAGATTTTTCTGAGCACGGGAGAATATTTTATAAATATTTTTCCGCAACTAATTCTAAAATTTCAGGAAAACAATGTCGCATTAATTCCATTTAAAATATTTGGAATTAAAATTTGGTCTCTATACCTCCCATTCCTTTTTAAGACATTTAAATGAAACTAATCGTTATTTAGGAAGTAAATGTTCTTCCAAAGTTCATACTCATTCACCAAATCAAAAGAAAAAAAAAACACTCTAAATAACCAGTAAGACATGTTCCATCAATAATGTAATTAATTCTAAATATCGAAAGAAATCTTCCTACTTTTTCTTCACTTCTTAGCATCAATTACTCTAGGCCTGAAAATATTGTCATGAAACGTAGAATGAGTCGTGAAATCCAGTAGGAAAAATCCGTACTCCCCTTCTTACAACAAAAAGAGATGCAATATGTAAATATATAAAAAATATAAATCAAAATATTGTGTCATGCAAGTACAATGACTCAATTTTCGCACCAGCTCGGCCTTGCTATCGTCACCGATTTTAATACCGGTTCGGTCAAACTGACTATCCTAGACCAAGGGATATTCCCTTAGGGCTTTAGGGGATCCATGAGCCTAACTTGCTTCTCATTTTATGGGCTCTCATCCACGACGTCATGTAACCGTCATTAATGCATAAATCATGCATAACATGTTATTGACAACATAACAATCGTGGTATCTCATATTTTCTGTACGTTCACATGTTATCTCATTATATCAATTTCAAGATTCTTAGCACAATAATAAATAAATAAAATTATTGCATGCTATTAAAATTCTAGAAAATTTTGAAACATGCCATCACCTCTCTAGAATTTTTAAAAACAATATCATCACTTATCAAAAATTTATTTTATTTTATTAAATTTTTTACTACAAGTTAATTATAAGAAAAGAATGGACACCTACCTGGATTTTTCTCGATTATTGTTTTCCTCCCGGAGACTTTTGACTCGATCTTTTCACTCTTTTTCTCGGGCTTGATCTATAACTAGAGAGAGTATTCTTCAAGACTTAGTGCACCGAAAAGAGAATAAAAAATTAAATAAATAGATTATGCGGGAGAGATGGATGATCGGAGTGCGAGGAAAACCTAGGAAAAGAGGAAGAAAAACCAAAAGAAATTCTTACCTTTATTTTTTCTTTCTTTCTCTCTCCCTCTACATTTTCTCTTTCTCTACTCCAACGTTTTTTTTTTCACTCCCTACTTTTTTGTTTTGAAGTTTTCAAAAGAGACGTAATCTAAACTAATCTATATCTCTTCCTTAATTTAATTATTTTTTTAAATGGGTGGGCTTTTGACCCATGGGTTTTCCACCTTAGACTCATAAATCATTATCATTATATATATATATATATATATTTCTCTACCCCAATGTTTTTTTTTTCACTCCCTACTTTTTTGTTTTGAAGTTTTCAAAAGAGACATAATCTAAACTAATCTATATCTCTTTCTTAATTTAATTATTTTTTTAAATGGGTGGGCTTTTGACCCATGGGTTTTCCACCTTAGACTCATAACTCATTATATATATATATATTCCCGGTTATTATAGTTCCTATTCACCCACAATCTAGAATGTTGAACGGGTGGCATTCTCCTATTCTTTTTTTTTTCCCGTTGAAAACAAATGGATCAGAATTCTTCCCTTTTACCTACCGGCTTCTCTTTCTGATAATGAGAGTTAGAAAGAATTTGTTGAAATTTATGCTCTAATTATACGCACTTATTTTTAGAAAATAAACAATAACAGTTTATGAGTATTAGTCTTGTCTGTCTCAACCTGTGTCCAAAATGCACAGATTCTTCTGATATGAGTAACAAAAGCCGTGTTCGAGGCATGTTTGCGTTCATGTCCACACGTTTTGACATGAGACACCCCTATTGTCTTAAAGAATCCGCACAACATAACATTTTTTACCTAACAAATTTTGTCTAGGGTTTTTGCACCCCTTTCTCCAAACTATATTCTGTTATTTGTAGTGCTAATTTGGTCTTACTTATGCTTTATTTCTAATTTTTGATAATTATTTTCTATTATATATGAAAATCTTAAATGTGTGTAATTTTGATAAATAAAGTAAAATTTGATTGTTTAGGCATCGGCTTATCAATGCCTAGCCGAGGGGACCCCTATTGCCTTGGTGTTACCTCGACACTTTGACTATATATATTTATCAGTATAGTCGGTGTTTCCTAGGCCACACTGCACCTAGCGTTAGGGTTGTAAACGGAGCGGATTTGGAGTGGGTATCACTCTATCCGAATTCGATCCGACTCTATTGTCCGCATATCCCAATTCGATCCGGTATCCGCCGGATATTAGAAAATGATATTCGACTTCGTATTCGATTAAAATAATCGAATTTGAATAATATCCGATTAGTTTAACTTAAAAAAAAAATTAAAAGATGAATTCAACAAACCCTTAAAGGCTCTTACTTAGCATGATTTTAAAAAAAATAATTAAAAGATGAATCCAATAAAATCTCTCAATTTTGTATCCCAAAACAAATACAGACTGCAAATAAAAAAAAAATTAAAAAGAGAAATGGGAACACAGCAGAAAGTGAGAGAGAGAGAGAGAGAGAGAGAGATGGAACATATTGAGGAGAGATGAAACTATGCTCAGACGATCAAGACCAAGACATGGGTTGGCCTTTGCGATAACAATGATCACAAGCAAGGCAGATGAACTTTGAGAAAAAATGAGCTGAGTTGAAGATGGAGATGAACAAAGAGGGAGGCAGACCATGCCAATCGCTATGGGTGGGGAGAGAGACGAGTTTCTCTCTTCCTCCCGTACTAAGCATATGGTTTTCTTTAAAACAGTGGGTTTTTCAAAAGAGGTGGTAAGCACATAGTTTTCTTAAAACAGGTGGTTATTTTTTCAAAACAGGTGGTTTGAAGACCGAAGTTCACGGTTTGTATCTTAAGTACACGGTTTGTCTCTAACTTTAAGATTTTAAGTTTCAAAACTTCATCTGGGCCATTAGATTAACAAGAAACGTACAAAAACAAGGCACATTATATGTTATCTTCTGGCTGTCGGATATTTAGCGGAGCGGATATAGCACTATACGGCTCCGCTTATAAACGGATAACATATTTCTTATCCGTATCTGATCCGGCGGATACCTTATTTGGATATTATCCAGCTAAACGGAGTCAGATTCGGATAATTCAGATATCCATTTACAGCCTTACCTAGCGTGGACCCGTAAATGCTCCTAATCTAGGTTTAGACATGCAGTCGTCAAAACGAGGTTGCATAGTGGTGCCCATGCCTTGTTTTTAGGAACTAAAATTTCATGTTATTTACAAAATCTAAAAAATAAAACAATCTATAAAATTGAATATACTTTACTTTACAGGCCATGTCCAAAATTTGCTTGGAGAAAATATTTTGCACTCTCTCTCTTCCCTTTTCTCCAAACTAATCTGTAGTGATATTTAGGTCTTGCATATGTTTTATTCGTATTTTTAATATTTATTTACAATTATATATGAATATTTTAAATCATTATGATTTTAACAAATAAAAACAAATGTCACCTTGGCATCGGCTTAGCAAGGCCTCAGTAATGCCTTCGCTTGGAATCCCTAATAACTACGCATCAGCTGAATGCTTGCTTATGCTGGCATGTATATGTATATATAATTCAAAATTCACATAGAAAGAAATAAAGTTAAGAGGCGAGAAACTCAATTATGATTTTCCTTTTAGTTCATTTCCATAATGTAAAACAAATAATGTTTGGTTCTTTCCTACAAAAGGTCACACTACAAAACTATGATGTGAACGGGTTACTCCAAAACCCTTGATGTGAAATAGACCATTTGCTCCTGCACTGTCTGGTCATCTTTGGGCTCTGGGCTTTTTTCTTGACACGGATGAGTGTGGAGTGGGTCTTCCCATTTTCCTTTATGAGCTTCTTATCTGGTTGACATCTGACGACTTTGGTGGGTGCTAAGGAATCCATATGGATTTTTTTACTTGATGCGATCTCATGGACTATATGAAAGGAGAGGAATGGTTGTGTATTTGACAATTCCTCTTCTTCCCATCATCACATCCTGTCATGTGTGCGCGAGATTGTGGACTGGAGTTCGTCTACTTAGTTGGATCAAGAAGTGGGGGATATCCTACGACTATGAGGAGGCGGTTGATTCTCACCGTGTTATTCTTTCTTGATTTCCTTTTTCTTATGCTGTTTTTTATTGCCTACATCCTTGTGTTCCTAGTTTACGCCTTTGTAAACTATTGCTTCCTTTTTTATAATATATCATCTGATTTACCGATGAAAAAAAACCCCTTAATATGTTAAATATAACACATTAGGTATTAGTTTGTACAAATTTAAAAGATAAAAGAACAAGGATTTTTAAAAAAAAATCTTAGTCATATGACTAGAACCCTTAAAAAAAAAACCTAATGTATGAGAGAAATACCCCTGACATAACTTATAAGGGGAGCCTAAAGGCGCTAAACGTATACCTCACATGCATCTCACAGTATGAGGTGCGAGCATCAGTGGGTTTGAGCTCTAGGGCAGCACCTTGAGGCATAAGCGAAGGTCCCCTTTTCAAACACTTCTCTTTGGTGCTCAGCGTCACCATATTTTCATTGTGTGATCTTCATCATTTGAAGCTTACTATTCTTCCCCTGATCGCTTGACTTGTACTTATGTGTTTTGTACTATATTCAGTTCAAGTGTTCTATTAAATCATACATGTGATCAATCCATTAAACCTTTTATATTCTTCAACAGGGAGGCAGCTACGTACATGCACGAGGTTTTTCAGTGCATCATGTATTTAGAGAGATTACGGTAAGAGTTGATGCGGTTCACTTCATATTTCTTGTAGGTTAACTGCCAAGTATGACATAAGTATTTAGTATTCTTCAAGTGCACAAACTCAGATTTCCGTTCATTGCTAGCAGGAACATGCTGTCGTGGCTTTGCAGTATTTTCTTGGCCTCAAAACTGATACAGCTTTGTATCTTCTTCTGGTACTCTCTCTATCACATGTTTGGGGAGTTATGGCATAGTTCAATCTTCCATCTTAAAGTGCTGTTGTAAATTGATTTAATACAGTTCATATTTCACTCTTCTAATGTTCTGCATATGTTTTTGTAGAACTGGATCTGCAGCTATCAAACTCTATTTACGAAAGTTTGCAGGTAGTAATTTCTTTTCATCCGCGTGTGTCTGTTATTGCTTTCGGACTTTAAGTTATAAATTGTTTGTGGTGCAGTAAGTGCGGACGGCTACTTTCTATGGACAGGCAATCGGCTTTACTCTTGCCTCCTGTTCATCGTCCTTACCAACACTCTTCTGCTACAAAAATTTCATCAACCCAATCAACATTTGGAACGAAGGACCAGAGCTTGGATGTCACGATGGCTTATCATATTGGATGTTCTTCGGATGAAGCCTAGCCACATCCCACTGGTTCAGGTATGCCTGCAAGGCCTTATAGCTAAGGAAATGGCAAAAGTGATAATTTCTTTTGAGAGGACCTCTATTAAATCTTGAATTTTTCTTTGTTACAGTAATAGAGGTCAATAAAATCTTTAATTATTTTAAGGGTTCATGGAGATATGTGAATGTTGTAGATTATGTTCGGGCTATTTGAGATTCATTGCACATAGCATAGTTACTTGTGCGAGAATGATGAAGAAATGATTGTGTTAACTGTTATGAAGCAAGAATATCATAGAACCTGTTTGGGTTTGGCTTCATGACTGGGAGGTCAAATATTGATGCTATCTTCTTACTTGGACAACAGTGAGGTCAAACCGTCACATAGGCAACTTTTGGGTGACTACTTTGCCTTGTTGGGACCCCTAGTGCGTGGGCATGACCTGGGCGCTTTGACTATACTGTGGGGAAATTTAAGGAGAAATATTCGGAGCTATAAAATTCCCTATATTCTATTTTGACTTTAACAAAGCTTATGATGGAGTTCCTAGAGAGATAATCGATTGGTTAATGACTTAATGGGAAAGAAAGGGCAAGCGAGCAGATATATCGACGTCATTGAAGACATGTATTGAGAGGGGTGATTAGTGTGAGAACAATTGGTAGAGAGACAAATGACTTTCCCATTACTGTTGGTTTACTCTAGGCCAGCCTTAAACTGGCATTTTTTCGCATTGATTGTGGGTTAGTTTAACAGTTCATTTACAAGAGAGTCCAATTGGTGTCAAGGGTTTGAAACTAGGTCAAACATTGAGAGTCTCGGTGTTTTAATTGGCAAAGGCGTGAGGCGAGGTATTAGGATCTCCAAAGGCATAAGGTGTAAGCCTCAAGGCGTGAGACATTAATCTCACGCTCCCTAATTTTGTGGATTTTTTCAAAAAGATCTTAAAAAAAGCCATGAAAATGTGTGAGTATATATATATATACACACACACATCATCAATGTCTTTTATCTCAAATTCTTGGGGTTAGCGACACGAATTTTGTTCCGACATTTCATTCTATTAAAAGATATAACTTCACTTTAATCATGTGTTATCAAATCTTTCTGAAACACACGCGCGCACGCGCGCACACACACACACACATATATATAGGCAGATGGTGTTCAATTATCCGTTCATGTGGGGAAGTTTGAATCCCAGCCGACAGTTACAAGGAAGTCACAAAAAAAATAAAATTATATCCAAATGGTGGCTAGAACCATATTGTTGGTAAATATATGAAGCACATGCCTAGGTTTAAAGTGAGTGTCGATGCTTGCGCTTCATGTGAGCCTCATACTTTTAAGGCGTAATCCTCATGGGATTTAAGCCTCAAGTTTGAGCCTCACCTTGAGGCGAGCCTCGAGGTGTATGCCTCACACGCCTTTTAGAAACATTGGACAAAATATAGAGGGAAACTTTTAGTAATAACATGCTTAGAGATGTGTTGTTAGTCAAGATTGATGGTCAATAGATACCCCAAAGCAACCAATTATAGTATCTCGATTTGATTATTTGTGAGGAAAAGATTGATGAGAATATTGCCTGAAGAGCTGGATGGCTGAAGTGAAAATAGGCTTTTGGAGTATTATGTGACCCATAGATATCCTATTAATCAAACTAAAAGAAAACTTTTACAAGTCAACTATGAGAAAAAAAAACAACCATGCTCCATGGAGGCATGATGCCAGAATTCTAAAAAATAATATTTTAGAAGTGATTATATCCGAGATGATGATGTTGTGACGATAGTCGATAGGTAACAAAACTAGGAAAGATAATTATAATTGCAGGCATATGAGTGAACCTAGGAGTAGCACCAGTTTTTTTTTCCTTCCAAACTAAATGGAATGAGGAAAATTGCCTCAGGTTTGGCTTCTCCAAAAAGAAGCAAATTAGAGAAAAAAAAGGCCACCTATTGTTTCAATAATTTTCGAACTCCTGCCTTAAAACAGGCCACTCACACTGTTTGAAATAGACTACTTTTTTTGACATGATCGCCTCCATCTCATCAAAGACACGTTGCTAGACCTTTTTTCAGTCCATGACAAAATCGTTTGAGGACCGATTCGAACTCCTGCTACAGTGACCTGCTACAGTACCTGAGTGAATCTATCACCTGCAATATTGCTACAGTGACTCGTGCTACAGTAAAGCAAGGTTGTTATTAAATCACAAAATCATTTAGGACCAACTCGATTCAAATCGTAAATTGTAAGATTCAATCCATTTTTTTTTTAAATTGGTAAAAAATACAAAAAAAGTAGAAAGTGGAAAAAACCATTATTCAAAAGATTTCATTCATATCTATCGATAAAAGAAATTAATGAACATTTCATTTCATACAATATACAAAACGCGAATGAAGTTTATAAAACGAAACAGAACCCCCAATATCATCAAAGATAAATCAACAAAAGTAAACTCATATAATCATCTTGTATGAGATCAAGTATCAAAAGACTAGTACAATTAAAAGACTAATAAAATAAACTATCAAGTTTTCTCAGAGTCCAACTCTCCAACTCCATCATCTTTGTTCTTCCTCATTTCTTCTATTTTCTCTCATTTTTTTCCGTTTCACAGAATCAAAGAGAAAACCTAAATAGGGGTTTTAGCATGTCCGTTATAGGGGTTTTTTTGTTTTTTCTCTCTTCTTAAAGACATAAAGTACATTTAGAAAATTAAAAGAATAAAAAGCATTATAAAAGAGATTTTTTTAAGGATCGGTCTGTAACAGAAGTTTAGTGCTCGAATCGTACGATTTGAAATGCGAATTGCAAATCGAATGAGATTTATCTAATTAAGATTTTCACTTGCAATTTGAATCGTTTTGCCTGTGATTCGATTCAAATCTTAGGATTTGAATCGCAAATCACAAGGATTTAACAACCATGCATTAAAGCGTGATAGTGAATAGTGTAAAGCAAATAATTCTATCTACTTTCGGTGGATATCAAATGCTTTCAAGTCCCGAAGGCTCCTGATGTCTTGACTCAAAACCATTTCAAATCCGCCCAAAGTCTATAATTAGAGCTCATTAGTTCTTGAGGGCATCTGGTGTTTAAGATTAATTATAATTTTTCTATTCTTTCTGAGTGCTTCCTCTGAGTTATTGAATGCTTGTAAAGTTCCCCCTCTCGTTCTCTCGTCTCAAGCTTGCATATCTTTCTCTTTGTAAGTATATTATCTCTCATACTCTGTAACTTTATCTGTTTATATATGTGTTAGTTTCCACCGTGTTCATGGTCATGTTTGTGTTTACATTAGTATCATTTCTTTCGTGTTTATGGCGATACTTATGTGTTTAGGTTAGTATCCGATCCGTAGAAATGGTATCAGAGCCAAGTTACTAAGATTGTTTTTGCCTTGGTAAGTTGACATTTTGACCAAAATTAAGCTGACATAACTGCTTAATTTGAAATTATTCATCTCTTCTGTGGATCTAGAACCCAAGTTGTGGGTTAAGCTCTGTAATGATCGTCTGAGCCGCTGTTAGGCATTTTAGGTCACTTTTGAAACTCATTATTCCCATTGACAGCCAATGGAAATTTGTTTGATAAAAATTTCAAGCTTGGTTAAAGTCTTTATTTAGTAGAATTTATCATGGCAATTTCTTCGTGGTATCTCTGTTCGTATTACTGATATTATTTCTACTAGTTCTTCTAACTCTTTTCTTAATGTTTTAACGACTGATGAACAATTCATCCTAGATGTTATCGAATGAAATTTCAGATTTTCAAAATAAAAAACAACAATTAATTAAAAAATCTTGAACAAGTCAAAAGTAAAACCCCCTATAACAAAACCACTAGAAGAATATTATAATTTTAAAATTTCTCTTCAGGGTCACAAAACTAAAATATAATTTCCTTCTGCTAATATCCAAACTCCTCAAGAAGAAATAAATGAAACAAAAAGCGAATAAAAGAGCTATTAAAAAAACAGATGTCCTTTTTTTTTAAATGGAAATTTTTAGAAGGAAACCCAAAAGTTTCAAAAACCAATCTGGCTCTACCTAAATAGAATATTAGAATGATGGTTCTTGATATCGCATGGTAGCATCTCCCACAAGATGTTGCCTCTCCTACCAAAAGGACTTTTACGCCACCAAGGAGGAAATCCTTAGCCTCTTTAACCATGACATTCCAAATAAGGAAAAGAACAAACACCAGTGACCCAGGCTGTTGAGCAATGAAACAATATGCAATTCACTTATTCCTCTGCCCCCTTGCACATGCATCACCTATTCATGATTGCCATACCCTGATTTGTAAGATGACTGATAGCGAGTATTTTATCCAAAATGGACGATCAAACAAAAGGCTTGACCTTAGATGGGACTGGGTCCTACTATATTTATATCGTCCCAGACTGGGGTTTTCTGACAAGCTTCTTGTCCTCATTTTCTATGAGATCTGTAGAAATCTTTAGTGGTAAACACCTCTTCGAGTTCCCTCTCTAGTTTCCACACACTACGGTCTTCCAGGTCTGGGATTACTGACTTGAGGGACAAACAAGCATTACTTAGTCTCATACTCTCTCGTTGGCACAGAGGTTCCTACGGAATATAGGACACCTAACAACCTCCTCATTTCTCTGCTAAAAAAGGTCACATACCAACACATCTTGACCATGGCTATCCTTACAGTTTTGAGTATACCTCGTAAAACTTCCCGTACCCACATTAATTGTCTTCCAAAAAGCGAATTCTGATCCCACAATCTGCTAATTGATGTGCTCCAACCACTGTTCCTATACCTTCATAATTCCTTTCCACACTCCTACAACCTAAGACCACTGAGATGGTTTGAACATGTGCGATGAAGAACAATGATGGCTCAGTGCGAATGAGTGCTTTAGCACTAAAAGAAGGAGAGTACCGAAAGGGACGCAGATTAAATATGTTAAAAGATCTTAACATACATGCATTAACTGAATACATGGCTCTAGATAGAGTGGTCTTGATCCCAAGCAGTTGAGACTTGAGATAACGCTTTGATGATGAATAAGAGTTTATATTTTACTTTTCTGCCAGCGTTGCACATGTACAATGCTGGGACTTACTTTTTGTTGAATTGAGAACTGTTACTGTTTGTGGAGAGAGAAGTATCTGATGGTGTAGAATCTGACACATGGATAATTTATATCCCATAATCATCTATCTATATAATTTGTATACATTTTACTTATTCCTACATCCATGGAACTTCTGCATGGTCAACCTGTCACATTGTTATCTAAATCCGAAGATCTTTTAGCGCGCATCATCTGCTTAACGCTTCCTTGTACAAAAATGACGTTTCATGATTCTGTTATTTCAGGTGCACAATCCTAATGAATTTGGGACAAATTTAATATCATCCAAGGCACGTGGCATGCTTTTGGAGAATGGTTTGTCATGCTTATTTTTCAATCTCAGAACTTTAGAAGGGCAGAATTTAATGCCTAATCTTGTAGTTTTATTTATGGTGTTAAAAATGCAGCATCCATTTAAGGTAAAGATAAACCAGTATTCAGTTAGTCCTCACCCTAGATCTTCTATGCCAGTGCCAAATATGCACATTATGATGAAAAGCTACTCCATACAGAATATGGCAGATGGTCCAAAAGAACAGATCAAATGCTACAAGTTCAACCATCTAACTTTGTTTTCTTGCACCAGTGATTTCCTTAGCGGTTGCGACATACATACCAAATGCAAGTGCTGATGGTTACAGAAAAAGGGTGACCTTTGCCTATTCTGTTGAGGAAGGAAAAATTTATTTTTCTCAAATGCAGTCAAGGGAAGAGCTTACGGATATGTATTGACATCTATTTTGGTACTAAATGCAACCCATTTTGTTGGTTAAATGGAATTGTTGTATTTGCAGGCGGATCTTGAAACCCGTCAGGAAAAAAATCCAACTGAATTTGAGAAACCTAGTCGAACGGCAGAATTGTAGAGATTTTGTTGACGATATCAAAATTTTGAAATTGAACAGTCCCACCTGTAAATCAAAGCGACCATTTGCTTGTTTAATTAAATGCTATGTTTATAAGCTATCAAACCTTTTCTTTGCCATTGACAAACCATGATTTGTCATTTACATTTCAACAGTTTATAGATTATCAATGATGAAATGTGAACTTTGCATGATAGACTAAAGCTTTCGAATCAAATCTTCTGTTGGTAACCATACAGTAGAACTATTTCCTACATGCTGATTTAGTCACTTAATTTTTTTTTTTTTTTCAAATGCTGGTTGGCCTAATGGATTCACAGGCCCTTTTCCTCAGATGGACCAAGAAATCCAAATCTGTGGTAGATAAATAACGACATAACATACATCCACATGGAATGATTCTAGTGCATATCCTAGTCAAATCACAAAGAACTGAAGGAAGGCTCATGATTTGGCAAGCTATAATCTTGAGCGAATTTTACACCTTTTGGGAAGCCTTAGTTTAAAGTATTAATGGATTTTTTTAAAACTGAGAATAAATAGGAACCCTACATTTAGCATTGCAAGGCAATTGGCCAAAATATAAATATGGTTAGGACATTTGGTTGTACTAAAGAAAGTGTCAAGACACCTTACCTAGTTCTTAAATTCACATTAGACTAAAATAAAATTATATTTAATTTTTTTTTAAAAATTGGGAGACATTATTTTTAAGAAGTATGCTTAAAATAGAGATGCTAATCAATAGATCAATCAAAATTGGAAACATCCCAGCAATTTATAAGCATTTAATAGCTCGAAAATAGAAGCATGCCACTATTATAAAAACGGCTGAAATTGAAATGAAAACTAACGTAAATTAGCAATAAAATGAAAATAGAAATAGATAACAAAAATATACCAACCTAAAGGTCCTTAGGTAGGTCTGGAGTTCCAATCCCCCAGGGTGATGAGTCCACAAGAGCTCCAATCTCCCACACTAACCACTAACCATTGTTCTAACCACTAATTGTAATTAAATGATACCCTCTAAAAAAAAAAGAAAAAGTTCTACCTCTGGTAGCTGAATTTGCTCAGGTTTTACCTATCACATGTAGTTCCAAAGCATAACTAAGTCGATTTTTTATTTTTTATTTTTTGGTTTTTTGTATTTTTTAGTTTTTTTTTTTGAATGGCTCGAAACAGCTTCATTAAGCAAGCAGTGAATAAATAAATAAATGAATAACAAGAAGAAGTTGAGTGCATGTCTTTCCCTAAAGCTTCTACAAGGGTTTGAGAAGGTGAGGCTATACCGACTTCGTTGAGATCAGCCTTATCCGGTGTGGTGTGCCCACTTAGAATTATTATTATTATTATTTTTTTTGATAAGAGATATTTTTTACCTATATTAGTAGAGTCAGCCAGTCAGAAGTTAGCTTGGACAGTGGAGCTCTTGCAACTCATACCCGGGTGGGATTTGATCCCTAGACCTCCTCCATGGAAGGCCACACCCCTACCACTCACACGAGAGGCTGGGGTGTGCCCACTTAGAAATTCATCTTCATAGAAATGAGCATTTTTACTCTGGCCTTGGATTGTCTCTGGCGAAGCCAGAAACCCCTCTGGGCAAACATAGAATAGGGGACATGTGGCGTTGAAAAGGGAAGAAGTCATTTCGTTTTCTCCCCATGATTTTGACTTCTCCGCACTTGATATCTCTCCTCCTTTATCTCAACACCTTATCACCATGTGTCATATAGTGCGTGGAGAAGTCAAAATCATGGGGCATTTTGACTTCTCCCCACTTGATATCTCTCCCCCTTTATCTCAACACCTTTATCGTCAAGTGTCATACAATGTGTGGAGAAGTCAAAATCTTGGGCCCATGATTTTGACTTCTCCACCACTTGTCCCCTATTCCATGGTTGCCCCAGACATGGGGTTTCTGGCTTCGCCAGAGACAATCCAAGGCCTTTTACTCACAACAAAACCAATGTCAAAGAACTGTAGTCTTCCTTCTAATGCCTATTGCTTCACTTGTGGTGTTGTTAGCTTCGACTTAAAAAAAATATCAGAGAACCTATATAGCCTTTACCATAGTGGGAGTATCCTATAAAGATGTACTTCATGGAATCAAGACTTGGGCTGAGAAACCCTCGTACTTTTGAATGATCAAGGTTGGTTTTCTACACGTGAATATTTCAGGTATGGGTTGGGGAGTTTACTTATGCATCACGTCACGTGGGACTAGTCTGTTCTTTTGAGAATGTAGGTTGTGAATAAAATGGACGCCGTTTAGACTATTATAATATATGTTTCTAGGGTGCCTCAAAACAAAGAATCAAACTAGAATACATAGGGATTCAGCGAGACTTAGATTTTCGTTTTGGAGTCTAAGAAATTTCAGTAATTTTAATTCTAAGAGTATTTTTGCAATTCTTTTGTAGGTTTTTCTCTTGCATCTTGAACCATCAATCTTCATGATCTTAGGTGGTTCAGATCAACCCTAGGTATAGTTTTCTATTTAAGGCTAAATTTGTGCAGTTGCATTGTTTTGCAATGACCTTAATCTCAATAAAAGAGTTCAAACTCTTCTTCTCCCATATTCTCATTGTTGTGATTATGACTGCATTATAATCCCATTTTGTTCAGGGGTCATCGAAAATTGGTGTGTCATCCATGCTCCATACTATAATTTTTGAAGAGGATGAAGTTGTACTCTCTGTACCTTGGATAGATAAACAAACCTTGATCTTTTGACCAGTTTGATTTTCATCTTATTCCTTGAATTCCATAAATTTGACCAAGGATTCTGATTTATTTTTCAAAATGTATGTATACCCAAAATGAGAGTAGTCGTCAATAAAGGTGATGAAATATTTTTAGGCTTTTTGGCATTGCAACAACATAAGTGTATAAATGACATAAAACAAAAAAAAATTCCCTTCAAGTGGAATAATAAGCCTTCTTTTCAGCAATCTTTCCATATATTGTCCACTTTTTTTTGGTAGGCTCTAATCTTATATTGTCCACTCACATGACCCTAATTATCACACAACACATAAGCAAGAGGAGTTTCCATTTTATTTAGAGTAACCTTGAACAACCCATTGAAAAATGGCATTCATCACAATATCCCCCATAGGAGAACCATGACTAATCACTACTTCATCTCACCCAAAACTAGTAATTATAGTTTGTACGATTAGGCCTTTGAACTGAGACTAGGTTCATTCTCATGTGGGGAGCATAAAAAGTGTCTTTTAGCACCATGGGGAAGATGAAGAACAAACCCATCAATCCCAAGAATTACGGCTTTGTGATTTGTTCCAATTTACACGTTGTTCTTAAGGAGGATACCTATCAAATTTTCTAGGGCGATTCACCTAAAAGGTCATGGTTTGCATTTTTATTACCTAAAAGGGCATGCTTTTAACATATTTATCAAAAAAAAGCATACTTTGTATTTTTATTACCTAATAGGGTATATGCCTTTGACATATTAACCCCTTAGCTACACATATAAAATCCAACAGGGATAAAGGTAATATTGGAGTACATATCCTATTTGGTAAAACTTTTCAAACCATGTCCTTTTAGATGATATTTTTTATTTAGGGTGACTAATCGGTACTTATCTCAATTTTCTATAGCCATTTCGCGCCTTCTGTTGGCCTCTGTCCTCTTCTTCCTTTGATGTAGAGGTCCTTCGATTTGCAATGACACTCTAATGCTTAAGTATAAATCTTTTAATGTGATCTCCTCATTTTTCATTTTTCGTCTTCTCCTTATTCATAAAGTAATGGGGATCTTAGAATTCTGAAGTTCGATCCATTCACTGTGCGTCCAAAATGCTCTTTTATTCCTTAGTTTGGAAGTTTTCTCACCAACTACTAGGCACACTAGTCTGTCTGATTGGTGACCTCACTTACTCTTATGTGGCAAGAGGTTGAGATCTCATGTCAATCAGGGTTAGGTGGGAACCCAAACCTCTCGGTTGTCTAGATCGTAATTTGATGCGACGTGACATAACTCCTCTGATTACAGACCGGGTGATGATGCTCCTATTTTAAGATTTTAGTTCGATAATCAGTATGTCCGAGCATAATGTCAGGCAAGGCAAACTTTGCTCAACTCAGATTGGGGTACCATATAATCAAATATGCTCGGGCACAAGGTCAGATCGGGTAGATTTGACTCTGGTTGGGGATTCAATTGAGTAGTGTTGGAAGGTTGGGTGAGTTGGGTCCAGCTCAAGTCGGGCTCAAGCTAAGCAATGTTGAGAGGTTGGGTATAGGCAAGTTGAATGCCTTAGCGATTTATTCCACTCACATCCTTCTTTGGATACCATTTTATTTTGGGAATGCTAGTCAACGGGGGTTAGTATTTGTTCAACTCATGGTTCTAAAACTCGGCCAAGTTGACTCGAATCAGGCAGGTTACGAGCCGATGTCCTAAACACTCGAAAGTGATACTTAAGAGTGAGTTTCTTGGTCGACTCGGGCGAGTCGACTTGACTTGACTTGACTTGACTCCCCGAGTTAAACATGTTCTTTTTAGACACCCTCCCAACTATAAATAAACACGAAACAAAAGTGAGGGGGTGTTAGGGCACGGTAATCAAAATGTTCCCCAACATTTATCACCACTACCTATTATTAACTGTGAAGGAGATTATGTGCTATTTCAGTGCCTTTATCACCACGATAATCAACATGTCCACTAACAGTTTCTCAGTTAGTATTCTTATTTCTTAGTATTCTTATTTCTTAGTAAGCTTTGTAGAAATCATCATTTTCTATGACAAAAAAAAAGCACCTTGATTGGTTTTTAATTTTAAAGCAAGAAATAACAAGAATCAGTCAAGTAGATTTCTTTAATGATTGAATTGTTAATGGTAATTGGCAAAGTGTAAAGTCATAGTAGATGATAACTTTTTTCAAAGGCTTCTTTATTTTCTTACTTGAGAGAGCGAATAATGAGTAAAATTCAAACTTGGAAGGGTAAGTTGCTAAGCCAATCAGGGAAGAGATGTGTTAATAAAAGCGGTAGTTCAAGCTGTGTCAGCTTTTTCTATGAGTTGTTTTCGTCTCCTAGTCAAATTTTGTAAAGAGGTCAATTCGGCAGTAGTTGACTTTTGGTGGGGAAAAAATTTAACTGAGAAAAAGATTCATTTCAAGAGATGGGAATTTATTTGTAAGCCCAAGGATACAGGAGGAATGAGTTTTAGGGATTTGTTATGCTTCAATGATGCTGTACTAGCAAAACAAGGATGAAGATTGCTAAAGTATCCAGAGGCTCTTTGGAGCAATGTTATTAAAGGAAGAAACTTTCTAAATGGGTCTTTCTTCCAAGCATCAGTTAGCTCTAATTGTAGAACCCCAAAACAAAGTTCATAGTGCTGTGAATAGTATTTTGAAGCATTGAAGCCTTATGTGTTTTCCTTGTTATCATCAATGAAGAAAAGGTTTTGGCATTTGATTTTTAGTGTTTAATATGTTATAACATGTATGAGAGTCTTAAAGTATTCTCTTCTATGTTTATGGTGTTAGAAACAAAGTGGGAAAATGGTCTAAGTGTTAGAAATGGGAAAAATAACAAAACAGGGGAAAATCAGGGTCCACTCCTCGACGAGTGCACCCGGGTGTTTCTCACTTGTCGATGACTACAAAAACAGTATTGAAACAAAAATTTCAGAAGTCTCACTCGTCGACGACCGTGTCTGAGGTTTTCTCACTCGTTGAAGAGTTAGACATAGAAAATGGTTATTTTGATATGAAATTCGTAACCAACCTTTGGGAGATATTTTGAAAAGGCCCTGTAAGCACCCAATTTTTACACCCCCTCCTTAACCCTAGTTAAGCCTTTTTACCCATGGATAACCTCAGTTAAACCTTAAGTAAACCCCAATCAAACCCTAGGTCAACTCTAAGTCTAAACCTAGTTGAACCTTAGGTCAACCTTAGTCAAGCCCTAGATGAAGCCCTAGCTTAGCCTAACCCTACAAACCTAGGGCATGGGTCCAAGGCCCATGCAACACCTACCCAAGGCCCCTAGGGCCTAAACCCGTAGACAAACATCCCTTGGGTCCATACAGGGCCCACAGACCCTAGCTAAGCCCTAGGAGGGGGGGGGAGGGGCAAGCCCTGAAATTCAAAAAATCTCAGAATGTCGGTAATCAAATTACCGACATTCCTTTTGTGGTAAAATCCATACCTCGTGCATGAGCATTTAACTCTGGACATGGCCTTCTTTTGGAAAATCTCAGGAATGACTGTAATTATTCTACTGCCATTATCAAATTGCTCTTGTAGGGGAATGACGATACTAGAATTACTGCAATTCCTGGAGTTTGCGTTTTACGCAAAACCTGCTCCCCCCAGTGCTCAGGCATGCCTTCTGGCTACCCCTCACCCGATTTCACCAATCTCTTTCTTAATCCCCTTTGTGTCCCTGGGACCTTCTCCTATAAATCCAAGGCCTCCCCCAACCATTTTAGCCCATTCCGAAAAATCTTGAAGAAAACTCTAACTTTACCCACCTCAAGATTGAAACCACCCTCTGTCCAACTTAGGAGGATTCCAGAACCTTCAAGGACTATCCTAGGTCCCTCCCTAATCGCGTACCACGTCCACGACCACCATCGTAGCAAACAGAGCAGTAGAGTAGGGTCTTCCCCTACCCCTTTATTTTTTCTATAAAACACCATGTGAGCCCCTGGTCCTACTCCAGGGGACTTTCATTTCAGTACCAGCCCAAGGACAGAGGTCCTCTTGCCTCCCTCATAGGCATAGGGACCCTCTCAATGGTAGAATTCATGGCCATGTGGCATATTAAGTTTCGTAGTGTTTAAAGTCCTTCCCCTAAGCTTCTGGGGAACCTCTAATCCACGAGGAATCCCCCAGTAGCATGGCAGTGTAGTGCCATGTGGGAAAATTCGATTTCTGAAAAAATTCAGAAATGACGGTAAACACAGTACCGCCATTTATGAGCTTTCCCATTTAAGTGGCTCTAGGCCTCACATAGTGGGTCCCTGGTCCAGTCCAGGGTCTGGTTTAGGTCCCTGAGACCTCCCCTCATCTTCCATGGTCCTTCCAGGCTCCTTGGGTTAGCTTAACCGTGGTTAAAATAAACAAAATTAAAAGCTATCCAGAATGTCGGTAAACAGATCACTGACATTCTGGGTTTCCTGCTTATCACTGTGGATGGCCGCCATGGGCTTAATCCAGACCAAGCTAAAGGCCCAGACCATGCCCAAGACTTATCTTGAAGTCCCTTGAACACCCTCATGGGTCCAAGATCCTCTGATCATCACCCCGACCATGCCTTTGACCAGCAAAACCATTTCCAGAAGAAATTGGAAATGGAGTTACAAAATTTACCGCCATTCAAATTTTGCGAAGAATTGGAATTGGCGGTAATGCCAGTACCGTCAATTCCAGCATTTGTAAAATAGGTTTTGAACATGGCCCAGACCAGGTATGAGGCCATTTTAGGCCCTGCCGTGCCACCTGGGCCCACCCCTGACTGGACGAGATCCTAATTGGGGTTAAACTTAACCCCAGTTAACTTCTAACCATGATTAGACATACCTAACTTGGGAAAAACCTAAGAAAATCTCAAAAACATCTATAAAATACAAAAGATCAAAACTATGTGATCTTGGCCCTGTAACCATGGTTAGCAGTCCTAACCATGGTAGCCCCCCTCCTTAACCGCGATTAACCAACTTAACCTAGGGTTAAATCCCCCTAGTCTACTGGGCTAACCCTTGACCTCTGGACTCAACCTTAAGCCTCTGGGCCCATCCTCTTAGCCTCCGGGCTTAACCCTAGCCTACTAGGCCCAACTTTAGTCTACCGGACTAAACCCCTAGCCTACCGGGCTAACCCTTGGCCTCTGGGCTCAATCTTTGGCCTTCGAGCCCAATCTGTAGCCTCTGGACCCAAAACCTCTAGACCATGCACTTGACTGCCTCAGTGCACACACACTCCCTTAGCCTTGGCACGAGCTCATGTGCTAGAACTACGCTCGGTCTGATCTCACCCAATGTGAGTACGTAGGCAACCCAACCTGGGTTCGACCCTAGTTAGAATTTTTCATTTCTTGGATTAGTATAATCTAAAGCTTATGCATTTGAATAAATTAATTTGGTTTATACCTAGGGAGTAGGTAACCATTATAAAATGGGCATCCCAGGGTGCCTAACACATTCTCTGAGACTTAATCGAACCTCTTACCTAGACTCTCATGTAGACCATAAGACCTTATACATATTTGAGACTTATCCATTCAGAATTAATAAGTGGCGATTCCTAATCTCTAACCAAGCTAGTGAGTATAAAAATTTGTGCTTACAGCTCTGGTGACTCCGCTGATGAGCTTTTTTTTAAGGTTCAACCCGTAACTTAGGTTTAAGCCAAATAAACCTCAAAGTTATTCAAATGCCTAATTATTTAGTCTAATACTAATTCTTTTATCTCTTTAGGTGTATTTTATATTGTGCATATCATAGTAGTGTAATGACCCATGAAAACCCAGTAGACAAGTTTAATACACTTATGACTGTTGGATGATTATCCTCAGTGTCAGAAACTTAAAATTTTTGGAGGTCCACAGAATTACACCTGTTGGATGATTCTCCTTAGGAAATGATTCTGAATGCTCCCGCTTACACCAATCGTCCCTTATTAGATATGTTTTATACCGGGGAGTCACGCATATGATGTTAAGTGACCGTAATTCTTTTAGGAATACCTGCATTACCCCAGCATTTAGCATATAAATAGGCTATGATATAGTCTACAAGTAGCCCACCTGGACGGATAATCTAAGCCCTAACCTGCTTTTACCTTATACCTGTATCCAATCATGGTTGACTATTAGGACACTTTACCTATGTAAGCACCCACCTAGGGACATGTATCAAGCCATACTTATGTTTGTAATAAAAAAACATCCGACCCTATGTCCTGACTCATATGAGGTTCAAATATTAGAAAGATAGGTCTTCACAAAGACCTATCCCCAGCTTTGACCTGATAGGCCCCCGGTTCCTAGAAACTCGGGTAAAGCATACCGGATCTCTATCCGACTACCCTATCGGATCACATGTGCCCTGTCATACCCAATTCAAATCAAAAATTAAAAAAATATGTATATACAATCATCATCATTGGCATCTCTAATTTCCTTGGTATTCTAAAGTTAGGATTTTAAATCCAAAGGAAATTCTTAAGCTTGGATTGCTCCAAGGTAAATTCGGGGTTGGTGATTGGCAAAGGAGATTCAGTTTTTGGCTTCCCAAGCTAGGATCAAGCTTCCTCAAGCTTGGATCTCGATCTTCAGTGTTTCTCAAGTGTTTGACCAAAGGGAATTGGTCTTAGAAAGGTAGATACACTCTATTGTCTAACTGTGCTCTATTCTTTTAAGAAAAACCATGTTTTACAGTATCTTCTATGGGTGAATTGGATGATGAAATTTGGGTAATTGTAAATTATCACTACAATTGAAATTCTATGAATATGATTTCATGTTTCTAAGCATTCTATGTTTACTATGACGATCACAAGCACTTTATGCACTTTATGTACTCTATGTCTCGCATGATTCGAAGTTCTCATAAGTATGGTATCCGAAATCTCTAAGAATAACTCATAAGCTCATAAGTATTGATAAAGCCAAACTGAGGGTTGGTCAAGGGTAGGGTATATCAAAGAATATGTCAGACCTGACTCAAAGTAAATCTCATAATTAAGACTTTTTATAATGCCAATGGGAAGAGCGGCCAAGGATCGTGGTAACTCACTTCTATGTATTTAATGAAGGGTATTTACATACTCGACTTTAAGTCTTTTTACGGGTGCTTAGGTCTCAAAGGAATCTCATAAGATCTCATAAGAAACTCATAAGTCTCATAAACTCATAATTTCATAAGCTCATAAGATACTCATAAGTCTCAAAGGAATCTCATAAGATCTCATAAGAAACTCATAAGTCTCATAAGCAAAGATCTCAAAAGAACTAGTGAATCTCATAAGCTCAAAGATCTCATAAGAACCTTGGTTTTAAAAAGAACTCATAAGCTAAGTTTTGATTTATTGTAAGGACTCATAAGATTTAATTTTAAAGTACGCTCATAAGACTATGTTTATAAAACTACACATCTTCTAAGTTAAGTGATCGGTGCTAAATGTTATACATAAAAGCACCTCAAACTTAACTTGCTAATCATTTAGAGTAATTATTTATATTATTTTATGCTACTTGGTTGTTTATTCTTGTTTCAGGTTCATGCGAGGAAAAAAAGATAAAATGGAAGATTTACAAGCTTCAAAGACTCCAAAAATCTCAGAAAAGAGAAGAGTAAAAGAAAGAAGAAGAAAAGAGAGCGAAATCGCAGAAATCTACCCTGATAGATCGATTGGCCAAAAATCGCACTTCTATCAATAGAGGGGTAGTTTGGTAATTTTTCTTGATCCAAAATTCATGAAACTTTTTGGGTAGATTCTAGATGACCTAAAGGAGCTATGTTTAAAATTTCGGGTCAATCCGATTAGAATTGAGCTCTGTAGAATTATTTGAAGTTTAGTGGCAAAACTGTAAATAGGGTGAAATAGTATTCTGTGAATAGTGTTTCATGAATAGTGTTTTAGTACCTCTAAACACTTTCCAACTCTATTATTGTCTTCCTAAAAGAGGGTTTAATTCTCATTCAACCCAAAAAGAGTATAGAGAGAGAAAAAAGAGTTAGACCTCAATTAGAACTCCTTATTCTACAAGAACTCTGTCTTTCTCTATAGAAAGAGAATTCCTAGCCATTATCATTATCATTAGAGAGAGATTTGTAGAGATTTTGGATCTGAAGAAGAAAAGCTCTGGAGATCAAGGAAGCTATGAAGAGAAGTGCTGCACCTTTGTCTATGAAGATATTGCATTCCTCCCTCGCGAATGAACTAATTTCCACTCTAGGGTTTCGATGAAACCCTAGCAAGTAACTGCGTCATTTATTTTGTTTTTATTTTGATTCTCTGTATTGTAAGACATTGATTGCATAATGAGAGGGTTGTTTTCAAACAACCGGATTTATTTTATTTATATTTGATTTCAATGGAATTCTCAACCTTGTCTTAGGTATTATGAAATTGGAATTAAAATCACTTGTGTTAATTTTCGTTAGAATTTAGACATAAGTTTTATGCAATGGTTTTAATATATCGAGAGATTAAATTCGAAGATATTTTATGCTAAGGGAAGACGAGTGATTACACAACCGTAGATTAGTGTGTATCATTCGTGCTAACCGAAGATACGATATGCGTAGAATATAATCCCTTGAACTTTTCTAGATTAGTTGAGAGGGGACGTGCTGTCACTCTAACTAGAATGTTTGCAATTTAAGAGGTTATGATAAATTCAAAATAGGGGTTGGTTATTAGGTTAGTGGTGGATTTGAAAACCCTAGATTTTCTCTTCCAAAGGATTTAAAACCATTAGTTGATAATTAATTTAAAAATCTCCCCCAGTTTAATTCATTGTTTAATTTAATTAAGCAAAATTCAAATTACCCATTTTATTAGTTTAAAATTAATCTGAATAAAAGGCAACAAAACCAGCACAATCCTCAGAGGAACGATACCCTTACTAGTATTATTCTACGGAATTATTACTAAGAAGGAATAATTTAAGATTGACTGACAATCAATTTTTGGCGCCGTTGCTGGGGATTGCTGGAACGGTCTAGTTGTTAATTTGAAAGATTAAATTTAAATTAATCATTAAAAAGAAAAAAAAATCCAAAAATATTTTTCTTTTTATTTAATAGGAAATATTTGTGTTTTCAGGTACCAAATCGCTCAAACTGCAACGATTGAAAAAGCTTATTCAACATCGTGGAAAGCAGGAGAGTTCTGTGAGTATTTACTTTTTCAGTAGATATTTTATTTTAATTTAGTGTCTGTCAAATATAGATTTTTTCCTTTAGGGTGTATGCACGGTAGGAGGTCTTGTAATCCAGATTTATTCCCCATTGATTCTGAGTTAGAGCATACTGCTAGGTTTCTCAAGGCTTCTGCCTTATTCGAATCTAATTCTGAAGCGAAAGCTTCTACCATCTCTAAAGCAAACCTAGAAGCTATTCCTTTTCCTATCATGGCGGAAGAACATGACCCAATGAAATCCTTGAAGGAGTATTTTACTCCTTCTACATATTCATCCCCTTCATGCATCTGGTTGCTGGACACTACGGCAGCCCATTATGAAATTAAGTCCAGTATTATTCAGATGATACCATCTTTTCACGGACTTAATAATGAAGATCCCTACAAACATCTTGATGAATTTCACGAGATTTGCACAACTTTCAAGTTGCAGGGATTTTCTGATGATGCCCTTAGATTGTGGCTCTTCCCATTTTCTTTAAAAGACAAAGCTAAATATTGGCTTAATTCTTTAGAGCCAAATTCTATTACCACTTGGGCACAAATGCAGCAAGAATTTCTTATGAAATTCTTTCCCATAGGAAAAACAAACTTAATGAGGCGAACCATCATAAGCTTTGCTCCTGTTGATGGTGAGCTATTTCATGAAACTTGGGAGAGATTCAAAGATCTTCTCCGTAAGTGTCTCCACCACCAAATTCCAAAGTAGCAGTTAGTCCAATATTTCTATGATGGATTGCCTACACTCAACCGTCAATTGATTGATGTTTCTTGTGGAGGAACATTTATGATAAAAAATGAGAATCAGGCATGAGAGCTTTTTGAAAATCTTAGTGAAAACTCTCTCCACCATGCTTCAAATAGTCGTTCTGAGAGACCTTCATCTTCATCAAATCCAAAGAGAGGCATCTATGAAGTTGGCAATTCAATAGATGTTTCATCTAAAGTAGATGAATTGTCTCGAAAATTGGATAAACTAATGACTTCAGGGCCACCTTCCTACACACCTCCTCAACAAAATCCTAATCAGCAGGAGGTGTGTCCTATTTGTTCTAGCCCTGCACATTATGTTCAAGAGTGTCCATCAGTTGCACAATTCCCGGATCTTGTCCAAGAGTATGTTAATGTTGTCTATATCCGTCCGGGTAATGATCCTTACTGAAATACCTATAACCCAGGATGGAGAAATCATCCTAATTTTTCATGGCAGCCACAAACTCAAGGGAATAATTTTTCCCCACCTCAAAGGCCATTCAGTAGACTTTTTCAAGGTCATTCCAACTATCCTCCCCAACAACAGGAATTCCAACACCCTCCTCCTCCTCAAAGGAATCCATCTTTCGAGGAGAAAGTGTTGCAAGCTCTCAAAGGCTTAGAGACTAATACCCAACTTCTACATTCTCATTCTCATTCTCAATCTATCAAGAGAATTGAGTTTCAATTGGGGCAGTTAGCTAGTATTGTATACAAGAGAGAAGAAGGGAAGCTCCCAAGCCAATCGGTGAACAACCCTAAGGGTGCAAATATGGTTGACAATGCTCAAAACAATGAAATTAATCGTGAACATGTTCTTGCCATTACCACCCTAAGGAGTGGGAAGGTAGTTGAAAATGAGGTTAGAGAGAAGAAAAGTGAGGAAAAAGAGTCCAATGTAGGCCAAACAAATTCCAAAGGAAAAAGGGTGAGTGTCTCTGAGAATGACCAAGGTTCTTCCCCATCTTTATCTAATCTGACTCCCCCGGAATCCTATGTGCCAAAAGCTCCTTACCCTCGGTGCTTAAAAGATTCCTCCCCTTTTGGGAAAAAGAAAACAAAAATTGATGAGATGATGGAGGTATTTAAACAAGTCAAAATCAACCTTTCTCTCATAGATGCCATAAAGCAAATTCCGGCGTATGCCAAATTTCTCAAGGACATGTGCACTCAAAAGCGCAAATCAAAGACGCATGTGTCCAAGAAAGTCCTTCTCACCGAGCAAGTGAGCTCCATTATTCAACACAATACTCCTCCCAAATTTAAGGACCCCGGTGCTCCTACTATTTCGTGTATTATTGGAGATCACTCCATTGATCGGGCACTCCTTGATTTAGGAGCTAGTGTTAATATTTTACCTTTCTCGGTGTATGAGAAACTTGGGTTAGGAGAGCTTTGCCCCACATCCGTTATATTACAATTAGCGGATAGATCCATGAAAAATCCTCGTGGGATAGTTGAAGATGTTCTGATTAAAGTTGACAAATTTTTCTTCCCTGTCGATTTTCTTGTCATTGACATGAAACCTGTGCACAATTCAAAAAGCCAAATTTCAGTCATTCTAGGTTGTCCTTTCCTGGTCACTGCTAATGTTGGTATAAACTGTAGGACTGGGGTGATGAAGGTGTCATTTGGTAACATGAAAATTCGGTTGAATGTCTTCTCTACCCCCGAACAACAATCGAATGAGGAAGATTCCTTCCTGGTTGATAAACTTGATAAGATAGTTGAGGATGTCCCTCCTTATGTTTTAATTGATAATCTTTTGGAGGCATAACTCATTCATCTTAAACCCCCGGATCCCATCATAGAAAAATCCATAGGGTATGGTCATTCTTTGCTTAATCTCACTCATCTAAAAGGTTTTCCATTGGAAAAACATAAAGTGAGAGTCAAGCATAAAATTGCAAACTTCCAAAGGAGTAGGAAATCACTTTTTTCTGACCCTGATGGACGTGTGCTCAAGGCTAAGGCCCAATATTCCGTCTACTTAGACGGTTGAATGATTTTTGAGATGGTCTGACTGAAGACGTAAAACTTAGCGCCTGTGGGAGGCAACCCATTGATTTTATAATGTCTTTTATTTTTTTTTAGAATTAGATTCTAAGTTTGGGGTGGATCAGTATCCACCAAATTTTTTAGAGTCAGTAGGGTGGATTTTATATCCCCCTACTCATTTAGAGAGTCAGTCCCCTATTTATTTATTTATTTTTATTTTTTTTAGAGTCAATAGGGTGGATTTTACATCCCCCTACTCTTTTAGAGAGTCATTTTAGGGAGAATTTCATATTTCCCTACATTTTTTGAGTCTTTTTAGGGTAAATTTCACGTCCCTAGTTTTATCCATAATTATAACTTCAGATGCTTCTTATTTTCTGTTCTATTTATTGGCATCTATTATTTTATTCTGTGGATCTTTCTTGGTTTGTACTAACCCTATAGGTATTTTTTGGACGAAGTTTGGGGTGGTTTCTCTTCATTCTTGATTTCTTTTCATTATGGTTTGCATTTCACGATTCAGGTATTATTGTTCTAATCCCTTTTTTTTACTTTATTTTTATTTTTACATTGAGGACAATGTAAAGTTTAAGTTTAGGGTTGGGAAATAATAGGTTACACTATTATTTTTGATGATTGTGCAACCATGACTAGGATAAGACATGCAAAAACACTGAAATTTTTTCAATTGTTTTATTCTGAAAATTTGAAATATTGTAATGTGTATCGGATAATCCAAATTTTATTGATAGGGTTGAATTTGAGAACACATAATCCCAAATACACACTGTTTGTAACTGTTCTTAACCTTACAAAAGCTGAATTTTTTTAAAGTCATGAATATACTTTGAAATTTGCACGAGCATACTAACATATTGTTTAGTGGGGTTTAGAACCAAACTAATTGATAGTGATTTTGTTAACTCATAAGAATTGGATGATCTAGAAATTGAACACCAACTTTGGCTAAAAAGAAAAATTAATAGAAGAATGGGTTACCTGACCAAGTTTTACACTTAGTAACCGGGCCTCTTGCCTCACTAAGCATAGAGAGTTCGCGTCAAACCGTGTGATTTTTGGAATGGATAAAATAACCTAGTGTGACTAGTTTGAGTTCGTAGCCTAGTTAGCTCGAGTTATTAAGCCCTTAGAGATGTCTTGACACCTGATGCCCTAAAACCATCTGGTTTGGGAGTCACCGGCCTAACATTTGCTACATGGGTTTTCTAGAATGCTTAATGGACTTAGATTTTGCACAGTCACACTTATAAAAAAAAATAAAATAAATTTGAATGAAAGCCTTGAAGTTGGTAGTTTAAATTTAAAGAAAATTCAATGATAAATGAGAAGATAGAAAAACTGTTGAAAAGTAAGGTTGATATCACACATTCAATTGTTTGTCACATTACACATCAAAGAAAATTCTGACAAATCTTTCAAAAGCTAAATTTTTTTAAAAAAATAGTTAAGAATGGTGTGAAATTGAGAATGTGGAGAATTGAAAATTCAATCTTGTTAATAATTTATGGATTATTTTGTATGCATTGTGATTCTGAAATTTTTTTTGAATATGATTCAATCACTGTTGAAAATTGCATGTTTTACTTGAATATATTGCACAGTTACAGGGTAGTACAGATGTTTGTAGTTGTCATTACTGTAAACCTTCACGAGACTTCACTCGTTCTCTAGGGCCACCTAGGGGTTTAAAAGGCTTGTTGCATATGCAAAATGCAACCGGGGATCTCACGAAAGGGGATGTAGGTTTAGTTTAGTTTAATTTTATTTTATTTTTCATTGCTCGAGGACTAGTAATGTCTAAGTTTGGGGTTGTGATCGGTACTAAATATTATACATAAAAGCACCTCAAACTTAACTTGCTAATCATTTAGAGTAATTATTTATATTATTTTATGCTACTTGGTTGTTTATTCTTGTTTCAGGTTCATGCGAGGAAAAGAAGATAAAATGAAAGATTTACAAGCTTCAAAGACTCCAAAAATCTCAGAAAAGAGAAGAGTAAAAGAAAGAAGAAGAAAAGAGAGCGAAATCGCAGAAATCTACCTTGATAGATCGATTGGCCAAAAATCGCACTTCTATCAATAGAGGGGTAGTTTGGTAATTTTTCTTCATCCAAAATTCATGAAACTTTTTGGGTAGATTCTAGATGACCTAAAGGAGCTATGTTTAAAATTTCGGGTCAATCCGATTAGAATTGAGCTCTGTAGAATTATTTGAAGTTCAGTGGCAAAACTTTAAATAGGGTGAAATAGTATTACGTGAATAGTGTTTCGTGAATAGTGTTTTAGTACTTCTAAACACTTTCCAACTCTATTATTGTCTTCCTAAAAGAGGGTTTAATCCTCATTCAACGCAAAAATAATATAGAGAGAGAAAAAGAAGAGTTAGACCTCAATTAGAACTCCTTATTCTACAAGAACTCTGTCTTTCTCTATAAAAAGAGAATTCCTAGCCATTATCATTATCATTAGAGAGAGATTTGTAGAGATTTTGGATCTGAAGAAGAAAAGCTCTGGAGATCAAGGAAGCTATGAAGAGAAGTGCTGCACCTTTGTCTATGAAGATGTTGCATTCCTCCCTCGCGATGAACTAATTTCCACTCTAGGGTTTCAATGAAACCCTAGCCAAGTAACTACGTCCTTTATTTTGTTTTTATTTTGATTCTCTGTATTATAAGACATTGATTGCATAATGAGAGGGTTGTTTTCAAACAACCGGATTTATTTTATTTATATTTGATTTCAATGAAATTCTCAACCTTGTCTTAGGTATTATGAAATTGGAATTAAAATCACTTGTGTTAATTTTCGTTAGAATTTAGACATAAGTTTTATGCAATGGTTTTAATATATCGAGAGATTAAATTCGAAGATATTTTATGCTAAGGGAAGACGAGTGATTACATAACTGTAGATTAGTGTGTATCATTCGTGCTAACCGAAGATACGATATGCTTAGAATATAATCCCTTTGAACTTTTCTAGATTAGTTGAGAGGGTACGTGCTGTCACTCTAACTAGAATGTTTGCAATTTAAGAAGTTATGATAAATTCAAAATATGGGCTGGTTATTAGGTTAGTGGTGGATTTGAAAACCCTAGATTTTCTCTTCCAAAGGATTTAAAACCATTAGTTGATAATTAATTTAAAAATCTCCCTCAGTTTAATTCATTGTTTTAATTTAATTAAGCAAAATTCAAATTACCCATTTTATTAGTTTAAAATTAATCTGAATAAAAGACAACGAAACCAGCGCAGTCCTCAGAGGAACGATATCCTTACTAGTACTATTCTATGGAATTATTACTAAGAAGGAATAATTTAAGATTGACTGACGATCATTAAGTTTTGAAGTAAGGTTTCTCGTTCTATGCTTTATGAATTGATGAACTGCGTGCATGTTAATGTTTTTTAACACTGTTAGCTAGTAGCTTGTATACGCTGAGTATTTCATGCTTAGCCGAATTGTTGACTTCAGTAGGTTCATTCGACATTGCTCCTGAACCTTGGGTTGAGGAGGAATACTACGAGCCGGAGCCTATCATGGATTGTCATGAGGATGATGAAACTCTAGATAGGTGGCCTTATCTAGACTATTGCTAATAATTGTGAAGTTGAGAGTTGTATATTTTGAGAGTGGGACTTGTCCACTTCATACTTTACACTTTATACTTGTGATTAGTCTGTTGGTTCAGACTTTTACGCATTATACAGGTTATGTTTATTAGAAAGTTTGCTTCCGTTTTGAAATTGCTTCCGCTATGTTATGCCTTGTGTATTTCACAGGATGGTATGGTTAAATAAGGCACATCACGAGCCAAAATATCCTTAACTCCTAGGGGGTATTTTGGGTCGCGACAGTGTTAGTATCAGAGCTTAGGGATAAGTTTCCCAAGGCTAAGCGGAAGTTAGGTTTAGGTTATTTCGTTTCTCTGAGTTGAACTTAGAATCCAGATGAACATTGAATTCAGGTTTGATACCATGACATAATGTGTATCAGGCAGAGGTATTAGGTTTAGGTAGAGGAGTCTTATTTGAAGTATAGACTAATCACCTAGTCTTATGTTCAACCGGTTAAGGTATTAACCGAATGTGAGGACTAATTTAGCTAGAAAACCATTGGTAAGCTTATACTATTATGTGTATACTCTGATGTATACAATGCTTATATAAAGCACTAAGTGTTTATTGAACTGCGGTATTCAAGAGATTGACGTTTTGTTATTACCCTCAGGATTGTTATCATGAGGCGTGACACTCGAGGTAGAGATTATCATACCAGAAGGTCTGAAGGAGAGATTCCAGTGGGTGAGGAACAATTCGACTTTATGCAGCTCTTAGGGTCGATGACTGAGGCTGTGAATCTTCTGACAGCTACCAGACAGACTACTACTACTGTTGCTGCTGCACCCCCACCTCCTCCGATACATCACACCACAGGACTAGAGGCTTTCCAGAGATTGAGGCCTCCTACTTTTTATGTGACTCTTGATCACATGGCAGTAGAAGCATGGATCATGCAGTTAGAGAAGACTTTCTGGGCACTCCGCTGTACTGATGAGTAGTGTGTAGAGTGGGCTTCCTTCATGATGGAAGGTGAAGCCGAGCACAAGTGGAGAACTGCCCAGAGGCAGAGGGATGCCGCCAAGGCAGGGATGCATTGGACGTGGGGAGAGTTTTTAGATGTCTTTTATGATTAGTACTTCCCAAGGTTTGTCAGAGAGTAGAAGGTGAGAGAGTTTGTGCTTCTCAAGTAGGGAGAGACGACCGTGGCTGAGTATGAGGCTAAGTTCGTCAGGTTGTCGAGATTTGCTCTACATCTGATCATTACTGGGAGTATGCGAGTCAGAAAGTTCGAAGATGGGTTGCAGTCTTTCATCCGTGATCGGGTTTCTATGTTACAGGTAGAGACCTGGAGGGAAATTATGGGAAAGGCAAAGTTTGCCGAGAGGAATTCCAAGGAATTTCTCAAGAGGAGAGATAGTGGCCTAAGGAGAGGCATGTTTCGAGGACAGTCCAGTGGCTCAGCACTGCTTAAAAAGAGGGCTCCCTATCAGATTTCTCAGCCTAGGCAGGCTCAGAGGCCTCCTTTTGTTCCACAAACATCTCGCCCTACTGCTACGCTGACCACTATATATGCGCCTCCCATGCCCTCAACATCGTCATCATTTGAGGAGTGTGCTCTTTGTGGCAAGAGGCACAAGGTCGGAGAGTGTCGTAGACTTTTCGGGGGTTGCTTCCATTGTGGTGATCACGACCATATGATCAGGGACTGTCCACGGAGGAAATTTCAAGCTCGACCTTAGGGAGAAAGACCTCTAGTCAGGCAGACTTCACAACAGGTTTCCAGGCCCCTAGAACCCACACAGGCGTCTCGTGAGGCGAATTAGGGCAGGGTCTTTGCCATGATTGAACATGATGCACATGCATCTGATGATGTTGTGCAGGAATGCTTAAGTTGAAATTGTCAAAGTTATGTGAATTATAAATTATGACTAGTACATGATGTATATGGCTATAAGTGTACGTACATGCTACCTATATGTTATGTGTACGTTTCTATGCATTGCTTGACATGGTTAATTATAATGCTCAGGCGCCTTAGCGAGTGCTTAGCTCGGGTTTTGATCGATATTGGATTGACACAATCCTTCGTAGCACCAAGTTTCGCTAAGGGTTTCCTCTCTGCACTGAGTCAGATGGATCAGGAGTTATCCATTTCGACTCTGCTTGACAAGTCTGTTGATGCAGACAAGGTGTATAGGGGTTGTGTTGTACAAGTCGGGCAGCTGGAATTGCCAGTCGATCTAATCATCCTCGATTACCAAGACTTAGACTTTGATGTCATTCTCGGGATGGATTGACTTTCGACTAACCATGGACACATGGTGTGTTTTGAGAAGATGGTGAACTTCCAACTCGTTAGAGAGAAGCCGTTTCACTTCCAAGTGCTATGGAGGTGAGACATTGCCCGTCTTGCAGCACTAAGTTTATCGAACCCGGAGGCACGAGACTCCTCAGCCATTCCGGTTGTGAGTGAGTACTTGGATGTGTTTCTCGAGGACTTACCTAGGTTACCTCTAGATTGGGTGATAAAGTTTGTTATCGAGTTTGCTCCAGGCATGACTCTGATTTCTATGGCTCCGTACAGGATGACCCCTATTGAGTTTAAGGAGCAATTGAAAGAATTGCAGAAGCTTGGATTCATCCGGCCAAGTGTTTCACCATGGGGAGCTCCCGTGCTTGTCGTGAAGAAGGATGGGTAGATGTGGATGTGCATTAAATACAAGCAGTTGAACAAGGTCACGATTAAAAATCTTTATCCATTGTCTCGGATAGACGACTTGTTTGACCAATTGAAGGGAGCAAGGTTCTCTTCTAAGATTGATCTGAGATCTGGGTACCACCAGTTGAAGATCAAGGCTGAAGATGTTTCCATGACTGTCTTCAGGACTCGGTATGGGCACTATGAGTTCCTAGTCATGCCTTTTAGTCTGACGAACATGTCGAAAAATTTCATGGATTTGATGAACCAAGTGTTCAAACCGTCTCTAGACTGTTGTGTGATCATATTTATGGATGATATCTTTGTGTACTCCAGGAGACAAGATGATCATGATAGAGATCTTTGCCTCACACATGAGACTCTTTGAGAACATTAATTGTATGTTAAGTTGAGTAAGTACGAGTTTTGGTTGGATAGAGTGGCGTTTCTTGACCATGTGGTATATGCCGAGGGTTTCCCAGTCGACTTTGCAAAAATAGAGGCAGTGATGAATTGGGAGATACCGAAGAGTGTTACCGAGATTTGCAGTTTTCTTGGACTGGCAGGGTAATATCAACGCTTTGTAGAGGGATTTTCCAACTTAGCGGTTCCGCTTACTTACCTTACGTGGAAGAACGCTAAATTTAGTTAGAATAAGAAGTGTGAGACAAGCTTCACAGAGTTAAAGAAGAAGCTTATTACGGCCCCAGTTCTCACAGTTCCATCTAGGAGCGGTAGTTTTGTAGTTTACAGTGATGCATCACTAATCGGGCTAGAGTGTGTTCTTATGCAGCACGGAAAAATCATAGCCTATGCTTTCCGGCAGTTGAAAGACCACGAGAAGAACTATCTTATGCACGATCTAGAGTTTGCCACAGTTGTCTTTGCGTTGAAGGTTTGACATTACTACTTTTATGAGGAACAGTTCGATGTGTTCACAGATCACAAGAGCTTGAAGTATTTGTTTTTCCAGAAGGAGCTGAATCTGAGGCAACGCAAATGGGTGAAGTTTCTGAAAGATTATGATTGCTCTATTCTGTACCATCCGGGTAAGGCGAACGTGGTAGCAGATGCTCTGAGCAGGAAGTCTTCTGGGCACTTGGTGCATATGATGGTCCATGAGTGGAAGTTGTTAGAAGAAATATCTAACCATGCGACCAACTTCAGTATTGCTACCTATGGGCCAGTGATGGCGAATTTGGTAGTCAGGCCATATATGTTGGATTGGATCCAAGAGTTGTAGAGTCCGGATGCCAAGTTGCTTGTTTACTGAGATAAGTCAGTAAATAGTGGCAATCAGGATTTTGCTTTGATTGATGATGGTGCCATCACATTCAATGGCAGGTTGTGTGTTCCTGTTGATGTAGAGTTAAGGCGTGAGATCTTGTATGAGGCCATTGTTCTAAGTACATAGTGCATCCAGGGGGTACGAAGATGTACCATAACCTGAAGAGACATTTCTGGTGGCGGAAGATGAAGAAGAAAGTGACAGAGTATATGGCTCGTTGCTTGGTGTGCCAACAGGTGAGGGCCGAGCATCAGAGGCCAACAAGTCTTTTACAGCCCCTCCCTATTCCGGAATGGAAATGAGAGAATATTTCTATGGACTTCGTAGTTGGTTTGTCAAGGAAGACAAGTTTCGTGCCCCAAAATCTCTCACAGAGTTAGGTGAGACTTTAGACGTGACTTTCATAACCTGGCAAACCATCCTACAAAATCTACAAGGCATAAATAGAGCGGAAGCGAAATCAATACGGAAGCATGAACAATTTTTTTTTCTATACATTAACGGTATTCCAAGTTTGATACATCAACGTGACTAAATGTACGAGTGGACATGCCTACCCATCAAAATACAAAATATAAAACTCTCTTTCTCTCACTTAGTAGTCACCCTAATAGGGCCAACTATCTAAGTCTCTTGCTTCCACCTGAGGCGCTACTGTAGGCTCCTCACCATAGTCCTCCTAAACCCAAGGACCAGGAGCACAGATATCAAACGGTGTACTTGCTGACATCAAAATGTACGGCTGAGTATTGAAACACTCAGAGAGTACAAACTACTAGCTAACAGCGATATGATATAATTCATGGCATATAGAAAATTTAAACAATGCATTTATGAGCATGCATGAAACCCAAGCACAAAACCTCATGTAAATCATGTGTGCATAATTCATAGCTTGTACTTGAAATTATCTTTTCGTATTTTCAAAACTTGCTTATTGTGCTTAAAAATCTTATTCTTGTCTTATTCTTATTTGAATCACATTTATCTCACTACGTGAAAAGGAGTTAAAAACAACACAAACTAGACACAAAAAACAATGGATTTTATCCATGGTTAAATGAACGACGGCTACTAACCATGGTATATAATTTTCGGAAATAACCACGGTCCTTATTCATAGTTTATCTACTCCATTCCGTTAAACTTGTTAAAGGATGTGGTCAGCAATTTTAATCACGATCGTTCAATGAGCATCAGATGGTTCACTTTAAAGAAGAGAGTTTAATGAGATTTAGTGCTCCCGCACAAATCTCATTCCACCTCTATCGTGTTTCCCAAATCCCTCTTCTAGGTAGTTTAGCAAAACTAAACTAGCTCTCGGATAAGTCTTCTTCAGTTCTCTGCATTCCAAGTTCCCAAATCCCTCTTCTAGGTCGTTTCTTTACCGTTTGTACTGTGAAGGAAGAAAGCTCCAAGGTATGTTCGATTACTCATTTGATCTCCTTTTTTTTTAACTGTGATAGAATTGGTTTATTTATACTGTTTTTTGTTTATCTCGATTTGATCGAATTGCATGTTTAGTTCAAAAAAAAATTCTGGAGAATAGCCATGAGATAATTAATGTTTAAGAGTAAGATGATAATTTTCCAGTTTAGTTCAAAACTCGGTCATGCATACATGCTTATGCATAAAGAATAATGAGCATCATAGTAGCATGAAAATACTTAAAAGAAATCACATGTGACATTTAAAACATTTCTGTAGTCATGGGAAAACTTTAAAGTATTTTCGTAGTCAAGGAAAACTTGAAACGTAGAGATCATGACACTAGGCATTATACAATTGACATACATTGCATAGATCATGGTTACTTAGCCTATTATATCCATATCATACTTCATAGTTCATACAATTTAGGAAAATCTTAGTAGATTAGGAATTTAAAAACACATGTGAGCAATTTCAACATCATATACTTGAAAACCTAGGTTTGAGATCTAGATTATCACTAAGTTAACTAGAAGGATATACTTACCTTGCAAAGACTAAATCTTAGCTTGGAAGAATGATTGGACATGAACTTGAGCTTGGAAATGGAGATCTATGCTCGAGAAAGAAGATCTAGCTTGTGGAAACTGTGGAAGCTTGGGAAGCACGGATTCGAGCTCCTCCTTGATCTCATAAGAAAATCTTTTTTGGAATCTTAAGTTCTCTCTCTTTTTCTCCCAAAATGTTTATTTCTAAGTGTTAGAACCCTTAACCATCCGAAATTTGGGTATTTATAGAGTTAGGTTCGTAAAAAACCTTAAAAAAAGAACAAATCTGTGCGATCTCGCTCGAGCGGGCTTGGGTCTCACTCGAGCGGACTTCTCACTGGAGTTCAAAATACTGAAATTCTGTCAAGTCCGCTCGAGTGGGTTTTTAGCTCGCTCGAGCAAGATTTTTCTTTAAATTTGCGCTTTGATGTTTTGGCCATAACTTTTGACTCGTATATCAAATTTAGGCGATTCAACTTGTGTTGGACTCGAAATTCAAAGAAGAAAAATTTTGTTTCTAATGTGAAAGTCCTAATTTTGAATGATTAATGGTCTAAATTGGCCTTAAAGTGGAGGGATTTTCTTGACATCCCTCTTCTTTTCTTGATCATACTCTGATCACACAAGAGGGTCTTTAGGATCATGAATGCACACCCTTAAGACTTTAACACATGCCATAACATATTTAACATACAATTTGCAACCTAAAATCATCTTGATCATTATGAATCATTCATGACAATTCATAAAGTTTTTAGGCTTTTAAAAGCACTCTTCACAACACTATTCACATGAACAGTGAATCCAAGTTCCGGGGCTCTACAGTAAGGGGCTCCGATGCTATATGGGTTGTAATGGACAGATTGACAAAGTCTACATATTTTCTACCTTATCGGACTACAAGCATTTTGAGCCAGCTTGTAGCCTTGTACGTCAAGGAAGTAGTTCGTTTGCACGGGGTGCCAGTTACTATTGTTTCTGATCGGGATCCGAGGTTTACTTCTAGGTTTTGAAAGAGCTTTCAGAGCGCTATGGGTTCCCGTTTAGACATCAATACCGCCTTTCATCCTCAGACTGATGGGAAGACCGAGAGGGTGAACCAGATTATAGAAGACATGTTTCGAGCTTGCATGTTAGACTTTCAGGGCAGTTGAGATGATCATTTGCTGTTGGTTGAGTTTGCCTACAACAATAGTTATCAGACAAGTATCCAGATGACACATTTCGAAGCTTTGTATGAAAGAAGTTGTCGAGTTCCTCTGTACTGGGATGATGTTGGAGAGAGAATTTTTGGGACCTGAGTTGATCGAGCAGATTGCGGAGAGAGTAAAGATCATTTGGGAAAGGTTGAAGGCTGCTCAGGACAGATAGAAGAGCTATGTGGACACTCGTCACAGAGATTTGGAATTCCAGGTTGGGGATCGGGTCTTTGTGAAGATTTCTCTGAGTAGATCATCACCAGAGTTGGTGAAGTCACATACAGAGTGATACTACATTCTCACATGATGGCTGTCTACAATGTGTTTCATATTTCCATACTCAGGAAATACATACCGGATTCATCACATGTGATTGATCTCGATCCTGTAGAGATTTGCAAGGATCTTACGCTAGTGGAGCAACCGACTCAGATTTTGGATCGTAGAGATCAAGTCTTGCGCACCAAGACTATTCCACTCGTTCTTGTGATATGGCAACACCATTCTACAGAGGACGCTACTTGGGAGAGTGAGACTGAAATGAGGGAGAAATATCCTCACCTGTTTGAATAATATTTTAGTTGTTGTATGTAAAGTTGCTTACTTTTATGGTTTTTATGTAATGTCGTCCTAATTTTGTGGACGAACTTTTTGTAAGGGGGAAGGATGTATAACCCCAAAACAAAGTTCATAGTACTGTGAATAGTGTTGTGAATAGTGTTTTGAAGTATTGAAACCTTATGTGTTTTCCTTGATTATCATCAATGAAGAAAATGTTTTGGCATTTGATTTTTAGTGTTTAATATGTTATAACATGTATGAGAGTCTTAAGAGAGTCTTAAGAGTATTCTCTTTTATGTTTATGAGTGTTAGAAACAAAGTAAGAAAGTGATCTAAGTATTGGAAATGGGAAAACAACAAAATAGGAGAAAACCAGTGTCCACTCGTTGACGAGTGCACCCGAGTGTTTCTCACTCGTTGACGATTGCAAAAACAGTATTGAAACAGAAATTTCAGAAGTCTCATTCGTCGACGACTGTGTCTGGGGTTTTCTCACTCGTTGACGAGTCAGACACAAAAAATGTTTATTTTGATATGAAATTTGTAACCGACTTTTGTAATATATTATAAAAAGGGTCATTTGAGGTTTTAGAAAGCATTGACCTATAAATAGAACCCAAATTCGTGAGTTTGATTTACTCATTCATTCTTACATCCTGAGTTCCAAAAAAAAAAGAATGTTTGGATTTTCATCAATGGGGTGGACCTCGAAAGAAGGAACCTTGCTCAACAAGATGTTTGGATTTTCGTCAAAGGGGTGGACGAGTGGTTCTTGGGCCTTTCGCCAAGCGAGAGGTCTTGGGTTTCATTTCTCACTTCCCCTTTGGGGCCAATCCCGCCTGAATTTTCTGGACTTTCTTGGTGGGGCGGGTTGTGGGCTCCCATCATACCCTGGGACTTAGTCCTAACCTGAAAGGTTGCGGACACCCTGAGTTAAAAAAAGAAAAAAAAAAAAAAAAGTTTTGGATTTTACCATATTTTTTGAGGCGGGATATTTTTCGTTGCATTACGATGCTCCTCTCTTTTAATAAGATTCAATATCTCTTCCATGTCGATTGTCGGTCCACGGGCAGCAAGTGTTAGAGACATAGATGTCCCACGAATCTGGCAGAGTTGAGAAGATAGCAATTTAGCTCGTTTAGTGAAATGCAAGTTTGCCAACTCGAGTTCACGCACTATCAATTTGAACTTTTGACTATGATTATCTTGTCACTCTCAGCATGGATTGGGGAACTTCTTGTGACCAGGTATCTCGGACATGAGAACATGTATCTTGGACATGAGAACAAGGCTATCATGTTTTAAATGTCTTAAAATTAAACGTTGGTAATGCATTAAAATGGATTAAAGTCAAGTTAGTTTAAGCTAAATGTTCAGCCAGACTCATTTAAGCAACAAAGCTCAAGTTGACATTTCAAGCTCGGGTGACCAAGCCAACCTTTTATTTGAGCTCGAATGTTTAAACCATTCGAGCTTAAGCCAAACCTGTTTGGTTGAGCACAACTATATATATATATATACTTTTTAACTTATAATAAATAAGTTTAGGTGTAATAATAACAAAAGAAACTAGAGAAATTAAAAACAAAAACCTTAATCTTAATTCTCAAAACTTTTGGATAGTGTGTGTTTGCATGCGGGTTGTGATTGTGTTTCCCTTCTTTGCCTTAATACTCACTTTGTGGTATTATTGAGTTTTACTAAAAAAAAAAAGAAAAAAAACAAAAAGAGAGAGTTATCCTCAACTATGATTTGCGTTATGATTAGATTAATTCTATGCAGTTTGTTGTATTCTCTTTCATTAAAATAATGTAAGATTGATCAAAATAACCCTTCAATTGCTCGAATCAGCCCGAGTTTGGCTTCTCATGAGAAAGGAAAAACAAAAAAATACCGAGCTTGGCTCGAATTATGGTCCTGGTCGAGTTCGATCAAACTTCTAAAGCCAAACTCAAGCCTAAAATCCATGCTCGAGTACAGGTCTAGTAATGCAGGATATGAATAGGGTAGGGGCGCAGGAGTATTCTCACACGTGCCAAATATCAAATGGTTGAGGCAAAATGTACCTTTCAGATTCTGAAAGATGGAAAGCAAATCTCACAATTAAATGGAATGAAAGAAAAGAGGAGACAAATCGTATCTTATGAGAGCTGCAGTTTCCATAATTGGGGTGTTTGAGTTGAAAGCTCTTTGAAGCCCAATGATGCTTTTTTTTTTGATTCCCTCAAACAAGGACTGTTATGCCAACCCTCTTGATAACATATCCACATTTCCCAACAAAAAAATCGCAACAACTCTAAGTTCTCACTGTTCACTCCACCATCATTGAATTCAGCCCACAAAGAGAGTAAATCAACCGTCATTAAGACAATACTGTTCAAAGCATCCTATATCTTTGCTAGCTAAGTGAAGTCATAATGCCTAGTTTGACATGATTAATCTGATGAACCGGTAGGGTGTCGATGGACCCGGTCAAGCCCCTGCCGGTTATTTCAGCTTAAAGACTAGGGCCGGGCTAAAAAACAAAGCCTAAGTTTATTATTATTATTATTTTTTGGAAAGGGGGTATTTGGGCATCTTAAAGCACCCAACTAAATCCCACGCCGTTCAAGTTGAGCTGGGATAAATCCTAAAAGGTGGCCAACAAGGGGAAGAGACTTGAATTCAAGACCTTTGCTTCTTGAGACGTGGTCTTGGCCACTAACCAACAAACCAGCACTAATGTTTGAAATCCTGATATTAGCGATGATTTCGGTCCTCCATCCCAAACTGAAATTTCAAAAAATTTAGTTATTTTAATGGGATTTCGGAACTCTAATTTATTAATATTTTATTAAATATATATGTTAAAAATGATATTTAATTAAAATTTAATATATATATATATATATTTATTTATTGTTATTTCACTTTAAAAATAAATATATAAATTTCTAAAAACTATGAAATTTGTTAAATATTTCAGAATATTTTGAAATTTGAATAAAAATCTATTTAAAATCAATTTTCTTGACAGAGTCGGGGTGAGCAATATTGAAATTATAAAGTTGAATACAAGACACTTTGTAATTTGTATAACATCAACCCCAATCAATCATTAATTCAAATTATTTTCAAACTTTGACTGTGCAATATATGACATTGCTATCCCTTGAAGAAGTTAAGAAAACAACATTTACATTGCTATCCCTTCAAGAAGTTAAGAAAACAACATTTTCATTAATACATGACATTGCTATCCTTTCAAGAAGATAAGAAAACAATATGAATAACTTTTACCGATTCTCAAGATAATTAGAGAAAAACATTCACTTATCCTTATAACAGTGAGAGCTTCTTGCGCAAGGTTACAATTTCTCATTTTACCAACCCCAGCCAAATATTCTTGCCAACAACTGTCCTGTCATATGGCCAAGCACAAATTATTTTATAAAAAATTTATTAGGTCTTAAATAATTTATTTAGCTAGGTTAAGGGTTAGCATTCATGGTGAACTTATAACAGCAACACCAACACCCAAACTCAAGTCACACACCTCCCCAAAGGAAGATACACGGCCGCGGGGACACACGCCCAAAGGGAGAGACACCAGTCCCGCCTCAATGCCATGAGGCAGTGCATTCATCATTTTCATCTGCTTGGACTTGGTGCTTGCATTTTCTTTTCTTTGATTTATAAGGTTAATGCTCATGAAATCCTCGATCCCACTTGAGGAGACTCACCGCATCGAAATCGATAACTAGAAACCTCGATTCCACACCTTAAACTGTACTTCTCCTTGGTAAGCTTTAGTTTGTTGTGTAGAAAAAAAAGAAAATAAAGGTATAGTGTGGCTTGATGATAATGTAACAAACATGGTAACCAAGAACATCAGTATATTTTTAGTTAGTAACGAAAAGTCATGGAAGACGGCAGATTCATCCATTAGTCAGTCATAAATAACTTTGGTTTCCTTAGCATTATATAATATCCTATCAGAGAATTAACAAGAGAGTAAAACAAAGTCCAAAACAAGTGAATGACTCAGAAAATTGTTGAAACCATAACAATAATCTGTAACTTTTATCTTTTTTCTTGAAAAGAAAACCTTTCCATCTTTTCTCCTCTCCCTCATTCCTCCTATTCCATTTCCCTACTTTGTTTACTTTTCGTTTTCCTCTTTTGGAAAGTAACTCTATACAGTAAGACTGTAAAAAAAGGACCCCAAGCCACCCTCCTTTTTCCACACCCCAAAACCATTAGAGGATAGCTTCAATGCTTAACCCTCCTCTCTTTTACCCTTTTTTTTTTTTAATATTCTTCCCAAAATCCACGCTCTAAGTGGCTCCTACTCCAAGAAAATCAATGAACTTCAAGCTGATCTTCTCATTCCCATTTTCAATCTCCTCGTGTACATAGAGATTCCTGTTTTTGGTAGCTGATTCAGTAGCTGAGACTTCAGAGTTTGAATCTGAATGTCCAGGTTGATCCATACCCATAACCATGGGCCCATGAGGATAGAAGCCATTGCCAGAACTCCAAAACTTTTCAAAACATCCATTTCCCAGAGCCACCATCTTTTTCTCTTCAGATGAGGCTGCAACCAAAAACAAGCCCAAAGTAATTGTATAAAAATTTCTTCAAAGCCATCAAAAAAGAAAAAAGAAAAAAGAAGCCCCATTAAAGCAATCCTTGAACAAACAAGGCAAAAGAAGAGAAAAAGAAGAAATATTTCATACCCATTTGGAATTCATAGGGTTGGTGTTGTGGTGGATTGAAGCCTGTGAAAAAACCAGGAAGAACTTTGCTTGAAGAGCAACTGAGGGAGAGATCTGTGCAGGTAGAAGTAGATTCATCTCTGGTGTTTGTGATGGTTGATTCACTGCATGCATTGTTTTGGTGTGTGATTTCAATCCTCTTATTGAGTGACTCAGATGAGGGTCTTCTCCTTCTGTAAACACAGGAATGCTGTCTGTGTTTTCTAGCCATGATCACATGCCAATGGTTCTTCACTGCATTATCAGTCCTACCAGGGAAGAGCCTAGCTATCATGGCCCATTTGTTCCCATACAATCTGTGGGCAACTAAGAGTCTTTCCTCTTCTTCCTCACTGAAAGTCCTCCTGTTAATCCTTGGATCTAGTTGGTTAAACCATCTTAACCTGCAGCTTTTCCCTGAAAAGAGAAGAAAAAAATCATTACTGCCCATCAAACCAAAGTACAAAGATCTTTCTTCATGGGATTTTTCATTATACCAAGGAGATTAGAAGCAAGAAAGACTATTTTGATTTCTTTCAAAACTCAAAACTCATGAAATTGAGAAAAAGAGGGTAAAGGGATTCAAATATAATAGCATTGTTTGATCATCATTCAATATATTATTTCCTTGTTTCTCAGCGAGTTTCTTCCCTATTTTCATAGGTATTTCTATTACCTGATCTTCCTTCAAGCTTTTCTGCTATCAAGTTCCAGTTTTGAGGACCATGGTAAGAGACAAGCTCTTGAAGCTTGGCATCTTCAGCTGGTCTCCAATGGCCTCTAGAACAGAGCTTAGACTGCCCAATCTCATGTTCTTTCTCTGCTTCAGAGCTCTCACCTTCTTCATCCTCCCCTTGGTTCAAACCAAACCCCTTTTTGTCATCTCCAACATACCCATCACATCCATCACCAATCCCATTCAAACTCCAACCATTCTTCTGCTGCACCAAAGGAGGTCTCAAAACCTGAAAACCCATATCAGAACTCTCAAACTTTCTCTGTCCAGGAGAACCCAGAACCCCAAAATTAAGAGGGAGGAAAAGTGAAGGAGGAGGTAGAAAGCTCACCTCTGGACACCCACTGAAACATTCACTATCACTCTTCTTACACATAGTATATTGTAGGGGCTGTAAACTCATTGTTTCCAGAAACCAAGTTAAGTGAGAAAAAAAGAAAAAATTACAAGAACTCAACTTGGGTTTTCCCTCTGAATCACTTCTTCTACAGAAGAAGAATGGAGAGATTTTGAATAGAAAACAAAGAAAAGAACAGAAAACCCAACTGGGGTTTTTCCCTGGAACCTGTTACACAGACAAGAAAAGTGAATTACTGATCAGAAATCAGAAAACAGAAAACAAAGAACAATAAAGTTTAAAAGAAAAGTGAACAAGTAAGAAGAAGGTGTTTACTAAAACAACACGGCTCTCTCTGTCTCTCACTGCTCCTTACTTTGAGACTGATCTTTCTCTCTCTTGCAACTTTTTTTTTAAAAAAAAACGCTCGTGTGGGCAGGAGGGTCTCCTTACATCTGCCCGTATTCTCTGCGCTGTCCCCTCGGCTTTGACAGAAGAAAAACAGATTTTGGTTGTCTGTTTCTTAATCTTTTGCTTTTCCACATGAAGAAAAAGAAACGGTAGGGGGAAAATTAAAACACCATCCTCAGTACCTGCCCACACACTCACACCTCCTTTCAAAGTTTATTTTTTATTTTTAGAATATATTTAGCTTCTGACTACTATTAAAAAAGAAACTTTATTAATCGTAAAGGATAAAATTCGTTATTAATATGTGTGTTGTGACTACAGTCATGTTTTTGGTGTTATAACTGTGGATATGAGCTCGTATGTGTTTTTGAATATTATTCGTTATGCGTATGACAACGAATTCGTAGTCATCCTCGTTGTGGATGCTAAACCCATGCTTTAGTTGACAGTGAGATCGACTATCAGGACCCGATCCTCAAGAGGTGATCATTTATCTTTGACTTTAGGTGAAAAACACTGTCCTAACATTTATTACTAGTCACCTCAGATGAGTTTTCGATCCGAAATCGACTTAGAAAATATAGGCTCTCTCGTGTGACACGTATAGCGCTAGATATGTCCGACATATTTGGGGATCCGTGTAAAGCAAGTGGCATGGTCATCCATAGTCATCGATGGTCATCTATGGGCATCTTGAGCTTAACCTATAAATACCCCCAGTGACTCAATGCATCAGGAGGGGAGAATATTGAATATAATTACAAAACTTTCATCTGAGAGCTCTTTCTCTCAGTGTTTTAGTGCTATAATGATTTACTATTTATCATCTCTTTCGTGTACTAACTTTATCATTGGAGTAAATTTCAGGGTGCACACCCGACTCTTTCTTTTCTTTTACAGGTGAAGTATTTTTATTTCTACCATCTAGCAGCTACTGATGCCTGGCATGCACGAGAATTTTCCCCTTCAAATTGGCGCCGTTTGTGGGAAACTTTTTTTTGGAACCTCTATATTATACAAAGTGATAAGTTGACTCAATCCTTCCCTCTGCTCATCTTTCTCATCATGGCCGATCAAAATCCCGCGTTTCCAATGGACGAGCAAACTTCAGAGCCAGAAATGTCGTAGGCAGAGCAAATTATCATGTTGTTGTAATATTAGCAATCCATCTTGACGCAACTAACCAGTCAGCAGCAGTTGTTGCAGGAGTGTATCGATACATGGGAGCAAGGTTTAAATAAATCAGATCACGCTTTCCTCCAGGGTAGAGTTCCTCAGGCAGTAGAGCGACGTCTCTCTTCCGGTCGAGCTGAGACAGTGATGTTCACGGCTCGCCCTTCGGTGATTATGAGAGTCATAGAAGATAATCCGAATTTCGAGTGACCTACTCGTGAGAGTTGTGATGTCACCAGGGGGCCACGAGCGCGAGAGTATTGTGGGTATCATAGAAGTCATGGTCATACGACTAACCGGTGCAGTGATTTGAAAACCTATTTGGAGAGGCTAGCGTGAGAAGGTTTTTTGAACAAGTATATGCTTCCTGATGGTGAATCACTAGAGAATCCGTGAACTGCAAGAGTTGTTCAACCTCTGGCAGATGTTGTTTTTTGTTTTTTGTTTGAATGCTCGGTTGAGGCTGTCAGATCAGCCTCAGGGGCTTTTAGAGCTTTGCCTAAGGTATTATCAGGCTTTATATATTTTGATATTAGACGTATCTAACAACTCTCCTTTTGACTAAATATTGTGAAACATGTATACTCCGGTCTTCTATCGTCTTCTGGGGTGTTATGTGCAAAAATGACTAAGCAAAACGACAAGTGCAAGTGTATTTATGCTATCGTAATTTCGTTCTTGTTGTCTCGATCTCAGACTCATTGACATGATCTCACTATCATAATCTCGTCCTCGTTGTCTATTTTATCCTGGTGTTTAGTGCATTTTCAGCGTAATCGGTGATTAACAAACAAGGGTGATCTCCAATAGTGCGAGTATAGCGTAAACAGAGATAAGATCCGGAGATACCAAGGTCAGTGATAATTATGTTACGTCGGCTTCCATTTAGTTCATCAGTTTTGCATCATTTTTCTTTAGTGCATGAGGTCGTCTCTATGAGTAATCGAATGAAAGAATATCGTAAATGTGCTATCAAATGAATGATCATCAAATCTTTAATACTCATGTGGGGCATCTGTGAATCCGTTAGCGCCATTGTCTCAGGCAAATGAGTGGTTTGCAATGCTATCTAAGCTCGTTACCGTAATGCCCTACTACGTGTCCCTTAAGGATTTGTGAAAAATAATTTGTATAGTGCAGGCATGGTGTCTTATCTCTTCGATGTATTCATACGTCATTACCTGGGTGCGTGAGTTCCAGTAGTTTTCCATTATGTCCATACTACATTTTATATTCATATGAATTACTTTATCTCATTTTCTTGTGGTATACGCGTATTATATGCCATTTGTGCAAGTGTCTCAAAAAATGCAATAGAATGAACGAAGCATATGTGCCAAAAACTATTTCACCTATGAAAAATTTACAACAAAGTAAAGCGATAACGGGCAAAGCTATACAACGAGATCATCATCTATCACAACCATTATAGTAGTAAGTTTTAATGGAGAATTGGTAGGCCAAGCAGGTGTATAGCTGGCTCAGTGGGTAGAAGAGGTTCTTTAAATTTTTTCGACTTCGCCATGCTAAGTATCTTCTTGGGCATCTTCCTGAGCAGTGGTCTCAGACTGAGAATCAGTTAATTTTCCTTGTTCTCGGAGTTGCCTCATTATTATGTCTTCGGTCTCTCTCCGGTCTTCATCTATCAGTTGATCCATCTGTGTTTGGAGGTGGATGCGGAGAGTTTCTATTACAGTATCTTTCGTAGCCTCGATCTGTTTCTTATTTGTAGCATACGCCTCCTCAAGCTGCTTCACCAGGGTTTCTTTTTCTGCCTCAGATGTTTCGAGCTGTCTGCGCAGCGTATTGGAGATCTCATCTAGCTCGCTACTCTGGAAGATAATTCTTTCAACTTGTTCCAATGCTTTATTCTCTCCTTCTTCAGCTTCACGAGTCTCTTGTTGAGCTGCGTCTCGTTGTGCGATCACTGAGGAGAGTTTGTCTTCAGCATTTTTTAATTCTGCCTGCATCTTTGCCAGTTCATGGTTTAGCATCTTGGCCTCCTCTGCCTTTGTCTTCTCCAGATCGAAGACCCTCTCCTTTAGTCCGGTGGATGTATTTCTGATGTTATTATACTCTTCATACATCCCCGCAAGCATATTGTTCATCTAGAAAAGAAGAATGTTATCAGTATGGAGATGAGTAGGTCAACTACAAATGTGTATAAGTAGAAGTGCAATCCTTACCGTGGCAATAGCTCGGGTGGCAGCGCCAAACTTCCCCATGAAGTGCATATTCCTCATTATGGCAATGTCTTCGGGTAGCCTCATTGCGAATAGTGTGGATGTGGCTATATATCGCGATCCATTGCCGTGTGAGCAACGGTAGGGTGTGTATATTTGCGTGGGAAGATGAGATTCCATTCTTTAGCAGATTTTTCAGTTGTGAATTTTTCTCGTTGTGGGGCCGAGGATGAAGCAACGTTGGGTTCAAGAGCAGTAGCAGCAGGAGTGGCAGGAGTAAGCAGAGGGGTAGGAGCAGCAATCTTGGTGGTGTTTAGAGGTTGGTCATCTTCTGGTAAGTCATCTGAGCCAAAGAGTTCTTCATCACTGTCTATCTCGGGTAGTATAGACGTTGTGGCAAACCTTTCCTTATTATATAATGTGATAAGTAGACTCTCCTGTGAGAGCTGCTTTCCTTGTTGTTCTCGAAGTTTTTGGTCGTATTCTGCTTCTCGTCGAGCTCTTTTTACCCATAGTGTTTTGAGAGCTGCTTCACTTTCTCTCTTTTTCGTCATTTTTTCCGTTGTGGAAAGACGGGAAGGACGGGTAGATTGTGGAGCTTGTGGTGCTCGGTGTAGCAGAGGTAGGCGTTCAGCCATTATTTCTCTGGTCTGTTGTTCTGGAGCAGCAATATGAGTAGCTTGAAGAGTGTTATCCGCAACAAGTGTAGATTCAGGGGTTGACAACGGCCTCCAGGTAATATATTCGTCTCCTTTCTCTTTGCGGATATCTCGTAGTGGTTGTTCTTCTACAGGCGTAAGTTCTGTGAATAGTGGTTTGGAGATTTCTGTGCAACAGGAGTTATTATCAATAGCAATAGAAATATATAAATTCGGTGGTAGGAGTAGAGCAAAGTTAGCAAACTTGAGGAGAATTTGCTGGGAACAAGACGAGCAATCTCATTTCTCCATGCACCGGAGATAATGAAGGGTAATTCTTTCCAGTCCCTTTCTATATCGGGGAGATGTGTGATGATATAAGAGATCTTGGGTTTCTGACTCCTAGTGAAGTAGGTATTGTCTCCATCCTTAAGGGTCCCTCGGTACTTCACAATGTGACGAAAGTGGAAGACGTGTCTAGCCTCTATGTTATATCCGTCTCTGTTGAACTTATTCATTAGAGACATGTATTTGTAAAATTTTGGTTGCATTTGTCCAGGGGCTATTTGGAGGGCAACGAGGACGGAATTGACAACGGGGTCTAATGAAAATCGTAGTCCAGCTTCGAATTGAGCGAGGTAAACAGTAGTGCAGAAGGAGCGATAGTCGGGGTGGACGTCTTCTTCATTAAATGAAGATAAACATAAGGAGGAATTTTGTATCAAGTTCTATAGTGGTCAAGAGCATATTTGTATACTGGTTTTGGTTGAGAGCAGTAGTGATTGCATCATGGGGAGTGCTATCGGAGTAGCTGATTTCATCATCACTATCCATTCTAACTATTTCAGCAGACATGGTATAAAGCTAATGATAGAATGAAAAAAAGTGTAGGGAGAGAATCAGTAATGTGCCAAGTATGTTAAGGTGCAAAAAATTAGCAAGGGGTTAAGGACCAACGAACAACCAGTAGCTATGAAAATGAATGGCAAATTAGAGCAAATGGTAGAGAAAGAAGTCTTACCAAAGCAGAATACAATGCTAAGCAAGGAGTTGCAAATCGTCAGGAGGTGCAAAATCCGGTATAGTAACAGTGCAAATTCGAATGGAGAGCAGGAGTTCTTTGCATCTCTCTATTTATAGGCAATTTCAGAGTGCAAAGACAGGCATAGCCTCAATCGTAACCATACACGTGGGCAAGTGTAAGGGTAAGATAGTCATTTCCATAAAATATTAAATATAGTGTGTCAGACTAATCTTTCTTTAGGACGAAATTAACCTTCATCTCGGATGTACACATCAACGGCAGCAAGGGCATGATAGTCTTTTAAAGACAGAGTAATCGTCAGAGCAAGTGAAATGTCTCGAGTTTTGTACAAGAGTAATGATGACAGTCTGCCATGCATTAATGAGGCATGATAGATTTGTGAACATATTACGGCCGACACGGCGATACATCTTTGCGTATAATGCAAGCCAGAGATCAGTGACAACGGAGTATGAACAACGGAATATGTACAAACGGAGTGATGAACAACAGAGAACGGAGAAGGGAGTACAATCGATTTCTGTGACTTACGGTATTCTTCTCTTGAAATGCTGAGAGGTTTATAACGCTTTGAACTACCCGTTTAAAACATCATAAAGGGGCTAAGTGTAAAGGATAAAATTCGTTATTAATCTGTGTTGTGATTATAGCCATGTTTTTGGTGTTATAACTGTTGATACGAGCTCGTATGTGTTTTTGAATACTTATTCGTTGTGCGTATGATAACGGACTCGTAGTCATCAAGACATCGATATCGTCCTCGTTGTGGATGCTGAACCCGTGCTTTAGTCGATAGCGAGACCGACTATCAGGACCCGATCCTCAGGATGCGATCATTTGTCTTTGACGTTAGGTGGAAAGCACTGTCCTAACATGTATTGCTAGTCACCTCAGATGGGTTTTAAACCAGAAACCGACTTAGAGATTATAGGCTCCCTCGTGTGATACGTATGACGCCAGATATGTCTGACATATTTAGGGATGCGTGTAGAGCAAGTGACATGGTCATCCATAACCATCGATGGTCATCTATGGGCATCTTGAGCTGAACCTATAAATAATCTCAGTGACCAGTGCATCAGGAGGGGAGAATATTGAATATAATTACAAAACTTTCATCTCAGAGCTCTTTCTCTCAGTGTTTCAGTGCTACAGTGATTTACTATTTATCATCTCTTTCGTGTACTAACTTTATCATCATAGTATATTTCAGGGTGCACACCCGACTCTTTCTTTTCTTTTACATGTGAAGTATTTTGATCTCTTCCATCTAGCAGCTACTGACGAGTGGCGTGCACGGGAATTTTCCCCATCATTAATTATTTTTAAAGAATGCCTAATCTTCGACACCCATACCCTTAAACCCCTAAACCATCTTCTAAAACGCTTTCTCAGAATGAACCCACAAAGCTTCTCTTGCTTTACTTTCAAATAGCCGATGAGCTACAGAATCAGGAACTACTATAAGTCTATCAAATCAATTCTTTTTTTTTTTCCCTTCATCTGTATCTTTTATCACTTTTGTTTCATTCTAATGGATTCATGAAGTTGCTTTATTTTAAAATATCTTATGAGTAATAAGCAGTTGTTTCATGTTCTTTATTTTGAGATAAACATCCTATTGATTGTTTTCAAATAGTTTGGTTTCCTCCACAACATTTTCATCATTGAGTTTACTATGATCTTTTTTTGCAAGCTCTTTGATCCACACAAAATAAGGGTGCTATATATAAAGAATTAGGTATGATTTTTTTTGATACTTGGATCCACCACAAGGGTAATGAATTGTCATGTTTTATGATTTAAGTTTAGAATTGTGTATAACTAGAAAATTTACAAGTATTTTAGTTTACCTCTTGATGTGCTAGGGGACAAGTGGTAGAGAAGTCAAAATCACGGGGCCCATGATTTTGACTTCTCCACTCATAATAAGACATGTGGCGATAAGTGTGGGAGAATAATGGGGAGAGATATCAAATGGGGAGAAGTCAAAATTATGGGCAGAAAATGAAATGACTTCTCCCCATTTTCTTGCCAACTGTCGCACAATGTATGGAACCCCGAGAGCCCTTTCTGGCTTCGCCAGAGACAATCGGAGGCCCCAGTAAATATTGGTGTACTCGTAAAATTTGTTACATTTACCGGTGTAAGTTAGTGAGTTATGTATTTGGTGTCCAATAAATATTGGTGTGCTCATAGCAATACCTATTATTTATTTCACTTTTGTGTTTTTATCTTTTATGCTTCAACTCTTTTTTCTTAGCTTTTATGATTTTCAGCCTAGTTTTTTTTTTTTTTTTGCATAATTTACAATAACATTTTATGATATTTGAGGAAATTGCAGAAACCTCCCTCATAAGGCTAAGGGTGACAATTGGTCTTTAAAACTTTTGTAAGTGTCCCCAATTTCGAGTCAAGCCTATTTAAAAAAACACTTAAATTCAAGTTCAAACCCAACCCATTGTCACCCCTACATAAGGCCTGACAATAGTTTTTCTTTTCTTTTCTTCTAAAGACATAAAATGGTCCTCAAAAGATTACTGACAGTTTGAACATTATAACCTTGAATTAATCAACATCTATTAATTAACAAATAGTAATCAATATTATTAAGCTAATTCAACACTACACTCCTTGTAAACTAATAACTGTTGGACTCCCAAGTTATAATTATAATTTTTAAATCATAATCCTTAGGTATTTCCTGCACAAAATAAAAGTCGGGTGATAATAAAGTACACGGTAGACACCCGCCTTGCTAATTAGGATGGTGAAGGTGTAGCCCTCACTAAGATGAGGTGTTGGGTTACTTTTTAAATAAAAAACTTTAAGTAGAATAATTAATAGAAATAAAAAAGTTTCTCTTAGATGATATTGCAGAAAGTTTTAAATGCTAGAAATACTTTTTTTTTTTTTTGGAAGAAAAACTGGGGTTAGGCAGACCCCGACCTGCATTGAAAAAGCATGAAAAGATTACATGTGCAAAAAGGAACGATCAAAGCGATCCTCAACAACAATTTTACTTAAGCTCTCCGGAAACTCTAGGTATTGAAATGAATCTCCCCAGGATTCAAGCAAAATTTTGATAAAAAATCCGCAGCTCTATTAGATTCACGAGGGATACAACATATATCAAAGTAGGTAAATTGACGAGTGAGCTTCTCAACGCTAGATAGGACACTGGCCTCCTTCCAAGGCCACTCACATGTTTTATTGATGCACTTGACGGCCCAAGAGGAGTCAGCCGCTATTTGGATACGGGATAGTCTCATTTGGATCGCAACTTTTAGACCTTTTAAGATGGCAATAAGTTCCATGGATATCACTGATCCTGTTTTTGTAGCTCCTACAGTAGCTTGTCTAGGAATCCCTTCTTCATTCCTAATTATGAAACCATACCCATGTATATTTGAGCGGACCGACCCATCGGTGTTTATGCACATGCATCCTTGATTAGGAGGCTTCCATGAGACCCATCTCATAGGAGGCATGCTCCACTGAACCTGCACTTCAAAGTTATCTTCAATTTCCTGGTTTAGACTGCAATTTGACACCTTAGAACTCTAAAGTTGAAGCTTGATTTTGATATCCGAGATGATATATTGATAGACCAAGTCTGGGTGCAAGGATTTGTTGTTGAAGCATCTCTCATTTTGTTCTTTCCAAATGTGGTAAATATAGGAGCACGTGGATAACTTTCTGACCTCATCAGCAAATATCTTGTTTTTGCATTTTCTAGTGATCCAATCAATGGTGCTCCTCCACCTAGGGAAGAGACACAATTGCAACTTGATGGCATATAGCAACTTAGTCCATATTTTTATAGTATATGGGCAGGTGGCAAACAAGTGGTCGTGATCTTCCTGATTGTGGCAACACAACACACAAGCATTGACTCCTATAAAACCTCTAGACATCATCTTGTCCATGGTGGATAAGGCTTCTCTAGTAGCAAGCCAGGTTATGAAAGAGTGTTTAGGGATGTTGTTGTTAAACCACACAACTTTATGCCATTGGTTTTGAGCATTCCTACTACGGATAGCTTCCTAAGCAGTTTTCAAAGAGAACTCTCCATGCACTGTAGGCTTCCATATAATTTTGTCGACAGAGTGATCACCTAGTGTCTGTATAGAAGTTATCTCGCTCCAAACATTAGACATATTTGGACTCAGAGGAGTATCTATTCTCCATTGGCCTTGTGCTCTTAAGCTCGACACCAAGCCACCTCTCTGAATCTCATTCATTAGCATATTTTGATGCTTAGGTAATGACCTAACACACCACGAGGGTGCCATGGATCAAGCCGGCCACATCTTGGTATAATGTCCATTTCCAATAAGATGGGTGACAGAAGCTTCAGTCACCTGTCTAGCTTTAAGAAGACTCCGTAAGCTCCACGACATGGAGGAAGGATGCTTCATGGTCCAGATGGAATCATTTTGTAAGAATGTTTTTTTAAACCACCGGACCCAAATAGAATTACCTCCTGAAGCAATTTCCCATCCTCTTCGCATAAGAGCAATAAGATGGGTGACAGAAGCTTCAGTCATTCTAGAAATACTCACCCACTCCACGTACAACTAGCCATATATTAAGCGACCTAGTGCTGCCAAGCCCCAAAAACAAAACAAAGAAAAAAAGTTCACTCTATCTGACACCATTGAATGTGTTGCCCCACTTCCTTTGAAAGGCCTTAGCTGTAGGGCCATGCATAAGATTAATACATTGATTGATGGCTAGGAGGCTAGGATGCACAGTGAGCCCACACATTATCATTTTCACTTAAGCTCCGTATGTTTTGGTGTAAAATAGGGGAAAACAAATGAATTTCATAGAAAATGTCAATCGTTTTGAAGAAAATATGTGTGAAAAATATTCGTAAAATTCATTTATTTTCCCTATTTTACATCAAAACAAATGGAGCATTAGAAACTTACTTCCCTTACTAATCACTTGATAAAGTAATAAGCACCCAATTCCTGCTTTGTTACTTATCAACATCCTTTTCACCTCCCCCAGTTCTCTTCAAGTTCAAAACCCAACTCCTACTTATCACTAAAACTAAGTGCTTGACTGGTTTTCCACACACTCAAGATATTTTATAATCAAACCTACTTTTAAGATTCACTTTTCCTTTTTCCTTAATTTGGAACCCCACTTCAAATCTCCTTCTCTTTCATCTGATGATTTGAAGCTTTTTAAATTTTATATGATGTTAAGTACTGTTAAGCCTAATCAAACTTCAACAGTTCTTTTGAAAGCCTTTTTGACTGCTGAAATCATATTCCCCCACTTGCTTTTTCTAACAAAACCCTTATTTTATAATTAAATTTAGAATATAATATTAAGCTAATCAAGTGCCATAGTAAGAACTATAATTTTAAAATTGGGTATTAGATTCCATTGAAATGCAATGCAGGGTGAGTGTGGCAATGTCCAAAGTGTTGCATTAATATAAGATTTTCATGCCTCCTCCATTTAAATCAAACTTCCATGTATGAGCATTAAGATTAGCTCATGAGTAAATATGGATCATGAACATGTTGATTAGAGTAGATTGCCTGATCGAAGAACTACTTTTTAGATGGACAGAGTCTGAGACTTTGTATGGACGATCATAAACCTTGAAGGGGTGAACCAGTGGTTCCCGAGACTTACGTCTCATAAAGCAGAAGGTCCTGGGTTCGACTTCTCACTCCCCCTTTGGGGCCAGCCCCACACGGGATTTCCTTGGACTTACCTGGTGTGATGGGTTGTGGGCTCTCGTTGCACCCTTGGGATTAGTCCTGACCCAAAGGGTTGGGGACACCTTAAGTTACCAAAAATAAAATAAATCTAGATATCTTTTTTTTTTGGTGAAAGGAGGGCGGCACCTCCGAACTTTATTGAAAAAACCCTCACTGATGGCGGAGGAAAACCGTATAAACAAAAGAAGAACAAAATCCGATCCAAAGCCTCAAAACATACTTATACCCAACAATCATAAAAACAAAAGAGACGAAACAAACTCCAACCAGCCTATGTACGCAAATACGGTAAACCCAACCTCTCCAAACGGATTATTCCCTTCAACTCCTTCGGAAGCATATCATAAACCTCATACCGTCTACTACACCCTCCCTCTCCACTTCATGCCAAAAAATCGGCAACCATATTCCCTTCTCTAAATTGGTGAGAAATAGAAAAAGAAAGATCATTAGCTGTGACGAGAAACACTTCCCAGAAATCCCACAAATACCAAACCGTACAACGTTTGGCTTGTACCCAGTCTACCAGAAGTTTAGAATCACATTCAATCTCAACGTGCGTGAAACCTAACTCCGTACATAGCTTTACCCCTTCCGTCAGAGCCCTTAGCTCAGCCTCATTATTAGTACCGTGACCGAAATAAATCTAGATATCGAACGTCCAAACATAGCTTAAGATATTATAGGATTCATCCTTTGGATTGGACTGGGGGTGGCAATTTCTGACCCAACCTATCAACCTACGTGATTTGCTTGCTGTTTTGACGTATTAGGGTTAGGCTTCTTTACCTGTAGGTTTGGTCTGGGTAGAATTTTCTCTGCACGTTTATATTATGGCTCGATTAGGCTTTCCTGGACTCGGCGAGCCATAACACACACCCAACCTAGTACATTAAATTTAAATGATCATTGTCATCTAAAATTTAGATGATTTATTTGTATAATAATAAATTAATAAACATTCACTTATTTAAACAAATTCTATGGCGGGATTCAATTGAGGGATTCTTTATATGGTGAGGTTTGAGTAGGGGTGTCAACCGGTGCGAATCCGAGTCACAAAAACCTCTTCTATTGGGTTGGGCCTATTCAGAAAAAAACACAAATATCAAGCCCAAGCCCAAGCCCAAGCCCAGCCCTTTGAAAAAGTTGTCAATGAGCCAGACCGGGCTCAGATCGGGTTTTATTAGGCCCCTTTTTAAATGGCATATATAAAGATCCAAGCCCTACCATTTAGTTACTCGGGCTAGGCCAGGCTCATGCCAATCCATTTATTCTCAATAAATATATTATATAATATTATACATACATATAGCTTCTATTAGTATATATATTGTGTACATATTGAGTGTTAAGTATTATATCATTTTACTAATAAAAGTATAAGGAGTATACTAAACTTTACTTGGACGTAAATACCCTTATTTTATAAATAACTTAGAGTATAACTAAACTTTAAACATTAAATAATAATAAGTAGGATCAACCAATAAATACTCCCAATACAATTAGAATTTTACTTAATACCAATTTTTTATACGTATGAGTTCAAAATAAATAAATATTTGTTCAGCCCTTATTTTGTGATCTATTCACTAATCGCAAAATTTTGTGTTGTCAGTGCCCAAATACAATAACTCCTAACTATTCGGCCAAAAGGATTAAGGCGGGGAAGAAATCTTTTTACTCTTCAATTAAATTATATGGAATATAATTTCTTAAAATAATTAACTTAAACGTGAACTCCCCCTCCATTGGGTTGAATCAAAATGAATTTAAATGTATCAACGGATTTGGATGGAAATGCACCAAGCAAAGGTAAGCAAAGGTGTGATAAGTGATAACTAAAGACCACAAAGGTACATTATCAAACATCGTGTCCAAGCCTCACTAGGGGTGCTAGCCGAGCCGAGTAGTGGTGTATTCAAAGCTTGTTTATTAATTAAACGAATATAAAATCAAGTTCAAGCTTGACTTGTTTATTAAATAAACGAAACTTTGGTAAACGAACTTGAGCCAAGTTGGACCGGTTCGCGAGCGGTTTGGTTATATACTATTTATATCATGTGATAATTTTATTTGTTATCCTAAGTAAAGAAACTACGGTGTTAACTAAAATTTCAATATAAGCTTATAATTGTGTAAAGGGCATTCTTAATATGTAAAATAAATTATATACTATTAATTTTCACTAGTATATAATAAATATACTTAATATTAGTATTTAAATAAAGTTAAATATATTTTAAATATTTTAGTATGTTAAGTATATATATAATCGAGTCGAGCTTTTAACGAGCCGAGTACCTACGTGCTCAAGATTGGCTCGTTAATTTAACGAGCTTGATAGGCTTGACTTATTTATTAAATAAACAAGCTCGAGCGAGCTTTTAACGAGCTAAGCTTGAGCTGTTTTACGAAAAACATGGTTCGTTAACCACCCCTATAGGGGCCAATCCAGGTTTTAATTGTAGGGGGCACATTATAGCTAATTGAAATTATTAGTAATTGTTGATGAAACACCTCAAATTTTTTTTATGACTATGTTTGTGAATCATTTTGTACATATCCAACATGTATTGTTTCTTATTGTTTGCATGAGCAGCTGTCCACTTGCCCTCTGGTTGTGCCATATTAAATAATTAAATAACATAATAGTAAAATATATTTTAATTTCAAAATTTTAAATGTCTCCTTACTCATTGGCTATGCCCTAAAACATTTTTTTGCCTTATTGTCCAATGATTATGCCCTATTAAATAATTAAATAAAATAACTATTTTTTTTTTCAAAATTTAATGGAACAATTATTCTCATGACAAATCCTCTAACCAAACTCCTTAGAGTCCGATTACAACACAAAAACCTTTTAAAACTAGTTAACAACTTTAACCTTTAGAGTTCAAATTTTGTTTTAATTTTATTCAAAAAAAAAAAAAACCAAGGTGAGTTGGTTGAACCCTAAGGGTTAGTGAATCTTAATCACAATTAAGAGATAGTAGAAGGGACATGTGTTGACCCATAGGTTGTAATTGGATTCCAAGGAGTCCGGTTATAACAATAGAGGATTCTAAGTCCTTGGTAAAATATATTAAAAAAAAAAAAAATCAAAAGTTGAGGGAGCACCCACCTCCAAGCCCCATGCTATGCCTATATATATATACTAGTAGATGGCACGTGCGATGCACGTGAGAGTAAGGGAAAGGAATTAACCACAGTTAATAAGAGTTAAAAGGGACACGTGTTAGCCCGCAGGTGCGATTGAACTCGCTAGTGGCATGTGCGATGCACTTGAGAGCGAGGGGAAGGAGTTAACCATAGTTAATAGGAGTTAAAAGGGACACGTGTTTACCTACGGGTGCGATTGAACTCTCCCCCGAGTTCAATCGCGATTGACTGTGATTCTAAATAGATAGATGAGCAAGGGTTAGTTTGAGAATTAAAGTAAAACATTACATCAAAGGTAAGGGGTAGTTTGGGAATTAAAGTAAAACATTAAACCAACGTTTTGTTTTTTACATAAGGGTAGTTTGGGAATTTTGGAAAAACCATCTACGCACGCCTCTCGCATTATAATATTAAAGATATATATAAATAAAATATACTTTCTTTTCCAAAAGTTTAGGGGGCACGTGCCCCAAGGCTCCATTAGCTCTTCCCCTGCCTATAACATGTAGATGGTTTGACAATTGTTGCCACCACCTTATGTCTTTGGAAGGGCTTCAGATTCTCTCCGGCACATGCCAGAGACATGCTCTCGGGGTCCAGACTTAAGTGACAAGTGGCAGGAGAAGTCATTTTATTTCTCTCCTGATTTTTGACTTCTCCCTATTTGATATATCTCTCCCTTTATCTCACCATTTTATCACCATGTGTCAAATAAATGCTGGAGAAGTCAAAATCATGGGGCCCATAAAATGACTTCTCAAACCAGTTGGCGCTTCATGTGTGGTGGCCCGAGAGGACCTCTTTGGCATGGGCCAGAGAGAATCCGAAGCCCTTTGGAAGAATGTAACTGGGCTAGCATTTTTGAATTGAATTGAATAACTGAAAGAGCTTGCTAGCCGGCCTCTATGTCAATGAGGTGCTTTTCAACATCTTAACTGATCATAAATACTATAAATTAAAAAATAAATAGTACTTAAAGGTAATCGGCTACATATATCTCATTTTCTTTTTGTCCCGTGGTCTAATAAGAAATTGTAATAGGCTACTAAACTGACATTGCAATCCGCAAATCACTGCTCTATTGCAGCAGCCACCCCATCCAGTTATTGAAACTGGCAGCCCCAGCACTACAAGCAATATACTATTGCTTATATAACTTTAGCAATGTTTGCATCAATCCCTTAAACATAATTTTTATGGAAATTTTAATTCCTTAACATTAATGCCGTGTTTGATTGCTGAGAAAATAGATTAAAACATGGAAAAGAAAAGAAAAATTTGGATTTCTAATACAATTCTTAATTGAGTTTTGTCTTATTTTCTTTTCTTTTCCATGTTTTCACATATTTTCTCAGCAACATATTTTCTCGGCAACCAAACATAGGGTAATGCACACCAACTATGGTCAACGGAAACGAAAGGAAAATTGAGGTCTGTGGGAGCAGGTGTCTCCACATGTGCAATTAGTAGACTTAACCAAATGGAGGATTGTTATGTTTCCAAACTAATCCGTCTCTTGTCACTTCATAATAGTTTAAGCATGATGGAAAGCTCACGAGAAAATATATGCATAGATTGACTCCTTTAATTGTATGGTGGGTCCTTAACTCCAACACAAATACAAATACAAACACAAAACTGGGCCTACCTTTTGATGCAAATCTCTATATTTTTTTTCTTCTTTTTGGTGCAATTTTTTTTAATTCAAAACAACATAAATGTAAAAATAATAAATTTTTTAAAGGAAGGTGATATAATCATGTGAAGATTGAAATTATTACACGTGCTCTGCTAGTTACTGGATGATGGTGTCTAGGGCTGTAAACGGAGCAGATAGTGGTATATCCGATTATATATTCGGATATCTGGATCCGAATAAATATACCGTAGATAGTGAAATATGATATCCGTATCCGACTCCGATTAAAATATCCGGATTCAGATAATATTCGAATTATCCGATTTTTTTTAAAAATTTAAATTAATATTTATCGGATCGGATATATTAGTATCCGATTATATAAATTTAAAAATTTATATATATATATATATATATAGACGGATATTTATCGGATTGGATATACCAGTATCCAATTATAAACGGATAGTGATTTTACTATCCGAATTTGCTCCGCCCAGATGCCTACTCAGATAATTATCCGACTAAATCAATTCGGATACGGATAATATCCGCATCCGTTTACAACCCTAATGGTGTCTCTCATAAAAACTCCTAATACATTGGGAGAAGTTCCTTTTAGGTGACTTGGTAGGAGAGCCCACCCACAGTGATGGTGTGCTGAGAACAGGTTTCCCCCAAACCCAGTTGATGGCGTGTTGAATATGCTTGATTGACCAAAGGAAGAGGTATTACCCTGTCCAAAGGAAGAAGTATTCAGCCCAAAAACAGAACTTGTCTGCCCAAGTGAAGGTGCAGTAGACTGGAATAATGGGGATGACTGGGTGTTACCAAAATTCAAGCTAGAACCAAATGTGGGAGCAGAAGAGGGACCAAAGATAGAAAGTGAAGATCTGAATGTGGTTGAGCTTGATGGCCCTAAGAGAGATGGAGATGAACTGGCTCCAAATGCAATTGCTGGAGTTCATGGTGCTCCAAATATAGAAGGTGTGGATGACGAAGTTGTCCCAAAAGGGTTTGCCGTCGATGATGAGCCAAAGGGTGATGAGCTGAATGCAGGAGTAGATGAGGTTCCAAAGCCTGAAGTACCAAAGGCTGGCGTTTTTTGAGCAAAAGGGTTGGAAGGCGTGTGTGGAAAAGGAATTTGCAGATGGCTGCCCAAAATCCCAGCTGCAGACTGGCCAGTAGGATTAGGAAGCTACCCCAAACTTTTGGGAAAAAAAATTTAGGGAGTGTTTGATAACTCTAAACTCTAAGTAGTTAGAGCTTTGAAAATTGAGCTTATTTGAACTTTTAGGTGTTAATTAAGATTTAATTTAATGTGTATTTTTTTTTTTTTGAAATTGAGGTATTACCTCTAAAGTAATAAGGAGACACTGATATCTTTTTTCTTTAGACCTCTAACCTCTAAGAGCATTCCTAGCAGCCTCACCAAAATAACTTTTTGGTTATTTTGGTGAGCCAAAAGACTAAAAAGGTGCTAAAATGACTCCCATCAGCCTCAACAGAATGAAGAAATCCCTTTGGTGAGTCTACGGTACTCACCAAGTTTGGTGAGTACTGTAGACTCACTAAAGTTAAATCTTCTCACCCTTGGGCCCACACAAATAATAAAATAAGGTTTCTCTCTCTCCCTTTCTTTTTTGTGGTCCCACACAAACAATAAAATAATATTTTTCTCTTTCTTCCTTTTTTGTTTTCCCACACAAATGATAAAATATTGCTTCTCTCCTTTTGTTTTGGTTAAAATGGTGAGGCTGTTGGGAGTGTTTTAAAAAAGTGGCTCACCAAAACCACTTTTTGTGGGTTTTGGCTATTTTGGTGAGTGAAATTTGGTGAGGCTGCTAGGAATGCTCTAATGCGCACTTAGAGAATAATTCACACAAATGTTTTTATTGGATGGATATTCTAAGCCTTGAAAGCTCATACTAATCCCACGGGCTACATAGGGAATACCTCCACCCCGTGCAACCGTTAGTAAGGGGAGCCAAGAATCGAACTCGAGACTTTTGGGTTTACGGTTCGTCCAAGTGACCATTGGGCTATTTTTTTAAAAAAAGAAATTCCAAACATACCCCCACCCCTCATATTTCTCCCCATAGAGATTTCTAGTATTAAATTAAAAACAATTTACAAAGTTTTTATAAAACGATCAAACTCTAAATATATTTTAGAGCTTATTATATTCAGAGTTTCCAAATTGACCCTTATATTATTTAATAGAACATAGTAATGGAAAAAAAATTGCCATGGGCAAGGGTCAGCTGCCCCTAAAGAAGAAAAATAGTACATGTAAAATATATACAAAACGTACAAACGAGATAGTCTCCAAATTTGGTCTTCAAAAAAAAAAAAATATTTACAATATTTTGTACCTAATTAATTATTCTTCACAAAATCGAATCAATTACTTACATGTTCAATCAACCATTGAATGGCTCCTCCAAGAAAATCCTGGCTCCACCACTACACCCATCTACTCTGTTAATACTAACTCTTAAGAGTATTGTACGGGTGATTTTTTTGGTGAGTCAAGGTAATTCAAAGTAATGAGCTACACCTCCACTTTTGCTCCCTTATTTTTTTTCTCTTCTTCTTTGATAGTGGGATAGGAAGAAGATTTTGGGTCCTCCATGATGAACGCTGTTGGCGTTGGAGGAATTATCTTCCAAAACTTGATAAAAGATCTTGAGTGTTCTTCTTTTCCTAAAAGTAAAGCTTGCCTTATTGGTGGTGTGATTAGTCCACCACTCATTTGGGTGTGATTGTAGGGGCAGGGGCAGGGGCAGGGGCAGGGCATGACGCTATGACCCCTCCCAAAATTTTGAAAATTTTCTTATTATATAGGTATAATTTAAAAAAAAAGTAAAAAAAATTAAGTTTCGCCTTTGCGATATATATATATATATATATATATATATATATAATATAAAAAATAAAAAATTGTAGTTAATTCATTTATATATTGACCCTTGCAAAGGGAAGACCATTATTTTTTTTTGTGTATTACACCTTTATTACTTTGATTGGAATGCAACATTAATGAATTTTATGGCCATGATAGACCCATTACTTGGGAAAAAAAAATCTTAGAGGCTACTCCCCCAAACCCCATGCCTCATAAAATTTTGTACGTGCCTGATCATTTTTCACAAAACCCATTAATTTTCTTGATACATGTACTTCTCCCCCAAAGAAAAAGTTCTTGGCTCCTCCCATGGTTTGATGGATGAGTAGGGCTGTATTCGGGCCAGGGTTGACCGGCTTGGCCAAGCCCGGCTCGGCTTGAATGGATTTGATTGAGGCTTGAAGCCCGGCTCGGCCCGAAATGGAGCTTGAAAGTGCGGCCCGAAGCTTGGCTCGGCCCGAATTGATTTAAGCTCGAGCCGGGGTTGGCTTGGCTTGAGCTCGGCTTGTATCCTTTTTTAAAAAATTTTAAATAATAATACTTTATATTATTTATCTCGCGACCCAAAACCCACCCTAAGAGTTAGAGTGAATTTTGGACGACTTATCATGACTTACATGACATGCTTGACAAACCATCCTGCAAACACTACAAAAAAATAGGACTTTAGTGGCAATTTTTTAATGGCGTTTAATAAAAAATGTCTCGAAAGGTATTAAAACACGGCTTTTCTATATAAACGCCACTGACTAGGTGGCGGGAAGACTTTGTCACGGCGTTTTATAAAAAAATGCCGTTGTTGAGGAATCTATGACGGCGTTTTTTAAATAAATGCCGCGGAAGACTTGGCGGGAAGTCTCGCGCCAAGGCAAACATGGCGTTAGTTAATGGCCTTTTATGGCGTTTTTAAGCAAATGCCATGAAAAGCCTCGTATTTGGGGTTTTAGGTCCTGAGCCTTTCCCTCTTCTCTTTCCCTCCATTTTTTCCCTTCCTCTCTGCTCTGGGTCCCCTGCTCCGTGCTCCAAGCTCCGGCCACCTTCTCCGGCACCCCTGCTCCGTGCTCCAAGCTCTGGCCACCTTCTTCGGCCATGCTCCGCCTTCGGCTCATTTAGTTTTCAGTCACAATGAAAGCAAATGAGTCGTTTTTGTCAGATTTTTATTTTCCTTTTCTTCCTTCTTCTCTCTTATAGCCCGTGACGCACCACGGCTCATGTATCATTTCTAGGGTTTCCTCTTTTTATATCTCTCGATCTCTCACTCACAAACACGCACACTCTATTTCTAGGGTTTTCTTTTGTCGATTCCCATTTTCTCTTTGGATTGTGGAATCGATTCAAGAAGGAATTTTTTGAGGAGTTTCGAGATTCATTTCATTTTTTTTTTCTGGTGCTATTTTGGGGGTTTTTTCCCCATATTCTCAGCTACAGATTTGCAGAAACCAAAAAATCGGGCTGAGATGGGATTGGTGATGAGATAGGGTTTCTTTTGAATTCTTACACCTGTCAGTCGTATTGATATTTTTGGTCTTTGATTTCTTAATGCAAATGTGGAACTGAGGTATTTTGGTTGTTATCTCCGCCAGTCATCTCCGACCATCCAGCATCACCGGAACTGGGGTATTTTTTTTAATCTTCTTCCCGAGCCTGTACAAGCAATTGCTATTGCTAAATAATTGTTAGTAAGAATGAAAGACCTAAAGCATTTTCCATCTTCAATCTCGATGACAACAAAAGGGGTTTTTCATTTCTAATCTTCCATTACATCCCATTAGGATTTGTTAGTAAGAATGAAAGACCTAATGCATTTTCCATCTTCAATCTCCATGAATGAAATGCCTAAAGCAGTAATCTACACTTGTTATTGCTAAATAATTTATATCAGTTCATTGCATTTATGAATGGATGTTAGGGTTTTTCTAGTACAAAATATACCAATCTTTTGTGTTAATGTGATTGAACAAAGTTAGGGTTTTTGTTATTTCCCATCTTCCATTACGGAAGGCTTGCCTTATTGTGTTACTTCCTATGTTGATGAGAAAACTGAAACTTTTTTGTTTCTCTCTGAGGGTATCATGATGCATTTTTCTTTAGTTTTCAATCTGAAATTTCTCATTTATTTGCTGCTGGTCCATTTCTTTCTTCTTCGATCTCTTCCTCTCTTTCTCTCTCTTCGTCTAGTTGCTCCCCTCTCAGCCTTGTGATGATGCTGAGTCGCTCTGAAGGCCCCTTTTCCTTTCCTTTTCCATTTCTTTCTCTCTCTTAAAAAAAAAAGGAAAAAAAAAAGGGTTTTGGTTTTGTATTGAAGTCGATGTTGTGCTTCATTGGGAGTGATTATTTTTTGAAAATTCAAGAAATATCACATTGAATTAATAATGGTGGAATCTGAAGATGTAAACATGAGGAATACCTAATAACATATTTACATACAAATGAATACATGTTCCTCAATATTTCCACAGAAAGGTGTGATGAGGGTTTTTAAGCAGAAATGAATCAGGGTATTCCTAAATTTCAATTCAAAAACACAAAAATGAATTTAGATTCGTATCAAGACAAAGATCAAATTGAAAAAAAGAATTCCAAATTGTAAAATTAGTAAAGGCGGGATTTGGTGATATGGGATAGACCTAAATTCAAGTAGAAAATCCCACACAAACACACACGAAAACCCTAGAAAGAATTCCCTCAAATTCCTTCAGCTATACAACACCGAAAAAAAAAAAAATAGTTGCAGAAGAAACAAAAACCTAAACTCAATCTAAGAGACAACAAACAGAGATTTTGAACTCACATGTGGATTCAAATTCAGAAACCAGAGAGGGAGAATTTTTCGATACGCTTGGGCGAAGCTTAGAATATAGACGGCGTAGAAGCCGACCATTTGAGGAGATTATCTTTGTATTTCCATAAATACCCTTAATAAAATACAACATATCCCAAAACAAAAGTAAGTTTATTTGGTCATTTTAGAACTCTCATGCCCTGCAATCTCTCTCTCTCTCTCTCTCTCCGAGCAAAGCTCACATTTACCGAAGCTTCTTCGTATTTGAATCCGATAAGGAATCGTTCTTGTTAAGTAATGGCAAGTAGCTTCACGTAGGGGGTGATATTTCTCAAAATTTTCAAAAGTTATTTCGAAATATCAGAATTTCCCATCTGTCTTTCTCTTCCGCTGTGATTATTTTTTCTGATCCTTGTTTATCGATCTCGAAATGTCCCTTTTTTTTGGTTGGCCATCTTGAAATCTTCTGAGATGCGGGAACAACGAAATGCCTAGTGCAAATTCTATAAAGTTCAGGTTTTGTTTTTAAAATCTTCATCCAATTTTATATTGAAACCCTAGCCTTCCCAAGTCTCTCTTCCTTTGTTAGGGCAGCCTGTTCATGGTTTCAACAGGCTAGGTTGGCCTGGGCACTTTTTTTGTAGGGTTGTATTCAAGTCGAGCTGAAGCTCGAGCTCGGCTTAACTGTTTGAAGCCAGGCTTGAATCAAGCTCGACCCAAGCTCAAAAAGCTTGGCTAGATTCTAGAATACAATATCTTGGGTCGAGATCAAATTGATTCAGCACCGTTTTGGCTCAACTTGATTATTAAAAACCTATTTTAAGTGTGATGTGTGTTATGTTTAAACTTTATATAAAAAATAAATTAATAAACTTTAGTTCCTACATCGGTAGGTTAGGTCTCCTTGTGTACCCTTATAATGCACCACTTCCCTCTTTTTTTTTTTTTCTAGAGAGGGGTGTGTGGGAGCTAGAGTTTGTGCTTGTGCGATAGTGTGGGTTAAGTTTAAACTTTATAAAAAAACATAAAATATTGTTATTATGAATAATAATTATATTATTTTTGGGTGTTGCTAGGCGCACCCCAATACTTAAGCACGCTAAAACGGAAGAAAAATCCGATTAAACAACAAAAGAAAGAGAAACAAAAAATTACCTATGTTCTCTCTTCCTTATTCCTTTTCACACAAGTCAGGGAGTGAGGTTCCTTTACTTAGATATTGCTTTTACGCTTTTGTTGCTTTGATTTTTCTTTCTCACTCCATGTGATCTCAAAGTCTTATGTCTGTGGGGTTTCTTTCTATCTGGATTCCTTTTGGTTAATTTATTATCGTGGTCTACTAATGTTTTGCAATATTATTTTCTACTGTATATTCTCAATTATTGCTCTCTCTCTCTCACACACACACACGCACACACAATTTTTTGATGAAGAAATTAGGTGGATATGATCTATAACAACGTTTTTTTTTCTGCATTAAATTTCGTACTGAGAGATGGGTACTATTGATACAAAAATTTTGATTTTTTAAACCTTATTTATTATGTAGGTTTTATGAAATTATAAACAGTGAATTGCATTGTAGGAAAATGCTTGGAATAGTTTGTCTGTGATTAGTTTGATGGATTTTGGAGATTTGGCTTCTTTGGTGGTGTAGTCTCTTGGAAGAATACAAATTTAACTTTGAATGTGGCAGATTATAATTGGGGCTTGAGTATCTACAAAACCCATTGTAATTTCCCCAACCATATGGAACAGTTACCCATAGATTCTGGACTAAACCCGGATCATATTCAAGTTCGAAACATTAGGAACTACGATTTAGTGTATGTCCAAAACAAGTGTCTTTCTAAGACAATTACACATGTCCGTTGGGAGAAAGTTCCCTGCCAAGATTTGCCATCAATGAACGTGTAAGACGAATTTAGAATATTCCAACTCCAAGGAAGGAAACCTTTGAATGATTCAACGTCTTTCCAAGTACACCAATGATATACTCTCCTATATTTCTGCTCAAAACAGGCTAGCTCTTCCCTCTTTTTAACCAACCCTGTATTGCTTCCCAGACTCACACACCTCAATTTCCAATCCCTTTACTTGGTTTGTAGTGATTTTGAAACTCTCGAAGATGGATCTCTACTTCCTACTACTACCATTTACTGAGAAATACTAAAACGTTTGCATGAGGACCCATCGAGAGCTCATAGAGAAATCAAACGTCAGAAACTGCCGTAATTATTTCTGGTTCGTCATTTTCGCTTCCTCTGTTTTCTGGTTATTCTTCTTTTACTTCCATTCTTTAGATATAATCAGAGGCATGAATGGATTCACCTCGTTAATGAATGAATATGCATTCTCTGTTGTATCTCGAGAGCCAAATTCTCTGCTCGTTAAAGAGAATTTTATTGAAGCCAGTACTCGATTATCTTTAATCGATAATGGGGTGCAACCAGTTAATCAATTCCCTATTATTGAGAAAGAAGCAGAACCCTTTAATGAAATAGTGTTTGCAGAGAATGGGGATGAACTTGGTAACAGTCCTTCTGTTACAGAAAAAGGGATAGAATCTGTTAATGAAATACCCATTATGGAGAATAGAGAAGAACCAAATTCATGCTCTGGTTGATACATCTATGTTCATAATATCCCTAACTAGGAGACTTCATTGCTTTGTGTTGCTAGTAAGTTTATTCTTCTTTATATTTTACTATAATTCTAGGAGACTTCATTGCTTTGTGTTGCTAGTTCAGAGCTTTTGCTCTAATAGCCTTCTTTTTGTTTTCATTTTAAATAGAATTACTTCCATTATAGCAATGTTTCCTCCAAAGCCTTCCATGCTTCAAGTACTGAACTAATTTGAAAGATGTAGCGATACCCGCGTTTAAAGGCGTAGATATGAAAGAGGGAAGGCGGGAGACACAACTATTGGTGCGCGTTAGCTAGGACAGCTAAATGATCACCTAAACCTAGCCATCTTTGCAATACCGATACACCTACAAAGACTCCTGCCTAATACATACATTACCCAATGAAAATAACTCGCGAAATGAGAAATGCAACAAGGAGTGTCTAAGTCTCCACTATTACTCGGTATTCTTTTGGAGTCAAATCCTCTATGGTAATAACCGGATTTGGCAAATCCGGTTATCACCGCTAGAGGTTGCCACATGTCTCCTTTGACACCCCTTAATCGTGGGTAAGGTTCACCCACACCTAGGGTTTCCAGTTGGTTTGTGTGAATCTTTTTTTTCTTAAAAAAAAAAAATTGTTCGAGTTACTAAATAGTTGTGTGAATCTTTGTCAATTAGGAATGTATAATTTACAGATTACCTATTTAGTGCATTATCCAATTACTAAATATGAATTCATGTAGGTACTAAATAGTTGCGAGTATTAGTCATCGAATGACTTCTACCTCGTGGTCTATGTTAAATGTTTAAACTGCTAATTAAAAGTGTTTATTTACTAAGTATTGATTGTGTTGGCTTAACTTCATACTCATGCATGCATTATACCTTAGATTTCCCATTCAAGGATCATTGTGTGATAAGTGCATTTCTTGTATCACCTATTTGAACGGATTAGTTGTAAACTATGACGTTTAGTTCTCTTGTGGGGCTAAATGCAGGTTAACAACTTTTCGGTCTTGTTTGTGATAAAATGTATTTGTTTGTATATGATTCTTGAATTGTCCGGTTGGACAGTTTGAGAATGCATAATCTCCAGTATAGTCAGTTGCTCATGGTTGGTCCAAATTGAGGAAAATTTTGTCAGTCGTTTCTCTTGTTCTCTGGGTACATATTTAGACAATGTGGCATGCATGTTTGCCCCTAGTCTAAGTCGTGTACTTGGAGAACCATAGAGAAATGTTGCCGAAATTTCCTTGAAATGGAACAAAACACTTGAGCTATTGACTTCTGGGGATTATGCATTCCTGAATGGGATAGGAACACCCCACCCGTTAGAAGAGGAGTTGATGATGATAGGAAGCATGCATGCATATATATGATTGTGTAGATGGTCAAGTTAGTTGACACATGTTTTATTAAAACTTACTGATGTGATAAACTTTGTTATTTCTCAGAATAACAAAAGAAGACGCACTTATAAATCTAATCTTATAACTCATGAATAAGAGTTGGATTGGAATGTCAAGGTACTTTTATCTATAAGTTTTTGTGAAGCACCAAATTAATTATGTATTGTTAGTATCTAAGCAATTGTTAATGCAATTTTTGTATTACATAGGATGTCAAAGGAATATATAGAAAGGGTAAAGCAGTTTATACAGTTTGCATTAGCTCGTGGATGGACTAATAACAATGGTGGTATAAAGTGTCCGTGTCCCAAATGCAACAATGTAGTTTACCAAGATAGACTTACAGCGTTCGACCATATGATATGTAATGGATTTGACTTGAATTATAAAATCTGGTTTTATCACGGGGAAGACATATTGCAACACACACCCGCTGTCCAAATTTCTCAAAATCCTTATGTGCAAGACAGACATAATGAGATGGAAGATATGGTGCACGATGTGTTCGGGGTCCCAAACCAAGATGAGGCCACTAGTAGTCGAGATTCCAATCTTGAGTCTGATAGATTTTTCCAATTGATAAGGGATGCGGGACAGCTTTTGTATCCAGTATGTACGAATCACACCAAGTTGTCTTTCATCGTAAGATTATATCACATTAAGTGTCTTAGTGGATGGAGCAATAAGTCATTTACCATGTTGCTTGAGTTGTTGAGGGAGGTACTCCCTGAGGGTTCAGCACTACTAGATACTTACTTTCAGACAAAAAAGGTGAAGTCAGATTTGGGGCTTAACTATGATAAAATTGATGCATATCCTAATGATTTCATGCTTTACTGGAAAGAGTCTGCAAAGAAGCAAACACGTGACATGTGTGGTGAATCAAGATGGAAGGTAGGGGATGATCAAGCGGAATGCAAGAAGAAAACTCCAGCGAAGATTTTGCGTCACTTCCCATTAAAACCCAGGTTACAAAGGTTGTTCATGTCATCCAAGACTGCTACTGAAATGAGATGGCATGATGAGGATCGAACCAAGGATGGGATGTTCAGGCATCCTGCAGACTCACCAGCTTGGGAAAATTTGGATAAAAAGTATCATTTGTTCACCTCAGATGCTCGCAATGTCAGGCTTGGGTTGGCGAGTGATGGCTTCAATCCATTTAGGACGATGAGTATTGCTCACAGCACATGGCCCGTGGTTCTTATTCCCTATAACTTGCCACCGTGGATGTGTATGAAGCAGCTAAACTTCATTCTGTCCTTGCTTATTCCCGGTCCCTCTGGGCCAGGAAACGCAATTGATGTTTACATGAGGCCTCTAGTTGAGGAGTTGAAGGACTTGTGGGAGAATGGGTTGACAACTTATGATGCGTCAAAGAAGGAGACATTTGTAATGCGTGCGGCATTGCTCTGGACCATTAGCGACTTCCCAGGGTATGCCATGTTGTCAGGTTGGAGCACGAAAGGAAAGTTGGCATGCCCTTCATGCCATAAGGACACTTGTAGCCGACACTTGTCTAAGAGCAAGAAGCAATGTTACATGGGGCACCGTCGTTTCTTAAAGCCGGATCACAGGTTTCGGAGGAATAGAAACTCTTTCGATGGCACTACAGAGTTCAGATGTGCTCCAACTCCAATCTCTGGGTTTGATGTGTTGTGTCAGTTGGAGGGTATTCCTTTCTCCCTTGGGAAGCAGACTGGGCAAACAGGACGAAGGCAGACGGGCCATGAGGATATGTCGTATAATTGGAAGAAGAGGAGTATATTCTTCGAGTTGCCAAACTGGGAGCATAATTTGTTGAGGCACAACCTTGAAGTAATGCATATTGAGAAAAATGTATGCAACAATGTGGTTGGGACTTTGTTGGGTTTGGAAGGAAAATCTAAGGATGGTTTAAAAGCGCGTAACGACTTGGTTGAAATGGGAATTCGGCATCCCTCAGTTGCTACCTAGCAGAAACAAAGTTTATCTGCCCCCTGCATGCTTTTCGATGGACAAGAATGAGAAAGAGTTATTTTGCAAAGTTTTGAAGAGTGTGATTGTTCTAGATGGTTACTCGTCAAATATTGCAAGACATGTCAATATCAAAGAGAGTAAAATTTATGGACTGAAGAGTCACGACTCTCATGTTATAATACAACAATTCCTATCACTGGCTGTGAGGAAGACATTGCCGAAGAATGTAACTTCAGTCTTAATTGAATTGAACAACTTCTTTCTTGGTATATGTTCAAAAGTTTGTCAAGTGGAGGATTTGAGACGGTTAGAGGAGAAAATTGCGCTTACACTTTGTCATTTAGAGAAAAGTTTCCCACCGACTTTCTTTGATATTATGGTGCACTTGCCTATACACCTGGCTGTAGAGGCAAGACTAGGTGGACCTGTACAATACCTGTGGATGTATCCTATCAAAAGGTATGCCTTTAATTATAATTTTATAGTAGTGTTCAAACTTCTTGTTATTGAGAATTTCCCTTATCTTAACAAAATTTAATTCACATAGGTACTTATATACACTGAAGTCTTATGTGCGCAATCGAGCTCGACCAGAGGGTTCCATTGCAGAAGGGTACTTGGCAGAAGAATGCATGACATTCTGCTCAAGGTATCTAAATAATATGGAATCGAGATTGAACAGGCCGGTGAGGAATGACGATGAAAGTGTAATAGGTAGTGCAGAGCCATATATCTTAAGTGACTTGGAATGGCAATAGGCACATCGTTATGTGTTGATCAACTATGATAAAGTCACAAAATATATAGAGTAAGAACACAATCTTCCTATATGTTGTTCTTTACTTTTTTTTTTTTACTTACAATGATTGGAAAATGATATTCTTTGCAGGCAGCACATGAATTTAATTAAAATGACAAATCAAAGACCTAGAATGACCCCCCACGAAATCCAAAAAAAGCACACCACTGAGTTTGTTGAGTGGTTAAGGGCTATGTAAGTCTTAACTTGTGAATTCTGCACAACACATTAGTTATGTTTTGATATATATATATATATATATATATATTAATCCTATTTGGTCTTGAAATAGGTTCAAAGGTTACGAGATTCAGGTAATCCAGTTTCTGATGAGATTACATGCCTTGCATATGGTCCACGTAAAGTCACAAAAAAGTTTAAGGGCTACGTTATAAATGGATATCGGTTTTGTACTAAGGATAGTGAGCGAGGACGCAAAAGTCAGAATAGTGGTGTTGTGGTCAAAGCAACGACTACAAGCTATTCAATTTCTAAGGACATAACCCCCAAGGTCACAGAGATCACCTACTACGGTCGCTTAACAGACGTAGTCGAATTAACGTATTCTGAAAGCCTTAAATTTGTATTGTTTACCTGCGATTGGGTTGATGTGAAGTCACGGGGTAGCGGAATAAAGACCGATGCATTTGGGTTTAAGCTTGTGAACTTCACACGCTTGGTTCCGGCACACTTGGTGTCGAGCGAACCCTATGTGTTGGCATCTCGGGCAGAGCAGATATTTTACGTCCAAGATCCAACGGAAGAAGATTGGCATGTTGTCATCAAGACTAAACCAAGAGACTTCTTCGACATGAATGAAAAATTTGTTCTAGATGATAATACATTCAGGGAGAACGAGCCATTCGATGACCAACAATTAGATGACACTGAACATGATGATGATGGAGGTGTCGGTTGGGTGACATTAGGAATTACTGGAGCAACTGTTGATGCTCCTCCCCAAGTGTTACAACAATAGGCTCCTTCTGAATCTAGTGATGCCGATGATGTTGAATCAATATATAGCGATGAAACATAATGATTATTTTTTGATGTAATGCATAAGATTTTGTTTGTTTAAATGTGTCTTCGGTGCCTTTTTTATGTTCATGTTCTATATTGGTTTGGAAAGTTGTGCATCTCTAATGCGCTTTTATTGAAACCTTGGAAAGCATGCATCACACAGATATGCTGCCTCATCTATGTTTTCACCTATTTTCTCACGAACCAAACATAGCATTAAGGGATCCTTTTAGAGCCCTGATATTATGTAATATCTACTTTCTTTTACCTAGTATAAACTTTAGGTGGGTTTTGAGCGTTTGCATTTATAAATAGCACTTAAGTGCCTAGGTTCCACTAGATAATCATGCCTTGACAAGCACCTACCTAAACCTCAATGCAGTTGCTAGGGGTCCTGGCTAGGCGAGGCGGTGGCCTAGGTGCTGACTGTAATGCATACAAAATAGTAAAAATAATTTCTTGCCAACACCTGGAAACTCATTATATGCTTTACAGTAATAATTGACTTGGGTCTTATTCTCTATGGTTTTCTTAGAGAAGTATCCGGAGATTTGATGACAAGTTCATACATTAAAAGGATGGTTGTGCAGCATCCATTACTCATGCCAGGCTTTTGTATAAAGTTGATAAATTAGCATATATTGACCATATTCACTAATTTGAGAGTTTTACAAGATAAAAGAGTTTGTACTCTTTCGTTGGTTGGTTTGGGTTTGTTTGATTTTTCTTCTTTCATTGGTGTTGGATTTTTTTATATAATTGCGTATGGTTACCCAGTACATGTTCAGTGTCTTTACTTAATATATAATTAGGAGAAGCTTGTTTAATCCCAACTTCCAATTGCAATATGCGTTTTGAAGTAGATTGCATAGTTGCTTTTTTCCTCTGATAGTTAATGAGAAGATTTTATTGAAAGGGGAAGAGATGGAAATGAAAGGAGGAAACTAGAAAGCAACTTCAAATGAGGAATTGCTGAAAACAAAATGGAAATTACAACATTATGTTGTTTCTTGAGGATAATCCTTAATCTCTGGAGACTTTTTTTCAACATGTAATTATTTGTTGACAAACATTTTTTGTTTTTATATGAAGGAATGGTTTTTAGTTTTGAATAATTTTCCATTTTTCAACTGCTTGATCACTTGCATGCCACTGGTATATACTGTTCCAACTTTGCTTGTAACATGAGAATTTGCTTCTGTATACCTTGTAATTCAGGAATAAAAGGGTTGTGCTGGACAATGGGCTCACTGTGTTAGTAAGTTGAAAATATAAAGTTTCCTTGCACTCTTTATCAGTGCTATCTGTACTTGGAGGATAGCTCTATGAAAATTTATATAGCTTGCATGAAATGAAAAATGCTAGGGAGCAGTAACACTGATGCAGAATCAAAAAGCAAAAGATGAATGAAAACAAACAGAAATTAAAGGCAAATGATAATGGACTTAATGTTAAAATGGATTTGCACAACACAATGTTGGGACTTCCAGAGATCATAGAAAAAAGGGCTTCTAATTGCTGGCGTCCACTACCATGTGATGAATGCAAGCCTATTTCATTGAAAAAGATTATCCTAGAGTCTTGATCCTTTATATAGACTAGACTCAGACGCAAGGCATTTTTCTTATGTTCTCTGCTGTTTTATTTATCTGTTTTGTGCTGTATGTATTAAGTCATTTGTGGATGTGTTGGAGGGTAGGAAGTAGGAACCTTATTATGATATTTTCTAGGTGTCATCTGTTGGAAAATATGGAAGAAGCGAAATCATAGTGTTTGGCAGCTTTTCATGGTCGGAAGACAGAGTTCGCTCTTCCTTTAAGAATTTTAATGTATTTAGCCATCTAGTAAGTATTGATTAGCTATTGTTATGTACATGGGAAAGTAGGCCATACATTGCTCATTTGCTCCAATGAGCTATCTCCATAGGATTTACTAACATAAGTCCTTGTGCATACATGGGATGGTGCTAGTCAGTTAGGATTCACAGTAATAAATTCCAAATGATTTTTTCCTTCTTCTGAATGTTGAGGTAAAAATATAATCTTGTAAGCTTTTGGGATTTCGACAATGATATATGCTAGTTAGATCTCATGTCTTTGTACTTTATATTCCTTTTCATTGTTTATTTCTATCAGAAGCTAATATTAATATTTTGCAGATGGATCCTATAGACACACCACCTTCTCATTCGGGTAGCTCCTCCACACCTGCTAACGCGGCCACGAGGAAGGTACGCGGTAAAGCAAAATGCATCGAAATACATAAGATGCCTGCAGGGGAAAGAAAAAAGGTGAAATTAAATGACAGTGCATAGCCTGTGGGTGAGAATGCACAACTTTTGGCTGGGTATTTGGGCAATATTGCACGATATGCCCACTTACTTCGTATCGATGTCCGGAATTGGCATGCGATGAGTGATGCCGATAAAACTTGTGGGTTGGAAGTGGCACGGGTGAGAACAAAATAAATAGGTCATTTATTATTAAAACACACTTATGTTCCTAGTTGATAAATGATTAATTTAACAACGTTTTTGCAGGAGAAGTTCGATTTCCCCCCTATCGCAGAGGACTTCGTTTTGAAGTCTTTGGGTAAGAAATGGAAGGACAATAGATCCGCAATGGGGAGAAATTTTTTTGATTTGGACGCCCCTCCTGCTGTCAACTATGAGTGGTGCCCCTCTGATATTCCCCCAGAGCAATGGGATACGTACGTCGACTACTTGTACACCGATGAAGCCCAGGTATATTTTATTTGAATGTTAATTATGTTTATACCATTTTCAATTATCCCTTATCTCATATGATTTATAAATGTAATATTGTAGAAACGGAAGACAGTGGGCAAAAAGAGTCGTGAGTCCCAAGAAATTCCTCATACGGCGGGCTCAAAGAGCTTCGCCAGAGTCAGAGAGGAGGAGGTATGTTCGATTTCATTCTAATAATTTATATCACAATTTGATGCAAATGAGTTAAAAATTTGTTGTTCAACTATTGTCACTGCCATAGCGATTGGCGAGTCCATCAGGGATAGCTCCGGGCCGTGCTGAGGTCTGGATAAAGACCAACACTAAGAATGATGGATTGCCAGTCAACTCTCAAGCAGGTGAAACGATTGTAAGTAATTTAAATATTCATTATATCATATAACACTTTAATTGAAATTCAAGATAGTAATTGTTTCAAAATGTTTTGCAGAACAAGTTGAAGGATCTCCTTAGCCAGTTATCGGTTGGCTCGCAAGATAGCACGGCCTGAAATGATGATCTCTTTCAGGTCATGGGGCCTAAGAGAGATGGACCCATCCGTGGATGTGGATTGGGCCCGACTCCCACCAGGTTATGAGGGTCATCTTCGAGCCATTCCGGTGCTATAGGCTCCTCATCTGGCGAGACTCAGATGCTAAGGGATGAACTTGAGGTGACGAAATCTCAGGTGGAGGCCCAAAAAGCTCAGATGGAGGCCCAAGCCGCTAAGATTGAGGCCCAACAATCTCAGATGGAGGCCCAACAAGCTCAGCTCAATGAAATGCAACAGATGTTCAACCAGTTCTTACAGGGGCAGCAGGTATATATACTAACAAGCATTAAATAATCCTTTTTTAAATTTAGATATTAATTCATTTATTTATTCAATTTTTTCACAATAGGTTGCAGGTCAGGGTACTCCAGCACTACATGTGTCTCCAGAGGTAAATGTTAATTTGAAAAGATTTTAGTTATCATTTTAATTACATTATATATAATGAGGGTAGTGGTGGAGTATGGTGGTTGTGGTGATGGTGGTGGTGGGTGATAGTTAATGTTACTGTTAAAAAAATCATGACATGTTATATAATTGTGATATAATCCCAGTTAAGAGTAATACAATCGATAACTGATTTAAATTGGTGTTTCTAAGTAGACGACATATATCAAATATAAGAAAGCAATACCTCTGAGTGCCAGGAAAAAAATTGAGACCATGTACTTTCTCTAAACGCCATGCCTTACTAGACAGCAAAGATCTGCAATCCTGTCCAATTATTGCTGCATTAGAAGCTTAGTAAAAAAAAAAATCCACATTTCTAGTTAGAAGATATTCCCAGCAATATAAGCACATGGCGAGATTTAGCTACCATGCTCAAGCCCAGAATAACTCTTTAAAGCTTTCCCATCCACAGCTTATATAGATAAGAGTTTGAGGCAGTGACCGACTTTCCTCCCATGTTGTTTTGCTTTCTATCTGAACAAAAGCTTCCTTTGCACGTAGAACCCATGGTCTCTTTTCATCTTTTACCTTTATGGAAGAACTGATAAAGACAAATAAGGTAATGATTAATAAAACTGCACAAGCATTTATCATTAATCCTCCGGCATTGCAGGATTTTCATAGAAGGCTTCTGTAGGCTTGATAAGAATGCCTTGTGGAATCAAGACTCCAATCAACTCAGATGTAGAGAAACAGATCTACCTTTCAGATTGCCTAGCTTTATGCTCCAATGATGTTAAAGTCCGCAATACATCAACCAGAGATGGGTCCAATCCTTTTCTAGGAGGATCAACCACGACTACATCTGATCGCTCAAGCCATGAAAGAGGTTCCTGGTAAAGTTGTAAATGGATTATAATAAACTATCAAACATTCCACAGCTCTGCCTAAAGCCATTAAGAGTGGTTATAAGTTTGTTTTGGTGAGAAAATTCTTGGGAAACTTAGATTGTCCAGTTTCTCTCAGGCCATATAAGAACGTTTGAGAAAACAATACAAAAAAGAACATATTTTGTCATACATAAAATATTACCCTTTCCATAGCTCTGCCTAAAGCTATCAAAAGAGTCATAAGTCAGTTTTTGAAGAGGAAATTCTTGGGAAACATCAAATTGTCCATTTCCTCTCAGGAAAATGTATCATGCCATGCAAAATATCTTGTGAATTTCTCATGATACCACCATCAGCACAGGAGCAACCCCCTTCTTCACGCTTGAACCAGCCACCACCAAGCGGTATTTCCATCCTTAGTCGTAAGTAGATCCTCTCTCTTCTTCTTCTTCATTTGTTAATTAAATTAGTGGTTTAAGTTTGAAGTCAAAGTCTCACAATTTCCAAATTTCCATTCAATTACCAAAACTATAAGTTCTAGCAATAAAATTAGATATCTTGCTAGAAAATCAGTTTTTAATGAGTGACAATATTGTAGATTTTCACAAGTTTCCTATTGTTAGAACTTAAAATTTATGAGTTAAATATGTAATTTTCTAACATCAATCATATTATTCTTCTTTTGTTTCTAAATATTTATCAGAATCTCCCTAGCCGATAAAAGGGTTAAAATCTCCTGAGAATAATCCTTGCTGAAAGTTTCCACATATAAGATTCATGACTATTTGGATGGGAACTTGCAAGTCATGCCACAATAGTAAAATCAATAGTCAGCACACAAGTTTCAATAGCTTTTTAAAACATTGACCAGAAGTCCACCTACCTAGGAGAAATAGTTACATACCTTTGCTGATACTGCATCCAAGGTTGTTATTTTCCTTTCAACGGGTCAACTATGTTAAGATGTTTCTTGAGAAATGCTCGTGGGTTGGTCTCATGAACCCTCGATGGATCACAGAACATGTTCACACAGTTCCTGAGAAATTCTTTACTAAACAATAAGTCATCCCCGCCATTTTCTGGTTTCTCAGCTGTGAACTATAAGAATCTCAAGTAAACAGGTGAGCCTGTATAATTTCATACAGGCACAAAACAATGTTGCTTACCCACTATTTTTGGCAAGGAAGATATGGAGACCGGACCATTTAAACTGATACAATAGTTGTCCTAATTGAATTTGCTAAAGTAGTCCAAAAATCTGTATAGAACCTATAACAGGCAGCAAGTATAGTCAAGCAAATCATGTCTGCAACTTTGTGTGTAATAGCAATGCTAATAACCACGAGCACTTACCCCTTCTTCACTCTTGAACCAGCCACCACCAAGCGGTATTTCCATCCTTAGTCGTATGTAGATCCTCTCTCTTCTTCTTCTTCATTTGTTAATTAAATTAGTGGTTTAAGTTTGAAGTTAGTTTTTAAATCTGCAATAGTTAATGTTACTGTTAAAAAATCTGTAGTAGGAAGTTAGTTTTTTTTAAATCGTGTAAATAGGTAGTTAGCTTTCTTTTAAATCTGCAGTAAGTAGTTAGTCTTTAAAATCTGCATAGTTAGTTAGTGTTTAAAAATCTGCAAAGTTTAGTTAGTTCTTTAAAAATCTGCACATGATTAGTTAGTGTTAGTAAAAAATCTGTAGTTAGTTAGCTCTTTAAAAACCTGTAAATATAAGTTAGTTAGTTTCTTATTTAGTTCTTTTGTAATCTCTGTATGAATCTGTTAGTCTAGTTAGTCTTTGCAATAGCTTATTTAGTATTGTGTAAACTTTAAATAGTTCTTAGTTAGCTCTTTTAAAAATCTGGTAGTTCTTTAAAAAACCAACTCATAGTTTAATAGCTTTTCCCTTCTAAAATCTGTAAACATCATTTAGTTTTAGTTAGTTCTTTTGTAACCTAGGCATGTTTAGTTAGTGTTCTAAATTTTGCAATAGTTAGTTAATTCCTGTAAAGAATCTGTTAGTCTAAGTTAGCTTCCATAGTTTTTGTAATAGTCTAGTTAACATTGTGTAATCTGTGAATGATCAGTTAGTTAGCTCCTTTAAAGTTTGTTAGTGCTTTGAAAACCAGTAAGTAGCTTAATAGTTAGTCCCTTCTAAAATTTTTAAATGTCATTCAGTTTTAGTTAGCTCTTTTGTAACCTATGCATGTTTAGTTAGTGTTCTAAATTCCACAATAGTTAGTTAATTATTGTAAAGAATCTATTAGTCTAGGGTAATTGAAAACCGAGACCTGGTTAGGATTTGGTGTGGTGTGCGGTTAGTGATAAGTTGGCATGCATGTTAATGATTGAACTTTCTTTCCATATTAATTATGAAATCTGTAAATTTTATCATTTCAATATTCTAATAAATAATTTTATTTAATTGTGTTGTAGGAGGGAGCAGGGAGCACACACCTTGTCGAGTTTTAGAGGTGCGGGAAGGAACCAGCGAGATGAAGATAGTTAGACTTACGATTTAGTGACACTTTTTTATGGACATGTGTATTGTATTATTACATTATGATGGACACCTGTGATTGGATGTATTTATTTTATACGGATTTCCTTGTAGAAAATTTCTTTTTATATATAATGTCATTATGGACACGATTTTGTTTATTTTATATTGTTGACAGGTACAACACAGGTAAAAAAAAATATTTATATTGTTGATAGGAACAAAACAGGTAAAAAAAATATTTATATTATTGATAGGTACAAAACAGGTTAAAAAAAAATTGAAAAAATATTTTCATTTTTTTTTATGTCATGACTATTTGCGGCGTTTTGGAAACGCCATAATTGATGGAGGTGAATATAACGGCGTTTTATCAAATGCTGTTAAAGGTCTCCCTATGAAGGCGTTTCTAAAAATGCTGCCAAAGATTTGGTATATGACGGCGTTTATATAAACGCCGTCAAAGGTGAGTCTATGACAGCATTTTCGAAAACGCCGTAAAAGGGGGTCAATGACGGCATTTTTGCAAATGCCGTCATAGGGTGACATCTAACAGCGTTTTTAAAATGCCGTCAATATAAATGGCGCCTTTACTTTTCTCGACGCAAGCAATAACGGCGTTTGGTTTGAAACGCCGTTATTGATTATAACGGCATTTTTGGGGTTTTTCACGGCGATTTAAAAATTCCGTTAAAAGTCTTAAATTTTGTAGTGAAAACACACTGAGCATACAATATAGGACAAAATAGCGGAAGCATACACTACATAGCACAGCGGAAGTCTAACAAAACCTCTATGTATATACATATAATCCAAGTTTTGTACAAAAGGGAAAACAAAAGAAAGAAGGTGCGGACATGCCCGCCAAAATACATGGGTATAATCTCTCATGCTCACCCACACTCCCCTAGAATCTACCATTTAATAATAACCATCTACATGAGGCTCCTCCATAGGTTCCTCAACATACTCCTCCTCCACCCATGGGCCAGGAGCATAGATGTCAAAAGGAGTAGCCGCTCCACTATCACCTGCCGACATGAGACGTACGGCTGGGCATGGAATACTCAGCGGGTACCAAATACTAACCAACAGTCATAGCATAATAATAACAAAATAAAGTAGGAAGCAGTCCGTATAATTGATAGGAAAGTAAACAGTTTATATTTCATGCTTGCATCACATCAAAGTCGGAAAAACTCTTGAAATTATCGTGTGCTTGAATTGACTTAAAATACTCTTTTCGTACTTGAAAAAATTGTCTTGTCATGTTCTGTCTTGCTTGTTTTGTCGGGTCATGCTTGTCTTGTCATGTTCTTGCTTGTACTCATGCTTGCTTGCTTGGAAACTTAACATGCTCAGGTAACTTGTGAGATGCACTTGTGAGAGAGGGTGGTATAGAACTCCCTCTTTTAATAAGTTGCACTTGCGAGTGAGGTTGGTATAGAACCCCCTCTACAATCTTGAAGGGAGGGAAGTGTAAACTCCCTCATTTGCAATGTTTGTTCTTGTTCTTGTAAAAAATGAGGCAAAACATATCTTAAGATATGCCCTACCTCTAATTACCAACCCTTACGTTTGGCCTTGTCATAGTGTTCGAAAATCGAGAATAAAACCCCTGTCTTGAAAAACACCGATAAACCAGGTCATGCATGCCGTGCTCGTGAAGTCGTGTACAAGCTGACATTTGAAATTCAAGAATACATGAAATAGCATTCATTTCAACACATAAAATATTCATGCCGTTATAAAAAGCGAATAATCACACGATCATAAACCCTAGAAATTTTCATATGCTTTAAATCATGCTTTCCTTGATTAATGATTCATCCAATCCATCCATCAATCATCCATTGTGTATTCATTATTTGGTGAAATACCCTTCCCATTTCATTCATCACAACATCCACATGGCATCCATCGCCCAACATTCATCTCCACACATACAATCCATCTCATATTGTATTCATAAGTTAGGGAAAACAAGAATAATGAAAGGGGAAAGGGAAAAACATGACTAGGAGGGTAGCATAAGGTACCGACCTTGAAAAATGAGGAAAACCCTTTGAAACGTGCGTGGGGTGTTGTGGAGCTTGGAGAACGTGCTCCTCACGCTTTGCCTTGGATTAGAAGAATCCAAGCTTTGGGGATGATCTTGGTTCTCACACCCTTGATTTCTCTCAAGTTGAAACCCTAGGTTAAAAACCCCTTTCTCTCCTCTCACTCTCTCTCAAAATGTTGCTAAGTGTTGTGAATGGGGACCCATGGCTCGAGCAAGCCCTTATAGGTAAGGGTGTAATGCCCAAAAGACGAAAAAACCCTTAATGAAATTTCTGCAAAACGTGAAAGACCGAGCGATCAGTGGTTATGACCGAGCGATCGGTGCTTTTGAGCGAGCTCTCGGTCAAAAATCAACTCTCTGGAATTTTTCCCCATAAAAATTTTTAGACCAGTTGATAGATATCGATCGATCGCTACTTTGGACCGAGCGATCGGTTATGTGCAAATTTTGACACTGAGTCCATTTTCCACTCAATCCACTACTTGGACTTGTTCTACTTCTATTCTAACCTCTTCTAAACACAACTAGGACCTTTCTAAGGCTATGACATATTAATAAATATTTTATTTAATTATTTTATAGCCTTCTTGCAAAATCCTCAAAGGATTCCAAATTCTCATTTCATGGAAAATGGAGATTACAAAGCATCACGCCTTGACACGCATTCCAAGACATATACAAAAGTTCCGGGGCTCTACATCCTCCCCCCTTATAAAAATTTCATCCCCGAAATTTGGATGATACTTGCATTACAAAACCAACATAGAATTACATGGCTCAAACAAAAACTTATTCAAACAACTTCGGGTACTTCGCTCTGACTTCGGCCTCGTGCTCCCATGTGGCCTCTTTTCGAGCATGATGTTGCCATTGCACGAGAACCAACATAATAGTCTTGTTGTGAAGGGCTTAATCTCTCCGATCCAATATCTGAACCGACTTTTCAACCAAAGTGAGATCCTCTCAGATTTCCAATGGTTCCAAGTCTATGACATGCGAAGGGTCTGAAATGCACTTCCAAAGCATAGACACAAGGAACACATTGTGGACTGCGGCCATGTGAGTTGGAAGAGCTACTCGATAAGAAACTTCACCAACTTGCGTGATAATCTCAAAGGGGCCGATGTATCGAGGACTAAGCTTGCCTTACCTGCCAAATCTCATAATCCCCTTGCTAGGAGATACCTTCACAAAGACTTGATCCCCAACCTGGAATTCCAAGTTCCAGCGGCGAGTGTTAGCATAACTCTTCTGGAAAATTTGAGTAGCTTTCAATCGCTCCTGGATGATCTTGACTTTGTTCGCTGTTTACTTGATCAACTCAAGACCTAACACTTTTCTTTCTCTTACCTCATCCCAGTAGAGAAGAGACCTGCAGCTTCGCCCATACAAGGCCTCAAAAGGTGCTATATGAATGCTCGCCTGGTAGTTATTATTGTAGGCGAACTCCACCAAAGGCAAGTGTTCTTCCCAGTTGCCTTTAAAGTCTAACATACATGCCTAAAGCATGTCCTCAATGATTTGGTTTACCCTCTCGGTTTGTCCATCCGTCTGTGGATGAAAGGCGGTGTTGAAATCAAGTCGGGAATCCTTAGCACTCTGAAAGCTCTTCCAGAACCTGGATGTGAATCTTGAATCCCGATCTGACACAATACTGATTGGCACCCCGTGCAACTGAACCACTTCCTTGATATACAATGCCGCCAACTGGTTCGAGTTGAACGTAGTCCGATAAGGCAAGAAGTGCGTAGAATTTGTTAGACGGTCTACTACAACCCATATTGCATTTGAGTTCCTTGCCATAAGTGGCAAGCCAATGATAAAGTCCATGGAGATGTGCTCCCATTTTCACTCGGGAATAGGGAGAGATTGTAATAGATCCGCCGGTCTCATGTGCTCTGCCTTCACCTGTTGGCACACCAAGCACCAGGATACATGCTCTGCAACATCCCTCTTCATGTTCCACTATCAAAAGTGTCCTTTGAGGTTCTGGTACTTCTTCGTATCCCCAGGGTACACGGTATACTTCGAACGGTGGGTTTCAACCATAATCTCTCCCCTCAACTCTACATTGGCAGGGACACATAGTCTTCCCCTGAAGCTAGTAAGAGAAAAGTCTTCACTCCCCTTGGCAACATCCTTGTCCCGGAAAGCCAACAAGTCAGCATCCGAGGCCTGCAATTCTCGGATCCGATCTATGATATATGGCCGAACAGTGATATTCTCCATTACTGGATTACGGACGGAAGCATTGACACTGATGTCCAGATTTGCCAAGTCTTCCAATAGCTTCCATTCCTGAACCATCATGTGAGCCAACAATTCCGGAGGTCTTCTACTCAAAGCATTAACCACTACATTTGCTTTGCCCGGGTGGTATTGGATGGTGCATTCGTAGTCTTTCAAAAATTCCATCCAACGTCGTTGCCGTAAATTTAGCTCCTTTTGAGAAAAAAGGTACTTGAGGCTCTTGTGGTCCGTGAACACATAGAACTCTTCCCCGTAAAGGTAATGTCATCAAATCTTGAGTGCGAACACCACAGCGGCAAGCTCTAGGTCATGTGTGGGGTAATTCTTTTCATGCTCCTTTAATTGCCTTGACGCGTAGGTAATGACCTTCTTGTATTGCATGAGGACACACCCAAGCCCAAGGTGCGAGACATCACTGTACACCTCATAACCACCACACCTGGATGGCATTGTAAGGACGGGGGCCGTAGTAAACCTCTTCTTCAACTCCGTGAAACTGATCTCACACTTATCGTTCCATATAAACTTGGCATTCTTCCTGGTCAAATAAGTGAGCGGCGCTGCAAGGCTGGAGAACCCCTCTACAAATCTCCGGTAATAGTCCGCCAACCCAAGGAAGCTGTGGATCTCTGTGACAGTCTTGGGCCTCGCCCAACTCATGACTGCCTCTATCTTCTTCAGATCTACCGAGATGCCTTCTACAGAAACAACGTGGCCTAGGAATGCCACTTTATCCAACCAAAACTCACACTTGCTTAGTTTGGCATACAACTTGTGCTCTCTTAGCATTTCCAAGGCAATGCGAATGTCTCGCATATGATCTTCCCGTGTCTGGGAATAGACCAGGATGTCATCGACAAACACTATCACGCATCGATCCAGGTATGGTCGGAACACCCTGTTCATCAGATCCACAAAGGCTACTGGCGCGTTCTTGAGACCAAAAGGCATCACCAAGAACTCGTAATGCCCATATCGAGTCTTGAATGCAGTTTTAGGAACATCTTCTGCCTTGATCTTCAACTAGTGGTATCCAAACCGAAGATCAATCTTAGAGAAAAATTTTGCTCCCCTTAACAGATCGAACAAGTAATCAATCCTAGGCAATGAATACCTATTCTTTATTGTGACCTTGTTTAACTGTCTGTAATCGATGCACATCTGCATCGAGCCGTCCTTCTTCTTGACAAATAGCACCGGGGTACCCCACGGTGAGACACTTGGTTGAATGAAACTAAGGCCTTGCATCTCCTCCAACTGAGTCTTCAACTCCTTGAGTTCAATCGGGGTCATCCTGTTCGGAGCCCGGGAGATGGGAGCTGTGCCTGGTGCAAGCTCGATCATGAACTCAATCTCCCTGTCTGGGGCAACCCTGGCAACTCCTCTGGAAATACATCCAGGAACTCACTCACGACTGGAATAGTCGGAGAGTCCTTAGTCTCGGGGTTTGCTAGACTCAACGCCGCAAAGCGGGCGATATCTTTACTTCTCAACCCCTGAAAATGAAATGGCTTCCCTTCCACTAACTTAAAAAGTACCATCTTCTCAAAGCACGCTATATGTCCGTGGTGAGTTGACAGCCAATCCATCCTGAGGATGACGTCGAAGTCTAAGTCTGAGAAATCCAGGATGATGAGGTCGGCTAGTAGTTCATTCTGCCCGACTTTTACCACACTATCCTTGTGTATTCTATCTGTATCAACTGACTTGCCCAGCGGAGTCGCAATGGTTAACTCTCTCTCCAAAGGACTAGACTTGAACGCAAAACCCTTTGCAAAACTGGGTGAGACAAAAGAGTGAGTGGATCCCGTGTTGATCAACACTCGAGCCAAATACTCATTGACTAATAAGGTTCCTGAAATTATAGCTAACTAAGTCAATCCATGCATCAACATCATATGTATAGATATATAGATATATAATATGCCATATACATACACAAGGAATAGGGCATAATAAGACCATCATGGATGAATAACTCTAACACGTACCTTGCACTACATCATCCGATGCAAGTGCATCTCCCTCTGTCAAGGCAAATACTCGACCATATGATCCTGCTGGACGAACTAGGGGCCTAATCCTTTGAGACTGGCCTGGCAAATGCCTCCTCGGGTAGTCCCTGATCATGTGGCCCTGGCGACCACAGTGGAAACATCCACTCGATGCCTTCCGGTAATCTCCTATCAGGTGCCTTCGGCCACAAGACGTGCAAACCTCATGCGTGTAGGTCAGAGGGGCCGGAGGTGGAGCATACCTCGCTATCTGAGGTGCAACGGGCCGTGGGGCCAGAAGAGCTTGAGGTCGTGGTACTTGAGGTGCATACTGCCGTGGAGCTGGAGGAGCATAAGATGGCCTCTGTGGTGGTGCTGGCCACACATACTGAGGTGGTGCTGGCCAAGTGTACTGATAAGGGCCAGTCCGGGCCCGCCTCTCTAGAGGTGTTGGACTGCTGGATTGGCCTCTCACCAAATCTCTCTTCTTAGACACAGCCTCAGAGTTGGTCTCAATTCCCGAGTCCTCAAGGCGGATAACCACCAATGGTGGGCCTCGCCCTCTAGCATGAAAATGACCTATGCCACTCTTTCTTCCTCTGTGGGCCAGAGGACCACGAAGATCTTCTCCAACTGGAGGATCCAAGCCTCTGCAGTAAGAGGGTTCACACTCCCATGGAATGCTGGAGGCCTCATCCTCCTAAATGCCACAACCCCAGCTGTGCGATGTACTGGTGCTGCAGGCGGAGGGGTAAGTGCTGCAGATGATGGAATAGTCTGCTGAGCCGCTAGTATGGGTAGTGTCTCAGCAATAGAGTCGAGAACCTGAGAGAGGTCCGGCTGCTCATCCTCATCCCAAGAAGAAGAAGAAGCTCTAGTGTGTGGTCCACGACCCCATGTGCCCCGCCTTATGACTAAAGTCCTAAGAACAATAGCACCACATGAGTCTAACTTGGAACCACAATTTATCGCATTGATTCAATTTTCACAATAGAGCAATCATTAATAGTATAGTACTATCATATTCATCACGTCAAGTCATCAGAGTATTTATAATATTATACTTTGGTGTTCTAGCGTTCCTAAGACCCGTACTCGGTTGAAGCAACCATTTTAGACTAAGACTAAAGTTTAGTCTTACACTTGGAACATGACTCGCTTCCAACTTATTTTCTTCCTAACTTACTCCCTGACATATGCTCTTGTCAAGTTGTGGTACTAGATTCTAAGTGATCCTATGAGACCTAAAGCCTAAGGTACTAGATTCTAAGTGATCCTACGAGACCTAAAGCCTAAGCTTTGATACTACTTCTATCGTGACCCAAAACCCATCCTAGGAGCTAGAGTGAATCTTCAACGACTTATCATGACTTACATGACAGACAAACTATCCTGCAAAACAGAGTGAGCATGTACAATAGAGGACAAAATAGCGGAAGCATACACTACATAGCACAGCGGAAGTCTAACAAAACCTCTATGAATATACATGTAATCCAAGTTTTGTATAAAAGGGAAAACAAAAGAAAGAAGGTGCGGACATGCCCGCCAAAATACATGGGTATAATCTCTCGTGCTCATCCACACTCACCTAGAATCTACCACTTAATAATAACCATCTACATGAGGCTCCTCCACAGGTTCCTCAACATACTCCTCCTCCACCCATGGGCCAGGAGCACAAATGTCAAAAGGAGCAGCCGCTCCACTATCACCTGCCGACATGAGACGTATGGTTGAGCATGGAATACTCAGCGGGTACCAAATACTAACCAACAGTCATAGCATAATAATAACAAAATAAAGCAGAACGCAGTCCGTATAATTGACAAGAAAGTAAACAGTTTATATTTCATGCTTGCATCACATCAAAGTCGGACAAACTCTTGAAATCATTGTGTGCTTGACTTGACTTAAAATACTCTTTTCGTGCTTGAAAAAGTTGTCTTGTCATGTTCTGTCTTGTTTGTTTTGTCGGGTCATGCTTGTCTGGTCATGCGTGTCAAGTCATGTTCTTGCTGTACTCATGCTTGCTTGCTTGGAAACTTAACATGCTCAGGTAACTTGTGAGATGCACTTGTGAGGGAGGGTGGTATAGAACCCCCTCTTTTAATAAGATGCATTTGCGAGGGAGGGTGGAATAGAACCCCCTCTACAATCTTGAAGGGAGAGAAGTGTAAACTCTTTCATTTGCAATGCTTGTTCTTGTTCTTGTCAAAAGCGAGGCAAAACATATCTTAAGATACGCCCTACCTCTAATTACCAACCCTTACATTTGGCCTTGTAATGGTGTTCGTAAATCGAGAATAAAACCATTATCTTGAAAAACACCGATAAACCATGTCATTTATGCCGTGTTCGTGAAATCGTGTACATGCTATAGCTTGGAAATAAACGTGACATTTGAAATTCAAGAATACATGAAATAGCATTCATTTCGACACAAAATATTCATGCCGTTATAAAAATCGAATAATCACACGATCATAAACCCTAGAAATTTTTATATGCTTTAAATCATGCTTTCCTTGATTAATGATTCATCCAATCCATCCATCCATCCATCATCCATTGTGTATTCATTATTTGGTGAAATACCATTCCTATTTCATTCATCACAACATCCACATGGCATCCATCGCCCAACATTCATCTCCACACATACAATCCATCTCATGTTGTATTCATAAATTAGGGAAAACAAGAATAATGAAAGGGGAAAGGGAAAAGCATGACTTAGAGGGTAGCATAAGGTACCGAACTTGAAAAATGAGGAAAACCCTTCAAAACGTACGTGGGGTTGCTGTCGAGCTTGGAGAACGTGCTCCTCACGTGCTTTGCCTTGGATTAGAAGAATCCAAGCTTTAGGGATGATCTTGGTTCTCAAATCCTTGATTTCTCTCATGTTGAAACCCTAGGTTAAAAACCCCTCTCTCCTCTCACTCTCTCTCAAAATGTTGCTAAGTATTGTGAATGGGGACCCATGGCTTGAGCAAGCCTTTATAGGTAAGGGTGTAGCGCCCAAAAGACGAAAAAACTCTTAATGAAATTTTTGCAAAACGCGAAAGACCGAGCGATCGGTGGTTATGACCGAGCGATCGGTCGCCTACCGAGCGATCGGTGCTTTTGACTGAGCTCTCGGTCAAAAATCAACTCTCTAGAATTTTTTCCCATACAAAATTTTAGACTAATCGATTGGTTGTGGACCGATCGATCGCACCGATCGATCGCTACTTTAGACCGAGCGATCGGTTATCTGCAAATTTTGACACTAAGTCCATTTTCCACTTAATCCACTACTTGGACTTATCCCAATTCTATTCTAACCTTTTCTAAACATGACTAGGACCTTTCTAAGGCTATGACATATTAATAAATATTTTATTTAATTATTTTATAGCATTCTTGCAAAATTCTCAAAGGTTTCCAAATTCTCATTTCATGAAAAATGGAGATTACAAAGCATCATGCCTTGACATGCATTCTAAGGCATATACAAAAGTTCCTGTAGAACCCCAGAAATTTTGCCAATGTATTGGAATCCATGCCAAGGCTTTAAGCCTTTGTAATCTTCCATTTCTATGAAAGGAAAAGTTTTAAAGAACTTTAAGTGCTAAGAAGTGGGATTCCTAAGTTGGATAGGTTGAAAATCCGGTTTACTGAACTCCATTTGCAGATCAGTTAACTTTATGGAAAATTTAGTCAATGAATAAAGAAGAAATTGAAAATTCTAAAAGGCCAGAAATGTTGTTTTTCGAATGACGAATACAACACAAGTTGAATCGTCAAAATCTGATGAACGAGTCAAAAGTTATGGTCGAAACGGTTAAATGGGCTCAATGCCAAAATTTGTAGAGCACCGATCAGTAAAGATCGCTTGGTCCAATGTAGCAATCGATCGGTCCAAAGTAGCGATCAATCGGTCCACAACCGATTGATCGATATCTATCGTCTGGTTAGCTTTTTTGTATGAGAAATTTTTTCAGAGAGGGTGTTTTGAACCGATCGATCGGTCAAGATCACCAGTCGCTCGGTAGCCGATCGATCGCTCGGTCCTGACCACCGGTCGCTCGGTCTATCGCGCTTTGCAGAAATTTCATTAAGGGCTTTTTCGTCTTTTGGACATTTTCACTTTGCCTATAATGGCTTGCTCGAGCCTGAGGGTTTCAAAAACCCTTACGACAGATATTTGAGAGAGAGTGAGAGAAGAGAAAGGAGTTTTCACCCTAGGGCATCAAGTTGGGAAAGTGAAGGGTTTAAGAACCCTAAATCTTTCCAAAAGGTTTGGATTCTTCAAATCCAAGGCAACGCACTTGAGGAGCACGTTTTCCAAGCTAGGGCAGCGGTCATCCTTGACATTTGCAAGGGTTTTCTTCCCATTTTCAAGGTCGGTAAATTACGCTACCCTCCTAGTTATAACTTCCCTTTTTCTTTCATTCTTCCTTGTTTTCCCTTAAGTATGAACAAAATAGAAGATGGATCGTGGTGTGGAAATGGATGTTTGGCGATGGATGCCGTGTGTATGTGTTGTGATGAATAAAATGGGAAGGGTATAGTACCAATAATGAACACACATGTATGTTGTGAATATTAACCCATCTAGAAAAGCATGGTATAGGCTTTACCCAATAACGTACACACCACATGTTTGATGAAATGTCAAGGTGAAGAAAATGAATCATAAATCAAGAAATGCATGATTTAAAGTACATGGAAATTCTAGGGTTTATGATAGTTTGATTAATTGTTTTCTCTAAATGACATGAATAATTACTTATTTAAATTAATGATATTCTATGTATTGTTGAAATCCCAAATGTCACATTAAATCCCAAGTTAAAGCATGTACACGATTTCACGAGCACGACATGCATGTTATGGTTTACCGGTGTTTTTCAAGAATAAGGATTTTAGAGGTAGGACATATCTTACGATATGTTTTGCCTCACTTTTGACAAGAATAAGTGTATCTCGTTGAAAGAAGGGTCTCCCTTCCCTCGCCAGTGCATCTCATTGAAAGAAGGGTCTCCCTTCCCTCGCAAGTGCATCCCACAAGAAAGAGGGGCCTCCCTTCCCTCACAAGTGCATATCACAAGTTACATGAGCATGCTTAATTTCCAAGCAAGCATGCATGACATGACACGCATGACAGATAAGCAAGATAGAACATGACAAGTTTTCACGCATAAAATGAGTATTTCAAGTCAAGTCAAGTACAAGAGGTTTTCAAGAGTTTTTCTGACTTTGATATGATGCAAGCATGAACTATAAACTGTTTACTTTTCCTGTCAATTATATGAACTGCTTCCTGCTTTACTCTGTTATTATTATGCTATGACTGTTGGTTCATATTTGGTACCCGCAGAGTATTCCATGCTCAGCCGTACTTTTGATGTCAGCAGGTGTTAGTGGAGCGCCTGCTCCTTTTGACATATGTGCCCCCGATCCATGGGAGGAAGAGGAGTACGTCGAGGAGGCCCCTGTTGAGGAGCCTCATGTGGAGGGCTATTACTAGGTGATAGTAGATTCTAGGTGAGTGTGGGTGAGCACGAAAGATGATACCCATGTATTTTTGGCGGGCATGTCCGCACTTTCTTTCTTTTATTTTTCATTTTGTACAAAACTTGGATTACGTGTATATACATAGAGGTTTTGTTAGACTTCTGCTGTGCCATGTAGTGTATGCTTATGCTATTTTGTCCTCTATTGTGTATGCTCAGTGTGTTTTGCTGGATGGTTTGTCAAGCATGTCATGTAAGTCATGATAAGTCGTCGAAGATTCATTTTAACTCCTAGGGTGGGTTTTGGGCTGTTACAGTTCCGGGGCTCTACAATTTATATATATAATAATGATATATAAATAATATTTTTATTTTTTTAATAATATTCGAGCTGAGCTGAGTTCGGGCCGAACCGAACCTCAATCGAGCCGGGCTTCGAGCCGGGCCGAGCTGCACAAGGGTTGGCCCAAGCTCGGCTTGATTGAGTTTTCGGGCTTTTTTTAAGGCTTGGCTTGGGTTGTTCGAGCCTAAAATTCGAGCCGAACCGGGTCGAGTCGAGCTGAGCCGCACCAACGGGCCGATCGGGCTTTGTGCAGCCCTATGGATGAGATATCCACCTGTTGGCTAACCTAGAACTGATACTAACCAGGGTTGCGGCTTAACAGTATGTGGTGAAAAAAAGAAAAAAAACCTGCACTTTAGTTTTAACAATAAATACACTTGGTAACACTCGGGGACCACAGTACTTAGATCCATGGTGCAAGATGAATACACTATAAATCATTAAAGCGCTTAGAGTCCGTTTTGTGTGTGCAAGTTTGACATATAGATCTTGTGTGCCCCAACGGTCCAAATTCCATTCACCATAGGGGTAATCACCTGTTGGCTCTTCCTCTTCTTCCTCGTACTCTTCCTCTTCTAAGGTTCTGGGCATAGATATCAAACCTAGAACCTGCCGACAACAACAGTCATCGGCTGAGTAACAAGTTACCCCGCGTATATATAAACTTCTAGGTAACAATATAACAATATTTAATATAAAATATAATATGAAATTTAACATGACATGTAAACATATAAACAATTCAGAGTGCGGAAGCATAATTCAATTTCAATTCTTATACGTGATCATTTGTACTTGTTTCTCTTATTTATCTTACTTGTCTTTCTTGTTCGTGAATATATCCAACAACATGAATGGTGCAATAACTTAAAATAACTTTACCCCATATATTGGGTAGAGATTAACATATACCCTACTTTCCGAGGTACCACACGGTTTACACATTATCCGGTGCATATGGCTTATCTACACATTATCCGGTGTATACGGCTTGTCTACACATTATCCGGTGTATACGGCTTATCTACACATTAACCGGTGTATACGGCTTGTCTTGCCTTGATATTAGGCTTGTGGGTACTCGTTCAGTGCAAAACTCAATCATACAATCATGCTCGTGTCCTTGTATACTTGCATAATACTTGTTATCTTGCTTTACTCTCATGCTTGTACATATTTAATTCGTGAATAAGTGTTACAACTTAATTTAATCCAAATTAATGGACATAAAATTAAGAGTAAAAATAATATACTTGCAAGTGCACAAGTGACACAGTTGATGTATCTGGTGAGCACAGGGTCGAATCCACAGAAATTGACTATTGTGCAACAAGAATTAAGGAAACGAAATCTAGAGAAAAAAGAGATTTAAAATCAGTTTTCCACTCAATGAGAATGGAGCAAAAATCACTGTTACTGTAAAGCAATGAAAAAGAGGTCTAAGGTTTCAGGAAAATCCACCTACCCCTCCTTATGCTTAGATTTGGATGAAAACACATCTAGAATTAAATCATAATTTAATCTAGATGGAAAATTATACGATAAAACCACTGACCATTAAATTCAATTGAATAATTATAGAAATAAAAAATCACTTTGTATCCAACTCACAGGGGATCCAAGCATTCCATATATCATTCGATCATATGAAATCAAAGAACATATAGAGAGGAACAATTAACCAAACTAAGAAAATTATTCAATTAAAATAAATAATCAAACCATCCACATCGTCCACATAAATTGGAAAAAAGTTTCAAATCCCTAACCTTAGAAGGGTGTTTAGCCAACAATGTTTGGAGTTGTCATCCTCCTTAATGGTTTCCAAACACTATAATAAAATAACTCCAAAAAAAACTAAAAGAAGAAGAGAGAAAAGAGAATGAGAAAAGATCAGAGAGCCCCAAAAGTCTCTCACTTTAGGTTTATATAGACTAAAGGGAAGAAGAGAAGGGAAAGAAAAACAAAAGAGAAACTTCTAATTCCAAAATTCCAACCAAAATTGCACTTCCCTCCTCTTGATGACATGTTTTGACCCCTTAAACGTCCGAATTAGGAGATCTTCGTGAAATACAATTTTGTTTCCCTTTAAGTCTTCTTTCCAAAACATCAAACCTTGCCTTAATCCAAATTTTGAGTCAAAAGTTATGTCCAAATTAGTAAGTACTGTCCAAATTAGGCGGGAATCTGGGAAATCCTTATTCTTTGTTTGGGATTGGTTGCTAAATAATAGCACTCCTCTAGCCATCCACGAAATTTCTTGCTTTTCTTGTAGATTTAGTTGACATCTATTAAGCTCATTGCTTGAATTCCAAAATCTACCCAAAATAAAGAGTTCTTGTGACCAAAATAGGCTTTCTCCTTTTTTCTGAAATAGAAACATCAATATAGCACACTTCTTCTTTCTAATTCAAGAGAGTTCCACCATTTTTCTGCTAAAATCATATTAATCCATATCTTCCTAAGATTCTCCAGCCATGTTGTAGAATCTTTCTATACTTGGTCTTGGGCTTTGCTCTTGGGCTTTGACTCTTTGACTTGAGACTTGGCTTCTTGGACTTTTGGCTTGGGCTTTGCTCTTTGGGCTCTAGCTCCTTTAGATCTTTGAGTTGAACATGAGTTATTTGAAACTTTGGACTTCTTGAATCCCGAGAGTAGTTTGGGGTTAGGATTCCTACAAAAAATAAATACACGTAATAAGTCTCTCTTAAAAATATTTTGCATGCGGCCTTCCAAGACATGTATGAATACATGCAAATGTATCATGAAAATTAAGAGAATGAGGACAACGCAATGGTGAGAAGAGAATACACCACTTTACGTGTAAAAATGAAGATATAAACCAAAGACCTATGATAATGCTTATTTAAATGAGGATAATTAAGCAAAATTAAGCACTTATCAATAAGTGCAAGTGAAATAATGATGATTGTCAATCATGCACCAATTTAAACATATAGAATTTCTCATAAACTGATCAATATAAAACATAGGTCTATCAAGTTTTCGACAATAAAATAAGAAATAATTTTATCTATCATGCCTCAATTTCCAATAGATAATTTTAATAAAATTAATTTTACAGAACCCTAGTTTCATAACACATCAAAATTTTAAAGCAAACTCATAATTGTTTCATCAATTTCAACCATCATCCCTTTCTCCATTCTCCATCATCCATACACTACAAGATCATTCCCTTTCCCCTTGTTGATATGAAAAACAAAATCATAAGAACATTTTTGGCATTATAATTATCTTCTACAATGAAAATTATCACGAAATATCTTTAAACATCACATTCATCTTTCATAATAAAATCATAATGAAACATATCTAAGCAGCATATTCCTCTTTCATAATAAAATCATAATAAAACATTCTCTAAACTTCATATCTATCTTTAATAAGGGATTGACATATCATAATCATGCTTAATCTTATTTTTCTTGCTTTAAATCTATCACTTTCATCATGTTTATATCAAAATCACTATATTGATAGGAAGGAAGTTATATTTACCTTTCCCGATCGCTTTCCTACGATCAAACGCTTGCGAATGAGATGGATCTAAGCCTTTTCGCCATTTTTTCTTGCAATACCTTTGATCTCTCCTCTTGGATATCTCAAAATCCCCTTCTCCCACTCTCTTTTAGGTTTAGAAAGCCTTAGAACCGTCAACCCACGAATTTAAGGAGTATTTATAGTGTTGGGGTCCTAGGGACTTAAAAGAATCGAAAAATCGTGCAAGCCGAGAAAAAACGGTGTTTTGGGCGACTGATCGCCGTCAGGGGCGATCGATCGGCCAGAGCGTCGATCTTTTTTTTTTTTGGTCTTTTGCTACTTTTTGCCTATCTTCCTTTTCATGAAATTAAACCTCAAAAAAGGCTTAAATTGAGTGTTTTATTTGAGTTTTAAAATCGATACTTTGTACATTAAATTTGCAGGCTTAAACATATTAAAATTAAACACAAGTTTCTATAGAATTTAATAAACGTCACGAATGACAAGAGCAATAAATTCGGGGTTCTACAATATAACACATAAAGTAGAGGATAGACCGGTCCAGTCGGATACTTACCGGGCCTAGCTCTCAAGTAAGAGGTAGGGGTGTCAACTGAACGGATTCAGAGTGGATAGTGCTTTATCCGTATCCGGTCCGATTAGCTTTACATACTATCCGAATCCGCTCCGATTTCCGGTGGATAATAAAATCAGTAAACTGTGTTAGAATTCGTTTTACTAATCGAATTCGGATAATTATCCGAATTTGATCAATTAGTATAATCGAATTCGGATAGTATTCGAAAATCCGATTAGTGTCCGAATTCGATTCAAATAATGGAATGGGGATAGAATCGAAGAAAAATTGAAAAAAAGAGAGGTGAAAGCAATCAGAAGATTACATTGTTGTCGATAAAATCACATAGCCACAACAGAAGACAGAAACATCAGTTACTTGGGCAAATTACAAAGATGGTCTCGGTCAAGCTCCGTCTGTTAATAACCAAGCTACTTGTTTGCCTGCACTGAAATCAGTGTTGTCAGAACTGAATCGGGCATCGAATTGCTAGAGTGGGCAGTTCCTGGTTCCACCGGTTCAACCAATCCGGTTCGACCGTGTACTTTTTGCAAAAAAATCAAAAATTTTTCCTACTTTTTCCCTTTTTGACCGGTTCCCAACCGGTTCTACCACCAGTTCTATTGGTTCTGGCCGGTTCTTAAAGCGTCCCGGTTTTGAGGGTTTTGGGAATCGGCGATGGGGCCGTTTCCCGGTTCCACCGGTTCGACTGACCAGTCCGGTTCTGACAACATTGACTGAAATTGTGACTTCCAGAAGTTTGGATTGCAGAAAAAAAAAAACTTTGAGCTCTTCAGGGATTTAGTGGCGAGAGAGAGAGGAGAAAACTTTATTCGTAACCTTCCTTGTCGTTGCCGTTTCCGTTTCCATTGCCGTTATAAAAAAAAATCGTGACATTGAAGAAGAGTAGAAGATGAGAGGAGGGCAGAGAAGAGGAGAGGGGAGGAAGATGAAGACCATGTCGGCGATAGGAGGATTTGTGCTTTAGGGGTTGTTAAGAGATGTTATATATGGTTTCATAATTACAATACTATCTCTATTAAGGCAAGGGAATTACAGCCAACCCTAGTGTGGGTATAAAAATAAAGAGCTTACTTAATCGGACGGAGGGATATTTAGCGGAGCAGATCGACCATTATCCGTATCTGCTCCGTTTATAAATGGATACTCCTAATAACTATCCGAATCCGATTCGCCGAATACCTATTCAGATAAATATCCGAATAAACGAATATGGATTCGAAGAGGATTAAGATATTTATCCGGTCTGTTGACAACCCTAATAAGAGGGTCTTTCAAAATTAGGCCCGCCCGGCCCGATCCTAAGAACTTAAGGAGAAAAAAATTGAACACCATTTTAAAGGCTTTGAAGGCCAAGTAGAGTCCCTAATCAAAGGGCCAAATTGACAGCCCTCATAATGAGGGTTAGGGCTGTCAATGGACCGGATCATGATCCGGATCCGATCTGAATCCGATCCGATTAGCCGGACTTTGGACCCTATATGTGATCCGTCGGATCGGATTCGGATCGGATCGGTGGAATCCGATTATAATCGGATCGGATCGGATCTGGATATAGGGTGATTCGATCCGATTAAAATCCGATCCGATAATAATAATAATTTTTAATTATTTTAAATATATTATTTAGATTTTCTATGTATAAAATATTAATTTTTAAAAAAATTAACATTAATTAGTATTAATTAAGGTATTATTAGATTTTTTATTATTAAAATAGATTTTTTTAAAAAAAAATAACCTTACTCGGATCGGATTCGGATCGGACGATATATAATCGGATCGGATTCGGATCGGTTACTTCATGATCCGACGGATCTCGGATCAGATTCGGATCAGTCGGATTCTTAATCGGATCGGATTCGGATCTAGGCAGATCCGGTCCGAATCCGATCCGTTGACAGCCCTAATGAGGGTTGCTGTTAAAGTTAAACGAGAAAGTGGAGGTGACGAGAAAGTGGAGGTGTGTGTGTAGAACTAAGCTGTTCATGAAGGAGCCGGAGGGACGATCTACGAAAGGGACGGATAAATCTTCCAGGAGTTGGCGTGGAAAGAAATTTCCGCTTTTTAATTTTCTTTTACCATTCATTTTTTAGGGACTTTTACCATTCCTTTAATTATTTAATTTTATACAGTTACACCGGGGGGAGTACATATATCAAAGAAAATTAATTGGAATGAGGTATGAGATCTTGGTTCAGGAATTTTTTTTTAGTTATAGGTCCATCATGGTCACAAAATTCGTTAATGTTGCATTTCAAAAAGGGGTCCAGTAATATGAAAAACATGAGCCCTCCCTTTTGATATTAAGGAAAATGCTTAAGTTACCGTTCATTTCCACTATGTAACAAAATGCCGGTCTTTATTAGTTCCTGCCCAATTTTTTAATACTCATAGACTGTGGTTAAGATTCACTCACCCTTAGGGTTCATTCGTTTAGTAATGAGTTTTAAGAAAAAAATAATAATAACTTTAAGTTGGTTAGGCCTAACCACAATTAAAGACAACGAATTGGGAAGTAGTCAAATATGGGGTGGGCTAATCATTACTTTAAAATTAACTATATTTTCATATGATGGAGATTGTTTTTCTCACGCGTGTTCCTTGTTCAGTGGAACATATGCGTCTCCCCTACTTGAAACATGTCTCTTTTAATACTCATTAATTATGATTAGGATTCACTCACCTCTAGGGTTTATACATCTAGCCTTGATTTTTATTTTAAAAAAAATTAACTTCTAAGATAATAAATCTTAACTAGGGTTAAATGGGATACCTAAAGAATTAATCCCTTTATATTATAAATATAAAAATATTTACAATAATTTTTTTTTTTGGGGGGGGGGGGGGGTTATGAAATTTAAAAAAAATTTATACATAGAAAATAATACTTAAAAAATAAATAAAAAATTTGAGGGGGCCATGACCCCTGTTGCCCCAGGTTCTAGGTTAGTGGGTTAATACATCAGTCGGATACTGAATATTATAATCATAGTACTATTTAGGACTCGATCCAAAACATACCCTAAAAGAGGAGATACACACTACTACCGGGACAAGTCCAAAGTCGTTACTCTTTAACATGTTAAGTGAGTAGGAATTGTAATGAACCCACAAAACCTGACCCACTTTACATGAGACTGAATTAAGGTGTTAGACAAGGTGTTGGAGTCGAGTTTGTTTGTTCTCAACCAGTATTAATGACTGGGAATCCAACGACCCTTGCTCTTGAGAAGGACTTTTCGACAATTTTTAGAACCCAAGTTCGGTCAGCATTAGTCTCAGCGGTTATTACTGATTAACTGAGGTTAAAGTGAAATGTAGTACAATAGTGCGAAAGTCAAAGAGTTCAACTCCTACTAGTCGTTTTGGAAATCCCTGAAGGGTATATAACCGGAGGCAAAGGATTGTCTCTGGCGATGACAGAAAGGGTGGTCTCAGGCTTCCACACATTATACGACATATGACGAAAAAGTTATTTCATTATCTCCCATGATTTTGACTTTTCCACACATTATGCGACATGTGGCGATAAAGTGATGAGAAAAAAGGAGAGAAATATCAAGTTGTGAGAACAAATTATGGGAGAAAATGAAATGACTTTTCCCATTTGTTTATCGCCACATGTTGCATAATGTGTGAAAGCCCGAGACCACCTTTCTAGCATCGCCAGACAATCCTTTGCCATAACCAGATCACTTTTGGGTTGGGCTCCGCAACTATGCTTTGTCAAGCGTTTGAGTGACACGTGAAACTCTTTGGACCTAATTTTTGTGGCAACGGCAGATGCCTGAGATCCCATCTCGGTCACCACTATTTAGTTGATGTGTGAGAAAACATTTAATTAGGGGAGTGATAACATGTATTGCCCATGTTAGCCTATATGTTTCCACCTCAGGTCTCCATATTGATTTTGATGATAACACAATAATGTAATGATGTTGTGATACTAATGTCTCATTGAGTTTTGTGAAATTCAGTCTATCAAGAGCATTAGAAAATCATTCAATGAAAATGCATGAAAATGACACCATCAATGAAGAAGATTTAAATCAAGTCAAAGCCAAGCCATTAGATCAATTTGGATCACTTTGAAGATATAGTAGATCCTAAAAATCATGCCCAAAGTTCAAGTCGGATCATCAAAGAAGATTGAAGATCATGAAGCTTAAGATGAAATCAATTCAAGATCAAGACTAAAAGAATGAAGACTCGAATAAAGTTTAATTGTTTTATTTTAAGAGTCTTAGGATTTATGTAAGAAATCATCAAAGTTTGGTTGGTTAAATTGCTCAATACTTAGATTGACCATTGGTGCCTTAATACCCATTGAATATTAATCTAACGACCTAAAACATGATAAATATCTTGATTAAGTTAAGATTAAGGATCATGGAAGTTATGCCTATCAATTTGGTTAAGAAAATAGGATTTTCTGTAAAAATACAGAGAACTCGTCGACGAATAGAATTCCAGTAGCTTCGGGTTCAATTCTGCCATTGGACTCATCGACGACTGAGCAATGCTCTGGTGCACTCGTCGACGACTGCTTGTGGAAATAAAAAAAAATGTCTGTAACGACTATATTTTAAACGACTAGTTTGGAATCCAATGTTCTTCCAACGGCCATATTTTCTTAAGGGCTATAAATAGGATTGAATTATGAATGAAATTAAGCACTCTAATACTTTCAATTAATAAAATCATTAACTCAAAGCTTAGATTGCCAAATATATCTAGTTCATCCTAGAAATCTCAAATCCTAATTTTTTGAGCTATTCAACTCCAATTATTGGGAGATTTTCTAGAGACTGTTAAAGTCTTTATCAACTCATCTAAGGAGTATAATTAGATTGTAAATGTCTTCTATCAAGAGTGTGTTGAAATCAGGATGTCTATGAGAATCTTATCTGTGAAGCCAGTAGCTTTGTAAAGTGTGATCTTTACCCGGAAAGAAATTGTAACAGTTTGGTCTTCACTCGGAAGAAGGTTATGCGATTGGGTAATCCTCTAGCGGGTATAGCTTGAGGCGGGGACGTACAGGTTGTCAAATCTCGTGAACAACATCGTGTGTCAACGTGTTTGTAATCTCTCTAGCTCTTCTTTTTATTTAATTATTTTGCATTGTAAGTCCATACTTTTGGTATTGACATATTCCGGTGTCAAAACAAAGTTTCTAGTAGTGTCTTGTATCATTGTCTACAAGCATCCATGTCCGTAAAGATGAAGACCGAAAAAGTTCGATTGAAGACATTCAAAGCGTCGCCTTCGTTTCACTCATTGGATGGTAAGTGACCTATATACCATTTTATCCTAAGTGGAATTGACTTAGATAATGTCCTATAAATCCTAGGTGGCTAGATACAAGTCTTGAGTGGCATAAAATGTGTTAGTGAGATGCAAAATAACCCTTGTTCGAAGTTCAGGGCATAACTCATTGACCGTTGCTCCAATTTGGGTCTATAATATATCAAAACGACCGTGGAGAAAAAAATCCATTCAACTGGTCGACCGATGGCCTACTGGTTGACCGATAGTAATGACCGGTCGACCTATGGTGCAAAATTTTGTGTGGTAAACTTTTCCAGAGTGGTCTTTTGACCGGTCGAACGAACATTGTTACTGGTCGACCGGTCCTCGTGAAATAGGTCTCCTAATTACACGATAACATCCTATTTTGTCCTATATAAAGAGCTTTTGATTCTCATTCGTACAAAAAAAGTTTGAGAGTTTTTAGAGGATTTCTAGGGTTTTCCAAACCCATTCTCCTCTCCTCTTTCATCCTAGAGTTTGTAAGACTTTGTTGATCATTCTTGCTTGTGATTTAATTGTTGGGAATACAACTAGGAGTTGTTTTATGAAACAACTATCAACCCGTTCTGTTAAGAACATTGACCGGTGTGAACTAGAGCTTTTGCAAATGAGATCGATCCGAGGAGAATCGTGGTAATTTGGTCGGAGGAATCTAGAGCGGTCATCGATGGAGATTAGGAGCAAAACAGGTTACTGCGGTAGATTACGAGTCTTGCGAGATCGTGATTGCTTTCGAGTCCTTTGATGACTACTGTGTGTCCTACATTGCTTGACTCTAGGTGGTTGTCACGTGTCCTCAAATTTAATTGGACTCTGTTTTTGAGTCCTCTCCAATCGTTGATGATTGAAGTTGGAGTATATTTTCTTAACAATGAATTCTGTCATTCTTTGGTCACTTGGTCCAACTTCATGATATAAGTCACAATATTAACTCTTTGACAATGATTTACGTTCGACCATCTGCTGTATGTTCATTAGTGCCACATGTCACAATTCTATCTCTCCATCTGGAGGATTCTGATGTTAACCCTGTCACATTTTTTTTAATCGTTATTTCTAAAATTTTAGTTAGGCAAGCATTAACCCTATGAGTCATGCTAATTGATTAGGGTTTTAGGAAAAGTTGGAGACAATTGACATTTAGGGCCTGTTTGGATAAACTTTTTTAAGAAGAGAATGACTTCTCTAGGAGAATTTTTAAGAAAAATAACTTTTGAAAAAAGTTAAAATGTCGACTTTCCACAAAAGTTTTCTTGGGCTAGCTTCCAAAAAAAATATTTTCCTGACTTTTATTGACTTTTCATTTTCGTAAAAAGTCAAAAGTAATACAGATAACTAAACATGATTTTTATCGACTTTTGACTTTTTTTGAATCAAAAGTCAATAGAGAAGTTTTCCAAACACAACCTTAGGGACACATGACTTTTTTTTTTTTTTTTTTGTGGAGTTATCATGTACCTACGTTAGTAATCTTGAATCGGTTAGGTTGTTAGGGGTTAGCATTGGGCAAGGGAGTTCTTGCAACTCATACCTGAGGGGATTCGATCCCATGACCTCCCACATCTGGAGGCCACACTCCAACCACTGGCGCGAGAGAGGGGGGGGGGGGGGGGGGGGGTTGTTCTTTTTATTGGTTAATGAAGACGCAATCGTAGAAAATGATAGAAGATTTCATCCCTTCAAATGCAAACTCGTCAACTGTTGGACCAATTATACATGGGTTAATAGACCCAAAAGAGTACATTTTGGTATAGAATACAACTTATATTGGAAAATCCTATGATTGAACTGTTTTGGTGTTCCTGGTGGCACGTGGTGTGCCTTTGGGCCAATGATTACTACCAATATTTTTGGGAAACATAAACCAAATATTAAGGGGCCGTTTGGATACATATCTGTTTTTAAAAATTGAAATCATCTTTTGTTTTCAAAATTTTTAAATAGCAAACACGTTTGGCATTATTAATTGTTGTTTTAAAAAAGGAAAAACAAAAAAACATGTTTGGTACATTCATAGTGGTGTAGTGTGGTAGTGGGTGTTGGTGGTGGTGTAGTGTGATAGTGGGTGTTGGTGGTGATAGTGATGGTGGTGGGTGGTGGTGTGGTGGTGGTGGTGGTGGTGGTGGTGAATGGGTGGGTGTTGGTGGTGGTTGTTGGTAGTATGGTGGTGGTGATGGTGGGTTGTGGTAGTGATGGTGGTGGTGGTTGTTGGTAGTATTGTGGTGGTGGGTTGTGGTAGTGATGAGTGGTTGTGGTGAAGTGGTGGTGGTATTGCGGTGGTGGTGGTAGTGATGGCGGTGCGGTGCGGTGGTGGTGGTGGGTGGTGGTAGTGAGGATGGTGGTATTGTGGTGGTAGTGTCGTGGTGGTGGTGCTGGTATTGTGGTGGGTAGTGGTGTGGTGGTGGTTTTGGGTGGTGGTAAGTGGGTAGATGGTGTGGGATCGAGTTTTCCATTTTTATTTTTTGTTTTAAAAAACAAAGGTAACATAAAATTTCTCTTACCTTGATTTTCAAAAATTTTGTTACTAATTTTTAAAAACAGAAAGCGAAATTATGCTTACCAAACATGTTTTGTGTAAAAATTTTCAAATTTTTGTTTTTAAAAATAGAAAACAGAAGAACAACCAAACGGGGCCTAACTTATTAGAGATTTATAGCCATTAATCCCTTCGTGATTGTTGGTAAGTAGGAGAACACTCGTCATTACCATGTAACTGCTAAGCTAATCGCAGATAAAGAATGCCTCGTACCAAAAATATCTCTTAAAAAATGAGGTAGTAGCAACCCTAACATTTGATGACTACACTCTATTAAATTTTTTTTTATATATTTTAAAATTTGCCACATTTTAATATGTACTCTAACCCTCACTCCCTACTTCTCCAACAAACTTCTTCTCTATTCACCATCGCTCCTCATTTAGTAACATTATCTTAACATTCTCAATTTTTGGTTTGGTAATTTTTTTATTTGATATATGTAAGAAAGAGGTACTAATGAGTCATGCTCATTGAAACTTGTAATGAGCGGTCCCTCTAAAAGATGACATGTGACATATTTGTTTTGAATCCGATCGTTGGGTGTTAAGTTGGATCCATTGAAGACATGTGTCAAAAAAATCAGTCTGATTAGACATGTTTAGACTGTTCAATTAAACCCTATTTTGTAGAATTAACCCCTTAAGGTTTACTATACCCTACCTAGGATATAGAAATGACTGATCTTCCCTTCTTTGATCGGAAGGTCTATAAATGTTCGATCAAGCTAATTTTTTGTCATGCGTCTCTCGAACAACCCATCTTAACATCTAACGGTCAGATTCTAAAAAAAGTTGTCACGTGTCTTATTATTAGGGACCGTTCATTATAAGTTTCAATAAATAAGGCTCATTAGAATGCTACTCTATATATATATTTATTAAATGAAGTTACTTAGAGGGAGTTGGGGGGTTTGGCATATTCTACAAGTTTATTAATAAAATGAAATGGGGGACATAAGTTTTATTCTATTTGAGATTTTTCTCATTCCATTGGAAATTAATAATATAGTTTCTCATATGCTTTGGATTATCTTCGTTTGATCTAGTAGTGTTGAGAATTCAATTATTTATTTGAAATTTTTTATAATTTGAGGCTTTCTTCATTCTATTAATCTAGTGAAATAGATAAAATAAGAAAATAAAAAAGAGAATTAATGGTGTTGGCATTTTTGCACACCATCTCATTAGGCTTGCTTTGTACAATATTGTCTCACATCTTTAATAGTACATAGTCTATAAATATTAAAGATGATATGATATTGAATTAGTCTAGAGATACTCCCAAAGTGTACTCTTATATATACTCTCAAATACTTACCATTTATCTCAATTCTTAAACAGTTAGGATTAGAGCTAATGTGACATTAGAAAAGATAAAATAATCAAACTCAAATTCAGGCCTTTAATGATTGGCTATAAACGATTAGGATTAAGGAATATAATTGGGAGTACCCATAAAATAGGGTTGTCAAGGAGCAGATTCAAAGCTGATAGTGCTATATCCGTGTTCGCTCCGGTTAATTTTATCTACTATCCATATCCTCTTCGATATCTGCTGGATAGTAAATTCAAAATACGGAATTCTCGATTATTAAAGCGAATTCGGATAATATCCGTACCCGGTCCGATTAATAATTGAATGAGATGAGTTTGACCAATTATCAGATTACAATCTGAATAGTCCGATTACAACCCCATTGCGCATATAAATAATCAACCCCATATGAAACAGTTCAGTCAAAAGATTTGAAAAGAGAAACATGGAAACAATCCAAAATTAAATAAAAATCTGAAACCAAAGAGAGAAATCAATAATACAATACAAATCAAACAAAACCTGGAAAACTCTCTTAATCTCCGATTATAGAGAGAGAGAGAGAGAGAGGAGAGGAGAGGAGAAGGGATTGGAGAAGAACCTGTTCAATCTCTTATCTCACTTCCAAGAAAAGCCCACAAACCTTAACCCTGATTGGTTATCAGAGAAAAATCCCAGATCTTTTTGTACTTCTTCAGATGATTTGAATTCCGAAAACTCCAAAATCTCATCTCAAAACTTTGAATTCAAGCATCAAGAGATCGTTGGGCCAATGGTGGAGCGTGATCTCTCTGCTCTCACCAACGAGGCTCGACAAGTTTTGGAAGATTGATGAAGAGGGGAAATGTAATTGTGATCCATTTGCCAAAACCAAGGGGTCTTTCTTTGGAAATTGGGACGTCTTTGCCCTTCATAAAGATGTGCCATCGCCTAAGGTTTTCCCCATCTCGCGAGAGGTGAGAGAGGCCGAGATAGAGGTGGAAGAGGGGAAATGGGGAGACGAAGGAGTGGAGCCACCCTCTGCCGAGAGTTAGGGTTGAGGATGTTACTTGTTAAGGTTTAATGTTAGGCATTTATATAAGTTACTCAATTACAATAATATTCTCCTATCAAAGGAAAATTACAACTAAAACCTTCAAGGCCTTAAAACCTAAAGTGGGGCATATTTGGTCTTTAAGTATGCATACTCATTTTAAATGGTCCGGATAATTAGCGGAGTGGATAGACCACTATCCGTATCCGCTCCGTTTATAAACGGATTTCTTATTGGATATCCGAATCCGATCCAATGGATACTCATTCGGATAAATATCCGACTAAACGGATCCGGATAAAAAAATCGGATAGTTGATAGCCCTACCCATAGACCGACTCTTTGATATTAACCATTTCCAAGTGGTACACTACTTGGACCATTGGTATGGATGGGGAGTCAGATAGGGATGTCTTGTTTTAACGGATAAGGCGTATGGATGACGAAGACTTTCTAGCGACCCCAAAACCCCACTTTGGACACAATGGGACTTTGGGTCCATCACATTTCCTAAACCTGCTTAAATCTCCAAAACATACAAGACACACTAACACGAGTCTTTCAAAATGAGAATAATAAAATTCTATAAAAGTCAAACCATCTTGTACAACTCAAGATCAACAAACTAAAACTCAACAAGACTATAATCCACCAAGAAATAAAACTCCAAGTAACTTCGATCAAAGTGTCTAATGTCTATTACAATAACTCTCAAAAGAAATGAACTGAAACTAACATTAGGGATAGCTATCAAAATCCCTAGTCTCCTCCTCAGGAAGCTCACCTTCCTCTCCTTCCTTGATGTACGCTTCCTTAATCCAAAGCTCCTAACCTAGACCTGAAGACAATAATAGGTCGACTGAGTATGGAATACTTATCGGGTAAACAAACCAACAACAACATAAAGTAGCATGAGCAATATCAATATCATAGTTTAGTTTATCTATGCTTAACCGTAATAGTATCGCGCCCCAAAATACCCCCTAGGAGTTTAGGGATACTTTAGGCGTGACTATACGTACCTGCCAAACCATCCTGTCATGAACAAAATAATTACAATACTAAAACAATGATAATCAGAGCGCGGAAGCTAAACATAAATGCGGAAGCTTAAGCTAACTTTTTCTTTTCTTCTAAGATTTCTAAAATAGTATTCCAAGTTAACATATATACAAAACATGTCTAAGTCTAAGGTGGACAGGCCCACCTATCAAAATGTCAAAATACATAAGCACCCTCTCATACTCTCCCCTCAACAGTAGTCGAGGTACGGCCACACGTCAAGGTCTCGGTCCGCCTGAGACTGCAGTGGGATAGATGGCTCTCTCTCCTCTATATACTCTTCCTCGACCCAAGGCTCCGGGTTGAGGGCTCCCTCAGTACCTGCCTACATGAAAGTACGGCTGAGCATGAAATACTCAGCCAGTACAAGCTACTAGCTAACCATAACAATAATGAACACAACAGCGGTAATACAGTACAAAGTAGAAATCAGAGCATCACAAAAGAAATAGCATAAGACATGGTACAATACAATCATCTTGACGTCCGTGCATAAATGCGAAAACTCCGATAAAACTCATGCTTGGAAACCTGTTTCATATCTCGGTATGCCTTGTAGAAATCATGTATGCGTGCATGCATGAATGCCTTGTCATCATCTTGTAACTTGTGAGCTAGAGGCTAGCACCCGAATCTCCCTGGGCTGCCAACCTCCTTGATATATGATTTTCTTGTGAGCCAGAGGCTAGTACCCGAATGTCCCTGGGCTACCAACCTCATTGACAATGTATTTTGGGTTTTCTTGTGAGCCAGAGGCTAGTACTCGAATATCCCTGGGCTACCAACCTCCTTGACATGCAATATTTTCTTGTTGGTTATTATATGCATATGCTCTTGAAATCTTGGTTCATGCAACATCCGTGCTCGTGTACGTGTCAATAGTACAATCATGAAAATGAGGATAACAAGAGAGATATGACATCACAATTCAATCAATTCATAGTACATGCATATGGCCATTTGAGTAATTAACATGGTATTTAAATCAATTCACCATTCATAAGAATACATGCATAAGGCCTATTTCCATTTTCTTCATTCAAATCATTATTTCATAGTTTAGGCATTTTGCCAAGCACATCACATGCAATGTTCCTCCATAGTTCATCTTCTTCTTTTTACTGCATATTTTCCATCCAATAATCAAAGTGAGTTCATTATTGGTAAAATGCGCATCCTTCATTTTCCATTACACATACCACACATATCACACATCATACATTCGGCATCCCATCGCCTCAATCAATCTCCCATCCACACATCCATATCCTTTTCTTTTTCTTGTTTATAATTATTAGAGATGATACATTTTACAAGGAAGGAAACATACTAACATGAATCACATTTCACATAGAAAACCTAGAATATTGCTAGGTGAAGTGAGTAGGGTGTACTAACCTTAAATCAAGGCTTGATCCTTGGTATAAACCTTGATGGAAGCTCCAACTTGAAAGAAGAAAGCCCTTAATCGAACTATACTTGATTGGGTAGGAAACCCTCTTGAAAATACCGTAGAGAGTGCTGCCCTAGCTTGAGAAGGGAACCCCACACGAGCTTGAGCCTTGAACGTGAAGCAAAACGAGTTGGGGTGAGCTAGGGTTCTTAAACCCCTTTGATTTCTTCTCAAAAGCAAACCCTAGGTTGGAGTGTCCTCCTCCCCTCTCTCTAACTCCAAAAATCCTCTAAGTATGTGAATGAAACCCTAAAGGCTCGGGCAAGCTCCTATGGGTAAGGGTTTAACACCCAAAAGACGAAAACCCCCTTACTGAATATTCTGCAAAATACGATACACCGATTGATCGGTGTTTAGTACCGAGAGATCGGTCGCCTACCGATTGATCGGTTTCCTAACCGAGCGATCCGTCAAAAACCTGATCTCTGGAAAATTTCCCCATACAAAATTTTTGACCAGTCGATAGCTACCGATCGATCGGTTTTGGACCGATCGATCGCTACCATGACCGAGCGATCGGTGCTCTGCAGGTTAGAACTATTTTGGCCATATCTTTTGACTCGTTCGTCGGATTTCGACGATTCAACTTGCTTTGGGTTCGTCTTTCGAAAAGGAACATTTCTGACATTTCAAAATTTTCAATTTCTCTCTTATTTATTAATTAGACTATGAGAAAGGCCAATTAGCTACGACAGTACCATTCATTAAATATAGAAAAGTCCGGGGTGCTACAAATAGATTCACGTAACATTGACATAATTAGAATGCGGAGCATATAACATGTCATAACATCATCTTGACTTGTGTGACTCTTATTCATGAACTTGAACTTAACATATGCATAGACTCATACATGCTCATGATAGTTAACATATCTCATACATGCATGATTTGTAGTGTGTTTGTCCCGTCAACACATATTTCATAGTGTTTTGTTCCATCAACGCATATTTCATAACTTTGTAATATAGTCGTGGCAATGCATAGAGTGATATGTTCGTAATTGGGGATCATTCTTTCATAGCATAACATGAGTGCAACAAGGCAAAGAGTGGATGTTCGTAACTAGGGGATCATTCTTTCATAACATAACATGAGTGCGCCACCGCGTAGAGTGGATGTTTGTGTTCAATGCATGATTATACGAGACACGTGAACTTGTGGACCTTACCCTTTACCATGCATGTGGAATAGTACTTAAGTCTATGTGATAGATATTTGAACTCGGTCATCGCTTAGGTTTCCGTCTTCACCAAGTTACATCTCCCTAGTTAAAGAATTCCCGACATAGAGGACTTCCTCTAAACTTTGGCCTATCCAATGTCGATCACCATGCAATATAAATAGGGAATAATTTATCATGATAAACAACAATACATATTTAACTTAGTTTCACAATAATTCCATAGTGTCATATTAACATTTATCATCTCAAGCATTTCAACAAACACCTCTTTCCCATTTTCAACATTTCACCACACCATAATTCATCCATATAATCCAAAAAAAATTCACATCCATACATTCATCCCATCTTCTATAGTATTTCTCATCCTCCATACATTCCATCCATAGTATTAAAAAACCTTTCTATTTCTAATAAACTTAATTCATACATAATTGGGGAAAAACATATATAATCTCTATTTCTATCATACTATTATTCATAAAATATCATAATAGGGTTGAGTTAGAGAGTTTATCGACCTTACGGATCCTTTCATTGGATCCAAATCACTCAAGAAAACTTTGGGGAAGATTTTCAAGCTTTCTCCTCCTTCTAAGAGCAATCTCCACCTTAGAACTCTAGATTATCTCATCTCCTTTGCCAAATTAGGTTAGAAATGTTTAGAACACTCTAAAACCTCAAAATACAACTCCTATTTATAGTCTAAATGGTTAAAAATCCCAAAATCCTCAATTCGGGAGTTTTTAAGAGCCAACATCGCGCGCTTCGATTGATTGGAACTAACCCCTGATCGATCGGGGCTTAAACAAGCCAAAACTTGGCGACTTTTCTGTTCCCGGCCGATCGATCAGTCTGGGAGGTCTGATCGATCGGCCCAGGACATAAAGCATGGGTGATCCTCTGGTATCCCTCCGATTGATCGGTCTGTGAGGTCCGATCGATCGGTGGTCCTAAATTTGGGATTTTGCATTGATTTTGACCCTCCAACTTGATTAACTTTACACACACATGCATAGGACACCAAAATTTTGATAACACCCTTTCTAAAACAAGATAATAATAAGGAAAAGGTTCAGGACTCTACATCCTCCCCTCCTTAAAAGAATTTTATCCACGAAATTTACGTACCTTAGGTGACAAGTGCAGGTTCTTTTCGTGGACCTTGGCTTCTCTCTCCCAAGTAGCCTCTTCCCTAGAGTGATGTTCCTATTACAAGAGTACAAGAGAAATGACCTTAGTACGCAAGACTTTCTCTTTCCAGTCTAAGATTTGAACCGGTTGCTCAACAAGAGTCAAATCTTCTTGAACTTCCAATGGCTCTAAATCAATGACGTGCGAAGGATCCGAGATATACCGCCTCAACATAGAGATGTGGAAGACATTGTGCACACTTGCCATGTGGAGTGGCAAGGAGACCCGATAAGCAACTTCTTCAACTCGGGCGATGATCTTAAATGGACCTACATATCTCGGACTGAGCTTACCTCATTTGCTAAATCTCATCACCCCCTTCGTAGGTGATATCTTGACAAAGACAAGGTCTCCAACCTAAAATTTATGATCTCTCCGGCGAGTGTCAGCATAGCTCTTCGGCCTACTCTGATCTGTGTTCAACCTCTCCTTGATCAAATGAACCTGGTTCACAGTCTGACCAACAAGCTCAGGACCCAAAAGCTTCCTCTCGCCAACTTCATCCAAATACAAAGGTGAATGACAACTCCTCACATAGAGTGCCTCAAACGGTGTCATCTGAATACTCGTTTGATAGCTATTGTTGTAAGCAAAGTCCACTAACTGGAAGTGATCATCTCAACTGCCCTGGAAGTCTAACATGCAAGCCCGTAGCATGTCCTCTATGATATGGTTCACCCTCTCAGTTTGTCCATCTGTTTGCGGATGAAACACCATACTGAAATCTAAATGGGAACCCATAGCCTGCTGAAATTTTTTTCAAAACCTAGAAGTAAATCTTGGGTCTCGATCAGATACAATGCTAACTGGCACTCAATACAAATGGACTATCTTCTTAATGTACAAATCCATAAGCCGGTTACGATTGTACATGGTTTGATATGGAAGGAAATTAGCTGACTTGGTCAATCTGTCAACTATGACCTAGATTGCATCAAATTCTTCGCTGTCCACAGTAGTCCAACAATGAAGTCCATGGAGATATGTTCCGACTTCCACTCGGGAATAGAAAGTGACTGAAGAAGTTCTGCCAGTCTCCGGTGTTCGGCCTTCACTTGCTGGCAAACCAAACACTTTGATACGTAGGTAGCCACATTTCTTTTCATAATTTTCCACCAAAATATTTATTGAGGTTCTAATACATCTTGGTATCTCTCGAATGGATTGTGTACTTAGACTTATGTGTTTCATCCAGAATCTCCCTTCTTAAATCCTCATTATCCAGAACATAGTCTGTCATTGAAAGAGATACCACCATTTCTTCAGGAGAAATCCTCAAATCCATTGCTAATCGACTTGTTCATAGCAACGTGTAGTTCTCCATCGTCCCATCGCAAGTCTTAATTAATCCTATCCCGAATGGTTGGTCGGATTACAATGTTAGCAAACAAAGCTCCAGATTTCTCAACACTGAAACCTGCTGTGAGCACGGGTTTTGGGGAAACCCTAATTCTCTCACGGGAGGTATTAAAATGTTTAGAGTCACCACCTATTCATTCAGAAGGGATAAGTCCCCAGAATTTGGATAAGATCTTTGGTCTCCCGATCAGAGATTAGGGTAAGAGATTCGATTAAGTCTGGGGAAGGGGTTAGGCACCCCGACACTTCCACTTTTTAGTGGTTTCCTACTTGTTAGGGTTAAGCAAAATTAAGTTTAGTTTTAATCAAATGCCTATGTGTTTAAGATAATGCTAACCGTAAGAAAGAAAAGTTAACTACGGTCGAACTCGGGTTGGGTTGCCTACGTACTAACATTGGGGTGAGATCATACTGAGCGTAGTTCTAGCACATGAGCCCGTGCTAAGGCTACAGGGTGTGTGTGTGTGCACCAAGTGTGGCTAATGGGCCTAATCCGGTAGATTAGGATTTTGTTTAACCGAGGTTGATCAATGTGCAAGGTATTGGGCCTGGTAGGCTAAGGGGTAGTCCGGTAGACTAGGTTTGGGCCCGGTAGGTCAAGAGAGGAGTTTGATCAAGATTAGGATTGCTAATCGGGGTTAAGTCAAACTTACCATGGTTAGGATTGCTAACCACAGTTGAAATGGTAAGATCAAGCACAATAGGCTGAGGTTGGGCCCGGTAGGCTAAGGATGAACCCGGTAGACTAAGGGATGAGGTCCGGTAGGCCAAAAACAGATTTAACCGAGGTTAGGGTTGTTAACCGAAGTTAAATGAGAGTTAAACATGGTTAGGGGTGCTAACCATGGTAAAAAGATTCAGAAAACTTGTTTTTGGTCTTTTTACATTTTCTAAATTTTTTGAGATTTTTCTAGATTTTTTCAATGGTTAAAGATTTCTTAACCATAGTTAAGGGGGAGAGGTACCATGGTTAGGGTTGGTAACCATGATTAAATGGATAAAACAGACCATTTTTAAGCATCTCAAAATATTTCTGAATTTTTGAGTATTTTTTTAGATTTTTTTTTTGTTCAGGGCTGCTTAACCATGGTTAAAAGTTAACCAAAAGTGGGATTTGACCATGGTTAGGGTCCTAAACAGAGTTAAAATTATCACAGAGGATCATTCTGAAATCTTGGAAATACTTATGATTTTTTAAAATCAATTTTTCATAATTTCGTGGGTTAAGGGGGGCTTAACTATGGTTAAATATTAACCACATGTGGATTTAACCAGGGTTAAGGGTCCGATTTGGTCAAAAGTGGGCCCAGGGATCATGGGAGGGCTTAGAATGGCCTCCTACCTGGTCTGGGCCCTGTACAAAGGCCAGAAATTAAAAAAATAGAAATTTCAATCAAGCTTTTAACCATAGTTTGCGGGCTGGTAACTCGGGTTAGGGGTAACCTCAGGGGAAACCGAGACCATGGATGTGTAACCTGAAGTGCAGGGAACACCCTGGGCCCAGGGGGAGGTTGAGTGTGGGCCCCATAGAGGTCCAAAGAGGCCTTAGTTGGTAATACATGAAATAAAGAGTTTCAACAACCAGCTTTTTAACCATGCTTTGCATGGTGTTAACTCGGGTTAGGGGGTTGACCAAGGGGAAACTGAGATCATGAGTGTGTAGCCTGAACTACAGGAAATACCTTAGGCCTTTGGTGGGCTAAGGAGGAGGTCGGGTGTGGGCCCCACAGTGGCCCAAAGAGGCCCTGTTTGCAAGTTCAAAATATTGAGTTTCAACTTTTGAAGCCAAAGTTAACCGTGGTTACGGGGGGAGTTAAGGCATGGGAAGGCCATGGGAGTTAGTCAAGGGTGTGGTGAGACTAACCATGGCCTTGATCTTGACCAGGGCCTAACCTAACAACGATTAAAGGACTGCTATAGTGGAGGCCAATAATGACCATTTTTTTTTGGCTGGGGGTACTTAACCAGTGCGAGTCCAGGGAGTTCCTCATGGATTGAGGAGCCCTTAGACCTTCAGGGGTGAAGGGGGATCCGGATATATGTCGAAAACAGGATCCCCTAGATCTTAACACTATAGAAAGCATCTAATACTATCTAAAAGTTTTAGTTATATCACCTCGGTGAATGATGTTCAACGATGAAGCTTAATCCACTCGAACTGTCAGAACTCTTTGTAGAGATTTCTCGAAGAAATACTCGAAGCATGATCCTTATTCTTCGCTATCTCCACGAAGCTTTAGAATCTCTCTTTGAAATTGATGAAGCAAGAGGAAGAAGATGGAGTAATGGTGTACAATTTCTATCACCCACAACTTTAAGGTTCAAAACCCTAAAGTAGCAAAACCCAACTTGAAGCACCCTTTGAAGCTCACGAAAATCCCTAGGGGAGACCCTAGGGGCTCACGGTTTTGAGAGAGAGGAGAGGGAGAGAGAGAAAATTCTGGAGAATTATATCTCCTACGGTTTAGGTGTTGGTGTATTTATAGACTAGGATCCAATCCTAATCCTACTCCAACTTGATCTTATCCCTTAGGAATTGTTTATCAATAATAACTCTTATTATTAATTAAACAATATCCTAGTTTATCTATAACTACTTTAGTTATAGTAAACTTACTAATTAAAGAGTCATTTTCTAAAAAGGATTTTTTAATTTAAGGGGGATTAGTCAACAATCAACAAAAGGGAGAAATCCTAGTCAAACTAAGAGACCACAACCACAAAGAGTGGGCGTGAGCATCAAGGGGGCGTGACCTTTGGGGAGTGCTAGACTCCTTGTTGTAATTCAAATCCTTCTCATCTTAATCCTACTTACAATCCAACCATTGGATTTTAATTTCATAATAAAAAAGAATTATTATTCAATAATTATTCAAGTAACCAAGTCCTAATCCAATTAGGATTACTCAAGTGGGCGCCCCACCCTAGGGTTTAAACCCATGGGCTTGGGCCCATATTAAAGGTCAATCCTTATGGATTTATGGATATGGGTCAAACCCATTTCCCCTTTAATTAGGTTAATTAAATAATTACTAATATAATCCCTAGATTTAAATTAACAATTAATTTAAATCATAAATTAACTTTTAATCTATTTAATCAATGATTAATATTTAATCATTTTAAATAATTGATTAACTTTTAATCAATCTATGAGCTTGTATTTCTTATGTGAGCATCTCCACAGATTGCTCTGGGACGTTCTTACCCTAGCTTATCCAATGTTATCCCATTGACCCTAAACAGGAATTATATCGGAATTGCAGTGACGTGAGATATCCATATTGCAATTGAATCCCAGTGTATGAACATTAACCAATATGGATCCCGCCACATGAACTTTTTAATTCGATTTATCCTTCCAAATACATTCCTTAATGGGCCTTCGAGATTGACATACTATCTAACTTATAGCCCATGACACATTATCCGGGTTTTCAAGACTTCTGATTAAGCCATGAGAAACAATTTCTCATGAAAAATATTTTGAGAAAACCTTTGATAAGTATAATATCTGTTAATAAAAGTATATTTCAAAACTTATTTTGATTTCAAAATCACCTGCGCAAGATTTATACTTAATCAACTGTTTTACCCAGAACTTGGATAATCTCTCAAATTAATGAGCATGGATTTCTTGTTTGAAATTCATCATGACTCGAATAGCTTTTTGACTAACCAACTGTCACCGTATCGTAGTCTTTAATGTAGAGAATACTTTAGTGGAATCAAAAATTTCAGATCACTGCTCAGTCATAGATGAACTCATTAGATCTAAGGATCATCGAAACTATTCAATGTTAATGAGAGATCAAATATCTAATAGTATGTTTATACAAGAGGTCTCTCATTGAATGCAATCAGTCAGTGTACATTTAAGCACTCATATGCTGATGTGTAGTCTCCACTACAATAGTTCGAGATAGAACTACATCTCAACTATTGAGAACATCTTAGCATAGTGGCAGCCATACAAGTGAAGTGCCTAGCTTCACCCACAATTATGACTATATAAGGTATAAGGAACTGGAAATTTATATTTGCTTGTGATAATCTAATCACATAACTTTCTTACAATATATCCTATGGACCTTTATCGATATCTCATATTGTATAGATTATTTCATGATCATGGTCAATTACCTATAATGAATACACAATAGATTAAGAAGAAGTCTCTATTAATCAAATTAATAAGAATCTTACAATCTAAATGACTTTTCTAGGTATCAAGTTTAACAATCTCCTACTTGCCCTAAAAGTCACTGTGTCATAGATTTCAATCTCATACTATCTAAGTGTGTTACAAATACTTTATCTGATAAAGTCTTAGTCATCGGGTCAGCAACATTAAGTTGAGACCTAATTTATGTAACAAAGATGCCTTGCTTCTCAATAATCTCATTAATGAGAAGATACTTCCTCTTTGTGAAAAGTAAGCACATAATCCTTAGTCCTTTTCAGGTACTTCATGATGTGCTTCACAGCAGTCCAATTATCTCATACTTGGATTGCTTTGGAACCGACTAACAACTCTCACTGCATGACAGATATCCGGTCTAGTATATAACATGGCATACATGAGGCTCTCTATTACCGAGGCATAAGAGCACCTCTTCATTTGCTCAATCTCATCAGCTGATGTAGGGGCCATCTTTTTAGACAAAGTGACACCATGTCTAAAAGGAATGAGTGTTGTCTTACAATCACTCAAATTGTACCTAGACAATATCTTGTCTATGTAAGAAGTTTGGTTCAATCCCAACATTCGACAATTTCTATCTCTCAGAATCTTTATTCCGAGAATATAGGATGCCTCTCCCATGTCTTTCATTGAGAAATACTGAGAAAGTCATATCTTGACTAATGATAACATCCCTACATCATTCCCAATGAGTAGAATGTCATCAACATATATAATTAGGTATACTACTGCTCTCCCACTGTCCTTCTTGTAAATAAAAGATTCTTCCAAATTCTTTGATCAAAAGATCAAATCCTTTGATCGAAAAATCAAATCTTTGGTTCAAGCTTTTAGAAGCTTGTTTCAAACCATATATCGACTTGTTGAGCTTGCATACCATGTTCTCCTGATTAGGAGTAATGAAGCCCTTTGGTTGCTTCATATAGATGTCTTCATCTAACATTCCGTTAAGGAAAGCAGTTTTGACATCCATTTGTCATATCTTATAGTCATGGTGTGCAGCAATAACCAGTAATATCCTGATGGATTTGAGCATAGCTACAGGTGAAAAGGTATCCTTATAATCAACTCCTTAAATTTGAGTATAACCTTTTGCAACAAGTCTAGCTTTATAGGTCTTCACGTTACCATCGACACCCTTCTTCCTTTTGTAAATCCATTTGCATCCAATTGGCCTTATACCATCTGGTGGATCTATTAAAGTCCAGACGCCGTTGTCATACATGGAATCTATTACAACATTCATGGCTTTATTTTATTGAAATGCATCTACATCTAATGTAGCTTCCTGATAAGTATTAGGATCCATATCCTCATCATCAGGGGTAACTAGATAAACCTCGTTATTGTAATACTAAAGTCTATCTGATGGTCTAGAAACTCTTTCAGACCTTCTCAGTGGAATAGAATTAGGAGAATCATTAATAGAAGGATTATGTTCAGTTTGGACACTGGCTGTGTTGTCTTTCATCTCATGAAATTCAACCTTCTTAAGGAGATCAATTTCTTCCTCCAAGAAAGTAGCATGAAGCCTAACAACTATTGTTTGGTTTGCCTTAGAGTAGAAATAGAAACTCTTAGTTTCTTTTGGATACCCTACAAAATTCCATTTCTCTGTTGTAGATTCCAACTAAGTGGGTTCGAGTTTGCAAACATGCGCAGGACAACCTCATACCCTTAGATGTTGTAAACTAGGTTTTCGCCAAATCTACAATTCATAGGGTGTAACCGGAATAGACTTAGATTGTAACGACCCCAAAATCCCACAAGGCTAAAATAGGACTTTGGAATCGTCACATTACTTAACCTGCTTAAAATCCATGCATACAAGGCTACTACACGAGTCTCCAAAAATGAGAGTAATAAAATTCCAATATATAACTATAACCAACCTGCACAAGTCTATGGTCAACATATACAACTTACTATAACCAACAAGTATGAAAAATACAACCATAAAAAGTCTACTAAGCAACATCATCTGAAAGTCTAATACAAAACTCTCTCAACCAACAAAATATAAACTAAGAGGTGTAGCCACCCAAGATTCCTGCTCCTTCCTCAATGGGCTCACCTTCTCCTCTTTCCTCGATGTAATTCTCCTCAACCCACGGCTCCGCCGTGTACTCCTGCTCTAAACCTGCCAAGACAAGAGTATAAAAGTACTCGGTGTATATAAAATCCAACCAACAATAATAATATACCTGCACTTGGTATGAAACATATCCAATAGCATAATAACATAATCAGAGTACGGAAGAACGTGTGGGCATATACATCATATCATCACCTTGACTCGTGTACTTGTGAGAATCTTAGACTTGGAAGATAATACACTTATGAGTTGCTTATGCTTATGAGACCACGTGCTTGTGAGATGCTTATGCTTATGCACTTATTCAGATCATACAATGATGTGACATGCCGTTCTTGGCGGATACGAACCATGTCTAAGAAATCATATTGTTGGCATGCCGTTCTTGGCAGATACGGACCATGCTTAAGAATCAAATGATTGACATGCCGTTCTTGGCGGATACAGACCATGTCATGCTTATGCTTATTCAGAATGTCATACGTATGCCATGCTCATACTTGTGGTCCACATGTGTGACTTGTGAGACTCTCGCCTCAACATACAAGTGCATCTGTGCTTAGGTGTCGAAATTAACATTCGAGTTGGTAATTGCTTAGATTCTGATCTCCCACCATGGAAACTCCACTATACTGTCCCATACCAAATAGTTAGAGAATTCCCGGTTTGAGAGATTTTCCTCTAAGTTCTTACCTTCCCGACTATCAATTTCCATGCAAGTAATTAGGCATACTTATCAAACTATCACATATACATATCTTATCATAATTCATATTACAATTCAAAATCAATTTACCAACATTTCATAAGAGTATAATAGCATTTATCCTCTCAAACATTTTCACAAACACCTTGAGTACGCATAATATGAATCCATTTCCCTTCTATATTTTCAAGCATTCAACAAATCATAATTCATCCATACAATCAATTCACCATTCACATCCACATATTAATCCCATCCTTCATACATTTCCCATCCTCCACATATTCTATCCACATCCAATCCACATTTCCATCCACATTTCCATCAATAATTAGCTTAATTCATAGAAAATTTGGGAAAAATGCATTTAATCTTTATTATATCATTCCTATCATATTAATATTCACAAAACATTAAAATAGAGTTGATTAGGACAATATATCGACCTTAGGAATCCTTCCCTTGGATTCAAAACGCTCCCGGAGTGATTTGGGGAAGCTTTCCAAGCTCTCCTTGCACTAACCAAGCTATCACCTTCTTCCCCAAGAAAGCCCTCTCTCAAAACCCTAGGGGTTTCTCTCATTTTTTGCCAAATTAGGTTAGAAATAGGTAGAGTATTCTAATACCCCGAAATAGAATCCCTATTTATGGCCCCAAGGTCTAAGAACAAAAAGACCGAAAAGCCCTTACTAAAATTCTGCAAAAAAAATACGAAGGACAGAGCGATCGGTGGTTATGACCGAGCGATCGGTTCTCAACCAAGCGATCGGTGCTCTTAACCGAGCTCTTGGTCAAAAAAGTACTCTCTGGAAATTTTCCCCATACAAAATTTTAGACCAGTCGATAGATACTAATCGATCGGTTTTGGACCGATCGATCGCTACTTCTGACCGAGTGATCAGTGCTCTGCAGATTTCGACTCATTTTACTGTTTTGGCCATAACTTTTGACTCGTTCGTCGGATTTTGATGATTCAACTTGCATTAGATTCGTCTTTCGAAAATGAACATTTCTGGTGTATTAGAATTTCCAAATTCTCCTTTATTTATGAATCAAATTATCCCTAAAGTTGACTGATCTGTAATTCTATTAGATAAAACATCGAAAAACCCACTTTTGACTTAACTTAGACTAAAAATATGGAACAACATTAAACATGAACCTCGAAAAGGGTTCCGATATCTTTCTAATGGTTTAAAAATCACTCAATTCCAATAAACAGTGCCAAAACTAGAGCTTCCTAAAGTTTAGAGTGTGATATGACATCCCTCCGCTTACAAGTTTGATTAAGCCTTAATCACACTATACCAATTAGATATAGAATACAATAAAAATTAAAATATCACAAGGACTATAATACCCCTAATGCAATGCAATAAAAACATGAAAAAGATTCGGGTCTCTACATAGATGGAACCCGATTCAAAATTTAAATGGCAGTTTGTAAAGCATATCCCCAAAGATATGAAGGTACATCAACATGGCTCATCATAGAGCGAACCATATCTAATAAGGTTCGGTTTCTTCTTTCAGAAACTCCATTTTTTTGAGGAGATGTAGGACTTGTCAATTGCGAGATAATCTCATTATCCCTTAAGTAATCCATAAACTCGTTGGTGAGGTATTCACTAACTCGATCTGATTGAAGTGTCTTTATGGATTTGTCAGTTTGATTCTCAACTTCTAATCTGAATTCTTTGAACTTTTCAAAGGTATCAGATTTGTGTTGCATCAAATAGACATATCCATATCTGGAATAGTCATCGGTAGATATGACAAAATACCGGTATTGCCCTCGCGCAACAATGTTAAATGGACCACATACATCACTATGTATTAGTCTTAACTTTTCTTCAGCTCTTCCTACCTTTTTAGGGTAAGGCTTCTTGGTCATCTTCCCTTCGAGACAAGACTTGCAAGTAGGGAGTGATTCGACCTTGAGGAATTCAGGGGGACCACCTTTTACCAACCTCTTGATCCTATCAAGATTAATATGACCAAGTCCCTTATGCCAAAGATAAGTAGACTTAGTGCAATGTCTTTTCATTCCAGACATTCTAGATGATGAGGCATTGTCACTTTGCAGACATTCATTATTTACCAAAGAGAATATTAAATAAAGACCATTAATGAGATTACCAATAATCAAGACCATTTCATCTTTTTTAATTTCAATAATTGAATTAAAAATGATAGAGAATCCATAATGTAAGAGTCTAGATACTGAAATCAAATTACGATGTGCAGAAGGCACATAAAAGCAGTCTTCTAAAATTAATGTATTTCCATTAGGTAAATAAAGAGTAAACAAGCCAATCGACTTGATTGCAACATTTGCACCTGAGCCAACTTTAAGCTTCTGCTCCTGTTTGGTCGGCTTTTTGGTTTCCTTGAATCCCTGCAAACAATTGTAAACATGTACAGTGGATCCAGAATCCACGCACCATGAGTTAGGAGGACCATCCAGAAAGTTAGACTCAACAGTAATAAGTACTTCAAAGCATCTCATACCTTGAGTACTACCGCCACTCTTCTTAAGAGTTGCGAGGTAAGTCCTACAATTCCTCTTCCAGTGGCCTATTTTATCACAGTGAAAACACTTTCCCTTGCCTTTGTTTTCCTTGCCAGCATCTCCTGAATAACCTTCCTTTCCCCTGTTATCTTTAAACTTACCTTTACCCTTATTCTTCTTTCTAAACTTTTTAGATCGATTGGAGGTATCAGGTTTAGACAGTTAAAAATTTCACCCTTTGTTAAATTTTTGATCAAATCTTCTACAGACACAAGTGAGTTCATAAGCTCACTTAGTGACATTTCACTCTTGTTCATGTTATAATTTAACACGAATGCATTGAAGGACGAAGGGAGTGACTGCAGAATAGTGTCAACCTGAGTGATGACATCCATCTCTCTACCAAGAATTTCCAGTTCATTCAATATGCTCATCATCTTAATGATGTGCTCCCTAACTGAAGTTCCCTCAGCCATCTTGGTGTTTACATGGGATTTCAATTTTACTTGTCGAGCTGACCTATTTTGCTCACCAAACATCTCATGTAGGTTTTGCAAAATATCATAAGCCTTATCCATATGTTCATGCTGGTTTTGCAAGATGTTAGACATCGAAGCCAGAATGTAACACTTGGTGATTTGATTGGACCTCTCTCATTGCTCTAACTCAGCCTTTTGTCTCGGTGAAACATCTGGAGGAATTTCAGGTTTAGGTGTTTTAAGACACAGGTCAAGGTTATTTGCAGCAAATACTATTCTAATTTTTCTTTTCCAGTCTACATAGTTAGTTCCTACTAAATTTTCATCACGAAGATTTCACTCAATGGGTGTAGGCCTGTCATGATCTAATCAAATGATAAATAAGATGGTATTAGGGATCTATTGTTTTCATTAATACCTATTAGATTATGAGTATGTTTCTAATGGTATTGTCAATTTGGGAAAAATCAATTGGCATCGAAAACCTAGACACTGGCTTAATGTGATCCTGTCTTTGGGCACATCATCACATCGCATTGAATAGGCAGATAGAAACTATCTTCTCCAATTTGACAGATCTCATCTTGTGAATCCTGGGGCATTTGATTTACTATCTGATCTATAAGAGATGTTATACTCATGCTTTGGCGTTATTGTGTAATATCTCTTATTCATGTGCCCACCTACCATGAACCTAATAAACACTTAGCGAAAGCTCACGCTTTGGCATTGTTATTCCCACTATTTGCTTATACAGTTTTCACCATGTTCACACATAGGTGAGAGGGATTGGGTCCGACTTTGGCCTGTTAGCTTACTCATACTCCCTACTATAGGATCACATAGTGTATGATAGAAGATCATAATACTTAGGAACTTGTCCTCAGTCTTATATACACATGATATATTAGGGCAATTATTTCAACAGAATAATTAATCAACAGATATCATCTCATGATAAATAAACAGCAGGTATCATCCCATGATAATAATAACAGTAATAAACATCATATAAGATTTATAGTTATGGGTAGATGAAAATTAAAATGCATGGATGCAAGAGAATGAGATAAGAACAAAGGTAGCTCGCAAACTCCTTCGCGATTCCTTTCTTTATCATCTTATCTAGATCAACATCGCAGCATCTTCCTTCACAGCATCTGCACCAATGCATGATAAAATAATGGCATTAGGGAAACCAGTGTTCCATTCACCCTTTTCAGGGAAACCGAATGAATCTGTCCTTTAAAAAATTGTTAGAAAATCCTACTACATATTATCCTCTAATATGAATGCATGATAAACAATTTATCACAGAATAAAATTGAACCCTAATTATAATCTCATATAATAAGATGCGACATAGTGATGGAGTAATTTTTCTGATATCTTAAAAGATAGAAATTGATAACAATTATCAATATGCTCAATAAAATTCTATATCTCATATAGATCAAATTCGGAAAATAAAACTATTTTATTTTCCTACAATATATTTTAATAAAACTATTTTATTAAAAATCCGGATAGGATATACTTAAAACTATTTCAAGTAATAATTAATATATATACTAGGACTTTCCTACTATTATTAAAACATATAGTAAAACCTAAAGATGATCACATCATGAAATAGGGTTTTAAAATTTTCCAATAACATCTATTTATTAGAAAAAACATTATTAATTATTTTAAAACAATTAATAAATGTATATTGAATGATCAAATAATTTAATATAGATTTTCAAAATAAAAAATTTATTTCAAAAATTATATCACATAGATTATACAAGTTTTTTTTTAAATATTTAATTATTATTATCAAATCTCATTCGATAATATAATAAAATTATTTATTGATTTATTCATCTCATGAACAAATAAAATAATAAAAACTATGAGCATAAATAAATAAATAAAATAAAATTCATCTCATGAATTAAATTATCTATTTATCTATCCTTTAAAATAAATAAATAAAAATACTCCTAACCATGAGCTCTGATATCAATTGAAGGGGGATCCGGATAAAAATTTATGCGAAAAACAGGATCCCCTAGATCTTAACACCATAGAAAACATCTAATACTATCTAAAAGTTTTAGTCATATTATCTCGGTGAATGATGTTCACCGGTGAAGCTTAATCCACTCGAACCGTCAGAACTCTTTGTAGAGATTTCTCGAAGAAATAATCGAAGCTCGATCCTTGTTTTTTGCTATCCCCACGAAGCTTTAGAATCTCTCTTTGGAATTGATGAAGCAAGAGGAAGAAGATGAAGTAATGATGTAGACTTTCTATCACCCACAACCTTAAGGTTAAAAACCCTAAAGTAGCAAAACCCAACTTGAAGCACCCTGTGAAGTTCACAAAAATCCTTAGGGGAGACCCTAGTGGCTCAAGATTTTGAGCGAGAGGAGAGGGAGAGAGAAAAAATTCTGGAGAATTATATCTCCTACGGTTTAGGTGTTGGTGTATTTATAAACTAGGATCCAATCCTAATCTTACTACAACTTGATCTTATCCTTTAGGAATTGTTTATCAATAATAACTCTTATTATTAATTAAACAATATCCTACTTTATCTATAACTACTTTAGTTATAGTAAACTTATTAATTAAAGAGTCCTTTTCCAAAAAGGGTTTCTTAATTTAAAGGGGATTAGTCAACAACCAACAAAAGGGAAGAATCCTAGTCAAACTAAGAGACCACAACCACAAGGAGTGGGCGTGAGCATCAAGGGGGCATGAGCTTTGGGGATTGCTAGACTCCTTGTTGTAATCCAACTCCTTCTCATCTTGATGCTACTTGCAATCCAACCATTGGATTTTAATTCCATAATAAAAAAGAATTATTATTCAATAATTATTCAAGTAACCAAGTCCTAATCCAACTAGGATTACTCAAGTGGGCGCCCCACCCTAGGGTTTAAACCCATGGGCTTGGGCCTATATTAAAGGTCCATCCTTATGGATTTATGGATATGGGTCAAACCCATTTCCCCTTTAATTATGTTAATTAAATAATTACTAATATAATCCTTAAATTTAAATTAACAATTAATTTAAATCATAAATTAACTTTTAATCTATTTAATCAATGATTAACATTTAATCATTTTAAATAATTGATTAAATTTTAATCAATCTATGAGCTTGTATTTTTTATGTGAGCATCTCCACAGATTGCTCTGGGACATTCTTACCCTGGCTTACACATTGTTATCCCATTAACTCTAAACAGGAATTACATTGGAATTGCAAGTGATGTGAGATATTCATGTTGCAATTGAATCTCAGTGTATGAACATTAACCAATACGGATTCCGCCACATGAACTTTTTAATTCGATTTATCCTTCCAAATACATTATCCCTAATGGGCCTTTGAGATTGACTTACTATCTAACTCATGGCCCATTGCACATCATCTGGGTTTCTAGGACTTCTGATTAAGTCATGAGAAACAATTTCTCATGAAAAATATTTTGAGAAAACCTTTAATAAGTATAATATTTTTTAATAAAAGTATATTTCAAAACTTGTTTTGATTTCAAAACCACCTGTGCAGGATTTATACTTAATCAACTGTCTTACCCGGAACTTGGATAATCTCTCAAATTAATGAGAATGGATTTCTTGTTTGAAATTCATTATGACTCGAACAACTTTCTGACTATCCAACTGTCACCGTATCGTAGTCTCTAATGTAGAGAATACTTTAGTGGAATCAAAACAATCAGATCACTGCTCAGTTATAGATGAACTTATCAGATCTAAGGATCATCGAAATTGTTCAATGTGAATGAGAGACCAACTATCTGTTTATGCAAGAGGTCTCTCATTGAATGTAATAAGTCACTGTACATTTAAGCACCCATATGCTGATGTGTAGTCTCCACTACAATAGTTCGAGATAGAACTAAATCTCAACTATTAAGAACATCTTAGCATAGTGGTAGCCATATAAGTGAAGTGCCCAGCTTCACCCACAACTGTGACTCTATAAGGTATAAGGAACTGGAAAGTTATATCTGCCTGTGATAATCTTATCACATAACTTTCCTACAATATATCCTAAGGACCTTTATCAATATCTTATATCTTATAGATCATCTCATGATCATGGTCAATTACCCATAATGAATACACAATAGATTAAGAAGAAGTCTCTATTAATCAAATTAATAAGAATCTTACAATCTAAATGAATTTTTTGGGCATCATGTCTAACAAGGGAATGGACCATGCACGAGTGGGGGGTGGGGGGAGCTGCACCTCAAATGAGTCCCCCCATGGCTACGGTTAAAGCAGGGGGTCCTTATCCCAGGTGGACTAAACTAACAAAAAATAACAGAAAAGAAAGAGATAAAATGGACCCCTGAAAGAGGACCAAGGGTCCTTACAGAGTTTAGAAACAGAAATACAGGGGGTGAAAGGTGATCCTACCCTACTGTGGTGCTACTGCAGTGGCGGGGGGACTGTGCACGGTGACTTTTTTGGTGGTGGAGCACTGGGGGCAGCTTGAACAACCCCTGGAGTGGCTCGGGACATCTGTATCGTTCCTAAGGCTGAGGTAAGGGGCGGAGCAAAGGAGAGGAGGGGTTGGCTGAGCCTGGACAGAATCAGGGTATGAAAAAAAAAATATGTTTTTTGTTTGAAGATCCGAACTGTGGTGGCAATGTTGTAGTGTTACAAGGGCTAGGACAGGGTCTGGAGACAACTGAGAAGCTAAGGAAGGTCTGGGATTGGACTGAGATAGGTGGTGAAGGTTGGGGTGGGTAGGCTGAAGGTGGACAGAGCTTGGGTGTGAGAAGAAAAAATGGCCTCCTATTCATGGTGATGGTGGGAGATTTATAGGAGAGTGGATGGAGGCCTGAGGGTATTGTGGGCATTATTAGACGCATGAGAGACCAAAGGATGAGGACTGGAGAGGAGCAGGGGGCTGCTGGACGCTGCTCAAGTGGAGAAGATAATGAACAATATCTTCTATTGTTTTTTTTTGTTTCTTCTTTGGGCCCAGTCCTCACATATGCGGGCTGAGGGCAGTACCCCCTTTACCTTATTTGGAGTTGGCTCCAACTTTCAAAATTCGAAAAAAGTAAGTGGGCCCCACTGGGGTTGGGCCTTGTGGGCCCTTGCTTGGGCCCAAAGATGGGGTTTTAGCCACAGTTTTTGGGGTTTTAGGACTTGAAACGGGCCTTGAGCCCGTGGAGCTTTAACCTAGGGTTAGACTAGGGTTCTAACTAGGGTTGGACCCAGGGTTAGGTCTAGGGTTCACCTATGGTTAGACCTAGGGCTTAGCTAGGGTTAGCCTAGGGTTTGGTCTAGAGTTTAGGTTTTTTAGTTGAAATGGGCCTTGAGCCTGTAGGGATTTTAGCCCAGGGTTTGCACTAGGGTTTGGACTAGGGCTAGGCCTAGGGTTAGGTTTAGGGTTTACCTAGGGTTAGACCCAGGGGTTAGCAAGAGTTAGCCTAGGGTTAGACTATGGTTTAGGACATTACCTAGGGTTAAACTAGGGTTTGGATTAGAGTCTACCTAGGGCTACTAGGGTTTGGACTAGGGTCTACCTAGGGCTACTAGGGTTTGGATTAGGGTCTACCTAGGGCTACTAGGGTTTAGTTTGGGATAACCATGGTTAAAAGTCTTAATCATGGTTTGGGAAATGGTGTTAAAATTGGAAGCTTACACCTGCATCAAAGCTAGACACCTCTTCAAGTAATTTCCACTCTTGGACCATCAAGTGTGCCAAGAATCTAGTAGGTCGTCTGCTTAGCGCATCTGCCAGCACATTGGCTTTTCTTGGGTGGTGCTAGATAGAGCAATCATAATTCTTAAGGAATTTCACCCAATGGCGTTGCCTTAAATTCAACTACTTCTGCAAGAACAGATACTTTAAACTCTTGTGATCGGTGAATACTTCAAACTGCTCACCGTACAAGTAATGTCTCCAGATTTTCAGAGCGAAGATAACTGCTACTAATTCTAAATCATGGGTAGGATAGTTCTTCTTGTGGTCTTTCAACTGACGGGAGGCATAGATAATCATCTTCCCTTGTTGCATAAGAACACAGCCTAACCCAATGAGCGATGTAGACAACGAAACCTCCGCTACCAGAGATGGAACTGACAAGATCGGTGCAGTGGTGAGATGCTTCTTCAACTCAAGAAAGCTATTCTCACATTTCTCATTGCACTCGAACTTGGCGTTCAACGAAAATCTTCGATAATATCCAACTACGCCTAAGAAGCTTCAAATCTCTGTAATGCTCTTTGGTCTTCCCCAACCTTCCACTGCTTCTATCTTAGTAGGATCAACTAAAATCCCCTCAGCCGACACTACACGGCCTAGAAATGCTACTTTTTTCAACCAGAATTCACACTTATTAAGCTTAGCATACAGCTGATGCTCACGGAGTCTCTTCAGCGTAACCCGAAGATGCATCTCGTGCTCCTTCTAGGTCTTAAAGTACACTAGAATGTCATCCAGGAACACAATCCCAAATCGATGAAGAGTCGGCTTGAAGATTCTATTCATGAGATCCATGTACTTGTATGACTCTTATTCATGAACTTGAACTTAACATATGCATAGACTCATACATGCTCATGATGGTTAAAATATATCATACATGCATGATTCGTAGTGTGTTTGTCCCGTCAACACATATTTCATAGCTTTGTAATATAGTCGCGGCAACGCATAGAGTGGTATGTTCGTAACTGGGGGATCATTCTTTCATAGCATAACATGAGTACGACAACGAGTAGAGTGGATGTTCGTAACCGGGGGATCATTCTTTCATAGCATAACATGAGTACGACAACGAGTAGAGTGGATGTTCGTAACCGGGGGATCATTCTTTCATAGCATAACATGGGTGTGACAATGCGTAGTGGTGTTTGTGTTCAATGCATGATCATATGAGACACGTGAACTTGTGGACCTTACCCTTTACCATGCATGTGCAATAGTACTTAAGTCTTGTGAAAGATATTCGAACTCGGTCATCGCTTAGGTTTCCGTCTTCCGCCGAGAAACTCTGCTAGGCTACATCTCCCTAGTTAGAGAATTCCTGACATGGAAGACTTCCTCTAAACTTTGGTCTATCCGAATGTCGATCACCATGCAATATAAATAAGGCATAATTTATCATGATAAACAACAATACATATTTAACTTAGTTTTACAACAATTCCATAATGTCATATTAACATTTATTATCTCAAGTATTTCAACAAACACCTTGAGTGCGTAATTTATGAATATATTGTCTTTTCCCATTTCCAACATTTCACCACACCATAATCCATCCATACAACCCAAACACAATCCACATCCATACATTCATCCCATCCTCCATAGTAATTTCTCATCCTCCACACATTCCATCCATAATATTAAACCACCTTTACATTTCTAATAAACTTAATTCATACATAATTGGGGAAAAACTTATATAATCTATATTTCTATCATTTCTATTATTTCTATCATACTATTATTCACAAAATATCATAATAGCGTTGAGTTGGAGAGTTTATCGACCTTAGGGATCTTTCCTTTGGATCCAAATCGCTCAAGAAGGCTTTGGGGAAGATCTCCAAGCTTTCTCCTCCTTCTAAGAGCAATCTCCACCTTAGAACTCAAGGTTCTCTCCTCTCATTTGCCAAATTAGCTTAGAAATATTTAGAACACTTTAAAACCTTGAAATATAACTCCTATTTATAGTCTCAAGGGTTAAAAACCCTAAAACCCACAATTTGGGAGTTTTTAAAAACCAACATCGCATGCTCCAATCGATCAGAACTAACCCCTAATCGATCAGGGCTTAAACAAGCCAAAACTGGGCGACTTTTCTGTTGTTGGACGATCAATCGGTCTGGGAGGTCCGATCGATCGGCCCAGGATAGAAAGCCTGGGCGATCCTCTGGTATCCCTCCGATCGATCGGTCTGTGAGGTCCGATCGATCGGTTGTCCTAAATTTGGGATTGTTCATTGATTTTGACCCTCCAACTTGATTAACTTTACACACACATGCATAGGACACCAAAATAATGACAACACCCCTATTAAAACTAGATAATAACAAGAAAAAAGGTCCGGGACTCTACAGACCTCCCAAAGTTGATCAACATCAATCTAGTCAAAAAAGTATTATGCTTAGGGTCGTATACCCATATTAATATGGGTTAGGGTAGGGTTTGGTTCCTTAAATTTTGAGCCCTATATATAAAAGGCCCATATAGAATCAGGCCTAATCAGGCCCATCCCAAGCTCTGACCATTATAAGCCATACATTTGGCTCAGACAACCGTGGCTTGGGTTTGGGTTGACTTTCCTGGTAGATAACCTTGGTTAGACATTATATGGCCTATCTTTAAATGGCATGGGTCTGAAATCCATTGCGAGTGCCCCCACATATCATATGTTGGAATGGACTTCTCAAAGTACAAGGAGCCCGTGCGATGCACGGAACACATAGAGGGAGAAAATAGGGTGCATAGTAATGTAACCAAACTATGAGTTTATCATAAACATCGAGAAGAGAAAAAAAAGTGAGGTAAACATCTATGAGTTTATCATCTCTAACCATCTATACCTATTGTGTTATTATTCATTGATGTTAGTATATTTAAATTTGTCTCTAAATAGGTTTTAGTTGAAATGATACTCCTTGGTTATTAACACCATGTTATGGTACACCACGGTTATTAACCTATGTGATACTTACCATGTTTATGATTTATGTTTTGGATTTGGGATAAAGATCTGCCTACATATTTTGGTGATGATTATCAAAGTGGATAAAATTATGCAATGATGTCTTCACAATCATGTGTAGGATTCAATTGTTATGTGTTAGTAACATTTGGTAACATGATCTAACCATATCTCCTTTGGAAACCATGAATCTAAACAGAACACCCCTTTTTTCTTCTCATTCATAAACACTTCCCATAGTTTTCAATCCTCTTAGTCACTGTATTCCTAGGCGAAAAAAAAAAAACCTTTATTTTTTAACAAACTTAACCAATCAATCCCTCAAAAGTCAAACAAGACTTCTTAAGAAAGCAACATAGTTAAGGTAAATAAAACTAATCAGAACTTTCTTGGAACTCTTATTTCCACTCACTGCATACCTCCCTTTTAGCCCTGATTAGAGTCATGCACCTCGATTCACCAAAGGTACAAACTCCACAAAAAGAAAAAAAAGGAAATTGTTAAAAATAAAAAATTCAGAATTAGAATCTCATATCAAAAAGTTTAATTATCAAATATGAATCTCAGTAGAATTCGATAGGTATGTTAAGGGTTAGTGAAACCAGAATCTTTAGAGTCATAAAAAAAACAAACAAATATTTAATCAGTTTTGATAAATGTTTTTATGGCAATAGGAAAACAAATACTTCAATATGTATGATTTTTTTTGGTTGAAATGATATCATTTAACTAACACACTCTCTAAACACACACACATCCAGACCTAAGGTAGCCGCTAAGGTGCCATAAGGGTAAGTCCAAGCAACCTCACTCTGAGAAACAACTGTAAATGGAGTGCAGCTAGAGAGAGAGATACATGTTTAAATTTTGACTGTATGCTCTTCAATTTCAATAATCACACCCACCCCCTTTCAATATGTTAAATGCATTCCTTGAACCAAAAAAAAAACCAATTGATATTGTAACCGACCACATCTTAAATGTAACTCTTCAATTTCAAAAAGAAAAATAGTAAACGTACCATGGATCTCATTTTATAATCAAATGACGGTCCTCATTGGTCTATGCCCCAATTTTAAATACTCATTTATTGTAGTTAAGATTTACACACCCTTGTGGTTAAATATTCCAATCATGATTTTCAAAAAAATAAAAAAACCAAAATCTTAAGCCCCGTTTGGTTGAACTTCCATTTTTTGTTTTTAAAAACAAAAATTTAAAAATTTTCACACAAAACATGTTTGATAAACATGTTTCTGTTTTCTGTTTTTAAAATTTAGTAACACAATTTTTGAAAATCAAAGTAAAAGGAATTTTCTGTTACATCTATTTTGAAAAAAAAAATGGAAAACATGGACCCACCACAATCAACCCCACAATCACCATCACATTACAACTCACCACCCACCACCACCATCCACTACGCACCTCCATACCACCACCACCACCACTACCACTGCCACCCACTACGCACCTCCACACCACCACCACCACTGTAACGACCCCAAATCCTAACTTGACCAAAATAGGACTTTGAAATCGCTACATTTCCTTAACCTGTTTAAAATCCATGCGTACAAGGCATACTACACGAGTCTCCAAAAATGAGAGTAATAAAATTCCGATTTAATAAAACTAAACCATCCTATACAACGGTCATCTGCCCAACATAATAAAATCCAACATAAGCAAAATAGTCTAGTACCATCTGCAAAGTAGTCTAATAAGCAACATCATTTAAATGTCTATTACAATTCCTTCAACTAAAACAAAACATAACCTAGTAGGGGTAACCATTCAAACTCCCGACTCCCTCCTCGGAAGGCTCACCTTCTCCTCCTTCTACGTAAGCCTCTTCAATCCACAGCCCTGCCGTATGCTCCTGTTCTAAACTTGCCAATACAAAGTCTGATTGAGTACAAAAGTACTCGGTGTATATAAAATCCAACCAACAACATAATATATCTGCACTTAGTTAGAACCATATCCAATATCATAATAACATAATCAAAGTGCGGAAGAACATGTGCTCATATATATCATATCATCACCTTGACTAGTGTATTTGTGAGAACCTTAGACTTAGAAGACAACATACTTATGAGATGCTTATGCTTATGAGACCACGTGCTTGTGAGATGTTTATGCTTATGCACTTATTCAGATCATACACTTAAGTGACATGCCGCTCTTGGAGGATACGGACCATGTCCATGCAGTTACTTAACTGACACGCCGCTCTTAGAGGATACGGACCATGCCCAAGCCATGCTTATTCAGAATGTCATACGTTTGTCATGCTTATGCTTATGAATCTTGAGAAGCTTATTCAGAACATGCACTTATTCAGATCCCTCATTGGGCTTATTCAGAATATCAGGCGTATGTAATACTTATGCTTATGGTCCACATGTGTACCTTGTGAGACTCTTATCTTAATATACACGTGCGTTGTGCATAAGTGTCGTAATTAACATTTGAGTAGGTAATTGCTTAGATTCCGATCTCCCACCATGGAAACTCCACAATGCTGTCCCATATCATACAGTTAGAGAATTCTTGGTTCGAAAGATTTTTTCCTCTAAGTTCTTATCTTCCCGAATATCAATTACCATGCAAATAATTAAACATAACTTGACAAGCAATCACGCACATATATATCCTATCATGATTCTTCGCATAAGTCATAGTCAATTCCCAACAATTTCATAATGATGTATTAGTATTTATCCTCTCAAGCATTTTCACAAACACCTTGAGTACGTAGATTATGAATCCATCGCCCTTTCACATTTCCAACATTTCATCAAACCATAATCCATCCATACAACTCAAATACAATCCACATCCACATATTAATCTCATCATCCATAATAGTTTCCATCCTCTATACATTTCATTCACATTATTAAACCATATTTCGATCCATAATAGCTTACTTCATACAAAAATGGGGAAAAACACATCTAATCTATATTTCTATCATTTTTATAATATTAACATTCATAAAAAATTATAATAGAGTTGATTTGGATAGTATATTGACCTTAGGGATCCTTCCCTTGGATCCAAATCACTCCCAAGAAGCTTTGAGGAAGATCTCCAAGCTCTCCTTACAATCTCCTAGCAATCTCCTTCTTCTCCAAGCAATTGCTCCCTCGAAAACCCTAGGTTTCCTCTTTCCCTCTTGCCAAATTAGATTAGAAATAGTTTAGAACTCTAAAAATCTCGAAATAAGATCCCTATTTATAGCCCCCAAGGGTTAAAAACCCAAAAAAACGTTTTTTTTTTATAACAAAAACTGGGTCCGCGTGCGATCGATCGCACCTTTGGTGCGATCAATTGCACTTAGACCCAAAAGGACTTCAAAAAAGCTCACCTGAATGTGATCGATCACAGAAATTTGTGATAGATCGCATTCCTCTTTTTCGGATTCCGACAGATTTTACCTCGCTTTAGTATTTTGACCATAACTTTTGACTCGTTTATTGGATTTTAACGATTCAACTTGCGTTGGACTCTTATTTCAAAGGGGAACAACTTTGATGTTTTACAAAGATCCTAATTTTGAGTTTTTAAAGGTCTAAATGGGCCCACAAGTGGACTGATCTGTAATTTCATCAGACAAACATCGGAAAACCCACTTTTGACTTAGCTTTGAATCAAAATAAGGAAAAACATTAAACACGAACCTCGAAGAGGGTTCCAATAATTTTCTAATGGTTCAAGAATTATTCAATTCTGATAAACGGTGAAAAAAATAGAGCTTCCTAAAGTTTAGGGTGTCTTAAGGCCTCCCTCTCTTTACAACTTTGATTAAGCCTAGATCACACCACAGTAATTAGATATAAATATACACACATTAAAATATGATAAAAGACTAAATATACTTAATAGTTGCATAAAAAGCATGAAAAAGATTCAGGTCTCTACATCCTCCCCCCCTGAAAAGAATTTCATTCTCGAAATTACGAACCTTAAACAAATAATTGAGATATTATTATTATTTTTTTAATTTTATTTTATATAGTCTTACTAAGTGTGTCAATCAATTACACAAGTCACATACTCATATAGTATACATATCTATTGTACACAATCATATTAAACTTAGTATAATGAATCTAGAAAACCGAAAATTTACTCATTCTGCTAAAATATCTTATTTAAGGTCATCCTAGGATAAGACGTACCTTGCACCATATTATCCAATATTTGAACATTTTATTTTGAGAAGATAAATACTTTACCTTGTGTGGTCAGACGAGGCAGTTGAGATAACCTCCTTGGATGGATAGAGTTCACGATAACTTAGTTATAAATGGGATGTTCTTACCTATTATACTTAAAAATCTCATGTAATGATTATTATTAAAAAAATTTTTTACTAGTCATGGGTATGCATGTACTCATATAGACCTTTCATGATACCATGATATGCAACTTGTACTTGTTTGTGATAAAAGATGCATTAAGCATAATTTAACAGATGAAATTATACAAGATACACATAATAGCATATATATCGAAATCTAAATCATTAGTTCCACAATGACTCTAAATCTACTAGACTCGTAAGACGAAAGCGAATCCTATAGTCTCACTTGAGGATAAATCCCTTTAGAAACCTAATAACACAATGCATGACGAAGACATACTAATCCCTTGACAACCAACACCTAGGCTAAACTCTAGCCTGAGTATTACCACAACTCACGAATCTAATTGGAAAAAAATCAAAATTACACGTTGAAATCCTATGCTTGATGAACTGATTTTCAATAATTTATAACATATAGTACGCACACAACACCTAGAGTATAGTAACATCCAATGACATAGTACATATAGTATACACACAATAAGGATTCCTAGATGACTTAATGAAGCTAAGAATCAAGTTGATGAAGTATCAACCGGTTGAGATGAAGACTATTAAGTAGTCTATACTTGAAGTACAACTCTTTTCTTAAACCTAATGTCTTGTTTCAATCACGGTATCAAATACTAACCGATCTTAAGAAAATTTAATTCCTAGGTTCTATGATTATACACCTTACTCTTGATTTATTATATCATATATAATATAGAGAGCTTGATATACAAGTAGTCATCATTTATCATGAAGAATATTAATTAACTAAATTTATAATTTAATTAAATACATTAAGAAGATTCTAGTATATGCGATCTAAGGGGATATCTTTCTTCAAGGGTAGGGTCTACTAGGTTAATTTTAGAATTTCAGTGTACTTATGAGACATTTCATTATGTTTATTGAATTCTATCAATACTCTTAGAATTTTATAAATTATAATTTAATTTAGTGGTCGTTCAAATGAATTACATTAAAGAATCTTTATTTTAGAAGGTTTTTAGGTGAATATATAATAGGCTAGTTGATCGGTGGTTCTCCTGTCTTGATGCTTTTAAGGTTTTCATGATGCATATGAGATGTATGATGCTTATGAGATGTGCATGATACTTATGTTATGCATGAAGTGTATGCTATGTATGATATTTATACTATGTTTGATGCCTATGAGAAGTGTGATGCTTATGATATGTACATGATGCTTATGTTATGCATGAAGTGTATGCTATGTATGATGTTTATACTATGTATGATGCTTATGATATGTATATGATGCTTATGTTATGCATGAAATGTATACTATGTATAATGCTCATGAGATGTATATAATATTTTTATTTTATTTATTATTATTATCATTTTTTTTAGACCTAAACTATTCTTGGAGTTTATAATATATTCACCACTTTGGACTGAACACTGGTTCTAGAACGTACTGCAGATAACGCGCATCTGTATGTAGAAACGTGCATCAACATCCATGAGCTTGTCCAAAATTATGTATATATTTATTTACTTATGATTATTATTATCTCTTTTTTTTTTTCTCTATGAGTACTTTATTTGTGAGTCTTAATCGTTTTCTGATCCTCATTACTTGATTCTCCAATAACAAAACATAAGAATAAATTTAGATTATAAATTTATTAGGATTTAAGTTTTAAAAAATTAAATCTAAATTAACTTGAAAGTTAAATTAAATAAGGAAATTAAATGTCAAACTTTTTATTCTCTATCTATCAAACTTTCGCTTTTTAGTGTTTAGGAGATAAACTTATGAATTTGGGATTTTAACTGAATATTTATAGGTTACCCGAGCCTTCATGTTTTCACGCAAGGAATCACATGTTTGTCCTTGTTTTGTAAAAGTTGATTGGATTTGCCTGTTTTCATTTTTGTTTTTGTCATTCTTATATGATTTTATTGTTCTTATCTTTTGCATACCAGTGATATATTAATTAACCTAAATTTTTTTTTGTAACGAATGAATGTGTCAAAATTTTGTGTCGGTTAGACATGCTTTAGGTACTCATTGATCAGTACGATGAATAAGATATATACATAACTACATGTTGTAATCAGTTGCACAATCATATATCATATAACATATCATGTTTCACATATGATCATATAGTACCATATTAACAATCATCATAAATTTTATATTCAAAAGAATAATATTACATAATAGCAACCTTGGTTGTTGTGTCTAATAATGAAAATCTTGAAAACAATTAACAAATCATGTCTAACTGAAAAATTATTTTAACTTAGGCTTAAAATAAGTCTAAAATCTAAGTCTTAAAGAATTTAAATCTTATTCACTCAAGATTTTCCTTCTAATATATTTAACCTTAAGGAACCCAAGGCATTAACTTTATCGTCATCTTACCCGGATTTAAGAATAATTTATGTCTCTCGTAGATACTAGTCATCTGAACATTTACTTATCACTGTATCATTCAAAACTCATAATAGCATATAATTAATAACACATAATAATATACAATAACTTCTATTAGCATACAATAACTTTTATTAGCAGACAATTTCATAATGGACCTAAGTCCTAGCGAACCTAATGACATCACATCCGTCATGGTATCAATTCGGATCTAAGATTAATTCATTTGTCTATCTTGGTCAATCTCCTTAATCATCATGCTCTTAATACTATCCCATACGGGCCTAAAGCATTTGCTGCATAGGAAATTCTTTTGCAAAATTAGGAGTAACGAAGGAGTGAGTAGACTCAGTATTAACCAACATATGGGCTAAGAAGTCATTTACCAACAAAGTGCCTGAATTGGATATATAACTAAGTGTGTCAAATCATGTGCCTAACAGATAATATATTTTTAGCATGTTGAAACATAATAACAACCATCATCATAGCATAATTACAATACTATAATACATAACTAATCCGAAACTTAAGCCTGGAGTAAAATCACCCTAGACTTAATGTTGTTTCCCTAAGGTTGACATCTTTCTATATCCTATACTTAATACCTTAGCCCTAAGGACTCTAATGCCTTGAGCTCTAATACTACCTCTGTAACGACCCCAAATCCTACCTTGACCAAAATAGGAATTTGAGATCGCTACATTTCCTTAACTTGCTTAAAATCCATGCGTACAAGACATACTACACGAGTCTCCAAAAATGAGAGTAATTAAATTCCGATTTTATAAAACTAAACCATCTTGTACAACGGTCATCTGCCGAACAAAATAAAATCCAACATAAACAAAATAGTCTAGTACCATCTGCAAAGTAGTCTAATAAGTAATATCATTTAAATGTCTATTACAATTCCTTCAACTAAAACAGAACATAAACTAGTAGGAGTAACCATCCAAACTCCCGGCTCCCTCCTCAGAAGGCTCACCTTCTCCTCCTTCTACGTAAGTCTCTTCAATCCACGGCCCTGCCGTATGCTCCTGCTCTAAACCTGCCAAGACAAAGTCTGGTTGAGTACAAAAGTACTCGGTGTATATAAAATCCAACCAACAACATTATATAAAATCCAACCAACAACATAGTATACCTGCACTTAGTTAGAACCATATCCAATATTATAATAACATAATCAGAGTGCGGAAGAATATGTGCTCATATATATCATATCATCACCTTGACTCGTGTACTTGTGAGAACCTTAGACTTAGAAGACAACATACTTATGAGATGCTTATGCTTATGAGACCACGTGCTTGTGAGATGTTTATGCCTATGCACTTATTCAGATTGTACACTTAAGTGATATGCCGCTCATGGAGGATACAGACCATGCCCATGCAATTACTTAACTGACATGCCGCTCTTGGAGGATATGGACCATGCCCAAGCCATGCTTATTCAGAATGTCATACGTATGTCATGCTTATGCTTATGCTTATGAGTCTTGAGCAGCTTATTCAGAACATGCACTTATTCAGATCCCTCATTGGGCTTATTCAGAATATCAGATGTATGCAATGCTTATGCTTGTGGTCCACATGTGTGACTTGTGAGACTCTTGTCTTAACATGCACGTGCGTTGTACATAAGTGTCGTAATTAACATTTGAGTAGGTAATTGCTTAGATTCCGATCTTCCACCATGGAAACTCCACTATACTATCCCATACCATATAGTTAGAGAATTTCCGGTTTGAGAGATTTTCCTCTAAGTTCTTATCTTCCCGAATATCAATTACCATGCAAATAATTAAGCATAACTTGACAAGCAATTACGTACATATATATCCTATCATGATTCTTAGCATAATTCATAGTCAATTTCCAACAATTTCATAGTGATATATTAGTATTTATCCTCTCAAGCATTTTTACAAGCACCTTGGGTACGTAGATTTTGAATCCATCGCCCTTTCACATTTCCAACATTTCATCAAACCATAATCCATCCATACAACTCAAACACAATCCACACCCACATATTAAGCTCATCCTCCATAGTATTTTCCATCCACATTATTAAACCATATTTTCATCCATAATAGCTTACTTCATACAAAAATGGGGAAAAACACATCTAATCTATATTTCTACCATTTCTATCATATTAACATTCACAAAAAATTATAATAGAGTTGATTTGGATAGTATATCAACTTTAGGGATCCTTCCATTGGATCCAAATCACTCACAAGAAGCTTTGAGGAAGCTTTGAGGAAGATCTCCAAGCTCTCATTGTAATCTCCTTCTTCTTCAAGCAATTTCTCTCTTGAAAACCCTAGGTTTCCTCTTTACCCCTTGCCAAATTAGATTAGAAATAGTTTAGAATCCTAAAAATCTCAAAATAGGGTCCCTATTTATAGCCCCCAAGGGTTAATAACCCAAAAAAAAAGTTTTTTTAAAAACAAAAATTGGGTCTGTGTGCGATCGATCGCACCTTTGGTGCAATCTATCGCACTTAGACCCGAAAGGACTTCAAAAAAGCTCACCTGAATGCGATCGATCGTAGAAATTTGTGATAGATCGCACTATTTTGCGATTGATCGCATCTTTTTTGTGATAGATCGCACTCCTCTTTTTCGGATTCCGACAGATTTTACCTCATTTTGGTATTTTGACCATAACTTTTGACTCGCTTATCGGATTTTGACGATTTAACTTACGTTGGACTCATATTTCGAAGGGGAACAACTTTAATGTTTTACAAAGATCCTAATTTTGAGTTTTTAAAGGTCTAAATGAGCCCACAAGTGGACTGATGTGCAATTTCATCAGACAAACATCGAAAAACCCACTTTTGACTTAGCTTTGAATCAAAATGAGGAAAAACATTAAACACGAACCTCAAAGAGAGTTCCAATACCTTTTTAAGGATTCAAGAGTCACTCAATTTTGATAAACGGTGACAAAACTAGAGCTTTCTAAAGTTCAGGTTGTGTTAAGGCCTCCCTCTCTTTACAACTTTGATTAAGCTTAGATCACACCACACTAATTAGATAAAAATACACACGTATTAAAACATGATAAAAGATTAAATACACTTAATACTTGCATAAAAAGCATGAAAAAGATTCAGATCTCTACAACCACCACCACCACCCAACACCACCCACTATGCACCACTACAACCACTACCCACCACATACCACTACCACCACCACCACACACCATCACCCCCACCATACTACACCCACCACTACCACCAACATGAATTGAAATTATTTAATCATATTTACCAAACGTTATTTTTTGTTTTCCTTTTTTAAAAACAAGTAATGGTTAGTAATGTCAAACATGTATCATAATTAAAAAAATTGAAAACAGAAAGTCTAGTTTCCAATTTTTAAAAACAGAAAATAAAAATAGAAAAATGGAAGTGCACCCAAAAGGCCCCTTAGTTTTAATTTAAAAACCAAAATCTTAGTTTTAATTCAGTTAAGCTTAACCAGAGTTAAAGGGGTGTTGAAATGGGCACGTGGACAAATGGGTAAGATATGAAACGGACCCATGGGTCCGCTAAGCGGTCTTTCAATAACCACACCCTTCCCCTTCCGATGTGTAAAACGCATTCCTTAAACCAATTGACATTGTTACCGACCACATCTTTTTTTTTTTGTGGTAATCTACCGACCACATCTTAAATGTACATAACCACATCTTGAGTCCCTAAATAAATGCTTGAAAAATCTATAATTTTCCAAAGAGGGAATTTTTAATAGCTCAAAATAAATGGTTTCAAAGAGTTGCTAGAAAATTCATTCTAGAGCTGCCACCTGTCCAAAACCTCTCCTAAGCCCGCCATGTGTCTACCTACCTACTTGAGTTTCATAGTAAGTAACTTAAGCATAATTTTAATCACCCACACCCGCACCCAGCATAGGTTCAAGCCACCTTAAAACTATAATGTCTAACCCATTGGCCCGCATTAAAAGAACGCTAATATTTGAAGTCCTAGACATTCATCACAAAGTCAAAAAAAATTACACATAAAGTCTTGGGTACAAAAGAACATAGAACATCAAATGCTCAAGTGTAGAGACCCCAACTTATTTTCCTATTATTACTTTGTTTAATAGGGTTAAAATAGTCAATAATATATCCTTATATGCGTTTAAGTATAATTATATGGTGTAAGGTGTTTAAAATACCTAATTGGATGAAAAAGTTGGAAAAAACAGGGTCTGCGATCGATTGCACTGGATGGGCGATTGATCGCCCAAAACTTGGAAAATTTTGGAGCCGTTGTTGGGTGGGCGATCGATTGCAGCGCGCGTTTCATATTTTTTTAAAAGCGTGAATTTTAGGGGTTTTAACCCCTCCACTATAAATAGGGCTTCTGACTTGAGGGTTTAAAGGTTCTAAACATAATTTTGGAGAGAAAGAGGGAAAATCTTAGGGTTCTAAGTGGATTTTATTAGGGGAAGAAGGATTTGGCTTGAAGAAGAGGGATTGAACTTGAAGATTTCTCTAAGGAGGGTTCTTAAGCTTTTGGGTCGAAGGAAAAAGCTTTTGGAAGGTAAATATTATTTCCTGACTATCAATGTCATGATTCATCAATGTTTTAAGTTTTAGAACTAAGATTTTATATTAGAATAAGATTAAGCATGCTTTATTATAGAAATACCTATTTATTTATATTTTTTTGTTCATGATGATGATTTAATGAAGTGAAGGTGTTTGATTAACTGCAGAGGAATGGAATGATTTGAAGTGTGTGGTGGAAATAGGAGGATGTGATGTATGTTTGGGTTTTGAATGGAGAATGGATTGTATTATGGAGCATTGGATGAATGAAATGGTGGTTATTGTATGAAATGATGGGTTCGGTGTGCAAATGATGATCTAAGATTTTATTTGTTTTATGTTATAACATGTGAAAATGATGTATGTTGAATGCAAGAATTGTTGAGAACTTCATATTGAGATATCATGATTATGCTTGTTCAATTAATACAATTATGTGATTTACATGCCTCGATAAATAATGTATAATGTTGGTCATGTAGTGATCCAAATTCGGGTAAGTAAACCTTTGGATTTAAATCTTGTGAGCATTGGTCTTCTATCATGATGGAATGAGACGATGCATGATAAATCATCGAAGGTACCAAGGTTGGAAATCTAAAGCGTTATTTAATCAATGAGTATCACTTCTCACCCGCCTTTATGATAATTGCACAAACATGATAAGAGCACGACCATGAACAATCAAAAAAAAAAACAAAGTGTATGTGAAATTGCATGTTGAAAGCAAATGAATCATAAGTAATTTTAGGAGCACCGGAGTAAAGTGTTATGAGATTGTACTCGGTATGTTTCACCTATATGGTGAAGAGTTATTTTAAGTTAATAATAGTGATTACGCATGCAATAATGCTCACATGAAAACAGAAAAAGAATGATGACTCATGAAAGAAAAGAAAAGAATAAGATAAGAAAATAAGAATGATGGAATAATTATGATGCTTCCGCCCTCTAACTTATGTATACAGTTATTGTCCAAATACTATGATGAACATGCTCATATGATTAATGTGACGAAATGCTATTATGAACCTACTCATACTGATAATTGTGTATCTATGATAAATATGATATGTTGATGTTTTGATATTGCTAGTTAGGTATTATATTCATCGAGCCGCTTGTTGCTCAGGCGATATATTTTCATGTCGGCAGGTTTAGGTTCCGAGACCACAGCAGGGCCATGAGTGAAAGAAGATTATGGAGTAGAGGAAGAGGGTGACATTCCCGATGAGGGAACGCAGGATCTCGACTACTTCCCATACCACTAGGTTTTTAGAGTCTCTTTTGAATTAAGAACTGTAATAGATGGTTTGATACAGAGTTTCATTTTGATGATTCTTAGGTTACTTTTATATTGAGAATGATGCTTTGGAGGATTATAAAAGTATGAACTCGTTTATTAGATAGATTGTCATAGTTTTTAATCAATATCTATTTGATATGGAAGAAAATTTTTATGTTCATTTTAGTATTGTCTTGCGTGCTTTAAGGTTTAATTCAAGTTAAGCAATGTCTCGGGCCTAAAGTCTCATTTTAGCCTAGATGAGATTTTGATACATCAAACTTGTTAAAACCCAGATCTTGAAAAACTTGAGCTTTTAGGCTCCGTTCTTTTGGTGGAGCTTTTAAAAGTCCGGAACATTAATATTTTGGAACAAGAGGCAAGAATTTGAGAGGAGAGGGGAGGGTTTCTAATTCTTTACACAATGGTGCCTTAGATTTATTGGGTTAAATTTAATTAGAAGATCCACAAGTTTGGAACTTAAAAAATTCGAAATTTGTTGTGGAACTTAAAGTAGAACTTTTGCACTCTATGTAGTAATATAGTTCTATACATTAAGTAAAATTAGGCATGAAACAATGTAACTTTAAAAGTTCCACCAAAAGAACGGACCCAAAGTCCCGCGCTTTTGAAGTTCTGACAAAAGAACACAGGCTTTGGACCAATTGAAAACATCGTAGTAAGATAGACTTGGCCTTGCGATGGGCTCAACTGACAAAAGAACACCCCCTCTTAGTTTTGAGTAGGCAGAACCATTCTGTTTTGGTTCTTCTCCACATTCTTACCGGGTGATCCAGGAATTTGCCTATGATTTTTTCAACTGATATGTCGATATAGAAAGATCTCCTTATTTCTTCACCGCGAGTTCTCGCTTCATTTTCTTGAAAAGATATTAGATCACCGTGGGAGACTTTCAAATGAGTAATGCTAACCATTCCATTATTCACACAAACCCTTCGATGACTTATCGGCTGCCTTGCTTGAGGAATAGTTTCACGAAAATGGAGACGAACCGGAATAACGTTTGAGCCCATCTTGGCATTAGTTTTAACACATGCTTTGGACTGATTGAAAACATCGTAGTAAGATAGACATGGCCTTGCGATGGGCTTTGAGCCCATCTTGGCATGAGTTTGTCGACTGGTTTAGCAAAATGGGGTAGAGCCCAACCCAAGCTTCGTTAGAATGCTGGGTTTCAGCAGAGTTCATTAGGCCGGTATTGGATCTGTCAGGAGCCAGGGTGCATTTATTTAACCAAAGATTATTTTCTTTTTTCTTATTTTATTTATTTGTGCTTTTGGTTTCTTTTATGATGGTGATGATATAGAACAGGGTTCATCTAGGGCTGTCAATGAGCCGAGCTCGCTCGTGAGCCAGCTCGAAATGAGCCGAGCTTGAGCAGGATTAAAAAACTCATCGAGCTGAGCCAAGTGAGTGAGCTTGTTCAGATAACGAGCCAAGCTCGAGTAAGAGGTAGCTCGGCTCGACTAATTCAATGAATACCCATGTAAGTTATACCCCTACCAATATTGAGTTTTACATTAAAAAAATATAAGAAAATGAAATAAGTTTTTTAAATTAAGAACATGATATGTTCATCAGGTTAGTAAAAACATTATTTTATCTTCTCCTTTTCTTTGTACCCCACTATTTAATACCTTAATTGTTAAAATATCGTCCTCATTATACAATTTTTTTAAAAAAAAATTAGAGTTTAACGAGCTGTCTTGAGTTCGATGATTTGTGGACAAGCCGAGCCCGAGCTGAACTTTTTGTGCTCAAGCCGAGCCGAGCTCAATGATTTGTGGACGAGCCGAGCCGGAGCAACATAAAAAATCCAACGAGCCAAGCTTGAGCAATGCCCAGCTTGGCTCGTTTACACCCCTAGTTCCATCACTCCTCTTTTTATTTTGGCTAAATTTTTTTTAGTGATGATAGAGCACCCAACTAATTCTCGGGCACGTGCGCTTATTTTTTTATTGTGACTGTGACGGTAGAGCACCTACAAGGATAAATCCTTGAGGGTGGACAAGAGGGGGAAGAGAATCAAACTCAAGACCTCCGCTTCCTAAGGCATGGTCTTGACCAACACACCAGCACCCCGTTGGTGTTGGTTAATGTCTTGCTTTAGTGGGATTACGGCATCATAAAGGAGAGGTTTCTTAGTAAAAAAAACAAAAAAATTAACAGCCAGTTAGGGGCCTAGAAGGCCAAATTGGAGAATGAATTAACCCCAATTAGCAAAAAGCAGGCCTTCATTGCAAACTCCTTTATGTTATTTCTTGGGGGAAAAGTAAAAAAAGGGTATGAATGTGGTTTATATTTTCCCACTACTTTTTTCTGAACAAAAAAACACTTTAGGGTCTTTTGCTTTTCAAGACACATTCCACCATAAAGTCATTCTCTTGAGGGAGATTATAGTGGATATGTAATATATTCCCTTAGAAGTGACTCCTGCCTCTATGCCTTTTTAGAAAAAGAAGATAACAGCAAAGATAAAGAAGCATATAAAAAGGAATTTGATCAAAAGTAGAAGCAAAATCTCATTAATAACTTCTTGTTATAACATTTTCAAATCCGAGTTTCATTAAAATCATCCTTTCCTTTTTGGTTGAGCTGGGAGGTTTGATGAACAGCATGGAATTCCCACCATGACCAGGACCTCTCATCAAAATAAGAGAGAAAGACAGGAAAATAAAACAATTGGTTTCTGCAAGAGAGATAGGCACCTACTGAACAACAAAATACACTTTATGGAAACAGTTACCAAAATTTACACTGAACTCATGCATTAAGAGGCCAAACCAAAACAAGCAGCCTAAGGGTTTGCCAGTTTCCAAGTAAAATCTTAAACTAGACTAACCTATAGATGCCAGAAGTGAGACAAATGATTGTATATTAGTAAGTCCCAGCATAATTTCTAGATAAAGCATCCATGTCTCCAAAATCTCCACATGATCTTCTAGCTGCAGCTCAAGAAAGAGAAGAAAACAACAAATGTCAGAACTGCCACTATGAAGTTCTGAAGATTATATCAATGGCAAAGGTTTCAGCTATGGAAGTCCTAATCCATCTTGGAATGGTCTGGATCTTGGCATGCATTAGAAAGTCATGACATCTTTAAATCTTTGAAAATAATATAAAACTTGGGTCGTTATAGTGAGTACTCAGCAAACAAATGTGTTATTGTGGAAATTAAAGTGCAGTCATGAATGATGCAAGTTACATTGCACAATATTCTAATTTACATGAGAATCATGTGGCTGATCTGAGTTCCCCCACGATCTGAGATTTTGCCCGAGTTAGACTGGTTTTCTCATGTTCATTCCTGATACACGTATTGCTGCCAAGTTTAAGTTTTAACAGGTATGTCCAGATCCAACCCCAATGCTTGAGCTTGAAATTCTCCTCTTGTTACAAACCTTTATTTGATTCTAATGTCTCAACAGCATTAAATTTTCACTGGTTAATAGGAGCATAAAACATTCAAGATTGAAATTTAGCAAACAAGTTTATAAGAACTTTCAAAATGAAAAAGTTGATCATAAAATAGTGATTTAACCATGTGGTTTATGCATACAAACTTTCTAAAAGATGCTCTTTAACTTCCAAACAAGAGAGATCTCATTTCTTGATTCAACCGAAAGTGGGTTCAGAAATTCATACTGTAGTTTCCGAAGCTGCGGTACTCCTCACAAGAAGCAACCATGTTCTAGAACTGAAGGGGGGGCTGAATTGCGAAAAAGTCTCTTTCTTTTGCCAAATCAAACTGAGATCCATGGAGAGACATTGAATCTGGAATCTACGTTTCAACACGGTATCATAGTAGCATTATAAACAACTCACTCTCTATCCCCTACTATTTACAGCATAAAATCTCGAATAATAACAGAAGTGTTGACAACCCAATATATTACCCTGACAGCTTCAGAGGAAGCTCAAACAAGTGGTCATGAGATTTCCCGCAGAACTAGTATTTCTACATAATTATCACATAAATGGATTCAAGTATATAATACTGCCGCATATACCCAGCATCCAAAAGAAACCTCCATATGTTCTGTACAACAAAGAGAGCAGCCTGTATGAATATGTAGACTACGGAATACAAGCTGTTTAAGGAGAAAATCCAGCATGGATCCTTCTATGTGCCCTCCTGGAATGATTGGGACCGAGAAAGAGCTGCCGGGTTAGCTTGTAAAACCTGGGAGGCATCAGATACATGGCCCTTGCCTACTGTTTTGGGTTGAAAAGCTTTAAAAACACCAGCACCTTTTGTTATGGGTTCATTCTGATCAGGCCTAATACCTAAGGTATCCCAGATAGAACTCTTTGCGGCCTCTTCTGGGTCATCAATTCTCAGTGTCTTGGGAACCCAGATACACTTTTCCTGTTTCTCTTCCACCTGTAAATTTGCATCTCTGGAATGCTTGCCTAAGGTTGGAGAGCCACTGCCTGAACAGCCACTGTTGCTAGCAGAGGACTGTGGGGATAGATTTCCATTAGATCCAACCCATGGCACATTCCATGGTCTGGCAGCCCAGCCTGGCATGCAACCCCAATAGGAGGCAGGCACAAATGGAAAAGGGGTGCTCGGAGTGCAGAACCCAGGAACGGCCACCATTGGTGGGGAACCCCATTGAACCGGATTGGAATTACTGCCATCTGGTCCATAAACCAGTTCAGAAGAGCAACGACCTGCGGCCATGGCAGCTACAGGATTCCAACAAGGGTTCCAAGGGTAAGCCAATGGAGGACCAGGGTAACACTGCAGAGGATGTGTTGGAGGAGGAGTAAGCCCGTTGTAACATCCCAGAATCCCACTTTGCTCCACTTGAACCACATTCTTAGGCAACTCATTTTCCTGGCAAGTAGAGGCTGTCAAGGAAGAATCGCATGATGAGGGCTTCACTCCATTTTCTCCACAAGCCACAGAATCCATCTCAATGCTTCTCTTCTGGTCTCCGAAATTTACCACGGCATCCATGGATTCACAAAGAGGCACATCAGGCCCAAATTTTAGGACTGTCCCATTTCCATTTAAAGGCCTTGAAGAGGTCGAAAGTCCCCCGCAAGAGAGAACTTGGTGAGTGGATGAGTCCGGAGTATCAACCTCAGTGGTTGGTATCCCGTCAGAGGATACCACTACGTGACGATACTGCAAGGCTGAATGCTTATTCTTCCGCCGTCCGGCGCCTACTGGAACATTTCTCATTGTCCCCCCGGCTGTCCAATATCTCTGGCAGTTCTTACAGAAGTGCCTAGGCTGATTGACATTGTAATTATTGTAGTAGCAAAACTTTGTGTCTAAACTGTTGCAGCGAGGACATGGGAGGATCTTGTCTGGCTTCTTGAGAACCTTCTCTTGGCCAGCCACATCAGTTTCAGCCTGATCTTCCTCAGGTTTAGAATCTAGTGTTGTCTTATTCTCCTGAGTAGGAGTTTGATCATTGTCTTCCTTACCCTCGTCTAAAACGGAGGACTTAACTGGTTCACCGGACTCTTCCGCAGGAGGATCCTCAACATATATCTTTGTTGTTTCACTGCATGCATCCTGAATTTAAATAAAAAACCATCACAGTATCAATGAACCAGTCAAACATGCCTTAAACCATCATTAATTAAGCATCTAGACTACAACTAGCAACAAGCAAGCATTGACACATCAGGCATCATTAAAACATGCACCAGCACATCACTAAGGCATATGAATCAAGAATGGGTAAACAATGACTAAATCAAGCATTCCTTAACTCATTATCACTTGAAAAGAAATACATATTCTAATAAAACTGATTCAAATACCAGTACAGTGGGGTATCTAACAGTCACAAACTAGCTACCCTTAAGAGTTGTGAAGTTCTAAGCAACATTTAATTTTAAAGTTGAGGAAATTGCTCTTACACCCAATTTAAATAAATCTACAGTGCTCAACAGAAACTCCCTATAAACTAGGGTTATAAAAAATTTATGATCTGATGATTATATTAGAGTACAGGGTTTTTCCCCCCCAAAACTCCACGAATTAGATATCACAACCAAAATAATCCGGGTTCACATGTCTCAGGATTTCGATTCTACAAGATGCAAACAACTATAACCAATTTACAAAGTCAGTTTCCTCAATAGTAGAAAATACAAAGAAGGTACAAAATTTCCAAACTAATTGTGGGATCCCAACATGAACAACATCCAGAAGAAGGCAGAACTTATCCCAAATTTAGTTTAAGAAAATAATAGAAATTAAAAACCCAAATATCCACAAATTAGAAACAACATACAACATCACTTAAAAAAAGTAGATCTTTATTGCTTCAAAACCCTAACAAATATAAGGTGTCCAGAAACTCCCAAAGTAAAAAATCGCATATGAACTTCAAAATATCAAAAACAGAACACAGCCCCAACCATAATCTTTCTTCACAATTTCAACACAGAAAAGAAATAAAAAAAATTGGGGCTCTTATTTCTCAGGAAAACCAATCCAATATAAACCCAAATGAACTTAGGGTTTCTGCGTTGATCAGAATCCAGAATGAAAAAACAGAAGTAAAACAAATAAATTAAAAAAAAAAAAAAAAATTCATAGTTCAATCGAGCAAAACCCTAAACCTAAAATAAACGACGGAGAGGAAGTATTGATTTACCATCACTTCAGAATCCGAAAGAATCTGACATTCCGGATCGGATTTCTCTCCAGACTCCGCCGGAATCTGAGTTTCCAGCAACGGAATCGTCCTCCCGAAGAGCTTAATGGCCGGATCTTTGATCTCAAACATTTTTCCACCGTTCGTGTTCTTCTTTCGATTTCGTGCCAAAATCAAAGAGATCGAAGCACATATCCTTCTAGAGAGAGAAAGATTGCAAAAACCCACAATACCCTCTCTGAGAAAATCCTCAGAATCTCCAGCCAAAAAACAAAGAAAAGAAAAAAAGAAAACCCTCAGAAAAAGCACCAAGAACGTGACGAGGAGTAGATATATTATTTTAATTTTTTTTTTCTTTTGTTTTACCGGGAAGGTCGGTTGCCCGTAACGCCAGCTGGAATCCGAATCAGCAATTTGGGTGATTCTCAGCCACGAAAACTAGTGGCTGTAGATCCAATGGCTGACGTCAGTCGACGTTAAAGCCTATGATGTCCATCGAGAAAGAGCAAAAAGAACTTAGGTTCGCTTTTTCGGCAATTTTACTGTTTTTTGCCCCTCTGTCTATTATGCCCTTGTTTTAGTCAGTTGACAGAAATTTCATTAATTGTTTACCATATTACTAAACTGTCCTTAACTGACAATCATTTCAGCATAGTTTACAGGGTGCTCTTCACATCATGTACTAAAACCTAAGGTTGTGTTTGAGTGGAAGAAAAAATATGTAATAAAAAGAAAAGAAACCTGATTTCATTTTTAAAACAATCATCACGATTATGAAAGTTTTAGGAAAAAAATTTGTCACCATTAAAAAAAGTGTAAGAAAATTCATTTTTCTTTTACTTTTTCTTACTTTCTTATTAAGTGAATGCACCTAAATATCCATAATATAGAGCAAGAATGTCGACAAAAATGGAGAGCATCTACTTTTAATTATAGCATAATAATGTTAAGAGAAACATAGAACAAGAGCGGCAATATAAGTGTATTGCACATTTTTAATTATTAAGATTTGAAGTTGCATGTGTATATCTTTATTGTTGCTATCATCATCAATGCATTGTCTCAATATTTGAATTTGGTAATCTAATCTTGTTTTTTGAGTCAATTTTTTTTTTTCTTTGTCATTTTAAAGTCTTGAACTTACATTAAGTAGTTCACCCTTTCTCTTTTCTTTAGAATTGTCATTATTAGGGAAATATTATATTGAAATAATAATAATAATGTATTATCTATGAAATATACAAGATCTCTTAGATAATTTTTTATTAGTATCTCATATTTAGATTTGTATGAATTAAGTTGATTGAGATTATGATTATATTATATAAGATATGTTTCCTTCTCAGTGTCTATCACTCTACATAAGATCTCATAGATAATCAGTTTTCTATAGTCATTAGCTTCACACTATTTGAATCTATTATTCCTTACTTTTCAGCAATTAGATTCACTCCCTATTTCTCTTAAATGTGCTTATTTTTATCAATAATACTTATTTATCTTTCCACTAATCTATCTTGACATTCTCGTCTATACTATCCTATATCTATGAATATATTACATTTTGGTAGTTATTAGTCTTAATTGAACGTCTTCACACTATTTGAATCTATTATTCCTTATTTTTCAGCAATTAGATCCACTCCCTATTTCTCTCGAATGTGCTTATTTTATATATAATATTTATTTATCTTTCCACTCATCTATCTTGACATTTCCTTGACATTCTTGTCTATACTACCCTATATCTTTGAATATGTTAGATTTTGGTAGCCAATATTGCTTTATACAATTTCGATCTTTTAGTTTAATATGAATGTATCAGTCATACAACCCTCATAAAGCACATTTCAATTGGGCCTCCTCCATCACATTCAAGCTTTAATTAAAATTGCATTTACCCCATCTTTAGTTTCATCAATTAATATCACGTCATTTGCAAATAACATACATCAAAAAACTTCCTCTTCAATATGAGCCAATCAATTCTTTCAAAACCATAGAAGATAAGAAATCTTAACTTACCCTTGATAAAAATATATTAGCGCAAAGAACTCATTTGTCTCTTGATCAATTTTTTCTAAGACAAACGATATATATTTTCAAAAATAAAAAAAATCTTACAATTTTACTTTTAACCAGGGGTGGCAATCGAGCTCATCAATTCAGGCTTAGATGCTTTTGTAAATGTATCGGGTTTTGAGATGAGACTATTCAAAAATCACTAAAATTCAAGCCTAATCTTGGTCCATAGCCACCCCTAGTTTTAACTCCTGCATTGTCTCGCGCACACACACAAGCCAGAACTCATTCATATACTGCAAGCCTACTAGAGCCGCTTCAACGGCAGTTGTTTGTTTTCCAAGGGGATTTTCCAAACATGTTTTAATGCTGTGGATGATAAAATTGTCTAAGACATGGAAAGTCGGAAGGGTAAGCAGTAGGAGTATGTGTTTGTGTGTAATTTATTTTATTATAATTTTAAAAAATAATAATTCTAATAAAATTATGTAAAATTGACCAAAGTAATCCTAAAATTTGAAACGAGCTCAAGTTCAAGCCAACCCAAGCTTAGATCGATTTAAATCAAATTCAAGATCAAGCTAAACTCGAGCTCAGTCAAACTTGTTCAACTTGCTCATGTGAAGCTCGAGGCCTCGAACTTGAACATTTGAGCTCCAATTGAACTCGTGCCAAGCTTGAGCACAACTGGATTACATGTCTAATCATTTGAGTTAAAATCCAAAACAAATAAAATACTTATATTTCAAGTCCGAATTTGGCCCGAGCCTACCCGACCCGTGTCAGGGTATGATAAGACTTGAATTGTTCTTAGGCACGGATAGGCTTGAACATGGGCTCTCTATACTTTCATGACAGGACTGTGGCTTGTACAACTCCTCTCCCAACCTGTTGCAGCCCTATGTTGTATGACACTCCGACCTATCTTCTAAAAAATTATGGCATTTGGCCACCATGTTCATTAAGGCTGTCAAAGTCCTTCCTACTAACAAGGGTGGAGTCAGGGGCCCTTGACCTTTCGTAAAAACTTTCAAAAAAAAAAAATTATAGTTAATAGGTCATTGCAATGGAGCATGGAGGAAGTTGTCATCCTAAACTTATGAAAAAGAATTTATAGTTTAATAGAGCATAACCTTGGGGCATGAGAGCAATTGTTAAATAAAATATATTTTTTATTATTTTATTTAATTATTTAATAGGTCATAGCCATGAGCTAAGAGGGTAGCTGACTCCTGAACTTTTAAAAAAACAGTATACCAAATTATTTAATAAGGTATAGCCATTAGACAATGGGATAATTTCCCCTAGACTTTTATATGCAAAAAATATTTTTTATAATATGTTATTTAATTATTTAACAATCATAGCCATGAGACAAAGGGAGAGTTGCCCCGTAATCAAGGAAAAAAACAATAGCCGTAGAATATGTACGAAAAACATATAGATGAGATGGTTCACAAACTTGGTAGTAGGTAGTAAGGAAAAAGGAACTACTCCCACAAATCCCTAAACTCAAAATTTTTCTTATTGAGATTATTCTCTCCAAAATTATAAGTAATTACTAAAATTTTCAATCAACTATCTCTTGCCCTTATAAGAAATTCCTAACTCGAACACAACCTTCTTTAGAAATTGCAATTTCTAAAATGAGATGCTGATGATGGCCTCTGTGTTTTCTGGCAAGATATCTATGTGAGGTATTTTCCAGTAATCTATTCTTCTCTCTCTATTCTACTGTCTATTTTGCTATCTCTTCTACTCTCTCTATTATGCTCTTTTTGTTCTACTTGCTCTCTCTCTATTTTATTCTATTCTCTCTCTATTTTGTTCTCTCTTTTACTAGAGAGAAGAAAGGGAGGACTATATTTTTTAAAAAATTAAAAAAATCAGTTTGACAATAACAGTCTCTAAAGACCATTAGTGACGCTCGCATCTGTGACAGATAATATTTTTGTTACAAATGCTAGGCGAAGAAATGTTTATTAAAGACAGAAATAATTTTTCCCAATTCAATCGGTAGATTTATTATAGTTTTAAGTTCAATCGGTAGATTTATTATAGTTTTAAGAGCTACCTGTATTAAACAAAACAGAGGGAACAACAATTTTTTCTTTTTTTAAATGAGGGATATCATTTACATTACATTAATAGAGTCAGCCGGTCAGTTAGAAGTTAGGGCATTAAAGCTCTTACAACTCATACCCGGGTGGAATTCGATCCCTAAACCTCGCTCAGGAAAGACCATACCCCTACCACTCACGTAAGAGGCGGGGGGGGGGGGGGGGGGGGGGGGGGGGGGGGGGTTGTTGTGAGGGAACTACAATTTTGACATCCATATTGTCGATCTTCTAAACTGAAGTAAGTAATTCCGTCATAGTAAACTGAAAAAACAAGATGGATAGCAGTGGCTTTTCTGAAATAATTTGGTAAAAAGTAGGGTTTTCTTAGAAGCCTTTAAAAAGGATAGATTCGGCCTACCATACACTTGAGAGTTTGTACTCCAAGATGGCCCGATATAGTCCAAGGTGGGTCCCACCGGAAAAAGTAAAGCGAAAGGTCCCCCTCGTGCCGTTGTAGCCGCTCATCGCTTTGCAAATATCAAAGCCCTGGTTTGCAGTACAGCTCCACGTGGCCTCACGTAGGCCGTGCAACTCTCTTCTAAATTGACTCGTGGCGGATAAAGGCCGCAAAAGCCATCAAACAAAAGCTTTTTCTTTTCATTTCTTTCCAAAAGCTTTTGCTTTTTGACCTTCATCTTCTTCTGTCCTTTTACGGTGCTAAATAAAGCTTAATCCTGAATTAGGCTGGCTTGTGCCTGTGGTACTGTCTATTTTTCCCACGTGGCCTGCTCAGGATTAGATTAGTGAGAATTCAACCCCACTCACATATTGTCTCTTTTAACTCATTAATGTTTGGTGTTTAATAATATAGCCTTAGTTTTTTTTTAAAAATATTAACTCCAATATTAAAAATTTATAAGTAGAGTGAAATATTTAGTTTTTTTTTTTAAACTAAGATTATATTGTTGTATCCCAAGAATATAAATCTTAACTACAGTTAATAATGATTAAATTGGGCACGTGTTGGCTTGTCAGTGTGATTTAACTCTCTCCTAATTAAGTCACAATTGGTTGTGATTCGATCTCCATGTAAGATCGGATCACAGCCAATCCTGATTGAATTCAATGAGTTCAATGACACCCATAGTCAGATCAACACGTGTATCTTTTAACCCATATTACTTGTTGTTGATATTTACTTCAACAATATGACCATTGATTTAAAAAAAAACAAAAAAAAAATCCTTACCAACCTTAATTGAGATTGTGGCCTAACCATATCCGACTACTAAAAAAATACAAAATTAGGCAGTGGCACCCATTGGTCAGATCAGATACCATTAACGGAAGACCGACCTATTATAGGTGGTTAAAAATGCCATTCCAAACCAATAAAGAGACCCGCCAACCTTTACCAATCCACTTAACCCTTTTAAAATTAATACATTTTTTTTTAAATTATGATGACTAGCTAATGAGTACAATTTCTAGGAAAAGGAATGCTAGCCCTACTCTCAATTAACCCAAATCGTCACCTCTACCAACCACCTCTCCATTTTTTTTAAAATTAAGATAATGCTTTAATCATTAGAAAATAGACAGATGGTTGGTAGAGGGTGAGAGTAAGGATTGATTAAGAGTACGAGATGCATGCATATCTATAAATTCAAATTTGAGACTATCTTTGTGAAGCAAGATAGAAACATGCACATGTATGCCCATTCTAACTCCCATTAGCCAATTAAAAATGAGTTAGTCTATGAGTAGTATCATGGACTCCCATTTATACTCTCTAATCTTAACCGTTTATGGCTAATCACCAAGGGTCAGGATTGATTTGGCTTCCTTTTTCATTTCTAATGGCACATGATCAGCTCTAATTAATTATTGAATTCAACGGTTAAGATTCAAGAGTATAAATGGGAGTACACTTTGGGAGTACCAGTAAACTAATTCATTAATAATTTGGTAAAGTTATGAATTAAGGGTGCTGCTACGAGCACCCCAATAATTTCTAATAATACACCAATAAAAAAAAATAGAAATTTTGTCAATTTAAATATGAAGCGGAGCTTTGCATCATGCGGAGCCCCCGTTTTACACCACGCCCGGGGGGGGGGGGGCGCACGGGCAAAATGTGTAATTATAAAAAGGGCTCCCCATGAAAATTAATCTCATATTTTATTACAAGAGTTCATTTCTCTATGCGCACCCAACCTCTTACCTTCTTCTCCAAACCTTCATCGTCTCTTTTTCTCCACTACAACTACCTTCTTCTCCAAATCCCTACGAAAGATGGAGAGGCGGTGAATCCCATGAGTTGATAGATTATAATCACAATTTTGAGGTTTAGATTCATGGATAAGGCCTAAAGCCAATGTAACAGGCTCTTCTTTTGGCTGTTCGATCGACTGGTGGATTGACCTTCATTCTGCACTGTGATAGCTTCTGCCCTCTCCTAGCAATGAGTATCACAGTAAAACGTCTTTCAGATCCATTTTCATGAAAATTAGTTGTGTTTTAAAAAGTAAAAACTAGGGTTGAAATTAGTTGCATTTTCATGAAAATTGTTTTGAGTTTAAATATGAGACATAGCTGTACTCTAGGTCTACATGGGCATCCTTCATTAAGTTCATGGGGACAAAGCCCAACCTAATTTGGGTTTAGCTAGCAATGCATGCAACAATCTCGTCTTTAATCCAACGTTATGAATAGAAGCCTCTTCCTGATCTAAGAAGCAGGTCCTTTGATAAATTAGAATATACAACTGTACCGAATCCTTTGGATAAGGAAAGATGATCACAACAGCCTAAAGTTTCCTAACAGCACTGTATCTCTTTCTAACAGTTGTATGCATGCATCTTACTTATATAGTTGTAAAAGGATTGTAAAAAGATACTCAAATATACATATAAAAGAATAGGAGAGGAATACAATACGCAAGGTCCTCCATTCCATATATGTGTTATTGTTTTATGATATAGCTGAGGTTTGCACTTTGGAAAGCTCTTTCCAATCTAAAGATTCAACCTCTCCTCCAGGAGGCGGCATAATCTGAACGCCCAATACCAATAGTAGTTACTCTAAAAAATCATTGTGGCAAGCTATCTGTGATGAAGGTCTTAAAGCCTCAATGGTTCTCTGCTATTTGGTTCAAGCAATGTATTCCTATATGAATTCATACAAGCATCGAACCTTTTAATGGCTTTTTTCACGACTTCCTGCAAAGCAAAATCCCATCTCCAGTGGTCAGTGGACGAAAGTCATGAAACAGTGTCGAATCAAGTTTTAAGTGTGGTGTATATCTAGAAATTTATAAATAATTTTTGGCCTTTTAAGGTGCTCCTAGAATATAACACTATTTAATGGTGTATAATCAATAAATTATAAGTTTGATGTATAGTAAGAAAATGTTGGTGTGCTCGTAACAGCACCCTAAATTAAACTTATGAAAATACATTTTCTCTTTTTTCTTACATGCAAAACCTTGACGAAGAGAATTAAAAAAACCCTTGACTAAGAGAATCAAAATATTACAGCCATCAACAACATCATATGAACAAAGAAAACTCACTCGAAAGGACCAATCAATGATGACCGTTAAATTGTTTCACCTCCCTACTAAACTAAAGGCCTTTAGCGGCGGTTTTACAAAACCGCCTCTAATATATATATAGGACGGTGGTTTTATATAACCGCCGTCCATTACTATTCCCGGCACAATATTAGTGACGGTTGGTTTAAAAACTGTCGCACAAATAACCTTTTCCACTATGGTTTTTATTGAATCGCGGCTAATAGAACATTTGTAATGACGGTTTATTAATTAACCGCCATGGAAATGTTTCCCTCCACCAATTTTAGCTTTCCGCTTCGACCTTTCCCATGAACATATTAGAGGCATTTTTAGAAAAACCGCTGCTAATATGGAGTATTAGCGGCGGTTTTAAAAAACTGTTGCTAAATTCCTTTAATTAGGGCCCCGATGATTCTTCCCCATTTCTCATTCCTTGCGCGATTTCTCTCTACTTTGTTTTCCCCTCTTCTGCTCTCCCCATCTCCAGTGTTTTCAGCCATCTCCGGTAACTCCATTGTTGGATATTGTCATGAATTCAACCCGGATTTATGATAACCCGTTTGGCGACCCGACAAATGGGCAATGTGTGGGGTTTCTCCACCATTGTCGTGGGGGTCCGGGGGCGAAGCCCCCGGTCGAAATTTTGACCCCTTTTTAGGCCCGACCCGTTTTGGGTAATTTACCAATTTTCTTTTTATTGTAACCCTAATATAAAAGGGATTTTTTAAGGTTTCTTTTTTTTTTGGGGAAGAGAAAAAAGAAAAGGGGAGCCGTATTTTGGGATTTGGGAAGAGGGTTTTCTCTGAGGAGAGCTTTGTAAAATCTTCTATTGAATATAGTGATCGATCGCTGTTGCCCGTGGATGTAGGCATATTGCCGAACCACGTAAATCGTGTGTCTCCGTTTGGTTTGGTTTTTTCTCTATTTCGTATTGTTTGATTTGCTGTTTTTTTTTTATTCGTTTCACCTTGGATTTGTTTGCTTCCGCATAACATCTATCACCTCTGGTAAGTTCTCTCTTTCCCTGGTTGTCTCTCTGTCTCCGTAATATCTCTCTCAATTCCTTAATCCCTCTTCATAGCACCCTTGAAGGAGAAGACCTCCACGGCTCACCACCTTCGGCTGCTCACGACCTCCACGGCTCACCTCCTCTGTCCCCTGCTCTAGCCACCTGCGTTACTGTACAGGTAATTTTTATAATTATTGTAATTTAACTAATAATTGCTTTTGATATTTTTTTGCAGAATGTGAGCAAAGATGTCCTTATGTTGATGGTAATGTAATGTTTAGGGTTTTGTTTGTTTCTAAATTTGATTTAATGGTGAGGGGAATTAGTCGTTGTTTCTTAACCTTCAAACAGTAGTAGTACATAAGCTATATGATTTTCAGTTAAGAAATAGCATGTTGTGTGTCTTGGTGTTGTCAATGACAACATTGGATAGTATGCCCTTCATTTTTGCACCTTTAGGGGTCCACTATCAATGTGCAAAATTGACATTACTGTTTAACCTGTTTGACAGTTTTTATTCTCAGCTACTATCACTTGCTTTTCATTAAACCAAAATGCTTGCTTATATAATGGGGAAATATCAACAGTAGTGGATCCTCTATTTGAATCTCAGATATAAGATGTTCTGCAAATACATCATAGACTTCTTGCAAGGACTGGCCATCTGTTGTTCTATAGGCATGTGAAGCAATGACATTCACTTGCGTATGAGTTTATTTCGGATGAAGTGACTGTCCCGCTCAATGTATTTCATGATATCATGATTCATGTCAACTTGTTTGGTTAATGCTGATGAAATTTTGGAAAACACAGAAGGGTCTTTGTGATAGCCATGAATTTGATTTTCTATTCAATTGTTCTTTTGTGAAATCTTTGTTCAATGTTGAGATGCTGATATATATATATATATGGAGACAGTTGGTGTTCTTGGACAGTAACTGAATTATTTGACATTAGAGTATTTTTTCCTTACTATTGACTTTAAGAGTTTATCGTTTGAACTGTTTGAAGCCAAGGGACTGTAGTGTCTCTAGTATTGCTTTAGTTCACTAGTATTGTTGGGAATTAAACTACGTGTTTAATCCCTAAACCCTTTGAATCTTGAAAACTATGAATCACAGAAATCAAACAGCAAATAGAAAGATATTGCAGAGAATAAAATAGAAATAAAACACAAAGATATGCGAGGTTCAGCAATGTACCTACATCCTCGGGAGCCACACCAATTCACTATGTTGAAGATACATAGTACTTATTATAGTTTTTCTTCTCTCAGAATTACGGCCACTTCTCACATACAACCCTAAAGAATACGCCCCCCCTACCACCCCCAGAGCAATCTGCTGAAGGTTGTCTACATTCTTCCCAACATATATATATATATAAAATTTACTGTGTTATTGGCAACAGTTGTCCCAAATCTAGGCCCTATTAATTAAATAACATAGTAATTTTTTTTCCCAAAACTTCATGGAACCATCCTCAATTTTTGGTTGATTTGATTCCTTAGTTAGGCCATGCACTTAATCTGAAATTTCTCTTGCTTCGTCCATTGAATTCCCAAAAATTATGGCTGTCTTATTCGAGAAGTCTGGAGACTAATTCATAGCAATTAGCGTTTGATAACTAACATTGACATCTGGAAATGGGGAGAACTAGGAAATTCACCTCTTGTGTATACTCTTGAACCTTTGTTGCATCTTAGCCCTTTCGAGCTGGAAATTCAGGGGCAACATATACCGACATTCCAAAGAAGGTTTGCGATCCAATCCAATACTCTGGAATTCAATATTTCTGATCTGCTTCCACCATTAGAGCTGTGAGATGCTTTCGTTTTCTCTATTGCCGACATTCCTCAGCTTCTTAATCAAAAACTATGATGGTTACTCTCATTGATCTCTACCTATTCCCTGATTTTAGAAAAGCGCTCCTCTTTTCCCCTTTTTTAACCTCTTTGAGTTATTAGAGATTGCATTGGTTCATCAGATGAGTGTGATTCTGAATTTTTGTTAAGGAATTATGTATTTATGCTCTTTCTTGTGTGTTGATTCAATGAACTTACCTTGAACTCATAAATTGAAATGACTCTATGCTGAAGAAATGCTCAACTCCTTTTTTTAAAGCCAGGTGTGTCATATGCATGCATCTATACTGTAGTATAACATCAATTGGACTCCTCCCTACCACCACGAATTTCTGAAAGCCCCTGTTTCGTTCATTATTTGTTGTGTTTTTACAGATTCACTGTCCCGCTGTAGGGACAGCTTGACTTTTCATGTATAAATTACTTATAGGTGTTTAAATTGCTTTTATGATGGTTGAATTTTTGTATTGGTTTAAGTTCATACACATACATGCATTGAACCTTTGATCTCCCGTTCAAGAATCATTGCGTAACAAGTTCATTTCTTATATCACTTATTTGGACGGATTAGTTGTAAACTATGACGTTTAGTTCTCTTGTGGGACTAAATGCAGATTAACAACTTTTCGATTTTGTTTGTGATAAAGTGTATTTTTCTGTATATGAATCTTGAATTGTCTGGTTGGACAGTTTGAGAATGCATAATCTCTGGTATAGTCAGTTGCTAATGGTTGAGAAAACTTTTGTTAGTCATTTCTCTTGTTCTCTGGGTACATATTTAGACAATGTATGATTGCCCTTAGTCTAAGTCATGTACTTGGGAAACAATTCATAGACTGTTATGTGTTTACTCTATAAGTATGAAAAATATGTTCTGAGTTGTTTATTTGCATGTTAGTGGTGAAATTCATAGACTTTTATGTATTTATACTCTCTAAGTATGAAAAATATGCTCCGGGTTGTTGATTTACATGTTAGTGATGAAATCCAGATTTTTATGTGTTTAAACTCTCTAAGTAGGAAAAATATGCTCTGGGTTGTTTATTTGCATGTTAGTGATGAAATCCATAGGGTTTTATGTGCTAAAACTCTCCAAGTATGAAAAATATGCTCTAATTTGTTTATTTACATGTTAGTGATGAAATCTATAGACTTTTATGTGTTTAAACTCTCTTAGTATGAAAAATATGCTCCAGATTGTTTATTTGCATGTTAGTGATGAAATCTATAGACTTTTATGCATTTAAACTCTCTAAGTATGAAAAATATGCTCCGGGTTGTTGATTTGCATGTTAGTGATGAAATCCATAAACTTTTATGTGTTTAAACTCTCTAAGTATGAGAAATATGTTCTAGGTTGTTTATTTGCATGTTAGTAATTGAATTCATAGACTTTTATGTGTTTAAACTCTCTAAGTATTACAAATATGCTCACGGTTGTTTATTTGCATGTTAGTAATGAAATTCATAGACTTTTATGTATTTAAATTCTCTAAGTATGAAAAATATGCTTTGACTTGTTTATTTGCATGCATGTTAGTGATTAAATCCATAGACTTTTATGTGTTTAAACTCTATAAGTATGAAAAATATGCTCCAAGTTGTTTACTTGCATGTTAGTGATGAAATTCATAGACTTTTATGTGTTTAAACTCTTTGAGTATGAAAAATATGTTTTGGGTTGTTTATTTACATGTTAGTGATGGAATCCATACACTTTTATGTGTGTAAACTCTTTAAGTATGAAAAATATGCTCTGAGTTCATTTATTTTGCAGATGGAGCCTACACAGCCCACAATATGTGTTGGCACCTCCCCCGTCAGCACATTTGGTGTTGGCACCTCTACACAGCCCCCTCCGCCACCACCACATCGGGATGGGCATTTGTTTCGCCTTGATGTCCCTAGTTAGATTTACATCCCTAGGGAAGTAAAACAATGCACGTTACAGCAAGTGCAGATAAGAACCAAAAAAATCTCAAATGGGTTCAATTAATTAGTTTTTAATTGCGTATCTTTTTGTTAATTATTTGAAATATTAATCATTTGTTCCAAGAAAAATTTGATATCCCACCTGGCATGGAGAAATTCATCCTCGAGTCCCTCTCACATAAATACAGGGACTGGAAGTCAAAGCTGCGGACCACGCACATGGATCCGGAGGCATCACCAACGCAGCTTTATGTTGTGTGCCCCGCAGATGTGGTGGCAGACTAGTGGCGTACACTGGTCGATTTTTGGTTCTTCAAGGAGGGTCAAATATTTTTTTTTTCTTTTTCATCATTCTAATAGGTAACATAAATTAAATATGTTGCTCCAACCGTAATTTAAATTTTTTGCAGAAGTGGAGTGCCACAAATAAGCAAAATCGGCAAAAATAGAAGCTCTGTCATACGAATGACACGAAGAGCTTCGCTAGAGTGAGGCATGAGGTGGTAAGTGCGGTTTGATTTTTTTAAAAAATTATTTTGTAATTTATTTATGTTGTATTGACTGGGTTTATGTTTTACTGTTGTGACTGTTATAGCGATCTGCGAGCCCCTCTTAGACGCACCCTGGTCATGTAGAGATGTTCCTCATAACGCATAGCAAAAAGGTTGGCTTGCCAGTCAACGCTGAGGCGGAAGAGAAGATGGTCGGTAACTTTAATTATTTGAATATCTTTGAATTTCCCCATTTAACTGCGACATATTAACAATTTCCAATTGTTTGCAGTGCCAGATACGGGAGCAAATGACGCAGGCACTGGAGGGCTCGCAAGATACCATGGGCCGAGATGATATCTTCTCTCAGGTCATAGGGCTTGAGCATCCTAGACGTGTCCGTGGATGTAGATTAGGCTCGACCCCACCCAGTTATGGGGGTCACAATCTTCGAGTCATGCTGGTGCCTCTTCGGCTGATCCTCAAACTACCGAGAGGCTAAGAGCTCTCGAGGAGTGCGTGGCAGAGAAAGATGCCACACTGACAGCCATAGTAGATCGGTTACAGGCAACTGAATCTCGTTTGACGACCGTTGATGTAGAGACCCAAACTTTCTCTCATGTCATCAATATGATGAATAAGGGTTTAATTTGTCAAAGATGAGTTGTAATATATGTGATGTCTTGTTCCTTAATGATCTTAAGTAAAAATTTAAAATGACTAAGTGCAGGAATGTCAAAAATTATAGAAGAGGTGTGGTTTTAGTAAAAACATAAATTATTGAATTTTGAGATGATTGTTCCCGGAAATGAATGTTTATAGGTTAAATAAAGGTATGTGATTTTATTATTAAGTATAGAGTGGTTAACTTGACTATAAAAAATCTTACGACGACAAGATTTTCAGTTTTTAGCCTAAAACTGGAAAGTGAGATTTTGATTTATTAGGAATTGGATTTTCTAATATCTTTTATTGAATCCAAATGGGGGTACTTCCTTATTTTAATTTAAAACTTAAAGTAAATGAAATAAAAAGTAATTAAATGTTTTAAAGGAAATTAAGTAGGCAGATGGGCTGATGCTGAAGAGGAAAGGGTGCTGGTGCTGTTGTTGTTGAAAAAAAATAGAAATTGTGCTAGCTACAATCGATCGCAGGTAAGCTACGATTAATCGCACTGAACCCAGAAATTTGGAAAAATCCCTGTGCCATTTGCGATAGGTGGCACCTATGTGCCATCCATCACAGGTAAGCTACAATCAATCGCAGTGTATGTGCGATCGATCACAGTCGTGCACATGAATTTTTTAAAAAGTTACGAAAATCATGGTTTTAAATCTCTAGGCTATAAATAGAGGTTCTATTTCGAGGGTTTTAGGGTTCTAACTTTTCTAAACCTAATTTGGCAAAGAGAAGAGAGAAAACCTAAGGTTCTAAGGAAGAGATTTTTTGGAGAGGAAGGAGATTGCTTGGAGATTACAAGAAAAGCTTGAAAATCAACATCAAACCTTCTTGGGAGCGTTTTGGATCGAAATGAACGATCCCAAAGGTCAATATACTATATAACTCACTTCTATTATGAACTTATGTATGTTTAAGATAGTTTAAGCTAGAAATGATGGATTATTGATATGATTATGGATAATGATATGGGGATTATGAGTTATTATGAATGAGTATGACTATATGAAGATAATATGAGATTTTCTTATGAAATGGATGATGTTTAGCCTTAAGAATGAAGTGAATGGAGGATGAGAATGTATGTGGACGGATTTATGATTTTATATTGTTTTTGAATTGTGTACAAATGGAGGATGAGAATGTATGTGGATGGATTCATGGTTTATAGGGTTGGTGGAATATGTACAAATGGTGGAAGGATATATATATATGATGGAGGATGAATATTGTTAAAGATTGATGATGAAATATGCTAAGAATCATGATAAGGTATATACATGTGATTGTTTGTTAAATTATGCCTAATTATATTACATGGTAATTGATATTCGGGAAGGTAAGAACTTAGAGAAAAGACTTCCATGTTAAGAATTCTTTAACTAGGGGGATGTAACCTGATGGAGTTTCTTGGTAGAAGTTTGGAACCTAAGGGATGACCGATTCGAACGTTAATTGCGACACTTATACACAAACTCACATGTGTGTTAAGATAAGAGTCTCACAAGTCACACATGTGCTCCACAAGCATAAACATTGCATACACCTGATAGACTGAATAAGCCTAATGAGAGATCTGAATAAGTGTATATTCCGAATAAGCTACTTAAAGACTCATAAGTATAAGTCCTGCATATGCCCAAGAAAAATCTGAATAAACTGCTCAAAGAATCATAAGCATAAGCATCTCATAAGCACGTGGTCTCATAAGTCTAAGATTCTCATAAGTACACGAGTCAAGGTGATGATATGAAGTATATGAGCACACGTTCTTCCACACTCTAATTATGTTATTATGTTATTGGTTATGGTTCTAACTAAGTACATGGATACTATGTTGTTGGTTGGATTTTATATACACCGAGTGCTTTTGTACTCAATCAGACTTTTGTTTTGGCAGGTGTAGAGCCCGAGTTTGTAGGTGAGCCTTGGGTGGAGGAGGCTAACGACGTAGAGGAGGAGATTGATCCTCTTGCTGAGGGAGAGCGAGATTTGGATAGGTGGCCTTATCACTAGGTCTTCACTTTTGAGTTGTGAGAAGTTTTGTAATAGATCTTTAGATGATGTTGCTTATCAGAGCACTTTATAGTTGAGTATCAGACTATTTTGTTCTGGTGAGTTATGTTTATCTTGACCATAGATTTGAGTAGGATGATTTGATTTTATATATCGAAATTTTATTACTCTTATTTTTGGAGACTCGTGTTGTATGCCTTGTATGTCATGGGATTTAAGCAGGTTTAAGAAATGTGTCGACCCAAAGTCCTATTTTGCTCAAGGTAAGATTTGGGGTCGTTACAGTTGAGTGTATGATGCAGGAGATTTTATCGAGACAAGTCTATAATATAAAAAATATTAATTAATAGTTTTAATATTTAGATATTCATTCATTTATTTACTCAAAATTTTCACAACAGAGGTCAGCCTTCTACAACACCACACGCGCCTGATGAGGTAAAAATTAATTTTAAAAGATTTTAGTTATAATTTTAATTACATTATATAATATGTTGGTGGTGCTGGTGGTGGGTGATGGTAGTGGTAGTGGTGGTGGTGGGTAGTGTTGTAGTAGTGGTGGTGGGTGGGTATTAATGTTGTAGTAGTGGTGGTGGTGTATGGTAGTGGTAGTGGTGGTGGTGGGTGATGGTCGTGGTGGTGAGTGGTGATGGTTGTGGTGGTAGTGTATGGTGATGGTTGGGTGGTGGGTAGTGGTGATGGTAGTGACATGCTAGGGTTCCTTTACTTACTTGATTTGTGAAGAATCCATTTGATTTCTATACTAAAAGAAAAAAAATCTGCAAACATTGGTTTTTTTTTTGGGAAGAATACCTTGGATTATACCTTGTAAAATCCACAAACCTAGGGTTTTCTATACTTGTTTGTTTGAGAAGAATACTAGGATTATACCTCCTGCATCTGCTAACATAGGGTTTTCTATATTTGTTTGTTTGAGAAGAATATTTGGATTATACCTTGTAAAACTCTGCAATCATAGGTTTTACAAACTTGTGTAAAAATATAATAAGCTCATAGTCCCTCGAAATCAATTATCACACTTAGGTTATGATGAAATACACAAGTAAGAAGAAACCACATCGAAAAACAAGCCCTGATTAGGATTTGGTGCGCGGTTGTAGGCTTAAACTTAAGTATACTTGAAAAATAAGAAATTTGGCCTACTCGGTGCCCAAATTGGGCAAACGAGCTCAGATTCCATGTAAACCAATACCCACATTTAGGTTATGTCGAAATGCACGCGTTAGAAGAAACCTCATCGAAAACCGAGCCCCGACTAGGATTTGGTTCGCGGTTGTAGGTTTAGGCCTAAGTATACTTGAAAAATAGGGAATTCGGCCTACTCGGTGCCTAAATCGGGAAAATAACATTGGATTCCCTCGAAACCAATTCTCACACTTTGGTTATGTCGAAATACATGCGTTAGAAGAAACCGCATAAAAAATCGGGCCCAAGTTAGGATTTGGTGTGCTGTTCTAGATTTAGGCCTAAGTATACTTGAAAATAAGGAATTTGGCCTACTTGGTACCCAAATCGGGCAAACGACCTCGTATTCCCTCGAAACCAATTCTCACGCTTAGGTTATGTCGTAATACACGCATTACAAGAAACTGCATAAAAAACCGAGCCCCGATTAGGATTTGGTGCGGGGTTGTAGGTTTAGGCCTAAATATACTTGAAAAATAGGGAAGTTGGCCTACTCGGTGCCCAAATTGGGCAAACGACCTCGGATTCCCTCGAAACCAATTCTCACACTTAGGTTATGTTGAAATACACGTGTTAGAAGAAACTGCATCGAAAACCGGGCTCCAATTAGGATTTGGTGCACGGTTTTAGGTTTTTGCCCAAGTATATTTAAAAATAGAGAATTCGGCCTACTCGGTGTCCAAATCAAGCAAACGAGCTCGGATTCCTTTGAAACTAATTCTCACACTTAGGTTATGTCGAAATATACCAGTTAGAAGAAGCCCATTGAAAATTGGGCCCTAGTTAGCATTTGGTGCTCGGTTGTAAACAGGTTTAAGTATATTTCAAAAATAAGAAATTCGGCCTATTTGGTGCCCAAATCGGGCAAACGATTGCGGATTCTCTCGAAACCAATTCCCACACTTAGGTTATGGCGAAATACACCCGTTAGAAGAAACCCATCGAAAATCGGGCCCCATTTAGCATTTGGTGCTCGGTTGTAGGTTTAGGTCTAAGCATATTTGAAAATAGGGAATTTGGCCTACTTGGTGCCCAAATCAGGCAAATGACCTCGGATTTATCTTGAAACCAATTCCTACACTTAGGTTATGTCGAAATACACGCGTTAGAAGAAATCGCATTGAAAATTGAGCTCCGGTTAGAATTTGATGCGCGGTTGTAGATTTAGGCCTAATTATACTTGAAAAATAAGGGAATTTGGCCTACTTGGTGCCCAAATCGGGCAAACGACCTTGGATTTCCTCAAAACCAATTCTCACACTTAGGTTATGTCGAAATACACGCATTAGAAGAAATTGCATCGAAAACTGAGGCCCGGTTAGGATTTGATGTGCAGTTGTAGGTTTAGGCCTAAGTATACTTCAAAATTATGGAATTTGGACTCTTTAGTGATGAAATCTTTAGACTTTTATGTTTTTAAACTCTATAAGTACATAAAATCTGGTATGAGTTTGCATTTAAGTGATGAAATGTCTACACTTTTATCTGTTAAGCTTTATAAGTATGAAAAATTTGAGATAGTTTGTTTATTTGCATATTAGTAATGAAATCCGTAAATCTTATCATTCCGATATTTTAATAATAAATTGTATTTTTTTGTTTTTGTAGGAGGGAGTCGACAGCACACACCTGTCGGGTTTCAGACTAGCAGGAGGGAGCTACTAGGCAACCTTAGGATTTTTTGAAAAAACTTTTAAAGACATTTTTATTTGCATGCATATTTTCTTATTATATTTTAGACTTGTATAATGATTTTGATGAATTTATTTATTTTTATTGGAATTATTATTTATTGCTTACGGGAACAAAATTGTGTGGATAATTTTAATGCATTTTATATTGTTTACAAGTACAAATAATACATGTAAAAAAAATGCAAAACAATATATTTTTTTAAATTCATGAACATTAGTGACGGTTGTGAACTGCCGCTAACTAATAGTACTAAATTAGTATTTTCTTAATGGTGAAGGTTTGTAACCGCCGTGAAATATTAGATATATAGCGACGGTTTATCACCGCCGCTATAGGTAATAATTATATAATTATTTATTCAATAATAGAGGCGGTTTTAACCGCCGCTATATATGTAATCTATAACGGCAGTTACAAACCACTGTTCAAGTCATATTTGGATTGACAAAATTGTCCTTGATTAACTACCATTAAAGGGTCTGAAAAATCGTCATTAAAAAATATATTGACAATAGCAGTTCTTGAAACCGCCGTTAAGACCACCGTAAAGGCTTTCTCGACAAGCTATATAACAGTGGTTTAACAAACTACCGTTGCGGTCATTAACGGCGGTGTTAGACCACCGCTAAAAAACTTGATTTTTGTAGTGCCTCATGCTTAGACGATTGCTTTTGAGAATGAATCTGTTTCCACCGCTTCATTGTTTATTTTCCAATGCATTGCTATTATTTTCGATAAAAATTATATCAGGGTACTGATTTAGGGTAAGCACAGAAAAGATAAATAAGAAGTGAAAAGGGTAGGAAAGTCATAGGTTGTTTTGGAAATTTTCAGCAACAATATTAGAAATGAGGAAAGTACGGATATGGGCTCCGTATTATGAAAAAACCTGAATATGGGCTCCGTTTTTGAAAACATATTTTTGTAGGCTCCCACGCATGGGAGCCTAGTGCACGTGTTGCCCCTTCTTATTTTCTCCCCAAAATACCCTCGACTTGCTTACTTTAGCTTTCTTCCCAAGCTGAAGCTCGGTTACGAATCCTTGCCATTGCGAACCTTGCTGTCTTCCCCAACTAAAGCCCTTGGTTACCCTGTCATCCGAAATCCTTCAAACCCCAAATTTGAAACTTGGAAATCCTTCCCCAAAGTAAAACCCTTGGTTACCCTTGACATCCGGAACTCTACGGGCATCGTATTGAAGAAGAAGAAGAAGAAGAAGAAGCCAAAGAAGAAGAAGAAGAACAATCCTGAAGAAGAAGAAGAAGAACAACCCTATAAGTTTTAGAGGTTTTAAAAAAAATTTCAAACCGAAAAATGGGCCCCACAGTTAACGACTTCATTTTCGATGCTTTCAAGTAGCCATTTTCGATGGTTATGACAGTGGATTTTTGCTATTATTGTTGATTTTGTGCTCATTTTTCGTGATTTTCAATAGTGAAGTTAAAGTACATTTTTGACCCTTTTGGGTTTATTTTCGGCAAAAATACAGTGCAATTTCGATGGTTCTTACGACCATTTTTGTTTTTTTTTTACTCATTTTCGACCCTTTTGGGTTTATTTTCGGCAAAAATACAGTGCAATTTCGATGGTTCTTACAACAATTTTCGTTGTTTTTTCACTCATTTTCGGTATTCTCAGTTATCAATGCTTATTTTCGGTATATTTCTGTTTTTGCTTATTTTCGGTATTATTCAGTTATGACATTGTTTTTTCGGTATTATTGTTAATGTTGAGCTCATTTTCGTGATTTTCAATGATTATGTTATAGTGCATTTTCGATGGATTTGTGCTTAATTTCGGGAAAAATTCAGTGGAATTTCGATGCTTCATTTTGATGGTCCTTACAGGCCATTTTTGATGGTTTTTAATGCTTTTCGGTATTTTTAAGTTATGACAGTGCTTAATTTCGGTATTTTTTTGTCTTGACAGTAAATTTTCAGTATTTTTCTGTCATGACAGTGCCTATTTTCGGTATTTTTCTGTCTTGACAGTGCCTATTTTCGGTGTTTTTCTATCATGATTAGTGCCTATTTTCGGTATTTTTTTGTCATGACAGTGCCTATTTTCGGTATTTTTCTGTTATGCCAGTGCTTAGTTTCGGTATATTTCTGTTATGCCAGTGCCCATTTTCGGTATTTTATTCCTATGACAGTGGTTATTGTTAGTACTTTCGATGGTTATTGTTATGATAGTGCTTATTGTTTTACAATTTTGTAGCGACAAGATGCCTCGTATAAAGAGAAAAGCTGGTAGGGAAAAGAAAAAGAGAAAAGATAAAGAAGATATATATTTTCCCTCGATTAAATGCTCCCAAACAATATGGTTTGATGAGATAAAACCATTATTGGAGGCCAATCCAGAGAGAAAAAGAATTTGGATGGAGAGCTGCTTTGCCCACCCTTACAACATACCTAAAATACCACTGTGTGGCCAAGCAATCCACCATTTTCTACAGAGGCATGAAGAAGGCCTACGCTTCGAAGTATGCGGGAAGAGTGTAGAGTTCACAGTGTTGGACTTTACTTTGATCATGAGCCTTAATGCTCAAGAGTCTGAGGCTCCGGTCCTTAAACATGAAGCACCGCCAACCTCTCTCAAGTATCTGAAGTTTCAAAACTTGGCGGAGATTAAAAAGGCAAAGCTTCTTGAGGCGTTGAAGGGATGTGATGATCATATGAATGCGGTGAAGCTGTCATTGGTCCTCTTTATTGAGTTGTTGCTCGTAGGCACCGGCACGCATGTGGGTGTTAACACAGGCCATTTGTGCCTAGTGGATGATTGGGAGGCCTTCAACAAATACCCATGGGGGACTTTGGGTTTTGAGTTGTGCAAGGATGGCCTAGAAACTGCTTTTTATACAAAGAAGCTGTACAATATCAACGGATGTGCTCTTGCCTTCTAGGTAAACATATGACTGCCTAAATTTTGTAAATTTTCTATGTTAGCTAATTTATGTTTACTTCTACTTAAACTAATAGTAAAATTTATGATTGATGTCAGATTTGGGCTTGTGAGTGCATCCTAGCACTTGGGAGGCTGTGTTCTCGTAATGCACCCCCAGGTGCGATGACATTCCCACGTGTTCTGCGGTGGGCGAATACATCCTATCTCAGCTACAAGTCACTCGCAAATGCCATATTCAATTTAAGTAAAGTTTGTAATTGGACTTGCTGTTTTACAATATTCAACTTGCAACTTTTCATTAACAATATGTTTACTTATAACATATCCTTTGTTGTTTTACAGATCAAGTTGAGCAATATAAAGCCTACTCCTGCAGAGAAGGAGCAGTAGGTTGTAAAGGATGTGCTCGCACGATTGAGTATTGAGGGTGATGATGATGAGGAGGGGGAGGAGGAGGATGATGATGATGGTGGTGATGGTGGTGGTAGCGATGGGGGTGATGGTGATGATGGGGGTGATGGTGATGATGATGTCAGTCCAGCCCCATCTCCAGCGAAGAAGAGAAGGTTCGAGCAGAGGTCAAAAATGGTACGAATATTGATAGTGATTATTTTTTATGATTTTCGACATTTTGACATATGAATTGTCTCATTTTTGGGATTTTTACTTACTAGTTGTTTGATGTTCAATATTTTCAGGTTCATGATATCAATTCCTTCGTTGAGCGAGCAATTGAGAGAGTTTTAGACCGAGTTGTTGACCAAGTATCCCTGCAAATAAAAAGCTTGTTTGAGCAATTTGCAGCGCAACAAAAAAAAGATGAAAAATTTTCTGGTGATCAAAATTCTTTCAGTGATAATAAGATGGATCCCATATTGAGTCCTGAAGCAGCGTCAACATAGGGACATTCTTTCATTGATGAGAAGATGGATCCCATCTTGAGTCCCGAAGGGGCCCCGACACAGGGACATTCTTTCATTGATGAGAAGATGGATCCCATCATTGAGTTGACTCGCATAGACTCTAAGGGGGGTGCAGAATCGAAGGGGGGTGTAGATTCTAAGGGGGTTGAAGATTCTCCAGGGGTGTGTGTTTACATTCCATTTTAGTGTACTAAGAGTCTGTGAAATGGGTTTTCATCCTAACATAATATCTACCCGAACTTATATTTGGCAATATGTGCAGGTGTCAAAGAGGCCGGTAGTGAAGTCTCAATATCTGCGATCCCCTTTCATTCAAATGAAAAGAAGGACAATGATAATTGCAGCTGCTAACATCAAAAATCCTTTATCAAAAGAGGAGTCGAAGCAATTGCGTGCTTTCATAACCTCGAGAGCAACTTCAATTTATATTGAAAAGATGATGGTCACAACGGATATTGTGGGAGGAATTGCTAACTCAGCTAGGTGGATTGATTCTATGGTAAACCCATTCAATCATACCCAACTATTTTATTAATGAGTCCAGTAGGTAGCCATTTTCGGCATTTTAGTCATTTTATTATCGGTATTTCAGAGTTAATTCGGTATTTCAGAGCCATTTTCTGTATTTCAGTGTTTTTATTGATGAGTCCAGTAGCCATTTTCGGTACTTCAGAGCCAATTTCGGTATTTCAGTCTCATTTCAGAGTCATTTTCGGTATTTCAGAGCCATTTTCGGTATTTCAGTCTCATTTCAGAGCCATTTTCGGTATTCCCAGAGCCATTTTCGGTATTTCACAAGTTTTATTTATGAGTCTAGTAGCCATTTTCGCTATTTTAGGGCCATTTTCAGTAGTAATATCCACTATCCATTATCGTTATTTTCGTTATTCTTTTGTGAGATTATCTAACATTGGATAAATATGACAACAAATTGACATGTATACGGAGTTATTGGCTCAAAGACACGAGCAATACTCCTCGAAATACAATCAAGTCTGTGCTTTTGGGAAAACTTGATTCACGATAACTTATAAAACTTTCAGTGGCTTATGTATATCCGCAATTTGTAGAATGTATTAATTTTCGTTATGTTTCAGTTTTCGTTATGCAAGGAGTGTCACTTTTTGGACACCTACCAATCAACATTGAATTCCCAGAAGCTCACTGAGGACATGACTAGTAGGGTGGGGCCAGACATGAAGGCCGTTGTCATGGGGGTTTGAGGAGGGACCCCATGTGGGAATGTGAAAGGGTATACTTCCCTTTGAACCCTGATAGTCACTGGCTGCTGGTTGTGCTTGAACCCCCCACAAGGCGTATCCTCCTCCTGGACTCATTTTACCCACATCCGGTATTACAACATGGAGATCATATCTCAGCTATAACAGTGAGGATGCCTTCACTGTTTCACATGTGCGGCGACTCATTAGCCTTCGTAGGTGAAAAATGGGAGGTCGTAGAAGTCAAACATATACCAAAACAGAAGAATACGTAAGTCTTCCAAACACTTAATCTTATATTTACCAATACACTAACATGACTCATCGTAAGCAACTGTAACTGTTTGTTTTGTATATCCAGTCGGGACTGTGGAGTATTCGTTATGAAATATATTGACTTCTTATGTGCTGACTTACCCATTAGGTTCACTCAGGTATTATTCTTTGTATTCGTACTAACTTTGATGAATATCATCAATCATTTGTAGCATACTGACTTTGTCTAACAATTTTTGTAGGATGATGTATCTACAATGCGGAAGAGAATAGCTTTCGATGTTATAACGGGTCAGTGAAGGTGTGATGGGCTGTGATAACGTGCCGATGTGGGCTGCTGAGGAAGCAGAGGAAGAGTAAGGAGAAGATAGGCTGGGGTGCATTTTATTGATGGACTATTATGGATTGTTATGAATGAATGGATGGATTGTTAGGGGTGGGTTGTTATGGATGAATGTACTGTTATGCTATGGAGATTTTCGGTATGTTATAATGATGTTGTAATGTTGTAATATTGACTTCTTATGGACTATTTGTGTACAGTTCTGTAATGTTGTGTATTTATAGTGATGATTTTCGCCATTTATTGCAATATCCAGTACAGATTTTCAGTATTTTTGGTATATTACAGATGATTTTCGGCATAACAGAGGTCATTTTTGGGATTTTACACTGTCCAATAGCCATTTTTGGCATAATAGGAGCAATTTTCGGCATAACAGGGCCATTTTCGGTACTTTCACAGGCCATTTTCGGCATAACAGGGGTCATTTTCGGCATTTTACATTGTTCAGTAGCCATTTTCGGCATTTTCGCCATTTCCAGTAGCCATTTTCGGTATTTTACACATAATTTTGGTAGTTTGAAGTTATTTTCAGCATTTTTCAGTTGCATAAAAGGGGTCATTTTCGGCATAACCAGATCAATTTTCGGCACTTTTCGATCATTTTTTAGCTTTTTTGAGATTCTCTAACATTGGATAAATGATAGAGAACCTTGAAACCAACCATTCATTAAGCATTAGATGTTTTTCATTACATTCAACTTTAGACACTACACTCAACCACTATGGGGGACAAGATTATTACATGTTTGCCTATTGTGCCCAGTTTGTTTGCATCTTCCACATCTTACAGTGGACCTTTCCTCACCCCATGAGAGAATTCTATTCTTCTTCGGCCTTCCTGAACGTCTTCTTCCCACCAGTGGTTTAATCCTCTTCATCTCTACCATGACTTCAGGTGGGAGGTCCCATGATTTTTTGTCAAGCAGTGGATATATTGACTGTTGGTAGGTGGCTTGGTACGTCATTGATGTGTAGAATGACGAACAATAGTTGTCTGGATCTACCCGATACTTTCTACATTCAGCCAAGGCATGTTCACAAGGCAACCCTATTTTATAGAATTTCCCACAAGTGCAATTCCCGTCAAGAAGCTTCACAGTATCTCGATTGTTTTGCCCAACCACGTAATACTGATACATAAAAATTCCATGAGAATCCAGATAACGTGCCTATGATTGTCCCTTTTGTATTTTCTCTTCGGCCCATGTTGTTAGCCTGCTATTCATTTGCATAGCGCTGATTTTTCGGTTGTAGAACATATTCTGTATCTTGAGTCGCACATTCTCCAGAAGCATAGTGACTGGATATTCTCTTGCTTCTTTCAGCAAACTATTCAAACTCTCGGTTATGTTCGTAGTCAGCACATTATACCTCTTCGCAGTATAAAAGGCTCGGGCCCATTTCTCTTTCGGTATTGCATCCAACCATTGCACAACGAGAGGGTTTGCAGCTGCGAGTTCTGTCATCATCTCATAAAACTCACTTTTTCTACATGTCTTCACGGCTTTCCAGAAATACGGAAACAATTGCTTATCCTTGAATGTTGCGTACATATTCTGGCTAATGTTGAATGCGCAGTAGCTATGAATTGCATGTGGGAATACAACAGGGACTTGGCTTATCAAACTGACATGTCGATCTGTTACAATCACTAGATCATCTATGTGTCTAAGAGCTCTTGATAATTGAGTTAAGAAAAAATTATACGTAATATTATTCTCCGACTCCGCTACCCCAAGGGCAAGTGGAAATATGTGATTGTCTTCGTCTAGAGCTGTTGCGGCGATTAGTATTCCTTTGTACTTTCCCTTTAAATGTGTCCCATCAATGACTATCAATTTCCGTAAAGTTGTCTGAAAACTTCGAATACACGGTCCAAGAGCCATAAAACATCTTTTAAATGCCCCATTTTCAGGGTCAGCCACTATTGCTGTTACTGTGCCCGGATTAGTTCTTTTAAGTTCATGAAAATAGACAGGGAGTTCAGCATAAGAGTGGTCGTATGAACCTCTAACTGTTTCAATGGCAATCTCCTTAGCTTTCCAAGCTTTCCTGTAACTCATTTTAACCCCATATTCTTCCCACACATCATGAATAATCTCTTTGGGCTTATACGAGACATTTGCCTCAATACGTCCCATAACTATGTCACTCACAACTAAACTGGTTGCTTGTCGATGATCGGCACTACCAAAGGGATATCCACAAGAGTGATGTGAATTATAAGTCTTTATTTTGAAGACACCAACCTCATTCACCTTCGATGCACGCAACTTCCAGGTGCAATTATCTATAAGACATCTAACTTTGTACTTTTGTTGATTTGAATCCATAACCTTGAATTGAAAATTGTTTCGCATTGCATATCTAGACAGTACATTTTGTAGACGTCTTTTGTCCTTAAATAATTGCCCAAGCGATATTTCACTAGCTTCTACTCCAGTTTCAAACTTTGATGCTTCCCAATTTACATAGTCATCTACATAGTCATTTAGTTGCATCACATTTGTCATTGATCGTACTGGAGCTTGTGGTGATGATGGAGCTTGTGGTGATGATTCTGGACAAGCTTGTGGAGGAACTTGTGGCAATGGTTCTGGATGAGCTTCTAGATCTACTTGTCTTACTCGACGAAAAGCAGACGTTGAGGAACTAGGAATATCAGCATGCAGGGTATGAGAGTGTATAGTCCTTGTGTCCCACTCTACTGTTGCCTCCCTATGTAAAAATTCTTGACGCTTATCGCAGACACCGTATGTTGCTACATCTTCATCTTGATTAAAATCACTATAAAAATCATGCTCATCTTAATCAGTTGAGCTTGAGCCTTCTATACTTTCTAAACCTTCATCACCATTATCATTTTCAGCCTCCTGAATATGAGTCTCCTCATTGAAAGGAATGACAGTCTCCTGAATATGAGGATCAACAACCTCCTGAACACGCTGATATTCACAACTCGCTTCATTCAAACCAAACTGTGGTACAGATTTCCTCACCTTCGATATATATAATGGCGGCAAATATTTATTTTATACTTTCTTTACATGTGAAAGAAATGCTCGCAACTCTTCATCGTCTATAATATCACTAGGAGGGATTGGCGCTGGTGTAGGAATCAAGCACCTCACTATAATCTAATACTCTTCCGGTCGAGGGTTAGTCAATTGATAAGCTTTATCCAATAGTTTGTCATATGTCATTTTCGAAGATAATTGCAACAACTTTGATTTTCCACCACTATATACATACCCTCGAACAGGGTCGTCAATGTTCCACTCACCGTCATAACAACAAACTACTGATATCGGCATTATCTGTAATATCGGAAAAACACTCAATCCGTTAAAGTTGGAAAATCTAAAAAATGAGCGCTGTAACCATCGAAAATGCACCGTAATAACAGAAAACCGCCGAAAAAGAGCACAAAACCATCAAAAAAACACTGTCATATCAAAATTGTAATAACAGAAAACCCCCGAAAATGAGCACTGTAACCATCGAAAAAACACTGTAAAAACAGAAAACCACCGAAAATGAGCATAAAAGCATCGAAAAAGCATTGTAATTACAGAAAACCACCGAAAATGAGCATAAAATCATAAAAAATGCATTGTAATATCGATAATGCAATAACAGAAAACCACCAAAAATAAGCACTTTAACCATCGAAAAAGCATTGTAATAACAGAAAACCACTGAAAATGAGCATAAAATCATCGAAAATGCATTGTAATATCGAAAAAACCACCAAAAATTTGCATAAAATCATCGAAAAAGCACTGTAATAACAGAAAACAACCACCGAAAATGAGCATAAAATCATCAAAAAAGCATTGTAATATCGAAAATGCAATAATAGAAAACCACCGAAAATGAGCATTGTAACTATCGAAAATGCACTATATTAACAGAAAACCATAGAAAATGAGCTTAAAACCATCGAAAAAGCACTGTAATATTGAAAATGGAATAACAGAAAACCCTCGAAAATGAGCACAAAACCGTCGAAAATGAGCTCAAAATCACCGAAAATGAGCACTGTAATATCGAAAATGCACTGTAATCACAGATAACCACAAAAAATGAGCAAAAAAAATCGAACTTCATCACTACAACTATTGAAAATGAACTCTAATAACAGAAAATCCAGAAAGTGAGCACATAACCCTAGCAAATTCCGAATATGATCACTGTAACCATCGCAAAATGGATCAAAAACATATAAACACTTATCCTATGTTCTTCTTCTTCTTCTACTTCTTCTTCTTCTTCTTCAAAAGGGTTTCGGATGAAGTAAAAAAGTTTAGCTTAGTTTGTTTTGAAGGGTTTCAGATGAAGCAGAAGGGTTTAGCTTAGTTGCAATGAAGGAGAAAGCTTGGGTTTCGGATGAAAGCTTCAACGAAGGGGAAAACTTAAGTTTAGCTCGTTGCAACGAAGGGGAAAGCTTGGGTTTTGGATGAACACTTCGTTGAAGGGGAAAGCTTAAGTTTAAGCTCAGTCGCACGGTGTTTAAGGGATCTCTAACAGAGATGGGGGTATCTTGGAGAAAAAAAATTTAAGGAAATTACGTGCTCCACTAAAATCACTGTAGGAGCCTACAGAAATAAAAATTTCAAAACGGAGCCCATATTCGGGTTTTTTCATAATACGAAGCCCATTTCCGTACTTTCCTCATTAGAAATTACGAGAAGACATGGGAGAACAAAAAATAAAAATAGAAAGAAGAAATATTTATTCATGGAAGGTTTTGAGTTTATAGAGTGAAACATTATATCCCTAGAAACACGCCACGTCCCTTTCTCATTAGGTCATGGGTTCTATTTCTCACTCCCCTTCTGGGTGCACAAGTTTACCCATCTAGCATGAACTCACCCTAACCCAAGTCAACCTTGGGCTAGGTTGGGTCAGGTCGGGATCAAGGTTGGATTTTCTGAAATTGGAGAAGTTTAAGCTATTAAGGCTACCAAATGCTTGTCTATTTTGTGTGGTGCCATTTCACGAAATCTTTTCTTAATGCATAGAATTGGGGAGGTAGATATGTTTCTAGTTCCAAACAAATTTCTTTCAGGGGAGGGGTATTTTGGAAATAGCATAATGGGACTAAGAGTCAATATTTGTTCTTAAAATAGCAAGTCACGTAGGCAGTTATAATTAGGGGTGTCAACGTATTCGATTCGTATATGAATTCGTTTGCTTGGAAAATTATTTAGATAAGTATCCGGTGGGATGAATTTGAATAATACATTTATAATTAGATATGATTTGATATATTTGAATTGATAAATATCCGACCGATTATATAATATATTGTTATATATTATAAGTTTACAAACTAAAATATCATTATTACTATGTACAATTTATATTATTTTAAGATACATTAAAATTATTATTTTTCATATCAAAGATGATAAAATAATAATTCATTGTTTTAGTAATATTTGTAATTTTTTTCAAATTTTTTCTTTTAATTTTTATTAAATTAATCGAATAATTGATATATTATCTGAATTCAAATATTTTCAGTCGAATATGAATAATATATTTCACTATCGGCTTTGAATTCACTTCGACAACTCTAAGTTATACTTGAGTTTCTATAAGCAAAAGGCTGTCCAAGTGTAGAGAAATGTTATGCTTGGCAAAACATTATGTAATGCAATCCTAGTAACAACATTAATACAACAATAGTAAAGGGTAAATTTTCCTGCCTATGTGTGAGTCAAGATTTTTTGTACGAAAAGTCAAGGAATTTTGGAGTACTCTAATGAATATTTTTTGGGTGCGAATTGTGCAAATTTGAATTGCTAAAAGACTTCTCACACTAACAAATTCTAACAATTTAGCCGACATAAGCCCACTTGGGCAATATGCTGGCTCTCTTAAGTGTTATCTGACAGGTGACCTCATCATGAATACACAAGTCATGATGACTCCAAATGCCTATAAATAAGCAAGAATCACCAAAGAAAGAAAAAAAGATGGTGCGGAAGGCAAGAGAGAAAGTAAGAAAAGAGAAAAGAGGAAGAAGAAGAAGAAGAAGAAGAAGGAGAACTGGGAGGTAAGAGAGAAAGTAAGAAAAGAGAAAAGAAGAAGAAGGAGAAATGGGAGGCTTGAGTCGTTCACACCTCAACCCCAAAGGGCTATACAGATAGTCACCCAGTTGATTCTCTCATCTTTATTTGATGTTCTCCAGCCACTGGATGCTCTTCATTGCCTCACGGTCGATTATGGCCACCGGATGCTCTCTCAAATCGGTTATGTCCGCCTGATGTTCTCCATGAACTGTACCCTTACACTGTCAATATCTGATGTTTCTTGTCTATCTATTTGGTGAAATGTTAATGTCACACTGCCACTTGCATGACCACGCAATTGATCATCTACTGAGTGCATTCATACTTGAACTTGTGCATGACACTGTCAACTGTACCCGAGCTATGTTGTCCCGTTGTCGGAGCTACGTTGTCCACTGTCAATTGTACTCGAGCTACATTGTCTCGTTGTCCAAGCTACATCCTCTGTGCCTCCAGAGCTACGTCCTTTGTGCCTCTCAAGCTACGTTGTCCAAGAGCTGCATTGCTGAGAGCTATGTTGTCCGAGAGCTATGTCTTCTGTGCCTCCAGAGCTATGTCCTCTATTGCACCCGAGCTACGTTCTCTACACCTGAGCTACGTCCTCTACATCTCTATCACTCATCTTCCGGAGCACAACATCAGAGCTCGTCCTCAAACACATTTGTTCAATGACCTCTGTCAGCACCCAATTTTTACACCCCATCTAACTGTAGTTAAAATCTCTTAACTATGGTTACCTCCCCTACCAAGTCCCTCATGACCTAGGTAAGCCTCTCCAGTCATACCCTTAGGACTAAACCCTAGGTGAACACTAGATAAAACCTTAGTTAATCTTAGGAATCAAAACCTTGTCAAAATCCCTATCATTAGGTAACCCTAGCATAACCCTAGCTAAGCCCATGGCCTATAGGCCCAAACCCTTTAATCCAAGCCCACAAGGCCCAAAAACCCTTAGGACAGTCCCATATACCCGAGTGTGCAGGGCCCAGCCCATTTTCAAACTAAAATCCATGATGTCGGTAGACCCTCTACCGACGTCTTATTTTTGGCCTGTTTTTGCTTCGTCGGTAGAACTTCTACCGACATCTTCAAGTTCCGAGTTTACAGTCTGTAAACCCCCTGCATACTCCACCATCCCTTCCTCCACCTCGGTCTCTCCCTTCCCAGCTCTTAGTCGACCTCCAGAGGGTCCAGTACCCCTCTCCCTCTTCTTTTAAATCCCTCTTAGGTCCTAAGTGTCCATCCCTATAAAACCCAAACCCACCTTCACTGTAAAGAGTCGACAAAATTTCCAAGGTAAAAACCCCTATTGAAAAACCTCTCCTCTCCCTTGGTATTGATCCTAGGATTCCCCTGGACCTACCTTAGACCTCCTCCAGCTGCTGTAGTCCATCCCCGGAGCACCACCACCGCAGTCGCAGCCACCTCCACCATTTGGCAGAAACAGAGCATTGGGTAGGGACATCCCCTACCCATTTCCTTATTGCTTTAAAAATCATGTGAGCCCCTGGTCATCTCCAGGGGACCTTTGCTTGTTTTTTGTTATTGCTTAATAGGTACACAGACCCATACAGGGTGTTCACCACGTAAACCATAGGTGTGGTGAACCCCTACGGGTATAGCACCTCTTCGAGGCTCTCACAGCCATCACAGAACCTTCTGGGGGTCCCTCGTATCATGAGGGAACCCCTAGTGACCTTTGTGCCTAGCCCCAGTGGCCACGGATCCAATTTTCAAAGAAAACCCAGAATTGCGGTACTTTCAGTACCGTCATTCTAAAAATGGCCTGTTTTCCATTTGTCAGTGATCCCTCTGCCGGCCCCTTGTTTCTGAACTTTTTCCAGAATGTCGGTCATACTTCTACCAACATTCTGTTTTTCGCCTGATCTGGGATGGGCGGTTGAACGACTACCGCCAACTTGCACTGTCTGTTACAGTGACTTTACACTCTTGTGGGGCCCACACTTGACTTGAAGACTCCCAAGAGTCCCCTCTATACTCCCATGCCTCTGGTTCACCTCGGGTTACAACCTAACCCTAGTTAACAATGACGAAACATAGTCTTAAAACACTGTCCATAATGTAGGTAATTACATTACCGACATTAAACTTTGTTTTATTTCTGGGCTTTTACAAGGGCCCAAGCCTGATAGGAGGCCACTTTAGGCCCTGCCTAGCCCCCTGGGCCCACCTTGGACTATACCAGACCCTTAACTGTGGTTAAATCCACCTCTGGTTAATATTTAACCGCGGTTAAGCACCTCTTAACCCCACAAACTTTTGGGAAATTAAATGGACATTCCTAAAAATATCATCAGACCATAATATTGATTTTGGCCCTCTCCCTAACCCTGGTTAGCAATCTTAACCACAGTTAGAAACCCTTAACCGTGATTAGCAACCCTAATCGTAGTTAACTTCGGTTTACGGCCTACCGGGCCTAAAAACCAAGTCTACCGGACTTACCTCGGCCTACCGGGCCCCGTCTTAGCCTACCGGGCTACAGCTCACTCACCCTTTACTGTGGTTAGCAACCCTAACTGCAGTTAGTTTTGCCTAATCCCGGTTAGCAACCCTAACCCAGGCCAGACTCCTTCCTAGTCTACCGGACTACCCCCCTAAGCTTACCGGGCTTACATACCTTGCACTTGACCCTCCTCGGTCAAACAAACCCTAGTCTACCGGACTAGTCCATGTTAGCCACCCTTGGTGCACACACACACACACGCCCCTAGCCTCGACACAGGCTTACGTGCCAGAACTACGCTCGGTCTGATCTCACCCTGTGAGTACGTAGGCAGCCCAACACGGGCCTGACCCCAGTTAGCTTTTCCTTTCTTGGATTAGTATTCACTTAAACATTTCGGCATTCTAAACAAGATTAACTTTATTTGGCTTAAACCCGGGGAGTATGAAACCGTTGTAAAACGGAAGCCTCTGGGTGCCTAACACCTTCCTCGGACTTAACCGAACCCCTTACCCTGATTTCTCTCGTGGACCAAGACCTTATCCAAAAACTTCAGGGGACTTATCCCTTCTGAATTAATAGGTGGCAACTCTCAAAACCCTCGTGAGAAATCTAGGGAGTAAAATCCCGCGCTCACAACCTCACGATAAGTATCTCCACACTCTTATACTTATATGCCTATGCCTCATACTGACTTTAGCATTAGAGTGTCTTTCAGGGTTCTCACCCGCCCCCCAGTTTCATCAGTGATCGGAGCTTTGCTACCTTCCTTCTCTCTGGTAAGGTACTGCTAGTCCCGAAAATTTCCCATTACAAAATGGGCACTGTCTGTGGGAACGAGGCCAAGGGGCTTAGACAATCGCGAATGACGAGCGTCTTCTATACCTGAATGGGGCTTTCATTGCATAACAATAACCAAGAGGTAATTATCGAGTGCATTCTCAAGTGCTTTATCACATGAACTGTCCAGTGCATGCTCTAGTGAATTTTCAATCTCAAGTGAATTATCGAGTAACTTATCAATGAATTATCAGCCTATCAAGTGAATGACCAATGAACTGTCAAATGAAATGTGTCTCCAATGCAATGTCAAATGAATTATCATTTGAGCATGGTACTTACCATGGGACACATGTGGCTCAATCAAATGAATTGTCATTTGAACAAACCAGCGGCTTATACTAATGACATGTCATCTGAGTATGGTGTCCCACCATTAGGCCTCTCATATGAAATGTCATTTGTCTGATTACATTAATGATGTGATACGTAATGATGCTTCTGTGCTCATTTACTGTCATCTCATAATATGTTCATGCCCTACAATTGTAGAAGTAAAAAGATTATTCATTTTAGAAGTGTTACTGATCTATGTTCATTTTTATGCTCTGAGCACTTGGGAGCAGGTTACTTGTTTGTATATGCAGCATGTAGGCTATTATTTGGTGGAAGAGCGGCCTTATCACCAATGTTCATCCTCAGACACTTATCCCCGTTGTAAGTAAGAGTGGTTGTCCTACCAATGTTTCGTCTTCGAAGATTTTCCCCATGATGTGTTCTCGGCACCCTGAACGAAGTCCAAGGCACCGAGAAGGGGCTAATTGTAATAGGAAAAATTCATAAAAAGAAATGGTAAAATAGGAATTTCTCACTCTAACAAATTCTAACAATTTAGCCGACATAAGCCCACTTGGGCAATGTGCTGGCCTCTTAAGTGTTATCTGACAGGTGACCTCATCATGACCACAAGTTATGATGACTCCAAATGCCTATAAATAAGCAAGAATCACCAGAGAAAGAAAGATGGTGCGGAAGGCAAGAGAGAAAGTAAGAAAAGAGAAGAAGAAGAAGGAGAACTAGGAGGCTTGAGTCATTCACACCTCAACCCCAAAGGGCTATGTAGACAGTCACCCACCTGATTCTCTCATCTTTATTTGATGTTCTCCGGCCACTTGATGCTCTGCACGACCTCACTGTCGATTATGGCTACCGGATGCTCTCTCGAATCGGTTATGTCCGCCTGATATTCTCCATGAACAGTACCCTTACACTGTCAATATCTGATGTTTCATGTCTATCTATTTGGTGAAATGTTAATGTCACACTGCCACTTGCACGACCACACAATTGATCATCTACTGAGTGCATTCATACTTGAACTTGTGCATGACGCTGTCAATTGTACCCGAGCTACGTTGTCCGCTGTCAACTGTACCCGAGCTATGTTGTCCCATTGTCCGAGCTACGTTCTCCGTGCCTCCTGAGCTACGTCCTCTGTGCCTCTCGAGCTACGTTGTCCGAGAGCTGCATTGTTGAGAGCTACGTTGTCCAAGAGCTGCGTCCTCTGTGCTTCCCGAGCTACGTCCTTTGTGCCTCCCGAGCTACGTTGTCCGAGAGCTACGTTGTCCGAGAGCTGCATTGCCGAGAGCTACGTTGTCCGAGAGCTATGTTGTCTGAGAGCTGTATTGCCGAGAGCTGCATTGTCCAAGAGCTACGTCCTCTGTGCTTCCCGAGCTACGTCCTCTATTGCACCCGAGCTACATTCTCTACACCCGAACTACGTCCTTTACGTCTCTATCACTCGTCTTCTAGAGCACAACATTAGAGTCCGTCCTCAAGCACATATGTTCATTGACCTAACGATAAGTATCTCTACACTCTTATACTCATATGCCTATGCCTCATACTGACTTTAGCATTGGAGTGTCTTTCAGGGTGCACACCCGCCCCCCAGTTTCATTAGTGATCGGAGCTTTGCTACCTTCCTTCTCCCTGATAAATTACCGCTAGTCCCGAAAATTTTCCATTACAATTCCCATTATACCCTTTGTTTTTAAATTTATTTCCTATAATACCCTTATTCCTACTGATCATCTGAAACCCTTCAAAGATCGTTGTTCTTATTTCCATTCGTGTCCCATCCTATCCGAACACTTCCAGACGCTTCCCACCGCTCTCTCCCACTTTGGTCCCGCAGCTGATTTTCGCTGCTTAGTACCCCTGCTGCTCTCGTCGGTAAGTTCCGTTTTATTTTCTTTTTCCTCTTCTTCTTAGCTTTGCATTCTTGTTCGTCTTCACAGTGCTTCCAGCCTGTGAGGAACCATGGCTTCGAGCCTTTCTCAAGTTATCAAGGTTTAAGCCTTTCAGGTTGTCTTCACAGCTGGCTGCACCAAAATGGTGAGCTAGGAAAGAAGTTGAGAGACTTACCTACGTATTCTCCAAACACTATTATTTGAAAAAATGATTATTTGACCATTAATTTTTATACGATCAATTTTATCAGAATTGATTTTTGGCCAAAAAAATCCAATCCAAATGTCCCACATAACAGGATTTGGCAAATCCGGTTATCACCCTTTGAGGTGGCCATGTGTCCCCTTTGACACCCATTAACTGTGGTTCATATACACCCACCCCTAGGGTTCATCCACCCATCCTTGGTTTTTTTTTTTTTAAAATATTAATTCTATTTTTAAAATCTTTTAATATTAAAAAAACCCTAAAAACAGTTTTTTAATTAAAAAAATAAAAATCAAGGATGGATGGGTGAACCCTAGGGGTAGGTGAATCTGAGCCATAGTTAGGAGGTATCAAAGGGGACACGTGGCCACCTCAAAGGGTGATAACTGGATTTGCCAAATCCGGTTATCACCGTAGAGGATTTTACTCCTTTTCAATAACCCTCCCATAGCCACTTGCAAGGTAAAGGTGGTGAGTTTGAACTCAGGGAGAGTTCAATCGCACCCACAAGTTGACATGTATCTTTTTAAACTCAAACTCCTATGAACCGTGGTTAAGATTCCTTAACCCTTAGGGTTCAATAATCTAACCTTGGTTTTAGGAAAAAATATTTTAAGAAATTTAACCTTAGAGTAAAGAAATTTTAACATTATGGTTAATTTTTTTAAAAAAACCAAGGTTGGAATTTTAAACCTTAAGGATTAGTAAATCTTAACCATGATTAATAGGGGTTAATAAGGACATGTGTTGACCTATGGGTGCGATTGAACTCTTCCTGAATTCAATCGCGATTGGCTGTGATTCCATCTCAAAGGTAGTACCTCCAATCATTTTACAAAGTGAGCCTCCACTTCCACAAAAAAAACGTCTTCCCCCATCTTTCAAGAACCAAATCGTCTGTGTGGCCTCGCCTGTGGTCAAGATGTTTAAAGGACCAATTGTGATTGAACTCCCCGAGTTCAATCTCACCATAGGTCAACATGTATCTCTTTTAACTTTTATTATTAACTATGGTTAAAATTTACTTATGCCTGGGATTCAACAATATAACCTTGGTTCACGTCTGGTTAAGAATTTTTAACCCTTATGCGATTGAACTTGGGGAGAGTTCAATCGCAAAACAGGTCAACACATATCCCTTTTAACCTTTATTAACCATGGTTAAAATTCACTAACGCTTGGGGTTCAACAATATAACCTTGGTTCAAGTCCGGTTAACGTGTCATTTTGAACTTAGGAAGTTCAATCACAATTGGTATTAACTCTGGTTAAGAATTTTTAACTCTTAGGTTAACTTTTTTAAAAACCAAGGTTATAGTTTTTTAATTGTTTTAATTTTTTTTAAAACAAAAGTTATATTGTTGAACCCGAAGCATTAGCAAATCTTAACCATGGGTCAACACGTGTCCCTTTAAACTCAAGAAGTTCAATAAGGTTAATATTTTTTAATTTTAAAAAAAAACCAATGTTATGCCCTTGAACCCCAAGGGTTAGTGAATCTTAATCACAATTAATAGATGTTAGAAGGGACACGTGTTGACTTATGAGTGTGATTGAACTGCCCCGAGTTCAATCGCAATTGGATGTGATCCAATCTCTAATAGTTAATACCATTTCTCTGTTAATCATACCTCCTCAAACTAACTGCCCTTTTCAAACGCAATCAAACCCATATCTTAAAAGGATAATTTTCACTCAAGAATTTATACCAAAAATACCCTTCAATTTTTTTTTTGTTCCCAACATGACCTAAAATTTTATTATACCTAAAATATCCTTATATATTTTTTTGTTCCTAACATTTCCCTCAAGTGATATTTCCCAAAATACTCCTATATTATTTTAAAAATCTCTTATAATTCTATACCCAAATGCCCTCGTTTTTTTAACAGCATGACCATCAAATTTTATATCCAAAATACCCTTACATATTTTTTTTTTTGGTTCCTAACATATTCTCAGGTTCTATTCTTTTAAAATTGCCCTAAAATTTTTATACTATATATATATTTTTATTATTATACTATATATTTTTATTATTATATCTACGCACGTGCCTTGCACGTGCACGCCAACTAGTAAATATAAAAAGAGTTAAGAGTTGGTGTCGATCAACACTTTCTTCCTAAAAGACCCTCAATGAAATAGGATTTTTACTCACCGCTAATCACTCACCACTTTACATTCTCCTTTCGCTGGTCGCCCCCCTTTACATTCTCCTTTGCTGGTCACCCCCTTTACATTCTCCTTCTTCCACGTGATAATCAACACAGAGCCTCTTCGTAATCTCCATGACCTATTTTCTCCTCCTCCTCAAATCAAACCCTAATCCAGCCTGTGGTCACCAAATAAAATTTCAACAGTTTTTTTTTTTTTAACTTTGAAAACTGGTTTTGGTTGAAGTAGGGAGAAATTGTAAAAAAAAAAAAAAAAGGTGGATGTTCTGCAGTTCTTGTTTGGGATTTTTGGTGGGTTGAGTTTCTCATGGTTTTCTCCTTTCCTTTGTTTGGCTCAAATTTTATCTCTATTTCTCACTAATATGTTCTGTTTTTTAAATAGGGAATGCCACTGCCTTGTTTCTCTCCCTAGGTAAGGTGATGTTGATGTATACCCAATACACATCTTCTTACTATATCACATTTCTTGTCTTCCTTATCCCTTAGGTAGTTATTAGTAGTTATTTACTTGTAATTTAGTTCCTATAACTCCTTTGTAGGGTTATATTTAGGACAATGTAATATGTATTTTATATGTTGAATGAAGTTAAAGTGTTTTAAGAGAACATATGGAGGTTTGCCCCCTCGAAGAGGCAACAATGGAGGTCCCGGGCTGCCACGAATCATCCATATCTTCTCTCCTTTTATTTATTTATTTATTTATTTATGTTTTCTAGTAAAATATACGTAACAAATGGTATCATTGCACCGGTTCTACGACTGTGGTGAAGATCGATGTTATGAAGGCTAAAGGTTGGAGGAAAACCCCCTCGAAGTGGTTGTTAGGAGGAAGACCCCCTCGAAGTGGTCACCTTTATCCTAACGGAGTCTATTTCCATTGCTTGAGGATTTAAAGATTAAAGTGTTTCGTAACCTTAAGGGCAAGGAATGTTTCTACGGGAATGGAATGATGTGTACCTAATACACATTATCTTACCATATCACATTTCTTGTCTTCCTATTCCTTAGGTAGTTATTAGTTATTTACTTGAAATTTAGTTTCTATAACTCCTTTGTAGGGCTATAACTCGGAGAATGTAATATGTATTTTATATGTTGAATTAAGTTAAAGTGTTCTAAGAGAACATATGGAGGTTTGCTCCCTCGAAGAGGCAACAATGGAGGTCCCGGGCTACCTCGAATCAACCATATCCTCTATCCTTTTTTTTAAAAAATTGTTATCTAGTAAAAGATACGTAACAAAAGTCGACCCCGATGGATGCTTCGAAGCTCTTCTCCACTCTTCACTTTCGTTGTTCTTTTTTTGGGTGCGCTTTTGTGGTAGATGCGTCCACTAGCGTCACAAGTTTGCATCTCGTTTGCAAATGCCTCTTGCGTGAGAATCTAAGGTTCCTTTCTTCCCATTCTTCAATTATTGGTTTTCTTGATTATATTTTGTTTGCAATTGCCCCCATATGAAGTAACCCTGTTTACTCTTAAATGGAGGGTTTTCTTGATTATATTTTGATATATTAGAGCAATGTGAGAGTTTAGAGGTCTAGACTTTTCTATGTAATTTTGTCTCCTTGATAGGTAGATACAGATTGCTTGCCTAAAATCTTGCGCTTAATCTTTGCTCATCTCCTTCGGGAATCATTTAATTAATATATTTTTCCACCAATTATTGGTCTGTCATTCATTTTTTTTTTCAAATTTAGATAAATCTTGTATCTTCTCTTTGACGTTGGCAACTGGTTGTGATTGTGTAAAAAGTTGTGTAGGAAATTTGTTACGGGATATTTGTGATAAAGTCAGAATGGTTTCATAATGTTCAGAACACTGGTCCTGTGCAATTACCCTTGTCCTCCTATTTATTTTCAGGGCATTTGTTTCTCAATGCTCTTTTGAAGTCTCAGCCCTTGGGCAAGCGCATGTCCCTTGGAGGTAGAACACTGAAAATTTATCTAACTACATAGCAGGACATATTCTTTAGCTACTATCACATGCATTATGTTCCATTTATATGCTTAATTTTTCTATACTAAGCTTCTCTTGTTTCTTTCTAGAAACAATTTCCTTAGCAAAATTTGGAAGTGCTACAGAACACTTTTTTTCCTCTTGAACATCTAGAGTGGAAAGATGCATCTATTTATTCATCTCTTTTTTCTTGTGAAGAAGGATATAAAGATGTTGCTATTATAGTAATTGGTCAGAAGAATTTGATATAAGAGTTGAAAAGCAATTTTGGGACGAAATAAAGAGGGGCTTCGTATACTTCTACAATTACGCTTATCAATTCTTACTTTTCTGCTTTGATTTGCAGGTTAAAGCAAGCATCATCACGGTTGAAGTTGGACAAGTTCAGAAAGACATTGTAGATCTAGTGAACAAACATGGTATTAGAAAGCTTGTTATGGGGGCAGTGCCAGAGAAGTAAGTGGCTTTCTTGTCATCTGAATATGTTTTTGTTGATAAGCACATAATCCATGATATATCCAACTCTTGGGTTATCAAGAATCTTTTGCTTATTATTGTGTGGCTGCAACGTCATTTCCTGTTGTGGCCACAAATAGCTTCTGACTCTCATATGCAAGTCGCAGGCATGTTGATTCCTTTCCCTAATAAAAAGATTGAACCTCTTCATTATTTTCAAATAATAAAGTAGCATTTGGTATTCAAATTTTATAGGAGAATGTTAGTGATGGAAAAAGAAAATAAAGTGGAAAGTTATGCTTGCATCGTAGGAATGTGTGTTCTCCTCTATGTAGTTTTTTTTCCTTTCTGGAGCTGGTGGCCAAGTCCATTATACATACAATTTTTGAGAATAAATGAAAAATAGAAACTAATAAAAAAAAGAGACACATTCATAAAATAATCTAATAAGATAAATCTACCTTGTGATTATGTGAAAATCTCATGACTTTAGTTATATATATATCCATTTCTTACATTTCTAGAATGCCAAAAGAATCATGAGGTGTAAGACTGTTGTAAAGGAGTTTTTGACACTCAGAAGTCCAAAACAATGGAAAAATTTGGTAAGCTCCTTGGAGAAAAGGTGATGGTGGAGACAACAGTTGCATCAAATTTCTGTTGAATGACATGTTTATCAATCTCCATTGTATCTTTTTATGAAACACTCTCTTGCATATATTCTATATTTTTTTTGGGTTGAGAGAGCACATAAGCATACTGTCATGATCCAAAATCCCACCCCAAAATCCCACCTAGGAGAAATGAGACTTTGGCATTGTGACGTATACTTCAAATCATCCTGTAAGAGCATATAAGGCACGCTAAACAATGGACTTGGATTTTTTTTCTTCTATATACAGTCTTCCAAGTACAAACTTTTACAATAACTGAAATATAAACTAAGACATATACATAAGATCCCTAGCTTGAGTTACCAACTCAAACTGATACAAAAATCCTAGAAATGAAAACCTAAATACATCTCTCTCACTCTCATCCACCCATCAGTGGGGACACCTATCAAGGTCCCTCTCATCCTCCAGACAATTGCCCACCAGTTCTTCTATATACACCTCCTCAAACCATGGTTCCGAAGCGCGTGTGTCTACCTGTGTACCTATCGAAGTAACAGTTCGGCTGAACATAGAATACTCAACGTATACAAGGTACTAGCTAACAATGTTATGAACATCACATTAGCATGCTTGCATATACATAGAATTAGGTGTTTCAAAATATGAACAATACTGAAATTAGCATGCGGAAGCTATAATTCTTTTTAAAACCTATCATGTGCCTACCTTTTGAAAATCTTTATCCGATCACACATTTCAAACCTCATTTCAATATCAGTTGCATATATTTTCAAATCGCATGCTTTTGAACTTTTCCTTAAAAACAATACTTTTGTCATTTTCATCATACCCTTTACTTTCCAAATCACATTTCCATATATACATTATATCTTTATAAGTACTATACATCATATGCATATCTCTTTTATTCTTTTTCACATTCAATACACATGCATATCTCTTTACAAGTACATTATTCCATGCATGCATTTTTCTTTACAATTACCATATTCATTTCATGCATTGCTAGTACCTGAACTATGATTGAACGGCACATACTAGTGTCCTTTACACATACACATCACACATACTTTGCATTTTATTTCATTTCTTGTTCTTTCATTTCTTTTACTTTTTTTTCTTTTACTTCCTTTAACTAGTGCTCGGACTATGATGGAACGGAACACACTAGCTTCTTTCACTTGCTTAACTATTGCCCGGACTATAATGGAACGGAACACATTAGCTTCTTATATTTTCTTGACTAGTGGGACTATGGTGGAATGAAACACACTAACTATTTCACTTGCTTAACTAATGCTTGGACTATAATGGAATGGAACACATTAGCTATTTCACTTGTTTGACCAATGCCCCGACTATAATGGAACGGAACACATTAGTATCTTATCTTTACTTGACAAGTGCCCAGACTATGGTGGAATGGAACACACTAGCGTGTTTCACTTGCTTGACTAGTGCCCGGACTATGGTGGAACGGAATACACTAGCTTCTTTACTTGCTTAACTAATGCCTGGACTATAATGGAACGGAACACATTAGCATCTTTCACTTGCTTAACTAGTGCCTGGACTATGGTGGAATGGAATACACTAGCTTCTTTACTTGTTTAACTAATGCCCGGACAATAATGGAACGAAACACATTAGCATCTTTCATTTACTTGACTAGTGCCTAGACTATGGTGGAAGGGAACACACTAGCTTCTTTACTTGTTTAACTAATGCCTGGACTATAATGGAATGGAACACATTGAACGGAACAAACTAGCTTATTTCATTTTTTCTTAACTATGCCCGGACTATAATGGAACAGAACACATTAGCCTCTTTCACATACATAACTAGAGTGCCCGAACTATGATGGAACGGAACACACTAGCTTCATTTCATATACTTAACTAGTGCCCTAACTATGATTGGACGGCACACACTAGCCTTGTTACTTATAAAATATCATACTTGAGCATGTACTTTAAACCAAATCTCGTTTTGAGCAAAACCATACTTTTAGAAAACCCTTCTTTGAACAAATGCTATACTTTGAGCAGGATCATACTTAAACGGAAATCATACTTTAAATGGAAATCATAATTTAAACAAAAACCATGCTTTACCGAAATCATAATTTGAACGGAACTCATACTTTAAAACAAAACTCTTTTCTTCAACACTTGTATTCCATGAAAACCCAATCATATAAGCGTGAGTGATCATGTATATCATTTGTGTGCTATAAGGAAAGCGAGAAAATCCTAAAACATGCTTAATCTATACATACTTTACAATAACAAGACCATAGGCCATTGGATTCATCAAAAACCATTTATAAATCCTAATATCTAACAATAATTCTTAATGTAGGCAACTAGTAGAGTGTATCTACTTCTTTTCTTGAAAACTATGCGTTTGATTATTCCTAAGTAACTTAGTAGAGGATATTTATCATTTTTCATCAAAACTACACATTCCATCAATTCTTTATTTGAGAATTCATAACAAAGCTAGATAGTAGATTAAATCTACCTTGTAAAGTTTAGGTAAAAGACTTGAGAAGGCTTGTGGAAGTGAAATCCAAACCTCAAAGGTGCGTGGAAGTGAGATCCAAGCGTGAGGAAGAACCAAGCCTTGGTGGCAAGATTCGAGCTCCACCTTGAGCTCAATTGAAAACCCCCTTTTGGAAACCTAGGTCTCTCTATTTTTCTGTCAAAAAATCACTCTCAAGGTGTCAGAACCCTTAATCGCATGAAAAATGGGTATTTATAAAGTTAGGTTTGTGAAAAACCTTAAAAAAAACGAATCTGCGCAATCTCGCTCGAGCGAGGCTTAATCTCGGTCGAGCGGGAAGTTCTGGGCAAGTCTAGCTCGAGTGGACTTAGATATCACTCGAGCGGACTTGGATCTTGCTCGAGTGAGCTGCTCTCTGTAACTCAAAATTGCCGATTTTGTCCAGTTCGCTCGAGTGGACTTGAATCTCGCTTGAGCGATATTTTTCTACAAAACCTTGCTTCGGTGTTTCGACCATAACTTTTGGCTCGCTTATCGGATTTAGGCGATTCAACTTGTGTTTGACTCAAAATCTAAAGACGGACCATTTTGTCACTAATGTAGAAGTCCTAAGTTTGAGTTATTAATAGCCTAAATTAGCCTTAAAGTGGAGGGACTGTTAAGACATCTCTCATTTGACACTTAGAACATTTTCCACCTTTTGTTGTTACCATTCTAAACACTTGGAGTATTTCCTATACCCTTCCTTTGCACATTAACATAACCCAATCCCTTAGAGTACTTTACTCTTTGCTTCATCACTCACATACTTCTACCCAACTAAACTCAAGGCAAAAACCTTCTTTATCATTCATCATACGACTATAACAATACAAGAAGATTTTTGACCTTCACAACCTATTTGCAAAACTATTCACAACATTGCAAAACATTCCGGGGTTATAAACACACTTAGGTTATTTGATACCCTATGCTTTTAGATATTTAGAGTATTCTTATATTCTTGTTTTCAGACTCAACATACACACGTAAAGCCCTCACTTCACTTTCCTCAAACCAAGGACCGATGAAAGTCTTTAGGCCTTTACATACACTATTCAAGTGCACTATTCCCTACCTTATTCACATGAACAGTGAACCCAAATTTCGGGGCTCTATATCCTCCCCCTCTTATAAAAATTTCGTCCTCAAAATTTGAACGCTTTGCACACAAGCGGTGATAATTTTCCCCTTCTTCCATCTTGCTAACATGAACATACAAAATTAATACGAATCATGACAAAAGGATGGTCAATTCCAATGTCGACCACCACATGGCTAGGCATTCTAACAAGGTGTCTGGGCGTTATACACAACTAAACACCATTCCATACAGACAATACCCATAACATATAATTAGCATGTTGTGATACCTATTGTATATTTAGCACACCATATATAATACATGTAGGAATATACTTGAAACAATATAAACATACAGTTGAGGTTTTCCTAACGTAATACACTAAGTTCGGTTGAGATTTCAACCAGTTTTTGACTAAGACTAAATTGTTTGTCTATACTTGGAATATGACTCCCTAGACGAACCTAATGCCTAGGCTTTGATACCACTTCTGTCACGACCAAAAATCCCACCTAGGAGAAATGAGACTTTGGCGTCGTGACCAATACTTCAAATCATCCTGTAAGAGCATATAAGGCACACAAAACAATGGACTTGAAAATTACTTTCTTCTATATATAGTCTTCTAAGTACAAACGTTTACAATAACTGAAATATAAACTAAGACATGTACATAAGATCCCTAGCTTGAGTTACCAACTCAAACTGATACAAAAATCCCAGAAACGAAAACCCAAATACATCTCTTTCACTCTCATCCACCCATCAGTGGGGACACCTTTCAAGGCCCCTCTCATCCTCCAGAAAACTGCCCATTGGTTCCTCTACATACACCTCCTCGAACCATGGTTCTGGAGCGTGTGTGTCTACCTAGTGTACTTGTCGAAGTAACAGTTCGGCTGAGCATGAAATACTCAGCGTATATAAGGTACTAGCTAACCATTTTATGAACATCACATTAGCATGCTTGCATATACATACAAGAAGGCATTTCAAAGTATGAACAATACTGATATCAGCGTGCGAAAGCTATAATTCTTTTCAAAACCTATCATGTGCCTACCTTTTGAAAATCCTAATTCAATCACACATTTCAAACCTCATTTCAATATTATTTGCATATATTTTCAAATCCAATGCTTTTAAACTTTTCTTTAAAAACCATACTTTTGTCATTTTCATCATACCCTTTACTTTCCAAATCACATATTCCATGCATACATTATATCTTTACAAGTATTATACTTCACATGCATTACTCTTAAAAATATCATATTCATCACATGCATATTTCTTTATTCTTTCCACATTCAATACACATGCAAATCTCTTTACAAGTACATTATTTCACGCATGCTTTTTTTTTTTTTTATAACAATTACCATATTCTTTTCTTGCATTGCTGGTACCCGAACTATGATTGAACGACACATACTAGTGTTCTTTACACATACACATCACACATACTTTGCATATATTTCATTTCTTTTACTTTTCTTTCTTTTACTTCCTTTAACTAGTTCCCGGACTATGATGGAACGGAACACAATAGCTTCTTTCACTTGCTTAACTAATGCCCGGACTATAATGGAACATAACACATTAGCTTCTTATCTTTTCTTGACTAGTGCCCGGACTATGGTGAAATGGAACACACTAGCTATTTCACTTACTTAACTAATACCCGGACTATAATAGAACAGAACACATTAGCTATTTCACTTGCTTGACTAATGCCCGGACCATGATGGAATGGAACACATTAGCATCTTATCATTACTTGACTAGTGCCCGGACTATGGTGGAACGGAACACACTAGCATGTTTCACTTGCTTAACTAGTGTCCGGACTATAGTAGAATGGAACACACTAGCTTCTTTACTTGCTTAACTAATGCATGGACTATAATGAAATGGAACACATTAGAATCTTTCACTTGCTTGACTAGTGCCCGGACTATAATGGAACGGAATACATTAGCTTCTTTACTTGTTTAACTAATTCCGAGACTATAATGAAACAAAATACATTAGCATCTTTCACTTACTTGACTAGTGACCGGACTATGGTGGAACGGAACACACTAGCTTCTTTACTTGTTTAACTAATGCCCGGACTATAATGGAACAGAACACATTAGCATCTTTCACTTACTTGACTAGTGCCCAGATTATGGTGGAATGGAACACACTAGCTTATTTCATTTTTTCTTAACTAATGCCCAAACTATATTGAAATAGAACACATTAGCCTCTTTCACATGCATAACTAGTGCTCGAACTATGATGGAACGGAACACACTAGCTTCATTTTATATACTTAGCTAGTGCCTGAACTATGATTGGATGGCACACACTAGCCTTGTTACACATAAAATTTCATACTTGAGCATGTACTTTAAACCAAATTTCCTTTTGAGCAAAACCATACTTTTAGAAAACCCCTCTTTGAACACATGCTATACTTTGAGCGGGATCATACTTAAACGGAAATCATACTTTAAACGGAAATCATAATTTAAATGAAAACCATGCTTTAAAGAAATCATAATTTGAACGGAACTCATACTTTAAAACAAAACTCGTTTCTTCAACACTTGTAATAGATGAAAACCCGATCATATAAGCATGAGTGATCATGTATATCATTTGTGTGCAATAAGGAAAGTGAGGAAATCCTAAAACATGCTTAATCTATACATACTTTACAATAACAAGGCCATAGGCCATTGGATTCATCAAAAACCATTTATAAATCCTAATATTTAACAATAATTCATAACATAGGCAACTAGTAGAGTGTATCTACTACTTTTCTTGAAAACTATGCGTTTGATTATTCTTAAGTAACTTAGTAAAGAGTATTTATCATTTTTCATCAAAACTAAACATTCCATCAATTCTTTATTTGAGAATTCATAACAAAGCTAGATAATAAATTGTATCTAACTTGAAAAGTTTAGGGAAAAGACTTGAGAAGGCTTGAGAACGCTTGTGGAAGTGAAATCCAAGCTTCAAAGGTGCGTGGAAGTGAGATCCGAGCGTGAGGAAGAAGATCCAAGCCTTGGTGGTAAGATTCGAGCTCCACCTTGATCTCAATTGAAAACCCCCTTTTGGAAACCTAGGTCTCTCTCTTTTTCTCTCAAAAAATCACTCTCAAGGTGTTAGAACCCTTAATCCCACGAAAATGGGTATTTGTAAAGTTAGGTTTGTTGAAAACCTTTTAAAAAAATGAATTTGCACAATCTCGCTCGAGTGGGAAGTTCTCGGCAAGTCTCGCTCAAGCGGACTTGGAACTCGCTCAAGTAGACTTGGATCTCGCTCGAGCAGGCTGCTCTCTATAATTCAAAATTGTTGATTTTGTCCAGTTATCTCGAGCGGACTTGAATCTCGTTTGAGTGAGATTTTTCTGCAAAACCTCGCTTCAGTGTTTCAGCCATAACTTTTGACTCGCTTATCGAATTTAGGCGATTCAACTTGCGTTGGACTCAAAATTCAAAGATGGACAATTTTGTCATTAGTGTAGAAGTCCTAATTTTGGGTTATTAATAGTCTAAATTGGCCTTAAAGTGGATGGACTGTTATGACATCCCTCATTTGACACTTAGAACCTTTTCCACCTATTGTTCTTACCATTCTAAACACTTGGAGTATTTCCTATACCATTCCTTTGCACATTAACACAATCCAATTGCTTAGAGTACTTTTGCTCTTTGCTTCATCACCAACATACTTCTACCCAACTAAACTCAAGGTAAAAACCCTCTTTATCATTCATCACATGACTATTACAATACAATAAGGCTTTTGGCCTTCACAACCTATTTGCAAAACTATTCACAGCATTGCAAACTTGGTTTCCGGGATTATAAACACAATTAGGTTATTTAATACCCTATGCTTTTAGACACTTAGAGTATTCTTATATTCTTGTTTTCAGACTCAACATACACACGTGAAGTCATTTCACTTTCTTCAAACCAAGGACCCATGGAAGACTTTAGGCCTTTACATACACTATTCAAATGCACTATTCACTGCCCTATTCATATGAACAGTGAACCCAAATTCCGGGGCTCTACACATACTTTCACCTACATTCAATACCATATAGTCTAGACTGTTTTGGGGTTGAGAGAGAACATAAGCATGCTTAGACCTTGATTCAATACTAGAGTACATGCATTTCTCAAAGTTGTTCATATCATAAAATTCCAAGAAATAGAGTGAACAAAGAAAACTCCTACATTTTGCTAGGAGCAATCTGGTAGGATGTTGTGTGGTCCTAATCATCTTTTTGCTGTACAATCCATCAAGTCTTCACTATGATCTTTTACTCAATCATATGTTACATGAGACTAATTTAACTTAGACTCTTATCTCAAAGCAGGTTTTTTTCCTATAAATTATTGTTAGCATCCTACGAACAAATATTTCTTCTATGACTGCTGTAGATGAAATATCTCAGCAAGATTGATGGTCATTAAGAAAATTCTCGGGATTCTAAACTTTGTTTTCTCATATGTCATCAAGAAATCCAGTCAGTTTGAGATAGAACTTTGGGAAAATCTCAAGATCTAGAAGGTGCAGGAAAAAGAGGAAGCGCTGAAAACTCTGAAGGATGGTTATCAATTATTGTCAAGATTTCCACTAGTGACATCTGATAACCAAATAAATCTCTCTTAACACAACATGGAGATCTCGAAGCAGATAAAGGACAAGAAGGTGTTAGGAGTAGCACTTGGCCACAAAAAAATAACAACTAGGGAATGTTCTGTCATATCCTTGATGTTTTTTTTTGTTTTGTTTTGTAAATGTGTGTACAAAATTTTCCCTTGAATGTTTTTATGTAAATGATGTACAGAAAATGTTCGGGTAGGCCAACTCTGGTATTCCTTTTGCCAATATGAGGGTTACTAATTTATGGCTTACAATGTGTAGTTTCACTCAAATTGATGTAAATATTTAGCTATGGGCCTTGGGAAGCCTTTTATAGACAAATTGGAACTCTCTCTATAAATAGCATGTACTGTATGGCCCAGTTGCGTCTTTGGAAGATTTGCGATTAGGGCTAGCAAAATCCTTACAAAAATAATACAAGGGCTCCTGGCACATTGCAACATTTCAAGATGTTGATTTTCATGGCAATGTTTATTAGAATGCAGAAATTTTCATACACAATTCTCAACCATTACTCAATTTGTTTTTTTGTGAATTGGGAACAGTTTATAATCTATATAATATTTTGAACCTTTTTTTATCTGGAATTTGTGAAACCAATTTCAAGATAAAATTAGGCCAGCACGTCCCTTGCATGGGCCAGCCTTACTAGTGTATTTAAAATGGGGAAGAATCCCCTACATTGACATCTAAATCGAATAACATCCTAGTTGACTTGTATTAGTCAACAACTCTTAATTTGCGGATGTTGAGCAAAATATATTGGGGGTCCAAACTAATATGTGCACAAAGTCTTGAGTTAAAAAATAATTATTTACCTTTCTTGCCAAACATATGTTGATGATTTGTCACTACCAAAAAAAAAAATGTTGATGATTTGTCACTTGAATGAAATTAATTCCTCATTTATCCTTAACTAAAGCGGTCTTATATACAAGATGACTCTATAGTATAATCATAGTCTCTTTTGAATCACTCAGTTAAGAGGCATTAATTTGAAGAAATCTTTCATGATAGTGGAAGACTACAGCGTGGAAGGACATGGTAGCAATAATTCAAGAATTAAACTTAGTTTCAAATTATTTTTTTTGGTATGAGACATACGGTTAGGCTGCAACCCCGGTTAGTAAGTCAAGTATCTGTTCTAAGTTAAAGGCGGGTGAAGAGTGCAACCCACTCTTATCCTCTCGGGAATGGAACCCGGAATTAAACTCAGTTTCAATTCAACCCCGACATTTTCAACGGGCTTGCACTACTCTGTGGAAGACAGTTGCACATAATCTCTGTTAGGATGCCCCAAATAACTTAGAAAATAATTTAATTGATTTTCAACATAGTCCCACATTGTTTTTTTTTTTTTTTGTGTGTGTGTTGGGTTGGGGGGGGGGGGGGGGGGGGAGCTATATCCACTTTCATTTTCATGCACTTTTCTCTTTTTTGAACAAGACAAAAAAATCTTGTAGTTTTTGTAGGGCTCACAAGTTATCTTTAGTCTTCTTGTTCACAAAATTGGAAAATAAGTGGACCTGTTTTTTGTTTTTTTGCTTTTTGTTTATGTGTACACTAACATCATTTTTCAATGTTAATTGGCTCTTGACACTCAAGACACTTGTTTGTATGTTAGTAGATTAGTAAATTGAGGACTTTCCAACTCCACACCAACTCAAACTCGATTCCTTCCTAATGGGGGGCACATTTTCTATCACTGGAACAACGTTTAGGGAGATTTTTAGTCCCACATTGCCTTTACTAATGCAGATGTGATGTGCTTTTTAGAAAGACTGAAGTTAAGACACATAAGACTGTTTACCAACATGATTCTCAAAGAGAGCCAAATACAACCTCATAGTAACTTTCAATTAGTGAGTGGTTACAAGTTTATCCATATCTCCTTTTTGGTTACTTAAGTCCGTTTGGATATAGACTCAAACTATTCCCAAACTGTTTGGCTACAAGTTTTATCTTGATCTGAATAACTCTATCATTGACTTAGCTTAACTTATCATTGAATGTTTGGCAATAATTTTCTTCATGTTTGGTGGCAATTCCCATTCTAGTCATGTTTACAATTGTTCCATTTTTTGTTGCATGATATATTGTCTTGACAATGAAGCACAGTTTACACCCCATGCAACAATGAGCTTGATGAAAACAAAGCCCTGATCAAAATTTTTATTTTGGACAAGGGGGTATCCGGGTCCACCCAACTAATCCCCCTGGCATGTACAGAGCCCTCTCTCCACACGCACCAAGAAAGTCAGCATAAATCTGGAGGGTGGTCAAAGAGGAGATGGAATCGAACTCAAAACCTCCGCTTTTTGATCATGCCTTTGCCTTGATAGAATGTTAGTAAATTGAAGGTTTTCCAATTGCCTCATCCCTAAGAGACTCAAACCCGAGTCTCCCCCCTTGAAGGACACTTTTTACCACAGAAACAACTAGGGAGTGTGTGAGGATAACAACTTTGCCTAATATGGGCCGGACCAGGGCTGGGCTTATAAAAGGGTCACTACTGTTAGGATTTACTAAAAGATTGACAAAACTTATGTACAATCCACACCAATTTGCGGATCAGTAAAGCTCTTGTTTTATGAGATTCATGTATTTCAAGCAATATATGGCTTCTGTGTAGAAGGAGTTGGGTTATGAGGTCCAACATCTTGTTGCTGACAAATTCAGCAGTAATTTCCATTTAAAAGATATGAGCATAGAGTTACTGCATATTTCAGGGTGGTTTGGAAAACTAGGTTTCGTTAATTTAAGAAAAAAAAATAAAAATCAGCAGTGCTCATGCTATGCATTCTCTGTAACCATACTGGAGTTTTTATGCATCATTGTTTATCTTTGTAGCCCAGCTCTTATGATTTGCTATAGGGTGTATAATTTATGATTAGTCAATTCAGAAATGTTGCCAAAATTCATTTTGGTCATTTAATGGTTGGTTTTCAAGTATTTCCATTACAATATGTGTCTCTACATTCTCTCATGCTGCTGTTTCTTAGACTTCATCACTTGAGCATTTGCTTGCAGAAGCCTGTTTAATGTGAATACTCAAAAACTTTATTGAGTTTGTTGCCCTGAAGGGGTGGACGCCTCATGAAGCGGAAGGTCCTGGGTTGGGGATACCTGAGTTCCCCCCTACATACCCCCCCTAGCCCAGCTCTAAACTTTGCGGACTTTCAGTTATTGAACCCTACCCTACCTCTTAAGGCTGAAAAATTGAGTCAATTTTGGGCTTTTCCTTGGGCCAGGCTAGGCCAGCTGGGGCAATTGACACCCCTAAATTTTTCTGGTCATATATTGTTACCAAAAAGTCTTTAACTGGACATTCAGCAGTTCAATTTTATAGACTTTACAGCTAAAGATCTTTAAGTTAAAGCTTAAAAATTAAATATTCCCAAACGCTATCTAAGTAGGTTATATGATTAATCTATCCTCTTAAGATGATCTATAAGAACATTGGGAAATATCTTTAAATTAGCAATTGGAGATGACTAAGCATCCACAAAGACTATTGGTTGCTGTTATCAATAGCAACTAATCATAAATCTTAAATACTTCAATTTAATAAAAAAGTTGTCATACACATGGCATTACATTAATGGCTTCCATGAATTTAAATTCCAAAGCTGCATCAGAAACTTAGCTTCAGTTTACCTCTTACCTCGGGCATCCACACATCATTGGACATGTGGCATTTTAAAGGAGGAGAGATATCTAAGTAGGTATCGAATTGGTCCACCTTGGGCATCCACTAGAGGTAAGCCGAAGCCCCGAAACTTCTATCGAAAAAATATATTCAAAGTAAGAAATTGTACTACATTGATAACAGCATTTCTTATCGAAAATCAATGTACCTGGAAAAAGAGGCAGACAAGATGATAAAAAAAAGGAATAGGTTTGATAGAAACAGTCACCAATGTTTCTGCATTTCTCAATACCCACTTCAATAGAAACACCCACCAAAAGATATAATGAATGTGCACCACAATTCCTCACTAGCGCACCTTAGTGTGGACTACAGTACCCATTAGTGCCCCTTTAGCGGCCAACCCTCGAAAAAAATACAAAAAAATAAAAAATAAAAAATAATATCATTTGAGAAGCCCGGATTGATTTGAATAAATAAAAGTAAAACATATTTCTTAAGGGGGGAATTTGCTTCTAGTTCAGTTCATGATACTGAAACAACCCACTATATAGATGGGGTGGGCTCAGAATTTTGATCATTACCACCTTGTTGTTTATTTTTTTTGTCAATATGGGTGGATGCCATCACCTTCATACAACAACAGTTGTACCCAACAATGCCTGTCAAGATTCCAACATCCCTAACTAAAATAACAAATACTCTCTCAAAGCATGTCATGTACTAAACTAGATCTACTTAAAAATAAGTTTGGATATATCACACTAATACAGAAATACATAGGTATAGGGACTGAACCACATGGGGCCGAGGGATTGGAGCTCTTCTTAAACTTTTGAAAAAAAAAAAATTTATAGTACAACAAGGTGGCCTAGGGGCTGGGGTGGAGCCAAGGGACGAGAGGGGTTAGCCCCTGAACTTTTGAGAAAAAATAAATAAATTTATACTATATTAGTTAATTTAAGAGGGCATCCCTTAACTTTTGAAAAAAAAAAGTTTAAGTTTTATACTATATTAATTTAATTTAAGAAGACATAGCAATAGGGAAGAGGGGAAGCAAATCGTTAGTGATATTCACTGTGTTCTTTTATGTGACCATGAGTATTTAAAAGGCGGTGATCTCTTGTCTTGTACGGACTTAACAACTGTACAAGAGATTGGGGCTTCAAATAGTCCGGCCACAGGAAAGAAGGCAGTGTTCAATCGTGATTGATTGAATTCAGAGAAAATTCAATCACACCCATAGGGTCAACACGTGTCCCTTTTAATCTTTATTAACAGTACTGATTAAGACCGTTAGAGTTCAATAATCTAAAATTGATTTTTAGAAAATCTTTTTAAAAAAATTTAACCCACTCCGGCAAGGGAACAGCTGTCCCCAACTAAAAAAAAAAATATTTATTTTACACATACCCAAAGATAAAGGAAGAAACAAAAGTGGACAAAGTTGGAGACTGGGATCTCACTAGAAATAAGTGTTTAAAAAGGCATTGGATTTATTCTGGCGCCCGAGTCACGCCATCGGACGTCAATTCATCATGGCAACGGGCGATAAAAAGGGAAGAGATATCAAAGGAGAAGTCAAAATCATGGAGAGAAAATTAAATGACTTCTCCCCTTTTTATTGCCACTGCCCAATTATGAATGGACGCACCATGGCGTGACTCGGGCGTCCGCCGGAGTAAATCCGATGCCATTTGAAAATGAATGGAAGTTGACTTTTAGTAGTGTTTTATTCTTCTATATAAACACCACTTACCTTCTCCAGCTCTGGTATCCAATCGATCTATAGACTATATGGAGGAGAAGGCTTTGATTCGAATGCTTATACTCTTTCTGGGGTTCTCCTATGTTCTATCCTCTGCTGCAGTTCCTCTGTCTAGTAAGAATTCTTTCATCGGTTTCATTTATCCCTTGGACCTGCTTCTTTTCATGAATTTTCTTTGTAGCTAATAGTACTGATTTCTGGATCATTCATTCTCTGGTTTGCAGGGATCTTCAAGTCAATTAATGCAAACCCATCAGCCCAAGAATTGATGGCGCAGGTTCTCTCTCTCTCTCTCTTTCTCTCTCATATAAATGATAACGAGGCCCCATACTGAGCCACAAGGGAATAATGGATTTATGCTCCAAAATGACATGCCAAGAAAATGGTCTAGACTTGACTAGATGGTGTTGGTATGGTCATGTTGTGCATACAATTAGGAAAAAATTAACTTACATAGTAAACTTGCTTTAATCTTGCAGGGTACAATGGGTTTGAGGTCTGATGGAGAATTATTTGAGATGGAAGAAGGATTTATACATGGCAGGATGGATATTCAAACTACTGACTACCATACAGGACCAAACCACGACCATGATCCCAAGACCCCGAATAGAAGTTGAATTCAAATTTCTTTATTTACAGATCATGAAAAACAAGGAGGGGAGAGTTGTGATCTTTAGTTAGATTGTCTAATTAGAATGTCTTTCTCAATTAATAACCATTGAAGATTCTGCTTGATCTTCACTTTAAACGTGGATCACAAGAGGGGAATGTAGCTTTATATTATGAATTCTCTAGTGTAGTTTCTGTTGTCCTTCTGTAACGTAATCTATTGTTAGTGATGGTGAAAAGATGTGTTTATGTAGACCAAAACATAGTATGGTTTTTCATTACCTCCCTTTTATGGGATCATGATGTGTTTTTCTATACGTTTATTGGTTATATATATCTGACTAAGTTGCAATAGATCGACCTGTGACAAACCTCGGCGAGGAGTGTGTAAGGTTGGTTGTCCATGAAGATCTAACTATACAAAATCAATGTAACAAAATACTCGAGGAATTCATAAAATCACCTCTTCTTGACATTAATCAAGGAATATGGTTATGAAAAGTAATTATATACCTTACTATTAGTCACCGAATCTACGAATTCAAAGAAATTTCAGTGAGAAGACTAACTTCCTCTTCTAGGATTATAAAGACTACCAAACACCTAGAACTCTTGCTACAATTCAATGACATGAAACTTGCTAATCGATCTTTAGACTTCAGAAACCCGGGCTTTGTAATTATTGTATTTTAGTGATTCTTGTGTACGTTTGAGTTCGATAATTCATCAGTGAATTGTCAGGCATTTTCCCATTGTTCAATATGTTCCTAGCCTCAAAGTTCCTATAAAGAGTTTGTTCCATGGTGTTCCAGGAGAGTATCTTCCCGATATTTCGTACGGTTTTGGTCCCATGTCTCCCATTAGAGGAAACCTCAAAGAAGGGTAATCGGATTTGACAATATGGGGTTGGTGGGCGATGATCCTGAAACGAAAACATGAATCCTTCTGGGAGAGCAGATGAGGTAAGTCCATGAAACCTATGTCCATTATCAAATTGACCATCTGCATGAAAGGTGGGAGGAGTATTCAAATGACTCACACTAGGAACAAGGTGACTTCCTATAGCTCTAGGAGAGAAAATTAATCTCACTGATTACTCCATGTACATTAGGTATGGAGATCTTGAAATATGCCGTTGGTTGCGATATGCGCTTTATAAGGTGAGGATGAGCAGTGTAAAAGGAAAGAGGAGCTACCAGGAAGAGAAGATAAAGGTAGGGGGAGAATGAGGAGATGATTTCATTTTTTTTACCGGGTTCCTACTATTTTTTTTTTTCATAATTCACGTATCTGTCAAAAGATGGATTTGAAGTCCATCCTTCATCGTGAGAATCCAGTTTAATTTTCTGAAAAACTTGGTTGTCTTAATCTTTGTGTACTTATCTAAGTCTGTGTTTCATTACTCTCTTTCTTTAACTTTATAATATGGAAGTTTGATCCTACTATAATTAATACAACTTTGGACATCTTCTTTATTCATGTAGATAAGTACCACAATATTCAACATTTTTCTAGTCTAAAAAGTAGTTAAACAATCTCAAAAGTCTATCATATGCATCTAGAAATCACATAGAAAACCAATCTTGTATAGAAAACTCATGTTGAAAACCCATCTAGCAATCACATAGAAAACCAAACTCATCTAATAATCACACTAAAGATTCATCAAGCATTGAACACCTTAAGTATGGTCCATCTTTCCTTCATCATTTGAATAATGTTAATGTGATTTTCTAATTTTTTTTAGGGGTCCCTTCTTCTGGTGGAACTTTTAAAGTCTTGAACTTTCATTATTTCATGTCTTTACTTAATGTCTAGACCTATATTATTTCATAGAGTGCAAAAGTTCTACAAATATAGAACTTTCAAGTTCCAACAAAAATTTTGGATTTTTTAAGTTCCACACTTGTGGAGCTTCTAATTAAACTGAACCTCCTGATAAATCCAAGAAACCATTGTGCAAAAGAGTTAGAAACCCTCTCTCCTCTCCTCCCATACTCTAACCTTTTGTTCTAAAATATTAATGTTCTGGACTTTTAAAAGTTCCACTAGAAGAATGGAGCCTAGTAGATTGTTCTTCATCTTTTGACCATATCATAATCAAAAATTTTTAATCTGTTAAAATATCAAACTTCTCCACGTGTTAGACCTACTCTTGCTTTTGTGGAAACATTTGGAGTAAATGCGACTGGGGCTAGAACTACTTGAATAACTCCGATCCGAACAAATCTCTCCATAAAGAACAAAAATGGCCAATCCTGAAATTAAAATCACACTATTTGTGCTGGTCGTTCCCTTATTCCAACGGAATTAATTACAGAGGGTTTGAGTGTATGCATGTAGGAACTAACCCTAGGCTGTAATCAACCCGGCTGCTAAAGAAGCCGTGAATATGAGTGTTTTTAGATCATCTGCTCCAAGGAGATGGAATTTCACAAAACCATGGTGGTTGAGTAGAGGTATGCAAAGGATTGACAATCTTTTTATTTTGGAACTCCGGGGTGTCCCCAACCCGTTGGGTCAGGAAAAATCCCCGAGGGTGCGACGTGAGCCCACAAACGGCCACACCAGGTAAGTCCGGGTAAACCCGTGCGGGGCTGGCCCTAGAACCCAGGACCTCCCACTTGGGAAAAGGCCCAAGAACCACTGGCCCGAGATGGGGAGTGAGAAATGGAACCCAGGACCTCCCACTTGGGGAAAGGCCCAGGAACCACTGGTCCACCCCTTTGGAGTTAAGGACTGGCAATCTTAGCCATTGCTCACCCATCAATTCTAATAACATTTCTTAGAAACCTGCTTCTGTCAGTATGCAAATGTTGACCTTGAAGAATTTGAGGCAATCGGTGATGATTTCCTTTTCATTTTACCAAATATAAGTACTAATTCATCCCAGGCAAATTTTAGAGAAAAAAATAATAATTTTGTTCTACTTTCTCCTTCCATTCCATAAAATATATAAATAATTGGAATCCTCTCTTCAAATGATTATAAACCCAACGTCCATTGACTCAATAGCATAAATCTATGTTAGAAAACTATAAATCTTACTGTATCAATAGAAAAAAGAGAGATTGAAAAGGAAAAAAAAAGGTAATTTAACCCCTCTTAAGAGAGAGAAAAAAACATTTTCCCATTTCTTAAACATTTTCTCCAAAAGAAAAACATTTTGTCTTTTTTAGATTAACCATAAGTAGGAGCTCCAGTTGAAGACAAAACTGCAGCAACCCAAAATATGCCCAAATAGGGTTATGGAAATTACAGAAAAAGAATTTAGTTGAAAGAAATACTTTTTCTTTATATTTGTAATTCCTAAACTACCATTACCATAAGACATATTTTGGGTTGCTCTGGTACTTCTCACTTCAATTGGAGTTCCAGTTCATAGTTAATCTCTTTCTTTTTCTTGTATTCATACATTGATGTCAAAATGTGATTTTTTTACTAAAACAAAAAACCAAAGTTTTAACGGAGTTTTGCTAATGGTTTTCCTTGGATGACTCAACTTGTAGAACCCCAGAACTCTATTTCATAGGAGTTGAATAGTATTTGAAAGGCCTAATGGCCTTCTATGTACTTCGGTGTGGTGAAATGATATGAGAGAGTTTGGATTTTTGTATGTGATATGTGTGTGTGCAAAAAACCAAAGGAAAGAGAGAGAGAACACTCTAAGTGTGAAGAACAAGAGTGGAAACATTCTTGTTATGGAAAAATGAAGAAAAACATCAAAATAGGCAAAAAAAAAAATAGGGCAACCGGTCGACCGAGCATCAAATCCGGTCGACCGCACTTTATTCGGTCTACTGAGTCCAAATCCGGTTGATCAAAGGTCGCAAAAATTTGTATGGGGTTTTAGTCTAGAGGGGTGAATTTCAACCGGTCGACCGAGTGCAATATCCGGTTGACTGAGTGTGCCCTTTTGTGCTGTAACCGACTCTTTGGGATATTTTAAGGGTATATGAGTCTTTGGCTCATTCCCAAACATCTAGAAAACCCTCATTTCTGTGGCTAAGGGTTACAAGAACCCTTAGAGAGTTGAAAGAGATATTTTAGAGATAGGGAAGAGAGAGAAGCTAGGGTTTTGAACCTAGATCAAAGGTGAAGCTTTGCTTGAGCTTTCGAAGTTTGATCTTCACTTCCACGAGCTTCTTCAAGCTCGAACCTCGCTTCCAATGTGTACCTCTCACGCTCTAGGCGATTTCGACAAGTAGATACACTCTACTATGCGATTTTGTTGTACTTCTTATTGAAAAACCAATATGTGAAGCATGAAATTTATGTGAAGCTACTAGGGAATCCTACTAGTTTACTTGTAATGATCTTGTACTTAAAAGAATTTATGAAAATGAAATGTTTTGATGAAGCTAAGTGTATTGCCCTATGTGTATACTTATGTGTTAGTTGGAATGAAATAGAAAAAAATGTGCCATGTGTTAAATGTTTCCATCGTTCTCATGTTCACTCACAATTGTATATGTGCAAGTGTATTACATGATTAGATTTCTCATGTGTATGTGTATCGAAAAAGAGTAAAGTGAAATGATGTTAAAAAAGATAAGTGTATTGGGAGTATGAAAATGGACTTCTACCAACCTAGGTAGAGCATTGGGCATATAATCTAAAGTGAAGCCATGTGTATGGGAAGTATAAAAATGGACTTTTACCGACCTAGGTAGAGCATTTGGCATATGATCTCAAGTGAAGCTATGTGTATGGGAAGAATGCAAATAGACTTCTACTCTAGGTACAATATTTGGCATTTGTTATGGGTAAACTATGTGCAAAGATATCCACGGGGAGGTGGATGAAGCTGCTAATGAATTTCTATCATTCTAGGAAAGCATTAGGAGGCTCCATGTGTATGTGAATGCTAATGAAATTCTACCACTCTAGGTAGAGCATTTGTCAAAGTCATGTGTACACTCCCATAAAATCCATGTGTAAAGCAAGTGAAAGTTTCATATGTAAAGTAAAAGAGATAAAAGAAAAGAAAAGAAGAATGATTTCGAAAGATAAGTGATGTTTTTGTATCGTATCGCACATGTGTATTTGGAAAGAGGTTTCCTTATGTGTTTCAGTGCATGTGTATCCTATGAATTGCTTATGTGAAACATGTGATATTATGACATATTATCTAGTGGTTTGTATACGCTGAGTATTCCATGCTCAACCGATTTGTTATTATCGACAGGTAGATTTGTTATTGCTCCCGAGCCATGGGTTGAAGGGGATTACTACAAGCTTAAGCCTACGATAGATCATCTGCTCGAGCATAGAGCACCGGATAGGTGGTCCTATCTAGACTATTGTTGAGAGACGTGAGAGAGTGATATTTTGTATTTTAAAGCAGGGAATGTCCGCTTAATACTCATTTCTGTTGTTTGTAAACTCTGTTAGTTCAGACTTGGAGTATATTCAGGTTTAATATATTAAAAATTTTCCGTTTCCAGTAAATGTTGCATTGTGTATTTCACAGGATGGTATAATATAATTTTGGTTATGACCCAAAAGTATCCTAAACTTCTAAGGTGTATTTTGGGTCGTGACAGAGTTGGTATCAGAGCTTAGGGATTAGTTTCCCTCGAGGCTCAGTTGTCTTCAAAGCGGAAGTTAGGATTAAGGAGTCGTATTCCAAGTATAGACTAATAAAATAGTCTTAGTATAATCGATTAAGGAATTAACCAAGTTGAAAACTTGGCTTCGCTAGAAAACCATTGGTAAGATTATACTATTATGTGTATACCTCGATGTATACGATACACTATATATAAGCACTATATGCTCATTGAACTGCGGTATTTAAAGAGCGTGATTCAAATGAGACTTATGTTTTGCTATTATTCTCAGGGTTTTCATCTTGAGGCATCGCAACAGAGGGAGAGGTTATCAGATGAGAAGGTCTGAAGGAGAGATTCCAGCGGGCGATGGCAGCCCGATTTGACACTAATTTCTGGGAGCTATCTCTACGACTATGGATAGGCTTGCAGACAAGGTGGAGGTTACTACTACTCCTGTTGCACCTGCACCTCCTCTCGTGCACCACACTGCGGGATTAGAGGCCTTCCTGAGACTGTGACCTCCTATTTTCTATGAGACGATAGACCCCATGGCGACTTCGACATAGATTATGCAGTTGGAGAAGACCTTCAGGTTCCTCCGCTGCACAGATGAGTAGAGAGTAGATTGGGTCTCTTTTATGATGGAGGGTTTGGTCAAGCATTGGTGGAGAGCTACCTTGAGGCAGAGAGATGCTGCCAGGATAGGGGAGGCATGGACATGGGGAGAATTCCTTGATGGCTTCTATCATCAGTACTTCCTTACTTCTGTGAGGGAGCAAAAGGAGATTGAGTTCATGACGTTCGAGCAGTGGGAGATGAGTGTGGCAGACTATGAGGCCACTTTTGTAGATTTGTCGAGGTTCGTACCTTACTTGATCGTATCAGAGCACATACGGGTCAGGAAGTTCAAGAGAGGGCTGAAGGCTTTCATCAGCGATAGATTGTCCATGTTCCAGGTGGGAACCTAGGGAGAGGTAGTGAGCAAGGTGAAGATTGCGGAGATGAATATTGAGGAGTTCTTTCGGAGGAGGGACAATGGCTTAGGGAGAGGCATGTCTAGAGGACAGTCCAGTGGCTTAACACCATCGGAGAAAATGGCCAGGACTGATCCTTACTAGACTTCACAGTCTACACAGGCTCAGAGGCCTCCAAAGTTATCGCAGGCCTCTCATCCTACTACCACACAGGCTACCAAGTCTATGCAGCTCGCTTCTTCCACTTTAGAGCTAGGACTTTGTAGCCACTGTGGGCGGAAGCATACTAGGGATTGCTGGAATCTCTCAGGAGGGTGCTTTCACTAGGGCCTACAGGGACACATGGTTAGGGATTGCCCGGGCCGACAACCTTCATTCCAGCCTCAACCTCAGGGGAGTAGACCTCCAGTAAGGCAGGCTTCTCAGCAGGGATCTTCTCAGGTCTCTAGGATCCCACAGCCCACTCAATCGCCTCGTCAGGCAAATCATGGCCAGGTCTTCGCCATGACAGAGCAAGACACACATGTATCAGATAATGTTGTGCAAGGTATGCTCAAATTTAAGTTGTCCAATTTATAAATTATCAATAGTATGTGATTGTATATCTATGTTGTGTATGAACATGCTACCTATATGTTATGTGTGGTTTTATGTACTTGCTTGATGGAAGTTAGTTTTAATACTCAGGCACCTTATTGATAGAAGAGTGCCTAGCTCAGGTGTTGAATGAAACGGGATTGACACATTCTTTTGTATCATCCAACTTCGCGAATGGTTTTCTCTCTACACCAAGCCGGCTAGTTCAGGAGTTATCAATTTCGACTCTGCTCAAAAAGTCGGTGGATCTAGACAAAGTGTACCGGGGTTGTGTCGTGCAAGTTGGGCAACATGAGTTACGAGTTGATCTGATTATCTTAGATTTCCAAGATTTTGACGTCATCTTGGGGATGGATTGGCTCTCGACTCACCACGGTCATGTGGCGTGCTTCGAGAAGATGGTGAACTTCCAGCTTGTTGGGGCGAAGTTATTTCATTTCAGAGGGCTACGAGGAACGGACAGTGTATGATTGACTGCTCTTAGTCTCTTGAGCATGGAGGCACGAGACTCCTCAGCCATCTCGATTGTGAGTAAGTACTTGGACGTGTTTCCTGAGGAATTACTGGGATTGCCTTTTGATCGGGTGATAGGGTTTGCCATTGCTTTGACTCTAGGCATTACTTCGATTTTTAGGGCTCCATACAGGATGACCCCTATTGAGCTTAAGGAGTTAAAGGGACAGATAGAAGAGTTGTAGGGCCTTGCCTTTATCTAGCCGAGTGTTTCACCATGGGAAGCTCTTGTGCTCTTTGTGAAGAAGAAGGATGGGTCGATGAGGATTTGAATCGACTATAGGTAGCTGAACAAGGTCACGATCAAGAATCGTTATCCACTTCCTCGGACACGGGACGACTTGTTTAACCAGCTGAAGGGAGTGAAGCTCTTCTCGAAGATTGATCTTCGATCCAGATTTATCAGTTAAAGATCAAAATTGAAGACATTCCCAAGACTGCCTTCAGGATTCGGTATGGGCACTACAAGTTCCTAGTCATACCTTTTAGTCTGACGAACGCACGGGTGAATTTTATGGATCTGATGAACTGGGTGTTCAGAACATCTCTCAATCGATGTGTGATCGTGTTTGTTGATGATATCCTTGTGTATTCTAGGACACGGGATGATCATGTGAGAGACCACCGCCTTACGTTGCAGACTCTTCGAGAGCATAGCCTTTATGCTAAGTTGAGCAAGTGCGAGTTTTGGTTGGAGAGGATGGCATTCCTTGGCCACGTGGTGTCTGCAGAGGGTATCTTAGTTGATTCTGCAAAGATAGAGGCAGTGAAGAACTGGGAGAGGCCTAAGAGTGTTACTGATATCCGCAGTTTTCTTGGCTTGGCAGGTTACTATTGATAGTTCATAGAAGGGTTCTCCAACATAGCGGCTCTGCTTACTCACTTGATGCAGAAGAATGCTAAGTTCACCTTGAGTGACAAGTGCGAGAGTAGCTTCACAGAGTTAAAGAAGAGGCTTACTACGGCCCCTATTCTCACAGTTCCATCTGGGAGTGATGGTTTCGTAGTATACAGTGATGCTTCACAAACTAGGCTAGGATGTGTTCTATTGCAGCACGGGATGGTCATCGCCTATGCTTCCTGGCAGTTGAAAGATCATGAGAAGAACTATCCTGCGAATGATCTAGAGCTTGCAGTGGTTATCTTTGCTTTGAAGATTTGGCGACACTACCTTTATGGGGAACAGTTCAATGTGTTCACGGATCACAAGAATTTGAAGTATATGTTTTCCCAGAAGGAACTGAATCTGAGGTAGCGTCGATGATTAGAGTTCATGAAGGATAATGAGTGCTCTATCCAATACCACCCGAGTAAGGTTAATGTGGTGGCAGATGCTCTGAATAGGGAGTGTTTTGGGCACTTGGCTCACATGATGGTTAATGAGTGGAAGTTGTTAGAAGAGATGTCTAACAATACGACTAGGTTTAGTATTGCTACCTATGAGCTAGTGATGGTGAATCTGGCATTCAACCGTATATGTTGGTTCAGATCCGAGAGTTGAAGAGTTCGGAAGCCGAGTTACTTGCTTATCGAGACAAGTCGGTGAGTAGTAGCAATTAAGATTTTGCTTTGAATGGTGATGATGCCATTACATTCAAAGGCAGGTTGTGTGTTCCTTCCGATTCAGAGTTGAGGCTTGAGATCTTAGAAGAGACCCACCGGTCTAAGTACATAGTGCATCCTGGGGGTACGAAGATGTACCAAAACCTGAAGAGGCACTTCTGGTGGCGGAACATTAAGAGGGAAGTTGCAGAGTATGTGACTCGTTGCTTGGTGTGCCAGCAGGTTAAGTGTAGAGCCCCAGACTTTTTCATGCTTAATACATGACACTTCCGTTGTCATTTTGCCTTTTAAGAGGTATAATTAATAAATAAGGAAGAAATTGGAAATTTTGAAATGTCAGAAATGTTTCTTTTCGAAGTACGAACACAATGCAAGTTGAATCGTCTAAATCGGATGAACGAGTCAAAAGATATGGCCAAAACAGTCTGGACCTACAGACAATCGTAGCTCGGTTATGCGCTAAGGACGTAGCTCGGTTATGCGCTAAGGACGTAGCTCGGTTATGCACTAAGGTCGTAGCTCGTAAGGCACTAAGGACGTACTCTGATAACGTATACGTTGTGCATCCATTGTGCAACAGACAACGGATACGTCGTGCAGCAGACAACGTGTACGTTGTACAACTCACAACGGGTACGTTGTACAGCACCGCGGGCACGCTGTACATGAGACAACGGACAACGGGTTCGGCACCTTTCACAATGAGCTCAACAGCACAACGAGTTGGTGCTATTCACAGCACAACGAGTTGGCACTGTTCACAGCACAACGAGTTGGCACTGTTCACAGCACAACGAGTTGGCACTATTCACAGCCCGACGAGTTCGGCACTCGTGTTTTTACAGAAATTCAGTAAGGGTATTATGGTCTTTTGGTCGGTTCACTCTTACCTTAAGAGTTTAACCCGAACCTTTAGGGCATCATTCGACACTTAGAGAGATTGGGAGATAAGAAGAGAGGAGAAGGCGATTCCTAAACCTAGGGTTTCCAGTTTGGAGAGAAATCAAAGGGTTTTGAGACCCTAGATCACTCCTAGTCCGGTTTTTCTTCAAGATCTCCGCCCAAGCTCGTGCGAAGCTCGTGTTCCAAGCTAGGACAGCAACTTACAATCGTTTGGAAGAGGGATTTCTTCCTCATCTCTTCAAGGTCGGTGCTTCTTACTACCCTCCTAGTTATAGTTCCTCTTTCCCCTTCTTTTCTTTTGATTTCCTTTCATTTACACATGTGCTATGAGATGGATGAATGGATGAATGGTGAATGGTGAATGGTAAATGGTGAATGGTGAATGGAGATGTAAGGGGCGATTGGATGCCAGTGGTTGTGTGGTGATGATTAAAACGGGGAAGGGCATTGTTCCAATAATAAACATACATGTATGATTGAGTAAAACTATCTAGAAAAGCATGTTGTAGGGTAAATCCATAATGAACACACCATGTTTGATGAAATGCCAAGGTGAATACAGTGAGCTGTAAATTAGGAAATGCATGCCTAATAAATTCTGAATATTACTAGGGCCTATGATAGTGTGTTTCCTGTTTTCCCTAAATGCTATGAATATTGAATTGCTTAATCTTTGACGCTATATGTGTTGTGAAATTACCCAATGGTCATGTTTAAATTTAAATGCAAGTATGTACACGGTTCCCACGAGCACGGCATGCATGGCATGATTTATTGAGGTTTTCAAGAACATGGTTAGAGGTGGGACATATCCTAAGATATGTTTTACCTCGCTTTTCACAAGAAGACAAGAACCAACATTCCACGAGGGGTCTCCCCTCACTCACAAGTGCATATCATGAAGAAGGGTCTCCCTTCCCTCGCAAGTACATACATATCATAAAGAAGGGTCTCCCTTCCCTCGCAAGTACATACATATCATAAAGAAGGGTCTCCCTTCCCTCGCAAGTGCATTGCATAAAGAAGGGTCTCCCTTCCCTCTCAAGGCATCTCACAAGGACATCTCACTAGGATATCTCACAAGTTACATGATCACAAGTAAGCACGCATGACATGCATGACATGACACGACATACAAGAATCAAGCAAGATAAACAAGACAAGCTTTCAAGTACGAAAAGAGATTTCAAGTCAAGTCAAGTGCACGATGTTTTCAAGAGGATTTATCGTCTTTCTACGAATTTTAAGCATGATTATAAACTGCTTTAATTCCTTGTATGATATGAATTGTTTCCGTTTGACATATATGAATTGCTCCTGATCATGTATTGCCATTTCTATGCTATAATTGTTGGTTAGTATTTAGTACCCGCTGAGTATTCCATGCTCAGCCGTACTTCTTATGTCGGCAGGTTCTGAGGGAGCTGCTGCTCCATTTGATGTTTGTGCTCCTGGTCCATGGGTGGAAGAGGAGTACGTCGAGGAGCCTTTGGAGGAACCTCCCGTAGAGGGTTATCAGTAGGTGGTGATTAAATTCTGAGTGGATTAGCTGTGGGTGAGATGAGAGATATACCTTCATGTATTTTGGCGGGTCTGTCCGTACTTTCTTTTGGATTCTTTTTGTATAAACTTGGATTGCTTATGTACATACATAGAGGTTTGGTAGACTTCCGCTATGACATGTTAGAGTATGTTTCCGCTGTTTTGTCCTCTATTGTATATGCTCTGTGGGTTTTGCAGGTTGGTTTGTCAATTAAGTCATGATTAGTCGTCCAAAGTTTACTCTAACTCCTAGGGTGGGTTTTGGGGCGCGACAGAAGTGGTATCAGAGCTTAGGCTTTAGGTCTCTAGGGTCACTTAGAATCTTATACCATGGCTTGACAAGAGCATATGTTGGGAAACAAGTTAGGAAGAAAGTAAGTCGGAAGAGAGTCTTGATCCAAGTGTAAGACTAAAACCTTAGTCTTAGTCGAAAATGGTTGCTTTAACCAAGTACGGGTCTTAAGTACGCTAGAACACTAAAGTATAAGTATAATGTGATGAATACTCTGATGACTTGATGTGATGTGTATTAGTATTATATAACTAATACAAATTGAATTATTGTGAAATGGCATTGAAATAAACTGTGGTTTCAAGTTAGACTCATGTGGTGCTATTGTTCTCCGGACTTTAGTCATGAGACGGAACACACGGGGTCGTGGACCACATATCAGAGCTTCCTCTTCTTCACGGGATGAGGATGAGCAGCCGGACCTCTCTCAGGTCTTAGGCTCTATTACTGAGACACTCGCCATACTGGCGGCTCGGCAAGCTATACCATCATCGGTGGCACCTACTCCACCGCCCGCAGCTCCAGTACATCGTACCGCTGGAGTTGAGGCATTCAGGAGATTGAGGCCTCACCCTTCCATGGGAGTGTGGACCCTCTTGCTGCGGAGGCATGGATCCTCCAGATGGAGAAGATCTTTACGGTCCTCTCACCTACAGAGGAGGAGAGAGTAGCATGGGCAGCTTTCGTGCTAGAGGGTGAAGCCCACCATTGGTGGTTGTCCGCATTGAGGACGAGAGACTCGACCATGCAGGGTCTACCTTGGACTTGGGAGGAGTTCAAAGATACTTTTTACAAGAAGTATTTTCCGATTGGAGCACGGGAAAAGAAAGAGAGGGAATTCATCAACCTTGAGCAAGGTTTGATGTCTGTGGCCGCTTATGAGGCCAAGTTCTCGGAGCTATCACGCTTCGCGACTCACATGGTTGCCACCGAGGCAATGAAGACAAGAAGGTTTGAGCAAGGGCTCAAGGATGTTATCATGGAGAAGGTTTCAGTCTTCAGACATGCTACCTACCCTGAGGTAGTAGACAAGGCCTTATTGGTCGAGGCCAATTCAGAGACAGTGTCCAAGAAGAGGGAGTTGGCGAGAGGCCAAGCTAGTAGTTCAGCACCTCTAGAGAGGCGGACTCGTACCGGTCCTTATCAGTATGCGTGGCCAGCACCACCGATGAGGCCATCTTATGCGCCTCCAGCTCCCCGGTAGTATGTGCCTCAGGCGCCGAGACCTCAGGTTCTTCCAACCCCACGGTCTGTTGCACCTCAGACGATGAGGTATGCGCCACCTCCGGTCCCTCCGGCCTACACATATGAGGTCTGCACTTCATGCGGCAAAAGGCATCCGACAGGAGATTGCCGAAGAGCATCTGGTGGATGTTACCATTGCGGTCGCCAGGGCCACATGATCAGGGATTGCCCTAGTCGGCATTTGCCAGGCCAGTCTCAGGGGATTAGTCCACCAGCACGCCCAGCAGGATCATATCAGGCGTCATCTCAGACTACCCGGTCTACACCACAGTCTCGCCAGGCGAACCAGGGGCGAGTTTTTGCCTTGACAGAGGGTGATGCACTTGCATCTGACGATGTGGTGCATGGTATGCGTTTGGAGTTATTTTCTTTATTCGTGATGGTTATGTTATGTTTTATTCCATATGTACGTACTTGGTATGCTATATATGTATATACCTATGTGTATACACTGTTGATGCTTGAATTGATGTAACTAGCTAAAATTTCAGGAGCCCTACTAGTCAATGAGTGTTTGGCTCGAGTGTTGATTGATACCGGGTCTACTCATTCATTTGTCTCGCCGAGTTTTTCAGAAGGCTTTTCTGTAGAGCCAAGTCAGCTAGAACTGGAGTTAGCCATTTCGACTCCTCTCGGCAAAACAGTATTGGCAGATAAAGTGTATGGAGATAGTGTGGTCCAAGTTGGGAGCCACGAGTTGGCGGTTGATCTCATCGTCCTTGGATTCCAAGACTTTGATGTTATATTGGGAATGGATTGGTTAGCAGCACATCATGGGCATGTAGCTTGCTTTGAGAAAATGGTACTCTTCAAGCCGGTAGAAGGAAAACCATTTCACTTTCGAGGGTTGAGAAGTAGAGACATTGCCCGCTTTGCGGCGTTGAGCTTAGCTAACCCTGAAGCAAAGGACTCATCGACTATTCCGGTTGTGAGTGAATTCCTGGATGTATTTCCAGAAGAGTTGCCAGGATTGCCTCCAGATAGGGAGATTGAGTTTGCGATCGAGCTTGCACCAGGCACAGCTCCTGTTTTCAGAGCTCCATATAGAATGGCCCCTATTGAACTCAAGGAGTTGAAGACTCAGTTGGAGGAATTACAAGGCCTTGGTTTCATTCGACCAAGTGTCTCACCATGGGGTGCCCCGGTGTTGTTTGTTAAGAAGAAAGATGGCTCGATGCGGATGTGCGTCGATTATCGGTAATTGAACAAAGTCACTATAAAGAATAGGTATCCCTTGCCTAGGATTGACGACTTGTTCGATTAGTTGAAGGGAGCGAGATTTTTCTCGAAGATAGATCTTCGATCGGGTTATCACCAGTTGAAGATTAAGGTGGAAGATGTTCCCAAAACTGCTTTCAGGACTCGATATGGGCACTACGAGTTCTTGGTGATGCCTTTTGGACTCACGAACGCGCCGGCAGCCTTTATGGATTTGATGAACCGGGTGTTCCGGCCATATCTTGATAGGTGCGTGATTGTATTTGTTGATGACATTTTGGTCTATTCCCAGACACGGGAAGATCACACACGCGACCTATGCCTTGCCTTGGAAATGCTAAGAGAGCACAAGCTATACGCCAAACTTAGCAAGTGTGAGTTTTGGTTGGAAGAGGTGGCATTCCTAGGCCACGTGGTTTCTGCAGAAGGTATCTCGGTGGATCCGAAGAAGATTGAAGCAGTTATGAGTTGGGCGAGGCCCAAGAGTGTTACTGAGATACGTAGTTTTCTTGGATTGGCAGGCTACTACAGGAGATTCGTAGAGGGTTTCTCTAGCCTTGCAGCACCACTCACTTACCTGACAAGGAAGAACGCCAAGTTTGTATGGAGTGATAAGTGTGAGATCAGTTTCACGGAACTGAAGAAGAGGCTTACTACAGCCCCTGTCCTTACTGTGCCATCTGGACCTTATGGGTATGAGGTGTATAGCGATGCCTCACACGTTGGACTTGGGTGTGTACTCATGCAGCACAAGAAAGTCATTGCCTATGCATCAAGGCAGTTGAAGGAGCATGAGAAGAATTATCCAACGCACGACTTGGAGCTTGCGGCAGTCGTGTTTGTACTTAAGATTTGGCGTCATTACCTTTATGGGGTGGAGTTCTATGTGTTTACTGATCACAAGAGTCTCAAGTACCTCTTTTCCCAAAAGGAGCTGAATCTAAGGCAAAGGCGTTGGATGGAATTTCTGAAGGACTATGATTGTACCATTCAATACCACCCGGGTAAAGCGAATGTTGTGGCTGATGCTTTGAGTAGAAGACCTCAAGGGTTGTTAGCACACATGTTGGTTCAAGAATAGAAGCTACTAGAAGATTTGGCAAATCCGGACATTAGTGTGAATGACTCTGTCCGTGGTCCTACCTTGGCAAATGTTACGGTTCGGCCGTACATTATAGATTTGATCCAAGAACATTAAGCCATGGATGCTGAATTGTTGGCTTATCGGGACAAGGAAGTTGCTAAGGGTAGTGAGGACTTCTCTCTCACTAGTCGGGGTGCTATCACATTCAAGGGAAGATTGTGCGTCCCAGCCAATGCAGATCTTCGAAGAGAGATTTTGGATGAAGCACACCGTTCGAAGTACACAGTGCATCCAGGGGGTACAAAGATGTACCGGAACCTCAAGAGTCACTTTTGGTGGCGGAATATGAAGAGGGAGGTTGCGGAATATGTAGCACGGTGCTTAGTGTGCCAACAGGTGAAAGCAGAACACATGCGACCCGTCGGTCTATTGCATTCCCTTCCGATTCCCGAGTGGAAATGGGAGAACATATCCATGGACTTCATAGTTGGCTTGCCAAAGACGGCTAGGGGCTCAGATGCGATATGGGTAGTAGTGGATCGTTTGACAAAGTCCGCTCATTTCTTACCCTACCGAACCACTTTCAACTCAAGTCAGTTGGCTGCACTATACATCAAGGAAGTAGTTAGATTGCACGGAGTGCCTGTTAGTATTGTGTCGGATCGGGATCTAAGATTCACGTCAAGATCTTGGAAAAGTTTCCAGGAGGCTATGGGTTCCCGACTTGATTTCAGCACCGCTTTTCATCCACAGACGGATGGACAAACCGAGAGAGTGAACCAAGTCATTGAAGACATGCTTCGGGCTTGTATGTTGGATTTCAGAGGCAGTTGGGAAGAGCACTTGCCTTTGGTTGAATTTGCCTATAATAACAGCTATCAGGCAAGTATTCAAATGGCACCATTTGAGGCCTTGTATGGGCGAAGTTATAGGTCTCCTCTCTATTGGGATGAGGTAGGAGAAAGGAAAGTACTTGGTCCGGAGTTGATTGAGCAAACTGCAAACACAGTTAAGATCATTCGGGATCGATTGAAAGCCGCTCAAGATCGCCAGAAAAGCTATGCGGACACACGCCGTAGGGACTTGGAATTTCAAGTAGGGGATCAAGTTTTTGTGAAAGTATCTCCTAGCAAAGGGATCATGAGATTTGGAAAACGAGGCAAGCTCAGTCCTCGGTATGTTGGACCTTTTGAGATTATCACCCGGGTTGGTGAAGTTGCTCATCGAGTAGCTCTTCCACCTCACATGGCCGCAGTTCACAATGTCTTCCATGTGTCTATGCTTCGGAAGTACATTGCGGATCCTTCGCATGTCATAGACTTAGCACCGTTGGATGTTCGAGAGGACCTCACCTTGATTGAAAAGCCGGTTCAGATTTTGGATCGAAGAGATCAGGTACTTCGCAACAAGACAATCCCTTTGGTTCTTGTGCAATGGCAACACCATGCTCGGGAAGAAGCTACATGGGAGCGTGAAGCCGAAGTCAAAGCAAAGTACCCAGAATTGTTTGAATAAGTTTTGTATTGGTTTTGTGTATGACTGTAATGCAAGTAGTGTCTGAATTTCGAGGATGAAATTTTTGTAAGGGGGGAAGATGTAGAGCCCCATACTTTTTCATGCTTAATACATGACACTTCCGTTGTCATTTTGCCTTTTAAGAGGTATAATTAATAAATAAGGAAGAAATTAGAAATTTCGAAACGTCAGAAATGTTCCTTCTCGAAGTACGAACACAACGCAAGTTGAATCGTCTAAATCGGATGAACGAGTCAAAAGATATGGCCAAAACAGTCTAGACCTACAGACAATCGTAGCTCGGTTATGCGCTAAGGACGTAGCTCGGTTATGCGCTAAGGACGTAGCTCGGTTATGCACTAAGGTCGTAGCTCGTAAGGCACTAAGGACGTACTCTGATAACGTATACATTGTGCATCCATTGTGCAACAGACAACGGGTACGTCGTGCAGCAGACAACGTGTACGTTGTACAACTCACAACGGGTACGTTGTACAGCACCGCGGGCACGCTGTACATGAGACAACGGACAACGGGTTCGGCACCCTTCACAATGAGCTCAACAGCACAACGAGTTGGTGCTATTCACAGCACAACGAGTTGGCACTGTTCACAGCACAAAGAGTTGGCACTGTTCACAGCACAACGAGTTGGCACTGTTCACAGCACAACTAGTTGGCACTGTTCACAGCCCGACGAGTTCGGCACTCGTGTTTTTACAGAAATTCAGTAAGGGTATTATGGTCTTTTGGTCGGTTCACTCTTACCTTAAGAGTTTAACCCGAACCTTTAGGGCATCATTCGACACTTAGAGAGATTGGGAGATAAGAAGAGAGGAGAAGGCAATTCCTAAACCTAGGGTTTCCAGTTTGGAGAGAAATCAAAGGGTTTTGAGACCCTAGATCACTCCTAGTCCGGTTTTTCTTCAAGATCTCGGCCGAAGCTCGTGCGAAGCTCGTGTTCCAAGCTAGGACAGCAACTTACAGTCGTTTGGAAGAGGGATTTCTTCCTCATCTCTTCAAGGTCGGTGCTTCTTACTACCCTCCTAGTTATAGTTCCTCTTTCCCCTTCTTTTCTTTTGATTTCCTTTCATTTACACATGTGCTATGAGATGGATGAATGGATGAATGATGAATGGTGAATGGTAAATGGTGAATGGTGAATGGAAATGTAAGGGGCGATTGGATGCCAGTGGTTGTGTGGTGATGATTAAAACGGGGAAGGGCATTGTTCCAATAATAAACATACATGTATGATTGAGTAAAACTATCTAGAAAAGCATGTTGTAGGGTAAATCCATAATGAACACACCATGTTTGATGAAATGCCAAGGTGAATACAGTGAGCTGTAAATTAGGAAATGCATGCCTAATAAATTCTGAATATTACTAGGGCCTATGATAGTGTGTTTCCTATTTTCCCTAAATGCTATGAATATTGAATTGCTTAATCTTTGACGCTATATGTGTTGTGAAATTACCCAATGGTCATGTTTAAATTTAAATGCAAGTATGTACACGATTCCCACGAGCACGACATGCATGGCATGATTTATCGAGGTTTTCAAGAACATGGTTAGAGGTGGGACATATCCTAAGATATGTTTTACCTCGCTTTTCACAAGAAGACAAGAACCAACATTCCACGAGGGGTCTCCCCTCACTCACAAGTGCATATCATGAAGAAGGGTCTCCCTTCCCTTGCAAGTACATACATATCATAAAGAAGGGTCTCCCTTCCCTCGCAAGTGCATTGCATAAAGAAGGGTCTCCCTTCCCTCTCAAGGCATCTCACAAGGATATCTCACAAGTTACATGATCACAAGCAAGCACGCATGACATGCATGACATGACACGACATACAAGAATCAAGCAAGATAAACAAGACAAGCTTTCAAGTACGAAAAGAGATTTCAAGTCAAGTCAAGTGCACGATGTTTTCAAGAGGATTTATCATCTTTCTACGAATTTTAAGCATGATTATAAACTGCTTTAATTCCTTGTATGATATGAATTGTTTCCGTTTGACATATATGAATTGCTCCTGATCATGTATTGCCATTTCTATGCTATAATTGTTGGTTAGTATTTAGTACCCGCTGAGTATTCCATGCTCAGCCGTACTTCTTATGTCGGCAGGTTCTGAGGGAGCTGCTGCTCCATTTGATGTTTGTGCTCCTGGTCCATGGGTGGAAGAGGAGTACGTCAAGGAGCCTTTGGAGGAACCTCCCGTAGAGGGTTATCAGTAGGTGGTGATTAGATTCTGAGTGGATTAGCTGTGGGTGAGATGAGAGATATACCTTCATGTATTTTGGCGGGTCTGTCCGCACTTTCTTTTGGATTCTTTTTGTATAAACTTGGATTGCTTATGTACATACATAGAGGTTTGGTAGACTTCCGCTATGACATGTTAGAGTATGTTTCCGTTGTTTTGTCCTCTATTGTATATGCTTTGTGGGTTTTGCAGGTTGGTTTGTCAAGCAAGTCATGATTAGTCGTCCAAAGTTCACTCTAACTCCTAGGGTGGGTTTTGGGGCGCGACATTAAGGCCAAGCATTTGAAGCCCGCAGGTCTTTTACAGCCCCTCCTTATTCTAGAATGGAAATGAGAGAACATTTCTATGGATTTCGTAGTTGGTTTGCCACAGACGACAAAGGGCTCCGATGCTATCTGGGTTGTAGTTGTAGAGTCCCAGACCTTTTTCCCTTGTTCTTGTTTTTTTTAGTAAGGGTATTGTTGTCATTTTGTTGTTCTATGCTTGAGTGTTTAAAGTTAAACAAGTTGGAGGGTGAAAATTGATGAAAATCCCAAATTTCAGGATCACCGATCGATCGATCGGAGGAATTATAGTATACTGCCGGATACTGGACCTCGGTCCGATCAATCGGACCTGGGTGGGCGATTGATCGGGCACCGCTGATCGATCGGCCCTCACAGACCGATCGATTGGTTGGCACCCAAAAAATGCCAAATCAGCCCCGATCGTCGGAACTAACCTTTGATCGATTGAAGTGCTTGATTTTCGTTTTAAAAAACCTCCAAATTGTGGATTTTAATGTTTTAAACCCATGAGACTATAAATAGGGGTTCAATTTTGAGGCTTTAGAGTGTTCTAAATATTTCTAAACTAATTTGGAAAAGGAAGAGAGAAAACCTTGAGCTCTCAAGGGGGTTTTGCTTGGAGAAGAAGGAGATAGTTTGAAAATTGCAAGAAAAACTTGAAATTCAACATCAAACCTTCTTGAGAGCGTTTGGATTAAAGGGAATGATCCCAAATGTCGATATACTATCCAACCTACTTCTATTATGAACTTATGTATGTTTAAAAATGGTTTAAGCTAGAAATGATGGATTATTGGTATGATTATAATAAGATTATGGATAATGATATGAAGATTATGAGTTATTATGAATGGGTATGACTATATGAATATAATATGGAGTTTTCTTATGAAATGAATGATTTTTCGCCTTAAGAATGAAGTAAATGGAGGATGGGAATGTTTGTGGATGGATTTATGGTTTTATATGGTTGTTGAATTGTGTACAAATGGAGGATGAGAATGTATGTGGATGGATTCATGGTTTATATGGTTGGTGGAGTGTGTACAAATGGAGGAAGGGTATATATGATGGAAGATGAGTATTGTTAAAGATTGATGTTTGTGAAATTATGCCCTAATTATGTTGTATGGTGATCAATGTTCGGGAAGGCCAAAGCTTAGAGGAAAAACCTTCATGTTGAGAATTCTTTAACTAGGGAGATGTAACCTGGCAGAGTTTCTTAGCAGAGGATTGAAATCTAAGGGATGATTGCTTTGAATATTAATTACGACACTTATGCACAAACCCACATGCGTGTTAAGATAAGAGTCTCACAAGTCACACATGTGGACCACAAGCATAAGCATTGTATATGCCTTGTAGGACTGCATAAGAAGGAGGAGAATCTGAATAAGCTTGATAAGGGACATGATAAGTCTCAATAAGAGAGTGTATGAATATGTGCATAAGTATAAGCATAAACATCGCATATGCCTGGTAGGACTGCGTTAAAAGGATGAAAAACTGAATAAGCCCGATAAAGGATATAACAAGTCTGAATAAGGGAGTGTATGAATATGAGCATAAGTATTGCATAAGTCCAATGAGAAATCTGAATAATCCCAATGAGGGATTTGAATAAGCTACTTAAAGAATCAAAAGCATAAGCATCTCATAAGGACATGGTCTCATAAGCATAATCATCTTATAAGCATGTTGTCTCCTAAGTCTAAGGTTCTCACAAATACACGAGTCAAAGTGATGATATGATGTATATGAGCACATGTTCTTCCGCACTCTGATTATGTTATTGGTTATGAGTCTAATTAAGTGCAAGGATACTATAATGTTGGTTGGATTTTATATACACCCAGTGCTTTTATACTCAGCCAGACTTTTGTCTTGGTAGGTGTGGAGCCCGAGTTTGTAGGTGAGCTTTGGGTGGAGGAGGCTTATGGTGTAGAGGAGGAGATTGATCCCTTTACTGAGGGAGAGCGAGATTTGAACTGGTGGCCTTATCACTAGGTCTTTAATTTTGAGTTGTGAGGAAATTTGTATTAGACTTACTATGTTTTAGTTGATGTTGCTTATCAGATTACTTTATAGTTGAGTATCAGACTATTTTGTTTATGGTGGGTTACGTTTATGTTGACCATAGACTTGAGCAAGATTATTTGGTAAAATCAAAATTTTATTACTCTCATTGTTGGAGACTCGTGTTGTATGCCTTGTATGTCATGAGATTTAAGCAGGTTTAAGAAATGTGGTGACCCAAGGTCCTATCTTGGTTGAGGTAGGATTTGGGGTCGTTATAGTAGTTGATCGGTTGATGAAGTCTGCACATTTCTTACCCTATCAGACTACGTCCAGTTTGAGCCTACTTGTAGCCTTGTACATCAAGGAGGCGGTTCGTTTGCATGGGGTGCCAGCTACTATTGTATCTGATCGATATCCTAGCCCTAGATTTACTTCCAGGTTCTTGAAGAGCTTTCAGAGTGCTATAGGTTCTCGGTTAGACTTTAGCACCACCTTTCATCCACAGACTGATTGGCAGATCGAGAGGGTGAACTAGATTATGGAGGACATGCTCCGAACTTGTATGTTAGACTTCCGATGTAGTTGGGAGGATTACTTGCAGTTAGTTGAGTTAACTTACAACAAAAACTACCAGGCAGGCATCCAGATGACACCTTTCGAGGCCTTATATGGGAGAAGTTGACGAGCTCCTCTGTATTGGGATGAAGTAGGGGAGTGAAAATTTTTGGGTCCTGAGTTGATTGAGCAAAATATTGATAGAGTCAAGATCATCAGGGAGAGGTTGATGACTGCCCAGAACCTTCAGAAGAGCTATGCGGACGCTTGTCGTAGGGACTTGGAATTCCAGGTTGGGGATTGAGTCTTTGTGAAGGTTTCTCTGAGTCAGGGAATCATGAGGTTTGGAAAGAGGGGAAAACTAAGCCCAAGATACTTGGGACCTTTCAAGATCATCACTTGGGTCGGTGAAGTCGTATACAGAGTGGCATTACCTCCTCACATGGCGATAATCCACAACGTCTTCCATATTTCCAAGCTTAGGAAATATGTTCTGGATCCCTCACATGTTATCGATCTCGATCTTATGGAGATCCATGAGGATCTTACTCTGGTGGAGCAACCAGCTCAGATCTTAAATCGTTGAGATCAAGTCTTACACACCAAGACTGTTCCACTAGTCCTCTTGAGATGGCAGCACCATTTTACGGAAGATGCTATATGGGAGCGCGAGGCTGATGTGAGGGAGACATACCCTCACTTGTTTGTATAGTTCTATTTCTATTTTTTTCCCTTTCTGTATCGTCCTAATTTTGAGGACGAAATTCTTGTAATGGCCTTCTATGTACTTTGGTGTGGTGAAATGATATGAGGGAGTTTGGATTTTTGTATGTGATATGTGTGTGTGCAAAAAACCAAAGGAAAGAGAGTGAGAACACTTTAAGTGTGAAGAACAAGAGTGGAAACACTCTGTTGAGGAAAAATGAAGAAAAACAGCAAAATAGGCAAACAAATAGGGCAACCGGTCGATTGAGCATCAAATCCGGTCGACTGCACTTCATTCGGTCGACCGAGTCCAAATCCGGTCGAACGAAGGTTGCAAAAATTTGTATGGACTTTTAGTTAAGAGGGGTGATTTTCAACCGGTCGACTGAGTGTGCTCTTTTGTGTTGTAGCCAACTCTTTGGGATATTTTAAGTGTATATGAGTCTTTCGCTCATTCCCAAACATCTATAAAACCCTCATTTTCGTGGCTAAGGGTTACAAGAACGCTTAGAGATTTGAAGAGAGATTTTAGAGAGAGAGAAGAGAGAGAAGCTAGGGTTTTGAATCTAGATCAAAGGTGAAGCTTTGCTTGAGCTTCCGAAGTTCGATCTTCACTTCCACGAGCTTCTTCAAGCTTGTACCTTGCTTCCGAGGTGTACCTCTCACGCTTATGGTGATTTCGAAAGGTAGATGGACTCTACTATTTGATTTTGTTGTACTTCTTATTGAAAAACCAATATATGAAGCATGAAATTTATGTGAAGCTAGTAGGGAATCCTACTAGTTTATTTGTAATGATCTTGTACTTAAAAGAATTGATGAAAATGGAATGTTTTGATGAAGCTAAGTGTATTGCCCTATGTGTATACTTATGTGTTAGTTGGAATGAAATAGAAAAGTATGTGCCATGTGTTAAATGTTTCCATCGTTCTCATGTTCACTCACAATTGTATATGTGCATGTGTATTGCATGATCGGATTTCTCAAGTGTATCGAAAAAGAGTTAAGTGAAATGATGTTAAACAAGATAAGCCTATTGTGAGTATGAAAATGGACTTCTAACAAACTAGGTAGAGCATTGGGCATATAATCTCAAGTGAAGCCATGTGTATGGGAAGTATGCAAATGGACTTTTACCAACCTAGGTAGAGTATTGGGCATATGTGTAAGCACCCAATTTTTACACCCCTATCTAATGATGGTTAAGTTCCTTAACCATGGAAATCCCTAGCCTAACCCTAGGATTAGACCACTAGTTAACCTTAGGTAAACCCTAGGTAAGCCTTAGCCCTAGCCTAGCCCTAGCCCTAGTCCTAGCCCTAGCCCTAACCCTAGCATAGCTTAGCCCTAGCCTTAGTCTAGCCAAAAACCTAGGTAAACCCCAGCCCTAGTATGCCCTAGGCCCTTAGGGCTCAACCCTCAAAATGAAAAACCCCTAGGAGGTCCAAATCCTCTGCCTGGGCCCAAGCCCAGGCCCAGGCCCAAAACATTTCAAAAAAAACCAGCTTGTACCGCATGCCTGCAAAGGCCGAAGGCCTGTTGGTTAAAAACCAACAGTGTCGGCAATTGAATTACCGACAACCTCATTTTTTGAAGGCTAGGTAATGTTGGTAATCCCATTGCCGACACCCCGTGGTTTTCTCTTCTGCAGCACACCAACTCCCCTGCGCAGTCAAGCACACCTGCACCACCACTCCTCCGACCTGTAGCTCCCTCTGCATCTCATGAGAGCCCCTCTTACCACTGTCCTATTACCGGATGTGTCCCCAAGGCATCCCCTAGAAATGGACAGCCCTCCTTTTCAACTTGGATCCATCTGCAAACTCCCCATTCAAAGCCTTGCTCAGTTCCAACCCCTTTACCTCCTTCCTAGGGCCCTTAACAGGCCTCACTAGCTCGTAGCAACGCCCCAACTCATCCTACCTCACTTGGGCAGTGCCACCACATGCCACCACAGCTCCACTACCTCTTGTGAAGGATACCAGCAGCTCCGGTGTAAGGCAACAGGGTAGGGCTCCCCCTACCCCATGGTTCTTTCTGTTTTGATGCACATGTGAGCCCCTGATCAATTCCAGGGGACTTTATTCTTGTATTTTGCAGACACACCCACTGTGGGGGCTCTCTCCCACCTTCATAGGCGAGGGGAACCCTCCCAAGGGCATATGCAGCATTTCAGGCAGCATCAATAGGGTTATGGGAGTCCCTCATATCATGAGGGAACCCTTGGTTCCATCCCCTTTGCAGCCTGAAGGGCCTGGTTTCATTATCTAAAAAACGTCCAGGGTGTCGGCAATCTCAGTGCCGACACCATTGAACCCTTCTGTTCCAGGGTCTGTGAGCCCCACCTGAGGACTTTTTGGGCCGTTTCAAGGCCTGGGTTAGGGCCTCCTGAGTCTCCCTTACACTTTACCTGAACACCTTGAGACCCGTAGTTAACTCTAACCAGTGTTAAATTTTAAAAAACCAAAAACTGCCAGAATGTCGGTAATTAGATGACTGACATTTATCATTTTATGTGAATGGTGAGTGTGCCACTTTGGCACACTGTGTGGCCCACTCCAGGCTACCATTGGGGACCACCCTAGGCTCATTTTGTTCCTTGCGTTCCCCTCTTCAAAACTCGGGGTCAAGCAACCCCTAACTCACCCCCTAACTCAAGTTACAGGGGTGCAAAGTCGGATAAAAAACACCCAAACTGTTAGCAATCCATCTGCTGACAGTGTGGATTTTTGCATTTTCAGGGTTATACAATGGGCCCACAGCCCATGGGGATTCTCCACTAGACTTTACCTGACCCTTGGGTCCATTTCCAGCATACCCAACCCCTGCCCTTACCTTAACCAGGGTTAACTCAACCATGAGCAAGAGTTAACCATGGTTAATTGGCGAAACCAACTTGGACAAATCTGAGAAAATTCTTAAAAATCTAAAATATTCTAAAATTTGGGAAAAAATGTAACTTTTGGATTACATGTTCATGCCTAACCATGGTTAGATGAGTTTAACCATGGTTAACACTTGGTTTAACCATGGTTAAGCCCATTTAAACCTTAAAAATTTTCAAAAATCATGAAAAATAGCAAATGGCAGTATAATTCTAAATTTGACTTTGTACACTGCGTAACCTTGGTTATCCGGACTAACCATGGTTAAACCCATATTTTAACCATGGTTAGCCTCATTTAACTTGGGAAATTGGAAAAAATCTCCTAAAATCATTAATCAATTCTTAAGGATCATAAACATACCTTAGACCTCACCCCATCCCGGTTAGTAATCCTAACCACGGTTAAACCCCTGTTAACCTACCGGTTCTAACTCTAAGTCTACCGGGCTTACCCTTGGCCTACCTAAGTCTAAGCCAAATTAACATCAATACTACTCAAATGTCTTAGAATTTACACATGCACCGTCACTATATCAGCATTCCTAGGGCACTGCACCGTCACCGTATTAGCATTACTAGGGCACTGCACTTGCACCTATCTAGGAAAGCATAGAACCCAGTCTATCCTAGTCCAAGCATCTTTGCGGTAACACTACATCTAGCTCCACTCATGCATCTGTAGAGTATAGCGCACACATCATGTAGTCAACAACACTCCTAGAAGTGACCCAACTGCGAAAACCCATAGACCATATCTATCCTTCACCCTATCCCATTAGAAGTGTTACTTAGGGTCAAGTCTTTCCTCTTTTAAGGCTCACCTCATTCATCAGGTTTTTACCCGTGTATGCTCATGCATTTAGGATTCACATACCTTACTTCCGGTATTGACTCACTCTATATTTTTAGATCCTATCCTATCGAGGCAGCAATTCCAAGACTCAAGCAATGGAGCATGGAGAAGCATCAAGCAGCCAAGAAGTCATCTTGGCAACCCTCCTTCGCTAAGAATAGGACATCAAGGAAATCAAGTCTCTTATCCAAGATGCAATTACCGCTCTCGACAAACTCCTAGTGGCACAAGGGCAAAACCAGACCTGCCCCCTACATCTTAGACAAACACATCTAACCCAGTGGCACAACCACAAAAATCTCCCCCTCATCCGCCCCTCGAGCCTAAGAAAGAGCGGGCACCACCCAAGCATTTCACCCCTCTTCCACTCAGCCAACTCCTATCGACTCTTGTTGAAAGGAAGCTGATCGCACTACGCGGCCCCATCCTACTATTACCCTTAGCCAGAAGGAACCACAATTACCAGGAGTACGAATATTGTGCTTTCCATCAAGGACCTGGACATTCCACTGATCACTACATTGCTCTAAAATATACAGTCAAAGATCTAATCGATGAGGGCAAACTTAATTATGTGCCTAGTAATTGGTGCTCCTAAAAACCACACCCTGTTATCAGCCCATCATCTAGCCATCTTTGTGCCACTAACCCATCAGAAGAGGAGACCTGGAAGCAAGATGTTGAGTTCGGTTGATCAAAACCAAGTCGAGTTTAAGTTCGTCATAGTTAGGATTTCTTTCCTGTAAGAGTCGGCCGCAGTGGCCCCTGTACGAGTCAAACTCTTTCAATGCAATGAAATCACTCTTTTTCTCAAGAGTTTCATCTCCATTATCATACTTGCGTAGCATAGCTGAATGCTTCCTAAGCTTATTGGCCTTAACAAGAGGTCACTTAAACAGATAATCAGACCCACAGTCCTCAGGGGCAGAATACAATGAAAAGCACAATTCCCATCTAGAAACCTCATCCTATACAGAGCCAGGTAGCAAAATTGATTACAAAGGTCAAGACCTTGCTGCGCCATGAGACAGGGGACAATGAAAAGCAAGGGACAAGCCCATCTCCGGTCATTTGACATAATCTCAGTCAAATAAAGCCCCCCAAGGCAATGTTTGGAGCATGGGGGCAACTTATTTTCAAAACAGGAAGCAGGAGCTGATATCCGAGTAAGTAACTGACAACCTTAGAAAAGCTGCACAAATCTACTAATCAGGAGCAAATGCCTCGCCCGACAAAAGCTAGGGGTAATATCAGACTGATCATCGAATCCCGAACTAATCAAATGGGCAAAATCCAAGTACAGCGCTTAAGGTCTTGTCTGATTACGCTTGCACTTTTAGCCACTTCGGGAAAGGATAGGAAGCCATCTTTGGCATCCCCTTCAATGTAAACCCGTTTACAAATCAAGGAAATCCGCTAGTTAGTCCCTTTGAGCCTAACAACCTTTCTTTCACAAAACCTTTTCCGGGACACCCTCCCTTGCCAATCGATGGCATTAGTCTGAACTATGTCATAACTTGATCCTACAGAAGGTACGTAGGCAACCTAATGAATCAGGTGCGGTCACATAAAGGGGATCACACGTCCCCCAATCTCCCCACACTGAGTCAAACCATCCCCAGTGGAACCAAAGCCTCATTGAAACTCCTCCCCACAAAGTCCATCAGAGCAAAAATCCTTTCAACTTCCCGAGTCGAGTCGAATCTCAAGGGTATAAAAACTTTCCATCAAAAGAAAACCCAAAATAGAAGTTGAAACATTTCCAAGAGTCTGACACCCCACAAGGGCAAACCTCCTTGGACTCTACCCCAGCAGAAACCTTTTGGGGACAATCTCTCCTGAAAAACAATCCCCGAGGGGAGACAACCCATCTCACTCTCCCCAGTAGAGACAGTCTCTCTCAAATTCCCTAGCAGAGCAAAAAAAGAAAAACTCCCTAAGAGAGTGAAAATTAACTGTGACAAGAACAAATCCCCAAGGGAATGCAAATCAACTGCAACAGAAGCAATCTCAGGGTGTCCTAAAGTTCGGTCCCCCCAGCTTACATTTCATCCTATCACAAGTCTTCCTAGATCCTTTAGAGACTGAAAGTTCAAGCAATTTATCACACAAGTATCTAAAAGTGAGATACTGATATCCAAGGAAACGGGAACAGAACTCCATCGCCGGACCAATGAAAACTAGAAATGGCATTGGTGCGCAAAAATTACACGAACCCCAGACCTGGTCTCGAGACCAGGGGCAAAAAAGGGAAGAAAACTTGTCAACTTCGCAGGCATGAGAAAAATTGGCAACGGCCTCATCACACAAAATCTATTCAAACCCCATTGACTTGGTCATTCCAAGGGTAAAAAGGGAGAAAAGCTGAAAAGCAGTTTGACAACAAAATCCGGTAGCAATCAGGCACGCCGAACTCCCGACAATCCCTCACAAGCCACTAACAGATAGCAGGGAGAAACAGATCCCATGGCAGTAGTTTCCAGCAGAATTCAATTCTCCAGCAAACAACTGATAATATCTGGCAAAATGTCGTTCTCTGACAGATCCCTAGTAGTGGTCTACGATAGCGTCACATTCCCTAGCGGATCCCTAGTAGGGGCCGCCCATTGCTCTCTACAAACATTTCCCCCTGCAAGAGTCTAAAAAGGCATCAGAACAAGCTTCTCCCTAGCCAGAGTGCTCAATCTCTAGCAATAGCAAGGCAGACCAACTCTTCTTGGTAAAACGACCTCAGCTCCCCAGCAAAACCCGACTCCGCAAGGTGCAGAGCATGTCTTCATCAATGTCACTACAGGACAAATTTGCTTAGCATCGTATAGTGCCACTAAGAATATAATCCATTCACCCTGTGAAAGTGATCTCCCTGTTAAATCAAATAAGCAAAAGAAGCATTCAACTTCAAATCTTGAGTCTTCTTCTTATCACCACTAGAGTTCTTATACTAATTGGATCAACCATCCTCGAATTCCATGTTGGTCAACTCCTTTGACGTCTTCCAATCACTGCCAGAGTCCCAATACTCACCGGATCAATCACCCTCTAAGTGTCTGTTCATCAGCTTGGCCAGATCAAGCAGAACTCAGCAATTAACCAAGATGCATCATAGGTCCAATAGAAGCGAGAGCGAGATTGAATGCCTCCAAATCTTTAATCAGCAACGGACTGGTCTCCAAGAGCGAGCCACATACCAGCCCTTATTCAACCTGCATATCACACCAGGGAAACCAGGACTAGTTAGGCCTTCCATGCATCAGAATAGGTCAAGTCGTGCATGCCATTCACGCACACAATCCTGCACAATCAGTACACACATTACACTTTAGCCACACACTATCTACATACATCCAAAGTTGCACACTAGTAGCACAGACCCGAGTCGCACATAATGCACTCTAGCTATGCAAATCCAATCAAGCTGCACACTAATGGTACACACTCAATCGAGTCACTCACTGCCCTTAAGCTAGCTGCACACAATCAAGGTGCACTCAATACACCCTAGCTACATATTAGCTGCATACAAGGTGAAAGCCTCATCCAATGCATTCAAATCACACAACACGTGGCACTTTAACCATATGCACTTAATCAGGTCGCAACTACAGTTGCGTACCATTTGCTTCTCAGCATTATTTCAAATATGAACAAAATCTAGTGTCTCTCGGCCATATCAATATCAAATCTGGCATCATGCCTCAAACCAGTTCGACACCCCCGGGTGTCCTAGACGTCCTGTGTACTCTGTGATGACCTTGTCACACTACAGACTCACCAGCATGTCCCTTTTGTGACATGCCCGTGTGTCCTACACATCCTGTATGCTTCATGACGACCTCGTAACACTGCAGACTCATTAGTATGACCCCCTTTGTGACACTCCCGTGTGTCCTAGACATCCTGTGTGCTCTATGATGACCTCGTCACACCACAGACTCACCAGCATATCCCCCTTTGTGACACCCCCATGTGTCCTAGACATCCTGTGTGCTCTGTGATGACCTCGTCACACTACAGACTCACCAGCATGTCCCTTTTGTGACATGCCTGTGTGTCCTACACATCTTGTGTGCTTCATGACGACCTCGTCACACCGTAGATTCACTAGTATGACCCCCTTTGTGAACCCCCGTGTGTCCTAGACATCCTGTGTGCTCTATGATGACCTCGTCACACCACAGAATCACCAGCATATCCCCCTTTGTGACACCCCCATGTGTCCTAGACATCCTGTGTGCTCTGTGACGACCTCGTCCCACCACAGACTCACTAGCATGTCCCCCTTTGTGACACCCCCATGTGTCCTAGACATCCTATGTGCTCTGTGACGACCTCATCCCACCGCAGACTCACCAGCATGTCCGCCTTTGCGACACCCCCTTGTGTCCTAGACATCTTGTGTGCTCCATGATGACCTTGTCACACCGCAGACTCATCAGCATGTCCCCCATTGTGACACCCCCGTGTGTCCTAGATATCTTGTGTGCTCTATGACGACCTCGTCACACTGCAGACTCACTAGCATGTCCCCCTTTGTGACACCCCCATGTGTCCTAGATATCCTATGTGCTTCGTGACGACCTCATCACACCGCAGACTCACCAGCATGTTCACCTTTGTGACACTCCCTTGTGTCCTAGACATCCTGTGCGCTCCATGATGACCTTGTCACACCGCAGACTCATTAACATGTCCCCCTTTGTGACACCCCCGTGTGTCCTAGACATCCTGTGTGCTCCGTGACATCCTCATCACACCGCAGACTCACCAGCACTTCCCCCTTTGTGACATCCCCGTGTGTTCTAGATATCCTGTGTGCTCCGTGACGACCTCGTCACACCAATAACTCACCAACATGTCCCCCTTTGTGACACTCCCGTGTATCTCAGACATCCTGTATGCTCCGTGACGACCTCGTCACACTGCAGACTCACCAGCATGTCCCCCTTTGTGTCCTAGACATCCTGTGTGTTGTGTGATGACCTCGTCAAACGCTGACTCACCAGCATGTCCCTCTTTGTGACATCTCCGTATGTCCTAGACATCCTGTGTGCTCTGTGACATCCTCGTCACACCGCAGACTCACCAGCATGTCCCCCTTTGTGACACCCTCGTGTGTCCTCGACATTCTGTGTGCTCCATGATGACCTCATCACATCGCAGACTCACCAGCATGTCCCTTTTTGTGATATTTACTTGTGTCCTAGACATCCTGTGTGCTCCATGATGACCTCGTGACACTGTAAACTCACCAGCATGTCCCCCTTTATGACACCCCTATGTGTCCTTGACATCCCATGTACACCAACTGCATGTCCCCCTTTCTGACACCTCATGTGTCCCTTAGCACTCCATGTGGTCTGACGCCCCGTGTGTCCCTTACCACTCCATGTGCTCTGACACCCCGTGTGTCCCTTAGCACTCCATGTGGTCTGACGCCTCGTGTGTCCCTTAGCACTCCGTGTGCTCTGACACCCTGTGTGTCCCTTAACACCCTGTGTGTTTTGACACCCCGTGTGTCCCTTAGCACTCTGTGTGCCCGGACACCCCATGTGTCCCTTAGCACTCCATGTGCTCTGACACCCCATGTGTTTTGACACCATATGTGTCCCCTGACACTCTACGTATCTCCTTTTAACACTTTGTGTGTTCCCGACACCCCATGTGTCCTTTGACCGACTTGGTTAATATCCCTCGGGAAACATCGTTTCGATTAAAACCCCCTGCCGCTTCAGAGCAACACCCTCTCTCGGCTAAGCGCCTCCGGGCCACACCATCCCTGCATCCAGTTTCTCCCCCAGCTACTTGCGATCCCTTAACAATAGTCTTGATCACCTCATGAGCACTCACCACTTGCACAGCACACACCCTGCTGCATTTCCCCAAACCCAATCTTGGTGTAAAAATCAGATGATTCCAGTCTTTGTTGTTCAAATCGCCAATCTCGGTATTCTCAGACAAAGAGGGGCAGCTGTAAGCACATAATTTTTATACCCCTAGCTAACCATGGTTAAGTCCCTTAACCATGTCAATCCCTAGCCTAACTCTAGGATTAGACCACTAGTTAACCTTAGAAAAACCCTAGGTAAACCCTAGCCCTAGCCCTAGCCCTAGCCCCAGTATAGCCTAGCGCTAGCCTTAGTCTAGCCAAAAACCTAGGTAAACCCAAGCCCTAGTAAGTCCTAGGCCCTTAGGGCTCAACCCTCAAAATCCAAAACCCCTAGGAGGTCCAAATCCTCAGCCTAGGCCTAAGCCCAGGCCCAAAACAATTCAAAAAAACCAGCCTATACCGCGTGCCTGCAAGAGGCCGAAGGCCAGTTGGTTAAAAACCAACAATGTCGGTAATTGAATTACTGACAACCTCATTTTACGAAGGCTGGGTAATGTCGGTAATCCCATTTCCAACACCCCCTGGTTTTCTCATCTGCAGCACACCAGCTCCCTTGCGCGGTCAGGCATGCCTGCACCACCACTCCTCCTACCTGTAGCCCCCTCTCCATCTTATGAGAGCCCCTCCTACCACCGTCATATTACCAGATGTGTCCCCAAGACATCCCCTATAAATGGACAGCCCCCCTTTTCAGCTTGGATCGATCTGTAAACTCCCCATTTGAAGCCCTGCTCAGTTCCAACCCCTTTACCTCCTTCTTAGGACCCCTAACAGGCCTCACCAGCTCATAGCAATGCCCCAACTCATCCTACCTCACCTGGGCAACGCCACCACAGCTCCAGCGCCTCCTGCGAAGGATACCAGCAGCTCCGACGTAAGGCAACAGGGTAGGGCTCCCCTTACCCCATGGTTCTTTTTGTTTTGATGCACTTGTGAACCCCCTGGTCCATTCAGGGGCTTTATTCTTGTATTTTGCAGACACACCCACTGTGGGGGGTCTCTCCCACCTTCATAGGCGCGGGGAACCCTCCCAAGGGCATATGCCGCATTTCAGGCAACCTCAGTAGGGTTCTGGGGGTTCCTCATATCATGAGGGAACCCCTGGTTCCATCACCTTTACAGCCCGAAGGGCCTGGTTTCAATATCTAAAAAGCATCCAGGGTGTCGGCAATCTCAGTGCCGACACCATTGAACCCTTCTGTTTCAGGGTCTGTGGGCCCCACCTGATGAATTTTTGGACCATTTTAAGGCCTCGGTTAGGACCTCCTGGGTCTTCCCTACACTTTACCTGAACACCTTGAGACCCGTAGTTAACTCTAACCAGGGTTAAATTTCAAAAAACTAAAAACTGCCAGAATGTCGGCAATTAGATTGTCGACATTCATCATTTTATGTGAATGGTGACAGTGCTACTTTGGCACACTATGGGGCCCACTCCAGGCCACCACTGGGGACCACCCCAGGCTCATTTTGTTCCTTGCGTTCCCCTCTTTAAAAGCAGGGGTCAACAACCCCTTAACTCGCCTCCTAACTCACGTTACAAGGGTGCAAAGTCAGATAAAAAACACCAAAACTGTCGGTAATCCATCTGCTGACAGTGTGGATTTTTACATTTTAAGGGCTATACAGTGGGCCCACAGCCCATGGGGAATCTCCACTAGACTTTACCTGACCCCTGGGTCAATTTCCAGCATACTTAGCCCCTACCCTTGCCTTAACCATGGTTAACTCAACTATGAGCTAGAGTTAACCATGGTTAATTGGCCAAACCAACTTGAAAAAATCTGAGAAAATTCTTTAAAATCCAAAATATTCTAAAACTTGGGAAAATGTAACTTTTGGATTGCTTGCTCATGCCTAACCATGGTTAGATGAACTTAACCATAGTTAACACTTGGTTTAACCATGGTTAAGCCCATTTAAATCTTAAATTTTTTTAAAAATCATGAAAAAATCCCAAATGGTAGTGTAATTCCAAATTTGACTTTGTACACTGCCTAACCTTGGTTATCCGGACTAACCATGGTTAAATCCATGTTTTAACCATGGTTAGCCCAATTTAACTTGGAAAATTGGGAAAAATCCCCTAAAATTATTAATCAATTCTTAAGGAGCATAAACATACCTTGGACCTCACCTAACTCCGGTTAGCAATCCAAACCACGGTTAAACCCCTCTTGGCCTACCGGACTAAACTCTAAGCCTACTAGGCTTACCCTTAGCCTATTGGGCCCAACTTTAACCTACCAGGCTTACCCTTGGCCTACCGGGCCTAACTCTAAGCCTACCGGGCTTACTCTCGGCCTACCGGGCTTACCTTTGACCTCCGGGTCTAACCAAGGCCTACCGGGCCTAATCTTACTTTACCGGACTAAAACCTAGCCTTCTGGCTTACCCTTGGCCTACCGGGCCCAAACCCTGGTCTACCGGACTACCCTTCAGCCTACCAGGCCCAATCAATACAACCGAGCACTTGACCAACCCGGTCAACCACCCCTAGCCTTCTGGCTAGACCTCACACACAATACTCCCATAGCCTTGACACGGGCTCATGTGCCAGAACTACGCTCGGTCTGATCTCACCCCAATGTGAGTATGTAGGCAACCCAACTTGGATTTGACCCTAGTTTAGTTTTTCCTTTCTTGGATTAGTTTGAAGTAAAACCTAAGGCATTTGACTAATACTTGACATTAATTTGGCTTAAACCTAATAAGTAGGGAACCGTTGTAAAACGGAAGTGCCGGGGTGCCTAACATCTTCCCCGGGCTTAACCGAATCTCTTTCTTAGACCTCTAAGTAGACTAAAACCTTATCCATTACTTGGGACTTATCCTTATCGAATCAATAAGTGGCGACTCTAAACAGAACATCACGCCAAATGTGGGTAACCAGAATCCGTGCTCACAATATGATCTCAAGTGAAGCCATGTGTATGAAAATTATGCAAATGGACTTTTACCAACCTAGGTAGAGCATTGAGCATATGATCTCAAGTGAAACTATGTGTATGGAAAGAATGCAAATAGACTTCTACCACTCTAGGTACTGTATTTGGCATTTGTTCTGAGTAAACTATGTGCAAAGATATCCATGGGGAGGTAGATGAAGCGGCTAATTGACTTCTATCACTCTAGGTAGAGCATTAGGCATGCTCCATGTGTATGTAAATGCTAATGGACTTCTACCACTACAGGTAGAGCATTAGTCAAAATCATGTATACACTCTCATAAAAGCCGTGTGTAAAGCAAGTGAAAGTTCCATGTGTAAAGTAAAAGAGATAAAAGAAAAGAAAAGAAAAGAAGAATGATTTTGAAAGATAAGTGATGTTTTTGTATCATATCGCACATGTGTATTTGGAAAGAGGTTTCTTTATGTGTTTCAGTGCATGTGTGTCCTATGAACTGCCTATGTGAAGCATGTGATATTATGACATATTATCTAGTGGTTTGTATATGCTGAGAATTCAATGCTCAACAAATTTGTTATCATCGGCAAGTCCATTTGATATTGCTCTTGAGCCTTGGGTCGAGGAGGATTACTATGAGCTTGAGCCTACAATAGATCATCCGCTCGAGGATAGAGCACCGGATAGGTGGCCCTATCTAGACTACTGTTGAGAGGCGTGAAAGAGTGATATTTTGTATTTTAAAGCAGGGAATGTCCGCTTTATACTTATTATGTTTTTTATAAACTCTGTTGGTTCGGACTTGGAGTATATTAAGGTTTAATATATTAGAAATTTTCCGTTTCTACTAAATGTTGCCTTGTGTATTTCACAAGATGCTATGATATGATTTAGGTTACGAGCTAAAAGTATCCTAAACTTTTAAGGAGTATTTTGGGTCACGACACAACTACAACTGGGATAGTTCGTTATGATTTACTAATCTAACAACTTAAGTCACCTAGCTAGGTTGGCCAATTTTGGTGAAAATTGCTTGCCAAATGTCTGAAAAGTTGTAGGCCATGGTTCTGGGTGTGGATATGGAATTTAGCACTATTTCAAATAAGAACAATCCTAATAAGAAATAATATAAAAAAAAATAAAATAGAGTTGCCACCCATTCTAATTTAAGTGAAGAATAAGAACCCTAATCAAATAATTGATAAAACAATGATCTATGTAAAATATATTTGGTTGAACTAAGGGAAAGTGTTAGGCATCCATACACTCTCACCAAAGGTGGTTGGTTACCTACTCCCTAAACTCACTTTTAAAAAATTGAAATCAAGTTAAAACTCTTGATGAAATTTTTCTAAAAGATAAGAATTTTTTTCAAATTAAAATAAAAGTTTTCATAATTCGTGTGTCATTAGTTCTAAATTAACTAGTGCAAATGCAGCAATTTGATGCATTTAAAATAAATTTCAAAGTTAAAATTTTATAAGTTGATTACTTAATGGACACGAAATTGGGGAAAACTAAATTCTTTTATTTTTATTTTTAACTTAACTCCTATGTGACTCTGATTGTAGTTTTGGGCTGAGTTGAAACATAGATGGATTATATATGTAACTCTAATTATGTATTATTATTATTATGACTGATTGATCGATGAATGAAGAAAAATATTTTATGTAAGTTATAATAATATTAGTCAATCATACATTGCATATCTTTGCTCCATTCTCATTGCATCTCTTATGTACAATATTATTACTTTTTAATTCTTTGTTTCTCAAATGTATATTAACATCTATTTTAATATTTTTTTTGAAATTACACTGAAAAATCAATATTTTTGTCTCGAAGTGTGATTTTTCAAAAAAATTTATATCTCGTGATATATCTTTTTACCAAAGTACGATACATCCCGCGATATCAACATTCTGAACCTTTCTGATAAAATAAATATGCTAAAGGGATAATAACATCAAATTAGAAATAAACATTATCATGAGAAATTTTCATTAAAAAAAATTAGAAACATCCCAGATTCAAGAAACCATGGAAAAGAAAAAATATATGAATTATTTTTTGGTGGAGTCACACCCGTGAGGGTTGCTTATTTATCACATGAAAGGAGAATCAGACTAGTGTAGTTCATAATTTAATGGAAGCATAAAAACACACAATCACATAAGCAAGCAAAATAATAATATTACACTTACAAAATAAAATTACACAAGCAGGCAAAGAGCAATTTTATTATTATTATTTTTAAATAGAGTTAAAAGTTGGCGCTCATGTAGGGATGGAGCAAGTGAACGACAAGCCTAGATCTAACCTAGACCTAGAGTCATGACTAATATACTTGACAGGGGTAAAATAAATTCTAAAAAATTCCAAATAGAGGGTTTCTGGACTAGAAGCTTTTTTTTTGGTCACTTCTGGACTAGAAGCTTAAGAGACCTTATTATGTATCCATAAAATGCATTTTGGCAGTAATCTCAATACTGCCAATATGCAGTATAGCTAAATTAGGTACTCATGATAGATGTCGCAGCACCAATATGCAAACATACACAATCAGACAATATCATTGTTTGAAACGGCACCAATGCTCTAGGTTTTTCTAGAAAATTGTTCTAGCCCTAAAATCTTCATCCAAACTCCAAATTGATCCCATTTTTTTATGCTCAGAATTGCAAGGAGAATATGCTGTAAAAAATTCAAAATTTTATCCACAATGTCCAAATTATGGGGTTCAAAATAAGGGTCAGCCTATAACTATAGGCGCCTAATATCATCTTAAAAAAATTAATCAAACCTTATCAATAAATTCATTACTATTGTTAGTCATTACTATTGTTAGTCAAAAAGTTGAGCTCTGGAGGTGCAAGTTAGTGAAAGAATTTTTTAGGTGCATGTTAGCACAACTTTGTGAGATTTTGTTAGGGTTCTATGCTAAACCCTAGGGCTGCTGGCGGTGGGGAGGGTGCCTCCTCCTCCAAACCGCCGGATTCCCCTCTTTCTTATGCTGCTGTGCTTGGTAAAACGTCCCCTTAATCCACACAAAATGCTGTTATCCCTTTCAAAAAACTAGGAGTATATCGTGGAGAACCAGCAATATTATTCTCGGAAGAAGAATCAGTAAAGCTTGCTGCCCCTCATCGACTATCCTTAGTTGCTAAGTGCTCGTATGGAAGACCATCGTTGGATGTAATCAAGACCCATATGAAAAAATCTGCAGGTATACGTTTGGATTTCTCTGTTGGCATTCTTGATACAAGGCATCTTCTATTCAGATTTGCATCGGACGAAGATTATCTTATGATATGGCTTAAGGAAGTTTTATATATCAATGGATACCTATTCAGATTTTTCAAATGGACGCCATCTTTTTTATCAGGGGCGGAACCATCCATAGTTCCTATTTGGGTGAGTTTTCCAAATCTCCCTCTTCACCTCTTCAATGAAACAGCCCTCATCTCTATTGGAAGCATATTTGGCAAGGTATTACAGATTGATGGGGCAGCAAAGGCTCTAACCAGACCGAGTGTTGCTAGAATATGTATTGAGATGGATATTCTAAAACCCAATCCAGAACGATTTTGCCTGGGTTTAGGAGATCATGGAAGATGGCAACCAGTGGAGTACGAAAAGAAATTTCAGTTCTGTGTTAGATGCAAAAAACTGGGTCACAACATCATCTCCTGTTCGGTTGGAAAAGGCAAGAGTAGTAATGAAGATTAACGAAAGGAAGAAGCTTTTTCAGTCAAAAATCGAACTAAACAATGGGTTCTAAAAAAGTTTCATTCGGATCAGATTCATATTGAAGAACCCTCCAATCCGGTTAACTGTAAAGACCCTATTACGGTTCAGATCTCAGATCTTGAGCGTGGGCTACCCTCTCCAAAAAATGCTGCAACGTCAAGGGAGATTGCTATTATTAACCTAGATCCTCATACTTCATCACTCTGTGACTAGAATATAGAACAAGAGAGTGGGTTGCCTTAGTCTTCAGTTGCCGGAGAGGAAAGAACTAAAAATAGAAGTTGTGTAGATCTAACGAATCCTCCCATTCCAGAATTGGATCAGGAACAAATTCCTAAAAGCTATTGCAGAACCGAGGAAACATCACCAGTTGATATCGTGAATGGTAAGCCTGATCTAACTATTGCAAATTCTAAAATTCTAACTCATGTTTCAGATTGTTTGCATAGCAAGGTTGGATCAACTTTACACAAAAAAACAGTTACCACAGTGGAGAATACTAAGGAAGATAGAATAGCAGCATTAGTGCAATTGCAATCAGGTTTGAAATCTCCCATAAACTCCTCTGAAATCACATTAGTTGATGTTGATAGTGATAAGTTTTCTTTGATAAATAGTATTGAGCATTCTAATGGTGGTTTGGAAAAATCCTTGATAATGAAATTGAAAAAAAACATAATTGATACGCATACTAGTAACATTCTCTCGCCATCGGAAATTAAGGGTCTGTTCAGTGATCATAAAAGAATTACTAGTCTTAGATTTCAATTCTCCCTTCAATACCGTATGTGGAAAAAAATAATCTTCACTCTTGAAGGAACTCCAAATAGAAGGGATGATGTATTTCCGAGTAAAATCTTGTGGGACCAATCTCAAACATTCGAATACCATTCGGATAACGAGCCTTGCTTATTAAAGAATACAAATTCATTTAAAGAAGAAGGGATAAAGTTTTCTCAAAATTTGCTTCAATCAAAATTATTCTCTTTGTATAATTATTTAGACCCAAAGAAAAAATCTAAAACTAGCAAGGTTGTGCCCTTATCTGATAGAATAACATGCTCTAGATCTTCGGGTCTACCTTTGGTGAGTTCCTCCTTTAATACTCTCAATGAATAGTCTTCTTCTTTGGAATATTCGAGGAATACGAAATTTATCCTCAAAGACTAGATTAAAACACCTTCTCTCTTTGCACAATATAATGCTTACTACTATAATGGAACCAAAAAAAAAAAATTTTAATTCTATTCATGAGATATGTAATTTTATTAGCATGGATAAATATCTTGATTCTCATTATTCTCATCCTAAGATTTGGTTGTTTTGGAAGAGCCATGTCAAAGTCTCATTTATTTCTAAATCTGATCAAACTCTTATTGTTGATATATCTACTAATACTATGACTCCTATTAGATGTACGTTTATTTATGCAAAATGTACTAGAAGGCAGCGTTTGGTTCTCTGGGAGCATCTTTATGCGGCTTTTTCTACTTTTATAGGTCCTTATTTTATAGGGGGTGGTTTTAATGCTATCTCCGCTTCTGATGAAAAAATTGGTGGCAGAGATGTGAACTATGAATTTATGGAAGATTTTAATAACATGATAAATGATCTAGGTCTGATGGATATGGGTTTCTCTGGTAATAAATTTATTTGGTGCAATAATCAGGTTGGTATGCATCGTATTTATGCTCGCCTTGATCGTATTCTCTTTAATACTGATTGGTCTAATAGTTTCAACAGTTCTTCGGTTAAACATCTTTCTATAATTGCCTCGGATCATGCTCCAATTTTACTAGAGTTTGCTAATGTCCAAATTAGAAGGCCTTCCCCTTTTAAATTTCAGCAAATGTGGATTACTCATTCGGATTTTTCTAGAATTGTTTCTGACTCTTGGGGACCTCCTATTTTAGCTAATCCTCTCTCTTCTTTTTTTCTTAAACTCAAAAGACTTAAATCCGCCTTAAAAACCTGGAATAGAGATGTCTTTGGTAACATCTTCCAAAAAATTAACTCTCTCGAGAATCAAATATCTAACTTGGAAGATGATATTCAAAGATCTTGGGATGATGTAAAAAATATTTTCTTGTCTAACTTAAAGATAGAACTCCAAACTGTTCTTAACTATGAAGAAATTTTTTGGAGGCAGAAATCTAGAATTCAATGGCTCAAAGAATGTGATAATAACACAAAATTTTTTCATATGGTCACAAATTCTAGGAGGGGAAGGAATAGCATAACTAGAATTCAAGATGTTCAAGGAAACTAGCTAGAATCTCAGGAAGATATAGGATCTGAAGCGATCCATTATTTCAAGAACCTGCTTACTTCTGATAATGCTACTCTTAATAATAATATTTTGCATCACATTCCTTGCATTATTTCAGAGGAGGATAATAATTCTATAGCTTCAATTCCCTCAATAGATGAAATTCAAAAAGTTGTTTTTAGTATGTCTGTTGATAGTGCCCCTGGACCTGATGGATTTATTGGTCATTTTTTCCATTCTTGTTAGAATATTATTAAAGAGGATCTTCTTCATGCTATTAATTTCTTTTTTTCAACTATTGTAGTTTCGAGAGCTATAAATGCAACATCTATTGCCCTAATCCCTAAATGTAATTCCCCATGGTCGTTCTCGGATTTCAGACCCATTAGTCTTTGTAATTTTCTCTATAAGATTATATCTCGTATTTTAGCTGATCGTATTGGTTTATTGCTTCCTAATATTATATCTGATGAATAAAGTGCTTTTATTAAAGGTAGGAACATTTTAGATAATGTTAGCATAGCTCAGGAGATGGTTCAAGAAATTGATAGAAAAATTCCGGGAGGTAATGTTATCATTAAACTTGATATGTCTAAAGCTTATGATAGAATGGAATGGAATTTCATATTTCTTGTCCTCGACAAGATGGGTTTTAAAGAAAATTCCATAAGATTGATTCGTGGTTGTCTCACTAATTAATCTTTCTCTATTCTTATTAATGGTTGCCTTCAAGGGTTTTTTCAGAGCTCGCGGGGTCTTCGTCAAGGTGATCCTTTATCTCCTACTCTCTTCATCATTGCAGAAGAAGTTCTTAGTAGAGGCCTTAAAGCCATATCTGAGAGTCTCTCTTCTAATTATAAATTGGGAAGGTACGGTAATCCTGTCTCTCATCTTCTTTTTGCAGATGATACTCTCATTTTTTGTAATGCTAGGAAACAAAATTAAAAAAAAAATTTTGATTTCATTACAAAATATGAGAAATCATCAGGACAACTAATTAATAAATCTAAAAGTTCTTTCTATTGTTCTGATAATATGAACAGAATGAGAATTGATAAAATTTTTAATTGGGTTGGTATTCCTAAGAAACATTTTCCTTTTATTTATTTAGGAGTCCCTCTTTATAAAGGCCGCCTAAAAAAGTGTTATTTTAATTCTCTTATTGATAAAATTCATTCCAAGGAGGAAGGGTGGAAAGCTAGATTTTTATCATCTGGTGGGTGTCTTACTTTTATTAAACATGTTCTATCCTCTATTCCCACTTATTTACTTGCGGGCATTCATGTACCCAAAGGTATAAATACCCAGATTGATAGAATTATGGCAAAATTTTTCTGGAATAACATTAATGAAGTTAGAAAACGTCATTGGATTAATTGGAATACATGCTCTTGCCCTCAATTGGAAGGAGGTCTTGGGATCCGTAAGATGAATGATTTTTCTAAGGCTCTTAGAATGAAGCAAGTCTGGAATCTATACCAATCAAATAATCTATGGTCAAACTTTTTTAGAGAAAAATTTCAATTTAATCATATTTGGCAAGCCTCTTATAGGCCTGGTGCCTCCAAAACCTGGATTAAAATTAGTCAATTGTGTAAAGAAGTGATTTACAAATCTACTTCATTAATTGGGAAGGGAAATAAGATAAATTTTTGGTTAGACTGTTGGTTTGGAGAGGTCCCTCTTATTGATCTTGCTTTATCTATCCCACATAATTTTCCTATTATTTCCGATATGCTTAATTCTAATGGTATTTGGGATTTCTCCCTAGTTGATAATTATATTTCTAACCATTTGAAGCTAGCTATTAGATCTGTAGGTTTCTTTATTTCTGATTCTGAAGATAACTTTATTTGGAATCCCAGTCCAAATGGGAAATTCTCTGTAAAATCTGCCTGGGATTCAATTAGAATTACTAGAGCTCGAAAGACCTGGAGTAAGAACATATGGAACCCTATTATCCCAAAAAACTCCAAATTTTCGGATGGAAGGTAATGTATGGTGCTATTCCGACAGATAATATGATTCAATCAACAGGTATCCAGTTAGCTAGTTGTTGTTCTTGTTGTACTTCTGGTAATATAGAATCCCTATCTCATCTCCTCTTGCAGAGTGATCTTGCAGGTAGTATTTGGAGACATTTTAATAGATATTGTTGCATTTTTTCTCAACCTAGTGACTCTATTCAATGTCTTCTTATGCGATGGTTTAGAGTTTATGACAGGTATCAAAATGAGCTCTATAACCTTCTTCCTCTACTTATCATTTGGGAAATCTGGAAAGAGATGCTCAAGAAGATTCAAGAACATTCGGAAGACTTCGGCCAGTGTAATTACTCGCATTAAAGTTTGGCTAAAAGAGTTGGGGAGTATACCTTCAAAAAAGAGACTGGATCTCTCTCTCTTCTGTATTCCATCTTCTCCTCCTAAGGTCAAAAATACTTTCTCTATTGTTAAATGGATCCGGCCTCTTCAAGGTATCATAAAGCTTAATGTGGATGGGGCTTCTAGAGGTAAACCTGGATTAGCTAGTGGAGGAGGTATTATCCGTAACCAACATGGCGACATGATAGCCTGTTTCTACTCATTTTATGACATCTGCTCTAGCTATGTTGCTGAGACTAGAGCCTTATTGGATGGTATTTTGCTTTGTCAGAACTTGGGTTATATTCAGATTGAGGTAGAGTCTGATTCTAAAACTCTTGTAAAAGCCTGGAATGGTCACATTCAGCACCCTTGGTCGGTTTGGTATTGGAACCAAAAAATAAAAAAAGCTATCAATATATGCTCTTCTATTACTCACATTTTCAAAGAAGCTAATCAGGTTGCTGATTTTTTAGCTAACTATGGTTGTGACCTTCAGAGCTCGGGATTGTTTCAGTCTTCTCAGGATTGCTCCCCTCATCTTAAGGCCCTTATATTTATGGCTAAAGTGGGGCTCGGTAACATTAGATTAACTTGATTTGTAATGTGGTCTGTTGTTTGTAAAAGGTTGGGGATTTTTAATTCCCCTTTCCTTGTGTGTGTCTTTTTAGGGGTAAGGTTTTATGTCCCCCCCTCTTTTTTGAGTCTTAGTAGGGGCAAGGTCTTATGTCCCCCCCTTCTTTGTAGGGGTAAGGTTTTATGTCCCCCCCCTTTTATTTGTTCTTGAAAATTTCATTTAATAAACAGGTAGGGGTCCGCCAAACCCCCCACTCACCCTGAGTGGTTTTTTTTTTTTTTTTTAAAAATAAAAATTCAAGAGGTCAGAAGAACCTTAGATACTAAATTTCAAGGCCTTGATTCATCCATCAAGGAGTAGTCAATTGCACCATATCAAATTAACATATAAATTGGATGCGATCAATGGTGAAAACCATCCCGATCGGAAATCAGTACTCTAGATAAATTTGATCCTTAGTTGAAATCAGGTCCAGTGATTAATTTTGGATCCATTCCAGTATGGCTTGTCTTCCAAATCAAGATTTTAAAGTAAATGTCAAAGATAAAACCTTAGGCTAAATCAAACCTAAGTCTTAGCATGCATACTATAACAACCATAGCATAATCAAGCACTTTAATTCCAAAATTCATTCAAATCTCACCACACCCCAAACTTTTCATAGCATATCTCTAATAAAACATTTAAAAAAAAATAGAGAAAAGAGAAGGAAAAGATAAGAGTTAGAAGGCCATATGGAAAACATAAGAGTTAGAAGGCCATATACTACCTTGGGAATGGTCGTTCATGTGTGGCCAAACATGCATCTTATCTTCACAATAGAATGTCCTTCTAGCAATTGTTAAATAATTTTGGTAAAGAGTAAGAGAAGAGAGAAGGGAGAAAGGAGGAAAAGAGAAGAATCCCTCTAAAAACCTCAAATAATTTGTAACAAAAGGTATTTACTAAGGCTAGAATACTCCCTTCAATTATCCAAAATTTGAACCCCTGATTCAAATCCAAAGAGAGGTTTTTATAGAGGTATTGAAGTTCAAAATAGGGATTGCTTAAAGGAGAAAATTTAAATCTTTCAAATCTAAAAATTATCACATCTGCAGTTGGCGGTAGAATATTATTCATGTTTAAATTATACACTTGGCACACACATTGGTTGAGTCAGATTCATGATAGCAGTGACACTTCATGTGTGCATCTACTAAGTTGCATAGCATCAACAGGGAAAGAAAAGTACAGTGGGATCTTCCATGTCAGAACACCCTATATGGTTTTGGCATGGTTAAATTAGCAGTACCAAATTGGGTCGGTGTCATAACCCCTAACTAGCGCATCTTAAATGCAGCCACAGTACCCATTAGCGCCCATTTGGCGGTAAAAAAAATATATTACCAGGAGTCCCATTTGAGAAGCCCTGATTAATTTTAAATAAATTAAAGTGAAACATCTTTCTTGTTGGGGGAATCATCACTAGGTCATTGCTTCCAGTTCATGATATTGAAATAACCCACAATATGGGGTGGGCTCAGAATTTTACACAAGTCAATTCAAACATATATATATATAGAGGGATAGCAAGGCGGTGAGTAAAATTTCCAACTTATGAGAAAAAGTTTGGATTGAGTATAAGAGATGAACAGAGAGCTTTCAGGGGCTACATAAAGGACTTTTATGTGCTAAAGCTCGACATAAAGCCTAAAGGGCATGCTAGATGAAGACAGTTTCTTTCATTTTATGAAGGAGTTACAACCTTGGAAGCAAGCAAACTTAATGTGTAGAGTCTTAGTGCAGCTTTGGTTTGGTAGTGGAAGTATGGAGTTCGCAACATGGGCAACCCAAAGGCAGGGTAAAATTGAAAGTTTTGAAAACATCAAATCATAAATACATATACGTATACGTATAAAGCATGTATAAGGGTTATCTACCAAAAAATTCCACACAAACTTCATATTTATTGAATGTGGTTCAATACCTCAATTTTACCAAGTCGAACTTATCAGAAGGTTCAATACATTGAATGGATGAAAATGACATTTTGTAAAGAGAGAACAAGTTTTGTTATCTTCCCTCACTTTAGTGCTTCGATAACTCACTAAAATCGAAGTAAGATAATTATTATTGAAGCACAACATCATAGAATTGATTTTCCATGTGTAATACACTAGAAGAGCATAACATTTTAGGAAGAAAATTTCATACCCTCCTTTATAATGTTCATAAAACCGAAGCAAATGAATTATTATCGAAGTAGGATACTTTGGAGTAATTTAGAAATACTCATTATACTAGATGAGAATAACTATTTAAAGATTGAACTTGTTAAAATACCATGCTTCAAAAATGCGTGGAAAGTGAAGCAGAGTACTTATTCTAGCATCAAAATCATTTAGAGAAAAGTTGATGATGTTAGACAAAGAGGAAGATCCTTCCTCATAGTTGTCGCTGACCGGAGATGTGTAAAGGTGAAGAGTGAAACTCGAGAGATTGCATTATAACACACGTCGGAGGTCTTCAAGCCGGTTACATGGAGGCCAACAAAATCACAGAGAATAATCTAACTGTAAGTGTAACAAGTATGGAAAAAAATGCTAGGGTTTTATTTACATTGAAAAATTACATATTTAGGCTCTACTTTTAGAAATATTCTATTCCTTTTTTTACAAACGTGGGGGGTCCGGAGCTCAAGACTGCAACTAATCCCCACGTGCTGCCAGGAGATACCCTCCCCTGGCAACCGCGCGATAATGTGGATGTTCCTAGACTCAATCTCGAGACCTCCGGGTCTACAGTTCGTCTTCCGACCACTGGGCTACACCCCCGAAGGGTTAGAAATATTCTATTCAAGCAATCAAATTATTTTCTTTTAAAAATAAGTTTTTTAGATATTATATATATATATATACACATATTAATAAATATAAATGTAAGCGAATCAAATTTAAATTTGATTGAATCACTATAGATTCAAATTTAAATTGGAATATATTTGGGAGTACTCATATCTGTTGTAATGCGCAAATTTCATGCGTATCAAATTGCCTCTATTGTAGTGTGGAGTTTATTATTTTTGTAGGGAACTATCCTTCCAATCTGGGTAAACCCAGATTGTCAATTACATTCCCGATTTGGGGAAGAACCTCTTATTAAAAAGAGCATGAAGAACATATCTGAATAAACTTATATTTTTATTCATTCAAAGGGATTGCCGAATTGCCATGTAGGCATTATAGGGTGCTTCCTTGAGGTCTTGAAATTCAGAAAATAAGAGAGAATAGAGGTGACCATTTTAAGAGGCTCACCTGGTAATTTTCATGTCGTGGGAGCTTCCTTCGTTTTCATGAGCTTGCTTCTTGCTTGTTGTTCTTTCAAGGAAGAAATTAGTTTTCTCTTTTCTTCTGTATATTCTTAGGGGGTCTTTCTTGTGAGAAACCCTCTTATATATAGGTTTGAGATGGTCCTCTTTGGTCTCTATCCTTTGACTACCCTATTTTGGGGAAGTCAAACTTGGGCCTTACTCTTAGAGGAGGCTAGCTCATGGTCTTCCCTATTTGGGAGGCTCCTAAAGGAACAAAGTCCTCTTCATTTTAGAGTACTCTGTACTTGGTTTTCCCCCTTTTGGGGGGGAAAACCCATAATTGTCTTCAATAAAATTGGGGAGAGAATATCATCTTCATAATGAGTGGATGCCAATTAAGATCCTTTCCTGGGATTGAGGAGAGGTCCTCATCCTTTCCCCATTCTAGGGTGCCATGTGGCACCCATCATGGGATTCAAAAGAGGGGTTCCTTATCTTGGAATCCCTAAAGTCAAGAGGATCTCCTTTTGAGATCTTCCTGCACATGACAATCAGTTACTGACTGCCACAACTCTGTCAAGAGGATGGTCCATGGGTCAATCCCATAGACATGTCTCAGCCTCTCGGAGGCTGGCACTTAGGGTGGATTTGTGAGGTTTCATCCTCATGGGTTAGGCACGTGTTAGCCTCTTGGAAGCTGAGACCTAAGGGACGTCCGTGAGGTTTTGGCCCTCAGGGATTGGACACGTGTTAGCCTCTCGGAGGCTGGTACTCAAGAGTCATCCGTGAGATTTTATCCTCATAGGTTAGACATGTGTTAGCCTCTCAGAGGTTGGCACCGAAGAGTCATCCATGAGGTTTTGTCCTCACGGGTTAGACATGTGCCAGCCTCTCAGAGACTGACACTCAAGATGGATCAGTGAGGTTTTGTCCTCACAAATTTGACACGTGTCAAACTCTCGAAAGCTGGCATTCAAAACTAATCCGTGAGGTTTTGGCCTCACGGATAAGATGTGTATCAGCCTCTTGGAGGTAGGCAGTCAAGATGGATCCATGAGGATTTGGTCCTCACGGTTTAGACACGTGTCAACCTCTCAAAGGTTAGTACTCAAGATGGATCCGTGAGGTTTCGTCCTCATAGATTAGACATGTGTCAGCCTCTCAGAGGTTAGCACTCGAGAGCTATCCATATGGTTTTGGTCCTCACGAATTGGGATAGGTGTTAGTCCCATGGAAATTAACACTAAGGAGTTCATCCCTGAGGTTTTTCTCACACGGATTGGATAGGTGTCAGCCATATGGGAGCTGAACTAAGACTTGATTCGTGAGGTTTTCACCTTCATGGATTGAACATGTGTCAACCTTATTGGGGCTAGCACTAAGAGGTATCTGAGAGGTTTTGTCCCTTTAGATCAAGGGCAAAGATCAAGTGTAGGAAGATGCATTGAACTTGGTTTGTCCGACTCGTTAAGGTGTGGCAATTTCCCTGCCCACAAATGCCCTTTTGAGATTTGTGCGATGAGATTTCTTTGAGCCGGACGAAAATCTACCTTGGCACCGTTGGAGAAAACATTTCATTTCAGCTTCGTCTTGATCTTCCCTTTGGGTTTTCGATCTATCAAGCATTCTTCTTCTTTTGCCTCTTTTTTCACTTGCATTTGAAATAGAGTGCAGATAGTTTCTGTTTATATCCAGGAAGGTTCATTTTGGTGAATGACTTCGGCTTATGTCAAGAGCCCTTGGAGGCATCTTAAACAGTTTTAGCTCTTGTTTAGGAATTTGTCAATTTTGATCTCATTTTGGCCTGGACCTTGAGCCAACGAGCATTTTTTCTTCAAATCACCCAATATTGGAAGCTGACAATGACTTTTGTTACATCCCAGGAGATGGTGTTCCTTTCGAGGAACTGACCAAATCCAAGATAATTTTCTTAGGCTGCCTAAGTACCTATGATAGAATCAGGCCGAGCGTAGTTCAAATGGGAAATTTGAACTCGTATTTGCGAATAGATAGTTTTCGTTCATATCTAGGAAGGTTTAGACTTGTATTTTGAGAACAAGTAGGTAGTTTTTGTTCATACCTAGGAAGTTTAGACCACAATCTCATATTTGAGAGTCTTTGAAGGATGATGAATAATTTTTAGCTCGTATTCAGGAGCCTATCAAATTGCTCTAATTTTTACCTAAACTGACTTTTAGAGTGTTAATCTAGCGAGCTTTTTATTGCCCTAATTTTTGCTTGGAGTTAAGTCAAGCGGGCTTTTTGTTTTGACTGTAATATTTTGCCTAAGCTGTCTATAAGCACCCAATTTTTACACCTCCACCTTAACCATGGTTAAAACTTTTAACTATGGTTATCCCCAGCTAAACCATAGGTAAACCCTATTGGCCCAAGGTAAACCCAAATCCAAACCCAAGTCGAACCTAGGTAAAACCCTAAACCTTAGCCAACCCTAGGTAAAAACCCTAAGCCAAACCCTAGAACGAACCCTAGGTGAACCCTAAGTCAAACCCTAGGTAAACCATGGTTAAACCCTAGGCAAACCCTAGGATCCACCCAAGCCCATCTCAGGCCCAAAAAACCTCCAAAAACCCTTCAAAACTATCCTATGGGCCCAAACAGGGGCACACAATGCCCAAGGGACCATTGGGGTGGGGCCCACAAGCCCTAAAATTCAAAAATCCTAAGTGGCGGTAATCAAATTACCAAAAATTCCAATAATAGCAAAGGCAACAGTGCTTTCGGCTCGCATGTGTGAGGGCTAGGCCTAAAATGGGAAAAATCTAAATGGCGGTAATTGGATTACTGCCATTGTCCATTTTGCCTATATTGAGAAGACGGTAATCCAATTACCACCATGATCAGTTTCTGCAAAATCGCGTATTAGCTCTCCCCTGGACCATCTTGCTCATATCTTCGGTGTCCCCCACGCAATAGGTAATGCCCAGATTGCCCCTAAGGCCTTCCCTTTATCCTATAAAAGCCCCATCACCCCATGAGTTCAAGGACTCCATTTTTCTTGATACCAAACCTCTGCTAATATACGGCCAGCCCTACTCCAACCCTCTGAGAGTCTTGCCCTAGTCTTAGGCAGACCCTTGAGGATCCCCTACACCTATCCTAACTCCCCCAAGCTCCACCAGCCTTCATGCCACCACTGCTCAGCCGCCACCACGCCTACAACCACTGTAAAGGGGTAACAAACCTACCCTCTTATGCTTCCTTTGCTTAATCATTGTAAGGGACCCCTGGTCCTATTCCAGGGGTCCCATTTTTTGCTTTTTTCATGTTTTGTAGCATGTAACAACCAAGGAAAGGATCCCCCCATCTTCCCTATAGGTGTGGGGGAACCCTCGAGGTTTCATACACGGGTACAAGACCCCACAACAACACACACCTCCCCCGAAGCTTCTGGGGGTCCCTCAAGCCATGAGGGATCCCCTGGAATTCTTAGGTACAGCCCCCATAAGGGGAATCCGATTTCTTGAAAAGCTCAGGAATGACGGTACAGTAACTACCGCTATTCATAACCTTCTTTTTTGTAGCCTCTTTAACCACGGTTAGCATAGGCCCTGGTCCAATCCAGGGCCATAATTAGGATCCCCAGACCTTCCTCTCCCTCCCCTGGTCATTCCAGGCCTTAACCAATGGCTTAACCATGGTTAGTTTAGCTTCAAACCAACACAAGCAGATTGGCGGTAGAACATCTACCGCCATTTCAGCTAACCAAATACAGTGCCTTTGGGCCACTCTATGGCCCACGCTTGACTTCCCCTTGGGCCCACCAACGGCCCAGGGTCTTCCTTGGACTTCAGACATCACTCCTGTGACTTCAGAACCCCCTGAGATCAATCCCTAACCGCAGTTATAGCTCTGCAAACCCTGGTTAAAACAAACCTGTAATGGAGATAATCTCATTACCTCAATTTTTGATTTTCTATTTTAATAGGCTTTGCAGAGGGCCCAGACCTGATAGGAGGCCAGTCTAGGTCCTGTCATGCTCCCTGGGCCCATCTAGACCCTTCTGGACCCTTAACCATGGTTAAACTCACATTTGGTTAACATTTAACCATGGTTAAGTAGTCCTTAACCCACAAAATTATGAAAAAATACTCAAAAAATCAGAAATATTCTGACATGCCTAAAAATGGTTTGATTCAACAATTTTACCATGGTTAGTAGTCTTACCATGGTGACCTTTTCCCTTAACCATGGTTAAGCAATCTTTAACCCTGAAAAAAAATCTGGAAAAATTCCAAAAAATCTAAAAAATACAAAAAGACCAAAAATAGGCTTTATGGACCTTTTTACCATGGTTAGCAGCCCTAACCATGGTTAACACCTATTTAACCCTAGTTAACAACCCTAACCTCGGTTAAATCCATCTTTGGTCTACCGGGCCTATCTTGAAGCCTATCGGGCTCATCCTTGGCCTTCTGGGCCCAATCCTAACCCACCGGGCTTGACCATACCTCTTTAACTGTGGTTAGCAAGCCTAACCATGGTCAGTTTGACCTACCTTCGGTTAGCAATCTTAATCTTGGTCAAACTTTGCCTTAGCCTACTGGGATTATCTTTTGGCCTATATGGTCCAATCCTAGCCTATTGGGCTCGAGCCATGCATATTGACCAACCCCGATCAAACAAAACCTAGTCTACTGGACTAGGTCCATTAGCCACCCTTGGTCCACACACACACCCCTAACCTTGGTACGGGCTCATGTGCTAGAACTACGCTCGGTCTGATCTCATCTCAATGGGTGTACGTAGGCAACCAAACCCGAGTTCGACCGTAGTTTAGCTTTTCTTTCTTAGATTAGTCTTATCTTAAACACTTAGGTATTTTAACAAATCTTAACTTTAATTGGATTAAACCTAGGAAATAAAGAACCATTGTAAAATGAAAGCCTCAGGGTACCTAACACCTTCCCGGACTTAACCGAACTTCTTACCCTAATCGCAAATCACAGACCAAGACCTTATCCAACATCCCAGAGACTTATCCTTTTTGAATGAATAGGTAGCGACTCTAAACTCGTGAGACTTAATTAGGGTTCCAAAACCCATGCTCATAGCTCTGGCGACTTTGCTGGGGATGAACTTAAGGTTCAACCCAGAACTTAGGTCTCAGCCAATTAACATCAAACTTTCTTAAAATGCATAAAATGCATAAGTGTTTAACTTAACACTAATCATTTTACATTTTTTGGCTAATTAATTGTGTACTGTGTATCCCATACATGTCATAATAGTATAATTATCCTATTAACCCCATTAGTGAGCCATATTACGCTATCGGCTGGTGGATGATCATCCTCAGTGTCAGTAGCTTAACAGTCTTGAAGACCCACAGAGTTACTCTTGGTGGGTGATTACCCTCAAGGAAGGATTCTGAACACTCCCACTTACACCAATCGTCCCTTTTCAAGGGAGTCGTATATACGGTGTTAAGTGACCCCCCACCCTGCTAGGAACACACTTGTATCAAACTAGACTATGATATAGTCTACAAGCAGCTCATCTGGGGAGGGTTACCCTAAACCCTAACCTGCTTGCACCCTATACCTATCCTCAATCATGGTTGACTATCCAGGCATATTCTACCTGGATAAGCACCCACCCAGGGGTATGTAATGAGCCAAAACTGTGCTTGTAATAAACTACATCCAACCCTTCATCCTGACATAGCATATGAGATTCAAATCCCAGGTGCATAGGCCCTCACCAGACCTATCCCTAACCTTGACCTGATAGGTTCCCCGGTTCCCAACAACCCGGGTAAAAGCATGTCAGACTTTCGTCCGTCTACCCTATCAGATCACATGTGCCTTGTCCAGTATAGATGACAGGTCATTCAGGGAAAACCCAGTCAATTGGTCAACCATTACGGCCCGTGCATCTAACTTCTCAGGAGGCATATGATCACAACCTCCAGGATGGAATTGGAGCCCTCTCTCCCAGTCAGTGTCTTGCTTTGTCCCATTACTACAAATTGGGATTTGTCTTAGACCTGTCCATGGTTAAATCAGACCCGCGCCTCATAAACGCTACAATGAGTGTTGGAATCCCTCGTACATGATATTTCATTTCAGTAAGAATGAACTATGTCCGACTTTGGAGGAAATTCAGCGCATTCTGAGGTTAAACATGGACGGCGAAGCCATATTACCACTCTACAAGAAAAATTATTAGGCAGACCTCTCAAGGTTCTTATATCTCAAGTCTGCCTGCTTGCAGCCCGGTCCTAACGACACTCTTGATCGGATACTCACAAAATTCCTGGAAGGACTGTACCGGCCCAAGTGGAACCCTGACCCCATCAGAACAGAACTTCCTAGTCTCAATGCCTTTACACTGATAGCCATGTCTTAGCTAGTGTTCCCAAGGTACCGTACCCTCGTTGAGTCAGTACTGGTGGGGATTATCGAGGACATCCATAGCTCCAGAACCATCGTACCCGTCATTCTTGCAGAGCTTCTCAAGGCTCTCAACCAGGCAACAGACTGCAGAAAAGGTATCTTTCATGCCAGGACACCTCTCTTGTACTTATGGTTGGTAGGACACCTGCCTACGATCATATCAGTACTGGCCGACCTCCGTGAAGCCTACAGTCTACCCCAGAAGATTTCTCAGAATTAAGGCCCGATAGCGACCATTGATGTCAAAGAGCTCTACGAGCTTCTCCAAGCCTTGTCAGAGGAGGAGATTACATGGTAATGTGAGTGGCTAGTCATGAATAGGCTACCTCGCATCGTCATAACAGGAAGACGGTGCATGATCCTTGCCGACCTAACTGGCTCCATAGCCTATGTACCACTCTGAGTCCTTTGCCAGTTTAGACTCCCTCAACGCATCCCAATGATAGATTGGCAGGAAAATGATTGGATCACCTTCTCAGTACACTTCGATAGCCTCACTCGTCGCTTCCTGTCAGATTGGCGAAGCTCCCGACTAAATCATGGCCAGACTTTATGGTAACATCAGGACCACCTACAGATGCAGCATACCGGCTTTGGGCGGAAAACCTTGACATTCCATCCAGCATGCCCATAAAGGGAACTGCCCATACTTGTTTTAGCTCCAGCCACGAGGAACTATACCCCTAGCTGGAAAGGTGATTCCCTGAAGAGACATCTTCCTAGAAATACAGCTCCAGATCTAGTTGAAAGAAAAGAGGCTATGGAAGGTCCAACAAGCATTTAGGCTACAAGAGGCAGAACGGAACCGTGAGCTTCAAGCCATGCAAGAGTAGATCGAGTATCTTGAGCAAACAGTTCAGTCTTGTCAGAAGAAACGGAAAGGCGACGCTAAGGAAGTAGTCGTAATCAGGGCCCAACTGTACTTCTACCAGGAGCAGCTTGATAGTGCAAAGGCCGAGATGACCGCCCGTATCCAACAATTTGGATACCGAATGTTCAATGCTACCGAGACCATTGCAAACATGGAGGTTGATGTCAAATCCCTCCAACAGCAGATCATGGACCTAAATGGAGTGCCCCGACCACTTAACTTCGTAATCCCTGACAGACCTGCCAAGGATCGAGTCTTTTCTCCTTTTTGAGTCGTAGAGTCCTATACTACACTGTCATGTATCAATGAAAAATCCTTTTCTAGCATCCTCTTCCTGTTATCATGCATATTCATATTTAGCCGTTTCATCCTTTTCAGATTGCATGAGCCGACCCATGACTCGTTCTATGACTATAATTCTCACAGAAGCAGCAACTGCAGAAGTAGTCCTGACAAAGGCATCAGTCACGAAGATAGTACCTTACACCGCCCCATCTGAAAGTAGTTCAGAATCGATGGCAGAATCGTTAGACTAATAGCAAAGGACTGATGAGATGTTATAAGCCCAAAATCGGGATATAGCAGTCATGAAAGCAAAATTGGATAGTGTTTTTGAATTCTTGAAGATTTTTATTGGTATCCAAATCGAAGAACCCTCCAACCAAATCCCTACAAGAGAAATCCTTGATGAGCTTCATCTAGAGCCACATCAGCCTATCCCTATCATCATTCCTAACCATATACCCGTGGCAGGCGAAGGAGAGGGATATGATCAATATGACGAGCAGCCAAAGGCCTCTCGTGTCTATCAAGACCGGCCGTCATCCTTAGACCCTACTTTATCCCTCAGGGACCAGCACGAGGAAATTAAACAGATGAAGGAGGAAATGAGATGGATGATGGGGGCATCTGCCAGTCCTTGCCTATCATTGGAGGACTTGACTTTCTCTTCTGGGGATGCTGTGACCCCAGGTTTTAAAGTACCAAACTTTGATAAGTACAATGCCATAGGTTACCCGAAGCAACATCTACAATTATATCTGGGGGACGTGCTCCAGCACAACAAGAATCAGCCTCTGTTAATCTAGTACTTTCAGAAAAATCTGAAGTGAGCAGCCCTTATATGGTGGATGTCAGTTGACAAACAGAGAATCAAGACTTGGCAGGACGCCATGGACAGTTTTTTGGAGAACAACTCCTTCAATCAAGAACTTCGGCCACAGATAAGCCAGTTTGAACAGATGAGCCAACGTAGCAACAAGTCGTTTTTGGAGTACGCCACCCGCTGGAGGGAAATGGCTATAAAAGTCTCTACTCCTATCCCTAAAGAGGAGTTGGCAGACATATTCATGATCACTCTGATGCAGCCCTACTCCACCCTAATGGTAACATTGTCAATAGTAGACTTTGACACAATTGTCAAGACTGGTGCTCGCATCGAGATAGCTATTTAGAGCAGTGCCATACACTCCAGTTTAGGGCTTACTTACCCTAGAGCAACGGCAACATCAGCCAGCAGAAATAGTGGTCTCTGGGACCAGAAAAGAAGAGAAGATGTTTAGATGATATCTTCTACGGCTCCTATCAGATTGTCTGTGTAGAACCCCGGATCTTGATGGCCATGTACGACGAATGATATCATATACTAAAGCATTTAAGAATGTATTTATGGTGTATGGGTGTTTGGAATGAAATAGGCAAGAGTATAGAATACTCTTGAGTATTGACAAGGGTTATGCCTTGGCATACCCTCGACTCTAAATAGCCCTAGCGTTCACACCGCTCGTTGGAATCAAGCGATTCTTGGATTTTTGGAAAGGTAATTGAACCCTCTTCGGGGTTCATGTTGATCACTTGTCTTGGTTTTGAGTTGGTGTTAGGTCAAAAGACCGATTTCTGAAGTCGGGTCGGTTTAAAATCTGGACTGACGAAACCCAATTTCGGATCAGTCAGGTTTAGGGGCAAAATGGTCTAATAAAAAGGAAGAATTGGAAGTTGTGAAAAACATGAAAGTTGTTCTCCTTCAAAAGACAAATCCGACACAAGTTGAATTGTCAAAATCGGACAAGCGAGTCAAAAGTTATGGCCGAGATACAAAAATGCAAAAATACTGAAGCTTTCTGCAAAAGTTACGAACGATCGTAGAGTTGCTACGATCGATCGTAAATCCCCAGAAATGCTGGAAACTCTCAGGTGAAACTACGATTGATCGTAGGAAGCTACGATCGATCGTAGAAGGCTACGATCGATCATAAATCGCTACGAACGATCGTAGATACGCGATTTTACTTTCTTGGATGCGATTTTTTTAGGGGTTTTTCACCCCTTACACTATAAATAGAAGACTTTAGGAGGGTTTTTGGTTTACCCTAAACCAAGGAGAGTTCCTAGAAAGAGAAGGAGAGGATCTTGAGGATTCCAAATAGGGTTTTGATTTGGAATCAAGAAAAGCTTCAACAAGGGTTTGATCTTCTCCAAATCGAGCTTGGATCATTCCAATCAAGTGAGGGTTTTTCTCAAGGGATTTCCTTCAACCTAGAAATTGATTCTAAGAGGTTAGTAAACTACTATCTAACCTTGTTATCATACAAAGATGATTCTATAGGTGATTTTAATTCTATTACGATACAAATAGGAAGTGTGGAAATTGGGTGAACTAGATCATGAATAAACAATCAAATAGGGTTTTACAAATTGGGGGTTTTCAATAACAAGGATGAATATGGCTAAACTTGTAAGAAAATTGTAATACCTTTAAATGAACCATGATTTTAAGTATACTATGATGCAATGACAAACAAGGGATTTTGGGTGAACTTGATTATGTTCAAATAAGCAAATAAGGATTTAAGATTTTGGGGGTTTTCCAAAAAAAGGGTGAATATGACTATAAGTGCAAGTAAGTGTTAATATCCTCCAAGGAACCATGATTTTAAGTGTGATATGATGAATTAGGCTTAGAAGCCATGATTGTTATGATGTGACGCAATGAATGAAATGTTCTACATTCTAGAATTGTCTAAGTATGTTATGATGCTAATATACCTTGCATGAACCATATGAGTTATTAAGGTATTCAAGTATACTATAATGATCATTATGCCTTGCATGAACATGTTTAATTAGTTAAAGCTTTCCACATAGATGTTATAATGCTCACAAGCACTCTACGCACGATAAGTATTGCACGACCGTGGTTTTTCTCATAAGCATAAATTTTCAAGAAAACATAAGAGGATTTTCAAAGGCATTCATAAGTAAGAAGCATACATGCATAAGAGTTGACTAAGCCAAACTTTGGGTTGGCATTTTAAGATCGGTTACTTCATGCTCACAAGGATCAAGTCTAAGATTTCGCATAAACTCCACGGATCATAAGTCTCGCAAGGCTTTTCAAGAACTCATAAGAAACTCACAAGTCTAAGATCTTGCATATGTCTCCAAGGAGAACAAGCTCACAAGGATCATAAGCTCACAAGAAGCTCACAAGTACTCATAAGCTCACAAGAAGCTCATAAGCTCACAAGTACTCACAAGCTCACAAGAACTCTAAGCTCATAAGAACTCATAAGAAAACACGAGGCTCACAAGCATTCATAAGAACTCATAAGCATACATGAGAAGGTTTGTTTTCCATGAAAAGAACAAGTTTTATGAAAGGTTTTTCCCGACGGGTTTTAAGCATGGATTTTGGTGATTGTATTCTTTTACGCACTGTATAAAATATTGTGATTATGATAGCATTGTTAGTTAGTAGATTTTGCTCGCTGAGTATTCCATGCTCAGCCGTACATGTTAAGTCGGCAGGTACACGGACTCCATTTGACATCTGTGATCAGGGGCCCTGGATAGAGGAGGATTATGGCGAGGAGGAGCCATATGTAGAGCCTCAGGAGGAGGCAAATGACTTAGACCACTGGCCCTTTTAGAGTGATTACATAGAGGGAGAGAGAGAGTATTATCATTTTGTATTTTGATAGGTGGGCATGTCCACCTTTACTTTTGTGATGTATGTACAAACTTGGAATACACAGCATGTATAGAAAAGAAATTTTTGGATTACGCTTCCACACATTGGTTTAAGCTTCCGCCTTATTCATGATTATGTTTGTCATGACTTGGATGTTATTACAGGATGGTTTGGTATCGGATATGGCACATCACGAGCCAAAGTATCCCTAACTCCCAGGGGGTATTTTGGGTCGCGACAGTCTGCTCTAGCCGCTCAGTCTCAACAAGCATCCAGAAGTACTCGACTAGTCAGACCAAATCAGGGGCAAAACCGTCCACCCAAAAACTTTATCCTTCTTCTGCATTCCCTCAGCCAGCTATTGGGCTTCTTGACCAAACAGGGTCTTCTCACATTGAGAGGCCCTACCCCTCTCTTACCTTCTGATAAACAAAGCAAAAATTATAATGTCGATTAACACTGCTCCTTTCATCAAGGCCCACGTCATGCAACCGACTATTGAATTAGCCTAAAGTGTACTATCTAACATCTCTTGGATAAGGGTAAGGTCGAGCTGGCCCCTAGCAACACCAATGTCGACCAGATGCAACTGCCCCCACACAATAATCAGATCAACTTTATTGAGTGGGAAGAGCCTGGGGCAGGGCAACCGAGACCCTATGCACCTACAGCTGATGACGGCATCATCAGGCCTTCTTACCAACACCCAGTCATAATCCCATCTTTCCAGTCAAATATCATGTCTATTTTACTACCAGTCCAGATCCCTGTCCCTGAACAGATCGTCTATACTATCTTTTACCCTACAAACTGGCCCACAGCTCCAGCTCAAGCCTCCACCTCTTCAGGCCTTGTCCGGATCCCTTACATCCTGCCTCTGCCTTTCAACCTCAATCATGTACCTGCTCTCCGCTCTCTCATCCTTGGGAGCGGAAGCATTGCCAATCTTACCCGATCTGGCTGGGTATACCAACCTCCCGCGACTAAACCGACAAAGGCAAAGGGAACAGAGAAAGAAAAAATAGGGGTGTAAGACCCAGAGAAGGAAGGAGCAGACTCGACAGTCTTGTTAAATATCCTAGAAAAAACAGAGGAATTCAATATCACTCAGCAATTGAGCAAGACACCCGGATAGATATCCATCTTGGGTCTTCTTCTAACATCTAAATATCAAAGAAAGTAGTTGCTCCAGGTGTTTAACAATGCCCACGTAACACCAGACATCACACTCGAAAAAACTGGGGCATATGGTAGGGCAGGTGCTCGAATCAAGAATCATTTTATTCACAGAGGAAGAGATACTAGACAGCGACAGAGATCACACTCAGGCTCTCTACATTGCAGTTCAATACATGAACAAGACACTATCTTCAGTGCTCATTGACAATGGCTCCGGCCTAAATGTCTGCACTCTGTCAACATTGCAAAGCTTGGGTCTAAATCTCTACCAAGTAAAGAAGAGGCCAATGACCATCAGGGCATTCGACAACTCAACCAGGTAGAACCTGGGTGATATTGACTTGACCATTAGGGTCGGACCAGCTCAGTTTACTACAAACTTTCAGGTCGTGAATGTGCCAGGTTCATTCACTGTGCTCTTAGAAAGGCCATGGATCCACGCGGTCAGAGCCATTACCTCCTCTCTCCATCAGAGGATCACGTTTATTCAAGACGACCACCTAGTCGTAATCCCTTCAGAGGAGATGGCTAGTTCCTTTGGGGACATCCAAGAGCTAGGGTAGGGTACAACCTCCATGACTTACCTGTTCGAGCAGGTCAATTCCATCGCTCAGGCAGAAGTGCAAAGCAAGCAGATGATTCCGCCATTTGTCAAGATGATGGCCAGGATGAACTACTAACCAGGGGCAGGCCTGGGAGTCAGAAACCAAGGGATGAAGAAGACATATACCCCTCCTCATTACACTCTGCCATTCGGACTGGGATACAAGCTAAGGTTCGAGGACTATCTCTCCAAATTCACCAAGAAGGGCAGCCGGTTGGCAAATATTGAACCCCGACCTCACATCTTTGTAACCTTCTTGGTAGGGACCTTTAAACCTTACCTAGATACACCTCTTGCACTCGTTGCCAATACCTTAAACCCTCAGCCCAGTGTTGAATCTTCAAGGATCCCGGATCCGGAAATACTTAACATGACCCTATTATTCGACGAGCTGACTGGCGAAGATGCCACTGAAGTAGAGAAGTAAGTGGGAGAGTTGGTCTGCACGCTCTCCAACAGCATTGAAGTATCCTTTAGTCACCGACCACTGATCCATTGGTAGACCGAGGCTTCACCATTGAGGCCGTTCACGCTCTCCTTCTATCTCTCTTTTGCTCCCATTAGCAAAATTCAAATGTCAGGCCACTGTTGGCCTCCTTTTGTTTGAGTCCATTTTGTAAATAGTGATGTTTTATCAATACAAATCCGATGTTTTGACTCAAAAGCATTAAAAAAAAACAAAAATATTTCATATCAGCTAATGACGAAATCACACAGACTCTTCCCTTGGAAGGCTTAGTGTCTTGAAGCCAACAAAAACAAAAAAAACATAAGCATGCTAAACTAAGCTAATTGATTTACCAGGAAATCTCCTACACTAAGGCTACTCCCGAAACCCTCCTTGAAGTTTCAGAAGTAGAATATGACTCATAACAGGAAGAGGAACTGCCTTAGGAGATTCTGGATCTCCTACAATATAGTGAAGGGCTACTGCAGTCGAACATTGAGGACACCGAGACAGTGAACTTGTGATCCTCAGATAGTCCTTAGCTAGTCAAGATCGGCATAACCATGAGTCCGCAGCAGAGAACAGACATGATCAACTTCCTGAAAATCTATAGTGATGTCATCGCCTGGTCATATATGCAGATATGCCCAGCTTGAACCCAGTATTGGTGGTACACAGACTGCCCCTGAATCCTAAAGTCAGACCAGTTAAGCAGAAACTAAGATGGATGAGGCCCGAATGGTCACAGAAGGTCAAGAAAGAAGTTGAAAAATAGATCAGTGTAGGATTCCTGGCAGTAGCAAACTATCCTGAGTGGTTAGCCAACATCGTCCTGGTACCCAAGAAGGATGGAAAAGTCTGAATTTGTATCGACTACAACAATCTGAACAAGGCAAGCCCTAAATACAACTTCTCTCTCCCATATATCGACATCCTGGTTGACAATACAGCAGGGTATGAGACGCTCTTATTCATGGATGATTTTTCCAGATACAACCAAATCAGAATGGCAGAAGAAGACATGGATAAAACCTCCTTCATAACACCTTGGGGCACGTTCTGCTACAAGGTCATGCCCTTCGGGCTCAAGAATGCAGGGGCAACCTACCAGAGGGCCATGACGGCGCTGTTCCATGACATGACCCACAAGTTAGCTGAGATCTATATGGATGACATGATTGTCAAATCTCCAACTACCAGGCAATACCCTGAAGACCTAAAAAGACTCTGTGACAGACTCAGCGAGTTCGGCCTAAGACTGAATCTGGCTAAATGTGTCTTTGGATCCTCATCAGGAAAGCTCCTCGGTTTCATAGTCAACAAGAGAGGCATTGAGATCGATCCGGCTAAAGCCAGAGCTATCATCAAAATGCCAACTCCCCAAACTGAAAAGGAGATTTGTGGGTTCCTGGGTAGAATTCAGTACATTAGCTGATTCATCTCTTAGCTCACTCCGATATACGAGCCGATCTTCAAGCTTCTCCAGAAGAATACACCTACAGTGTGGACAAACGAGTGCCAAGAAGCCTTTAACAGAATAAAGCAGTATCTTCTCAATCCTCCAGTACTTGGGCCTCCCACACTAGGATGGCCCCTGCTACTCTACATCTCAGTACAAAAAAGCTCCATAGGTTGCGTCCTGGCACAACATGACGAGATAGGTAGAACAAAGCAAGCCATCTACTACATCAGTAAGCGTCTACTAGAGTATGAAGAGAGGTATAGTCTGCTCGAGAAAACTTGTTTGGGTCTGGGTGACTCAGTGTCTGTAGCACTATCTGCTTTCCAATCCGGTAATCCTGATCTCCCGGATGGACCCACACAAGTATCTAATAGAAAAGCCAACCACCACCGGGAGGACAGCCCGATGGCTCATGATGTTGTCTGAATTCGATATCACATACATGACTCAGAAGTCAATCAAGGGGTAGGCGATAGCAGATCACCCAGCCCACAGTCTAGCGTAAGAATACGTCTCAGTACATAATCAGTTTCCTGATGAAGCTATCCTGTATACGGAAGCAGCAGAGCAAGAATACACCGGTTGGGAGTTGTATTTTGATGGGATCGCTAACAGTCATGAACATGGGGCAGGAGTAGTCCTGATCTCACCTAAGGGAGCACACCTCCCTATCTCAGTCAAGCTAAAATTCAGGTGTTCAAACAATGAAGCAGAATATGAGGCGTGCATAGCCGAACTGAAAGAAGCCCTAGACATCGAGATTAAAGATATAGATGTCTATGGAGACTCATCTTTGGTAATCTATCAGGTAGATGAATCTTGGGCCATCCAAGAAGCAAGGCTAGTCCCATACCTGGCCTACCTTAACATGCTGATTGCTCAATTTAGGAGAATTACCTTTAGTCACAGGTCTCAGAACCACAACAGATTTATCGATGCACTAGCACTCTTGCCTCCATGGTACAGATACCTAGGGGCATCATGCTTTGGCCAATAGAGATTCAATAGCGGGATCAACCTGCTTACTGCCTTCAAATTAAAGAAGTATCAGATGACATGCCTTGGTATGCAGACATCAAGCAGTATCTTGAGGACGGGACCTTCCCACTCAATGCTACCAAAGCAGACTGTCGGGTAGTCCGAAGGCTGGCCATTCAGTTCGTCCTGTCAAGGGGAATCTTGTACAAAGGGTCACTGAACCTAATCTGGCTCAGATGCTTTGATGACCATGAAGTAGCACAGGTAGTTGAAGAAGTTCACCGAGAAACTTACAGCCCACACATTAACTGGTTGATGCTCTCCAAGAAGATACTCAGACTAGGCTACTACTGGTCTACCATGGAATCCGACTATTGCCAGCATGTACAGAAGTGTCACCAGTGCCAAATCTATGCCGACATAATCAATACAAAACCGACCAGGTTACACAATCTCATAGCTTCTTGGCCATTCTCAGCTTGGGGCATCGATGTCATCGGGCCCATAGCTCCAAAAGTATCAAACGGACATTGACTCATCCTGGTTGCAATCAATTACTTCACAAAATGGGTCGAGGCAGCCTCTTATGCCAACGTTATAGTCTCTATGGTTCAACATTTTCTAAAAAGGGATATCATCTATCGATATGGGGTCCTGTTCGAGATTGTAACAGATAATGCACTCAACTTCTACAACAAGGGATGACAGATCTCTGCCAAAAATTCAAGATACAACATCACAACTCCACACCGTATAAGCCTCAGACCAATGGTGCAGTGGAAGCCGCCAACAAAAACATGAAGAAGATCATCGAAAAGATAGCGAACAATTACTTTGCCTGGCATGAGATGCTCCCATAGGCACTCATGGCCTATAGAACATCCATCCGCATTTCAACTGGAGTAACACCATTTTCTCTGGCCTATGGTATGGAAGCAGTCCTCCCTATTGAAGTGAAAATTCCATCACTCCGGGTGTTAATGGAAGCAGAACTCTCAGAAGCGGAGTGAGCAAAAACCCGGTATGGGCAGCTGAATCTGGTCGAAGAGCAGCGACTGAAAGCCATCAACCATTCTCAGGCCTATCAGAGGCACATGACTAGGGCATTCAACAAGAAATTTAAGCCGCGAAACATTAAAGTCAATGATCTAGTTCTCCGAAAAATGTTGTCGAATCGCCCTGACCCAAGGGCCAAGTTCACTTCTAACTACGAAGGCCGATACATCGTCCGAGACAAATTCTTAGGCGGCGCCCTTTGACTCAGATGTATGGATGACGAAGACCTCCCAGAGCCCGTCAATATAGACAAATTCAAATGATACTATGCTTAGGGTCTAGATCTGATAGGCGCTTTGCACTCATAGAATCTCCAGGAAATGACAGGAAACCATCTTTGGCACACTCCTTATCCCCAATAATGTAAACCTTTTACAAAATCAATGAAATCCACTAGTGACCCCCTTGAGCCTAACAACCCTTCTTTCATAAAACATTTTCAGGGACACCCTCCCTTGCCTCTGCGGTATTTGCTTGAACTACATCATGACCTGATCCTACGAAGGGTATGTAGGCAACCTGACAAATCAGGTGCGGTCACAAAAAGGGGATCATACCTCTGACTTCCCCACATGGAGTCAAACCATCCCTAGTGGAGTAAAAGCCTCTCTAAAATATCTCCCCGAAGAGTCCAAACAGAGCAAGAATCCCCTCGACCTTCCCAGGTCGAGTCGACTCACAAGGATATAAAATTTTCATAAAAGAAAAACCCAACATAGAAGTTGAAACATTCTCAAAGTCAGAGACTCCCCACAGAGACAAACCTCTCTGGACTCTTTCCCCCAAGTAGAGACAACCTCTCTTAAAACTCTCCCCAACAGAGACAACCTCTCTCAAATCCCCCAGCAGAGCCAATTCCTTAGCGGACCCAAAAAAAAAAATTCTCCAGGAATTCCAAAGTACAAATCCCCAAGAGAATTCCAAAGCACAAACCCCAAGAGATCAATTGCAACAGAAGAAATCCCAGGGTACCCCAAACTTCGGTCCCTTAGCCTACATTTCGTCCTACTCTAAGTCCTTCTAGATTCCCTAGAAACTGCAAGTGTAAGCGCAATATCACATCTATGTCCTTAGCGGAAATATAGTCCTTATAATACCCAGAAGAGCACCATCCAGGGCAATGAATGGAGAAGACCCATCTTTCCCAAAAAATCATGAGCATGAGTGAAAATCAGCAACGACCTCATTGCGCAAAAATTATGCGATTCCTGACTTAGTCTTGTGACTAAGGGCAAGAAAATTACAAAAATCAATCAGCTTCGCAGGCATGAGGAAAACCAGCAACGGCCTCATCGCACAAAAATTATACGAAACTCCATGACTTGGTCATTCTAAGGGTAAAAAATGGAGAAAAGCTGAAGAGTAGTTAGGCAAAAAAATCCGACAGCAATCAGTCTCGTCGACCCCCACCAGTCGTCAATAGATGGCATAGAAAACAGATTGCCCGACAGTAGTCTCTAGCAGATATCGCAACTTCCCAGCAGATAGTTGACAGTCTCCAACAAAGTTCTACTTCTAGTAGCAGTCCACAATGGTGCATCATTCCCCAAGCGGAGTCCCAGTAGAAGCCTCTATAAACACTCTTCCCAACAAGAGTCTAAAAGTTCCAACTGCTTCCCAGCAAGCTTCTCCCTTACCAAAGTCTAATCTCCAACAACGGAAAGACAAGCAGGTCTACCCCCCAGTATCCCCAGCGGTGACAAAGCCTCTTCTGGGTTATACTCTACTCTCCGAGAGTAAGAGACAGATTACAAAATCCCCTAAGCCTAGACAAAGACAATTTATTGGTAAATCTAAAAGCTAGCTAAACATTCTTTCAATCAAAATAAAATTTTTTTGCAAAAGTTCAATACTTTTGCAAAAAATGTTTTTTTCAAGAAAAATCTTCCGGTATCCAGACCAGATCGTACCGGTCTGTATTAAGCAGCCTCAGCAAGACAAATAGAAGAAGTCAACGCCTCACATCCCTGTGAGTCACAGTCAACAAAGTCATGGGAAAACATCTTCGCCTTAACTTCCTGCATGACACTACTCGGCATAGCATCACACCCCGTGTGACCAAACTCCTCAGCATCAATCAACATGATCAAAATCTAGTGCCTCTCGGCCTTTTTAAAACCAATTTGGCTAGTACCTCAGGGACATGCCACAATCTCCTTCGACACCCCTGTGTGTCCTCGACATCCCAAGTGAACATTGATGCCAAGTCAACATGCCGCCACCTCGCATGTCCAGACATCATTGAGTCTCCATTGATGTCTAGTGAACCTGCCGACATTCTCCGCATGTCCCCTTTTGACACCCCCATGTGTCCTCGACATCCCAGGTAAATATTGACGCCAAGTCAACATGCCGTTACCTCACATGTCCAGACATCTTGAGTCTCCATTGACGCCCAGTCAACTTGCTGACACTCTCCGCATGTCCCCTTTTGACACCCCCATGTGTCCTCGACATCCCTAGTGAACATTGACGCCAAGTCAACATGTCGCCACCTCGCATGTCCAGACATCATCGAGTCTCCATTGACGCCCAGTCAACCTGCCGACACTCTCTGTATGTCCCCTTTCGACACCCCCGTGTGTCCTCGACATCCTATGTGAACATTGACGCCAAGTCAACACGCCACCACCTCGCATGTCCCAGACATCATCGAGTCTCCATTAACGCCCAATTAACCTACCAACACTCTCCGCATATCCCATTTTCAGCACCCCCGTGTGTCCTCTACATCCCAGGTGAACTTTGACACCAAGTCAACATGCCACCACCTCGCATGTCCAGACATCATCAAGTCTCCGTTGACGCCCATGTCAACCTGCCGACACTCTCCGCATGTCTCTTTCCAACACCCCGCGTGTTGTCAACACCTCGTATGTCCTTGACATTCCAGGTGAGTGCCAACATAAAACACTTTGTTAGCACCTCACATGTCTTCCTTCCGACACCCCGTGTGTCCTTAACATCCCAAGTGAGCGTCGACATAACACACTTTGTTGACACCTCGCGTATCTCCCTTTTAAACACCCTGTGTGTTCCTGACACCCCGTGTGTCCCTTAATTGATCTGGTCAAACCCCTTCCGAAGACATCAGATCAATCAAACCTGGTAGCTGTAAGCACCCAATTTTTACACCCCCACCTTAACCATGGTTAAAAATTTTAACCATGGTTATCCCTAGCTAAACTATAGGTAAACCCTAGTGGCCCGAGGTAAACCCTAATCCAAACCCTAGTTGAACCAAGGTAAAACCCTAAACGTTAGTCAACCTTAGCTAACCCTAGGTAAAAACCCTAAGCAAAACCCTAGAACAAACCCTAGGTGACCCTAGGTCAAACCCTAGGCTTAACCCTAGGTAAACCATGGTTAAACCCTAGGAAAACCCTAGGGTCCACCCAAGCCTATCTCAGGCCCAAAAACCCCACTAAAAAACCCTTCAAAACTGTCCTATGGGCTCAAACAGGGGCCCACATTGCCTAATGACCGTTGGGGTTGGGTCCACAAGCCCTAAAATTTAAAAATCCTAAGTGGCGGTAATCAAATTACTGACAATTCTAATAATAGCAAAGGCAACAGTGCTTTCGACCCGCATGTGTAAGGGCTGGGCCCAAAATGGGAAAAAATCTAAATGGCAGTAATTGGATTACCGTCATTGTCCATTCTGCCTATATTGAGAATGGCGGTAATCCAATTACCGCCATTATCAGTTTCTATAAAATCGCGTATCAACTCTCCCCTGGACCACCTGGCTCATATCTCCAGTGTCCCCCACACCATAGGTAATGCCTAGATTACCCCAAGGCCTCACCCTCATCCTATAAAAGCCCCATCACCCCATGAGTTCAAGGACTCCATTTTTCTTTATACCAAACCTCTGCTAATATATGGCCAGCCCTACTCTAACCCTCTGAGAGTCTTACCCTAGTCTTAGGCAGGTCCTTTAGGATCCCCTACACCTGTCCTAACTCTCCCAAGCTCCACCAGCGTTCACACCACCACTGCTCAGCCGCCACCATGCCTGCAGCCACTGTAGAGGGGTAACATACCTACCCTCTTGTGTTTCCTTTACTCAATCTTTGTAAGGGATCCCTGGTCCTATTCTAGGGGTCCCATATTTTGTTTCTTTCAAATTTTGTAGCATTTAACAACCAAAGACAGGATCCCCCATCTTTCCTATAGGTTTAGGGGAACCCCTCAAGGTTTCATACACAAGTACAAGACCCCACAACAACACACACCTCCCCCAAAGCTTCTTGCGGTCCCTCAAGCCATGAGGGATCCCCTGGAATGCTCAGGTGCAACCCTATAAGGGGAAATCCGATTTCTGGAAAAGCTCAGGAATGGCGGTGGAATAACTACCGCCATTCTTAACCTTTTTTTTTGTAGCCTCTTTAACCATGATTAGCTTGGGCCCTGGTCTAATCCAGGGCCATAGTTAGGATCCCTAGACCTTCCTCTCCCTCCCCTAGTCATTCCAGACCTTAACAAGTGACTTAACCATGGTTAGTTTAGCTTCAAACCAACACAGGCAGATTGACAGTAGAAAATCTACCGCCCTTTCAGTTAACAAACACAGTGGCTTTGGGCCACTGTAGGGCCCACACCTGACTCCCCCTGGGCCAAGGGTCTTCCCTGGGCTTCAGAATTTACTCCTGTGGGTTCAAAATCCCCTGGGGTCAATCCCTAACCGCAGTGACAACCATGTAAACCTGGTTAAAACAAACCTGCAATAGAGGTAATCTCATTACCTCCATTTCTGATTTTCTATTTTAATGGGTTTTGTACAGGGCTCAGACTAGGAAGGAGGCTAGTCTAGGCCCTGCCATACTCCTTGGGCCCATCTAAACCCTTCTAGACCCTTAACCATGGTTAAACTCACATTTGGTTAACATTTAACCATGGTTAAGTAGCCCTTAACCTACAAAATTCTAGAAAAATACTCAAAAAATCAGAAATATTCTGAGATGCCCAAAAATGGTCTGATTCAACCATTTTACTGTGGTTAGTAGCCCTAACCATGGTAACCTATCTCCTTAACCATGGTTAAGCAATCCTTAACCCTTGGAAAAAATCTGGAAAATCTCAAAAATACGAAAAGACCAAAACAGGTTTTTTAGACCTTTTTAACATGGTTAGCATCCCTAACCATGGTTAACACCCCTTTAACCCTAGTTAATAATCCTAACCTCGGTTAAATCCTTCTTTGGCCTACCGGCCTATCTTGCAGCCTACCGAGCTCACCCTAGGCCTACCGGACCCAATCCTAACCCATCAGGCTTGACTATACCTCTTTTATTATGGTTAGCAATCCTAATCATGGTTAGTTTGACCTAATCTCGAGTAGCAATCCTAATCATGGTTAGTTTGACCTAATCTCGAGTAGCAATCCTAACCTTAGTCAAACTTTGTCTTACCCTATCGGGCCCAATCCCAACCTACTGGGCTCGAACCATGCACATTGACCAACCTTGGTCAAAAAAATCATAGTCTACCGTACTAGGCCGATTAGCCACCCTTGGTGCACACATACACCCCTTACCCTTGGCATGGGCTCATGTGCTAGAACTATGCTCGGTCTGATCTCACCCCAATGTGAGTACATAGGCAACCCAACCTGAGTTTGACCTAGTTTAGCTTTTCTTTCTTAGATTAGTCTTATCTTAAACACTTAGAAATTTCAAAAAATCTTGACTTTAATTAGCTTAAACCTAGGGAGTAAGAAACCATTGTAAAATGGAAGCTTCAGGGTGCCTAACAACTTCCCCGGACTTAACCGAATCTCTTACCCTAATCTCAAATCGCAGACCAAGACCTTATCCAACATCCCGGGGACTTATCACTTCTGAATCAATAGGTGGCGACTCTAAACCCGTGAGACTTAATTAGGGTTCCAAAACCCGTGCTCATACTGTCTTTTCAGGTTTTCAGCTTAGTGAGCTTTGCTACCCTAACTTTGATCTAAGCCATCTTTTGGATTTTCAACTTAGTTGGTGTTTTGATGCTCTAATTTTTGCCTAGACAATTTAAGTTTTGGTCTAGCGACATTTTGTATTGATTCTCATGGATGGTATCACTTTGACAATCTTACATCGGTCGAGGGAAATCATCTATTGTCCGTTCGTTGTAGTCAGTAGATCAACTTCATTTGAGTACATTCCCTTGATGATGAGGAATACTTCATTTTGATTATGGTTTCTCTTTTGCACATCAGGTGACATTTTGTTTCATCTGTATCGAGAGATGATAATGGTGATTTTATATATATCTTAGGGGGATGATGTTCCTTTAGAGGAACTGGATGAACCCAAGTTAATATACTTAGGCTGCCTACGTACCCATGATAGGATCATGCTAAACGTAGTGCAGGAGGGGCATTTTGAATCACATTTTGGGAGCGAATAGGTAGTTTCCATTCATACCTAGGAAGGCTTGGATTCAAATTTTGAGAGCGAATATGTAGTTTCCGTTCAAACCTAGAAAGGTTCGGACTTCAGCCTTGTATTTGGAGACTTTGAAGCATGATGAACAGTTTTAGCTCGTATTTAGGAGCCTGTCAAATTGCTCCAATTTTTTTATAGACTAACTCTTGGAGTGTTAGTTTGGTGAGCTTTTTGTTGCCCCCAGCGGGGTCTTCTTTGGCCATGACTGTATTTACAGTTCGGACCCGATCTTTACTGAAAACAAAGACTGAACCATTAAACCAAAATCTTGTTGAAGCCGTGCTGACATAATCGCCAGTAGCCAAGGCTTTATGTTCGCTCATATCAAGTGATGCTTCATAAGTAGGGAGGACGCCTTTGACCTGTTCTCCTTCTTTGGGATTCAACCCATGATATTTGAGGGCTGTAGTGGTTGGCTCACCATAGCTCAGTTTCTTCTTGTAAGGATTAACTATTTTGTGCTTTTCGTCGGTCCGTGAATGATTGAAGCTTTCATATTAGCTAAAGGAATTGAATAGTATGGGCTTTTGTCCTCTTTCTTTAGTTGAGACGGTATACTTGGAGGTAGTTTCTACCATTTTACAATCCATTTTCCTCAGAGGGATGGGGTGATTGACTTTAAGGGACCGGAGAGGGTTGGCTGGCTGATCGATTTTGGGGGCCTGGGGAGGGTCGACCAAAGTCAGGGTTGTTTTCCTTCATTTCTTTGGGACTTTGGGGTTTACTTGAATACCCTTTTCGGAATTGCTGTTTGGGTAGACTCGGGACCGCTTTCGTGTCGTCTTTGGCTTTTGTTGTCTCCGACTTTTGATGTGCACTTTTATTGCCCCAGTAGCACATTATATGACGTATCAACGTCGATTACCAGAAACATTGTGGTTTCAAAGATCTCCCCAAATCTTTTCTTGAGGTTAAGTATGCCCATAGGCTTCTGCTCATTTTGGTTAATCCCTTGAATGATCATGTTGTTTGCATGAAGGCGACTCATTTGTACGCCGAGCTTTGATAACATCCTCTTTGGGAGAATATTGACAGTCGATTCTTCATCAATCATTACTCAAGAGACACTAATTTCATCAATTAGGCCCGTGATGAACATGGGACGATTTGCTGGATTGTTTCAGCTCGCATATCTTCATTGTTGAAAGTGACTGCAAAGAGGCATGAGGTTCGTGTTTGAGGAGGCTGGCGCGGTGGCTAATTCGTAACTTCTTCAGAGAAATCTTTCAGATTGGAAACGGTGTATATGAGAGACCTTCTTAATTCTATAAATGTTTTGAGAGCATCATAGACACTCAACAAGGAAGAGATTTTCTTTAGATGAGCAAGGATGTTATATTTGACTCTTTCATCATCGAGAGCTATTTGGGCAAAGGCCGGTTCATGCTACAGTTTGGTTCGATTTTCGGCTTGGACTAACACAAATCTTGGTTGTAGTTTTCTGCCTGATCGAAGGTTTAGTTGGAAACCTTGACCATTGTTTGTTCTGTTGGCTCTGATGGCTCACCTTCTAAGCAATGGACCATGCTCACAGAGGTGAAGTTTATCTTCCTATTTTTGCTTTAGGATGACAATTGTTCTTGCGTTTCGTATTGCTCATTCAGAGTCTCATCTGAGCAAGTTGTACAAAATGAATCTTGATTCCCAGATTGGCTCGAGATCGGCATTAACCATTGTATTTGATGTTGGCACTGATCTGGAGCTTCAGGTGTACCAGGTACCTCCTGGGGAGAAACCGAAAATTCTAACTCTCGAGTCTTAGGGGGACTGGGTTGCACCTGCTCACTATTTTCATCATATCCTTCTTTAGATGAAAATCCTTCTGAGAGATCTAAGAGCCCTATAGGTGTCCGTCCTAGTGTAGATGACCTATTGTTCAACCCTAGGAATTGAATAGGCTCAGTTTGAGCTTTTAGCCAATCCTGTATTAACTGGCAGAATCTTGAGTCTTAGATTGCCTCTTCTACTGGAGCAATCATCTCAAAGGAGCCTTCGTCTTGTACAATATGGACAAAGTGACAGGGGAAGATGCTAGTTTCGTCTTCCGAGTCTGTACACTCATCAATATCGTACTCACAGTCAATAAAAGCCTGGAGGAATAAAGTCCTTGAGAGTGATTACCACTAGAGGCTCTTGTTTTAATAGATTGTCTGTGGCAGGGTCATTTCTCTTGGCTTTCTTTACTCTCTTTGTCTTCTTCTTTCTCTCAGCAGTGGCTATGCACTTTTCTTCTTTCTTCAAAGCTTGTGCCTATCTTTTGGATTAGGCTTTCTTTTTAGCATCAGTGTTTAGGGCCAAATGTTTCTTTTTCTTGCTTCCTTTGCTTTCAAACAGGGTCCACTCCCCTTCATTCAACTGACCACCATCGGAAGGGTTGTCACCCGAGGTGTTCTATTTTCACTAAGGAGATCTGAAGCAACGATTGTATTGGACTTAGCTTTCTGTTGTAGTTCTTGGCCAAGGACAATTTATTTGTTATCCAAGAGCTGTGGGATGATGTCTTTCAACACAAACAATCTTTTATTTTCTAACTGATTATGTGATGATAGGGACAATATTTGGGGTCATCCGTCATTCCGATTTCCTAGGGTCTCATGCTTTCCGAGAGAGTGATCAATTTTCTGTAAGGAGGTCGTCAAACAAATCATCGATAGTATCTTCAGAGAAATAGTAAGTCTTGTTCATCCTTTCTTCAATAGTAGCTCTTCTTGGAGGGTCATGCTTGTCTTTCTGTTGTGGTTTTCCAACTCTGACCTGAACTGGTTTGGTTCTAACCTGAACTGGTTGGATTTCCTCTGTTGGGTTGACCCGTTGGCCTGGCAGTAGTTGTTGATGGTTGTGTGGTCCTTTTGGTTTCATCCAACGCAACTGTCGATGATTCAAGGCAATCATTATCTCGAGCTCATCTTAGTTTCCCTATATGAAGTCTATATCATGTGCCTTTGTGCATAAATCAGTAAAACCTACAAAGGTTGGGGCCATCAAAGTTGTTGACAAATCATGCCTGAAATTATTTAGACACATTGGGATGAGTTCTAGTTGACTGAACTTCTGAGGACAGGAGAATGTTAAGGCTCTCCATCGAGCAATGAACTCAGTCCCAGACTCATTGTCCCTTTATTTTATCTCAATCAACTCTGGAACACCCACTAGTGTTTGAGTGTTGTAGAATTGCTTGTTGAATTCAGATACTATTGTCTTCCAATCTGGGATTGACGCCTCAAGGAGGTTGACATACCATGTGAAGGAAGTGCCCTCCAGGGATTGCACAAAGAGTTGGAGGCAGAGAGCTCTGGTTCTGGCCGCTGGCCCACATCTTGAGAGGATGGGAGAGATGTTGTCTTGGGTCTGTTGTACCTTCAAACATCTTGGAGGTAGGCTGAACTAAGTTGGGTGGGAATGGAATTATGTCCATGATAGCAGGATAAGGTTCCACTATTATCCAACCATTTTCTTCGTTTCCTTTGGTCTTCTACATTTGATTGCGAATGGTCTCTTCAATTACAGCGAGAAGAGATGGCGAGACTCCTCCAATCAATGAGGCTTGGTCTGGGATTGGCACAGATTCTGCTATGTGCAATCCTATTAGAGGCGGAGGAGTTGCAGTCGGACGAGTTAAAAGTGCAATGCTTGTCCGTTGAGCACTGCTCTATCTTTGGAAAGTGAAGTATGGGCCTTGAATAAGTGGAGCAGCTGACGCGGATTTGAGAGCTGATAGTTGCGAAGCCAACTCTTGTATTTGGGCCATTATAGCTGAGATCTCATCATCTTTGTACTGGGCTTGAGCCCGCAAAGTAATTACTTAGTTCCCTGACGTTAGAGGGGCTGATGCTTAAGGTTGACGTCCCTGATTTCCATTATCACCGAGGTTTTGCATCATGATGGCTACAGGTCATATTAGTCTTAATCCTTGTGAGGAGGGGTATCCGTGGGAACTCTTCTTCTGAAAAGAACGAATAAGGAAGCCTATATAAGAGGTTGGCCGCACTGGAGATCTGAGGGGATCTTATTTCCGGAACCACTTCTAGGATGGTGGGTTGAAGGAGTGGGCCTTTATAGTCGCAATCTTCCATTGGAGGTGCTCTTCCCAACTCCCTTGGAGAGGTTACTGGGGTTACTTCTTCCACAATTCCATCTTGCGGTAAATCAACGTTCAGTTCTAGAGCAGGCTCATGTTCTTGCCCTTGATTATTTGAAAAGCTTTGGGCGCCGTCTAACTTAGACGAGATTGGGTTCTGGACTTTCTTCCTGCCTTGTACCCTGTTTCGGTGGCTTCTTCTTTGCTTTGGAATTCCTTGATCATGGATCGAGGGTTCAACCATTCTAGAAGGTCCAATTTCTTTGTCATTAAGTGCAGTCAAGATGATAGCAGCTGTGGCCTGAGGATTTTGTCTTGATGCTAGGCCACGTTCGAGTAGTATTCTAACCCCTAGAAATACTGGAACTGTAGGCCTACTGGATGTAGAGACCCGGATTTCACTCATGTGAATCCTACAACCATCGAGGTTAGGCCTAATAGGTGATTAAAAGTTAAGGAAAATGAGAAAATGACTTAAGAGTCAAAAATGGAAAAATGGTCAAAAGAAAATTATACGTTATACTCAACTTCTATAATTTACCCTGATGATTAATTTATCTTGAATTATACCTTAGAGGAGTTAAAAAGTGTAAAGGTTGAAGCAAATAGAACAAAGATTAGAATATAGAATTTCTGGGACTTTCATTCGAACGAATGTCCCATTCGTTTGAACGACGCCAGAAAAAGGGCAATAAACAATCCCGCTACCATTTCCGTTCGAAAGGGGCCTATTTTCATTTGAACAAAGTTGCTAAAAATAGGTTTTTTAAAACTGTGTTGAATCTGGATTTTCGGGGTTTAACCCCCTTGGATTATAAATAGGACACCTAATTCGGGGTTTTTGTATATTCCTAGTCCTTTTAACTTAATTTGGCAAAGAGGGGAGAAAAACCCCTAGGTTTTCTACGGAATACTCTTGGAGGAGCAAAAGGGAGCTTGAATATTCCTTCTGAAGCTTGGGATTCATCCTTCAAGCCTTCTCAGTTATTTCTTAAGCTTTAGATTGCAGGGATTCAGTCTTGTGAGGTCGATAATCTCTACTAAATAGTGTTGTTGTAATTCCTTAGCTTTAATTAGATAAAATGCATGTTACTCTACAATGTATTGAAGATCTATCCTATATTACTCAATCTTATATTGAATGACACATTGGAAATGGAAATGAAAGCAAGTGGATGATGAAATGAAATAGTGTAGTCCTATCTAATAATTTAGAAGTCCTCTAGTGAAATGAATGATGGAAATAATGGGTTTAATGTAAATTCCTTATACATATGGCATTAAATTATGTATATGGTGAATTCTTGATGAGAGGAAATATTGATGCCTTCAATTATATGAAGAGCATGTTTAATGAATAGAATTATGAGCCTAAACTGTAGAGCCCCGGACTTTTTCATGCTTAATACATGACACTTTCGTAGTCAATTTTCCTTTAAAGTCGTACAATTAATAAATAAGGATGAAATTGAAAATTTCAAAACGTTAAAAATGTGCCTTTTCGAAGTATGAACCCAACGCAAGTTGAATCGTCGAAATCCGACGAACGAGTCAAAAGATATGGCCAAAACAATTTGGACCTGCAAATCACCGATCGCTCGGTCCATGGAGCGATCGATCGGTCCAAAACCGATCCATCGGTAGCTATCGACTGGCCGAAGAATTTGTATGGGGAAATTTTCCAGAGAGTTGATTTTTAGTTGAGAGCTCGGTCAACATACCGATCGCTCGGTAGGCAACCGATCGATCGGTCATAAGCACCGATCGCTCGGTCTTCGCGTTTTTTTGCAGAATTTTTATTAAGGGTGTTTCTATCTTTTGGCGTTTCACTCTTGCCTTAAGAGTCTTGCCCGAGCCTTTAGGGCTCATTTACAACCCTTAGAGTCTTTTGAGAGATAGAGAGAAAGGAGAAGGGTTTCCAAAACCTAGGTTTTCATTTAGCGAGAAATCAAAGGAGTTAAGACCCTAGATCAACCCCAAGCCCGTTTTCTTCAAGATCAAGGCTCAAGCATTCGAGGAGCTCGTGATCCAAGCTAGGGCAGCAGCTACACGGTAGTTTTTGGAAGGGGTTTCTTCCTCATTTCTTCAAGGTCGGTACTTCTTGCTACCCTCCTAGTTATAGTTCTTCTTTTCCTTTATTTTTCTTTGTGTTCCTTTATACATCCATGTATTATGAGATGGGTTATGAATTGTGAATGGTGAATGGTGAATGGAGATGAATGTGGGTGATTGGATGCCATGTGTATTGATGTGATGGATGAACGAGGAGGGCATTGTACCCATAATGAACATACATATGTGATGTGAGTAAAACCCACCTAGAAAAGCATGTTGTAGGGTTAATAATAATGAATGCACCATGTTTGATGAAATGCCAAGGTGAATAAATTGAATAATAAATTAAGAAAATGCATGTTTAAGGTTTATGGAAATTGTTAGGGTCATGATAGTGTGATTATTCGCTTTCCCTAAATGATATGAATATTAAATTGCTCAAATCATTGATGTTATGTGTTATGAATTACTCAGATGCCATATTTAATTCCAAATGCAAGTATGCACACGACCTCACGAGCACGCATACATGACATGATTTACCGAGGTTTTCAAGAATGGGATTTAGAGGTGGGGCATATCCTACGATATGTTTTACCTCGCTTTTGGCAAGGACAAGACAATCGTGCATTTTCACAAGAAGGGTCTCCCTTCCCTCGCAAGTGCATCTCACAAGTGAATCTCACAAGTGGAAGGACATGAGCATTCTAGGAAGAAGGGTCTCCCTTCCATCACAAGTAGTTTACTTTTCCGAGTAAGCATGACATGACATAGCATGACAAGCATGAGCATTCTAGGAAGAAGGGTCTCCCTTCCCTCACAAGTAGATTACTTTTCAGAACAAGCAAGCATGATACACGCATGGCATGACATGACACACATGATACAAGCATGACACGCATGACACGGTAGACAAGGTTTCAAGCATAAAAAGTGTAAATTCAGTCAAGTCAAGTGCACAAGATTTCAAGGGTTTTACTGGCTTTTATGAATGCAAACATGATGAATTATATTGCTTTACTTTATTGTCATGATATGAATCATTTCTGCTTTATATGCGTGAATTGTTTCCTGCTTTATGTATGCTATCCGTATGCTATGACTGTTGGTTAGTGCTTGGTACCCGCTGAGTATTCCATGCTCAGCCGTACTTCTTATGTCGGCAGGTGATAGGGGAGCGGCTGCTCCTTTTGATGTCTGTGCTCCTGGCCCATGGGTGGAGGAGGAGTACGTCGAGGAACCTGTGGAGGAACCTCCCGTAGAGGAGTATCATTAGGTGGTTGTAGATTCTGAGTGAGTAGCTGTGGGTGAGTTGAGAGAGACATATCCATGTATTTTGGCGGGCATGTCCATACTTTCTTTTGGTTCCCTTTTTGTATAAACTTGGATTTACGTATGTATATACATAGAGGTTTGGTAGACTTCCACTATACCATGTTAGAGTATGTTTCCGCTGTTTTTGTCCTCTATTGTATATGCTCTATGGGTTTTGCAGGTTGGTTTGTCAAGCAAGTCATGATTAGTCGTCCAAAGTTCACTCTAACTCCTAGGGTGGGTTTTGGGTCGCGACATAAACTACATGTGAGGATGTTCAGAACCATGAATTTATGAATTGAAATACATATGCTATGTAATGAAGCTTGATTGCTTATATGTCACTCACAAATTTTGTATGAGCGCTTGAATTGCATGATCGATATTTTGTATGAGTATGGGTATCCGAAAAGTAAAGTAAAGAAGATGAAAGAAAAAAAAAAAAAATTTTGGGAGGATGCTAGTGTGTTTAGGCCAGGTACACCACTAGTTATCTGATCTCAAGTAAAATGAAGAAAGTGCTAATAGGAGGGTGCTAGTGTGTTTAGACCAAGTACACCACTAGTCACCTGATCTCAAGCAAAACAAAGTAAGAAATGCTATTGGGTGGATGCTAGTGTGTTTAGACTCGGTACACCACTAGTTATCTGATCTCAAGTAAAATGAAGAATATGTTATTGGGAGGGTGCTAGTGTGTTTAGACCAGGTACACTACTAGTCACCTGATCTAAAGTAAAATGAAGGAAGAAATGCTATTGGAAAGATGCTAGTGTGTTTAAACCAGGTACACCACTAGTCATCTAATCCCAAGTAAAAGAATGAACAAGGGTGTTATTGGGAGGGTCTTAGTATGCTTAAACCAAGTACAACCACTAATTGCCTAATCTCAAGTAAAAATGATCAACTCAGCTAAAGTTAAGCAAAGAATAAAAGATGAAAACCTGAAAGTAAAAGATATGAAGAAATGGTAAAATTATACGGTTTTCGAAGAAATTAACGTAAGTATATAGTTTTGAAAAATATGCGCATTGAGATCGAAGCTATGATTTTCCGCATGTTTGATTTAAAGTATACACGTGTTTTGATGTTCGAGATATATAAACTACATATGAAATTCTGTTATTGTGCCTAATGATTGAGATATATGAATTGCATATGAAGTCTTATTATTGTTTTAAAACAATATTGTTTAGTAGTTAATATACGTTGAGCCTTCCATGCTCAGCCAAACTGCTATTGTTGGCAGGTCCTTCCTTTTACATTTGTGCTCCAGCTCTATGGGTTGTGGAGGAGTACATTGAAGAGGGTCTCGAAGAAGAACACCTGGGAGAAGATAAAGACCTTGACAAGTGGCCTTACCTAGACTACTATATATTGAGTGAATGAGGGAGTGATGATTGTATATATTGACTCAGACTTGTTTTAAAGTGGGGATGTCCACTTATGACTATTGGTTTGTTAGACTTATTTACTTCGTTAAACTCTTACTTCATTCAGTCTTGTTTACGTTCTTAGAATATGGTTAAGTATTATTAAGAAGAATTTTAGCTTCTGCTTTTTAGCATTGCTTTAAATGCTTATGTAGGATGGTTTGAAGTATAAGTCACGAGCCAAAGTCCCATAACTTCTAGGGGAATTTTGGGTCGCGACAGAGTTGGTATCAAAGCAAAGGCATTAGGTCCATGTAGGGAGTCGTATTTCAAGTGTAGACTGATCGCTTAGTCTTAGTTTTAAAACCGGTTAAGACTTCAACCAAACTTGTGTCTTTGCTTCGCTAGGAATCTAAATTGTATGCTTATACTACTATGTGTATACGTCAGTGTATTATTACCTACATTATGAATACTTTATGATTAGGAAATTATTGGCTTGAACTGGTTTCCAAGTTAGACTCATGGGTTACTATTGTTCTCAGGATTTGATCATGAGATGTGATACAAGGGGTCGAGGATACAAGACTAGATGAAATGGATGGGAAACTCCATTGGACAGTGAACAGTCTGATTTCTCTCAGCTTTTGTAGACTATGGTTGACACTATGGCTATTCTTGCAGCTAGGCAGTCTACTGCTACTCCTACACCTATGCTTCTAGCTACATACCCCACTTCATGACTTGAGGCATCCGGAGACTCCGTCCGCCACCTTCTATGGGATTATAGACCCAATGGTTGTCGAGGCATGGATATGCTGTTGGAGAAGATCTTCTGGGCGATCCACTGCACTGATGAGTAGTGAGTGGATTGGGTTTCCTTTATGATGGAAGGTGAAGCCGAGCATTGGTGGAGATCGGCATTGAGACAGAGGGATGCCACCAAGGCAGGAGATCCATGGACATGGGAAAAGTTCTTGGATGTCTACTATGGGTAGTACTTCCCTAGGTTCGTTAGGGAGCATAAAGAGATTGAGTTTATGTCTTTGGAGTAGGGAGAGATGAGCGTGGCCAAGTATGAGGCCAAGTTTATGGAGTTTTCGAGGTTTGCTCCTCATTTGATCACGTTAGAGAACTTGCAGGTCAGGAAGTTTGAGAGAGGGTTGAAGGCCTTCATATGGGATCAGATTTCTATGCTTCAAGTGGAGACCTAGAGAGAGATTATGGGTAAGGAGAAGATCACCGAGACGAATTTTGAGGAGTTCTTCAAGAGGAGAGATAGTGGCCTTGGGAGAGGCATGGTTATAGGTTATTCTAGTGGCTTAGCACCGACTGAGAAGAGGGCTAGGACAGCCCCTCACTCTACTTTTGGGCTGGTAAATGCACAGAGGCCTCCTCTTGCACCACAGGCTCCTCTCCTTGCTACTACTCAGGCTACCCGAGTTATGCAGCTTGCATCTTCTGCATTGGGGCTTGATTTCTGTGTCCATTGTGGAAGGAAGCATAATGGGGATTACTGGAAGCTCTTGGGTTGTTGCTTCCATTGTTTCCTCTAGGAATACATGATCAGTGATTGTCCTAGCCTCATGCAATCATCACAGTCACAAGGAAGCAAACCTCCAATTCTATAGGACTCTCAGTAGGGATCTTCACAAGTCTCTAGACCCCCACTGCCCACACAATTGCCTCGCCAGGCGAAGCAGGGCAGGGTCTTTGCCATGACCGAGCAAGATGTACATGGATAACACAATGTTTTTCAAGGTGCACTTTAGTCAAGTTTTTGAGTTATGAAATTTTGATAATATAAATTATGTATCGCTACGCGTGTATGAACATGTTACCTATATTCTATTGGTGTTTTTCGATTAGTGATTGATACTTAGTAGCTTTATTGTAACTAGGCACCATATTGATAAACGAATGTTTAGCTCATGTGTTGATCGATATTGAATCAACCCATTCCTTCGTCTCGCCTAGCTTCGCAAAGGGTTTTTTAATCTGAGCCAAGTCAGTTGAACCATGCGTTTTCCATTTTGAAGCCGATAGGCAAGTCAGTTGTGACAGATCGAGTGTATCGGGGTTGTATAGTGCAAGTGGGGAACCACAAGTTGCCAACAGATTTGATAATCTTGGAATTTCAAGACTTCGATATCATCTTAGGGATGGATTGGCTCTTGTTTCACCACAGACATGTAGCTTTCTGTTAGAAGATAGTAAATTTCAAGCCGGATGGTGGGAAACCGTTTCACTTTTGAGGATTAAGGAAGAAAGGCATTGCTTGCTTCACAGCTCTAAGTCTCATAAGCCCATAGGCACGTGACACAACAACCATTCCAGGTTGTGAGTGAACTATAGATGTGTTTCCCGTGGACTTGCCCGGATTACCTCCTGATCGGGAAATCAAGTTTTTTATAGAGCTTGCTCTACGACTTGCCCGGATTACCTCCTATAGAATTAAAAGATTTAAAAGAGTAGATTGAAGGTACAACAACTTGGTTTCATCCGACCAAGTGTTTCACCGTGGGGAGCACTAGTATTCTACGTGAAGAAGAATGATGGGTCGATGAGGATGTGCATTGACTATAGGCAGCTGAATAAAGTCACAATCATGAATCGTTATCCATTGCCTCGAATAGACGACTTGTTTGACCAACTGAAGGGAGCAGGGTTCTTCTCCAAGGTCAATCTGCGCTCGGGGCACCACAAGTTGAACATCAAGACCGAAGATGTCCCCAAGACTGCCTTTAGAACTCGATATGGGCACTATGAGTTTCTTGTCATGCCTTTTGGCTTGACGAATGCACCAGTAGCTTTCGTGGATCTGATAAACCGGGTTTTCAGACCATCTCTAGATTAATGTTTTATTGTCTTTATTGATGATATTCTTGTGTATGGCAAAACATGGGATGGTCATGCAAGAGATCTTCATCTCACACTACAAACTCTCCGAGAACATAGTCTGTATGCTAAATTGAACAAGTGTGAATTTTGGATAGAGAAAGTGGCATTCCTTGGCTACGTGATATTTGCTGAGGGGATTTCAGTTGATTCGATGAAGATAAAGGCAATGATGAACTAGGAGAGGCGTCTTATTGAGATATGGAGTTTTCTCGGTTTGGTAAGCTACTATTGGCGATTTGTGGAAGGGTTCTCCAGCTTAGCGGCTCCACTAACGCATTTGACCCAGAAGAATGCCAAGTTTTCTTGGAGTGATAAGTGTGAGGCAAGCTTTAGGGAATTAAAGAAATGCCTTACTACAACCCATTTCCTCATAGTTCCATCTGGGACTGACGACTTTGTAGTTTATAGTGATGCCTCACATGTTGGGCTAAGATGTGTCTTGATGCAGCAAAGGAAACTCATCGTCTATGCTTCCTGGTAGTTGAAGGACCATGAGAAGAACTATCCTATGCATGATTTAGAGCTCACAGCTATTGTCTTCGCACTGAAAGTCTAGCAGCACTACCTCTATGGGGAGCAGTTTAATATGTTCACCAATCATATGAGCTTGAAGTATCTATTTTCCCATAAGGAGTAGGATCTGAGTTCGTGCCGTTGGGTAGAGTTCTTGAATGACTATGAGTACTCTATCTAGTACCACCCGGGTGAGACGAACGTGGTGGCAGATGCTCTGAGCAGGAAGCCTTCCAGACTTTGGCCTAGATGATGGTTTGAGAGTGGAAGTTGTGTGTTCCTGCCGATGAGGAACTAAGGTGTGCGATCTTGGCCGAAGCTCACAAGTCCAAGTATACTGTACACCTTGGGGGTATGAAGATGTACCGGAACCTCAAGGGATATTTTTGATTGTGGAACTTGAAGAGGGAAGTTATGGAGTATGTATCGAGGTGTTTGGTGTGTCAGCAAGTTAAGGCCGAGCACCAGAGACCATCAGGCCTTAGCCTCAAGGTTACAACTCTAAGTACCCTAGATTGTTTCGATGATAACACAATAATGGAATGATTCTAGATGTACTAATATTTCCATTGAGTATGTGAAATTTCAGAGAAGAAGTGCATTAAGATTAAAATTCAAGACATGAAGAATTGAAGAGTTTAAGTCAATCAATGTCATCAAGGAAAAAGTCCAAGCACTAGTAAAATTCTGGAGAAAAGCTTCAAGGAATCAAGCTAATACATAAAGTCAAGCTATTTGAACCCCCACAAGCTCCATGACAAGAAAGTCACTAAATGAAGACTAGTATACATGTCTTAGGACCTTGTAAAGTCCTCAAGACATTGGATAGAATTGCTCAAAGATTACCTAGATAGACCTTAGGAGACCTAGGATAATTTGGACACCAATCTAAGGCCCTAAAAATGATTAAAATATTGATAATTTGAATGCCTAAGAATCCTACCATGTTTCCCATCAAAGTGGTCTCACCAAGATGAGTTTATTGAATTTTTTCAGTGAACTCGTCGACGAGTGCAAGGGACTCACCGACGAGTGAGGGACAGTAACTCCCAAATTGCTTACTGCTTCAACTCGTCGACGAGTGCCTACAGGAAAATCCTATAATGGCTAGTTTCCAACGGCTAGCTCGCATTAAATGCACCCCCAATGGCCATATTGATTGCTCATCTATATATAGAAGCTTTTTATGAATGAAATTAAGGATTTCAATCACTGTTCTATTGCTCATTCATCACTCACAAACTTCCAGCAATTAATAATCTATTTTTTCATTCAATAGTTAGATTCCCAATCTCTCTTTCTTTGAGCGTTCAATTCCAATCAGTCTTGAGAGATTGTTAGCATTGATTTTCATTCTTATCTAGCTCAGTTAGGAGCTTTCAATTCAGATTGTAAATCCACCAAATTTCTATTTCACTAAACTAAAAGTCAAGAATCAGTGATTCTTGCACCTTGTTGAGAAGAGAGTCTTCTTGTATCCGAGAGAAAGTCTCTCTTGAAGAGGTTATTCTTGAGCCTATCAAAAAGGATTGCAAAGGTTCTTCCTGAGCTTGGAAAAGGATTATAAGGCTTCCTCTCAGCCAGAAAAGAAGAGTATGATTAGTGAATTGTGTGAAAATCCTTGAAGCGGAAAAGCTTAAAGGCGGGGACGTTGGCAAGTTACTGAACCCCGATAACATATTCGGTGTCTGGTATCTTTACCTCTCTCTCTATTTATTATCTCTGACTTTTATTTGGTAGTTGCTATGATAAATTTTTATTTCCGCTAAAAGCACTTAGAACAAATTTTTAATTTGCCAAAAATCCTATTCACCTCCCCTCTAGGGTCCTTTATCTGGGCATCAATTAGTATTAGAGCTTACTGCTCTATTTCAGATTTAACCATCTTGAGTTAAAGATCTCTATGGCAAATATATTTGCTACTACCTTAGGATAGGGCCAATCCACTACCCATCCTCTATTATTTAATGGAGAAAACTATAACTATTGGAAAACCAGGATGATGATTTATCTCCAAGTTCTTGACTATGACTGCTGGAAAGTCATTGTCAAAGGACCTCATCTACCTCACAAAGTAGTTGATGGTATTAGAATTCTTAAAACAGAAGATGAATGGAATGAGACCGATATTAAACTCATCCAAACAAATGCTAAGGTAATTAGCAATTTGTATTGTGCTTTAAGTCCACAAGAGTTTAATAAAATCTCCAGATATGATTTGGCCAAGGAAATATGGGACATACTCCAAGTCACATATGAAGGCACGAATCAAGTGAAAGAACAAAAGATAAGTATGTTAGTTCATAAGCATGAACTTTTTAAAATGGAAAAGGATGAATCAATAGGAGACATGTTTACTCACTTTACTAACATTTTGAATGGACTAAAATCTCTTGGTAAAGTGTATTCCAATGCATAAAATGTTAGGAAAGTTCTTCGCTCACTCCCAAAAAGTTGAGGTCCCAAAGTCACCGCAATCCAAGAAGCTAAGGATTTGACCAAGCTTCCAATGGATGAACTTCTTGGATCTCTAATGACTCATGATGTCATAATGAAGGATCAAGAAGGTGAACCAAAAGCAAAGAAGGGACTTACCTTGAAGACAACTCACGAAAGTGAGGAAGAAGAGAGTGATGAAGATGATGACATTGCTCTAATGGCAAGAAAGTTCAAGAAGTTCTTGAAGCACAAGAAAAACTTCAAAAAAAGGCCTTAAAAAAGAGAATTCTCTAAGGAGATAGCTAAACGAGAATCAAGCAAGAAAGAGTAAATCATTTGCTACGAGTGTAAGAAACCGGGACACATCAAGACCGATTGTCCCCAACTAAAGAAAGGCCAAAGATTCAAGAAAAGGCTATGAAGGCTACTTGGGATGACTCTGAAGGAAGTGGGTCAGATGATAATTCAAGTGTGGAAGAAGTCGCCAACCTTTGCCTCATGGCTCTTGAAGATGAAGAGGTAAATTCTTCACCAAATGAATCTTTATCTTATGAAGAAATTAGAGAAGCTTTTGATGATCTCTATATTGAATTTCTAAAAATTGGTTCAAAGAACAAACAATTTAAGAAAGAAAATATTTATCTTTCAAACTCAAATGATTCGTTACTAAATGAGAAAAATGATTTACATAATGAAAACTCATTCTTAAAAAGGAAAACAATGTTTTAAATGAAAAGATAAAAGAATTTCAAAATTCACCCCAAGGATTATCTTGTGAGTGTGAAAAGCTAAAAGCTAAAGTCATTGACTTGACTAAAATTACTCACACTTTATCTACGGGAGAAAAGAATCTTGAAAGACTTTTGGGCCAACAAAGATGTGTCTTTGGAAAGGCCAGTCATGGTTACAACCTTTTTGCAGAACAAAAAGAGTATCAAAGTTTCTTTTCAAAATCTTCAAATGTTTTAAACCCACCTTTTAATGTATTTTTTACTTTTAATGGAAAGAAAGTGGTTAAAAAAATTTGGGTCCCAAAAGGATCATACACTCCGAAGACCATCCATAAAGGACCAAACATGGTTTGGGTCCCTAAAGGATCTCACCCTCCCAAGACCATCCAAAATTCAGTTTGGGTTCCAACCAACACTGTGTGGGTACCAGGAGGAACATATGTTGGAGTTACTTAAATTTTGTATTGTACGTATGTTTGAAATCTAACTTCTCCAAGACAAGATGGTTCTTGGATAGTAGATGCTCAAGGCACATGTCGGGGAACAAAGATCTATTTATCTCAATCTCTTCAAAAGATGGAGGACATGTGACCTTCAAGGACAATACGAAAGGTAAGATCATCGGCATAGGTAATGTTGGTAAGAAATCTACTATTTTTATTGAAAATATCTTACTTGTTGAAGGTCTTAAGTATAACTTGATTAGTATTAGTCAATTGTGTGATAAAGGACTTAATATGTCTTATAAATCAAATGTATGCATCATTAAAGACAAAGATAACATAAATACCATGTTCATAGCTCATAGATATGAAAAGTTTATACTATTAATTTTGATGAACTAATCTCTCAAAACCTAATGTGTTTTTCAGCTATTAATGAAACTAGCTGGTTATGGCATAGAAAGTTAGGCCATGCAAGTATGGACTTACTATCTAAATTATCTAGAAAAGAACTTGTTAAAGGCTTACCAAAAATAAATTTTTTAAAAGATAAAGTTTGTGATGTTTGTCAACTAGATAAACAAATCAAATCATCCTTCAAGAAGAAAATAGTAATATCTACGTCTAGGCCATTAGAATTATTACATATGGATTTGTTTGGGCCAAATGATGTTGCTAGCTTAGCCGAAAAACTTTATGCTTTCGTCATTGTAGATGACTACTCTAAATTCACTTTGGTGTTATTCCTATCTCATAAAAGTGAAGTGCATGGCTTGTTTGAAAAATTCTGTAAAAGAGTTCAAAATGAAAAAGGATACTCCATTAATTCTATAAGAAGTGATAGAGGTGGAGACTTCAAGAATAAGGAACTTGAATCCTTTTCTAAAGAAAATGGTTTTAACCATAATTTCTTCGCCCCTAGAACTCCTCAACAAAATGGAGTAGTTGAAAGAAAGAATAGATCATTACACGAAATGGGTAGGACTATGTTAAATGAAAATAATTTTTCAAATTATTTTTGGGCTAAAGGCATTAATACTTCTTGTTATGTGACTAATAGAGTGGTTATTAGAAATTAATTAAACAAAACCCCTTATGAACTTTGGCATGGTAGATCACCTAATATTGGTTACTTCAAAGTATTTGGTTGCAAATGTTTCATTCTTAATAGTAAACCAAACTTAAAGAAATTTGAACCAAAATCTAGTGAAGGAATTTTTCTTGGTTACTCTACTAATAGCAAAGCTTATAGGGTGTTTAATAAAACCTCTCTAATTGTTGAAGAATTCATGCATATAATATTTGATGAATCTAATCCATTTAAAGGAATTAAAGATGAGGATAAGATTGACAAAGTGGATAACCTTCTAAAAATATAGCAAGCTTGGAAATCAACAAATAAGATAATGCAAACCAAGATAATGATATTGATAAAACCTTAGAAATGAGAACTTAGATGAAAATAAAGAAGAAAGTGAAATTCACCTTCCTAAGGCATGGAGATTAATAAAAGATCATCACAAAGAACAAATTTTTGGTAATATGGAACAAGGAGTAAGAATAAGAAGAACCATTGGTACTAGCCTTGCATTGCTCTCTCAAATTGAACCTAAGAATGCTCTTGAAGCAATTAATGATGAATCTTGGGGAATTGCTATGCAAGAAGAATTAAATCAATTTGAAAGAAATCAAGTATGAGATTTAGTGCCTAAACCAAAAAGCAAATCTATGATAGGAGCTAAATGGACTTTTAGAAATAAAAAGGATGAAAAAGGAAATATTGGTAAAAATTAAGCTAGACTAGTAGCTCAAGGATACAACCAAGAAGAGGGAATTGCCTATGATGAAACTTTTGCCCTTGTTAGTAGACTTGAAGCTATTATGATGTTACTTGCATATGCTAGTTATAAAGACTTTAAACTTTATCAAATAGATGTTAAAAGTACTTTCTTGAATGAATTTATATCAGAAGAAGTCTATGTAGAACAAACCTCCTTGCTTTAAAAATCATAACATGGCTAATCATGTATTTAAACTCACTAAAGCTCTTTATGGTTTAAAGCAAGCTCCTAAAGCTTGGTATGATAGACTTAGTGGCTTATTGCTTGAAAAAGAGTTAATTAGAGGTAAAATAGATACTACTTTGTTTATAAAATCCAAAAATGATGATATGCTTCTAGTGCAAATTTATGTTGATGACATTATTTTTAGATCTACTAATGAAACTCTATGTCAAGAATTTGCTAAGTTCATACAGGATGAATTTGAGATGAGCATGATAGGGGAGTTGAACTTCTTCCTCGGACTTTAAATCAAGCAATCAAAGGATGGCATCTTCATAACCCAAGCCAAGTATACTCTAGAGCTACTCAAAAAGTTTGGGATGGACAACTCAAAGAATGTTGATATTCCCATGAGTCCAACCACAAAGCTAGATAAAGATGAAAACAACTTAAGTGTGGAAGAAACAAAATATCGAGGTATGATTGGTAGTTTATTACATTTGACTGCTAATAGGCCTGATATTATGTTTAGTGTTTGCATATGTGCTAGATTTCAAGCTAATCCTAAAGAATCACATATGACTGCAATTAAAAGAATTTTTAAATACTTAATTGGAACAATTGATCTACGATTATGGCACCCTAAGAATACATCACTAGAACTAGTTAGTTATTCTAATGCTGAATTTGCTGGCTGCAAAGTTGATCAGAAGAGCACCAGTGGCACATGTCACTTCTTAGGACACCCTTTAGTTTCATGGTCTTGCAAGAAATAAAACTTTGTAGCTTCATCAACAGCTAAGGCTGAATATATAGCAGTTAAGAGTTGTTGTGCTCAAACATTATACATGAAACAACAATTAGAAGATTTCAAATTATTTTATGATAAGATTCCAATTAAATATGATAACACAAGTGCTATATGTATGACAAAGAATCCAATTCAACATTCTAGAACCAAACATATTGAAATTAGATATCATTTCATAAGAGATCATGTTCAATATGGGGATGTAATGTTGGAATTTGTTGAAAAAAATAGCCAATTTACAGATATATTTACCAAACCTCTTCCTTATGAAAGATTTAGTACTTTAAGAAGAGAATTAGGCATGGCTAGACTTGAGGATATCAAATGAAAATATGCCTAAAGTTAAAAAATTGTCAAAATTAATTGATTATGCTTCACTTGGATATGTGTTGATCGGTGAATTGTGTTGACCTTATATTTTAACTTGAATTGCATCTTATAATGTCTAAGAATATCTGATAATCATTAAAAAGATGTTTTAAAAATTTAAAAATTCAGTATCAAGCTTAAAATTCTCAAAATTTCAGAATTTGTGTAGGGACTAGTCGACGAGTCAAAGTACAGAATGGTACTCGTCGACGAGTGAGCATTCTAATGGCCAATTTTGAGCCACTCAGTGATGAGTTCATGCTACTCGACGACGAGTTAGTTATTTTCTCAAGATTTTGAAGCCACTCGACGAAGAGTCAGACTTACTCGTCGACGAGTGACCTCAGATCCATGAATTAAAACCTAATTTTTCTTATTTTTCACTGTTCCATTGTTTTAAATCCTCTTTCCCTCTCATTCCTCTTCCTTCTAATCCTTCTCCTTTCTCATCTTAGCCTCTCAAAAATCACTCATTTTCATTCCTAAACTCCATGGCTCCTCGTATGAAAAACCCCTCAGTGCCAAAAGCAATGAAGAAGCCCTCTGCTGCCGAGAAGGGAAAGAAAAAGGTTGGAGAGTCTTCTAAGAGCAAACCCTCAGAGCCATCTCAAGAAGGAACCCTGAATTTGTTCAAGACCAAAGCGGCTCAAGAGAACTACACCAGAATATTCATCAAGAGAAAACCCGTGTATGGTAAAGTTCCTGATTTTGCCTTATTCAAGATATAGGACTCGATGTTATTGCGTCTAAATTCCATGCCCTCAAATAGCATAAATTTCTTGAACTTAGAGAGTCTATGTACCATGACCTCTGTAAACAATTTTTCTCCAATCTTGTTTTTGAAAAAACCTCTCAGAAATTTACTTCATATGCCCATGGTCTACTCATTTCCTTTGATGTTGCTAACCTTAGATCTATACTCAAATTACCTACTGGGGAATTCCAAGAGTACACCACTAATCAGTGGGTTTCCCATGAGGGATTTGATGTTATAGATGCTTTAAAAGTTATGGTACCAATAAAGACATAACTGTTCCAAACCCTCCCAAGCTCAAGGATCTCACCCTTGATGCTAGACTTGCACACCACATTATTACCTATGATATCATTCCCCGTGGTGGTGGCAGAGATTTTATCACCTACTTTGATGTCTTTTTGATTTGGTGCATCTTAACCACCAAACATATTGATTTCTCCTTTATTATTGTTAATGTCATGAAGGATGCATCAAAGAAATCCTTAAGTAGATGACCTTATGGACTTTCTTTCACTCGTATCTTTAACACTTCAAAGTCCCTCTTAATGTCTATCAGGACAAGAAGTCCATTACTGACTCTGATGTATAATCCAAGGCCACTATCATGCATATGGGGTACACTTTAATAGAGTCTAGTAATGTTTGGGTTCCAAAACCCCAGACCACTTCAGATCTCTCCATTCCTTCTTCCACCACTCTACCTAGTCCTCCACCTTCTCACCCTACTGAATCTGCCCCTCCTTCCTCAGATCCACTTCATTCTTCTAATTCTCCCATTCTCTCTCCTACTCACTCTCCTGTTCATCACTCTTCTCCTTTAGTTAAGCCTACTCTTGTAGCTGAGCCAGCAGATTAGCTAGAGATTATAGAGATTGTTCTTGAGACTTTAGTAGAGGCTGAAGTTGAGACTGAGCATGTTTGGGGATATATTTTAGTTGATACTGATGTGCCTGAGTCCTCTCACAGACATGCTTCAGAACATTTTGAGGACCTAGAACAACACTTTGGTTCTCCTTCCAGGCCTGCACCTTCAGTTGAGCATTTTGACTGCCCAGGTTGCCTCCATGGCTTCTAGTATGGAGCACTTCCAGTTTCAGATCAGTCAGAGCCTGATGTAGTTTCAGGATTACCAGAGAGATTTCTTGGAGAAGTTCCAGGCTTCACGGACAGCTTGTATAGAGAGACTCTAGTCTGAGACTAGAGATAGGTTATCCTCTCTAGAGTCAAAGATGGAGATTATTCAGTCTGAATTGAAGTAAAATGAACCCAGACTTACTGAGATTGAAATGGCTGGGAGTGTAGTCAAAGACAGAGTTGAATCCATCATCTCCCTGATTCAGAACAAGAATGAAGATGCTTCTACAGAGTGTGAGAAGCTTATGGATGAGGTGAAGAGCATTAGTAAGACTGTAACTATCCACTCGAGCTACATTTATCAGATGGTCAATCTGTTGAAGGATCAAGCTCCTGTGATAGGTGACATGGTTGCCAAGGTTGATCACATTGCTATAGATTCAGCCTCCACCTCTCAGAAGCTTTAGTTTGTTCCCATTCCAACTGAAGTCTATATCCCCTCTCACACTCCTTCTCAAGCTCCTTCTCAGGCTCCTCCAGCCACACCTTCGGTGCCTCCTGCAGAGCAGCCTCCTTCCAAGGCAGAAAAGGCTACTCAAGAGCAACCAGATGTCATCTCCTCTTCCTTAGAAGACCTATCCAAGACTACCAAGCTTAAGCAGCCTACCTCAAAGCCTAATAGGCCTTCCAAGAGGCAGAAGTTTTGATGCAGCTCTCTGATTTTTTTGTGACTTTTGTATTTCTTTTCGGTTGCTGTAATGTCTGCACTTTCATGTATCTTTTTGATTATTTATATGACATTCCATTTTCCTTACATCCTCTCTAATTTTTCCTTATAAATCTATTTTGATGATGCCAAGGGGGAGAAAATGTGAATTCTATAATAGAAATTGATATGAACTATGTTTGTGGAACTTCTCTTGGTTCCAAATTTAAATTAACATCTATTAAATCACAAACCTTCTTTGTGGAACTTCTCTTGGTTCAAAACTTCTAATCTTATGAGTTATTAACTTAAAATCTTGATCATGGAACTTCTCTTGATTCCATAAGTTAAAAATCATTGTTATTTGATTAATTCATATAAATGATCCAATACCTCTCTTGTCTAAAATTTTTATATGATGCATTTGTTGAGGGGGAGCTATCCCCAAATATTATTAGAATATACATTTTAAGGGAGAGCTTTACCCAAGTCATTCACATTATTATGTCATCATCAAAAGGGGGAGATTGTTAGCCTCAAGGTTACAACTCTAAGTACTCTAAATTGTTTCGATGATAACACAATAATGGAATGATTCTAGATGTACTAATATTTCCATTGAGTATGTGAAATTTCAGAGAAGAAGTCCATTAAGATCAAAATTCAAGGCATGAAGAATTAAAGAGTTTAAGTCAATCAAGGTCATCAAGGCAAAAGTCCAAGCACTAGTAAAATTCTGGAGAAAAGCTTCAAGGAATCAAGCTAATACATAAAGTCAAGCTATTTGAAGCCCCACAAGCTCCATGAAAAGAAAGTCACAAAATGAAGACTACTATAGATGTCTTAGGACCTTCTAAAGTCCTCAAGACATTGAATAGAATTGCTCAAAGATTACCTAGACAGGCCCTAGGAGACCTAGGACAATTTGGACACCAATCTAATGACCTAAAAATGATTAAAATATTGATAATTTGAATGCCTAAGAATCCTAGCATATTTCCCATCAAAGTGGTCTCACCAAGATGAGTTTACTAAATTTTTTCAGTGAACTCGTCGACGAGTACAAGGGACTTGTCGACGAGTGAGGGACGGTAAATCCCAAATTGCTTACTACCTTAACTCGTCGATGACTCATACTGGATTTTCTCTAACTCATCAATGAGGGCCTACGGGAAAATCCTATAACGGCTAGCTCGCATTAAATGCACCCTTAACGATCAAATTGATTATTCATCTATATATAGAGGCTTTTTATGAATGAAATTAAGGATTCCAATCACTGTTCTATTACTCATTCATCACTCACAAACTTCCAGCAATTAATACTCTGTTTTTTCATTGAATACTTAGAATCCCAATCCCTCTTTCTTTGAGCATTCAATTCCAATCAGTCTTGAGAGATTGTTAGTATTGATTTCCAATCTTATCTAGCTTAGTTAGGAGCTTTCAATTTAGATTTTAAATCCACCAAATTTTTGTTTCACTGAAAGTCAAGAGTCAAGGATTCTTGCACCTTGTTGAGAAGAGTGTCTTCTTATATCCAAGAGAGAGTCTCTCTTGAAGAGGTTATTCCTGAGCTTGTCAAAAAGGATTGCAAAGGTTCTTCCTGATCCTAGAAAAGGATTGTAAGGCTTGCTCTTTGCCAGAAAAGAAGAGTATGATTAGTGAATCGTATGAAAATCCTTGAAGCGGGAAGTCTTAAAGGCAGGGACGTAGGCAAGTTGTTGAACCCCGATAACATATTCGGTCCCTGGTATCTTTACCTCTCTCTATTTATTTCTCTGACTCTTATTTGGTAGTTGCTATGATAAATTTTTATTTCCGCTAAAATCACTTAAAACAAATTTTTAATTTGCCAAAAACCCTATTCACCTCCCCCCTCTAGGGTCCTTTATCTGGGCATCACATAGGTCAACCCTAGTATAACCCTAGGTCGAACCCCAGTTAAACCCCAGGTCAAACCTAGCTAGCCCTAGTTTAACCCTAAGGCCTATAGGTGACCAAACCATAGGCCCTTAGGGCCTAAACCCATAACCAAACAACATTGGACCCATATAGGGCCCATAGACCCAAGCCAAGCCCTGGGAGGAGGGCCCTGGCCCCCAAATACAAAAATTCCAGAATGTCGGTTGATACTGACATTCCTTTTATGGTTAAAAACTGTACCGCATGAGTGTATTTAAGGCAAGCCAAGCTCATTTTTAGAAAAGATCAGGAATGGTTGTAAACCATCTACCGCCATTCTCAATTTCTTCTCTCAAGGGAATGGCAGTACGGGTTCTACTGTCATTCCTTGTTTTTACATGTAAACCAATCCGCATGGCCCCTGCGCACTCCAGCTACTCCAGGCATGGCTCTGGTCTTCTCCACTCCCTCCTACGACCTCCAGCTATCCATGTACAAATTTCTTTCATGTCCCCAAACCTCTCCTATAAATCCAAGAGTCCCTTATACCTTCTGATCATCTTCAAAAAAATCACCTTAGTGTAGACTTGTTGAATTCGAGATGGAACCTTGCAAAATCCTTAGCCCTACCGAAATCTCAGTCAAAGATTAGGACCTGAGGATTTTAAGGGATCATCTGAGATCCATCTCCAAGCGGTGCACCACCACCATAGTCACCATCACCATGGTTTGAAGCGCACCAGCAGGGTAGGGTCTTCCCCTATCCCTATTTTCTTCTGAAAATCATATGTGAGCCCTTGGTCCTACTCCAGGGGACTTTTGTTTCAGTACAAACCCAAAGACAGAGGTCCCCTTGCCTCCCTCTTAGGCATGGAGACCCTCCAAAGGCTAGAGTCCATAGCTTAGTAGGCCATCAGTCCTTTTTAACGTTTAAGACAGTCCCCTTAACCCCCCCAGGGAACCCTTAGCCCATGAGGGATCCCCTGGAAGTGTAGCAGTGCAGTGCCATGGGGAAAAATTTATTTTCTGGAAAAACTCCAGAATGGCATTAAACACAGTACCGTCATTCTAGTCCTCTCTTTTACAGTGACTCTAGGCCCCTTCTAGGTGGGCCCTAGTCCATTCCAGGGCCTTGTTTAGGTCCCTAAGACCTCTCTCAATCATCTATGGTCCTTCCAGGCTTACCAAACCCCTGTAACTATGGTTAAAATTCACTAAACCAGAGAAGACACAGAATGTTGTTGAACAGTTCACCGACATTCTGAGTTTTCTTCTGTTGGTAAAAATGGCCTCTGTGGGCCCAATCCAGACCAGACCCAAGGCCCAGTGTCGCGACCCAAAACCCACCCTAGGAGTTAGAGTGAACTTTGGACGACTAATCATGGTTTACATGACTTGCTTGACAAACCAACCTGCAAAAACCCACAGAGCATATACAATAGAGGATGACAGCGGAAACATAACTATAAAACACAGCGGAAGTCTAACAACCTCTAAGTATATACACATGGTCCAAGTTTAATACAAAGAAATCAAAACAAAGAAAGTGCGGACATGCCCGCCAAAATACATGGATATAATCACTCATGCTCACCCACAGCCAATCCACTCAGAATCTAACACCACCTACTGATAACCCTCTACGGGAGGTTCCTCCAAAGGCTCCTCAACGTACTCCTCTTCCACCCATGGACCAGGAGCACAAACATCAAATGGAGCAGCAGCTCCCTCAGAACCTACCGACATAAGAAGTACGACTGAGCATGGAATACTCAGCGGGTACCAAATACTAACCAATAGTCATAGCATAAAAATGGAAATACATAAATCAGGAGCAATTCATATATGTTAGACGGAAACAATTCATATCATACAAGGAAGTAAAGCAATTTATAATCATGCTTGTATTTCGTAGAAAGCTGATAAAACCTCTTGAAAACATCGTGCACTTGACTTGGCTTGAAATATCTTTTCTTACTTGAAAGCTTGTCGTGTTTGTCTTACTTGATCTTGTCGAGCGTGTCTTACGTGTCATGTCATGCATGTCATGCGTGCTTGCTTGTGATCATGTAACTTGTGAGATACACTTGTGAGATATCCTTGTGAGATGCGCTTGAGAGATGCCTTGAGAGGGAAGGGAGACCCTTCTTTATGCAATGCACTTGCGAGGGAAGGGAGACCCTTCTTCATGATATGTATGTACTTGCGAGGGAAGGGAGGCCCTTCTTCATGATATGCACTTGTGAGTGAGGGGAGACCCCTCGTGGAATGTTGGTTCTTGTTTTCTTGTGAAAAGCGAGGTAAAACATATCGTAGGATATGTCTCACCTATAACCATGTTCTTGAAAACCTCGATAAATCATGTCATGCATGCCGTGCTCGTGGGAACCGTGTACATACTTGCATTTAAATTTAAATATGACATTTGGGTAATTTCACAACACATATAACATCAATGATTGAGCAATGTAATATTCATATCATTTAGGGAAAGCAAGAAAACACACTATCATAGGCCCTAGCAATATTCATAATTTATTAGGCATGCATTTCCTAATTTACAACTCATTTTATTCACCTTGGCATTTCATCAAACATGGTGTGTTCATTATTCATTATTCATTTAAACCTAAATCATGCTTTTCTAGGTGAGTTTACTCACATCATAAAGGTGTGTTTATTATGGATACAATGCCCTCCCCATTTTAATCATCACAACACAACCCTTGGCATCCAATCGCCCATTCCATCTCCATTCACCATTCACAACCATCCATCTCATAGCACATGTGTAAATGAAAGAAAATCAAAAGAAATAAAGGGAAGAGAGGAACTATAACTAGGAGGGTAGTGAGAAGTACCGACCTTGAAGAAATGAGGAAGAAACCCCTTCCAAAAACGACCGTGAGGTGCTGCCCTAGCTTGGGGAACGCTCTCCACGAGTGCTTGAGCCGTGATCTTGGAGAAAAACCGGACTTGAAGTGATCTAGGGTCTCAAAACCCCTTTGATTCTTCCCCAAAAGCAAAACCCTAGCTTAGGAAACCCTTTCTCCTCTCTTCTAATCCCCCAAATCTTCTAAGTGTTGAGAATGAGCCCTAAAGGCTTGGGTTAAACTCTTAAGGTAAGAGTGAACCGACCAAAAGACCATAATACCCTTACTGATATTTCTGTAAAAACACGAGTGCCGAACACGTTGAGCTGTGAATAGTGCCAAACACGTTGTGCTGTGAATAGTACCGAACACGTTGTGCTGTGAATAGTGCCAAACACGTTGTGCTGTGAATAGTGCCGAACACGTTGTGCTGTGAATAATGCCAAACACGTTGTGCTGTGAATAGTGCCGAACACGTTGTGCTGTGAATAGTGCCAAACACGTTGTGCTGTGAATAGTGCCGAACACGTTGTGCTGTGAATAGTGTTGAACACGTTGTGCTGTGAATAGTGCCGAGTACGTTGTGCTATGAAGGGTGCCGAACTCGTTGTCACGTTGTGTTGTGCATAGTGCTGAGCTCGTTGTCCGTTGTCTCATTGTACAACGTGCCCGTCGTGAGCTGTACAACGTACACGTTGTTTGCTGTACAACGTACACGTTGTCTGCTGCACGACGGATGCACAACATATACGTCATCAGAGCTAGAGCTACGTTATCAGAGTACGTTGTCAGAGCACGTTATCAGAGCTACGTCCTTAGTGCCTTCCGAGCTACGTCCTTAGTGCCTCTCCAGAGCTCGCCCTCAAGTGCATATGCCCGGCGATCGATTGCCTACAGGTCCAGACTGTTTTGGCCATATCTTTTGACTCGTTCGTCCGATTTTGACGATTCAACTTGCGTTGGGTTCGTACTTCGAAAAGGAACATTTCTAACGTTTCGGAATTTCCAATTTCTTCCTTATTTATTAATTATACCTCTTTAAATACAAAATGGCAACGAAAGTGTCATGCATTAAATGTGAAAAGGTCCGAGGCTCTACACCCAGACTAGGCCCGGGACTTGCCCTAAAGTCCTCTAATTAACTCTAACGGTTCAGGACCCTTTGGATATCATCCCTGACCTCTCCCAAGTCTATAAAAGTCATTCTCAGAAAACTAGGAATGGCGGTACACCATCCACCGCAATTCCAATTTTGTAAAGAAGTGGAATTGGCGGTGAACAGTGTATCACCAATTCCAGTATCTATTAAATGGCCTTTGCATAGGGCTCAGACGAGGTAGGAGGCCAATCTAAGCCCTATCATGCACCGGTTAACTTTTAACCATGTTTAACACCATTTAACCTTGGGACAAATCCAAAAAATTTCTAAAAATGCAAAAAAACCCAAAAAAAATCTGATTTGGACTTTTAACTATGGTTAGCAATCCTAAACATGGTTAATTCACCCACCTAACTCTGGTTAAGCAACTTAAGCCTCCATGTTGGCCAGGAAATGACCCTAAAGGGGGGGTGAATAGGGTCTAAGGCAGATTTAAAAAAAAATAAAAAAATATGAACTACAAGTTCAAAGAGTGGAATAGAGTATAATATGCAGCAAGATAAAACAATGGAATATTAAAAGAAAGAGAAGAGATAAGAAGAGTGCAAACTCAAGATTTGTTCTCGAGGTTCAGCAAACCAACCTACTCTCTACCTCAGCTTCCAGCTAGAGGATTCACCACGATTCCTTAATCGTACAGGCTCCTTCACAGGTGGAATCCAAACCCTTACAATCTCTCTTTATAGGTCGAGATATCACCTTTCAAGCTCTCCTTTAGGCCGAGCTAAAACCTTTCAAGAGTGCAACCCTCTCTTGATATGGCTGAAGCAACAAATTTAGTGCAAGAATCCTGGATTCTTGACTAATCTCAATAAATAAGTTTTGGATTGAAGATCCGAATTGAAAGCTCCTTGAATGAGCTGGATACGAGTGAAATACAAACTCTAATAAAGTCTTTCAAAGAAAGTAGACTTGAATGAGCTCAAGAGAAACTTTTTGGGGATTTTCTAAGTGTGAGAGTGAGTGAAAATCAATAGCAGTGAATAAGTGATTAATACGAGTTATTGCTGTGATCAAGAGTTGTTTGTAGTTCATAAATGAACTCCTTTTATAGCATTTGATCCAATAGTGCCGTTGGGGAAGCATTAAATGCTTTTAGGTCCGTAGCAAACTAGCCGTTAAAAATTTTTCTATTTCAGACATGATTTCGTCGACGAAGTGGAGTTCCCACTTGAGTTCGTCGCCGAATTCAAAAGACAGAATTGGATTTCAAAAAATCCTGAAACGACTTTGTTGCCGAATCTTAACCCAACCAAAGATTTCGTCGCCGAAATTAGGAGGCAGAACTGAATTAAGAAAATTCTGTCATGACTTCGTCGCCGAATTTGATCTTCCCAGAGAATTCGTCGACGAATTCAGAGTGAATATTCTGAATTCAGTCTAGGATCAGACCGAAGGGATGTGATTGATTTCCTAGGTCAATTGGCTATACTCTTATCGTAATTTTATGATGAATTAGAGCTTTAGGACGATTTTCAAAAGGTATCCTAGGCTCCTATGGTCAATCTATGATTCTTGAGCTTATTCACTTCACCTTTCTTTTGAGGACTTTTTACATAAGTCCTTATACATTTTCAGAATAACAAGTGAATACATTTAGAATAATGAGAGATGATCTTGGCTTGACTTGGGTCTTGTGATTTTGTATTTTGTCTTCAATGGTCTTGACTTGGACTAAGGTCTCTTCTTGAATCTTCATCTTGTATTGAGTTGAACTTCCTCTTGGGTAATTTCTATCCTTTGTTTTTCATGATTGGAGTGCTATCAACTTTATGTAATCTGAAATGTTCACGCACTTAAACGAGTTTATTAGTACCAAATATTTCATTATATTATTATGTTATTATCAAAATTATTAGGGGTACTTATGGTTGTAACCCTGAGGCTAACACTCCATGCCCAAACCCTTGGCCTTCGGGCCCATACCCTAGCCTCCAGGTTCAAACCTAGGCCTCCGGGCCCAATCCTTAGCCTCTAGGCCCATGCCTTAGCCTCTGAGCTCAACCCTTGGCCTCCAGACCCGATTGTTGGCCTGCGTGCCCATGCCTTGGCCTCCGAGCTGAACCCTTAGCTTCTAGGCTCAACCCTTGTCCTCTGGATCCATGCCTTGGCCTCCGATCTCATACTTTAGCCTCTGGGCATAAACCCTAGGCCTCCGGACCCAAACCTTGGCTTCTGGGCTTAAACCTTAGCCTCCGGGCCTAACTCTTTGCCCTCCAGGCCCCAACCCCAATACCATGCACTTGACTACCCGGTCAATCAAACCTTAGTCCCTATACTAAATCTTAGCCACCCCAGTACACACATACACTCTCCTAGCCTTGGCACGGGCTCATGTTGATTAGTATAATCTAAAACTTAGGCATTTGATTAAAAATTTGACATTAATTTGGCTTATACATAGAGAGTAGGTAACCATTGTAAAATGCTATGGTGCCTAACACCTTCCCTGGTGTTTAATCGAACCTCTAACCTAGACTCTCATTAAGACCATTAGACCTTATTCATATCTGGAACCTATCCCTTACAATTAATAGGTGATGACTCCTAATCGAAACCAGTGGGACAAAAACCGTGCTCACAGCTCTGGCAACTCGACTGGGGATTTAAGGTTGAACCCAGAACCTAGGTTTAAGCCAAATAAACCTCAAATTTAATCAAAATGTCTAAGTATTTAACCTAATATTGATTCTTTCTTTCTTTGGGTTTATTTTATACTGTCCATATCATATATATCATAGTAGTGTAATTACCTACGAAAACCCAGTAGATAAGCTTAAGACGCTTACAACTGTTGAATGGTTATCCTCAGTGTCAGAAGCTTAACAATCTTGGAGGTCCGCAAAATTATACTTGTTGGATGATTATCCTCAGGGAAGGATTCTGAACACTTCCGCTCACACCAATTATCCATTTTTAGGTATATTCTATATCGGAGAGTCGCATATACGGTGTTAAGTGATTCTAACCTTTTATGAACACTTGAATTACCCTAGCATTCAATAAATAGAATACGCTAAGGTATAGTCTACAAGCAGCCCATCTGGAGGGAAATTCTAAACCCTAGCCTATTTGAACCTTATACCTGTTCCCAATCATAGTTGAATATCAAGCACTCTACTTAGATAAGCACTCATCCAGGGGCATGTAATGAGCCGTAATTATGCTTGTAATAAAATACATCCGACCCTGTGTCCCGACATCGCATATGGGGTTCAAATCCCAGGCAGACAGGTCTTCACAAGACCTATCCCCAGCCTTATCCAAATAGGCCCCCATTTCCCAACAAACCGGGTAAAGCATACCGAACCTTTCTCCGACTGACCTATCAGAACGCATGTGCCTTGTCAAACCCAATCAAAAATCAAAAATCAAAAACAAAAAAATACAATCATCATCATCAACATTTTTACATTTGCATTTGCATACACAATTTACTTACACAGAGTCCGTCTTTGTCCAAGTAGATGGTAGAACTTTCAGGGATCGTTAAGGCAATTGGCCAACCATCGCAGTCCGTGCATTTGACCTCTCAGGCAACATATGATGACAACCTCTAGAATGTAATTGAAGCCTTCACTTCTAATCAGCGTTTCACTTGAGCTCAGTACTACAAAATAGGGTCCATCTTAGACCTATCCATGGTTAAACCAAATTGGCGCCTCATAAATGCTACTATCCAGTGTTGGAACCCATCCTACACGGTGTTCTATTTTGGTAAGAACAAACTATGTCCAATATTGGAAGAAATTTAGCGCATCTTGGGTTTAACTATGGACGGCGAAGCCATAGTACCACGCTATAAGACAACGTATAAGGCAAACCACTCAAGGTTTTTGCATATCAAGCCTGCCTGCTTAAAGCATGGTCCTGATGGCTCTTATGATAGGATACCCATAAGCTATCTTGAGAATTAGTACAGCCACAAATGGAACCTTGAGTACATAATAGCCGAACTACCTGGTCTCAATGCCTTTGCACTAATAGTCATGTCTCAGTTGGTCTTTCTAAAGTGTCATACCCTTATTGACTCAATACTGGTAGGGATTATTGAAGACACGTGCAGCTCAGGAACAGTTTTCCTCGTCATCCTCACAGAGCTTCTCAGGGCTCTTAGCCAAGTCGTAAACTGCCAGAAGGGGATAGTACACCATTGTTGCACCTATGGTTAGTAAGACACCTACCTACAATCATCTCGGTGTCTGCCGATCTCTACGAAGCTTAAAGTCTACCCAGGAAGAGTTCTCAGAATCAGGACCAAATTGTGTCTATAAATGTCAAGATTCTTTACCAGCTTTTCCAAACCCTGATAGAGGAGCAGAACATATGGAAATATGAGTGGCTAATCCTGAAAAAGCTACCTCGCGTTGTCATAACAGGAAGGCGATGCATGATCCTCACTGGTCTAACTGGTTCAATAGTATATATACCACACCGAGTCCAGGTTAGACTCCGTCAGCGTATCCTGGTAATAGACAGACTAGGAAATGATCACATTGACTTCACTGTGTACTCCGAGTGCCTTATCCGACGCTTCCAGTCAGATTGGCGAAGCTCCAGGAGAGACAAATGGCCAGACTTTGTGGTCATAGTAGGACCACCTACTGATTCAGCATACCTCCTTTAGATGGAAGATCTTGACATTCCATCCAGTATGCCCGCACCAATAGAACTGCCTACACTAGTTTCAACACCATCAAAAGGAACCATTCCTATAGGTGAGATGGTGGTTCCCTAGAGAGACACACTCCTGGAGAGACAGTTATAGATCCAGAAGAAGGAGAAGAGGCTAAGACAAGCCCAACAAGCATCCAGGCAGTAGGAAACAGAGTAGGACCGCGAACTTCAAGCAGTGCAGGGATAGGTAGAGCAGCTCGAGCAGACAATCCGATCTCTCTAGAAGAGACGTAGAGGTGATACCAAAGAGACTGACTTCATCAGGGCCTAACTCCATTTCTACCAAGAGCAACTAGATAGTGCAAATGTTGAGATGACTGCCCGGATCCGCCAGTTCGGATCCCAAATATTCAATGCTACAGAGACAATTGATAACATAGAGGTTGAAATCACATCCCTCCAATAACAAATCATGGACCTCAATGTGTGCCCAGGCCACGTGACTTTGCTATCCATGACGGCCCTGTCTAGGATTGAGTCTTTTTTTTAGCCATACAGTCCTGTACTCACAAGCATGCATCAATGAAAAATATTTTCTAGCATCTTCTTTCCCTACAAATTATGCATATTCATGTTTAGTCGTTGCATTCTTCTCAGTTACATGAGCCAACCCATGGCTCGCTCTATGACTGCAATTCTCGCAGAAGTAGTAGCCCTATACGCAGTCTTGACAAAAGTGTCAATCACAGAAGAACCAACCAGCATCAACCCACCTAAAAGATCAGAATCAATGGTAGAGCAGTTAGACTAGCAACAGAGAACAAATGAGATCTTGCAGTCTCATAATTGGGACATCGCATCCATGCAAACTAAACTTGACAGTGTTCTGAAATCCCTAAAGATTCTAATTGGTGCCCGATCCGACGACCCTTCTACCCGAAACCCGACTGGAGAATCCTCTGAATAGCCAACCTTGGAAACTCAAACCTATTCTAATCCTCATTCCTAATCCAGGACCCGCGCTCGGTGGAGGAGAAGCAGACTATGAACAATATGATAGGGTAGAGCAGCCCAAGGCCTCCCATATCAATCAAGATGGGTCATCATCTTCTGACCCTATGTTATCCCTCAATGACTAACATAAGGAGATTAAGCAGATGAAAGAAGAGATATGTACCTCCCCGCTACACACCGCTATTTGGATTAGGATACAAGCCCAAGTTTGAGGACTATCTCTCCAAACTGATAAAGAATAATACCCGATCGGCGAAACCAGAATCCCGATTCCACATATTTGTAACCTTCCCAATAGGAACCTTTATGCCCTTAGACTTTAAATCCTACCCTGACATTCCCCTTACACCCGTTGTAAATACCTCGGATCCCCAGCTCAGTGACAAGTCTTCAGGGATTCCAGATCCAGAAGTATTCAGCATGGCACAGATGTTCGATAAGCTGACTGTCGAAGATGCTGCCGAAGCAAAATATGCAATGGGAGAGTAGGTCTACATCCTCTCCAATAGCACCGAAGCATCATCCAGTCGCCAATCACTGATCCGTTGGTGGATTGAGACTCTCACCATTGAGGCCATCCAGGGCCGGGGTAAGCAAGTTGCAGGAAAGGTTGGTCTGATCAGACAGTGATCAAGCACCATTCTCTTCTCCTCTTCTAGTTTCTCTTTGCTCCCGTTAAAAAATCCAAGTCAGCCACTATAGGTCTCTCTTTGTTGAGTCAACATGTTGAAAAACAACAATCATTTGTTTTTATTAATGAAATCTAATATTTTGACTCAAAATCATGTTTTGCATCTCAAAATCGGTTGATGATGAAATCACACGGACCTTTCCCTTGGAAAGCCTGGTGTCCTGAAGCCACAAAAAAAAATGCTAAGCTAAACTTAATGATTTGCCAGGAAATCACCTACGATAAGCGTACCCCTGAAACCCTCCTTAAACTTTTAGAAGTTGAGTACGACGAAGAGAAGAAAGAGGAACCTCCCCAAGAGATCCTTGACCTCCTTGAGCGTAGCGAAGGGATATTGCAGTCTAACATCGAGGACACCGAGACCATAAACCTTGGATCCGAAGAAAACTCCTAACTCATCAAGATCGGCACGACCATGAGCCCCGAGCAGAGAACAGACATAATTAGCTTCCTAAAGAGCTACAATTACATCTTTGTCTGGTCCTATGCAGATATGCCTGGCTTGGACCCAGCTTTGGTAGTACACAGACTAACCTTGAACCCCGAGATGAGACCAATTAAACAAAAACTAAGATGGATGAGAACCGAATGGTCACAGAAAGTCAAAGAAGAAGTAGAAAAATAGATCAAAGCAGGCTTCTTGGCAGTAGTAACCTACCCTGAGTGGTTAGCCAACATTATGCCGGTACCCAAAAAGACGGCAAGGTTCGAATTTGCATCGACTATTGGAATCTGAAGAAGGTCAGTCTTAAGGATAATTTTCCTCTCCTGCACATTGACATTCTAGTTGACAATTCAGTGGGGCATGAAACACTCTTATTCATGGATGGTTTCTCCAGATACAATCAGATCAGAATGACAGAAGAAGACATGAAGAAAACCTCCTTTATCACACATTGGGGCACATTCTGCTACAAGGTAATGACCTTCGGAGTCAAGAATACAGGGGAAACCTATGAGAGGGTCATGACGGCACTATTCCACGACATGATCCACAAGACAGCTGAAGTCTATCTTGATGACATGATCATCAAATCACCAACTATCAGGCAACATCCTGAAGACCTGAAGAAACTGTACAACAGACTTAGAGAATTCATCCTAAGACTGAACCCGACCAACTGTGTCTTCGGAGCCTCATCGGGAAAACTCCTTGGCTTCATAGTCAGGCGAGCATCCAAATGGCACCTTTCGAGGCCTTGTATGGGAGAAGTTGTAGATATCCTCTATATAAAGATGAAGTTGGTGAGAGGAAATTTTTGGGCTGATCGAGCAAACTGCATATAGAGTCAAGATCATTAGGGAAAGATTGAAAGCAGCCTAGAGCCATCAAAAGAGTTATGCAGACACTTGTTGTGGGGACTTAGAATTCTAGGTTGGGGATCAAGTCTTCGTGAAGATCTCTCCTAGTAGGGGGATCATGAGGTTTGGCAAGAAGGGTAAGTTAAACCTGAGATATGTGGGACCTTTTGATATTATCACTCGGGTAGGAGAAGTGGCTTACCGGTTAGCCTTACCTACTCACATGGAAGCCATCCACAATGTGCTCCATGTTTCTATGCTCTAGAAATATGTCCTGGATCTGTCGCATCTTATCAATATGGATCTGTTAGAGATTCGAGAATATCTCACATTGGTGGAGCACTGACTCAGATCCTGGACCGACGGGATCAAGTCTTGCGCACCAAGACTAACCCTTGGTTTTCTTACGTTGGTAGCACCACTCCTTTGAAGAAGCCACGTAGGAGCAAGAAGATGAAGTGCAGGAGAAATATCCCCATCTGTTAGCTTAGTTTAGCTTCATCTTGGTTGGATGTTAGTGGTCATGAAAGGTTGGTGTTTATCTTGTTGCCCTTTTAAGTAGGGGATGTATTGGGAATGGGTTTTAACTAAGAAATGGGTTATGCCCCATTTCGTATGTTGCTTTCCAATGATGTAATCCACTTAGAGTAATGAAATCAATCTTTTATATATTTTGTGTATCTTAACACCTTTGAATGATGTACGCCTTTATCTACCATAACACGTTCGTGTATCATCCTAAATTTTGAGGACGAAATTCCTATAAGGGGGGAGGATGTAGAGACCTAGATTTCACTCATGTGAATCTTACAACCATCGAGGTTAGGCCTAATAGATGTTTAAAAGTTAAGGAAAAAAGGGGAAATGAATTAAGAGTCAAAAAGGGCAAAATGGTCAAAAGAAAAGTATGCATCATACTCAACGTCTATCATTTATCCTAATGATTAATTCATCTTGAATTATACCTTAGAGGAGTTGAAAAGCGTAAAGGTTGAAGCAAATAGAGCAAGGATTAGAATATAGAATTTTCAGAAATCTTGTTCGAACGAATGTCCCATTTATTCAAACGAAGCCAGAAAAGGGCAACAAAACAATTCCGTGGCCATTTCCGTTCAAAAGGGGCCTATTTTCATTCGAACGAAGTTGATCAAAACAATTTTTAAAAAAACTGTGTTGAATCCGGATTTTTGAGGTTTAACCCCCTTGGAATATAAATAGGACACCTAATTCAGGGTTTTAGGATATTCCAAGTCCTTTTAACCTAATTTGGCAAAGAGGGGAGAAAAACCCTAGGTTTTCTTAGAAAAACTCTTAGAGGAGCAAAAGAGAGCTTGGATCTTCCTTCTCAAGTTTGGGATTCATCTTTCAAGCATTCTTAGCACTTTCTCAAGCTTTAGCCTACATGGATTCAATCTTGTGAGGTCGATTCTCTCTACTAAATAGCGTTGTTGCAAATCTTTAGCTTTAATTAGATAAAATACATGTTACTCTACAATGTATTGAAGATCTATCCTATATTATTCAATCTTATAGTGAATGACTCATGAGAAATGGAAATGAAAGCATGTGGATGATGAAATAGTGTAGTCCTATCTAATTATTTAGAAGTGTCCTCTAGTGAAATGAATGATGGAAATAATGGGTTTAATGTAAAGTCCTCATGTATATGGCATTAAACTATGTATATGGTGAATTCTTGATCAAAGGGGAATATTGATGCCTTGAATTATATGAAGAGCATGTTTAATGAATAAAATTATGATCCTAAACTACATGTGAGCATGTGTAGAACAATGAATTTATGAATTGAAATGCATATGCTATGTATTGAAGCTTCATTGTTTATATGTCACTCACAAATGTTATATGAGCACTTGAATTGCATGATCGAGATTTTGTATAAGTACGGGTATCTGAAAAGTAAAGTAAAGAAGATGAAAGAAAGAAAAGAAGATACTATTGGGAGGATGCTAGTGTGTTTAGACCAGGTACAACACTAGTTATTTGATCTCAAGTAAAATGAAGAATATACTATTGGGAGGGTGCTGGTGTGTTTAGACCAGGTACCCCACTAGTCACCTGATGGAAGAAATGAAATTGGGAGGATGCTAGTGTGTTTAGACTAGGTACACCACTAGTTATCTGATCTCGTGTAAAATGAAGAATATGCTATTGGGAGGGTGGTAGTGTGTTTAGACCAGGTACACCACTAGTCACCTGATCTCAAGTAAAACAAAGGAAGAAATGATATTGAGATGATGCTAGTGTGTTTAGACCAAGTACACCACTAGTCATCGATCCTAAGTAAAAGAATTAAAAAGGATGTTATTAGAGGGTGTTGGTGTGCTTAGACCAAGTACAACCACTAATTACCTGATCTCAAGTAAAAAGGATTAACTCGGTTAAAGTTAACCAAAGAATGAAAGATGAAAATTTGAAAGTAAAAGACATGAAGAAAACGGTAAAATATACGTTTTTCAAAGAAAGTAAAGTATATAGTTTTGAAAAATATGCACATTAAGTTCTAAGCTATGATTTTCCGTATGTTCGATTTGAAGTAAGCACGTGTTTCGATGTTCAAGATATATGAACTCCATATAAAATTCTGTTATTGTGCCTGATGATTGAGATATATGAATTGCATATGAAGTCTTGTTATTGTTTTATAATATCATTGTTTAGTAGTTGGTATAGACTGAAACTTCCATGCTTAGCCGAATTGTTATTATCGGCAGGTCCTCTCTTTGACATTTGTACTTCAGCTCTATAGGTTGGAGGAGTACATTGAAGAGGGTCTCAAGGAAGAACACCCGAGAGAAGATAAAGGCCTTGACAAGTGGTCTTACCTAGACTACTGTTGAGTGAGTGAGGGAGTGATGATTGTATATATTGACTTAGACTTATTTTAAAGTGGGGATGTGCACTTTTGACTATTGGTTTGTTAAACTTATTTACTTCGTTAAACTCTTACTTCATTTAATCTTGTTTACGTTCTTGGAATACGGTTAAGTATTATTAAGAAAAATTTTAGCTTCCACTTTTTAGCATTGCTTAAAATGCTCATGTAGGATGGTTTGAAGTATAAATCACGAGCCAAAGTCCCGTAACTTCTAGGGGGGATTTTGGGTCACTACACTAGGAGTCGAACGATCTTTATTAACCACCATTTTAATAGATACCCTATCATAATAGCGGTACGGAGCCCCGACCTTCAATTCTTCTTGTTTGGGAAGAATGGACATTGAGGCGTGGACCTTTAATTCCTTGTGATCAGAGCGAGCAGTAACCGAAACGTCAGTTGATTCACTTGACCTTTGTTTTCTAGGGTCTCTTCGAACACGACTGATAATCGCGTACCCTTTTCAGTGGAACCGAGGGGGTTTCTAATTTGTAGGATTTCCACTAGAGTTTTCTTCCTTTGGCATTTCAAAGTCAGAGAAGTTTATGTGTGGTACTTTGACCCGAGGGTTGTATTCTTTCTGGTTTTGTATTTTTTTAGTCCCAGAATGGGCTAACATCTCTGTAAGGAGGCCTCTGATGTTGATGACAGACTACTGTCATCATTGCTATAAAGGTTGCCGAATTGACACCTTTAAAAGAGTTCGGGCCAGCCTTAGTAGTAAGTTCCGGTCTTGTTGGGGGTAGAGCTCATTGTAGCTCTTGTATTAACAGTTGGGTGTGTTGCCCAAGGTTTGGACCCTAGAGGGGGGGGGGTGAATAGGGTCTATAGCAATTTAAAATTTATTCTTATTCCGTTATGCGGAATTTCAATTATAATAATTAAAAGGAAATGGAAATTTGCAATTCTACATGTGAGCATGGATTTCGGTACCCACTTTTTTATGTTATGTTCAGAGTTGCCACTTATTAATTCGGTAGGGATAAGTCTCAGTTATTGGATAAGGTCTTGGTCTGCTTAGAGGTTTAGGTAAGAGATTCGGTTAAGCTCGAGGAAGGTGTTAGGCACCCCGGCACTTCTATTTTGCAATGGTTCCCTACTTGCTAGGTTTAAGCCAATTTAATATCAATAATCAGTCAAATACCTTAGGTTTAGTTTATACTAATCCTAGAAAGGAAAAGCTAAACTAGGGTCGAACTCGAGTTTGGTTGCCTACGTATTCACATTAGGATGAGATCAGACCGAGGCTAGGGTTTAGTCTGGTAGACTAAGGGTTGGGCCCGGTAGGCCAAGATTAGGTCCGGTAGGCCTTGGATGGACTCGGAGATCCAGAGTAACCCCGGTAGGCTTTGGATTGGGCCCGGTAGGCCAAGGGTAAGCCCGATAGGCTTGAGTTGGGTCCGATAGGCCAAGATTTGGCCCAATAAGCCAAAAGGGGGTAACCAAGGGTTAGGAGTGCTAACCAAGATTGGGCAATGTCCAAGGTGTGTTTGTGGTCCTTAAATGAGATTGAAACATTTTAAAGGAAGTTTTCTCAAATGCTCCCAAAGTTAAATGGGGCTAACCATGGTTAAAACATGGGTTTAATCATGATTAGTTCAGTTAACCAAGGTTGGGCACTCTACAAAATGGATTTAGGGTTAGCCATTGTTAAACCAAGTGTTAACCATGGTTAAGCTTATTTAACCATGGTTAAAGATGTTTGCTCAGCCCAAATTTAACATTTTCTAGAAGCTCAGAATATTTCAGATTTTCTATGATTTTTTCAGATTTTTTCAAATGGGTTGACCAATTGACCATGGTTAACTCTTAACCATGGTTGAGTTAACCACGATTAAGGTGAAGGCAAGGTCTGGGCATGCTGGGAATGGGCCCTAGGGGCCATGCCTGATCTATTGGTGGTCTCCCATGAGGGCTGGGCTCCTACAAAGCCCACAAAAGTCCATATTTCTTTTTGATTGGCGGTAATCGGATTACCGCCAATCTGGCACATTTTAACCATAGTTTAAACCCCTGTATCTTGGGTTAGGGGTTGAGTTAGGGGGTCCTGGACCCATAAAATTGAAGAGGGGACTCTGGGGAATAAAATGAGTCTGAGATTGGCCTCAGTAGTGGCTAGGGGTGGGTCCCATAGTGTGCCAAAGATGCACAGTTCACCATTCGCATAAAATAATAAATGTCGGTAATATGATTACCGACATTTAGGCAATTTTTAAACCCAAGCAATTTAACCATAGTTAAGTTGATAGGGGAGGTTTGGAACTCTCAGGTTAAGCTTATTGGAGGATTAGGGTGTCAATCCATGCCCTGGATTAGACCAGGGTTAGCTCAGGTGGGGCCCACAGCCTCTAAAACTGAAAACTCCATGGGTGTCGGTATTGAGTTTACCGTGTTAGCCTCAGGGTTACAACCATGAGTACCCCTAATAATTTTGATAATAACATAATAATGAAATGAAAATATTTGGTACTAATAATCTTGTTTAAGTGCTTAAACATTTTAGAATATACAAATTGATAGCACTCCAATCATGAAAAATGAGGGAAATTACCCAAGAGGAAGTTCAACTCACTGTATACAAGATGAAGACTCAAGATAAGACCATAGTCCAAGTCGGGACCATTGAAGATAAAAGGCTAAATCATAAGACTCAACTTAAGCCAAGATCAAAAGAAGTGTGAGTTGAAAAAGCTCAAGAATCATAGATTGACCATACGAGCCTAGGATACCTTTTGAAAATCATTCTAAAGCTCTAATTAATCATAATATCATGATAAGAGTATAGCTAATTGACCTAGGAAATCAATCACATCCCTTTGGTCTGATCCAAGACTGAATTCAGGATTTTTACTCTAAATTCGTTGACGAATTCTCTGGGTAAATTGAATTCGGCGACGAAGTTATGACAAAATTTTCCAAATTCAGTTCCGGTTCTTGATTTCAGCGACGAAATCTTTGGTTGGGTTAATTTCGGTGATGAAGTCATTACAGGATTTTTTAAGAAATAAATTCAATCATTTGAATTCGGCAACGAACTCAAGTGGGAACTCCACTTCGTCGACGAAATCATGTCTGAAACAGAAAAATCATTATAACGGCTAGTTTGCAACGGACCTAAAAGCATATAATGCTTCCCCAACGGCACTATTGGATCAAATGCTATAAAAGGAGTTCATTTATGAACAAATAACAACTCTTAATCATAGCAATAACTCCTATTGATCCCTCATTCATTGCTATTGATTCTTACTCACTCTCACACTTAGAAAATCCCCAAAAATCTTTCTTGAGCTCATTCAATTCTCATTTCCTTTGAGAGACTTTATTAGAGTTTGTATTTCACTCTTATCCAGCTCATTTAAGCAGCTTTCAATTCGGATTTTCAATCGAAAACTCATTTATTGAGATTAGTCAAGAATCCAAGATTCTTGCACTGAAGTTGTTGCTTCAGTTATCTCAAGAGAGGATTGTACTCTTGAGAGGTTTCAGCTCGGCCTAAAGGAGAGCTTGTATGGTAATATCTCAACCTGTAAGAGAGATTGTAAGGGTTTGGACTCCATCGGTGAAGGAGCCAGTGCGATTAAGGAATCGTGGTGAATCCTTTAGCTGGAACTGAGGTGGGGAGTAGGCTGGTTTGCTGAACCTCGTAAACAAATCTTGAGTTTGCACTCTCCTAATCTCTTCTCTCCTTCTTTTAATATTCTATTGTTTTAGATTGTTGCAAATTGTATTCTATTCCGCTTTTTGAACTTATAGTTCATATTTTTAAATCTGCCTTAGACCCTATTCACCCCACCTTTAGGGTCATTACCTGGCCAACAATTGGTATCAAAGCCTAATACTCTAAATAGATCTAAACAATCTGAGTAATCGATTTTACTATGGCAAACAATGTTCTTGCAACAAGCCTATGAGAAGGATAGTCCACCACTAGACCACCATTGTTTAATGGAGAAAATTATAACTATTGGAAAACTAGGATGATGTATTACATCTAAGCTCTAGATTATGAGTGTTGGAAAGTAATAGTCAATGGCCCTCATCTTCCCCCAAAGACTATAGATGATGTTAGAATCCCCAAGGTAGAGGAAGAATGGAATGAAGCTGACATTAAGCTCATTCAAATCAATGCTAAAGTTATTAGCAACCTCTACTGTGCCTTAAGTCCCCAAGAATTTAATAGAGTCTCCGGATGTGACTCTGCTAAAGAAATATAGGATAAACTGAAAGTCACCTATGAAGGGACTAATCAGATTAAAGAAGAAAAGATTAGTATGCTTGTTCATAAGTATGAATTATTTAAAATGGAAAAAGAAGAATCTATTGGTGATATGTTCACCAGATTTACTAACATTTAAATGGTCTTAAATCTCTGGGTAAAGTATATTATAATGCAGAAAATATGAGAAAGATCTTAAGATCATTGCCCAAGGAATGGACTCCGAAAGTGACAGCAATCCAAAAAGCTAAGGACCTCACCAAACTGCCTATGGATGAGCTGCTACAATCTCTTATGACTCATGAATTCATAATGAAGGATCAAATGCCTGATAAACCTAGAACCAAGAAAGGGCTAGCCCTTAAGACTACTCAAGTTGAAAACAGTGATGAGGAAACCAGCAGTGATGATGAAGTTATAGCCTTGATGGCGAGAAGGTTCAAAAGGTTCCTCAAGCATAAGAAGAACTTCAAAAAGAGACCATACAAGAAGGAGTTCTCAAAAGAAGTGAACAAAGCTAAATCTAGCAAGAAGGAACCTCTCACTTGTTATGAATGCAAGAAGCCAGACCACATAAGGACTGACTACCCTCAACTCAAGAAGAGCCAAAAGTACAAGAAAAAGGCTATGATGGTAACTTGGGATGACTCAGAGGGAAGCAAGTCAGAAGATTCAAGTGATGAAGTAGTGAAAAATTTGTGCCTCATGGCAAATGAGGATGAGGTAACTTCTTCCCCAAATGATTCTCTCTCATATGATGAAATAAGAGAGACATTTGATGAACTTTATATTGAATTTGGCAGAATAGCTAAATTAAATAAATCTTTTAAAAAGGAAATCCACACTCTTCCACAATCATGTGAGACTTTGTAAAAAGAAAAGAGTGTGCTGGCTATTGAGAATGAGGAATTAAGTAAGAAACTTAATAATATTCAAAATGTTCCTCATAACTCACCTTGTGAATGTGATGAGCTAAACGCTAAAGTCAAAGACTTAACTAATACTGTCCTCACATTCACAAATGGTCAAAAGAATCTAGAGAGACTTCTAGGACAACAAAGATGTGTTTTTAACAAAGCTGGACTAGGTTATAATACTTTTTCAAAATAAAAAGATTATCAAAACTTCTTTACAAAAGTAAGTAGTAACCTAACTCCACCATCTACTGCATTTTATAATGGTAAAATAATTAGAAAAGTTTGGGTTCCAAAAAGAACATCTTCTATCTTAAAAACTAAAAACTAACCATAAAGGACCAAGAATGATATGGATTGCCAAGGGAACTAATCCTCCCAAACCAAAACTCAGATCACTTTGGGTACCATCCAAAACTGTTTGGGTATCGGGAGGAAAGTATCTTGGAGTTACTTGAATTGGATGTGTAGGTATGCTTCAAATCAAGAACTTCCAAGACAACATGGTTCTTAGATAGTGGATGCTCAAGGCATATGACTGAGAACAAGGAGCTATTTGCATCAATAACACCAAAGGACGGCGGTTATGTGACATTCGAAGACAATACTAAAAGAAAGATCATCGGCATAGGTAGCATTGGTAAGAATAAATCTGTCTTTATTGAGAATGTACTACTTGTTGATAGTCTCAAACATAATCTCATCAGTATTAGCCAACTCTGTGATAAGCAATTGAATGTCTCATTTAAATCAAATATTTGCATGATTAAGGATAAAGATAATCTAAATACTTTGTTTGTAGCACATAGAAATGAGAATGTTTATACCTTAGATTCTGATGAACTAAAATCTCAAAACATGATGTACTTTTCTACTATAGATGAAGCAAGTTGGCTATAGCATAGGAGATTAGGACATGCCAGTATGGATCTTTTGTCTAAATCTCTAAAAATCAATTAGTGAAAGGATTACCGAAAACTAAATTTATCAAAGATAAAATTTGTGATATTTGTCAACTTGGAAAACAAATAAAATCTTCATTTCAACCTAAGAAAATGATTTCTACCACTAGGCCTTTAGAACTTTTATATATGGATCTTTTTGGTCCAAATGAAGTAGCTAGCCTGACTGCAAAAACTTATGCTTTTGTTATAGTAGATGATTTTTCAAGATATTCATGGGTACTATTTCTTTCTCATAAAAATGAAGCACCTTCTCTATTTAAAAAGTTTTGTAAAAGAGTTCAAAATGAAAAAGGTTATTCTATTAACAACATAAGAAGTGATAGAGGAGGAGAATTTAAAAATAAAGAGCTTGAATTATTTTGTGATGAAAATGGTTTTAATCATAATTTTTCACTACCTAGAACTCCACAACAAAATGGTGTAGTAGAAAGAAAGAATAGATCCCTTCAAGAAATGGCTACAATGCTTAATGAAAAAAAATTTGCTAATTACTTTTGGGCTGAAGCCATTAACACTTCATGTTATGTAATTAACAGAGTTGTCATAAGAAACAAACTAAATAAAACTCCCTATGAGCTTTGGAACGGAAGAATTCCTAATATAAGTTATTTTCAGATGTTTGGATGTAAATGCTTCATACTTAATGATAAACATCTTAAGAAATTTGATGCTAAATCTGTGGAAGGAATTTTCCTAGGATATTCTACAAATAGTAAAGCTTATAGAGTGTTTAATAAGAAATCATTAATTGTTGAAGAATCAATTCATGTAGTTTTTGATGAATCAAATCCATTTAACAAAATCGATATTGATGATGAAGCTGAAAATCTTCCAAAACAGTTATCTAACTTAGAAATCAACATAGAAAATAAAGATAATCAAGAAAAGGAAAAATCAAGTGATGAATCTATTAAAATAGATAATGAAGTAGTAAATGAAGATGAAGAATCCTATCAACTACCTAAAGCTTGAAAATTAATAAAAGATCACCCTAAGGATCTAATACTTGATAATATGGAACAAGGAGTTAGAACAAGAAGAAATCTAATGAACCTTGCATTCCTAAGTTAAATTGAACCTAAAAATGTCATAGAAGCTATTGAAGATGAATCTTGGGGCATTGCTATGCAAGAAGATTAAATCAATTTGATAGAAACCAAGTTTGGAATCTAGTACCTAAACCAATTGATAAATCTATAATTGGTACAAAATGAGTTTTTAGAAATAAAAAGGATGAAAATGGAAATGTAATTAAAAATAAAGAAAGATTAGTAGCTCAAGATTACAACCAAGAAGAGGGGATAGACTATGATGAAACTTTTACTCTGGTTGCTAGATAAGAAGTCATAAGAATGTTACTTGCATTTGCTAGTCATAAAGAGTTTAAATTATATCAAATGGATGTAAAAAGTGCATTTCTAAATGGGTATATCAATGAAGAAGTTTATGTAAATCAACCACCTTGCTTTGAAAATCATAAATTCCCTAATCATGTATTTAAGCAAATTAAAGCCTTATATAAATTAAAACAAGCTCCAAGAGCTTGGTATGATAAGCTAAGTAGCTTCTTAATTGAAAATGAATTCACAAGAGGTAAAATTGACACAACTTTATTCATAATGACCAAAAATGATGATATGCTAATAATTCAAATTTGTGTAGATGACATCATATTTGGATCAACAAATGAATCTCTCTGTAGAATGTTTGCTAAAACAATGCAAAAAGAATTTGAAATGAGCATGATGGGTGAATTGACATTCTTCTTAGGGCTTCAAATTAAACAAACCAAACAAGGAACATTTGTTAATCAAGCTAAATATACTAAAGAGTTACTTAAAAAGTTTCAAATGAAAAATACTAAAATATTGGATACTCCTATGAGTCCATCAACCAAACTTGATAAGGATGAAAAAGGAAAAAATATTGATGAAAAATACTATAGAGGCATGATTGGAAGCCTTTTGTATCTCACTGCAAGTAGACCTGACATTATGTTTAGTGTTTGCATTTGTGCAAGATTCCAATCGTGTCCAAAAGAATCACTTAACTGCTATAAAAATAATTTTCAAATACTTACTTGGAACCATTGATTTAAGCATATGGTATCCAAAAGACACAAACTTAGATCTAATAAGCTATTCAGATGCAAACTTTGCTGGATGGAAAGTAGATAGAAAAAGCACTAGTGGAACTTGTCACTTTTTAGAACATTCTCTTGTTTCATGGTTTAGTAAGAAACGAAATTCAGTGGCCTTATCCACAGCTGAGGCTGAGTATATGGCAGCTGGACTTTGTTGTGCTCAAACTCTCTACATGAAACAACAGCTAAAAAATTTTAAACTTATCTATACTAAAATTCCTATTAAGTATGATAATACAAGTGGAATTTGCATGATTAAGAATCTCATTCAACACTTAAGAACTAAACACATAGAAATAAGATATCACTTTATTAGAGATCATGTGCAAAATGGAAATGTTGTCTTGGAATTTGTGGATACAATTAATCAGCTTGCTGATATTTTTACCAAACCGCTACAATCTGACAGGTTTAGTGCTCTGAGAAGAGAATTGGGTATGACTAGTCTGAGTGATCTAATTTAATCAAGATCAAAAGCAATAAAAAATTTTAAATCTTTAATCTGATATGCCTATAACTTGTTTGATTGTTTAATAGTTTGAATAAAATACATTATGATAATTTTAGATGTCTTGATGAATCTTTGAGTTGAAGGAAAATAGGTGAAAAACTTAAGAGAAATCAATCCTTCATATTCAGAACTGAATTTGGCAACGAATTCAATCTAGAATGTGATTTCGGCGACGAATTTTTGAGAAATATAGAAAACAGAATGTATTTTGTACTCAGTTCGGCGAAAAAATTGGATGAGTCATCCATTTTGTTCGACGAAGTCAATCCAAAATTAAAAACATTAGGGTTCCTAACTCAATTTCGATGACGAATTCAGGGACGAAACCCATTTCAGCGACAAATTGAGTCATGGATATAAATAGTTACCCCCAAATCTGAATTTTTTTTAAACCTAATCTTTCCCCCCATAACTCCTATTCCATTGCTCGTGCACCCTTCCTTCTTCCAAAACCTAGCAAATCTTTCCAAATCTTTCAGAGAATGCCTCCAAGAATGAAGAATGCATCAATAGAGCCTCCAAAGAAGAAATCAAGAACTGATAAAGGAAAAGATCCGACTTCAAGCTCAACTCTAGTTCCTGTAAAGTTCAAGGAAGCAAAGTTCGAGAAGTTATTCAAAGAGAAATTCCTATCTCGTTCCCCTCTGTACGGTAAAGTTGTTAATTTCATTAGTTTTGATGCCTATGGGCTCAAACCCATAAAAACTCTTCTTTCTGCCCTAAAATGGGACAAATTCCTTGAATCTAACGAACCTATGTTTCCTAAGTTAGTCAAACTTTTCTACACCCACTTCCATTTCAATCAATCTGAATCACTCATTACCTCGTTTGTCTTAGGTAAAAACATTTCTTTTCATTTAAATCAATTGCACTCAATTTTGAAAATTCCTCAGTGTACCCTTCAAACTTTTGTGAATGGTCAGTGGACCAGTCATGAAGGATTTGATGTGGTTGAAGCACTGAAAATGATGTGCATAAACCAAGATTTCTCAACTCCTTTTCAACCTAAAGTTAAAGACCTTACCCTCTCAGCTAGACTCATTCACCACATAACAACCTATAAACTAGTTCCTAGGGCTGGTGGTAGGGAGTATCTCACCTACTTTGATGTATTCCTTATGTGGGGCATCCTAACCACCACACCCATTGATCTCTCTTACATCATTGTCCATTGTATAGATGATACATTTAAGAGAAAATCAGGGTGTGTCCCTTTTGGTCAGGCTCTGACTAAAATCTTTAAACATTTCAATGTTCCCTTAGCATTTCGAACCGATTTTGTCACCCCTGATGATTCCTCCATTTATAGTAAAGCAACCATTCAAAGAATAGGCTATATTTAGAATGACTCCCAAAAGGTTTGGACTCCCAAACCCTCTGCCTCTTAGTCCTCCTTATTTCCTTCTAGTACCCCAGCGCCTATCCATACTCCTTCTATGCCTATTCCTGCTCCCTCTCCATCTATCCCTACCACTTCAGTTGCACCCGCAGTAGAGCATCAGGCTGAGCAGCAGCAAGAATCAGTGTCAGAGGTGGAATCCCAGGCTGAGCAGTAGCTAGTACCAGCAGAGGATCCAGCAGATGTGCTTCAGGGTGAGCAGCACCCCAGAGATGAGTTGCCTGACTGGTCTGATTTCGTGGATGCTGGAGAAATTCCAGAGAGCTCTCATAGACAGGAGTCTCCTCACTTTAAGGACCCTGGTCAGTTCTATGAAGTGCCCAGTAGGCCAGCAGCCTCAGATGAGCAGCTGAGTATCATGGCAGTGTAGATTGCCTCTATGTCCTCCAGCTTGGAGCATTTTCAGCTAGAAATGAGGATGAGCTAAGAGGCTTTTCAAGAGGAGATGAGAGCATCCTTGCTCTCCTTCATGGCTGAGACAAGGGAAAATCTTACTGCCATTCAGATCAAATCAAGGGAAAACCTTCAGAATCTCCATTCATCTACTCTCTCCTGACTTGCAGCTCTTGAGTCTGAGATGAACAAAATCCCCAAGGTAGTCCAGTCCTCTCTAGCCACGGTTCATAATGATCTTAGAGAATGTGCAGATGCCACCTACTCAGTCTTAGGGACAGTTAACATGGATGCCTCAGTCACCAAAGATAGAGTTGACTCTGTGTCTTCTTTCCATCACAGATTGGGGGCAGAACAATCCAAAGAAAGTATCCGAATGGAGAAGGTCACTAAGTCAATCCAAGGAATAGTAGAATCCTCAGCTCTTCAGTTGAAGACTCAAAGCAAGCTTCTTCTGGATATGGCAGAGCATGATTCCATAGTTGCCTCCAATACTTTGCGGGCCGCTAATGAGTTGAAGAAAATGAATAACTTTCTAGTTAGTCTGGATAGTGGAGCCACTCCTTCTCAGTCTATCTCTCAAGCTCCTTCATCTTCCAAAAGCAAGAGACCAATGAAGGTAACCCCTTCCAAAAGAGGTCAAGCTACAGATTCCCCTATCATCACCCTTCCTTCTGACTCAAATACCACCTCCTCTTCCTCTGACTCCCATGATGACTCAGATCCAGCTGAGCAATCAGAAGATGTCCTCAAAAAGGTTGCAGACCTCATCAAAAAGCAAAAAAGCAGAAGGGCTATAACTGTATTTAAAATTTTTTTTGATGTTGACATAGGGGGAGAATGAAATGTAATGAGAATTTGGTGATTAATAATGACATTTGAATTATTTGAATGATTTTTTTTGCATCTTTGGTAGTACACACATATAACATGTCTTTTGCTTATGAAATTCTTTCCTTGTCTTGACCCAATATATTGTGAATAAAAATTCGTTTCTTGACCCAATATGCTGTGAATAAAAATTAAAATTGAAACTTAATTTTTTCGAAATTTTCTTGGCACTTAACCCGAGTGATATATCATTTAACTCGTCATAAATATGCATCTAAATAACAACTGTGATTATTTTTTTACAAATGCATATGTTTAGGGGGAGCTTACCTCAAAGATTTTATGAAAAACATGTTGTGAGGGGGAGCTTAAGCCTATTTCATTACATTGTTATGTCATCATCAAAAAGGGGGGAGATTGTTAGCCTCAGGGTTACAACCATGAGTACCCCTAATAATTTTGATAATAACATAATAATGAAATGAAAATATTTGGTACTAATAATCATGTTTAAGTACTTAAACATTTCAAAATATACAAATTGATAGCACTCCAATCATGAAAAAGGATGGAAATTACCCAAGAGGAAGTTCAATTCACTGTATACAAGATGAAGACTCAAGATAAGACCATAGTCCAAGTCGGGTCCATTGAAGATAAAAGGCTAAATCATAAGACTCAAGTCAAGCCAAGATCAACTCTCAACATTTTAAATGTATTTATTTTTTATTTCGAGAGTGTATAGGAATTATGTAAAAAGTCCTCAAAAGAAGGGTGAGTTAAAAAAGCTCAAGCATCATAGATTGACCATAGGAGCCTAGGATACCTTTTGAAAATCATTCTAAAGCTCCAATTAATCATAATATCATGATAAGAGTATAGCTAATTGACCTAGGAAATCAATCACATCCCTTTGGTCTGATCCAAGACTGAATTCAGGATTTTTACTCTGAATTCATCGACGAATTCTCTGGATAGATTGAATTCGGCGACGAAGTCATGATAGAATTTTCCAAATTCAGTTCTGGTTCTTGATTTCGACGACAAAATATTTGGTTGGGTTAATTTCGACGACGAAGTCAATACAGGATTTTTTAAGAATTTAATTCGGTCTTTTGAATTCGGCGACGAACTCAAGTGGGAACTCCTCTTCGTCGACGAAATCATGTCTGAAATAGAAAAATCATTGTAACGGCTAGTTTGCAACGGACCTAAAAGCATTTAATGCTTCCCCAACGGTACTATTGGATCAAATGCTATAAAAGGAGTTCATTTATGAACAAATAACAACTCTTGATCACAACAATAACTCCTATTGATCCCTCATTCATTGCTATTGATTCTTACTCACTCTCACACTTAGAAAATCCCCAAAAATCTCTCTTGAGCTCATTCAATTCTCATTTCCTTTGAGAGACTTTATTAGAGTTTGTATTTCACTCTTATCCAGCTCATTTAAGGAGCTTTCAATTTGGATTTTCAATCAAAAACTCATTTATTGAGATTAGTCAAGAATCCAGGATTCTTGCACTGAAGCTGTTGCTTCAGTTATATCAAGAGAGAATTGTACTCTTGAGAGGTTTCAGCTCGGCCTAAAGGAGAGCTTGTAAGGTAATATCTCAACCTGTAAGAGAGATTGTAAGGGTTTGGACTCCACCTATGAAGGAGCCAGTGCGATTAAGGAATCGTGGTGAATCCTCTAGCTGGAAGCTGAGGCGGGGAGTAAGCTGGTTTGCTGAACCTCGTAAACAAATCTTGAGTTTGCATTCTCCTTATCTCTTCTCTCCTTCTTTTAATATTCTATTGTTTTAGATTGTTATATATTGTATTCTATTCTGCTTTTGAACGTGTAGTTCATATTTTTAAATCTGCCTTAGACCCTATTCACCCCTCCTTTAGGGTCATTACCTGGCCAACATACCGACACCCTGTAATTTTTCAGAAATTGAAAAGGCCTTATGGGGCTGCTACTATGAGGGGTCTAGGGGTTCTCTCATCCATTAAGGGACCTCCAGAAGTTCAGGGAGGTGCCTGAGGTGATGCTATACTCCTAGGGGCTCCCCACACCTATGATAAAGGTGGGGGAGACCCCCACAAGGGGTTTGCTGCAAAACCAAAAAAAGGAAGTCCCCTGGAAGGACTAGGGGCTCACAATATGCTCAAAATGAAAGTAAATGGGGGCAAGGGGAAGCCCTACCCAGCTGCTGCTTCAGCGGAGCTAGTGGTGGGCTGTGGTGGTGGCTGCACGCTATGGCGGTGCTAGCGAAATGCCTGGGAGGTTTCTGGAGGTGTTCTTCAGATGAATGGGTTCTTCAAATGAAGGGGAGGAGGCATGGGCTTTGTAACCGAGCAGAGGGTCGAGGCAGGTTTTTTCCGGTGGTTTCATACCATGGGGGGTGTCCCATTTATAGGCCAAGGGTTTGGGACACCCTTGGCATTAGCACAAAGGTTGGCAAGATGCTACAGTAGGTCAGAGTGGTGGCTGAAGTTGGAGAGGGGGTTCTGTAGGCGTGCCTAACCGCATAGGGGGTGGGTTTGCTGTAGGATTTGAATGCAGGGAGTGGCGGTAATAAGTTTACCACCATTCCCACTTCATTCCAAAAATGGGGTGTCGATGGATTGATTACCGCTAGGCCTGGGTTTTACCCAACAGGCCTGGCCCAAGCTGCGCACGCGGTATGGGGTTAAGGGTTTGAATTTGTGGGCCTGGGCTTGGGCCCAGGCAGAGAGGTTTGAACCCTATGGGTTTTTGGATTTGGTTTAAGCCCTAAGGGCCTAGGGCTTAGGCTAGAGCTTGGGCTAGGCTAGGGCTAGGCTATGGCTAAGCTAAGGCTAGGCTAGGCTAGGGTAGGGTTCACCTCGGGTTAGGGTCTAACTAAGGTTAAAACCTAGGGTTTGCTAGGGTTATACCTAGGGTTAGGGTTTAACTAGGGTTAAAACCTAGGGTTTGCTAGGGTTATAACTAGGGTCTACTAGGGTTTGTCCTAGGTTTAGGGGACTCAACTGGGTCATTAACCATGGTTAGGAGGGGTGTAAAAATTGGGTGCTTATAGCTGCCCCTCTTTATTGGAGAGTGCCGAGATTGACAATTGAATAACAAAGACTGGAAACATCCAATTTTTACACCCAGATTGGATCTCGGGAATTCTGTATGATATGCATGCATGTTGTGCCAATGGTGAGTGCTCATGCAAAGATTAGGGTTGCTATTGGGGAGTAGCGAGTGGCTAGGGAAGAAGATGGATGCGAAGATGGCGTGGCCCGGAGACACTTAGCCGAAAAGAGGTGTCGCTCGAATGCGACAAGGAGTTTGATCGAAACGGTGTTTCCCGTGGGATATTAACTGAATCAATCGGCGGACACTCGAGGTATCAAGAACACACAGGGTGTTGGACATAGAAGGTGTCGGCATATTGACTCGGTGTCAAGGGAGACCTGGGATGTCAAAGACACACGGTGTGTCGAAAGAGAGGACATGCGGTGAGTGTCGGTGTATTGACAAGGTGTGTTTTTGTCATGGAGACTCGTATGCCGAGATCGCTCGGAGGCGTCTTTGAAGGGGACATGTGGTGAGTGTCGGCACATTGACTTGGCATCAATGGAGACTCATATGTCGAGATCGCACGGGGGCGTCTCTTGCAGTACATGCAGTGAGTGTCGGCATGTTGACTCAGCGTCAATGGAGACCCGTATGTCGAGATCACATGAGGGTGTCTCTAAGATTGAGGTATAATGCCGGATCTGATATTGGAATTGCCCCTGAGGGATTGAATTTTGATCATGTTGAATGTTGCTGAGAAGTTTTGGTCAAGCAGGATATGATGCTATACTGTCATGCAGGGATAAAGATGAGGATGTTTCCCATGACTCTGTGGGGCTTCGTGTTTGGCGGAGATGCGCGGTGTCAGATTCCTCTGCTTGCTGGCCTGGACTGCTTTGTGCAGGTTAGTACAAACGGGTTTTGATACCAAAAGTTTTCTTTTGAAAATCTTTTTAGAAAAAGTGTAGAAGACTTTTGCAAAGACTTTAGTTTGACAACAAAAATGTTTAGTTAGCTTTTAGATGTACCGATAAATCGCCTGCGTTACGGCTTAAGGGGATTTATGAATTGTCTTTGCTCTCGAAGGGAGGAGTATGATTTAGAGCAGGATGCTGCTGGGGAAAGACGAGCTTGTCAAATGAGGAGGAGCTTTTTGATGGGCTTTGGAAGCTTCTTGACTCTTGTTGAGGAAGAGTACTATTGTGAGCCATCAAGGCTTCTACTGGGGATCCACTGGGGATTGGAGATTGTTTGCCCTCGTGGCTCTACCGGGGAGTGGGCTTCTGCTGCGGACCACTGCCAGGGACTTCCAGTTTGTTGGGGATTTCCGGGGTTGAAAAAATTCAGTGAACCTGAAATCCAATGTTTGAGTTGAGAACTCACAAATCCAAGAGGGGATAGATTGGTTTCCCTAAAAGTCTATCTACCCTTTTTAATATTTTAACAATTAAATTATTAACTTAAGGGATGATAAAATTTAAGTGCAGAAATAGTAAACCAAGCAAACCACAACACAAGGACCTAGTCTAGCCATGAGAATCCACCAAGACAAAGTTAACAAAAACTTACGAGACTCAAACTTGACTCCTTCGGACTTGACACTTCGATCCTTCAGTTCTTAGTCCTCCATGCCTCGAAAAGTCATCACGTACTCACAAGTCCCGTGATCAACTACAGCCGCTCATACTTCTCTTTGTGTCTCGAAAACAGTCCACAATCTTCCGATTGATCTCCGTCAATGACAGCTTCGGAGATCTTTTCGACACGGTCGATTTGATATACTATGGAGTAAAATCTGAGCTACGGTTTGGGAAATATTGTACCTACAAGCAACCTTGGTTTTTTACAAATTTTCAAAATTTTAAACTTGTTTTGCACTACTTATCTCATCACCTAGGAGCAACCTTGGTTTTCTACAAATTTTCAAAATTTTAAACTTGTTTTGCACTACTTATCTCATCACCCAGGATCCATATGATTAGTCTAAGACCTTTTCCACTTAAGGTATCATATTAGGTTTATTCTAAGTCAATTCACACCTAAGGTAACATGGTATCTAGGTCACTTACAATCCTATGAGTGAAACGAAGGAAATGGTCAACCGAGTCTTCAATGGTCTTCAACTTCACTTGTCGTGGATGCTTGAAGGCAATGACACAAGATACACACCTAATCACCTAGACTCACTTGTTTTGACACCGGAATAAGCCAACACATAAAACATGGACTTTACAATCTCCCCCTTTGACAATTCTGTGGTAAAACCAAACTGAAGTACATGACTCTACATAAACTCACCCAAACACATCAAAATAGCGAATTAGGACATTACATGACTCCAACACAATTACATGACACCATTTGACAAATCATCTTAAATTAAGACACTTAAGCTCTTGTCAAGTAAGATCTGTCTGCTGCAACCCTACACCTGCACATGCTCATAAACAAAACACCTAGTAAAGCATGTGTGGAATATGAAAATAAGCAACCACATGTAAAGCAAGGAATGTACTGAACTAGGGACATACTACCCTAACATTCTCCACCTTTTGGCATAATTGCCAAAGGTAGGCAGGAAGCCAATATCCCAAAAAATATACCAATTTAGCACATGTGTAATATCAAGGCAACCACAAAGCACCCAAGCAAATGCAAACAATGCAGGGACTAAAGAGTGGGGAACAAAATAGAAGTATAAAACACAAACTCTCCCTCAACAACTCAACTTGATTTTCTCCCCCTAAGATCAAGGACACCACCAAAAATAAGGCTCCTATGCTAGAATGGCCCATGCCAAACAAAAAAGAAACACACAAAAAAAAAATATCATGTGCTACACAAACATGCATCAAAAGCATTCCAAGCAGTAGTAGTTTAAAATTACAAATCCAATGAAGAACATGATTAGTTAGTCCGATTGAGGATACACATCTAACTAAATCTCACGGAATGCTAAAGCATAGCCAATTCACTTAGTCACATTTAGTGAACAGTTTAAAAGTGAAGCAATATATGTGTAGTGGTGGTCTGACAAGATACTAGATCAAGGTTTCTTTCCCTTTCCCAGGATATGACATGAACCACTAAGGGGACTACCGAAGACAAATCTTAGAAGTCAAACCTAGTTAGATCTAGATATGCTGAATTTATTTTTTTTACACTTTGGTGAACCTTTATCCATTTTATTTAACTGATTATTTTTCTTTTGCTTTTGGTCAAATACCTCCAAACTTGGTAAGATTTCTTTTGATGTTCTTTATCTGAGCATACATTTTCATGCAATGATGGCTTTCACACTATCCGGGTAGGTAGTCTTAGCTATTGACAACAGGGGCTTTCACTCTAGTGACCTAGATAGATACCTAATGCCCACCTAGGTAGCCATTTCATGTTGTTTGTATCCAAAAGTGACTTTCACACTAGCCCAATAGGTAGCCCTTTTCATTGCAACAATTTTTGTTCATGGAGGATACACAAAATGGGAATGATTAACATTATGGTCATCGTAGATTGGTCATCCAAGGTCACACCTTTGGGATAAGTTTAACACCTACAGATTGGGAATTAGACCTCTCAACAGAATCAGTCAGAGTGCATGTGAAATTGTAAAACATACACACATGAATAAGTCTCTAACTGTTCAAGGTAAAACCGGTCTAATTTTTAGCCTAACCAAGAGACTATGAAGGTGATATATCCTCAATTAGCAACAAACTCATGTTTAACCCTAGACAAGTATAGAAATAAAGATCACACAAGGAATACAAATCATGCAAGTCAAACAAGAGCAACATGACAAAAATCTTTTTGGATTTTATGGTTTTTCAATGTTTTTGAATTTTTCAAAATAAAGAAAATATAAAAAAAAACCAAAACAAATACCAACTAGTAAAAAGAAAGAAATACTAGTATTCACTAATAGCATAGAACTAGGACAACATATAACAAGAAGAGCACCTCTTAGGCTATGACAGGCATAGGCTAAGTGAAGCCCTTCAAGTCTTCCTTTCTCACCCAAATGATTTTAGCAGTTTGATTGACTCTTTGGTCTCTAACAGTTTCAGTTGAGGTAGGTATGACCTTTTGCCTCTTCCTCCTGTTCCTCATTTTCCAAGATTAAGTCCTAGAATTATGGCGGGCATTATGGTTCTCCCTGTTACCTCCTTTATATCTAGCATAAGGAGTGTCATGACCATGCCACTATCTAGAGTTATCATAGATATTCAATATATCATCATTTAACTTCCTAGACATCTCCACTAGGATATCAACTCTCCTTTGAAGATTCCCATTTAAGTTATCATGGTTCTCAAAACCATGATTGATGACATGTAGGAATGAATTTCTGAGTAGAAGGGTCTTTCCTTTTAGCAGGAGGGTGCCTTTTAACACCAGGCTCAATGTTCAAGGTAGATGGAGTTCCCTTCTCATCTCCATACCTCTGATCTTGCTCAAGATACGTCAACTTGATTTCAAGACTTGTCTTTTGATCAAGACAATCATGCAAATCAGATTCAAGAAGCTGAGTCTTGACAAGGAGGGAAGCCTTCTCTTCCTCAAGCTGAGATACAAGAGCTTTCAACCCTAAAGCCACTTGGTCTAAGGCATCTTTTTCTATTTCAATAGATTTGATCATTTTGAACAAGGAAAACTGAACTTTTTTCAACTTTAGGCATTCCTGAAATAGCTCATCATATGCTGCCTCGAGGTCTCCCTCAGAATCTGAGTCATTCTAACTCTCATCATCCTCACCATCACTATGGTGTTGGTCACTCATACTAACAATAGATGAGGACTCTTCAATCCCAGTGACAGAGGCAATAGAAGCTATAAAATTTGTGGTCTCCATCTGGGAAACTTTAAGAATACCACAAGCTTCTTTGACAAAGTTACAATTATGAGAAGCTTTTGGGATGGTGTGATTTTCTAAAAACTTGCTGGGGAAAGTCCAACCCTTTTCTGTAGAGATCCACAAACTCTTGTGATTGCACTAAAAAATTAGTTGGAGATTCATATTCATCGAATATAGAATGTGATTGTACTAAAAAATTAGTGAACTCGCTCTGATACCAGTTGAAAAAATTCAGTGAACCTCAAATCCGATGTTTGAGTTGAGAACTCACAAATCCAAGAGGGGATAGATTGGTTTCCCTAAAAGTCTATCTACCCTTTTGAATATTTTAACAATTAAGTTATTAACTTAAGGGATGATAAAATTTAAGTGCGGAAATAGAAAACCAAGCAACCCACAACACAAGGATTTTTACATGGAAACCCTTCCGGAAAAAACCACAGGGCCTAGTCCAGCCATGAGAATCCGCTAAGACAAAATTAACAAGAACTTACAGGACTCGAACTTGACTCCTTCGGACTCGACACTTCGATCCTTCAGTTCTTAGTCCTTCACGCCTCGAAAATTCATCACGTACTCACAAGTCCTGTGATCAACCGCAGCCGCTTGTACTTCTCTTTGTGTCTCAAAAACAGTCCACGATCTTCTGATCGATCTGCATCAATGACGGCTTCGGATTCCACCGACCAAATCACACATCCATGATCCTTCTCAGATCGATCTCCTTCGCAAAGGCTCCAGAACACTACGGCCAAGTGGTTCTATCCAGAGCGGGTTGATGGTTTGATTAAAATCAACTCCTAGATAGACTCCATCAATGGACAAGTCCAAGCAGGCAAGAATGGAGCTTTAGGCTTGCAAACTCTAGGTTAAAAGCAATTAACATAGGGGAGGAGAGACTGTAAAAATTAGATCTTTTATGAACTCTAGAGATAGCTCAAAGTGCTCTCAACATACTCCCAAAATCCCTTTAATTCGGACTAGAAAGGTTTTAGTTATATAGAGAAACCAAAAATCAAGTATAGAAGTTTCTAAAACCATTATAGCATGAAAACCCACTTCAAGGTCGACCCTGGGGGTGCTGGGTCGACCCTGGCTTTTCTCACTTACTGGAAAATTTCAGCATACAAAATCAGTCCATATCAAGGTTGACCCTGACTGGTTCGGTCGATCGAGATATGAAAAACCATTTTTAGCTTTAGCTTCCTTCACAAAAGTTGTAGATCTTTTCGACGTGGTTGATTTGATATATTATAGAGAAAAATCTTAGCTACAGTTTGGGAGATATGGCACCTACAAGCAACCTTGGTTTTTTACAAATATTCAGAATTTTAAGCTTGTTTTGCACTACTTATCTCATCACCTAGGGTCCATATGATTAGTATAAGATCTTTTCCACCTAAGTTATCATATTAGGTTTATTCTAAGTCAATTCCCACCTACACCTTCATCAGCATTGTCATCCTCTAGTTGCAAGGACTCAGATCCTGAGTCATCAACCACCACATTTATGGACTCCATAATAGTAGAGGTTCTCAAGTTGTACACTCGATAAGCCCTACTATTTGTGGAATATCCAAGGAAAATCCCTTCATCACTCCGGGAATCAAATTTACCCAATTGCTCTCTATCTCTAAGGATATAGCACTTGCTTCCGAATACTCGAAAGTACTTGACATTGGGTTTCTTGTTGTACCACAGCTTATAGGGTGTCTTCCAAGTTCCGGGCCTAGTGTAGACTCTGTTAACAGTATAGCATGCAGTGCTAACTGATTCAGCCCAGAAATGAGCAGCCAGGTTGTTGTTGTGAAGCATCACCCTAGCTATCTCTTGAAGCATCTTGTTCTTTCTTTCCACCACACCATTTTACTGAGGTGTTTTTGGTGCTAAAAATTAATGCATGATGCCCGCTTCATCACAAAATTCATTGTATTTGGAGTTTTCAAACTCCTTTCCATGATCACTTCGAATACGAGTGATGGGGCATCCTTTCTCATTTTGTACTCTTAAGCAGATGTTCTTGAAGTTCTCAAATGCATCCGACTTCTCTCTTATGAATGTCACCCATGACATCCTTGAGAAATCATCAACCATCACTAGGATATATCGCTTTCCTCCTAGACTTTCCGTTCGAGTTGGACCCATAAGATCCATGTGTATTAATTCTAGTGGGTGTGAGGTAGCGATATTTGAAGCCTTCTTTTGTGGGCTTTTAATTTGTTTGCCAATTTGGCATGACCCACACACAGCAGTAGGGGGCTTCCCTAGCTTTGGCACACTTCTCACACGCTCGTGTTTTGAGAGTTTGCCTAGGTCTTTGAAATTCATATGACCTAGCCTCTTGTGCCACAGTTCAACTTCTTCAACTTTAGCCGTGTTGCACATTTGAGAAGAACCAACTCTAGGAATTAAACCATAACAATTGTTAGGGGTCCTTGACCCTTCCAAAACACACACACCTTTGTCATCCATAACAGAGCACTTGTTGTTGGTAAAGTGGACAGCATGGTGATCATCGCACAATTGACTTATGCTAATTAGATTAGCTTTCAATCCTTCAACAACAAGACATGCTTCAGTTTAGGAATGCCTAGTGCTTGGATGACACTTTTTCCTTTCACAAAAGATTTGCTTCCATCACCAAAAGTAACAATCCCATCTGAGCATTCCTCAAGATGAATAAAGAGGGACTTGTTACCAGTCATGTCCCTAGAGCATCCACTATCGAAGTACCACATATCAGAATTTTAGATCATCCTTTCTCACATAAATGAACTTAGACTTTTGGGGAACCCTATTGTCTTTGTTCACTTCATTTGTAGGCATGATCTTCTTTTGTTAGATCTCCTGTTCTTCCTTCTTTTCTGGGTGAACCTTGCATTTTGGTCCATCCTGTTACCTTCTTCATGATGAGCATAAGAAGTATCACGACCATAAGAAGTATCATGACCATAAGAAGAACCATTTCGGGGATTTCTCCTAAAGGCATTATAGTTAGGTCGGATGTGACCCTTCACTCCACAATGGTGACAAGTGGGAATGAACCTGGAAGGAGGAGATCAGTTAGCCCTGGACTGAACTTTTGTTCTCTTAGTTTCAGTTGAATTTTTACCTTATCCAGAAGTGACAAAAGTTTGGTACAACTGAGAGTTTGGCATCCTGGATGTTAATCCTGAGGAGTTAGAACTCACAAATCTTGGATTTTCATGTATTGGCTCAAATGTTGCAGTAGACATTGTTCCGACATTCAAAGGACTGGATGGCCTATCTGGATGTCCTATGCCGGACATGTTTACTGTTGAGCGCTGTATTCTAGCCAGTTTATCCAAGATTTGAGTGTTACTAAGGAGCCTAGCTTCTTTTTCAAGTTTAGTAACTTTCTTAGCTAGCCCATCCTTAACTTTTAGAATATCAAGAAATTCCTTTTCTAAATATCTAACTTTTTCAATAAGGTTATTTATTTCAGATTCCAATTCTGAAATTCGAGTCTTTGACTCTTCAGATGCACTCATGGAGTTATCTTCCTCAGTTTCTAGAACCATGATCCATTTGGATAACGAGGCATTTTCTTCCTCAAGGTATTCTAGTTTGGACACCAGTTCAGCCTTTTCACTTTCAAGCTGAGATACCAGAGCATTCTTCCCTTCTGCTTCTAGTTTGTAAGAGTTTCTTTCTTGTTGGATAAATTTAATTTGCTTGTTCAAAGAGATCTTAGCTTTCTTCAGCTTAAGGCTTTCAGAAAACAACCTTTCATAGGCTTTATCCATATCTTCATCAGACTCAGAGACAGTGTGACTCTGATCATGATCTTCACTAGACTCACTGACTCGATCTTCATCACTCTTCTCTTCATGAGTAGTGGGAGGATGGTCTATCTCTGATAGGGTGACAGTGAAAGCCATGTGATTTTCAGATTCCTCGCTTGAGGTAGAGCATTCAGATTGTTCTTCATCAGAATCACTGTCATCCCATGTGGCTTTCATCACCTTTCCCTTAGTCTTCTTTTTGTTAGGACAATCAGGTGAAATATGGTCGTAGCCTTTGCATTCATAGCATTGAATGCCACGAGATTTCTTGTCAGTTCCTTTGGGGACTTTCTTGTTATCCCAAGGTTTTGACTTTGGCTTTTCAAGAGGTTTTCCTCCTGGTTTGGGTTTGAACCTTCTATTTGTTTTCAGATATTTTTGAAATTTTTTAACAAATAGAGCCAATTCATTCTCTCCTATCTCAACATCACTGTCATCCTCATCCAAGGTCTCCTTAATAGTTTTCAAGGCTACAGATTTGTTTTTCTTGGATGGTCGAAGATTGAGTTCGTACGTTTGGAGTGATCCGACTAATTCCTCAATCTTGTGAGCATCAACGTTCTTGCTCTCCTCAATGGCAGTGACCTTAGATTAAAACATTTCGGGTAGAGATCTAAGGATTTTTCTAACAATCTTGGATTCACTGATTTTCTCACCCAGGTTAAAACTGGAGTTGACATTATCACTTAATTTAGCATAGAATTCATCAAATGTATCATTGTCCTCCATTTTCAGATTTTCAAATTTTGTGGTGAGAATTTGAAGCTTAGAGATCTTGACAGTAGTTGTACTTTCATGAGTCATTTCCAGAATATCCCATGCCTCCTTTGCTGTTTCACATAAAGAGATTCGTCTGAATTCTTCAGCAGTGACTGCAGTAAAGATGGCATTGAGACCTTTCGTGTTCCAACCACTTGTCTCGAGCTCTTCTTTGCTCCAATCCTTGGTGCTTTTAGTGAGAATTACATCACCTAGAACATTCACCGGTGGAGTCCATCCTGAATGGACATCCAGATTCTTTCGTCTATGGATTTGAGAAATGCTCTCATTCGAGCTTTCCAATATGCATAATTGTTCCCATCAAACAGTGGGGGACGAGAGATGGATCCACCCTCTCTTAAAGTAGTCATTGACTTAAGGATAGACACAAGATCACACTTAAGGGATTTAACCTTATGAGTGAACCTGCTTTGATACCAAGGGAAATTCCTTATTTCAATGCACTCTTAGACCTAGAAGGGGGGTGTATAGGTCTACTTCAATTTTCTCTACCAATTTTAATTTTAATCTATTACACACAATCAATCTCACTTGGACACACAAGATTTTTACGTGCAAAACCCTCCGGGAAAAACCACGGGACCTAGTCTAGCACAAAATTCACTATGAGAAGATTTGAATAATACAAGACTCGAATCTTACCCAATCGGACATGACACACCGTTCCTCGGTATCGATTCCTCAGCTTGCAAACCACAAACACAGCACGTTCGATCCTGGCAACAGTAGCTCCGGTTCCTCACCGGCCAATCTTACTCAAAGTGATCAACCACGGTCTCCGAAGACCGATCTCCGTCCTTGACGGCTTTAGCTTAGGCTAACCAACACTCACAGTAGAGCATACAGTGGGTTTTAGGGTTTACGGCGGCCCTAGGGTGATCTCTTAATGATTAAGGATCATCTAATGCAAAGTTGAAAAAATAAGCTTTAGAACCATGCAAAACCTAGAGGCCAACTATTGGAGATGAAGATCAATGCAACAAAGAGTTTTCATAAACTCAAAGCAAGCACTAAGTGCTCTAAAAAGTCTCCAATCAATCTCACTAACAGATTTGGAGAGGTCCCCTATATATAGGAAAGGTCCAAGGGTTTTAGAAGTTGCTAAAAACTTATTTTGGAATGTTTTTTTTCATATCAGGGTTGACTCTGGGGGTCCCTAGGTCGACCCATTATAGCAAAACCAACTTTCAGCTGAAATCTCATATCAGGGTCGACCCATGGGGAGCATTCGGTCGACCGGATGGTGCCTTTCAGTCGACTGGATGGTCCTCCAGGGTCGACCCTCACAAAACTCACTCTCTGCCAAAAAACCTGGTACAAAACATGGGCTCTTCAGGGTCGACCCAAAACGCTCAGGATCGACCCTAGGGTGCATTATTTTGGTTTTTCATCTTTTGAAACATTGAATGCATTCCCTATCAACCCTTCTCCTATTTGACTTATTTTAATGAGGAATGAGCATTTTCATGAGGCATCATAGGGTCATCTAAGTCTCTCTCTTCATCCCAACTTTTGAGCCACTGTGAGTGATGAAGCTTCAAGGTTCTCCATAACTTCTTCTTCACTTCACCTTCAAATCGGATGAAGACCTTCTATGACGTATATACAACCTTTTGGGCTCGGAATTTTGCCAACACAACTTTGAATTTACAGTACTTAAGAGCCATAAACCCAAAGATGAAAGAACTGGAAAAGAGGTAGGGTGTTACCATGAAGGGGAGATGGAGGAGAGGAGAGAGGACTATGAGTGCCAAAACCGAGTCCCTGGAAGCAACAGAGTAGCTGGGACACTTGAGTTGGGGATCTTGAACCCCTAAACAGCAGCTGGATCATATGAGGATTGAACTTGAGGGAGCTAGAACCCCCAAGATTAGCTGGCACAACTGAGGAGTGCTGGAAACTGCAAGAGATGCCCAGCCACTTGAGGGAAAATAAAGGCTGGAAGCTCTGTGGAGAAGAAGGGAGCTGGACAACCTGGTATATGGCTGGAAAAAGCTGTGAAAAGAAAGAAACCTACCGGTGTAAGAGGACAAAAGAGGTAAGGCAACCATGTGACTCGAGTGAGGGTTTCAAAGAAACCCATGAGACTGTGTTCGGGCGACCGAACAACCACTCAAGGTCGACCCACAACTCAAAAACCGTGAATCAGTGGAAGAACTTATTGTGACACCCATTGATTTATTTTTAGTAAGTGATGGGGCAGCCTTTTGGAAGAGAATCTTCAAAGAGAGACTCAGAAAGATTTGCAAGAAGGGCAATGCCCTCCAAAATATCCAGGCAATCTAGGGACCCGAGGTGTTTAACAGTGGAAATGTACAAAAGGACAGACCATATGGAGATGCAAGGGAATCAATGTGGGAGAGTGAAGATGCTCAAATAGAGATCTGAAAAATGGCATGGTAAGATCATCCCTGAAAACCCTCAAAATCAACCAAAAGCATGCATTTTGCTAGAAAAAGTTTTCAAAGATCCTCCATTTTTGAAAAAATTTCACCATGATAGCTCCGACAATCAAATCTAGTATGTGCAAATTTTTGCAAGAACAAATAATACAGTGTCCAAGAATATGTAACATAAAATGAAGAGTCTACGAGGATATGTCCATCGACACTATGCACACAGAGTGGCAAGACATAGTTACACACGCTAATGTACAGTGAGTAATAGGCTATACCTTCAATGTGAAGTGTGTGTGGTGAAATTCTAACTGAACACCTTTAGAGGTAGGCACCCTTAGATAGATAAGGACATTAGTGCATTTCGGGAACACCAAGCTTTAAAAAATACTGAGAGATGCATGTAGGGTAGTAAAAAATGAAGGGTTTTATGTGCTATTTTTACCCTTTTGCATATATTGCTCTCACAGAGTTTATGGAATTTTTGATTGGTGAAATTATTCTTGATCAGTCTTATTCTTTTGAATTTTGGGATGCAATGGTGTCTTTCACACTTACTGGGTAGGTAGCCCTAGCTATTGGCAGCAGGGGCTTTCACTCTAGAGACCTAGATAGATACCTACTGTCCACCTAGGTAGTCATTTCATACTATTTGTATCAAATAGTGACTTTCACACTATCCCAGAAGTAGCCCTTTCCAATGCATAAGACTTTTAAACTGGGGCGGTTTTGAGGAATGGTACCTTCATGATCAAATCAGATTTTATCACCTCGAATAACCATCATGACTAATATCATTGCTTGTTCATAGGGATATGTACCATCTACTGGGGATAGACAGAGTGTAAGTGCAGATGATAGTGCAACGGTATTTGCCATATTTCTGATGGTATTTAGCAAGATAGTCTATGTGCACTTCCCTGAAGACACTTTGGGAGGTATGATATCCTCATGAACTCAATACGATCAAATATGTATCTTGGACAAGCATTATGAGCACTTGAAAAATTCAGCCATGCACGCCACAATCCAATAAAAACCCCTTTTTTTTTCTTTTTTTTTTTAAATATGCCTAACTAAAAGAAAACAAAAATCTTTTTGGAGTTTTTATGAATTTTTGATGTTTTTGCATTTTTTAAATAAGATAAACAAACAAGAGAACAACAATAAGCAAAAACTGATAGTATACACCAGAGGAATAGAGCTAGGAAGAGATATGGATATGAGATTACCTAGTCTATCAAAAAGCACTCAATCACTCAATACTGCACACACCGATGGATTTCCTAAGAAACTCAAACCTAAGGGAGTCTAGAAGTTTGGTTAGAAGATCTGCAAGTTGAGTATCAGTTTGCACATATTCCAATGTGATGACACTTTGCTCAACAAGCTCTCGAATGAAGTGGTGCCTAATGTCTATGTGTTTGGTGCGAGAGTGTTGCACGGGATTTTTGGAGATGTTGATGGCGCTACTGTTATCACAATACATAGTCATGGTGCCCTGTTCTATCCCGTAGTCCTGTAACATCGGTTTCATCCACAGAAGTTGAGTTCAACAACTGCTGGCTGCAATGTACTCAACCTCAGCAGTAGACAAAGAAATGGAATTCTGTTTTTTGCTAAGCCAAACAACCAAACAGTTTCCAACATAAAAGCATCCTCCGGAGGTGCTTTTCCTATCATCAACATTTCTGGCCCAGTCGGCATCGGAATATCCAACAATCATGGCATTAGTATCAAAGGGATACCAGAGGCCAAAAGAAAGAGTTCCACTTACATATCGAATAATTCGTTTGACAGCAAGTAAGTGTGACTCTTTGGGGCTTGCTGGATAGCGAGCACAAGCTCCGACACTAAAGGCAATGTCAGGACGAATAGCAGTGAGGTAAAGCAGACTACCAATCATACATCGATATGTGGTTTGATCGACACTTTTGCCTGAAGTATCTTTGCTGAGTTTGGTGGTGGTGCTCATAGGAGTGCGAGCATGTTTAGCTGAGCTTAAGCCAAATTTCTTTACAAGGTCTTTGGCATATTTAGTTTGGGACACAGAAATCTCATTGCTCATTTGTCTTACTTGCAGACCAAGAAAGAAATTCAGCTCACCAACCATGCTCATCTCAAATTCAATCTTCATTTGTTCAGCAAAGGAGTGTGCATGTAAGTCTGATGTGGAACCAAAGACAATATCATCAACATATATCTGAGCAATAACCATATCATCCTTAATGTTTTTAATTAATAGGGTATTGTCTACTCCCCCTCTTGAAAATTCATTTTCTAAGAGGTATGTAGTTAGTCTCTCATACCAAGCTCTGGGAGCTTGTTTCAAACCATAGAGAGCCCTTTTTAATCAGTAAACCTGATCAGGATGATTATGGTCATCAAACCCTTTTGGTTGTTCCACATAAACTTCCTCCCGAAGAATGTCATTTAGAAAAGCACTCTTGACATCCATCTGAAAAAGTTTGAATTTGAGATGGCATGCAACAGCAAGCAAGACTTGATAGACTCTAGTCGGGCAACAAGAGAAAATGTTTCATCGAAATCAATGCCCTCAATCTGAGTGTATCCCTGTGCAACTAACCTAGCCTTGTTTCTAACAATGGTACCATGTTCATCAGATTTGTTCTTGAAAATCCATTTAGTACCAATAACATTTGTATTTTTAGGCCTAGATACTAAATACCATACATCATTCCTTGTAAACAGATTGAGCTCTTCTTGCTTGGCATTTATCCAGTTTTCATCAGTGAGAGCTTCACTTACATTTTTGGGTTTAAATGTAGAAGTGTAGCAAAAGTGACTAACTTCATTTTCAACTTGTTTTCGAGTTCTCACTCCACTTTCAAGGTTTCCAATAATTTCAGTTGAGGAGTGAGGCCTCATAACCCTAGGATGTGTAGGTTTTTTAGGAGGTGACTTTGAAGGTGATTCATCTTCTGATCTAGATATTGGAATTTTCACACCTTCATCAACATTGTCATCCTCTAGTTGCAAGGACTCAGATCCTAAGTCATCAACCACCACATTTATGGACTCCATAACCGTAGAGATTCTCAAGTTGTACACTCGATAAGCCTTACTATTTGTGGAATATCCAAGAAAAATCCATTCATCACTACGGGAATCAAATTTATCCAATTGCTCTCTATCCCTAAGGATATAGCACTTACTTCCGAATACTCGAAAGTACTTGACATTGGGTTTCTTGTTGTACCACAGCCCATAGGGTGTCTTCCTAGTTCCGGGCCTAGTGTAGACTCTGTTAACAGTATAGCATGCAGTGCTAATTGCATCAGTCCAGAAATGAGCAGCCAGGTTATTGCTGTGAAGCATCACCCTAGCCATCTCTTGAAGCACCCTGTTCTTTCTTTCCACCACACCATTTTACTGAGGTGTTATTTGGGCTGAAAATTCATGCTTGATGCCCACTTCATCACAAAACTCATTGTACTTGGAGTTTTCAAACTCCTTTCCATGATCACTTCGAATACGAGTGATAGGGCATCCTTTTTCATTTTGCACTCTCAAGCAGATGTTCTTGAAGTTCTCAAATGCATCTGAATTCTCTCTTATGAATGCCACCCATGACATTCTTGAGAAATCATCAACCATCACTAGGATATATCGTTTTCCTCCTAGACTTTCAGTTCGAGTTGGATCCATTAGATCCATGTGTATAAGTTCTAGTGGGTGTGAGGAAGTGATATTTGAAGCCTTCTTGTGTGGGCTTTTAATTTGTTAACCAATTTTACATGGCCCACACACAGCAGTAGAGGGCTTCCCTAGTTTTGGCACACCTCTCACACGCTCGTGTTTTGAGAGTTTGCTTAGGTCTTTGAAATTCATGTGACCTAGCCGCCTGTGCCACAATTCAACTTCTTCAACTTTAACCCTATTGCACATTTGAGAAGAACCAACACTAGGAATTAAACTATAACAATTGTTAGTGGTTCTTGACCCTTCCAAAACACACACACCTTTGTCATCCATAACAGAGCACTTGTTGTTGGTAAAGTGGACAGCATGGTGATCATCGCACAATTGACTTATGCTAATTAGATTAGCTTTCAGTCCTTCTATAAACAAGACATCCTTCAGTTTAGGAATGCCTGGTGCTTGGATGACACATTTTCCTTTCACAAAGGATTTTCCTCCATTACCAAAAGTAACAGTCCCATCCGAGCATTCATCAAGGTGAGTAAAGAGGGACTTGTTACCAGTCATGTGTCTGGAGCATCCACTATCGAAATACCATATGTCAGAATTTTGGGCTTTCAAAGCGGTGTGGATGACAAGGCATTTTAGATCATCCTTTCTCACATAAATGAACTTAGACTTTTGGGGAACCCTATTGTCTTTGTTCACTTCATTTGTAGGCATGACCTTCTTTTTGTTAGATCTCTTGTTCTTCCTTCTTTTCTAGGTAAACCTTGCATTTTGGTCCATTCTGTTACCTTCTTCATGATGAGCATAAGAAGTGTCACGACCATATTTTGTACCAGAGAATTGAGCAATCTTCATCACTTCTTCACTCAAACTCCTAGACTTTTCTGCTAAGGCTTGAATTTGCCTTTGGAGATTCTCATGATGTTGAGTTTGATTCCAAGAACCATTTCTGGGATTTCTCCTAAAAGCATTGCAATTAGGTCGGATGTGACCCTTCACTCCACAATGGTGACAAGTAGGAATGAAACTGGAAGGAGGAGATCTGTTAGCCTGAGACTGAACTTTTGTTCTCTCAGTTTCAATTTAATTTTTACTTTGTCCAAACGTGACAAATGTTTGGTACAACTGAGAGTTTGGCATCCTAGATGTTGATCCTGAGGAGATAGAACTCTCAAATCTCGGATTTTCATGTATTGACTCAAATGTTGCAGTAGACATTGTTCCGACATTCAAAGGACCGGATGGTCTGTCTGGATGTCCTATGTCGGACATGTTTACTGTTGAGCGCTGCATGCTAGCCAGTTTATCCAAGATTTGAGTGTTGCTAAGGAGCCTAGCTTCTTTTTTGAGTTCAGTTACTTTCTTAGCTAGCCCATCCTTAACCTTCAGAATATCAAGAAATTCCTTTTCTAGAAATCTAACTTTTTCAATAATGTTACTTATTTCAGATTCCAATTCTGAAATTCGAGTCTTTGACTCTTCAGATACACTCATGGAGTTATCTTCCTCAGTTTTTAGAACCTTGATCTATTTGGATAACGAGGCATTTTCTTCTTCAAGGTATTCTAGTTTGGACACCAGTTCAGTCTTTTCACTTTCAAGCTGAGATATTAGAGCATTCTTCCCTTCTACTTCTAGTTTGCAAGTGTCTCTTTCTTGTTGGTTAAATTTAAGTTGTTTGTTGTAAGAGATCTTAGCTTTCTTCAGCTTAAGGCTTTCAGAAAACAACCTTTCATAGCCTTTTTCCATATCTTCATTAGACACAGAGATAGTGTGACTCTGATCATGATCTTCACTAGACTCACTCACTTGATCTTCATCACTCTTCTCTTCATGAGTAGTGGGAGGATGGTCTATCTCTGATAGGGTGACAGTGAAAGCCATGTGATTTTCAAATTCCTCACTTGAGGTAGAGCTTTCAGATTGTTCTTCATCAGAATCACTGTCATCCCATGTGGCATTCATCACCTTTCCCTTAGTCTTCTTCTTGTTAGGACAATCAGGTGAAATATGGCTGTAGCCTTTGCATTCATAGCATTGAATGCCACGAGATTTCTTGTCAGTTCGTTTGCGGACTTTCTTGTTATCCCAACGTTTTGACTTTGGCTTTTCAACAAGTTTTCCTCCTAGTTTAGGCTTGAACCTTCTATTTGTTTTCAGATATTTTTGAAAGTTTTTAACAAATAGAGCCAATTCCTTCTCTCCTAACTCAACATCACTGTCATCCTCATCCAAGGTCTCCTTGACAATTTTCATCTTGAATGGACATCCAGATTCTCTCGTCTATGGATTTGAGAAATGCTCACATTCGAGCTTTCTAATATACATAATTGTTCCCATCAAACAGTGGGGGAGGAGAGATGGATCCACCCTCTCTTAAAGTAGTCATTGACTTAAGGATAGACACAAGATCACACTTAAGGGATTTAACCTTATGAGTGAACCTGCTCTGATACCAATTGAAATTCCTTATTTCAATGCACTCTTAGACCTACAGGAGGGGGGGTGAATAGGTCTACTTCAATTTTCTCTACCAATTTTAATTTTCATCAATCACACACAACCAATCTCACTTGAACACATAAGATTTTTATATGGAAAATCCTTCCGGGAAAAACCACGAGACCTGGTCCAGCACAAAATTCACTATGAGAAGATTTGAATAATACAAACTCGAATCTTACCCAACCAGACACGACACACATTCCTCGGTATCGATTCCTCAGCTTGCAAACCACGAACACAGCACGTTCGATCTCTACAACAGTAGCTCCGGTTCCTCACCGGCCAATCTTACTCAAAGTGATCAACCACAGTCTTTGAAGACCGATTTCCATCCTTGACGGCTTTAGCTCAAGCTAACCAACACTCACAGTAGAGCACACAGTGGGTTTTAGGGTTTGTGGAAGCCCTAGGGTGATCTCTTAATGATTAAGGATCATCTAATGCAAGTTTGAAAAAATATGCATAAACACTTTACACTACCTAGAGCCCAACTAATGGAGATAAAGATCAATGAATCCTAAGAGTTTTCATAAACTCAAAATAAGCACAAAGTGCTCTAAAAAGTCTCCAATCAATATCCCTCACGGATTGGGAGAGGTCCCCTATATATAGGATAAGTTCAAAGGATTAGAAGTTACTAAAAAATCAATTTAGAAAGTTTTTCCACATCAGGGTCCACCCTAGAGGATCCCTGGGTCGACCCATTACTGCAAACACATCAAACAACCGAAATCCCATATCAGGGTCGACCTAGGGGATGGTTCGGTCGACCAAATTGTACACTTCAGTCGACCGAATGATCCTTCAGGGTCGACCTCCAAATTTTTGACTCTCTTCCCGAAAACACCATACAAAAGAGGGGCTATTCAGGGTTGACCCAAAACGGTCAGGGTCGACCCTGGGGTGCAATTTTTCAATTCTTTTCTCCTATTAGCTTTAAATGAAATCCCCTATACCTCTAGTGTTTTTTGACAAAACTTTTATGATGAATGGGACAGTTTCATGAGGTAACCTAAGGTCATCTAGGTCTCTCTTTCAAAACTTACTTTTTGAGCCAAGCTTAGTGGTGTAGCTTCAAGATTCTTCATGGCTTCTCTTCACTTTGTCTTCAAACCGGATGAGACCTACTACAACTTTTTGGGCTCGAAATTTTGCCAACAACACTTTGACTTTACAATCAATAATCATCCAAATATACATAAGCATAATCACTCACAATCAATCAAAATATCAAACATTATAATCACACAAAATTTTATCAATATCAACCATCATCATTCATAATAGTTCAAGGAACGCTCTTTGGTACCCAAACCATTTTAGGTCCCACAAGGTTAGCCTTGGGAAGACTTGTTCCCTTAGGCTCCCAAACTTGTCTTGCCCTCTTCTTTCCAACATATGTATAGGAACTACTAGAAGAGTTAGAGGTAAAGAAGTTTTGATAGTTCTTTTGCTTATTTGTTAGGTTATAGCCAAGTCCGGCTTTATCAAATACACACTTTTATTTTCCTAACATTGTATCAAAGGTCTTTTTCCCATTAGTGAATTTTGTTACAATGTTATTCAAGTCATTAACCTTTGCTTTTAAATCATCACAATCATTTCATGCATTGATTGAGATTTGAGGCATAAATTTGATTTCTACTTCTTTCTTTTTCAAGTTCTCATTTTCTTCTTATAAATTATCTTTTTCGTTTTTCAAAAATTCATTTTTATTTAAAAGAGAAGAATTTTCCTTTTTAAGCTTGGAATGTTTTGAAGCCAATTTTTGAAATTCATAGTATAATTCATTAAAGGCTTCTCTTAATTCATCAAAAAATAAAGATTCATTTTGGGAAGAATTTACCTCACCTCATGGACCATGAGGCATAGATTGACTTTTTCACCATAATTTGAGCTCATCTCCAATCCACTTTCATCAGAGTCATCCCATATAGCTTTCAATGCCCTTTTCTTGAATTTTAAGCTCCTCTTGAGTTGTGGGCACTCGGGTTTGATATGTCTCAGCTTTTTTACATTCATAGCATATAATTTCTTCTTATTTACTTGAATTTTCTTTGATGAGTTCCTTGATAAATTCCTTCTTGTAAGATCTTTTCTTGAGGTTCTTTTTGTGTTTCAAGAATTTCTTAAACTTTCTTGCCATCTTCTCAATCTCCTCTTCCTCACTTTCATCCTCTTCACTTTAATTCATGAGGATTTCAAGTCATGTCCTCTTTTTGGTATGGGTTCTTCAGCTTTTTGTTCCCTCATGATGATCTCATGGTCCATTAGTGATCCAAGTAGCTCATCCATGGGAAGTTTGGTCATGAGATCATTTGCTTCTTGGATGGCCGTCACCTTTTGAGCCCATTCCTTTGGTAGAGATCGAAGATTCAGATATTCTGTATTAGAGTAAATCTTACCAAGAGATTTCAACTCATTAATAATGTTAGTGAATTTAATAAACATAAATAAAATAGGTTCATTTTGTTCCATTTTAAACAATTCATATTTATGAATTAACATGCTAATTTTTTGTTCTTTAACTTGGTTGGTTCCCTCATAGGTAATTTAAAGTTTATCCCAAATTTTCTTTGCAAAGTCACAAGCCGAGACTCTATTAAATTCTTGAAGACTCAATGCGCAATATAAATTGCTAATTGTCTTGGCATTGAGTTGAACAAGTTTAATGTTGGCTTGAGTCCATTCAACCTCATCTTTTGGGACTTGATTACCATTATTAGATTTATAGGGATGTGGGGATAATTAACTATTACTTTTCAACAACCATAGTCTAAATCTTGAATGAAATACATCATTCTAACTTTTCAATAATTATAATTCTCTATATTGAACAACGAATGTGTAGTTGTAGATTGGCCCTCTCCTAGGGTAGATGCACATACATTATTCATTTTTGCCAAAAAAATATTTCTATAAGATGGTTAAATCTTTAAAAAGTAGACTAGTCTCTGATACCACTTGTTGCCTAAGGTTTGGACCCTAGAGGGGGGGTGGTGAATAGGGTCTATGGCAATTTAAAATTTATTCATATTCCCTTAAGTGGAATTTCAAGTATACCAATTAAAAGAGAATGAAAATTTGTAATTCTACACAATCAATCAAAACATTAAAGTAAAGAGAAGAGTTAGAGAATGCAAATACAACGATATTGTTCACGAGGTTCGGCAACCCACCTACGTCCCCGCCTTAAGCTTTCCTGCTCAAATATTCACCATGATTTATTCAATCGCACAATCTTCTTCCGTGTGAGGTTAGGTAATTATCCTATTGAGGGTAGGTAAATACCCTGAATTAAACTAATGAGTAACCAAACACCCCTTTTTATGGACCTTTTAGTAAAATACTAAATTAGGGTGTTAATATAAATAGATAAAACTAAACCTAGTAAACCATTATCTTTAGCAAAACCTAAATTTGAAAACATGAAACATCGTATAAAAAAAGGGTTTGAGGAGAAAACTTGAGGGAAAAGTGTTAGAACTTGTGGGATTTGATCTAGAGATTCAAAGCCACAAAGGTCGCATCTTGAAACTCAAGGAGTCTTTTCTGTTGCTCGAGGGGATTCGAATAGAGGCAAGTGAATACTCCCCTTAGATCTAGGTCTTTGTATGTAAATTCTTTAATTTTAAAGTAGATATAATTTTCTTGAATCATGATTTGCTTCATTCAAATATTTTAATGAAGTATGTGAAGTTTGGTAATCATATTTTAGGTTTAGACATTTTAATTTTAATTAATATGAAGTTGTTAAATTTCTGGAATTTTAGGACCTGTCGTGGAACAATATTCATAATATATTCTCTCATATTCCAAAAATTATGAAATTTTATAAACAATTCTCACATTAGTAAATACAACTCTCTGACAAAATTTTAGATAAAGAATAATTTGTTTGATATTTATTTCATAATTATGTTTAGGACGTGTTAAACCTGTCAGCAATTTCAGAATCAGAAAAACCCAACTTTTTCTATTTTAAATATTTTATGCATGAGAGTGTTGTTTTAAATTTTTTAAAACAACTATAATCTAATAGAATTTAAACACAATTGGTCTCTTATTATTTTCTTTTACATTGTATATTTGGTGAATTTATTGGTAAAATGTGTCAAAATTGTCTGAAAATTTCTTATTACAGTTAGTCTGTGTTTCACTCAATATTTTATATTAAAAATATTATGATCTTATGATATTTTTATTATTGTGTGATGGAATTCTATTTTCCAGAAAAGTATGCCTCAAAATTTTTAAGTAAGAGATGATTCTCTAAGAAATTATGAAACCCATAAAGGTCCTTGCTTTCTATTATTTCGTAAAACAGTACAGCTGTATTGAGTTTAATTATTTATGGAAGAATAAGTACATAAATGAAGAGAAGTAAAATAAAAAAATGAAATAAATAAATAAATTGTTTTATATATTTTAAACAAGATCATTAAAAATAGTATATTGTTTGTTACAATTATGTAAAGCTTCATAACTTGATAGATAGACTTGAAAAGCATGAGTTATTTAGTTAATGTACTATCATCATTGTTTCGCTTCATATACTATTTTGAATGCATACTTATTCTTGTTCCTCTTTATTATGATGGTATGAGACACCATAATAAAGAGAGTATATTTTGTTAATGGTAAAGACCACTACCCAAGGGATGACTGTGACGAGTATGATACTCTCGAAGAAGTCTAAGTCTGTGAGTGATCTCTAGGAGATTCCACTGGGGGAGTCTGGAACTTCTCAGTGAGACAACCTTAGGTGTATTTGTGAACTCAGGAGTCTGGAATTTCTCAGTATGACAATATGACTTAAGGGTCCCTTAATGATGGATTAGATGACCTTAGACCACTAGCAATGGGGTAGACTCTAGGAGAACCCTATGGGCAAAAGACCAAACCAATTGAAAATTAACTGCAGTAATTATTGCATATTTTACTATTGAGATATTAAATGTCAAATACTTTTTAAATTGTTGCATGCTTGTTGTATTCACTTATTGAGCTTAAAGCTCACTCTTTCTATTGTTGAAGTTTTTCAAGAGACACCTGAAGAGGTTGAGTCGTGAAGACAGAGTTAGTTGTCGAGATTTCATTGAGTTTTAGTTGAACTTTTATTGAGGTAGAGTGGACTATGGTGAGGTTTAGTTATTTTGTTTTAACTCTATTACTCCTTGTGGTTGGTTTAAACTTCAGTTGCTCGTTAATTTATCTGAATGATATTTATTAGGAATAAATTCCATTATTGTTGGGTTTTTCCTCGAATCACACCTTGGGATCTACACAAATATGAGATACATTGTGTGTGTAGATTTTGGGCTTGACAAATTGGCATCAGAGCACTAGGTTTAGAAACACTGGTGTAACAAGAGTGACACCTAGGATTAGTTCTTAGGGTCACTGTGGAGTTTAGGATAACATTAGAGGTGTATGTTGTAATTAGGATAATGATAGAACTCTAGTGTTTGTTATTTGACAAGATTAACTATTCGTCAGGTCAGAGCTAGGCCAAAAGTATCCAGTCAGCCATTAGAATTTAAACCAATGGCTGAGCTGATTAAGTAGTTTATGATGTGGAATCCATCTACCTTGGGAGGGACTGTAAGTCATATGGGGGATAGACGAGTGGATTCTCATATTCAAGAAGATCTTGAGTTTTAAATTGTGATGATCTGGGAAAGTGAGGTGCACCATTGGTGAGATTGAACAATTAGGATCGAGGTTGTGATCGAGATGATCTGGTAAGAATATAAATTGAAATTCTATGCTGAGTATTTTCCTGAAATTACCAAAAGAGTAGAATATCTTGGGTTTAGTGCGTGAAACCTTATAAGTAGCTTTGTTGGGTGTGACACCGTTTAGAGAGTCAACTATTCTTGACCTTAATTGTAGAGAGTTTCCAATCAAGGTTGGAGAGAGAGGTTTGCTAGTTGATTTAGTGGTACTCGAGATGTGGGAATTCGATGTGATCTTAGGTATGATTTCATTAGCGGTCTTTCATGCTAAGTTGTCTTATTTTGAGAAAACATTGATCTCTTTGATCTCTGGTGAATTATCATTTCTTTTTCAGAGTAGTCACACAAAGGAGGTGTTGACTAAAGGATTTCTCTCTCACATTGAGAGTGTGGATCAAGGTATTGGGTTGGAACAAATACCTATTGTCTCCGAGTTTGTTGATGTATTCCAAGAGATACCAGGGTTGCGTCCTAAGAGGATAGTGGATTTCAGTATTGATGTAGGACCAAGTACCTCAAAAATATCGAAGGCACCTTACAGGATAACACCAATAAGATTGAAGGAATTAAAAGAGAAAATCCAGGAGTTGTTAGATCAGGGCTTTGTTCGGCCTAGTACTTCGTCGTGGGGTGTGCCAGTACTATATGTCAAAAGAAGGATTGATTAATGCAATTGAAAATCAATTTCAGGCAATTGAATAAGGTGACTATTAAGAACAAGTATTCTTTACCTAGTATTAATGATTTGTTCGATCAACTCAGTGGAGTGCAATTATTTTCCAAGCTTGACTTGAGGTCAAGTTATCACCAGTTGAGGGTGAAGTAGGAAGACATCTCGAAGACTGCTTTTTTAGACTCGGTATGGACATTACGAGTTTGTAGTCATGCCATTTGGGATGATTAATGCACCAACGACTTTCATGGAATTGATGAACTGGGTGTTTAAGCCTTTCCTAGATCAATTTGTTGTTGTCTTTGTGGATGACATTTGGATTTACTTGAACTCTAGTGAAGAGGATGAGCATCATCTTCATATAACACTTCAAACTTTGCGAAAACATCAGTTGTATGCCAAATTTTCAAAATGTTAGTTTTGGGAGGAGCAAGTCAAGTTTTTGGGACATGCCGTCTCAAGAGAAGGAGTGTTAGTGGATCCTGCTAAGATTGAAGCGGTAATGGACTGGGGACAACCCACTTCAGTTACCGAGATTCATAGTTTTTTAGGTCTAGTCAGATACTATCGACGTTTTAAAGAGGGATTTTCGAAGATTTCTAGACCTTTGACTCGTCTGACTAAGAAAGCCGTGAAGTTTGTTTGGGAAGATAGTTGTGAGCAGGCCTTTGTTGAGTTAAAGACCCGATTGACATCAACACCAGTTCTGACCAATCCTGAGAGCAAAGGAGGACTTGTGGTCTATGTGATGCATCTCATCAAGGCTTGGGGTGTATTTTCATGCATAATGGTAAGGTGGCTGCATATGCATCTCGTCAGTTGAAGGTTTATGAGAAGAACTATCTAACTCATGATTTGGAGTTGGCGGCAATTGTTTTTGCATTGAAGATATGGAGGCACTATCTTTATAGAGAGAAGTTTGAGTTCTTTTCTGATCACAAAAGTTTGAAATACCTGTTCTCTCAGAAGGAGTTGAACATGAGACGGTGAAGGTGGATGAAACATCTAAAGGATTATAACTTCACTCTTCACTATCATCCTAGGAAAACTAAGGTTGTAGCAGATGCATTGAGCCACAAGCCGAGAGGATTAGTTGCTCTTATGATAGTTCAGGAGTGGAATATGTTGGAGGTAGTTTCAGAATATAATATTCATCTAGTTCAGTAGAATGCCAATGCTTTTCTCTTCAGTCTAACTATCCAACCGACAAAGGTCAGTAAAATTATTCAAGCTCAATCGCAAGATGGAAAGTTACAATTGAGAGTTGCAGAGGTAGTAGTTGGTAACACTGCAAATTGGGCTGTTGGATCAAATGGCAGTGTGAGATTTTGTAGTAGATTGTGTGTTCTAAATTTGACTGATCTAAAGAGAGAGGTTCTTGAGGAAGCATATCATGCAAAATATACGGTTCATTTGGGTGATACAAAGATGTATCGAGATCTTTATAGGCATTTTTGGTGGGATGGTATGAAACGGGATGTTGTAGAGTTTGTGGCTAGATGTTTGACTTGTCAGCAAGTGAAGGCTGAGCATCAGAAGCCATCTGGGCCTTTGTAGTCATTCTCCATTGTAGAATGAAAATAGAAGAGGATATCAATGGATTTTGTAGTCGAGCTACCGAAGTCGAGGCAGGGGCACGATGCAGTATGGGTAATAGTGGATCGATTGATAAAATCTGCTAACTTTCTTCCGGTTTGTACTATTTACTCCATGGATGAGTTGAGTAAGCTGTATGTAAAAAAGATAGTTAAACTACATGAAGTTCCTATATCGATAGTCTTAGATCGGGATGCGAGGTTTACATCTCAATTCTGGAAGAGTTTTCAGAGAGCTTTGAGGACATCATTAGATTTCAGTACGACTTTTCATCCCTAAACTGATGGTTAAACGGAATGAGTCAACCAAGTGATGGAAGATATGCTTTGGGCTTGTATCTGGGATTTTAAGAGTGGTTGGGAAGATCACCTGTCATTAGTAGAATTTTCCTATAACAACAGTTTTCATTCCAATATTGGTATAGCACCATACGAGGCTTTGTGTGGTAGGCCGTGTCGCTCTCCCGTGTGTTGGGCAGAAGTGGGTGACAGTGGATTACTCAGGCCAGAGTTGGTTTGTGAAACCATAGAGAAGGTAGCAGTGATCAGGGATCGGTTACGTACAGCTCAAAGTTGTCAAAAGAGTTATGTTGATCGACGAATGAGAGATAGAATTTTCAGTTAGGGAATCACGTTCTTTTAAAGGTTTCACCGATGAAGGGTGTGATGAGATTTGGTAAGAAGAAAGGGAAGTTGTCACCTAGGTTCATTGGACCATTTGAAATTTTCAATCGGGTTGGAGTTGTGGTTTATTGACTGGCGTTGCCACCCAGTTTGTCGGGTGTACATAATATCTTTCATATGTTGATGTTAAGAAAGTATGTGAGGGATAAGTCACATACTATCGATTTCAGTACATTGAAACTTAGACATGATGCATCTTATGAGGAGAGACCTATTCGAAAATTGGAACAGATGATGAAGTAGCTTTAGGTGAATTTTATTCCCTTAGTGAAAGTGCAGTGGAATCATGATGATGAAGGTGAAGCTTCTTGGGAGCTAGAGGCGGATGTAATGGAGAAGTATCCACATCTTTTTCCAGTTAAGGTATGTTAATTTTGAGACCAAAATTTTTTTTTAGGAGGGTAGATTGACCTTCAAATTAATATTCTGATTCTAAGGGTATTTAGGTAATTATCCTGTAGGTTAGTAATTACATCATTAAAGTTAACCATGATAATTTACCTAACTAAAGGTTAAATAGAATAATGATAATAAAGAAAAAAAGAAGAATAATATACAAACCTGAATTAAATTAATGAATTACCAAACACCCCTTTTTAAGGACCTTTTAGTAAAATACTAAATTAGGATGTTAATATAAATAGATAAAACCAAACCTAGTAAACCATTATCTTTAGCATAACCTAAATTGGAGAAAAGGAGGCATCGTAGAAAAAAAGTGATTTGAAGAGAAAACTTGAGGGAAAAGTGTTAGAACTTGTGCGATTTAATTTAGAGAATCGAATCCATGAAGATCGCATCTCGGATCTCAAGGAATCTTCTCTATTGCTCGTGGGGATTCAAATAGAGGCAAGTGAATACTCCTCTTAGATCTAGGTCTTTGTATATAAATTCTTTAATTTAAAAATAGATATAATTTTCTTGAATCGTGATTAGCTTCATTCAAAGTTTTTAATGAAGTATGTGGAGTTTGATAATCATATTTTATGTTTAAACATTTTAATTTTAATTAATATGAAGTTGTTAGATTTCTGGAATATTAGGACCAGTCGTGAACAATATTAATAATATATTCTCTTATATTTCAAAAATTAAGAAATTTTGTAGATAGTTCTCACATTGGTAAATACAACTCTCTGCAAAGTTTCAGATAAAAATAAATTCATTTGATATTTATTTCATAATTATCTTTAGGACATGCTAAACTTGTCAGCAATTTCAGAATCAGAAAAATCCAACTTGTTCTATAATATTTTATACATGAGAGTGTTGTTTTAAATTTTTTAAAACAACTACAATCTAATAGAATTTAAACCCAATTGGCTCATATTATTTTCTTTTATATTGTATATTTGGTGAATTTATTGGTGAAAGGTGTCGAAACTGTCAAAAAATTTCTCACTATAGATAGGTTGTGTTTCACTCAATATTTTATATTTAACATATTATAATTTGATTTATGATATTTTATTATTATTTTCTGGAAGTCTATTTTCGAGAAAAGTATACCTCATAATTTTTAGGTAAGGGATGAATCTCTGAGAAATTATGAAACCCATAAAGGTCCTTGTTTTCTATTATTTCTTGAGGCAATGCAACTGTATTGATTTTAATTATTTATGAAAGAATAAGTAAATAAATGAAGAGAAGCAAAATAAAGAAAAATGAAATAAATAAATAAATTGTTTTATATATTTTAAAGAAGATCACTGAAAATAGTATATTGTTTGTTACAATTATGTAAAGCTTCATAACTTGATAGATAGACTTGAAAAACATAAGTTATTTAATTAATGCACTATTATCATTGTTTCACTCCATATACTGTTTTGAATACATACTTATTTTTTTTCCTCTTTATTATGATGGTATGAGACACCATAATAAAGAGAATATATTTTGTTAATGGTAAAGACTACTTCCCAAGGGATGACTATGAAGAGTATGATACTCTCGAAGAAGTTTAAGTCTGTGAGTGATCTCCAGAAGAATCCACTAGGGGAATCCGGGACTTCTCAGTGAGACAACCTTAGGTGTATTTGTGAACTCAGGAGTCTGGGACTTCTCAGTATGACAATACAACTTAAGGGTCCCTTCATGATGGATTGGATGACCTTAGACCACTGGCAATGGGGTAGACTCTGGGAGAACCCTATGGACAAAGGACGAAACCAATTGGAAATTAACTGTAGTAATTATTGTGATATTAAATGTCAAATAGTTTTGTAAATTGTTGAATGCTTGTTATATTCACTTATTGAGCTTAGAGCTCACTCTTGCTATTGTTGAAGTTTTTCTAGAGATGGCTGAAGAGGTTAGAAAGTCGTGAAGACAAAGTTAGTTGTCAAGATTTTATTGTGTTTTTGTTGAACTTGATTGAGGTTGAGTGGACTGTGGTGAAGTTTAGTTATTTTGTTTTAACTCTTTTACTCCTTGTGGTTGTTTTAAACTTCAGTTGCTTGTTAATTTATCCGAATGGTATTTTTTAGGAATAAATTTCATTATTATTGGGGTTTGTCCTCGGTTCACGCCTTGGATTCTACACAAATATGAAGATATATTGTGTGTGCAGATTTCGGGGCATGACAAATATAGACATTGGAGGCATCATCCAAAGAAAAAGAGTCATTTAAATATATCTGTTTACAGAGTAAAAACTCTATCCTGAGCCATCTAGTCAACTGGATGGGTCATCTAGTCGACTGGATGGACCCAGTAAAAATTTGGCCTATCTAGCCGACTGGATGACTCTATCTAGTCGACTGGATGGTGCATTTTTTGTAAAATCTTCTTAGCCTTAATGATGGGAATGCTTTAATTTCTTTGCCTTTAACATGATTTTTGTCATTCTAAATGATGTCTAAGGTCCTTAGAAAGATATCCAATATGGTCTTAAGACACCTATGGTCAATCTAAGTATTGGGCATTCAACTGACCAAACTTTAAGGACTTGCAAAAATCCTAAACCACTCTCAAACTAAAATATTTAAACCTTGGAGAGTCTTCATTCTTGTAGTCTCGATCTTGATTTGATCTTCCTTTTGACTTTTCTTCATGATCCTTCGGGACTTGGATTTGATTGATCTTCAATATCTTCAACTTGATCCAATTTGACTTGCTTTGACTTGATGATGAATCTTCTCATAGATGGGTCATTTTCATGCTTTTTCACTGAATGACTTTGCTAATGCCCTTTGTACACTGTTTTTCATATAAACTCAATAGAAGCATTAGGAACACATATTGTATTCTATTATTTTGTTATCATCAAAATCACCAAGGAGATCTATGTTGGACACCTATAGGCTAACATGATGACCATGATCATGGATTTTAATGCCCCTTGCGTTGTTTGAGGAAACCTAAAAGTCGGTTCTTTCTTTCCTTGACTCAGTGACGTTGTTGAAGATGTCATTAGGTGATGATTCCTGCCTCAGGGGGCCCCTTATTTTGTTGGATTTAGATTTCCAACTCCTCTCCTTTTTGGAAAGGGAGTTGTCCACGAATGGCAGATTGCCTGTCCGTGAGTCGCTCTCCCTCTTGAGGGATTTTCATCCGTGGACCAGGTCCACGAATTTGGTTGATCTGTAGTCCGGGAGGCCTGGGATTTGTGTCAGTGGACCCGAGTTGAGCTTGACCACAGATACTCTTGGACTTCTATCCATGGCTAGGGTTGAAGGTCTACCCATGGATTGTCTTACTTCTCTGTCCTTGGACAGATTTGAATGTCTGTCCATGGACAATCTTGAATGTTTGTCCGTGGACAGAGTTGAGCTTCTATTGTGGACAACCTTGAGCTTATGTCTGTGAACAACCTTGAGTTTTTGTCCATGGACAACCTTGATTTTTTGTCCGTGGACAGCCTTGAGTTGGTGTTTGGGGACCTTGTCCATTGATGCTTCTTCTTGTCCACGAGTAAATGACTTGAGATATTCCTCTACTCATTTCCTTGGTACTTTTTAAGAAAATAAATTGAGAGATTATTCCTTAAGTCCTTGAGGACAGTGGCCTTGTCTTTTTGCCCTAGTAAAATTCGGGCAGCACTTCCTACGCTTAGTAGAATTTTAAAAGGGGGAGTTTTCGCAACCAACTTGGACTGTGGGGGCTCATAACCAAGAAGTCCCGAGGTTAGCTTTTCAGGCCTCCCCAATGTGGACTGTTGGGATTTTGGACCACTTGTTCGGCTAGATCCAGAGTTTGACATAGGTCTACCTTTTGGGCTAACCTATCGCAGAGTGGTTGTACCACTCTATAAAAAGTTGGGTGACATAGGTCAGCCTTTTGAGCTGACCTGTCGCAGAGGGGGGGAGCAATTCTGTAATGTGTGTACCTGGTTGGGTACACCTCCGTGGTGCACTCTGATTGGGGTGTACCCTGTTCGGGATGCATCTTGTTGGATGTATTCTGTCTGTGGTGCACCCTAATGGATGCATCTTGCTCATGGTGCATCCTGTTGGAGGTACCCTATCTATGGTGCATCTTGTCGAATGCACCTTGTCTGTGACCTAATAGGGGTAGCTTCTCCGTATCTCCATTCCTGAGTTGTTGGGATGTAGACTGCTCCGTGAAGGGATAGCAGCATCCTCATTGAGGGTTTGGCCAATAGGCCGAAACCCCATGATTGGGGCCACTGCCACCTCAACCCAAGTTGTTGGCCAGGTAATGACCCTAAAGGGGGGTGAATAGGGTCTATGGCAGCTTTTAAAAAATTGAACTACAAATTCAAAAGTACGGAATAAAATTAAATATGCAACAAGCTGAACTGTAGAATATTTAAAGGAAAGAGAGAAGAGATAAGGAGAATGCAAACTCAAGATTTGTTTACGAGGTTTAGCAATCCAGCCTACTCCCCGCTTCAGCTTCTAGCTAGACGATTCACCACGATTCCTTAATCGCACTGGCTCCTTTACAGGTGGAGTCCAAACTTTTACAATCTCTCTTACAAGTCGAGATATGACCTTACAAGCTCTCCTTTAAGCCGAGCTGAAACCTCTCAAGAGCACAACCCTCTCTTGAAATAACTGAAGCAATAGCTTCAGTGCAAGAATCCTAGATTCTTGACTACTTTCAATAAATGAGTTTTTGGATTTAAAATCCGAAGAGAAAGCTCCTTCAATGAGCTGAATAAGAGTGAAATACAAACTCTAATTAAGTCTCTCAAAGTAAGTAGGAGTCAAGTAAGCTCAAGAGAGAATTTTTGGGGATTTTCTAAGTATGAGAGTAAGTGAAAATCAATAGCAGTGAATAGGTGATCGATGGGAGTTATTGTTGTGATCAAGAGTTGTTATATGTTCATAAATGAACTCCTTTTATAGCATTTTATCCAATAGTGTCGTTGGGGTAGCATTAAATGCTTTTAGGTCCGTTGCAAATTAGCCGTTGTAAAGATTTTTCAGTTTCAAACATGATTTCGTCGACGAAGTGGAGTTCCCACTTGAGTTCATCGCCGAATTCAAAAGATGGAATTTTAATTTTAAAAAATCCTGTAATGACTTCGTCGCCGAAGTTAACCCAACCAAAGATTTCGTTGCCGAAATCAAGAAACAGAACTGAATTTGAAAATTTATGTAATGACTTCGTCGTCGAATTCAATCTACCCAGAGAATTCATCGACGAATTCAGAGTAAAAATTCTGAATTCAGTCTTGGATCACACTAAAGGGATGTGATTGATTTCCTAGGTCAATTAGCTATACTCTTATTATATTTTTATGATTAATTAGAGTTTTGGAGTGATCTTCAAAAATGTCCTAGGCTCCTATGGTCAATCTATGATTCTTGAGCTTTTCAACTTACCATCATTTTGAGGACATTTTACATAAGTCCTATACATTCCCAGAATAAAAAGTAAATACATTTAAAATGATGAGAGATGATCTTGGCTTGACTTGGATCTTGTGATTTTGCCTTTTGTCTTCAATGGACCTGACTTGGACTAAGGTCTTATCTTGGATCTTCATCTTGTATTCAGTGAGTTGAACTTCCTCTTGGGTAATTTCCATCATTTTTCATGATTGGAGTGCTATCAACTTATGTAATCTGAAATGTTCACGCACTTAAATGGTTTTATTAGTACCAAATATTTCATTATATTATTATGTTATTATCAAAATTAATAGGGGTACTTATGGTTGTAACCCTGAGGCTAACACAAGTGAGGGGCTGGATTGCCAGAATCAGCATCAGGGGCACGTACACTTTTCTGTTGATCATCAACACATAAGCCTGACACACACATATGATCTCGATCATCCTACACAAAACAAAAAAAGAAAAGGGAGGAAAAGATCACTCACCTTTTTTTTATTATTCTTCTTCAAAGATGAGAGGAGAAGAAAGTCCATCGGGCGTGCCAAAAATTTATAACGCGAAAATTTCATGCGTATCAAATTGCCTCCATTGTTGTGTGGAGTTTATTATTTTTGTGGGGGACTATCCTTTCAATCTGGGTAAACTTAGATTGTTAATTACATTCCCGATTTCGGAAAAAACATCTGATTAAAAAGAAGAATAGGAAGAACAAATCTAAATAAACTTATATTTTTCTTCATTCAGAGGGATTGCCTAATTTCCATGTAGGCATTACATGGTGCCTCCTTGAGGTCTTGAAATTCATAAAAGAAGAAAGAAGAGAGGTGACCATGTTAAGAGACTCACTAGTATTTCCCATGTCGCGGGAGCTTCCTTATTCTTCACGAGCTTGCTTCTTGCTTATTGTTCTTTCAAGTAAGAAAAGAGTTTTCTCTTTTCTTTTGTATATTCTCAGGGGGGCTTTCTTGTGAGAAACCCTCTTATTTATAATTTTGAGAGAGTCTTCTTTGGTCTCTCTCACTTGACTCCCCTATTTTGGGGAAGCAAACTTGGGCCCTCCTCTTAGAGGAGGCCAGCTCACGGTTTCCCTTATCTGGGAGACTCCTAAATTAACAAAGTCCTCTTTTTAGAGTACTATGTACTTGGTTTTTCCACTTTTGGGGGAAAAACCTCTGATCCTCTTCGAAAAAAGGGAGGGAGAAAATATCTTCTTCCTAATGAGTGGATGTTAAATGACATCCTTTCCTAGGATCAAAGACAGAGTCCTCATCCTTTTCCCTTTATGGGGTGTCGTGCGGCACCCCATCGTGGGTTCAAAAGAGGTGATTCTTATCTTGGGATCCTTGAAGGAGGATATCCTTTTTGATATATTCCTGCGCATGGCAGTTAGTTACTAACTACCACAACTCAGTCAAAAGGAGGGTCCATGGGTCAGTCCCATGGACACGTGTCAGCCTATTGGACGTTGGCACTTGAGGTGAATCCGTGAGGTTTCATCCTCACGGGTTAGGCATGTGTCAGCCTCTCAGAAGCTAACACCTAAGGGACATCCGTCAGGTTTTAGTCATCATGGATTTGAGACGTGTTAGCCTCTCGGAGGCTAACACTCAAGAGTCATCCGTGAGGTTTTGTCCTCACGGGTTAGACATGTGTTAGCCTTTCGGAGGCTGGCACCCAAGAGTCATCCGTGAGGTTTTCTCTTCACGGATTGGATAAATGTCAGCATCTCTAAAGCTAACACTCAAGAGTCATCCATGAGGTTCTAACCTCATGGATTAAACACGTGTCAGCCTATTGGAGGCTGACACTCTCGTGAGGATTTGGTCCTCACGGATTAGACACATGTCAGCCTCTCAGAGGTTGGCACTCAGGTTTTATCTGTGAGGTTTTGTCCTCACGGATTAGACATGTGTCAGCCTCTCAGAGACTAGCACTCGAGAGCTATCCGTGAAGTTTTGGTCCTCACAGATTGGGATAGGTGTCAGTCCCATGGAAACTGACACTAAGGAGGTCATTTGTGAGGTTTTGCTCTTACAGATTGCATAGGTGTCAGCCCATGGGGGCTAGCACTGAGACTTGATCCGTGAGGTTTTCACCCTCAAGGATCGAACATGTGTCAACCCTATTAGGGCTATCACTAAGAGGTATCCGAGAGATTTTTCCTCTTGGATAAAGAGCAGAGATCAAGTTTAGGAAGATGCATTAAACTTGGTGTGTCTGACTCATTAAGGTGTGGAAATTTCACTGCCTACATCCGTTTTCAATCCAACAGATTTTTAGTAGGATCAAGATTTGGCTTAATCAGATCGGCTCTTAATTGTGATCTGATCCATTGACAACCCTAATTGTGGGTACTGTAAGAAAAAAATATTTCTAATGGTGAAACTCAAGGTAAAGAAAGGAGAGAGAGAGAGAGAGAGAGAGATGAGAGAAAAGTTGATGATTGGTTAGACAAAAAATAAGTTTGTAGTCCATACCCCATAGTCGTCGGTCGGAGGTCTAAAGGTGAAGGCTAAGCTTCAGAGATTGCCTCATGGTGAACGTCGGAGGTCTTCAAACTAGTTAAATGAAAGTTGACCAAATCACAAAATATATTGCAACTATAACTGGAAGTGAAAGTGCTAGAGTTTTACTTAAAGAGTCTGTCTATGGTTACTCCCAAATATACTCCCTAATCCTAACCATCTATAAGTACTAACCACTAAGGGTGAGTATTTAGCTTAGCTTATTTTGTCTTTTCTAATGTCATATCAACTCTAACCCTAACGGTTTAATAATTGAGTTAAACGGTTAGGAATTTTTTTTTTTTGGTTTAAGGTTATCATTTAACACACGCTCTAAGCACACACCCAATCAGACCTATGGTAATCGCTAAGGTGCCATATGGGTAGATCCACACACCCAGTCCAAATTGGGCCTCCCTAATGGAGGAGTGGAGGCCCCTTATACACAGAACTTAAAAAGGTTAGGATTTAGAGTATATTTAGGAGTACACTTTACTAGGAGTACATGTAGAACAATTCTTATTTAAATTGGAAAATTACATAGTTAGTCTCTACTTTTAGATATATTCTTAATCAAGTCATTAAAATTATTTTATTATAATAATAAGTTATACATATATAATCTTTTAGATATTATAATATATATAATATTAATAAAGATATAATATAATTGAATCGGATCACTATAGATTCAGTTTCGATCTGACTATAATCGAATTTAAATTTTAAAAAAAAAACTAAAAAATTTAAAAATGAAAAAATAAATTGTGTAGAGGGGTACTTTTTTAATTTTTAAAATATATTTAAATAGATGAGGATTTTACGGGAAAATGACTTATGAGTTTTTGAATGTAAGTCCATTTTCCGCCAAACTAGTTATTTTTCCGTAAAACATTTTACTTACGATTGATTTTTTAAAATCTAAAATTAAAAAAATAATAAATAAAAAGTCAAAAATAAAATGTGTAGAGGAGTACTTTTATAATTGTTAAAGCATATTTAAAGAGATGAGGATTTTACGGAAAAATGACTTACGATATTTAGAAATATGCAAGTCATTTTCCATTAAAGTGCTTTTTCTGTAAAACATTTTACTTACGAATGATTTTTTAAATAAAAAAATTTATAGATGAGTACTTTTGTAATTTTTAAAACATATTTAAAGAGACTGAGATTTTACGAAAAAATGACTTACAAGTTTTAGAAATGTAAGTCATGTTTTGCCAAACTTGTTTTTTTTTACGTAAAATATTTACAAAAGTATAAGGAGTATACCAAACTTTATGTGGACGCAATTACCCTCTATCTTATTTATTATATAAGAAAATGTAATATTAATTTTTTGCAAGAAAATTAAATAAAGCTGTTTTTGGAAATGAAACTTTGAGATAAGGTGACATATTCTTATTAAGTTGAACTAATGTTGATATTATTCTTTATAATATTCGATATTACTATGTTTTTATAATACATATTTAAGTTTTAATAAAAAAAAGTAATCCGTGTTTTGCATGTACACCCTTTACTAGTATTAATAAAGATATAATGTAATCGGATCAGATTTTAATAAGAAATTTGGATACAATCCAATCGAAATTTGGTGAAGGCTTAAGTAGTGTTTGGTGAGCGAGCATAATGGGCTAAAAGGAAAGGTTTCCTCCTGAGGCTTGATCCTGGGACTTCTTCGAATGATTTACTCATTTTAGCCATATGAGCTAGAGGGGCAGGTGTGAACTAACACCTCGCCATCTTTGAAACAGTATCTCATTGAAACCGACAGATAAGGAAGAAACAAAAGTAGACAAAGGTAGGCAAGTGGGAACTCCCTCACCAAAAATGAATGGAAGTTGACTTTGAGCACTACTTTATTCTTCCATAATTTATTGGTCTCCAATGTATAAACACCACCAAGTACCAACCTTCAATTGCCATTACCAATCAACAAGTCTTCTGATTATTTTTCTATTCAGCTCTGCTCTCCAATCGATCTATATGGAGGAGAAGGCTTTGATTCGAATGCTTATACTCTTTCTGGGGTTCTCCTTTGTTCTATCTTCTGGTGCAGTTCCTCTGTCTAGTAAGGGATCTTTCATCGATTTCATTTACCCCTTGGACCTGCTTCTTTTCTTGACTTTTCTTTGTAGCTAAATAGTACTGATTTCTGGATCAATCATTCTCTGGTTTGCAGGAAGCTTCAAGTCAATTAATGCAAACCCATCAGTCCAAGAATTGATGCCGCAGGTCCTCTCTCTCTCTCTCTCTCTCTTGTTTTTTTTTTTAATAAAAAATCAACCGGTGCCGGAAGGAGTTAGACAAAACCTCCTACCTGTTTATTAAAAACACAAATTACAACAAAGAGGTGGATAAAAGGCCTTAACCCTTAATGAACAATCGATGAGACAGTATAAAATTAATCCTTAACATCTCTCTCTCTCTCTCTCTTTCTCTCTCTCTGTGGCTGGTCTTCCTTAAAAAAATATCAATAGTTGATATGGGGTCCGCTGCTTTATTCTTATTTATCTTTTAAAGTTATTGGTTGAAAACCGTTTTCTTCTCGGGGCTTTTCAAAGAGAATATATACCCTCACGGGCTTGCTTTGGCTCACCAAATACATTCAATCTAGTATTCTCTCTCTCATGCACACACATACATACAAGTACACACCCACACATGGCACAGGGACGCACGCACCGGCGCACAAGTCAAGCTTAAGCTTAAGGGGGAAATTCAGTACAGGAATTTAGGTAGGACGGTGAAGGTGTGCCCATGTGATTTGAAGGTCTAAACCAATAGGGAGTTGGTGTGCTAACCAGGACCACACCTTAGGAAGCGGAGGTTCTGAGTTTGATTCCCATCCCCCTGTTGGCCACCCTCAAGGACATGGGGGAGCCACATGCATGGGGCCACGGGGCTGAACCCTCGCCCCCTAAATTTTGGAAAAGACAAATCCTATAGTACCAGCCCCTAGAATTTTGGAAAAAAAAATTAAATAATATTAATAAGGACGTTGCCTCGGAGAGATGCGGAGCCAGGGGCCTCTATCCTCCTAAAATTTTGGAAAAGATATATTCTAACTCAAACAGATGGGATGGCCATGAACTTGGCCCTTAAAAAATAAAATTGGGCCTACTGGCTCTGCTCCTGCTCAGAGATTTATCCTTGCTTGCCCATTGCATGCTGATGGAGGGGTTGCCTGGGAATTAGTCGGGTGCTCTAAGAGGCCCGGACACGGTACCCTTAACATTTGATGGTCTTTGGATCGATTTCAAGAGAAGAAACTCTTAATAGATTAGTAGAAATTTCAGTTGTGTTACGTAGCTAGAGGGACCACTCACGTCCCCTTGTCTTATTTATACTAACCGCAGATAAATGACAAGGATGCCCATACTGAACCACAAGGCAGTACTGGATTTATGCTCCAAAAGTTATATTCAAATCACATGCCAAGAAAACGGTCTAGACATGCCTTAGATGAGTTGTGCATATTAAAATAAGTGAAAAAAGAGAAAAGAAAAGAAATTTGGACAAAATACAATTAAGAATTGTGTTAGAAATCCAAAATTTTCTTTTCTTTCCTATGTTTTCACTTATTTTCTTGACAAGCAAACATAGGGTTAGTGAATTTTGCAAAGTAAACTTGCTTTAAATCTTGCAGGGTACAATGGGGCTAAGGTATGATAGAGAAGTGATAGAGGTGGAAAAAGGATTTATAGAGCGCAGGATAAATATTGAAATTCATGACTACCCAGGAACAGGAGCAAACCCAGGCCACGATCCCAAGCCCCCTGGTAGAATTTGAATTCGAATTTCTTTAGTTACATATCATGACAAACAAGGAAAGGAGATTTGTAATATTTAGAATATCTTTCTCAATCAATAACCATTGAAGATTCTGCTTGATCTTCAATGTATTATATTAAACAGGGATCATAAGAGGGGAAAATCAGTTTATATTATGAATTCTCTACTGTAGTTTTTTGTTTTTCTTCTGTAACATATTCTAATGTTAGTGATGATGATGAACCGTTGTGTTTATGTAGACCAAGACATTATGGTTTTCTGTAGAATTTTCTAATGTTAGTGATGATGAGGGTGCTCTAGAAGATATTTTATAGAGTTTGTCGCCCCTAAACTTAAAATATCACTGCTTAGGGGCATGGTTTGAATTTTTTTTTTATGAAAGAGGTTATGTATTCCAATATTACCCAAATACTTTTCTATGCATAGCTTAAGAGTAAATATGTCAAACGCAGGCCTTTAAGGTAATAAAAATGCAAGTCATACCCTTATAGGTGATTTGCACACTTTCTTTTAAGAAAATGTGGGACTAGACCAAACTGATTGCAACACTTGCAAGCACGAGTGGTGTTTGTGCTTATTTCTTATAAGCCCAATTAAAATTAATTTTTTAAAATGAAAACCAGTAAGTTAAATCTTAAATCCAACATCATAGGAATTTTTTCTTATTAAGAGTAGGATATTTTGATCCTTTTATAGAATGATGCTGCATGATCCCATTGAGGTTATCATTGTTAGCAGAAAATTGAACAAAATGAAGATGGTGTGTGGTGGCTATGTGCCTATGTAGCTGATCAACTTGAAAGGGAAAATGAGGGCTTAGTTGACATTAATTCTTTAATTCTGGAAATGAATCAATTCTTAAATTGAGAAATTCTTAGAATGAGCTTTATGTTGAGAACTAGTTTAGAAATATTCAATTAGAATTTATTTTGAAGAACAAAAAGAACAGAAACCCCCATTTGGATGTAAAAAATCAGGATTGTTGTAAGCTAATAAAGATGGTATGGGTAGTGGAGTGATTGGGGGTGATGCCGGGTGGCAATGGCAGAGAGGGTGGAGGTGCTTGTGGGGACGTGTTGAGGATGGAGGTGGCGGTGGTGGTGGGGAGTTGTCGTGATGGAGGTGTGTGGGGGGGGGGGGGGGGGGGGGGTGTTGGCAATTGCGGTGGAGCGGGGTGGTGGAATGAGGGTGGCAGGGTGAGAGAGGAAGGGGGGTGTCGTGTTGGTGTTGGTGGGGAGGGGGTGGTGGTGGTAGTGGTAGTGGTGGACATGATGGGGTGGGGTGGCTATTGTGATTTGTAGAATTTCTGCTTGTGAGAATCATTTCTTAAAAGTGACTTGTTTTTGTTCCTTAACTCCTATCGAAAACGTGCCGCTTCAATGGAGTCAAATCCTCTACGGTGATAACCAGATTTGGCAAATCCGGTTATCACCCCTAAAGGTCGCCACGTGTCTCCTTTGACACCCCTTAACCGTGGGTAAGCTTCACCCACCCCTAAGGTTCACCCAACCATTTTTGGTTTTTTTTTAAAAAAATATTAATTCTGTTTTTATAATTAAAAAACTGTTTTTAGAGTTTTTTTAATATTAAAAACAGTTTTTTAATTTTAAAAAAAGAATTAATATTTATAAAAAAAACAAAAATGGGCGGGTGAACCTTACCCACGGTTAAGGGGTGTCAAAGGAGACACGTGGTGACCTCTAGGGATGATAACCAGATTTGCACCGGAGATGATTTGGTTCCCGCTTCAAAATGCCCCAAATGACATTTCTAATTTTCTATCCCACAACTGTGATGATTTGTATTTGGGTCAGGTTGGCTTCGATTAGACTGGTTTAATTAGGTTTTATAGCTGAAATTATCAGTAATAAATTTGTGAAAACATGGATTTAATGACTTGGCTTGAGCAACAATAATTTACCTGTGATGGCATGCAATTATTACAATAATAGAAGAATTTCAACAAAATAATAATAATAATAGCATTAAGCATATCACTGAACCTAAACATAAAGAAAGTCTAGTCTAGCAAAATAAAATTTAAAAACTACAAGTTGAGGAGTACTTATAAATTATAATCAAGTTCAAACTTGAAAAAAAATAAAATCTCTCTCTCTCTAAATAATACTAAGAAAAGTAAAAATATTAAAGCTCATAAAGATAGAGGTTGAGGAGCTCTTATAAATTATAATCATTTAAAATAAAGCTACAGAGAATTTGATGTAGTCTGAAACAAATAATACGAATGAAGTATATATATATATATATATACACCATTTGATCATGACATCATTGACCTTTGAACATGACATTGGGCCAGTTAGCTTGGTTTTTCATCTTGTATAATAACACATTCAAGCATGAGATCATTGCGATGTAACCATTGCATTGGTTCATTCTCTTCTCAAACAAAAAGGCAAAGTAAATATTTTAAAAAAAAAGATAGAAGCAGAGGATTACGTTTTTCTTAGAAGATTATTCTATTCTCTTAAGTTGATCTGTAAGAACCTTGAGAAAGGTCTTGATCAAATAAACATTGGGAGATGACTAAGCATCCACAAAGAGTAATAGTTGCTGTTGTATCAGCAACTAAAGCAGAAATCCATGGCCTCCATCATATTAAATTTCAAAGCTGCATCAACATGTATTCACTGTACCAGGAAAAAGAGGCAGACAAAGATGATAAACAAGGGACAAAGTTTGATAGAAACAGTCACTATTTCTGGATTTCTCAATACCCATTTCAAAAGAACCACTAACCAAAGATATGATGAGTGATCTAAATGTTCCAACATAAATTTAAAGGTGGTCATTTTTTCAACCACTCAGTGGGATTTATTAAATAAAAAAGGCTGGGGGACATAAGCCGTACCCCTACAAAAATAACTGGAATACAACTTAATCCCTCGTAATTCTAACATTAGGCATTCTTATTTTGTTCAATCAGATAATAGATCTGACCTTCGCGCAACAATCTTGGACTATGTAGAAATCACCTGAATTTTGACCATCACAACCATAATTAACCAAAAAATCCACCGCCCCATTAGCTTCTCTATAGACATGACAAATTGAAGGGCAAATACCCCTCAAACAACTAATCTCTTTGTAAAAAACCAAGAAGGCCCCAAATGATTAATTTTACCATTCCAAGCATACAGGGGCGGAGCAAGGGGGGCCATGCCCTCCCCACACCCCCCCACCCCGCCCAAATTTTTTGCAAAACCTACATGTGGTAGAATGAAAAAGAGGGTCCCTCAATTTTTTTTAATTTTTTTTTACTATGGTTGGCCCTCCCAAATTTTTTTGTCTTATATAATATAGTGGCCCCCCAATTTTTTTTGTCATATATATAATGGACCCCCCAAGGGAGTCCGATTATGCCCTTAAGGTTGCCACATGTCCCAACCCCTTAACTATGGTTAAAATTCACCCACTCTTAGGGTTCACATACTTATCCTTGGTTTTAGAAAAAAATATTTAAAAAATTTAACCTTAGGAGTTAGTAAATTTTAACTAGGGTTTGAAAAGAAATTTAAAAACCAAGGATAAGTGGGTGAATCTTAACCACAGTTAAGGGGTATTAATAGGGACACATGACGACCTCAAGGGCATTACCAAGAAAAAAAAAATTTCAAACTAAAAAACAACCCAAAAAAAATATTTCTCGGGAACTATGCTCCCGAACCCCCAAATTTCATACCCTTAAATCCATTACTTTTTGATACTTGTATTTCGCACACGTTTATGCTATATTGTTGCTGAAAAATCTAGAAGTGCACACGTTTCTGCTATATTGTTGCTGAAAAATCTATAAGAGTAAAAAAAAGATGCTATAATATGATTGCTGATTGCCAAAGTGATCTCTAATAATACCACCACCAGCTGTAGAATCCGGATTGCCTCTCAAGCCCTCATGCACATTTAATTTCAATCTCCCTTGGGAGGAGTAATCCACTTTATATGAATAGTAAAAGTATTTTGTTAATATGATAGAATACTAGTAGACGAAAGATCTAAACCTTTTGTATTGATACCAATCTCATATACCCATCTTTTAATATTCCCAATAGTAATATTCAAGGGTTTGTGCATGTTAGTGAATTTTCTCCTACATCTTTCAAGCCAAATCTCCTAGATAATAATAGTCAGGAGTAACAAAAGAGGTCATTACGGGATCTCTTTGAGAATCTAAACTAATGCTGTAATCACCTAATTTTTACACCTCTACCCTCTCTCAAGCTCCAATTCCAACCCTGACCTGAACCTAACCCTGACGTAGGCCTATCCCTAGACCCGACCTTAACTTTACCCTAACTTTAACCTAACCCTGACCTAGGCCTAACCCTATCCCTAATCCTAATCCTAATCCTAATCCCAACTTAACCTAGCCCTAGGCAAACCCTAAACTCAACCCGGGCCCAAAGGCCCATTTAGAATCAAGACCAAGTCTCCAGGGCCTAAAACCCAGAACCGCACATCCTATGGGCCCAAACATAGGCCCACAGAGCTAAACCAAACCGAAGGACCCGCCAAATACAAAATTTAAAATCTTTGGAAATGTCGATAATAATTTTACCGGCATTTCGTTATATTCGGAAATGGTATAGTATCCCAGACCAAGCTAGGCCAATTCAGGCCCTTTCTGAGAAAATCTTAGAAATTGCGGTAATTCTATTATTTTCATTTCTCTTTTGGCCTTAGTCTAGAATTATGGTACTAGAATTACCACCATTCCAGCTATTGTGCGAATTTTAGTGTTGCACCCCTCAAGTTGACTACCAATGAGTTCGTTTTGCCTCACCTAACCCACCTTCGAATTACCTATATGTCCTAGACCTTCTTTTCGTATAAATATCAAGCCACCCTTCAAACTAAACCCATGCCAAAATTCTAGCCAAGAAACCCTACAGAAATCCCTCCACCTCAAAGCTCCCTTAGTGAGTTCCTGGCTTCAAGAAACCGAGCAGAACCAGAGGAGTATTATGGGCCCTCCTCCGTTTGTGGTCAGTCTCTTTTGTAGTCACCACTCATCCTCATTATCAGATTTTGGATATCAAAAGGGTAGGACTTCCCCTCTACGCCTTTTATTTCGCCTCATTATGCTATTTCAAAACCCTGGTCCACCTTTAGGAATCCACATTGCTGAAAACACCAGGAGCAGGGCTCCCCTAGCCTTCCTCTTAGGCAAGGGGACCCTCTCAAGGACGATAGTTTCATCTCTTCATGTTTGGACGAACTCACCATCGTAGATAGGTAGTGTTGCAGCTCCCTTAAGCATTCTAGGATCCCTCTAACTCATGAAGAAGGTCCTGGATGCATTCTGGTCCCTATCTAGATGGGAAAATCGAATTTCTCGAAAAATCTAGAATGACGGTAATCTCAGTACCGTCATTCTAGGCCTCACCCATTACAGTGGCTCCCTACTTCCCCATGCTAGCCCCTGGTCCATTCCATGGCCTGGAATCACTCCATCTGAGTCCCTTAAATCCTCCCTGACCACCCTAAGCCTTTTAAACATCCTTAACCATGGTTAAATTGTGTGAAAGTAGAAGAAGCCCAGAATGTCGATACTCTATTTACTGACATTCTGGACTCCCTTTTAAACTGATGAAATCACCACTATAGACTAGGCTCAGGCCTGTACCATGTTACCTCAAGGTTACAACCTTGGGTACCCCTATGAATTTTGATAATAACTCAATAATGAAATGAATATTTTGGTACTAATAATCCTGTTTTAAGTGCTTGAACATTTCAGAATGCAAGATTTCTAGCACTCTTATCATGACAAGAGGATGGAAATTATCCAACAGCAAAGCTTAACTCGAAATATACAATTGAAGATCAAGATAAGACCATAGTCGAACTCGGGTCCCTGAAGACATGACAAATCATCAAGACCCAAGATCATCTCTTAAGAAGTTTGTAAAAGTATACTTTTATCATTGATGCCTTGAGAGTGACTAGGACTAATGTAAAAAGTCCTCAAAAGAATGGTAGGTTGAAAAGCTCATAGATCATAGATTGACCATAGGTGTCTAGGAAACTTTATAATCATCATTCTAAGGCCCTAAGGAATCATAAAAACAAGTTAAAACATAGCTAATTGACATAGGAAATCAATCTCATCTCTTTAGTCTGATCCAAGACAGAATTTAGAAAATCTGTTCTGAATTCGTCGACGAAATCTCAGAGTGTTCTGAATTCGGTGAATAATTGATGACAGAAAAAATGAAATTGCTTACTGTTTCATAATTCGGCAATGAATTCAAGTGGGAACTCCACTTCATCGATGAATTAAAGCCTGAAACAGAAAAATCGTCATAACGGCTAGTTTTCAACGGCCTAAAATGCATTAAATGTTTCACCAATGGCTATATTGGATCAAGTGCTATAAAAGGAGTTAATTTATGAACTAATAACAACTCTTGATCACTGCAATAACTCTTATTGATCACTCATTCATTGTATTTATTTCTCACTCACTCACATACTTAGAAATCTCCAATTTTCTCTTGAGTTCATTCAACTCCATTCTCTTTTGAGAAACTTTAGTGGAGTTTGTACTTCACTCTTATCTAGCTTATTGAAGAAGCTTTTCTTTTTGAATTCTCAAATCCAAACTCATTTATTAAGGATAGTCAAGAATCTAGGATTCTTGCACTGAAGTTCCAGCTTCAGTTTTATCAAGAGATGGAAGTGCTCTTGAAAGGTTTCAGTTCAGCCTAAAGGAGAGCTTGTAAAGGTTGCATCTCGACCTATAAGAGATATTGTAGAGGTTCGGGCTCCACCCGTGAAGGAATCTGTACGATTAAGGAATCCTGGTGAATCCTCTAGCTGGAAGCTTGAGGCGGGGAGTAGGCTGGATTGCTGAACCTCGTGAACAAATCCTTGTGTTTGTCTCTTCTAACTCTGACCTTTTACTTTCAGTACTTTTCTTGTTTAATCTTGTGTTACGTATAATCTTTAATTCCGCTCTTTGGACTTAGAGTCCATAATTTTTAATCTAGCATAAACCCTATCCAACCCCCCTTTAGGGTCATTACCTGGCCAACAATTAGTATCAAAGCCTAAGACTCTATATAGATCTAAAAAATCTGAGTAATCGATTTTAAAATGGCAAACAACATTTTTGCAACAAGCTTAGGAGAAGGACAATCAACCACCAGACCTCCATTGTTCAATTGAGAGAATTATAATTACTGGAAAACCAGAATGATGTATTACATCCAAGCTCTAGAATATGAGTATTGGAAAGTAATAGTCAATGGCCCCCATCTTCCCATAAAAATTGTGGATGATGTTAGAATCCCCAAAGTAGAGGTAGAATGGAATGATGCTAATATGAAACTCATTCAAATCAATGCTAAAGCTATTAGCAACCTCTATTGTGCCCTGAGTCCTCAGGAATTTAACAGTCTCTGGTTGTGACTCTGCTAAAGAAATCTGGGATAATCTTAAAGTCACCTATGAAGAGACTAATCAGGTTAAAGAAGAAAATTGGCATGCTTGTTCACAAGTATGAATTATTTAAAATGGAAAAAGAAGAGTCTATTGGTGATATGTTCACCGATTTACTAACATCTTAAATGGTCAAAAATCTTTAGGTAAAGTGTATTCAAATGCAGAAAATGTGAGAAAGATTTTGAGATCACTGCCCAAGGAATGGACTCTAAAAGTTCCAGCAATCCAAGAAGCTAAGGACCTCACCAAGCTGCCTATGGATGAGTTGTTGGGATCTCTGATGACTCATTAAGTCATAATGAAGGATCAACTACCTGATGAACCAAGAAAGGGCTGGCCCTCAAGACTACTCAAGTGGAAGATAGTGATAAGGAATCCAGCAGTGATGATGATGACATTGCCTTAATGGCAAGAAGATTCAAGAGGTTTCTCAAGCATAAGAAAAACTTCAAAAAGAGACCATACAAGAAGAAGTTCTCAAAGGAGATGACCAAGGCTAAATCAATCAAGAAGGAGCCCCTCACTTGCTATGAATGCAAGAAATTAGGCCACATTAGGACTGACTGTCCACAACTCAAGAAGAGCCAAAAATTCAAGAGGAAAGCAATGATAGCCACTTGGGATGATTCGGATGTAAGCAAGTCTGAAGATTCTAGTGATGAAGAAGTGGCGACTCTGTGCCTCATGGCAAATGAGGATGAGGTAACTTCTACTTCAAATAACTCTCTTTCTTACGATGAAATAAGAGATGCATTTGATGAGCTTTACATTGAATTTGGTAGAATAGCCAAATTAAATAAATCTCTTAAAAATGATATCCATACTCTCACACATTCATGTGACACCCTGCAAAAAGAAAGGAGTATGTTAGTAGATGAGAATGAGGAATTGAATAATAAATTGAATGAAATTCAAAATCCTCCTCATGACTCATCTAGTGAATGTGATGAACTGAAAGCAAAAGTCAAAGACTTAACCAATACCATCCTCACATTCACTAATGGTCAAAAGAACTTAGAAAGACTCTTAGAATAATAGAGATGTGTTTTCAACAAAACAGGACTTGGTTATAACACTTTTTTAAAATAAAAAGATTATCAAAATTTCTTTACTAAATTAAGTAGTAACCAAACTCCACCTTTTACTTCATTTTATAATAGTAAAATAGTTAAAAAGATTTGAGTTTCAAAAGAAACATCTTCTTTCAAAACTGACCATAAAGGACCAAGAATGAAATGGGTTCCCAATGGAACTAATCCTCTCAAGAACATCCAAAAGTCAAGTTGGATTCCAACTAAAACTGTTTGGGTATCAGGGGGAAAGTATCTTGGAGTTACTTGAATTGGTTGTGTAGGTGTACTTCAAGACAAGAACATCCAAGACAACATGGTTCTTAGATAGTGGATGCCCAAGGCATATGACTGGGAACAAGAAGCTATTTGCATCACTCACTTCAAAGGATGGTAGACATGTGACTTTTGGAGACAATGCTAAAGGGAAGATCATTGGAATAGACAACATTGGTAAAAACAACTCCACAATTATTGAAAATGTCTTACTTGTAGATGGTCTTAAGCATAATATTATTAGCATTAGCCAACTATGTGATAAAGGCTTAAATATCTTATTAAAATCCAACATATGCATCATTAAAGATAAGGATAATCTTAATACTTTGTTTGTTGCACATAGAACTGAAAATGTCTATACCTTAAAATTTGATGAGCTTCAATCTCAAAATATGATAAGTTTTTCTACTATAGATGAAGCTAGTTAGTTATGGCATAGAAGATTAGGACATGCTAGTATGGATCTCTTGTCTAAGTTTTCTAAAAATGAATTATTGAAAGGCTCGCCTAAAACCAAATTTGTAAAAGACAAAATCTGTGATGCTTGTCAACTTGGAAAACAAATAAAATCCTCTTTCAAAACTAAGAAAATCATTTCTACTTCTAGAGCTCTTGTATATGAACCTATTTGGCCCAAATGAAGTAACTAGTCTTGAAAGCAAAACTTATGCTTTTGTGATTGTAATGATTATTCAAGATACTCTTGGGTACTATTCTTTTTCCACAAAAATGAAGTACCTTATTTATTTAAAAAGTTTTGTAAAAGAGTTCAAAATGAAAAAGGTTATTCTATTAACAATATAAGAAGTGATGGAGGAGGAGAGTTCAAGAATAAAGAGCTTAAGTCATTTTGTGAAGAAAATGAATTTAACCATAATTTTTCAGCTCCTAGAATTTCTCAACAAAATGATATAGTAGAAAGGAAAAATAGATCTCTTCAAGAAATGGCTAGAACCATGCTAAATGAAAATAATCTTTCAAATTATTTTTGGGCTGAGGTCATTAATACTTCATGTTATGTAATCAATAGAGTAGTTAAAAGAAATAAATTAAATAAAACTCCTTATGAGCTTTGGAATGGAAGAATTCTCAATATAAGTTATTTCAAGGTGTTTGGTTGTAAATGCTTCATACTCAATGATAAACATTATCTTAAGAAATTTGATACAAAATCTGTAGAAAGGATCTTCCTTGGATATTCAATTAATAGCAAAACTTATAGAGTATTTAATAAGAAAACCTTAACTATTGAAGAATCAATTAATGTTGTATTTGATGAATCTAATCCTTTTAACAAGACCAATAATGAATTTGATGAAGAAATTGAAAAACTTCCTAAAGAAATATCTAATTTAGACATCAATGAAGCAAGTAAAGATACACAAGTATATAAAGAAACCAATGATAAAATCATTGAAACAAATATTGAGGAAGAAAATGAAAATGAAGAATCATATCAATTTCTCAAAGCTTGGAAATTAATTAAAGATCATTCTAGAGACTTAATCCTTGGTAATATGGAACAAGGGGTTAGAAAAAGAAGAAATATAATAAATGTTGCTTTCCTAAGTCAAATTGAACCTAAAAATGCCTTAGAAGCAATTGAAGATGAATCTTGGGACATTGTCATGCAAGAAGAGTAAACCAATTTAATAGAAACCAAGTGTGGGATCTAGTACCTAGACCAAATAATAAATCTATAATTGGTACGAAATGGGTCTTTAGAAACAAGAAGGATGAAAATGAAAATGTAATTAAAAATAAAGCAAGACTAGTAGCTCAAAGTTACAACCAAGAGGAGGGCATAGACTATGATGAAACCTTTGTCCCGGTTGTTAGACTAGAGGCTATAAGAATGTTACTTACATTTGCTAGTCATAAAGAATTAAAATTATTACAAATAAATGTAAAAAAATACATTCTTAAATGATTATATTAATGAAGAAGCATATGTAAATCAACCCTTACTTTGAAAATCATAAATTTCCAAATCATGTATTTAAGCTAATAAAAGCCTCATATGAATTAAAGCAAGCTCCAAGAGCTTGGTATGAAAGGCTAAGTAGCTTTCTAATTGTAAATGGATTCATAAGAGACAAAATTGATACAACTCTATTTATAATGACCAAAAATGATAATATACTAATAATTCAAATCTATGTAGATGACATCATATTTAGATCAACTAATGAATCTCTTTGTAAAATGTTTGCTAGAACAATGGAAGAAGAATTTGAAATGAGTATGATGAGAGAACTAACATTCTTCCTAGGACTTCAAATTAAGCAAACTAAACAAGGAACATTTGTTAATCAATCTAAATATACTAAAGAATTGCTTAAAAAATTTGGAAAGAAAAATACTAAGATTATGTATACTCCTATAAATCCATCAATCAAACTTGATAATGATGAAAAAGGTAAAAATATTGATGAAAAACTATATAGAGGCATGATTGGAAGTCTTTTGTATCTTATTGCAAGTAAACCTGACATTATGTTCAATGCTTGCATTTATGCAAGATTCCAATCCTGTCCAAAAGAATCTCATTTAATAGCTGTGAAAAGAATCTTTAGATATTTGCTTGACACAATTAATTTAGGCTTATGGTATCCTGAAGACAAAAATCTTGTTTCATGGTTTAGTAAGAAATAGAATTCAGTGGCCCTATCCACAGCTGAGGCTGAGTATATGGCAGTTAGACACTGTTGTGCTCAAACTTTTTACATGAAACAACAATTAGAAGACTTCAAACTTTTCTTTACTAAAATTCATATTAAGTGTGATAATACAAGTACTATTTGCATGACTAAAAATCTCATTCAACACTCAAGAACTAAATACATAGAAATCAGATATCATTTATAAGAGATCATGTACAACATGGGGATGTCATCTTGAAGTTTGGGGATACAAACAATCAGCTTGCTGATATCTTTACTAAACTCCTTCAATCTGATAGGTTCAGTACTTTGAGAAGAGAATTGGGTATGGCTAGTCAAAATGAGCTAAACTAATCATATTTATAAATCAAATTTGATCAAAAATGAAAATCTATGAATTGATGTATTATGAATTGGTTAATCATGGTCTGAATTCAAATTGAATGATTTATGATGTTTTTGGATGCTTAAAAGAATCATTGATTTCAAGAAAAATAGTTGAAAAATAAAAAATAAATCATATCCTCAAATTCAGTACTGAATTCGGCGACGAATTCAGTCTGGAATTTGATTTCGGTGACGAATTATTGAGTATTTTTTAAAACAGAATGTTTTCTGTACTCAATTCGGAGACGAAATGAGGTGGACCATCCATTTCGTCGATGAAGTCTATCCGAAATTAAAAATACTAGGTTTCCTGACATGATTTTGGCGACGGATTCTAGGCTAAAGCTCAATTTGGCGATGAAATAGGTCGAGGGTATAAATATAAACCCCCAAATCTGCTTTTCGTTTCAAACCTAGATTTCCCTCCAAACTCTATTCCATTGCTCCAGCACCTCAAACCCTTCCAAATCTCTCTCAAATCAATCACTAAAATGCGGAAATGCCTCCCAAAACGAAGAATGCCTCAGTGGAGCCCCCAAGAAAAAGTCACGCACAGACAAGGGCAAAGAAGCTGCCACGAGTTCAACTCCAGCTCCAGCAAAATTCAAGGACACCAAGTACGAGAAGCTATTCAAAGAAAATTTCCTGCCTCGTTTCCCTCTCTATGGTAAGGTTATCAACTTCATAAACCTAGATGCTTACGAGCTAGTTGCTGCCCTTAAATGGGATTCATTTTTAGAGTAAAATGAAACAATGTTTCCCGAATTAGTTAGATCCTTGTATACCCACTTTAACTTTGATCAATCAAAATCTCTTATCACATCCTTTGTTTTAGGGAAAAATATCTCTTTTCAACTCAATCAATTGCACACAATTTTAAGAATACATCAGTGCACACTTCAAACTTTTGTGAATGGTCAATAGACCAAACATGAAGGATTTGATGTGATTGAGGCACTAAAAATGATGTGCATCAAGCAAGATTTCACTACCCTTTCCAACCCAAAGTCAAAGATCTAACCTTGACTTCTAGACTCATCCACCACATTATTACTTATAATCTTGTCCCTAGGGTTGGTGGTAGGGAATACCTCACCTACTTTGATGTCTTCCTCATGTGGTGCATCTTGATTTCAACACATTGATTTATCTTATATCATTGTCCATTGTATGGATGATGCTTTCAAGAGAAAATCAGGGTGTCTTCCTTTTGGTCAAGCTTTGACCAAAATCTTTAAATTTTTTCATGTTCCCTTATCCTCTTAGACTGACTTTGTCATTTCAGATGACTCCTCCATTTATAGCAAAGCCACCATCCAAAGGATGGACTATATCTGGAATGAAACCTAGAAGGTATGTTCTCCCAAACCTTCTGCTTCTTAGTCCTCTAATCTTCCACCTTCTAGTTCTTCAGCTGTTATACCTCCTCCATCCATCCGTACTACTACTCCCTCAGTCCCCTCTTCTTCAGCAGCCCCAGCATATGAGTTTCAAGCTGAGCAGCAGCCAGGGCCAGAGTCAGATGAGTTTCAAGTTAAGTAGCAGCCAAACCCAGCCCCAGCAGATGAGCTTCAGGGTGAGCAGCACCCTCAGGATGAGTTACCAAAGTGGTCTGAGTTTGTAGATGCTGGAGAGATTCCAGAGAGCTCTCATAGATAGGTGTCTCCTTATCTAGAGTACCCTGGTCAGTTCTATGAGGCTCCTAGCAGGCCAACTGCATCTGAGGAGCAGATGAGCATCATGGTAAGGCAGATAGCCTCCATGGCCTCCAGTTTAGAGCAATTCCAACTGGAGATGAGGATGAGCCAGCTGAGATTCCAAGAGGAAATGAGGGCCTCCATGCTTTCATTCATGGATGAGACTAGAGCTAGCATGGCTGCCATCCGGTCTGAGTCAAGGGAGTGCTTCCAAAGGCTCTAATCAGCCACTTCAGAAAAGTTTGCAGTTCTTGAGTTAGTGATGATCAGCATCCCCAAGGAAGTAAAGAGCCTGACAGATTCTATAGAACCCAGGCTGGCTGTAATTGAAGATTCTTTGCATGTAACCAAAAATAGGGTAGACTCGACTCTAGGCCTAATAGATAGGAAGCCCATAGATGCCTCTAAGCAGAGTATTCAACTCAATGTCATGATATCAATGATGAAGACCAAGATTGAAGCAACTGAGAGACATCTTAAGTATCAAAATCCCATCATTGATAAGATGTCCTTTCACCTTGGCCAACAAGAAAATGTAATGGTTCAAGTGGCAAAGGAAGTGAATAAGGTCAATCTTGAAATATCTAAAGTGAAGCAGCAATCCTTCAAAGTCTTAAAGCCCAAACATCCAAAATCTTCCAAACTTCATTCTATTCCACCCTCTTCCAATGAAATTTCAAGTAGTAACAGCTCTGGAGGTGATGAAGATGAAGTTGTAGAAGAAGAAGAAGAAAAGGCTCAAGAATGTCAAGGAAATGAAGATGTAGGCCCTTCAGATGACATTTTCAAAAAGGTTACAGATCTCATCAAGAAACAAAAGAAGGATGGACTATAGTTTTTTTTTTCTCTTTTTTGATGTTGACATAGGGGAAGAAAGAAATGTAATGAACTGTTTATATCTTTTAAAGAAATGTAATGAATTATTTATATGTTTTGACTGAAATGAATGAAGTATCAATTTTTAACGAAATGAATGAAGTATCAATGTTTATATCTTTTAAAGAAATGTTATGAACTATTTATATCTTTTGACTGAAATGAATGATGTATCAATTTTTGAGTATCTTTATATCATCCTTTAGTTTTTTTTTCCCAAGAAATCTAATTGAGAACTCTGAATTAATCATTGATCATATTTGTTGAAAATTTCAAACATTGGTAAATCTTGTTATGGAACTTCTCTTGGTTTTAAAACCATATCTTGTTCAATTATATCATGGAACTTCTCTTGATTCTAAGATCATCTCATAATTGGTTGTTTACTTAAAAGTGATCTCTTATAATACAAATTGATAAGATAAAAATTCCCTTTGTGGAACTTCTCTTGTTATTTTTTATGATATACCCATTATACCTCTCTAAAATATGAATCTAAGTGAAAAATTGCTTCAAATCTATATATGTACATGTTTAGGGGAAGCTTACCCCATGTTTTCATTAAATTCATAATCTGAGGGGGAGCTCAATCACATTTCATTACATTATTATGTCATCATCAAAAAGGTGGAGATTGTTAGCCTCAAGTTTACAACCTTGGGTACCCCTCTGAATTTTTATAATAACACAATAATGAAATGAATATTTTGGTTCTAATAATCCTATTTTAAGTGCTTGAACATTTCAAAATGCAAGATTTCTGGCACTCTTATCATGAAAAAATGATGGAAATTATCCAAGAGCAAAGCTCAACCCAAAGTATACAATTGAAGACTCAAGATAAGACCATAGTCCAAGTCTGGTCCCTAAAGACATGACAAATCATCAAGACCCAAGATCAACTCTTAAGAAGTTTGTAAAACTATATTTTTATCATTGATGCCTTGAGAGTGACTAGGACTAATGTAAAAAGTCCTTAAAAGAATGGTAGGTTGAAAAGCTCATAGATCATAGATTGACCATAGGTGCCTAGGACACTTTATATTCTTCATTCAAAGGCCCTAAGAAATCATAAAAACATGTTAAAACATAGCTAATTGACCTAGGAAATCAATTCCATCTCTTTTGTCTGATCTAAGATAGAATTCATAAAATTTGTTCTTAATTCGTCAACAAAATCTCAGAGTGTTCTGAATTCGGCGACAAATTGATGACAGAAAAAATGAAATTGCTTAATGTCTTTATAATTTGGCGACGAATTCAAGTAGGAACTCCACTTCGTCGACAAATTAAAGCCTGAAACCAAAAAATCGTCATAGCGTCTAGTTTTCAACGGCCTAAAATGCATTAAATGCTTCACCAACGGCTATATTAGATCAAGTGCTATAAAAGGAGTTAATTTATGAACTAATAACAACTCTTGATCACTGCAATAACTCTTATTGATCACTCATTCATTGTATTGATTTCTCACTTACTCACATACTTAGAAATCCCCAATTTTCTCTTGAGCTCATTCAACTCCATTCTCTTTTAAGAAACTTTAGTAGAGTTTGTACTTCACTCTTATCCAACTCATTGAAGAAGCTTTTCTTTTCAGATTCTCAAATCCAAACTCATTTATTAAGGATAGTCAAGAATCTAGAATTCTTGCACTGAAGTTCTAACTTCAGTTTTATCAAGAGAGGGAAGTGCTCTTGAAAGGTTTCAGCTCGACCTAAAAGAGAGCTTATAAAGGTTGCATCTCGACCTGTAAGAGAGATTGTAGAGGTTTGGACTCCACCCGTGAAGGAGTCTGTACGATTAAGGAATCGTGGTGAATCCTCTAGCTGAAAGCTTGAGGGGGGGAGTAGGCTCGATTGCTGAACCTTGTGAACAAATCCTTGTGTTTGTCTCTTCTAACTCTTACCTTTTACTTTCAGCATTTTTCTTGTTTAATCTTGTGTTGCATATAATCTTTAATTCCGCTCTTTGGACTTAGAATCTATAAAAAAATTTAATCTGCCATAGACCCTATTCACCCCCCCTTTAGGGTCATTACCTGGCCAACATACCAAGGCCCATTATAGCACCAAGGCCTCACCTAAGGGTCCAGACACCCTCTGGAGTTTGCCTTTACCTTTTCCCTCTACTGCAAAGCCATTTTCTAAAAGAATCTAGAATTGGCGGTAGATCAGTTACCGACATTCCAATTCTGTGAAGAACTGAAATTGGCAGTACCGAAACCACTACCAATTCCAGTACTTTTGGAATTGTGCCTTTTCTTGGGCCCAGACCCTGTGGGAGGTCAATTTAGGCCCTACAGACTGCTCTGAGCCCTATTCCAGACTCTAACCTAACCTTAACTAGGGTTAAACTTAATCCGGTTAATTACCCTTAACCCTAGTAACTTTGGGAAATTTTAAAAAATCCAAAAAAAACACAAAATGTAAAATCTGACCTCATCCACTCCCAGTGCACTTCCTAACCATGGTTTCCATTTTTAACCATGGTTAACACTTTACCATAGTCACTCCAGTGCAACCCTTAGCCTCCTTGGCTAATCACCTAGCCTCCGGGCTAACCTTAAGCTACTCCGGTGCACACACACACCCCTAACCCCAGTACGGGTTAAAGTGACTCCCAAACCACACTTTGTCTTATCCCACCCCGATGGGTATGTAAGCAACCCAGCTCGGGTTCGACCCTAGCCTAGGACTTTCTCTTTCTTAGGTTAGCATAACCTAAAACTTAAGCATTTTTGTTAAATCTTAATCTATTTGGCTTATACCTAAGGAGTTTTTTTTTTTCTTAAATAAAAGCCACTCAGAAGGAACCGGGGGTTAAGCAGACCCCTACCTGTTTATTAAAAATAAGAAAATGGGGGGGGGGGGGGGGGGGGGCACATAAACCTTACCCCTACAACCGACCAACTAATAGGGGGGGACATAAAAGCCTTACCCCTACAAACCAACCAGACCAAAAGGGGTAGGACAAACCCCTACCCCTAGACACAAATACATGCATGGGGGGGACATAAAACCAAAACCCCTGCCAAAACAACCTAACCTCTAACATTATAAAGAGAAGATCTATCAATGCGCAACATGCCTTTAATAATCTGAGGACAATCCCTAATGTCCCTGATAATGATGTTTTCCAATTTCCTGTAAGCTTCTTTGGAAAGATAATCCGCTACCTGATTATTTTCTCTGTAGGTATGCTGAAATACTAAGTTGCACTTACTCTTGAGACGAATGATCTCCTTCCACCAGTACCAAGTTTTCCAAGGGGGGTCCAATATACCATTAATCACATCTATAAGAATTTTGGATTCACTTTCCACTATAATATTTGATAAACCAGATTTTTCACATAGCGAACACCCATCATAAATGGCTCTAATTTCCGCAATAGTGTTAGACCCCAAACCATAGTATTCATAAAATGCTAGAATAAACATCCCATTGGAATCACGAATAATACCCCCTCCCCCACTTGTTTCCGGATTCGTATTAGCTGCCCCATCAGTGTTAAGTTTGAACCAACCTGGCGAAGGACAAAACCATTTGGTAAGAATAGGCCTTTTTATCCTTGGAACAACTGAATGCATGTTGAAGAAAACGCAAAGGTCTCTGCCTGAGTTGCTAAGACTTTTAGTGAACTCCGAATTCATAGCAGTCCCTTGAATCCAAGCCTCTATTCTCCTCAAAGTTTCCTTAAAAGGCCTTTTGAAGTTGTCATATCTTGAAGCATTTCTAAATAGCCAAATTTCCCAACAAACAAACAAAGGAATCACATTGCAAAGGAAGCTCGAAACTGAACCTCTTTTCCTCCCTTGAAAGAATCTCATTATTCTTGTTTGGATAAAATCCCTTCAAAAATTCAAACATTCAAAGCATACCCAACTCTATGCCAAATATTAGAAGCTAACTCACCTAGGCAAAAAAGATGGATTAGAGATTCCCTATTGGGAATAGAACAACATTCGCACTTGCTTGATAAAGATATTCCTTTAGATTGCACTCGAAGATCCATTGGCACAGCATTATGAAAAATTTTCCACATAAATATAGAAATTTTAGATGGGATATCCTTATGCCCAACTAACCTTAGAAGTTACCTCCCGAACACTTTCCCAACTGGATTTGGTCAAGAATTTCCCTGAACTATCTTTTTTCTAGATAATTTTTTCTAGATAAAAGATTAAGCTCCTCTGATCTCCAAGCTCCTCTATGCACAACATCCTTAATCATAGGAAAGGAACTAGGACATTCCTTCGCCAATTCTATTAATGGAATCTCCTCTACCCAAATATCAAACCAGAAATTAGTGTTGTTACCATTGCCAATCAACCACTTACAGTTAAGTAAAGTTCTTTTCAACCAATATGCAATATCTAACCAAGTTTTGGATCCCTTGAAGTAAATATCCACCATCCAAGTATGATGGTTATGAAGATACTTGCTTCTGAAATAATTACTCCAGATCCCCTTCTCAGATATAATCTTCCAAGCCATCTTCATCCTAAAGGCATGGGCTACATCCACCAATTTCCGAATACCCAGCCCTCCCTCCTCACAAGGCGTAGAAATTTTAGTCCACGAAATCCAATGAGCTCTACTATTTCCTTCCCTGTCATTCCAAAAGAAAGAAGCAAACATTTTCTCGATCCGCGCATCACCCCTTTCGGGATATTGGATCCCATTAAACTATGATTAGGCATCGAGGCTAAAACATTCTTTAAAAGAATGAGTTTACCTCCGCCCGACAACATTTTACCTTTCCATCCATCCACCTTGATCCTGATTTTATCAATAATATAATCAAAATAAATATTCTTCATACGACCATTGAAAATGGGAATGCCTAGGTACTTGAACAAAAAGCTTCCAATAGCAATGCCTGAGTTCCTCATCAATCTGTCTTTTGCCCTTTCCGATGTATTTTTTGCTACATACACTGCACTCTTCTAAAGGTTAATTCTTTGACCCGACGCTACTTCGTACTCTTTAAGAAATTTAAATAACTGATGGATAGATTTTTTCAGACCATTACAGAAAATGAGCGTATCATCAGCAAACAAAAGGTGGGTAATAGGGGTAGCATGTCTTAGAGTTCTGAAAAACCCAACCTTGTTTTCTTGAAAGATAGCCTTTAAACCTCTACTCAAAACCTCTTCTGCTATAATAAATAAAGCCGGAGATAGAGGGTCACCTTGTCTCAAGCCCCTCGAATACTGAAAGAAGCCATGCATCCTCCCATTAAGAGTGACCGAGAAGAAAGGGTCCGAGATACATCCTTTAATGAGCTGCACAAACTTATTGCTGAAACCAAACTTCTGAAGAACCTAAATCAGGAAATTCCATTCTACTCTATCATACGCTTTCGCCATATCAAGCTTAAATATCACATTGCCTCCACGAACTTTTTTGTTAATGTTGGAAGTAAGATCTTGAGCCATAGATATATTATCTATGATATTCCTGCCTTTGACGAATGCAAACTGTTCCTCTGAGATTATCTTTGGAAGAATTTTACCCAACCTGGAGGCAATAACTTTGGTGATAATTTTGTATAAAACATTGCATAAACTAATCGGACGAAAATCACCAATGGTTGAAGGATTCTCAACTTTAGCTATAAAGCACAAAACAGTTGCATTAATGGCTCTAGGGATGACGCCCTGATCAAAGAAGTAATGGATCACCTTCACTAGATCATCTTTTATTATCTCCCAACAATGCTCGAAAAATAATCCGGAAAAACCATCCAAACCTGACGCTCCCGTAGGCTTCATATCAAAAATCACTTGATGAATTTCCTTCAAGTCCAACCTCTTGCGTAACCCTTCATTATCTTCATTCGAAATCAGAGACGGAATACAATCCATAACGTTATCAACCTCAGACCCTGATTCTGAATGTAAAATTCTTTGTAAGAACCTAACGGCTTCTTTACCCATGTCCTCCTCCGCAGATAAAATATTCTCATTATCATCTTTGATAGCATGCACCACATTCCTTTTTCGATTATTCTGATAAATTGCAAGGAAAAAATTTGTAATTTTATCCCCCTCTTTTAACCAATGCTCTCTGGATTTTTGCTTCCAATAAATCTCTTCGTAGTCAAGAAATTTTTTCAGCTCATTCCTAGCATTGCATAAATCCTTGTGCCTCTCTTCAGTCCAATTATCTTGCATGTGGTTCTCTAATTCTTCAACCTTACTTTCACATGCCCGAAGCTGAATAAATATGTTCCTAAACCTGGTTTTGTTCCATGCAGAAAGGACCCTTTTTAAAGATTTAAGTTTTAGGAAAAAAGAAGTTAGAGGGTTACCTGGTTTATCGGCATTCCAATCCTTTTGCCCTATACCAAGAAATTCTTCATCTTTGGTCCACATATTTTGGAATTTGAAAGATGATGGCCTTCCTTCCATTCTACTTGTTGCTGAAATTAGGAGTGGAGCATGATCGGAAGGACTTCGATGCAGGTGAGTGATGCTTGTCTGGATATTGGAAGCTTGCCAAGCCACATTATATAAAACTCTATCCAACCGAGCCCATATGCAATGAGCTTTTAAACAATCATTACACCACGTATACCAGTTGCCTAAGAAATCCCCATCGATTAGACCACATTGAGATATCATATCATTGAACTCATCCATAGCACTGACATTTGGGTTCCTCCCTCCTTTCTTCTCTCTTGCATGACGAATAACATTAAAGTCTCCCCCTATAATCTAAGGAGTCGATACATCCACGCTAATATTTATTAGATCCACCCACAAATCTCTTCTTTCCACCCTATCACATTTAGCATATATAAAAGAAAATTTGAAAGGTCTCCCTCCTCTATAAGACAGTAACATATGCATACTCTGCACAGAACTCTGAATAGAATGCACCGTAATTGCATCCCCCCAAAAAACCCATATTCTACTCACATCACCATTGTCGTGCCCCAAAATACCCCCTAGGAGTTAAGGGATACTTTAGGTGTGACTATACGTACTTGCCAAACCATCCTGTAATGAATAAGGTGAATATAATACTAACACAATGAAAATCAAAGCGCAGAAGCTAAACATAGGTTGCGGAAGCGTAAACTAATTTTTCTTTTCTTTATAAGTTTATATCCCAAGTAAAAATATACATAAAACATATCCAAGCCTAAGGTGGACAGGCCCACCTATCAAAATATCAAAATACACAAACTCTCTCGTACTCTCCCCTCAACTGTAGTCGAGGTACGGCCACACGTTGAGGTCTCGGTCCGCCAGAGACTGTAGTGGAATAGACGGCTCTCTCTCCTCTATGTACTCTTCCTCGACCCAAGGCTCTGGGTCGAGGGCTCCCTCAGTACCTACTGACATGAAAGTACAGCTGAGCATGGAATACTCAGTGAGTACAAGCTACTAGCTAACCATGACAATAATAAAATACAACAATAGTAATACAATACAGAGCAGTAAGAGGAACATCACAAAGAAACAATGTTAAATATGGTACAATACAATCATCTTGACGTGTGTGCATGAATGTGAAAACTCTGATAAAACTCATGCTTGGAAATCCGTTTCATGTCTCGGTATGGCTTGAGAAAATCATGTATGCGTGCATGCATGAATGCCTTGTCATCATCTTGAAACTTACATCTTGTAACTTGTGAGCCAGAGGCTAGCACCCGAATCTCCCTGGGCTGCCAACCTCCTTGATATATGGTTTTCTTGTGAGCCAGAGGCTAGTACCCGAATGTCCCTGGGCTACCAACCTCCTTGACATGTAGTAATTTCAATTTTTTTGTGAGCCAGAGGCTAGTACCCGAATGTCCCTGGGCTACCAACCTCCTTGACATGCAGTGTTTTCTTGTTGATTATTATATGCACGTGCTCTTGAAATCTCGGTTCATGCAAACATGCGTGCTCGTGTACGTAACAGTGGTGACAATCATGGGAATGCGGATAACAAAAGAGATATGGCATCACAATTCAATTCATAGTATAAGCATAGGTGACTTGAGTAATCTACATGGCATTTGATCAATTCATCATTTATGAGCACATGCATAGGGCCTACTTCCATTTATTCATTTTAGTCATTTATTCATAGTTTAGGCATTTTTTTCAACACAAAACCTACAATGTTCCTAAATAGTTCATCTTCTTCTTTTTAGTGCATGTTTTCCATCCAACCATCAAGGTAAGTTCATTATTGGTAAAATGCCCATCCTCCATGTTCCATTCCACACACCACACATATCATACATCATACATTCAGCATCCCATCGCCTCAATCAACAACCCATACACATCCATACCCTTTTCTTATCTTATTTATATTTACTGGAGATGTTACATTTCATAGGGAAGGAAAACATAATAGCAAGAATCACATTTCACATTGAAGATAACTAGATTATTGCTAGGGGAAGTTAGTAGGGTGTACTAACCTTGAATCAAGGCTTGATCTTGGTAGAAACCTTGATTGAAGCTCCAACTTAAAAGAAGAAAACCTTTGCTTGAAGGAAGCTTGGTGTGGGGAAGACCTTTGCAAAAACGCCGTAGGATCGCTGCCCTAATTTGGAGAAACAAGCTCCACCAGTACTTGAGCCTTGAACTTGAAGAAAATGAACTTGAGATGATCTAAGGTCTTCACCCCTTTGATTTCTTCTCAAAAGAAAAACCCTAGGTTAGGAATCTCCTTCTCCTCTCTCTCTATCTCTCAAAATCTTCTAAGTACAGTGAATGAAGCCCTAAGGGTCGGGCAAAGCCTTATAGGAAAGGGTTTAACCCCCAAAAGATGAAATAGCCCTTACTGAAATTTCTGCAAAAACTTGAAGACCGAGCGATCGGTGGTTGTGACCAATCGATCGGTTGCCTACCGAGCAATCGGTGTTCTTGACCGAGCGATCGGTCAAAAACATACTCTCTAGAAAATTTCCCCATACAAAAAAGTTAACTAGCCGATAGCCTTCGATCGATCGGTTTTGGACCGATCGATCGCTGAAATGGACCGAGCGATCGGTGCTCTGTAGGTCCCCCACTGTTTTGGCCATATCTTTTGACTCGCTCGTCGGGTTTTGACGATTCAACTTGCGTTGGGTTCGTCTTTCGCAAAAGGAACATTTCTGGCATTTCAGAATTTCCCATTTCTCCCTTATTTATTAATTAAACTACGTGGAAGGCCAATTGGCTATGAAAATGCTATTTATTAAGTATAAAAAAGTCCGGGGTGCTACAACCATTATTAGCCGAATGATTATTAAGTCCAATCTCTTTGCCAAATTTTTCTTAAAAAATCAAGTTCTTTTTCGGATCAAGAATAGCCACCACAGCAACCTTTCTTTCCAGAATTTCCGATTTTAATCTCCTACGGGAATTGCTGTTTCCCGCTCCCCTAATATTCCATATTATTGAGTTGGACATTAGAAACCTTATTGCTTTCAGCTTGAAGGCTTGCTTTAGCCTTTGATCTAGTAACTCTAACCGAAGAGTATGAGGGAAAATCTGAAATCAGCTTCTCTGACTGAATCTCTTGATTATTCTTGAGCCAAACCAATCCTACAATTCTTGTAGAAAATGCTTTACAACTAGTAATAAAATCTTCCATATTTTGAGTTGCACTTTGATTCCCCTTTCTAACTTTTGATCTGCTATCCTCCTCCAGTAACAACTTCTCTTTGACGCTGTCTTCATCCTTAGATCTGAATTTCACTCTAAGTTTCGCTAGCATAACAACTTCCAATTCCAAATTTGGATAAGCTGCCCACCACAGATGCGTAAGAATCCTTGAGAAAATCCGGTGGCCGAGGAGGAGTTCTCCCTCCCATAGGAGCGGCAGCCATGAAACCCTAGAGAGTTTCCACAAAACAATGCTAACTTGCACCTAATTTTTTAAAAGTGCTAACATGCACCTCCAGAGCATCGAATTTCAAAATCTCTTCTCTCTCTGCTAGGTCGCTTATACCTAAGGAGTAGGTAACCATCTTAGACAAGGGTCCCAGAGTGCCTAACACCTTTCTCGGGACTTAATCAAACCACTTACATAGACTCTAATCAAGACCATAGACCCTATTTAATCAATATGGGTCCTATTTCCCCCAAATAAATAGGTGGCAACTCTTAGTCAAACCCGTGAGACCCAAAAGGCCATTTTCTAGCATCGTTCCTCCGCATTGCTCGACCCAGAAGGAAAGACGATAAAAATTCCACACTCACAGCTCTGGCGACTTTGTTGGAGACTTAGTGTCACACCCCAAATTTTATAGTAGACTTTGTATATATACTAGTAAGGTATCTAATATATTCTTATGGAAAATTATGTAGAAGCTTCCTAGAAAGGAGGTGGGAAGCTTCCTAGAAAGTTATTTTAGAATAATCCTATAGAGGAGGTGATAGAAGTTCTAGAAAACTCCTCAAGAGGAGGTGGGAGAAGGTTCTAGAGTTAGGGGCCAGAATCATCCCTTGAGTCCTATAAAGGGGAAGACCCCCTTCATTTATAATCATCCAATCCAAATGTAATCCTTCTTGAGTAATAAGAGTGTGAGTATTCTTCCATAGAGTGTTCCTACTTCTCTCCTACTAAGCTTCAGGGTAAGGCTGACTCGTCTAGGACGGACTCTAGCACGAGTGCCGCACGGTCAAAGGTTGGGAAAATAACTAAGGCCATGACAAGTGGTGTCAGAGCAGGTTACGAGAGGGTCGTAATGTGTGGGATCGAGGAAGCCACAAATATAGGAATTGTGATGGAGCTACTTGAGGAAATGGAAGGCAGCGCTATGGTTTTCAACCTGGGAGCAGACAAGCCAAGGTGGAGCAAGTCCAGGGATGCTCAAGGTGTCATGGGGACACGACTTTCCAGGGGAGTGCTTGTCATGGCGAGCAAGGGAGATCATGTTGGGGAGTTGGGTTCAAGCATGATGGGACTCGAGAGGGGAATCGAGCAACTCAAAGGGGAGATGTTGAGCACCAGGGATTCGATACTCGTTACTCATCGGCAATAGGAAGAAACCATCGAGAAGTGGATGGAGAGGTGATGGGCTGAGAGGGAGCTTGTTGCGGAAAGGATATGAGAACATATTAGGAACTGGGGTTCAAGCACTACGGGCCGCAAGAAGGAAATCGAGCAACCCGATGGGGAGATGCTGAACACTAGGAATACGTTACTCACCGAGACTACTAAGGAGTAGATAAACAGGTGGAGACAAAAATGAAACTCCTGGTGCTTCATCTGCGATGGGATGCACAATGCTAGGGATTGCGAAGTTCGCAAGGCCCGCCTAGCAAAATTGGAGAGCAGAGAATGGTCAGATGAAGACTCGGATGAAGAGGATGATGAAGGTGATGAGGATCCAAGTACGGGGTCAGTGTAGCTCCTCAACCCAACGGAGGATGAAATATATCCAGATCAATGATCTCTAAGACCTAGAGGGGGGGTGAATAGGTCTATCTCATAATTTCTAACCAATTTTAATTTTTCAATTAATATGTTTAGAAATCAATGAACAATTCAATCAGACAATCCACACAAATCAAACACAGAAGATTTTTACGTGGAAAACCCTAACGGGAAAAAACCACGGGACCTTGTCCAGCAATAAACTTCACTATAAAAAGATATCAAGTACAAGACAAGACCTTACCAAAACAGAAACGACGTTCCTAGGTATAGACTCTTACTCTTGATTTCCACGAACCAGCAGGTTCGATCTCCGCCTTAGCAGCTTCGGTTCCACACCAACCAAATCTTTTCAAGCGACTTCAAAACCACGATCACACACGATCGATCTCCTTCCACGAAGGCTCCGGATCAAACACCGGACACACACACAAGGTGTAGGGTTGTGAATCAATTTAGTAAATTTCAAACCCTAGAGGGATCTCATACAAATCTGAGATCACACAATGCAAGATCAAAGGTTTAGATCTATACTTGCATTCTCTAGGATCTAAGAAAGAGGAGGGATCAACAAAGATCTGTTAAAAGCAATAAGAAAAACCCTAGAAGAGTTTCTCAGACCTCTACTCTTTCAAAAATATCAAAGACACGAATTAGGTCTCCCAAAAGTTGTTTATATAGGGTTTAAAAAAAGAATCCAGAAAAAGAAAAATTCTTTTTACGGGGACCGATCGATCGGTGCTCGCAACCGATCGCTCGGTTCAAAACGGATCGATCGGTTCTAATGACCGATCGCTCGGGTATAAATCATCTCTCTGGAAAATTTCCCCATACAAAAATTTGGTCCAGTCGATAGCCACCGATCGCTCGGTAGGCCACCGATCGATCGGTCGCAATACCGAGCGATCGGTTGAGACAGAATTTTTGCCAAAACCATTTTCATTTTATTTTTATTTGATTCAACTAAGATCAAATAACTTTGGTAGGCTTAAAACTATCCTCCTAGGTATTTTTAGGGTTATCTAAGTCAAATCCAACCTAGGTAGGGGTCTCTAAGTCCATTAGCTGTCTAGATCCGGAATAGGAGCTTTTTTCTTCACTTTCTTCAATCTTCTTTAAGCTTTAGCTCTTCTCTTCTGACAAGTTAAACATGACTCAACGACTCGACTCAACTGACCTATCTAATGATCACGGAATTTGCCAACACCTATTTAGGGATTTACAATCTCCCCCTTTGGCAATTCCGAGACAAAACAAGACTAACTCATAAACTAGGTTCAAATTTTCCCAAATGATTCAAAAAAGGAAAATTGACCGTTACATGACTCAAAAATAATTACATGACTTTTGACATGTTAACTTGTCATGATTTACCAAACTTAGAACCTGTTTGCCTGCACATGCTAAATCAAAAACCTGTGAAGCATGGGAAATAAAATATAGGATAAAATATTGGAAGAATGAAAATATGTATAACCATTCACAACCATTCACAATTCCACAATACTATCCATAACAGGTTAGCATTCCAAAATCTCATCCATAACCATTCACAACCATTCTCCCCCTTTTTGGCTCGAAATGCCAAAGGTGGATTAGAAAAGTAATGCATAAACCATTCAAATGAGATGAGATAGAAGATAAGGATCTTAAACCATTGAATTGTATACATCCATAACAAGTCAAGAAGATCCAAATGGTTTTGTACTAAGTACAACCAAGACATAATACATCGAAATGTCATACAAAAAACTATCACTCGACAATGGACTAAGATAAACTCCTATCACGAACTATCACTCCTGCTCATCATCAGAAGTGAGCTGGGACTCATAGCAAGCTCGAAAATCCCGAACATCTCTCTGTACGCCTAGCACAGCTGCATCGAGAGATCCAAGTCTACCACGAACCTCTGTAGTGAACTCCTCGTAGGATGAAATATGAGTCCGAAGATCCATCTGCATCTCTCTCATCATCCTGGCAAGATCATCCATAGTGGCCGGAGGAGGACGAGATGACCCAGCACCAACTTCTGCTCCCACCTCTGTATCTCAAACTGAGGCATGTGAGAAACTCTAAGATAGGGTCTTTTTGTTGATTGGACCCTTCGGTACTCGAGTAGGAACACCAGGAGGTGCAAATACCCCTTGTGAACCAAGAAGCTTAGTGATAAGAGATCCAAAAGGAAGGGCTCCAACTACAGTGTCAGATCGATGAGCTTGGATCATCAAATCGATAATATGTGCTGCAAGATCAATATCATGCCCACGAAGAAGACTAAATAGAAAACGAGCTCTTTCTTCCCTAAGGTCCGCAGTATGAACCTTTGGGTGGATATTGGCACTCATGACTAGGTTTACAAGTCTTGCATCCCTAGTGAGTTTAGACACTTCAATGAGAGAACCAACCCAAAATGAAGGAGTGCCACTTAGAAAGGTAACAACTTGTTCCATGGTTTCTTTATCCTCATCAGTCTTATATCTATAAGGATAATAAGCATTTGGAACTCGAGGACAACCAAGAATAGTAGCAATCACATCAGGATTTATTACCACAGATTTTTCTAAAGCTCTAGTTTTGAAAGACCAAGTTTTCAAGTTGATATCAGAAAAATTGGAATAAAATTCCTGAACCAACTGAATAGGAGCTGGACATGATAGATGGAGAATACCTTCCCATTGACGATCGGCAATAAGCTTAGGAAGGTAATAATCATCAAAGTCTGAAATTTGAATTCCTCGCTCAACCATGATAGCCTTCTTGCTAAAATACTCACTATAGAGTTGAGCAGCAGTAGGACTGATAAACTGGGATAACTTACTGGACTGGGAAGATGAAGCTTTACCTTTATTTTTTCGAGTTTTATCAGCCAAAGATTTTTGACGATTCTCAATTGTAGAATCAATCATTCTACGAATTGGCCTGTCCCCAATGGAAATACCATGCCCTATTGGAGTGAAAGTAAATGGCTCTAGGTTTTCCTCATCTTGAGGAGGATCCTCTTGGTTGTTGAGGACCAACCTCCGACGTTTGGGAACGCCAGACATGAGATAGGCAAGAAGGATTAACGACAAAACGAAAGCCATGGAAGAAAATGTAAAAAAACAATGCCCTAGATGAGAAAATCAATCTAAATCGAAGAAAATGCACAAATCTTACCTTTTAGATGCTTGGGAAACCTTTAGAATAGAATGGAATGAACGTAGGAAAGATTTGGAGGAGAGGTAACCGAGAGATCGCTCTGGAGATCGGAGAACAAGTGAACAAAAAAATAGAAATGAGGGTTTTATAACTCTGTTCACGAAAGACCGATCGATCGGTCTTTAGCACCGAGCGATCGGTGGTCTGAAAATTTTTCAAAAATTTTACATTTAAAACCTTTTCTCCCCCTCAACCAATGGAACATTGAAAACTCATTTTCACCTCAAAATGACTAACTGACCAAAAAATATGCAACATTTGATTTCATAAAAATCATAAATAATAATCACCCAAGAATTGATATATCAAGTATAGGCATAAACAAGGATTATGTAAACATTAATTGATTTTCACCGGTGATTAAATATGGTATTTGCATCAAATTCACAATCAGAGTCAAGATACAATTAGAAGTAATGTGAGTATGAAATCAAAATTCATTACTTGACTCTTTGAATTGGTTTCCTTCCTTAATCTAGATTTTGACATTATAGTTCAAATGGGACTCTAAAATTTTCAAAAACTAGTTTTAAAACCAATAATCATCCATATTTATATGATGAGCAATTTTTACCCCAAATTTGACTAACAAATTTATTTCATTTCTTTTTCAGTCAAATTGTACTCATTGTGAAAATTCTTTTTGGAGTACACATATATAGTTTTTAGCACACTGATGACTTTCACTCAAGTGAGAAGGTAGCTCTTTCTAATGACAGTAGGGGCTTTTACACTAGCAATCCATATAGATACCTACTGTTTGTCTAGGTAGCCATTACTCACTGTTTGCATTCACTAGTAGCTATCACACAAACTCACAGGTAGTCCTCTCCATGTCAATAATTTTTATAACTAGGGGGCTCACCTTATGGAATTTTTTTATGACATTGGTTATACTAGATTTGATTAATCTAGGGAACCATATGGTATAATATCAGAACCTTTAAATAGGAACTAAAACCATCTAAAGAATCAGTCAGAGTGCATGTGCAAATTAGAACATCTTTGTATGCTCAACTCTAACTGAGATTAGTTAGCATGACCAAATTCAATCACAAGATCGAACCAACAATTGAACTATCCTATATTATTCAATCCTATGAAATATTTATCCTTGGATTATATGGTTAAATATGATTTCAAGGAAATAACATTAAGCAAAAAGATAGGACAAATAAGGTCATACAAACACATTATTTTTTGCAATATTTTTCAATTTTTTGAATGTTTTTGGATTTTTATTACTTAAAGAAAATAACAAAAAAAATAGCTCTATGACATGAATAGAACATGAAGAACACATAGGCTATGAAAGAAGTACACCATTACTCAACTCCGCACAAACCGATGGATTTCCTAAGGAGTTCAAACCTAAGGGAATCTAAAGGTTTTGTGAGAATGTCCGCACATTGATTCTCTGTTTGGACATACTCAATAGACACAACTTTTTGCTCAACAAGATCACGGATGAAGTGATGCCTAATGTCTATATGCTTTGTGCGAGAGTGTTGTACGGGATTTTTGGAGATATTGATTGCACTTGTGTTATCACAATACACAATCATAGTGCTTTGATCAATCCCATAATCCTTCAACATCTGTTTCATCCACAGAAGTTGGGTGCAACAACTACCAACTGCTATATACTCAGCCTCAGCTGTAGACAAGGAAATGGAATTCTGCTTTTTGCTAAGCCAGGCAACTAAGCAGTTTCCAATATAGAAACACCCGCCGGAGGTGCTCTTCCTATCATCAGTATTTCCAGCCCAATCAGCATCGGAATACCCCACGACAATGGCATTGGTATCGAAAGAATACCAGAGGCCTAAGGACATAGTTCCACTCACATAGCGAATGATACGCTTGACAGCAACTAAGTGAGACTCTTTGGGATTTGCTTGATAACGGGCACATGCTCCAACACTAAAGGCTATGTCGGGTCTAGTAGCAGTTAGGTAGAGCAAACTACCAATCATGCTTCTATAATTAGTCTGATCGACATCCTTCCCTGAAGTATCTTTACTAAGCTTTATAGTAGTACTCATAGGAGTCCTAGCATGCTTAGCAGAACTCATTCCAAATTTCTTCACTAGATTTTTTGCATATTTGATTTGAGATACTGAGATCCCAGAATCCAATTGCTTGATCTGAAGACCAAGAAAGAAACTTAGCTCACCAACCATGCTCATTTCAAATTCATTTTTCATTTGTTCAGCAAATGAATGAGCATGTAAGTCTAATGTGGAACCAAACACTATGTCATCAACATATATCTGGGGGATGACAATATCACCTTTCACATTCTTTATGAAAAGGGTTCTGTCTACTCCCCCTCTCGAAAATCCGTTTTCCAAGAGATAAGTAGTCAGCCTCTCATACCAAGCTCTTGGAGCTTGCTTTAAACCATAGAGGGCCATTTTCAATCGATAAACTTGATCAAGATGATGTGGATCTTCAAACCCTTTTGGTTGTTCCATATAGACTTCTTCATGTAGAATGCCATTCAGAAATGCACTCTTAACATCCATTTGAAAAAGTTTGAATTTCATATGGCAAGCCACTGCTAGAAGAATTCTTATTGATTCTAGCCTGGCTACAGGAGCAAACGTTTCATCGAAGTCAATACCTTCAATTTGGGTGTATCCTTGTGCAACTAACCTAGCCTTATTTCTTATGATAGTACCTTTTTCATCAGATTTGTTCTTGAAAATCCATTTGGTACCTATCACATTTGTATTGTTAGGCCTAGGTACTAAATACCAAACATCATTCCTAGTAAACTGAAGTAACTCTTCTTGCATTGCATTTATCCAATTATCATCTGCAAGAGCTTCAGCTACATTCTTGGGTTCAAAAGATGAAGTATAGCAAATGTAGCTAACTTCATTTTCAATTTGTTTCCTCGTTCTCACTCCACTTTCAACATCACCAATTATATCAGTGGGGGTGTGAGGACTTATTACCCTAGGATGTGTAGGTTTTGATGGAGATGTTTGCTTATTAATAAGAGGAGTTGAAACAGTTTCAACATTTTCATTTTCAGCACTTTCATCATCCTCAAGTTGCACATATTCAACACCGGAGTCATCCACAACTACATTTATGGACTCCATAATTGTAGAGGTTCTCAAGTTATACACTCGATAAGCTCTACTGTTGGTGGAATATCCAAGAAATATCCCTTCATCACTCCGGGATTCAAATTTGCCCAGTTGCTCTCTATCCTTAAGGATATAGCATTTACTTCCGAATTCTCGAAAGTACTTGACACTAGGTTTCTTGTTATTCCACAACTCATATGGGGTTTTCCTTGTTCCAGGTCTTACAAAAACTCTATTAACTATATAGCAAGCAGTGTTAACTGCCTCAGCCCAGAAATGAGAAGCTAGATTGTTGCTATGAAGCATAACTCTAGCCATCTCTTGGAGAACCCTGTTCTTCCTCTCTACTACACCATTCTGCTGAGGTGTAATAGGTGCAGAAAATTCATGTTTAATACCCGACTCATCACAAAAGTCATTGTACTTAGAGTTTTCAAACTCCTTTCCATGATCACTTCGAATTCGAGTGATTGGGCATCTTTTCTCATTTTGAATTTTCAGGCAAATACTTTTGAAATTATCAAAAGCATCGGATTTCTCCCTTATAAATGCCACCCATGACATTCTTGAGAAATTATCAACCATAACTAGGATGTATCGCTTTCCACCTAGACTTTCAGTTCTTGTAGGACCCATTAGATTCATATGAATTAATTCCAGTGGATATGAAGTAGCAATACTTGAAGTCTTCTTATGTGGGGTTCTAATTTGTTTACCAATTTGGCATGGCCCACACACAGTAGTAGAAGGCTTTCCTAGTTTGGGAACACCTCTCACAAGCTCTTGCTTAGAGATTTTACATAGGTCTTTGAAGTTCATATGACCTAGTCTTCGGTGCCACAAATCAACCTCCTCAATTTTAGTCTTATAACAGACATTTGAGGGATTAGGACTGGGAGTTAAGCCGTAGCAATTGTCAGTGGTTCTCAATCCTTCTAGAACACACTTACCTTTACCATTAATGACTAAGCATTTATTTTGGGTAAAGTGCACAACATGATTATCATCACATAGTTGACTTATGCTAATTAAATTAGCTTTCAGTCCTTCAACAAACAAGGCATCTTTCAATTTAGGTATGCCTGGTGAATCGATGATACCCTTTCCTTTGACTAAAGACTTGCTTCCATCACCAAAAGTAACAGTCCCATCTGGACAGTCCTCAAATTGAATAAATAAGGACTTGTAACCTGTCATATGCCGAGAACACCCACTGTCGAAGTACCACATTTCTGTGTTTTGGGCTTTCAAGGCAGTATGAATGACAAAGCACTTAAGGTCTTCCTTTCTTACATACACAGTCTTTAAACTTTTTTTAGATCTTTGATCATTAATCTGTGTAGTAGAGACCTTTTTCCTTTTTGTCCTCCTTGACCTTTTTCTGTTTTGTTCAGTTCTAGTTTTTTGATAAGTCAAATTATTTCCTCTTGAATAATCATTTGGAATAAATTGATCAGTTCTTGTCCTAGAGATTTGAGCAATTCTATTAACATCATCGCTCAACATTCTAGACTTTTCAGCTAGAACCTGAATCTGCCTTTGAAGAGTCCCTTGACTTTGATTTTGGTTCCATGAACCATTTCGGGGAGCTCTCCTAAATGGATTACAATTAGGTCGAATGTGACCTCTCACACCACAAAAGTGACATGTGGGTATGAATCTTGGAAGAGGAGGATTTCTTCTTACAGGAATTTGATTCCTTAAAGCATTCACTCTAGGAGCTGTATTTCTAGGCTTTACAAAATTTGTATAAGCCTTAGTACTTGATGTAGAAGGTAAATTTTCTTTAGGATCAGAATGTATTAGCTCAAACACTGCACTTGCCATTGTACCAACAGCTAAAGGACCAGCTGGTGTGTCAACTTGTCCTATCCCAGATCTACTCGAATTTGATCCATACTTTCTAACTAATTCATCTAGGCAGCTAGTGTTACCAAACATTCTTACTTCTTTTTCAAGAGTATAGACCTTCTGAATCAAGTCAGTCTTGTCTTTAAGGGTAATTTGATGTTCTTTTTCAAGAAATTTCACCTTATCAACAAGAGAGACTTTAAAAGTTTCCAGCTCCATTTGCAGAGTTCTTAACTCTTCAATTTCTTTCATGGAAGTGTCTCTTTCAACTTCTAATTTTCTGACCACATTAGTCAATGAGACATTCTCTTCCAAAAGACATTGAACTTTTATAACAAATGCTTCTTTTTCATTTTCCAACTGACTAACTAGTGCACTCTTCTCTTCTGCTACTAGTTTACAGATATCTCTTTCATTTTGAATGAGTTTGAGTTTTTTGCTCAAAGAGATTTTTGTTTTAGTCAGTTTCAAACTTTCAGCATACAACTTATCATAAGTTGTTTTCAAATCTTCATCACTTTCAGAGTCAGTTTGACTCTTCTGTAAGTCATCACTAGACTCAGTATGAATACTCTCATCACTTCTATCATTTTCATCAACCGCAGAGGTAGTCTCAAGAATCCCAGAAAGGGAAACAGTGAAAGCCGTATGATTTCCAGTATCTTCACTTGAAGAGGAACTGTCCGATTCTTCATTCTCGGAATCACTGTCATCCCAACAGGCATTCATCACCTTGCCCTTACTCTTCTTCTTGTTAGGACAGTTAGGTGAAATATGACTGAAGCCATGGCATTCATAACATTGAACACCTTGGGATTTCTTGTCGCCACTCTTGGAATTTTTCTTGTTTTCCCAGGGCTTAGACTTTGACTTCTCAAAAGATTTTCCTCCCTGTTTGGGATTAAACCTCTTTTTCGTTCTAAAAAATTTTCGAAATTTTTTAACGAAAAGAGCCATTTCTTCCTCATTCATTTCTCCATCACTGTCATCCTCATCCAAAGTTTCCTTGATAGTTTTCAAGGCTAAAGATTTATTCTTCTTGGATGGACGTAGATTGAGTTCATAGGTTTGGAGTGATCCAACCAATTCCTCAATCTTCAGAGAGTCAACATTTTTACTCTCTTCGATTGCAGTGACTTTGGGTTGAAATCTCTCTGGGAGAGATCTAAGGACTTTTCTAACTATTTTGGACTCAGATATTTTCTCACCTAAATTGAAACTAGCGTTGACAATGTCACTAAGTTTTGCATAGAATTCATCAAAAGTGTCATTGTCTTCCATGTTTAAATGTTCAAATTTGGTGGTTAACATTTAGAGTTTTGAGATTTTAACAATGGTAGTACCCTCATGGGTAATTTCAAGAATGTCCCAAGCCTCCTTTGCTGTTTCACATGAAGAAATTCGTCTGAATTCCTCAGCAGTGACTGCAGTAAAGATAGCATTGAGACCTTTAGTGTTCCATCCACTTGAATCAAGCTCTTCTCTGGTCCATTCATCAGAATATTTGACGACAGTCAAATCACCTACAGTTTTTATGGGCGTAGTCCACCCATTCTGTATAGACATCCAAATTCTCTCGTCAATAGATTTGAGAAAGGCTCTCATTCTAGCTTTCCAGTATGCATAATTATTTCCATCAAAAAGTGGGGGACGAGAGACGGATCCTCCTTCTCTTAGAGTGCTCATGATCACAGATAATACAGGATCACACTTAAGGGATTAGCCTTATAAGTGAACAAGCTCTGATACCAATTGAAATATATCCAGATCAATGATCTCTAAGACCTAGAGGGGGGGTGAATAGGTCTATCTAATAATTTCTAACCAATTTTAATTTTTCAATTAATATGTTTAGAAATCAATGAACAATTCAATCAGACAATCCACACAAATCAAACACAGAAGATTTTTACGTGGAAAACCCTAATGGGAAAAAACCACAGGACCTTGTCCAGCAATAAACTTCACTATGAAAAGATATCAAGTACAAGACAAGACCTTACCAAAATAGAAACGACGTTCCTAGGTATAGACTCTTACTCTTGATTTCCACGAACCAGTAGGTTCGATCTCCGCCTTAGCAGCTTCGGTTCCACACCAACCAAATCTTTTCAAGCGACTTCAAAACCACGATCACACACGATCGATCTCCTTCCACGAAGGCTCCGGATCAAACACCGGACACACACACAAGGTGTAGGGTTGTGAATCAATTTAGTAAATTTCAAACCCTAGAGGGATCTCATACAGATCTGAGATCACACAATGCAAGATCAAAGGTTTAGATCTATACTTGCATTCTCTAGGATCTAAAAAAGAGGAGGGATCAACAAAGATCTGTTAAAAGTAATAAGAAAAACCCTAGAAGAGTTTCTCAGACCTCTACTCTTTCAAAAATATCAAAGACACGAATTAGGTCTCCCAAAAGTTGTTTATATAGGGTTTAAAAAAAGAATCCAGAAAAAGAAAAATTCTTTTTACGGGGACCGATCGATCGGTGCTCACAACCGATCGCTCGGTTCAAAACGGATCGATCGGTTCTAATGACCGATCGCTCGGGTATAAATCATCTCTCTGGAAAATTTCCCCATACAAAAATTTGGTCCAGTCGATAGCCACCGATCGCTCTGTAGGCCACCGATCGATCGGTCGCAATACCGAGCGATCGGTTGAGACAGAATTTTTGCCAAAACCATTTTCATTTTATTTTTATTTGATTCAACTAAGATCAAATAACTTTGGTAGGCTTAAAAATATCCTCCTAGGTATTTTTAGGGTTATCTAAGTCAAATCCAACCTAGGTAGGGGTCTCTAAGTCCATTACCTGTCTAGATCCGGAATATGAGCTTTTTTCTTCACTTTCTTCAATCTTCTTTAAGCTTTAGCTCTTCTCTTCTGACAAGTTAAACATGACTCGACGACTCGACTCAACTGACCTATCTAATGATCACGGAATTTGCCAACACCTATTTAGGGATTTACAGAGGAGGTGAATACGACCGAGCCCAAAGGTTTAGGGCTTAGGATCGTAGAGGAGCACCTCAATGGGGATGCCTTGCGTGCACAGGAAGACACGGAGGCTAAACACAACTTTGTCTCAGGAGAAGAGACAAAGGGAGCGGTGGTGAAGATGGCTAAGGGATCGAGGATGATCAAGGCTGTCGAGATGGGAGCCCAACCCATTCATGGCGTGGCCCAGGGAACGAGGCCACACAGCGGAGCATGGAAGGGGGAGGTGTACTTGTCGGTGATCGGGTTGGATAACTACCAACTCGATTGGGATATGGAAAAAGACTTTTTGGGCAAGGTGAAGGCAGCACCAAAGCCCCATGGTAATATATTGGGAAAGGAGTCTTCAAGCATGATCCCATAGGTGCTAGGGACCAGGACAGGTACAAAATGGTTTGGGGTTTTTCACTTTGCAAAGGGAAAGGAGTGGAAGACCTTGAAGTGGAGAAAGCGACAGAAATGGACGAGACGGCGCAGATATAAGTCGCGACGAGGGCGTCGCAAATTTAGGTGGGGGAGAGTGTCACACCCCAAATTGTATAGTAGACTTTGTATATATACTAGTAGGGTATCTAGTATATTCCTAAGGAAAATTATGTAGAAGCTTCCTAGAAAGGAGGTGAGAAGCTTCCTAGAGAGTTATTCTAGAATAATCCTATAGAAGAGATGATAGAAGTTCTAGAAAACTCCTCAAGAGAAGGTGGGAGAAGGTTCTAGAGTTAGGGGCTAGAATCATCCCTTGAGTCCTATAAAAGGGGAAGACCCCCTTCATTTGTAATCTTCCAATCCAAATGTAATCCTTCTTGAGTAATAAGAGTGTGAGTATTCTTCCATAGAGTGTTCCTACTTCTCTCCTACTAAGCTTCAGGGTAAGGCTGACTCGTCTAGGATGGACTCTAGCACGAGTGCCGCACGGTCAAAGGTTGGGGAAATAACTAAGGCCGTGACATTAGGCTCAACCCAGAACCTACATTTAAGCCAAATAGACCTAAAATTAACAAAAATGCTTAAGGATGTAACCCACTGCTAATTATTTCTTCTTTGGGTGTTTTTGTACTGTGCATTTCATACCATTCATAGTGGTATAATGACCAATTAAAAACTCATAGTTTGGCCTATTACGCTTACAACTATTGGATGACTATCCTCATTGACAAAAGCTTAATGGTCTTTGAGGTCAGCCAAAATTACGTCTGTTGGATGACTATCCCCATGGAAGGATTCAAAATACTCCCGCTTACACCAATCGTCTCTTTTTAGGTATGTTTTATACCGGGGAGTCGTATATACAGTGTTAAGTAACCCTAATCCCTTTAGGAACACCCTCATCCCCCAATATTTTGCATATAGCTAGATAAAGGTATAACCTACAAGCAGCCCATCAAGAGAGACACTTTAAGCCCTAATCTGCTTGCACCCTATACTTGCCCCAACCATGAGTGAGTATCAAGGCACCTTACCCAGATAATCACCCGTCTAGGGTCATGTACTGAACCATGTTTGTGCTTGTAATAAAACACATTCAACCCTATTTCTAAACACCACATTTAGGGTCCAAATCCCAGGTAGACAGGTCTTGACAAACTTATCTCGGCCTTGGCCCAACAGGGCCCAGTTCCCAACAACTTGGGTAAACATACCAAACCTCTGTCTGACTGCCCTATCGGATCACATATGCCTTGTCACGGCCAATTAAATTCAAAATTAGAAAAAAAAAACATCATTTGCATCTGCATATGCATCCACAGTGCACTCACATAGAGTCTATCCTTGTCTCAGGTAGATGGCAGGACCTTTAGGGATCGTTAAGCCAATGGACTGACCGCCACTACACCCACATTTGACAACCCAAGTGGTATACGATACCGACTTACGTGACGCAATTGATGCCCTCACTTCTACTCAACACCTAGTCTAGCAATAGTACTACCGTATAGGGTTCATCATTGACCTTGCTATAGTCAATCTAGATTGCGTCTATTAATTTCGTCCATCCAATATTGGAACCCAGCCTACCTGCTTTTCCGTTTTGGTAAGAACAAGTTGTGTCCAACATTTGAGGAGATACAGTGCATTGTAGACTTGACCATGGAAGGGGAAGCTATGGTGTCACGCTTGTTAGCCTATAGGTTACAGCTATAGGCACCCTTAATAATTTTGATGATAACACAATAATGAAATGACCATTGTGTTACTAATGTCTCTATTAAGTTTTTGTGAAAATCAGTGTATAAGAGTATTAGCACTCTATCCAAGGTATAAAGCATGAAAATGACACCAAGTTTAAAAAGGATCTACAAAGCAAGCCAACTAATCAAATTAAAGATCCAAAGCAAAAGAGTAAAACTCATGACTTGAAGAAAAAGATCCACTAAGAAGCAATCTTGGTTATGAAGATGAAATCAAAAAAGATAAATCAAGATCAAGTTTGAAGGTCATTGAAGACTCTCGATCTAGAAGATTAAAAGGTTTTATATTTGTAGTTTGAGATTTCTTAGGACTTTTATAAAAAGTCCTCAAAGTTTGAAGTTCGAAAGCTCAAATGTCTAGATTGACCATGGGAACCTTAAGAGCAACTTTGCACATCATTATAAGGTCCTTAGACATCATATGAAATGATTATAATCTTGATAAAATCAAGTTAGTTGACCAAATGGATCAATCAAAGTGGAGTTTTCTGTGAAAATCAAAAAACAAGTCGACTAATTCCTTGAGGAATTCAAAACCAGTCGACTAATTTATGCCCTATGTCTTGTTTAGACACTGTTTTCAAAACCAATCGACTGATTTGGTTTTGGAGTTTCTGAAATTGGCTGGCTGAAAACCAATCGATTGATTTGTCAAAACCAGTCGACTGATTTGCTCGCGATAGACCATTTAATGCTCCGTAACGGCTAGTTTTCAAATAGTCATTTTTACATTAAATGCACCTTCAACAGCCATAATTTTTATTGGGCTATAAATAAGGATCATTATGATCTAAAGAAAAGAATCTATCATCCTATTGATTGTTATTAATCACTCCCAAGCTTACATTGATTCATTCATTGAAAAAACCTTAGAAACTCAAAAAGAGTCATTATTGAGCTATTCAACTCCATTCTTTGAGAGATTTTTAGTGAGTGTTCAAGTCATCTATCAACTCATCTAAGGAGCAATTTCAGATTATATTCACTTCTATTCCAAGTGTATTCGAAATCAAGAATTTGGTGTGAATTGTCCATGAAGTGGGAAGCTTCATTGTAAAGAAGTCAAGAGATGGATTCTCTTGCATAGTAAGGTTTGGTCTTCACCCATGAAGAAGGTTGTGAGATTAGTGAATCGTGTTGAATCCTCAAGTGGGTAGGTTGAGACGGGGACGTAGGCGGGAAGTCGAACCTCGAGAACATATCATTGTATTTGCTCTCTTTCTCCCTCTTCTTTAATTATTGTTTAATTGATTGTAGAATTGCTAGATTTTCATTCCCTTTTAATTAGATTAATTAAAATTCTGCTTGAGGGATTAGGAAGAAAATTTTTATTTGCCAAGACCCTATTCACCCCCCCCCCCCCCCCCCCCTCTAGGGTCAATTATTTGGGCAACAATGCTATAAAACAATGTATAAGGTGACTAGAGCCCTCCTAGACAGTATTCTTCTTTGCCAATCTATTGGGTATATGTCGATTGAAGTAGAGTCTGACTCTAAAACCCTTGTGGATGCCTGGAATGGTATATGTCATTATCCCTGGAATGTTTGGTATTGGAATCAAAAGATCAGCAAAGTTAAATTTTATGCTCTCTTATTACTCATATTTACAGGGAAGTTAATCAAGTTGTTGATTTTACCAAATTTTGGTTGTGATCCTCAACATTCTAGATAGGAAAGCTCTCCTCATCTTAGAACTCTTTTTTTCCTGGATAAAATGGGTCTGGGAAATATCAGGCTTTCTTAATGAGTTATTGTTTTATCTTCATTGTGTTTGGTATTTGTTTAGGGTTGGGGGTTTTTAATTCCCCTTGCCTCGGTTGTGTCTTTTTAGGGGTTTTGGTTTTATGTCCCCCACTCTCTTTTTGTGTCTTTGTAGGGGTAAGTTTTTATGTCCCCTCCCCCCCCCCCCCCCCCCCCCATTTTTTTATTATTAATAAATAGGTATGGGTCTAATAAACCCCGAACCACTCCCTTTGAGTGGATTTAAAATATAAAAAAACTACGTATAAGGCAGACCTCGCAGAATTCCTGCATATTAAACCTTTTACCTTAAAGTGAGACCCTAATGGAACTTATCACAAAATACCAGTTAGTTACCTCTGGGAACAATACAGTCGAAGATGGTACCTGAGAACATAGTATGATGCCCAGCCTTAACGCCTTTGCACTAATAATCATGTCTCAACTGATCTTCCCGAAATGTTGTACCCTTGTCGAATCTGTGCTCATAGGAGTCATCCAGGACATGCGCAAATCAAGCACAGTCGTATTGGTTATCCTTACCGAGCTCTTCAGTGGCCTCAAACATGCATTGGACCACATAAAAGGAACCTTCCATGCCAGTGGACCTCTACTATATCTGTGGCTAGTGAAGTACCTGCCTACAGTCGTCACAATATTTGCCAGTATCCACGGGGCCTATAGTTTGGTCTGGAAGTTCTCTCAACACCAGTCAGAAGTTGTGTCTACAGACATCCGAGTCCTCTTCCGGTTTCTTGAAAACCTGGCTGAAGAGCAGATCAAATAGAAATGAGAGTGGTTTACCTTGAAAAAGCTACCCCGTATTGTCATTGCAGGAAGGAGATGTATGATCCTCGCTGGTCTAACCAACTCAGCACCGTATGTCCCCATCAGAGTATTCCGCCAGTTCGGACTCCCATAATGCATCTCGGTGATAGACGAACTGGAAAATAATTATGTCAACTTCACTGCCTAGTTAGAGTGCTTGACCCAACGCTTCCAGTCAGATTATCGAAGTTCCAGAAGAGACAAGTGGCCAAACTTTATTGTCACAACAGGGCCACCTACCATCCCGGAGTACCTGCTTTGGGTGGAAAATCCTAACATTCTAGCCGATATACCCGCACCCAGACAATCATCGACACCAGTTTCAGCATCCTCAAAAGGGACCATACCCATAGTTGAAATGGTCATCCCCTAGAGAGACATTTTCTTACAGAGGCAGGTCAAAATCCAGGAGAAAGAGAAGAAGCTGAGAAAAGTGTAACAGACGCACAGGCACCAGGGTCATTCACCAAGGTCTTGGTCATGCTACAGATAATTGCATTGCCCTAAAATATGCTATCCAAGACCTTCCGGACGAAGGAAAGGTCGAGCTGGCCCCGGTAACACCAACATCAACCCAGTTGCACTACCCCCACATCATGGACAAGTCAGCTTTATTGAGTGGGAAGAGCCCGGAGCAGTCCAACTAGGACCTAGCAAACCCGTAATGGATGACGAAATTATCTGACCATCTTACCGACCTCCAGTCCAGATCCCTTTTCCCAAATCAAATATACAAATAATCCAACTCCAGTTTAAATCCCCTCTCTCAAACTTGAAGAATAGTAGATTGTCTACACTATCCCTTGTCTTGTCAACTGGCCTACAGCTCCAATACAACCATCTGCCTCAACCGGCCTTATCAAAATCCCCTACATTCCTTCCCCAACCTTCACCTTGGACCATGTACCTGCCCCTTATTCTCTCATCCTTGAGAATGAAAGCATTGCCAACTTAACCCGATCAGACTGAGTATACCAACCCCCTGTGGCTAACCTAGTAAAGGAGAAAGGAAAAGAGAGGGTACCAGATCAAGAAATGGAAGCGGAAGACTCCATCATTTTATTGAAAATTTTTGAAATGGCAGAAGAATTCAACATCTTCCACCAATTAAATAAGACTCCTGCCCAGATCTCTTTTATGGGTCTCCTTCTAACCTCTGAACATCACAGAAAGTAGTTACTCTTAGTATTCAACAACGCCCATGTGGCACTGAGCATCACACCCGAGAAACTGGGGCATACAGTCGGAAAAGTTTTGGAAACAATAATCATAACCTTCACAGAGGAAGAAATATTAGACAATGACAGGGATCATATCCGGGCTCTTTACATTGCAGTCCAGTGTTTAGACAGAATTCTTTCAGCAGTATTAATTGACAATGGATTTTGACTGAAAGTCTGCACTTTTTCCACCTTACAGAGCCTGGGACTAAATCTCAGTCAAGTGTAGAAGAGGCCCATGACCATCAGGGAATTTGATAATTCCACCAAACGAAATTTGGGAGACATCAACTTGACCATCATGGTTAGACCAACTTATTTCACAGCAAACTTTCAAGCAGTCAATGTGCCTACCTCATTTATCCTACTCATTGAGAGGTCGTGGATCCATGCGATGAAAATATGCCTCATTTTAATTTTAGAAAAATAGTACTTGGGGGCCATACATCGAATCCTAAGATCTGACTATAGTTCTAATTGATTTTATTCAATGAAAGATAAAAAAGCAATCACCTTTGCGACTTTGATATGGAAAAGTCGTCTCTACGATTTGAAGGATAGAACGATACCCGCAAAACTTCGTAAGTGAAAAGCCACATTTGTGATTCACATGAACCTTCTTTATTCCTTTAAAGCTTTTCTCCAATGAACGCTAATGGCCCTTCCAAGATCAAAACAAAAACCAATAGATAAATATGGAAGTAATGACCACACAACCCAAGGGAAAGGGGGGGAGGAGTGTTGGTAATGAGCTTTAGGGGGGGGAGAGAGAGAGAGAAAATCGTGTGTGAGAAGAAGCTCCTAAGGGGTGGGCGTCCCACCCTATATATAGGTCATCAACCTTCTATTTCTCAATTCTAATCCAATTAGAATTTCCCTCCTTGATTCCTTAATGATAATTCCTAATCTAATTACGATTTATCAAAATTAACAACTAACCAATTGGCAACTAATCTTATTCCTATTTAGTAGGAAGTCATAAATTAGCAACTAATAAATTAGCAACTAATGAAGTGGGCGTCCCACCCTAGGTGGGCCCCACTACCTGACACCCCTTTTGCGTTCCAAACTCAATGTTGGTCAAGTTTTGATCTTTAACAAAATTCCCATATGGGTCATACCCATTTGATTAATCACATCTCTTGTGATTTCACCTATTAGAGCTTTACTATACCATATAGTGAATTACATGGAGAATTTAATTAATTTAATTAAAGCTTTAAGAAGGTCCTAGTGTGTGGGATCTAAAGGGATCTCCTAGTTACACTTATGGGACCAAATGCTTCACCTTTTGGTTGAAGCCTTGTTGCTAGGAAACATTTTCCTATAATACCATTAGGATTATAGAATTTTATCTATGTCCTTGGACTTCCAGTAATCATAATAATGTCCATTAACACAATGTGACTAATCCCAGAAATTAGAGAATTACTTGCAGGTAATATCTATTACAAGATTCATTTATATACATGTCCTTCCACCATCCAATATTGTTATAAGCTTATAGGACAATATCTTATACTATTTGTAATCCCTAGTTTATATTGAGAACCCTTTCTCTTTGATACTTTTAGTCAAACTTGGACTTTCAAAACTATTTGAAATTCTTTAAAAGAAATAATAATTAGTATTACTTTCCTTTTACATAGAAAATAACCTTTTCGATAAAATCATTTCTTCGATAAATACCAGAGAAGAGTGGTGGAGTAGTTGTTGAGCATGCATACATTTCTTCAAGTATAGCATACATAACCCAATGAGCCCGTATTTAGTCCGGTGTGTTGGACATTGACGATTAGCTACATCAAAGCTATATAGGGAAATACTAGAGAAGATGTCGACCTCTCAGGTTAAGGACATTCTGTCAAATGGACTACCCTAAATATATAGACAGTATATTTCTAATGGTATCCACTTTGCGATCCTATTGTAATATAAGTACTTCTTACTTATATCTACATCTTAATCAAGAGACCTTTCTCTCAGTGATTGAGATTCATCACTCCATCATATGGAACTAACTATGTGTAAGTTAGTAGGAATACATTGTCCAGATGTATCCTAAATAACTTAGAACAATGCTAGGTCTATAAGGAACCGAAAAACCATATCTCTTTAGCAATTGGTTCAGAACCAATTGGATGGTTTTCCTACAGAGTTACCTAAGGGTTTGTTTGTTTGCAAGGAAAATAGATCATGGAAATGATTTCAAGAGGAAAAGTTTATTTTCTCGTGTTTGTCGTCTTGGGAAAAAAAATTTAGAGGAGTTTTCCCTAAAATAAATGTTTTCCATCATATATAAGGAAAAAATTTCCCCTCAGAATGGAGGGAAGTTGTTTCCATCCCATTTTCCACGTAAACAAACACAGCTTAAGGGACAAAGTAGTCTCATCATATGAGATACTTTATAACATATTACCCAATACAAAAGACAATGTGTGAATGTAAATATGCTTTTATAAATAAAGTAGATTAATAAAATTATGGTATGACTTTTGTGTGCATATATGTCTAACAATCTCCCACTTGCACTCAAAGCCAATCTCTTATGTATTTAATACCCATCGTCTCTAGATGTTTCTCAAACACCTTCTGAGGAAGAGCTTTAACAAATGGGTATAACATGTTGGCCGCTAATGCACTCTTGGATAACTCGATGTTTCCTCTCTTGACAGTTTTATTGTCTCGAATTAGATGAAATCTTCTTTCATTGTGCTTAGTCCTCTAATGTGCTCTAAGCTTGAGCAACAGCACTACTATTATCATCATAAAGTATGATAGGAGATTCTGTAGAGGAAACAACACCAAGTGCTTAGATAAACTTTTTATCCATATTGTAAGCTAGACAATTTAATCCACCTTAAGTTCAAGAAAAATGTGATTAATTGTTGTCCAACGCTCAGGACCAGGGTTAGATTGATATCCACTCACGATACTTATTGTGTGACATATATCAATTCTTGTCAATGTAATTGACTTGGGATTATCCCAACATCCTTTTCTTTCGATCTCTAAATAATTGAAGACCAAGAATATAGGAAGCTTCACCAAGGTCTTTCATAGCAAAGTTACAAAACAAACAGATTTTAACAATTGATAACAATCCTACATCATTCTCAATGAGAGGAATATCATCTACATAAAGAAATAGGAAATTTATTGCACTCACACTGACCTTTTTGCACACACATGCCTCATCCATGTTTTGGTGAAAACCAAATGATTTGATTGTTTAATCAAAACAGATGTTCCAACTTCGAGAAGCTTGCTTAAGACCGTATATCAATTTCATCAATTTGCACACATTATTACATTGCTATGGAGTTCAAAACTTTCGAGCTGGTCCATATAAATATCCTCTTGAATATTTCCATTCAAGAAAGCGGTTTTGATATCCATCTGCGAAATCTCATAATCATAGTGAGCAGCAATTGATAACAAAATTCTGATAGATTAAGCATTGCTACTGGTGAAAAGGTTTCCCCATAGTCGATACCAACTCTTTGACTATAATCTTTCGCCACAAGCCTTTCTTTAAAGGTCTCTACCTTTCCATCGGATCCAAGTTTTCTCTTGTAGATCCATTTGCACCCAATGGGTCTTATACCTTGAGGTATTTCAACCACCAGAAACCATTCGAGTACATTGAGTCTATTTCAAATTCCATGGCCTTATGCCAATTCTCAGCATCAATATCACATATTGCCTCTTGATAAGTATAAGGATCATCTTCTAAGGAATCTGATTTCATAGTACACACCTCATACTCATAAGACAATCTATCTGGAGGTCGACTAATCTTTGTACTTCTCCTAGGCTGTTGTGTACTTAAGGTTCAGTTAAGATAGGTTTAACCATGGTCATTTTATTCTGGTTATACTCCTCAAGATTTATTCTAAATCTTCTTTCTCTATTGAGGATAAAATCCTCTTCTAGAAAAATGGCATTCCTGCTTACAAACACCTATTGTTTGCCAGGATTATAGAAATAGTATTCATGAGTTCCTTTTGGGTATACTATAAATAGGCACTTTTCAGTCCTACTTTCCAACTTGTCAAAGTTATGCTTTCGCACATGAACTGGCCAACCCCATATCCTGACATGCTTTAGACTGGGCTTTCGTCCCATCCATAGCTCAATAGAAGTCTTGGAAACAGACATAGAAGGTAACCTATTTAATAGATAAATAGTAATCTCTAATGCATGTCCCCAAAAAGAAATAGACAAATCAATTTCATTCATCATAGAATGAACCATATCCAATAAGGTTCGATTTCTTCTTTCTGAAACACCATTAAAATGAGGTGTTCCTGGGGGAGTCCATTGGGATAAAATTTCATTATATCTAAGGTAATCCATGAACTCATTCGAGAGGTACTCTCCTCCTCAGTCAGATCTGAGAGTTTTAATAATTTTATCTGATTACTTTTCTACTTCATTCCAGAATTCTTTAAACTTTTCAAATGATTCCAATTTATTTTTCATTAGATATATGAAACCAAATCTGGAAAAATCATCTATGAATGTTATAAAGTAGATAAAGCCACTTCTTGTTGAATGATTTATAGATCCACATACATCAGTCTGAATTAATTCCAATATACTAGTGACTCTCTTCGGTTTACCAGAAAATGGCATTTTGGTCATTTTACCTTTCAAACAAGGTTCACAAGTTAGAAAAGGTTCAACATGTAAATGATTTAAAGGACCATCCTTTACCAATTTGTTGCTCCTATCCAAATTTACATTACATAACCGAAGATGCCATGAGTATGTTGGAGTCATAGAATCTCTACCTCTTTTCCGAGGCTTCACACTTGTGGACATATTATCCTCAATGTTATTAATAGAATTGCATATATGATCAATATAATAAAGACCATTAGACAATGTATCAGAAACAATAAATGTATTATTGTACTTGATGACTACACTAGTATCAAAATATACTGAATAACCAAAAGAGATTAAACTAGAAACAGAAATTAAATTTCTACGCATGTCTGGCACATATAAACAGTCTTTTAACATTAAGATCCTATCTAAAGCAAATTATAAAATATAAGTTATGATGGCGATCGCAGTAACACTTGCATCTGTTCCCATCCTTATCTTAACTTCCCCATCATTGAGCTTTTTGCTCTCCTGAAACCCCTGCAACATATTGTAAATGTGTGAGGTAGATCCAGTATCTACACACCAAGAGTTAGAGGAACCAACAATTAAGTTAGACTCAATGATAAATGAATTGAACATACCTTCTAAAGGTTTATCCCTAAGGGATGCTAAGTAAACTCGACAATTCCTCTTCCAGTGACCTGGTTTCTTGCAATAGAAGCAGACATTTTGATTCTTTTCCTTGTCCTTCTTCTCGAAAGATGCTTTCTTGTTCTTCCCTTTCTTGCTTTTGAGGAACTTGGAGAAATTGGACTTCTTCTTCTTCTTGCCTTTGTCCTTAGGCTTAGGCCTTGAAGGTCCAACTCCCTCTGCCACATATACAAACAACTTATTACGCTTCGTAAGGTCTTCAGTTGTTTGTAACATGTTTAAGAGTTCTGGCAGAGTAGTGTCAAATTTGTTCATGTTGCAATTCAACACAAACGCAAAAAAAGATTTCAGGAGAGAGTTAAGGATCGCATCCGTTTGACTCTGATGACCAAAATCTGCCCCAAGAGTCAAGAGTTCAGTAATGAACCTCATCATCTTGATGACATGCTCTTAGGCTAGGTTTCCATCAGACATTCTGGTTCCTATAAGTCCTTTCATAGCTAACTGCCTAGCAGTCCTATTTTATTCCTCCAAACATCTCATTGAGATTTATCATAATGTCCTTAGCAGTACCAAAACTCTCGTGCTACTGCTGTAGGACATTAGACATAGATCCAAGAATATAACATTTGGCCAAACTATTTGACTAATTCCATTTAGAGGCTTTCTCAACCTGTTCTGGGGTCTGAGTTGCCTCAGTAAATTCCAGGTACTCAGAAGTAAGAACATAAGCAATTTTCTGAGTGGTGAGCACAATGTCAAGGTTTCTCTTCCAGTCTATATAATTAGGACTAGTCAAACTATTTTCATCTAGAATCTTGGAAAGGGGATTCATGGTTATCTACAAAATAAAGCATAAATGATTACATTATTATTCACACATATATTCATCGGATTTTAGGATTTTAAATCTGTGATGATCCTCTCATCATTCTTCAAATTTGATAAATCCCTTCATTATATGAAATTAGGAAATAAACAATTTATTTCTGATAAGTATTAGGATCCTTATAATACACATGTAATCTTCCATTTTAGGATAGTACTACACATGTACCACAAGGTGGATAATAACTATCCATCATACTGAATATCTCATGCATAACTCCTTATGAAAACCAGTTATTCCTAATTTTCTTAAGATCTCGAAGGACAACATGACTATCATTGTTTCAGCTGCCATGTTTTCTTGTTTAAGTGAAACTCATTATTCTAGTTTATTATATGATCAAGTAAGGATGTGCTCCCATTTTATTTGGCACTCCCTATCAGGCCATACACAAACATATCTACTATAGAAATAAGGATCTAGGAGTTTAATTCAGACTGAATTATGTCAATACATTTTGGCAAGACAAGACTCAGGCTAATTAATTCCTAGTCTTATTGATAATGGAAGGCCATAGGATTAATAATTTCATTTAATATCACTTAATATTTTTCTTGAAGAGATTAATAAAATCACATGCACTTTCATCACATGAAATATGAGAATTTTAGTTAATAGGATTAATAGAGGAGTGATGAACTCCCACTAGCCCTCACAGGGGGTATGGCCACTTAGGTTTTCACCATATGGTAAAAACTTACTTATCCCTAACTTGTTTAGGGTTAATAGAGGATATTTTAGTGATCAATCTCACTTTTCAACCTTTCATCATTGCTTAATGTCTTTTCAGACACGATTATCATATAATCTTTTAAGCCAAGGTAACCTTTTATAGTGCTTAATGCCCTTACTGGACAAAGCCAAGGTTTTACGTAAAAGAATATCCACAATGGTCACAAACTCCAATTCCAAAAGAGCACTAATAATGTGTTGAGTCTAAAATATAAATAATTTATAATTAAACACAATGCATTAGAAAAGATATACTCCAATTATTATCATAGAGGAGATAATTTCAATTATCAAAGCTTCCATGCTTAAAAGAATTATTAATCATCATATGAATAATAATAATATAGAATAATCTCACAATGGGTTTACAAAAATCATAAGACCTTATTTAATTACAACAAGGGAATTAAATAAAGCCCTATAACTATTTAAGATCTTGTATCTCACAATAGTTCATCGAGAAACTCCTTCGGTTGATATTCTCCACCATAAATCAGTAACCCTATTTTTAAAATTACAAATTTTGTAAAATAAGAAAAAAGGGGGCAGGGGAGGGAAAGAAGAGGTATGATTTGTGAAACCCATCCAACATTTACAATAATAGTAAATATTTATTATGATAAATATAATATATTATTATTTGCTCTCTCGAGGCCCTCAAGGATGAATTAAACAATTTAATTTAAATATGCAAAAAATGGATTTATCTTTGAAGGGCTTCATCCAAATTTATATCTGTATATACCTATCTCTATCAAATTTCGGGAAGTATTTAATTCATCCAAAAATTAAATTAGTATCACATTAATTTAAAAGGGCTTGATTATCCCCTAATTATCTAATAATCATCAAGAATCATAAAGATTCAATCCCTAGGGTGGCCGAAATTCATGCGGAGATTTATCAAGATATAAAATAGTATAAAGTCCAATAAAATCAAAGAGAAGTATAGCCGAGGCTCTGATACCACTAAAGTATGCCTCTTTTTAATTCTAGAAAAACAGTACTTGGGGGGGCATACATCGAGTCTCAAGATCTGACTATAATTCTAATTGATTAATTTAATGAAGGATAAAAAGCAATCACCTTTGCGACTTTCATATGAAAAAGTTGTCTCTAAGATTTGAAGGATAGAACGATACCTGCAAAACTTCACAAGTGAAAAGTCTCATTCGCGATTCACACGAATCTTCTATATTCCTTTAAATTTTTTCTCCAATGGAAGTTAATGGCCCTTCCAATCCAAGCTCTATGATCTTTTATTATTTTCTTAAATGCAAGATCCTTATTCAAAGATTGGTTCTAATATTATTCAAGATCAAAACAAAAACCAAGAGATGAATATGGGAGTAGTGACCACACAACCCAAGGGAAGGGGAAGGGGGGGAGTGTTGGGCAAGAGCTTTAGGGGAGAGAGAGAGAGAGAGAGAGAAAATCATGTGTGAGAGGAAGCTCCTAAGGGGTGGACGCCCCACCCTATATATAGGCCATCAACCTTCTATTTCTTAATTCTAATCCAATTAGAATTTTCCTCTTTGATTCCTTAATGATAATTCCTAATCTAATTCGGATTTATCAAAATGAGCAACTAACCAATTAGCAACTAATCTTATTACTATTTAGTAGGAAGTCATTAATTAGCAACTAACCAATTAGCAACTAATGAAGTAGCAACTAATGAAGTGGGGGTCCCACCCTAGATGGGCCCCACAACCTCACACCCCTTTTGAGTTCCAAACTCAATGTTGGTCAAGTTTTGATCTTTATCAAAATTCTCATATAAGTCCTACCCAATTGATTAATCACATCTCATGTGAAATCACCTATTAGAGCTTCATTATACCATATAGTGAATTACATGGAGAATCTCATTAATTTAATTAAAGCTTTAAAAAGGTCTTAGTGTATGGGATCTAAAGGGATCTCCTATTTCCGGTTGTGGGGCCAAGTGCTTCACCTTTTAGTTGAAGCCTTGTTGATACGAAACATTTTCCTATAATACCATTAGGATCATAGAATTTTATCTGTCCCTGGACTTCCACTAATCACAATAATGTCCATTAACACAATGTGACTAACCCCCAGAAATTAGAGAATTACTTGCAGGTAATATCTATTACAAGATTTGTTTACAGCCACGTCCTTCCACCATCCAATATTGTTATAAGCTTACGAGACAATATCTTATACTGTCTATAATCCCTAGCTTATATTGAGAACCCTTTCTCTTTGATACTTTTAGTCAAACTTGGACTTTCAAAACTATTTGAAATTCTGTAAAAGAAATAATAATTATTAATTATTATTGAAGTGGAAAATACCGGCGATGACACGCGTCAGCAACTGCTACTCAAACTCTGGTTTACTGGAAGAAAGTAGAAGTTGAAGGGTGTGATACTCTGCCCTGTACTCCGATGCCAAAGTAAGTAGATGTAGGAGATGATGAACAGTAGCAAATACAAGTGAGAGAAAGGGAGAGTCTCTAAAAATGGGATCCTTGGCACTGAATTTCTCGGGGGTATTTATAGGTTCAGTTCGGAATGCCCATGGATGGCCATAGATGACCATAACACGTGTCCAGCACTCATTACCAAATATGTCAGACAAATCTGCCACCTAACATCTCTCATGTGGGCGCCTACTATTAGTTCAGTCGGTTTGTTTCTGACAGCACGCAGAAGTGACCAGCATTAAATGCCATGACAGTGCTTTTTGCCCACTCGTCAGAATAAACGATCGCCTCCTGATCACTTCTTTCTGCGAGTCGGTCTCGTTGTTGACTCGAGCTCGAGTCCGTTGTTCATGTCCCAAAATAAGGTTTGGTTTAGCTATCTAAAGACAACGAATACGTTGTCTATAATACAACGGAAACGTTGTGCAGCAGACAACGGAATGACTCCCCCTTTTAAGCATGCGATTCATGTGAACATGACAACACAAGCTAGCTCGTTCTCCAACACTTAATCAATTTTACGAATTTTATCCATTACAATTATTACTTTCCTTTTACATAGAAGATAACATTTTCGATTAAACCATTTCATCGATAAATACCACTGCTGGTTTTCCAATTCGAGTTTGACAAGTATCAACTCAATATAAATTACTCTAAAAGAAGAGTGGTGGAGTCCTTGTTGAGCGCGCACACATTTCTTCAAGTATAGCGTACATAACCCAACGAGCCCGTATTTAGTCCAGTGTGTTGGATATTGACGATTGGCTACATCAAAGCTATACAAACAAATACTAGAGAAGATGTCGACCTCTCAGGTTTAGGACATTCTATCAAATGGACTACTCTAAATATATAGACAGTATATTTCTAAGGGTATCCACTTTGCTATCCTGTTGCAATATAAGTACTTCTTACTTATATATACATCTTAGTTAAGTGACCTTCTCTCAGTGATTGAGATTCATCACTCCATCATATGGAACTAACTATATGTAAGTTAGTAGGAATACATTGTCCAGATATATCCTAAATAACTTAGAACAATTCTAGGTCTACAAGGAACCGGAAAACCATCTCCTTAACAATTGGTTCAAAACCAACTTGATGGTTTTTCTACAATGTTAACTAAGGGACAAAGTAGTCTCATCATATGAGATACTTTATATTACCCAATGCAGAAGACAATGTGTGAATGTAAATATGTTTTTGTAAATAAAATAGATTAATACAATTTCGGAATGACTTTTGTGGACATATATGTCTAACACGTAACCGGAACTATTCCCTCTCTCCATCAGCAGATTAAATTCATTCAAGATGATCAATTGGTTGTAATAGTGTGAAATGTGATAATCATAAGTTGATTGTCCTGTACAAAATAGAAAGACGTTATAATAATCTAGCTTTATCATATTTATATGCATTTACGCAAGTTTGCATATACGTTGGATGTTATTTCTTCCTTATTCTTTCACACCGTAGGAGTTAGTATACCAGAAGCTCGCTAATTAGTACTAGGATCTTTTTTCACAAAATGAGTTTGCCACCAAATGTAGTGACCCCATCCGCTAAAATTGGCCCCTTTTTAATGTATTTACTAAACCTAGGGTTTTTCATTTATAAAAATATATTTATTTTTTTTTGTTTTTTTGTGAGAGATACACGGTTAGGCCATAACCTCGGTTAGTAGGTTAGTATCTGTTTTAAGTCATGGGGGAGGGGGAGGGGAGATGACAACACTCACACCCTCTTGGGAATAGAACCCGGATCAATGGAGTGGTGACTAACACACACTACCGATGGGGCAAATGTTGCTTCCCAACGTTGATATATAACAAAGGATTTGCTAGCCCCAGTCACAAGCCTTCCACAGATGCAATTTGGAGGCCATAAATGTCAAAAATTTTATATTTTTTAATGTGTTAAAATATGAAACATATCCACGTGATATGGCTAATCTTGCGTCTGTGGAAACTTTTGGAGTAAATGTGATTGGGATATCACTCCTCCATAACAAATGGAATGGTTGTTGGCTATATAAATTACCAAAAAAGTTTCCCTCCTGGAGGCTTGATCCAGTGCGGGTGTGAACTCACACCTCAGCCATCTTGAAAGCAGTCTAGTGTGCATACTCACAGATAAAGAAACAAACACAGACAAAGTTAGGAAAGTGGAAATCACCGAACATTAAAAGAATGGAAGTTGACTGTTAGTAGTACTTTAAGACTCGTAATCTTCTCCATTTGTAACCGGTTTTTGGCAAAACCGGTTACTCTCCTGTGGTCGCCACATGTCCCTTTTACACTCCTTAATTATAGTTAAGATTCACCTACCCCTAGAGTTCCCCCACCTATTTTTGGTTTTAGACAAAAAAATTATTCCTAGAAAAAATATATTAAAAAAAATTAATCCTAGGAGAAGGCTTTGATTCGAATATATGTTCTATCCTATGATGCAGTTCCTCTATCTAGTTATATTTTTAGGGGTTCTTTCATGAATTTAATTAGGGTGTATTCAGGCAGGGCTTGGCCCTGCTCAACTCGGCTTGAAAGGGTTTATTCTAGGCTCGAAACCCGCCTTGGCCTGAAATCAAGCTTAAAAAGTCAGCTGGAAGCTTGGCCCGAATTCATAAAGCCTGGTTCGAAGCTCGGCTCGGCCCGGCCCGAATTGATTCAAGCTCGAGCCGGGCTTGGCTTGACTCGAGCTTGGCTTGAATTTTTTTTTAATTAATAAAATAATAATATTTTATATTATTTATATATATAATAATGAAATATAAAGAATTTTTTTATTTTTTAATAATATTTGAGCCGAACTTGGGCCAAATCGAGCCTCAATCAAGTCGGGCTTCGAGCCGGACCGAATCAAACAGGGGTTGACCCGAGCTCAGCTTGATTGACTTTTCAAGCTTTTTTTAGGCTCTACTTGGCACGATCGAGCCTAAAAATCGGGCTTAAGTCTGACTTGATCGAGCCGAACCGAGCCAAACAATCGGGCTATCTTGGCTTGTGGGCAGCCCAAAATTTCATGCATGTACTCCTTGGAGCCCGGTTCTTCTCCATGAAATTTCTTTGAGCAGTGCTTAGCGGACCCATGGGTCCGTTTCATATCTTTCCCCGTGTCCTCGTGTCCCTTTTAACACCCTTAAACCCTGATTAAGCTTAACTACAGAAGGTAAGTATTTAAAATTGGGGCGTGGACCAATGGGACTGGCCATTCCATTATAAAATGGGATTCTTGGTACGATAACTATTTTCCAATTTCTTTAGGGTAAATTACACTCACCTCCCCTGAGGTTTGGTGAAATTTCAGAAACCTCTCCTCTAGTTTATGAAATTACACTGCCCTCCCCTGTCAGACTCTTAATATTAACACTGTTAACTAAAGTTATCATTTTCCCATTTTACCCTATTACTTTCGAGGAAGCACGTCTTTACCGTTTGGACACTCAACCGATGAAAAACATAAACTCCCAAGCCGCCACGTGTCCCTTTTAATACCCACTAACTATGACTAAGATTTACTCACCCCTTAGATTTATCCATCTAACTTTAGTTTTAGGGAAAAAATAACCTTAGCTTGGTTATGCTTAACTGTAATTAAAGAGGGTTCTACAAGCCGCCATGTGTCTAACAATCACTAACTGTGGTTAAGATTCACTCATCCCTAAGATTCATTAATCTAACCTTGGTTATAAGAAAATAAAATAAAAAATATTAATCTTAGGTTAATTATGTTTAACCACAGTTAAAGGATCTCTATAAGCCACCACATGTCCCTTTTAACACCCACTAACTATGGTTAAAACTCACTCACCCCTAGGGTTCATCCATCAAACCTTGGTTTTTAGAAAAAAAAAAACTTAGGTTGCTTATGCTTAACCACAATTAAAGGGAGCTCTATAAGCCGCCACGTGTCCCATTTAACGCGCACTATGGTTAAAATTCACTCACCCCTAGGATTCATCCATTTAACCTTGATTTTTAGAAAAAAAAAAAAACCTTAGGTTGATTATGCTTAACCATGATTAAAGGGGGTTCTACAACCACCACGTGTCCCCTTTAACACCCACTAATTGTGCTTAAGATTCACTCACCCCTAGGATTAATCCATCTAACCTTGCTTTTAAGAAAAAAAAAAAAATTAACCTTAGGTTAATTATGTTTAACTACAGTGAAAGGATCTCTATAAGTCGCCATGCGTCCCTTTTAATTCCCACTAACTATGGTTAAGATTCACTCACCCCTAGAGTCCATCTATCTAACATTGGTTTTTAATTAAAAAATACATATATACTTGATTTTGGAAATATATATTAACCTTAAGTTGATATTATTAACCTTTGTCAGAAATTTATCATTTATTTTATTGAACTAACTTACCTTATGTTGAAAAAGGGTAATTTAGATATTTTTAAATATTTAAATGATGACATCATCAAAGTCCATCCATAAAGTAATGGTAAACTTAAGGGAAAGGAGTATATGTTACAGATAACCAAAGTTGAGGGGAGGTCAATGTAATTTCAGAAACTAGAGGGGAGGTTTCTGAAATTTCACCAAACCTCAAGGGAGGTAAGTGTAATTTAGCCATTTCTTTATACTGATTTTTAGAACATTTTCTGGTTTGCAAGGAGCTTTAAGTCAATCAATGCAAACCCATCAGCCCAAGAATTGATGCTGCTGGTTCTCTCTCTCTCTTAAACGGATGTTTATCGTCTTCATGAGTGTCTTATTGTGGTCGGCCACACCAATTATGTTTTGACATTCATAAGAAAACTATTCACTCCTATTAATGGCCCTAGGGAAATATTAGCCTCTCAAAACAATTTATCTGGGGTCTTTCTTTTGCGGAGATTTGTAAAATGTCGGCACTTTGCAAATTTTGCAATCTTCCATAGACACATCGTGGTGGCTACAAATGTCAAATATCTTTTGATTTTTTTTTTTTTTAAATCTGTTAAAAAATTAAAAATCTCCACATGTTTGTGCTCTCTTGCCTATGTGGAAATTTTTGGAATTATTTGGACTGGGGCTAGCACCCCTCATATGCATTTTCTTTTGTGAACTAGATGTATCACGTTTTTCATCTACTAGGTTGCCATTCCCATAATACTTTAAATGCAGTCAAAGGAATGATTTTAAATCTTATAAAAAGTAGTAAGACTTGAAATCTTATGATGATGGTAAGAATTAATCTTGTTAAAATATTTGACAAAGTGACTCAAATTTCTTTAGTTATAGAGGGCATGATAGATATTGAAAGTCATGATTACCCAGGAACTGGACCAAACCCAGGCCACGATCCCAAGCCCCCCCGGTAGAATTTGAGTTCAAATTTCTTTAGCTACATATCATGACAAACAAGGAAAGGAGGTTTGTGATATTTAGTCTAGTGAGAATGTCTTTCTTAATCCATAACCATTGAAGATTCTGCTTGATCTTCTCTGTATATTAAACACGGATCATAAGAGGGGAAAGTCAGCTTTATATTATGAATTCTCTAGTGTAGTTCTTGTTTTTCTTCTGTAACATATTCTAATGTTAGTAACGATGTGTTTGTGTACACTAAGTCATATTAACACATGTTAAAGCAAGGACAAGTTGGCTAAAGTGAGGATAGGTGTTGGTTTTTGGCCGAGCATAGGAGATGCATCAGAGTAAGGCTAGAACGGTTCAAGGGGACGAATCCACGCACACAAAAAGTAGCCTTTTGGGCCTGGCCCATAATCAGGCCCAGTGTCCGTAGCAATAATACTTGGATGGGGAGGTTAACCATCCAAAATGAGTGTGGATTAGCAATAAATCTATTGTAGCCCAAAGGATACAGTAGATGTGTTGCAGTAGACAACGACATTTTTTTTATTATTATGATAGACCAATGGCATGCCTGCAGCCAAATTATCAGGTTTGCTCGAATTTTTTTGAGTTTTTTCTTTTTGTGAAAAAGCCCTAACTTTTCAGCTATTTATAGATATCCCACGAAGCTTTAGAATCTCCTTTGAAATTATAGAAGCAAGAAGAAGAAGATGGAGTAATGGTGTGGACCTTCTATCACCAAAAGTACTAAGATTCAAAACCCTAGAATAAACAAAACCCAACTTGCCCCACCAATGAAGCTCACGAAAATCCCTAGGGGTATCCCCTAGGGCTCACGGTTTGGAGAGAGATGAGAGGGAGAGTGGAAAAATTCTGGAAAAAAGTACTTAATGGTCTAGGATGTTGGGGTATCTATAGACTAGGATCCTATCCTAATCCTATTCCAACTACAACTTATCTAGTAGGAATTATTAATTAATAATAACTCTTACTATTAATTAATTAAACTCTTACTTAATCTATAAGTACTTTAGTTATAGTAATCCTACTAATTAAAGAGTCCTTATAGAAAGAGGATTCTTTAATTAAAAGGTCAATTTTAATGGGTCTCTCATTGAATGGGTTTATGGATATGGGTCAAACTCATTTCCCCTTTAATCATGTTAATTAAACTCATGAGCTTTGGCCCATATTAAATGTTCATTTTAATGGATTTATGGATATGGGTCAAACTCATTTCCCCTTTAATCATGTTAATTAAATAATTGTTAAAATAATCCCTAGATTTAAATTAACAATTAATTTAAACCATAGATTAACTTTTAATCTATTTAATTAAATGATTAAATTTTAATCACTTAAATAATTGGTTAACTTTTAATCAATTATTGAGCTTGTATTTCTTATGTGAGCACCTCCACAGATTGCTCTGCGATATTCTTACCCTAGCTTGCCCAATGTTATCCTATTGATCTTAAACAGGAATTACATCGGAATTGCAAAGGACGTGAGATATCCATGTTACAATTGAATCCCAATGTATGAACATTAACCATTACGGATCCTGTCGCATGAACTTTTAAATTCAATTTATCCTTTCAAATACATTATCCATAATGGGCCTTCGAGATTGACATACTATCTAACCCATAGCTCATTGCAAATCATCCGGGTTTCCAAGAGTTATGATTAAGCCATGAGAAACAATTTCTCATGAAAAAATTTTTGAGAAAATCATTTTATAAGTATAATACATTTTAATAAAAGTATATTTCAAAACTTATTTTGTTTTCAAAATCACCTACGTAGGATTTGAACTTAATCAACTGTCTTACCCGAAACTTGGATAATCTCTCAAATTAATGAGCATGGATTTCTTGTTTGAAATTCATCATGACTCGAACAGCTTTCTGACTATCCAACTGTCACTGTATTGTATTCCATAAGTTAGAAAATACGTTGGTGAAATCAAAACAGTCAGATCAGTGCTCAGTCATAGATGAACTCATCAGATCTAAAGATCATCGAAACTGTTCAATGTGAATAAGAGACCAACTATCTGATAGTATGTTTATGCAAGAGGTCTCTCATTGAATGCAATCAGTCAGTGTACATTTAAGCACCCATATGCTGATGTGTAGTCTCCACTACAATAGTTCAAGATAAAACTACATCTCAACTATTGAGAACATCTTAGCATTCTAACAACCATATAAGTGAAGTGCCCAGCTTCACCCACAACTGTGACTATATAAGGTATAAGGAACCGGAAAGTTATATCTGCCTATGATAATCTAATTACATAATTTTCCTACAATATATCCTATGGACCTTTATCGATATCTCATATCGTATAGATCATCTCATGATCATGGTCAATTATCCATAATGAATACACAATAGATTAAGAAGAAGTCTTTATTAATCAAATTAATAAGAATCTAACAATCTAAATGACTTTTCTGGGCATCATGTCTAGCACTTTCTAAAATGGGTTGGACGGAACGCACACCTCTATAGGTTAACCCCCTTTAATTAGGGTTAAGCTTAATCGACCTAAGGTAATACTTGTTTTTTAAAAAATCAAGATTAGATGGATTAACCCGAAGGATGAATGAATGATAACTGCAATTAGTGAGTGTTAAAAGGGACACATGGCAGCTTGTAGAGTTTGGTTAAGCATAATCAAACTAAGGTTAATATATTTTTTTTTCTAAAATCCAATGTTAGATGCATGAACCCTAGGGATGAGTAGATATTAATTTTCAATAGCTACAACACAATAATAACAAGCTAGAACAAAAAATAAAAGGCAAGTGGGACAACAAGCCGTCACATGTCCCTTTTAACACCCACTAACAGTGGTTAAGATTCACTCACCCCTTGGGTTCATGCATCTAATCTTGGTTTTTAGAAGAAAAAAAATATCAACCTTACTTGAATATGCTTAACCACCGTTAAAGGAGGCTCTACAAGTTGCACGTGTCCCTTTTAACACCACTAATAGTGGTTAATATTCACTCACCCCTAGGGTTAATGCTTCTAACCTCGGATTTTAGAAAAAAATGTATATATAAATTAACCTTAGGTTGATTATGCTTAACCATAGTTAAAAGAGACTACTGCCGTCATGTGTCCCATTTAATACTCACTAACTGTAGTTAAGATTCACTCACACTTAGGGTTATTTATCTAATCTTTTTAGATTTTTTAAATAACCTTAGGTCGATTAAGTTTAACCTCAATTAAAGGGGGATAAATGGGGCACGTGGTGCCCTATAGAGGTGTGCGTTCCTTCCAAAAATTAACATTCATTAACTAATTTTTGGATGGAAGGGTGGATCTATAAAAATTTTAAAATTTAGTGGAGCCATAATACAAAATCACAAAACACAAGGGGTATTTACAAAGAGTCCTGACTAAGCTGACTCAAGTGTCCCATGTCCCTTTTAACCCCTATTTAACCATGGTTAAGCTTTATTAAATTAAAATAAGTATTTTTGTTTTTTCTAAAAACCGTGGTTAGATTGCTTAACTCTAAGGGGCTAAACACAGTTGATGGATGGTAAAAAAAAAGGGGGGGGGGGGGAAATAAAGGTTTTTTTTTTTACAAATAGCTAAAAGTTGGCTACATTTACAAATAGCTGGAAATATAGGGGTTTTTTTTTTACTAATAGCTAAAAGTTGGCTTTAAACATTTGCCCTAATTTAAACACTCTCCTATCCACGGGAAGTTCTATTTGTATCAGAACTCTTCAACTTAGGAAAAACTGCCTCTTAATCAAACTGTAAATAGTCAAAATCATTAAACATGGATGTGTAGATACATGGTATGGACTCTTATAGTAATTTCTTCATAAATTTATTTGCTTATTATTTACATAGAATGTTATTAATGAAATTTATAAATGGTCATACTATCCTTAAGAACCACTATAAAAATTAGTCCTAAACTTCTCTTTATTTATTAATATAATGTTTACTTTATCAACAATAAAGTATGTGAAGGGTAATGTGCCTACATAAAGTTTAGGTCACTCCTTGTACTTTTATTAGTAGAATAATATATATATATATATATATATATATATATATATATGAGATTAATTTTCATGCAGAGTTTCGCACATGCGGAGCTCCCTTTTTACACTGTCCAAGGGCATATGTGTAATTATTGATAATTACACATTTGCCCCTGGGCAGTGTAAAAAGGGAGCTCCGCACATGCAGAGCTCCGCACCATATTTAAACTGTGTATATATATATATATATAATCCGGAGTGTCTCTAACCCTTCGGGTCAGGACTAATCCCCGGGGGTGTGACGAGGGCCCACAACCCGCCATGCCAAGTAAGTCCGGAAAACCGGGCGGGACTAGCCCAGAGGGGGAGTGAGGAATGGAGCCCAGGACCTTCCGCTTGGCGAGAGACCCAGAACCATTGGTCCACCCCTTCCATTAACAAATACACAACAGAGTTGGCTGCAAGCAGATAAAACAACCAAAGACCCTAAGTTAAATGCCAAACAAAATCCAAAGAAGTTTATCTCTTTCTCGCCATTATTATAGTTCTTCTGTCTAGGCAATGCAGGTTACCTGCTAAAACTGATAATTCATTTAGATCAGGCCCTGGTTTAACCTTGGACATCTGAGACAGAACTTCCCACGGTGTCCATTAGGATCACTATGGGTTTATTACCTTGAAAGAACTTGATCCGTTGGTGAAGTGAGGAGGGAATGGCTTTAGCCATGTGAATCCATGGCCTACCAAGAAGTAAACTAAATGAAGCTAGCACATCGACCACTTGAAAGTTGGAGATAAATTCCATTGGTCCCATTGTGATTTTCAAAACGACATCCCTGAGAGTTTGTCTTGTAGAATTATCAAAGGCCATGATGGGGATTGACTTCTTGTTTAGGTTGTTCACGTCCAACCCGATGTCTTTGAATGAGCTCAAAGTACATAAGTTCAGCTCCGACCCATTATCTACCTATAGTGCCCTTCAAATTGTTATTCTAATTCTAAGGGTATTTAGGTAATTAACCTATTGAGGGTAGGTTAGTAATTACATCATTAATGTTTGCCATGATAATTTACCTAACCAAAGGTTAAATAGAATAATGAGAATAAAGAAACAAAGAAGAATAATATACAAACTTGAATTAAATTAATGAGTAACCAAACACCCCTTTTGTAAGGACCTTTTAGTAAAATACTAAATTAGGGTGTTAATATAAATAAATAAAACTAAGCCTAGTAAACCAGTATATTTAGCAAAACCTAAATTGGAGAAAATGAGGCATCGTAGAAAAAAAAATTGAACAAAAAACTTGTGCGAAAAGCATTAGAACTTGTAGGGTTTAATCTAGAGATTCAAAGTCATAAAGATCGCATCAAAGATCGCAAGGAGTTTTCTCTATTGCTCGTGGGGATTCGAATAAAGACAAGTAAATACTCGCCTTAGATCTAAGTCTTTGTATGTAAAATCTTTAATTTAAAAGTAGATATATTCTTTTTAAATCATGATTAGTTTCATTCAAAGTTTTTTATGAAGTATGTGAAGTTTGTGAATCATTTTTTGGGGTTAGACATTTTAAATTGAATTAATATGAAGTTGTTAGATTTCTGGAAATTAGGGATCAATCGTAGGAAAATATTCATAATATATTCTCTTGTATTCCAAAAATTACGAAATTTAGTGGATAGTTCAAAAATTGGTAAATACTCCCCTCTACAAAATTTCAGACAAACAGGAATTCGTTTGATATTGATTTCATAATTATGTTTAGGAAGTGTTAAACCTGTCAGTAATTTCAAAATCAGAAAAAGTCAACTTGTTTTATAATATTTTTAAATATTTTATACATGAGAGTGTTGTTTTAAATTTTAAACCAACTATAATCTAATAGAATTTAAACCCAATTGGTCTCATATTACTTTATTTTATATTTTGTATTTGGTGAATTTATTGATGAAAGGTCTCGAAACTGTTAGAAAATTTCTCACTGCAGATAGGTTGTATTTCACTCAATATTTTATATTTGTAACATAATAATTTAATATTTATGATATTTTTATTATTGTGTTCTGAAATTCTATTTTCCAGAAAAGTATGCCTCATAATTTTTAGGTAAGAGATGAATCACTGAGAAATTATGAAACCCATAAAAGTCTCTGTTTTCTATTATTTTGTGAGGCAGTGCAACTGTATGAAATTTAATTATTTATGAAAGAATAAGTACATAAATGAAGAGAAGAAAAATAAAATAAATAAATTGTTTTATTTATTTTAAAGAAGATCATTGAAAATAATATATTGTTTGTTACAATTATGTAAAACTGCATAACTTGATATGTAGACTTGAAAAGCATGAGTTATTTAATTAATGCACTGTTATCATTATTTCGTTTCCTATATATATTGTTTGAATGTATGCTTATTTTTGTTCCTCTTTATTATGATGGTATGAGACACCATAATATAAAATATATATTTTGTTAATGGTAAAAACCACTACCCAAGGGATGACTGTGAAGAGTATGATCCTCTCGAAGAAGTCTAAGTCTACGAGTGATCTCCAGGAGATTCAACTAGGGAGTCTGGGACTTCTCAGTAAGACAATCTTAGGTGTATTTGTGAACTCAGGAGTCCGAGACTTCTCAGTGTGACAATACGACTTAAGGGTCCCTTAACGATGAATTAGATGACCTTAGACCACTGCCAATAGGTTAGACTCTGGGAGAACCCTATGGGTAGAGGACCAGACCAATTGAAATTAATTGCAGTAATTAATGCATATTTAATTTGGATATTAAATGTCAATTGCTTTTTTAAACTGCTGCATGCTTGTTATATTCACTTGTTGAGCTGTGAGCTCACTTTTGCCATTATTGAAATTTTCAGGAGACACCTAAAGAGATTAGGGAGTTGAAATGACAGAGTTAGTTGTTGAGACTTTGTTGAGTTTTAGTTGAACATTTATCTGAGGTAGATTGAACTGTAGTGAGGTTTAATTAATATACTTTAACTATTTTACTCTTTGTGGTTTGTTTAAATTTCAGTTGCTTGATAATATATCTAAATGGTATTTATTAAGAATAAATTTCATTGTTGTTGGGATTTGTTTCTGGATCGCACCTCGGGATCTACACAAATATGAGATATATTATGTGTAGGATCGTAGGGCGTGACACTACCAGTACATATTTAATTCCTTTGCCCTGGCATTGGACAGAAATATATAGACTGATGTGCTCTTTGTCTGCATCCAGTATTTCCTCTTCTGTGAAAGATATAACTTTAGGTTCTAGCACCTGGCCTACTATCTGCCCCAATTTCTTGGGCGTTATTTCAGACGCAACATAGGCATCACTAAAGACTTTAACCACCTGTTTGACATGGTTCTCCGAAGTTAATAGTAGTCGTATAATGGGAATTGGGGTAGAATTCTTACTTGATGGTTCGCCAATATGAAATTTGTTGTCGTTCTGACTGGCCTTCAGTAGTGCTTCAAATTCTTCCTGCTCTATCTCCAGATCCTCTGCTTTTTTCTTGCGCCAATATGAAGTTTGTTGGCATCCTTCAATAGTGCTTCAAACTCTTCCTGTTCTATCTCCAGATTCACTGCTTTCCTGTTGCCCTTGTCCTGTTCTATCTCCAGATCCACTCCTTTCCTCTTCTCCTTGTCCTGTCGGAGCTCAACCACATGTCGGGTATGCTGATAACAAATATAAAGCTTGCTCGGACTTTCTAAAGAGGCAAACCCTCTCTCAGAGCAACTTTGTCACTCTGGATAACATCAATTCTGGCTTTCTCAAGATCTTCAACTTCGTCCTTAATGGCCAAAGCAATTTGATTGCAAGTCTCGACTCTGCAAATACTCATTTACCATGTTAATGCATTATAAAAACAAATGCTCTGAGAAAAGGTGGTTGGTTTTTTTCCTTTTTCCTACCTAGGTTGGTCGTTTCTAACAAAGGACCAGTTGACAATGGTGGCTGCAGGTCCTGTGAGCATTCCCTTCATCGGGCATTCCATTCAGGACGAGAACGTCATGGCCTTGAGACGGCTCACATCACCATGGATGATGGGTGGCTTGATGCACCGGGATCCGTAGGATTGCACCCACCCATTTGCACTGAAGACAACCAGACAACTGTTCTCCAAAGTACTCAACCATGTCGTTCATCTGCATTGAAGAGAAGGGTCCGCAAACCATAATGAATTCTGGAACGTTGTTTTGTATTTAAAAATGGTCAGAAATCTAAATTAATATGAAGTTCTATATGTTTGGAACCTAAGAAAATAGCACATTCCCTTGTTACATGGGCTTGTGCACAAAAGAAAGCTCAGCTCAGACTCCCCATGGACCAGGACATCGATGTTGAGTCCTTCCTGGAACTTGACGACTTTGAGAATTTCTTCCTTGATGGCCTTGACATAATCATCCTCAGAAATCCTAAAAAGTACAGCATGATCAAGGAACACATTAGACGAATGTGAAAACTCATTCAAGATCTGGACGAAAACAAGAACAGTTATTAAGAGACCACAATTGTTTTCAATTCCAAAAAGAAAAAGTTGTTAAAAGACCACTCAATTAGAAACTCTTCTTTTTTTGCTGAGCATCCAATCTGGCACTCACATTTGTAGCTCGGAGGTGGTAAAAGCCCTTCAAAGCAGCAACCTAAGCTAGCAAAACATTGGTAATAACGTTAAACAATAAAAAACCATGTAGGATGGAAACTAAATTCTTGATGCACTTACAGCCTTTTGAACAGCCTCATTTTTTTTTTTTTTTGGGCACTTTTGAACAGCCTCATTGGTCACCCTTAGGGAGGATTTTCTCGAAGTCCGGGCCACGGCATTAGCAGAGAAGAATACCTGAGGATGGAAGAATAAATCAATGAGAAAAATGAAACTACTCCGCATAGTTTTCCAAATTAGTGTAAATAAAGCTTATAAACCTATATATCAAAACATGTGTACTCAAATTCTCTACTAGTGTCCATAAACTCCTGATCAACTGAATAAGATGGGAAATTTAATTGAAGTCTAACTAAAATTAGAAAACTACTTCTTGATTATCCACTGTCTGGAGATACTGACAGGGTTGTTCTTGTGAATTCAGCCCTCATCTCCAATTAATATCTTCATAATATCAGTGTCGAGGTTTCCCTCTTTCTCTCATCTTTTAAGCACACTACAGTTTTAGGTGAACCCTCTTGCGTAAACTTGCAGAAATAAATGTCCAAAGGATATCAAAAGAAACTTCAAAGCTGAGATAGGCAAAAGATGAGAAACTTAGCCCACCCAGAAACTACTCAAGTATCTAGAGTTTAGGATGACTTTCTTATCCAGAAACATGTCTTCTCAATCAATCAACATTTAAGATAATATAATGAATAGTAAAGAACACATTTGTTAAAAGTAGAGAAGAGTTAAATAATTGGAATATACTTATGGTAGCAATGGAAGAAACCTATAGGAAATGTATATTTAAACTATTTTCCAATTATTTGATCAAAATAGTAGAACCTTCTATTAGTTTAAAATCTGAACATGAAACATTTAAATTATTAGATAAAAAGACTTTAATCCAACATTGTAAAAAATATAATTATTTACATTTCGGTATGATACTGGTGGCAGCCAAGCCACTAACTAGACACGGGTTAAACACCTCAATCCTTTAATGTTTTAGAGACCGTAGACACTTAGACTTTCAAGACTCGCTTTTAGAAGCTATTCAGGCTAGATTAGGACATGGACCAGTTTACTTTAGTCGTTTTCCCAATTATTCCGTAGATTTAACAAACCCTAATATTTTAGAATCTTTAATATTAAATGTTAAGACAAAAAAAGTGAGAATGCTTCCAAGATCTAAACTGTTAAGTACCATAGTCTATGGAATACATTATAAGGTAATGAATACTACCTTAGACCCTAGAGTCCTCAGCAGCCCTCGCGGAGAGACAATTCTCTCACAGGCTAATATCGGAAAATCTAATATTATAATCCCCATACCTTTAAAATGGACAAAAATAGACTTTCCAAAAGATTGGAAATTATCTGTAAGAAATCCAACCTCCAATAGTAGGAACAGAAGAAATAGAACAAATTATCAGTTATCATGATGGATCTAGAGAACTTAGGTTTCCCTAGATAAATCTTCCTAGAACACAGTCTTCCAGAGCATCTTGCTCGTCCATCCCTAGTACAATACATCTAGAAAATACGTATACTCCGTATACAACTCTATCTAGGCCACCACCTATACAGGTTACAAATCTTGTAGGAGTCAAGAACTCTACTATTCCAAAACTGTATTATACAAAACAAAATACTGACCAAATGTCAGATGCTTTAGACACTTCCCTGAGATTTTCACCGACATACTTGAGTATTCATCCCCCAGAAAACTCACAAAAAATCCCACTACAAACACTTGCTTTACTATAGAATTAGAAAAGAGTTTATTCCCAACAATACATGGTGTGATAGAGATTTTAATTTACCCTCAAATAAAGACAAAAGAGATTGGTTCTTTAGGAATTTTGACCAAGAAACACAAAAGCTCATCCACATTGGTACGCTAGGATGAAAGAACTTAGACATCATATGTTCTTCTTTTTATGGTTTATGCAATATGCAAACCAATATTATATCAATCTTCATGATTCTAATTATCCTTTTACCAAACCAAATCCAGATTTCCAAGCACGCTTTAGCTTAAAAGGTGTCCACACTAATACCACTACTAAAAAACAGTGAAATATTCTAGATAATCGTAGTATAACATCTATCCATCTCCTTTTGACATTATTAAATATCAAGTTAGTACTATTGAGATCACATGCGAACCTCTTAAAGTAAAATCAGATCTTACCGAACCCCCACTTCAAAAGACATTCGAAGAATTATGGAACAGAATAACTTTACCAATGTACATCTCAAAACAATCGGGGAACAAATGACTAGTGTGGAACATCTAGTTTCTATAGAAGCCACAGCTAGCACTTCCTCTAACAATCTAGGTCTTCCTAGAGAATGTAATATTCATTTTATATTTTCAAAACAAGATGATACACCTTTATTTAGTCCTTATAAGATTCCAAAATCTTTTACTAAATAACTTTCAAAAGAAGAATTAATAGCCAAACTTGATGCCAGACTAAAGAATTAGATTCCCAAACCGGTACGGCCCTTACATCAGAACCTCGAGTAATTTTAGATACTCCGGATAGAGGACCTACAGAAGCACATTCGGCCTGTCCTTTAGACTTTTAGATAGTGGTTCTGACGAAGACATGGACAATATAGAAAAAAAATTTATTTCATCCCAAGATTGTCTTCCTTAAAATTAATAAAATAGAATGGGAACAATCTCCTTCCTTGCACACTAGGAATTATTATCATAGGCCGACATTTCCAGATATGTAATATGAAGAATTAATCAATTTAATCAGGAGTGGAACCATTTATGAATGGAATATAGACAGTATGACAGAATACCAGATAATGAATAGGCTTAAAGAAATGACAATGTTAAGTAACGCTTATCAAACAAGTAATGCTTTTGACCATGCGATTGTGCATGCTTTAGTTGCCTTTTTACTAGTCTACTAAAAGGATGGTGGGATAATTACCTTTCTTTAGAGCTTAAAAGATCTATCCTTAAAGCTTATAAAGGAAATGCTAATGGAACATTAATTCTAGATAATAATGGTCAACAGATTCAAGATGCGGTAGCAACTTTAATATTTTCCATATTTAAACAGTTTCTAAGCGATCCTTCCAGAATTAAAGATAGGTCTGCATAATTACTTATTAATCTTACTTGTAAACAACTTTCAGATTTCAGATGGTATAAAGACATTTTCTTTTCAAAAGTTATGTTAAGAACATACTGTAATCAGCCATTTGGAAAGAAAATTTCATTCCAGGATTACCTAGACTATTTTCAGAAAAAGTCAAAACAAAGATTAGAGACCAAAACAATGGTCATATTCCTTATGATAGATAAACATATGGTGATATTATTACTACTATTACAACCGAAGGAATTACGCTCTGTAATGACTTTAAAACTTAGGCAACAGTTAAAGAAAGAACAAGCCACCAGTCTTATGAAAAGTAGGCCTTAGCACATCATAAAAAAAGAATCCTCATATCTCAACCCCATCATTAAAGTGAACCAGTTTTCCACAAAGAAAAACCATCAAAGTATCAAAACTACACCCACAAAGAAAAATTGTACCAAAAGATTCCCTCACTAAACCACCAACTTGTTTTAAGTGTGAAAAAATAGGACAACTTTGCAGGAAATTGTTGGACCCAAAAGAAGATTAGTGAGTTAGATGCTACAGAGCAAATAAAGAATGTTTTATCTATGCTACTTCTCAATGATCAAATCCCAGAAAGTAATCTAGAACCTACAGACGATATTGAAGGCTACCTAGAAGCCTCTAATATTCAAATAATAACTCTACATCATCTTCAAAACCAATTTGTATTAAAAATTGCTCTTGTCCATCTTGTATTAATTCCTCCAAATCTATTAATACTTTAACTATAGGTCAGAATTTTTACTAGATATTATAGAACATGTAGACAATCCCAAAGCAAAGAAACACTTAATTACGAAATTTTGTGATACATTAAGACAAGATCCAAAACCTTTTATTCCTACAAAAACAAAAATTGATCTTAAAAACATTTTTAAAAGATTTTAAATTATCCAATTCTCGATCAGATCTATCACGACACTATTTTGGAACTTCTCCTTGTCTCCAACAGAATCTTCACCAAATGTACCGAGAAACTACATACATTATTACTCATGATGTTGAAGGGTTGGTCTACGACAACACTACACATACCGATGATGATGGAGATATTCCAGATTTAGTCTTTGGTCCTCTTGCACATGTAAGCACCCCATTTTTACACCCCCTTTAATCCTGGTTAATTAATTTAACCATGGTTAGCTCAATCCGAAGCTAGCTCTGGGTCCAAGCCTTTGGCCCAAAGCCCATCATCCAAGCCCTTAATCTAAAATCATTTCTCTAAAGCCCAAGGCCCATCATTGACCAAGTCAAAGCCCATTCCAACACCCAATGCCCTCACCTCTCTCTCTCTCTCTCTCTCTCTCTCTCCTCACGAGTGCCCACCCTTTCTTTCTTCCTTTTCTCTCTTTTTTTCTTCTTTTTCTCACTTACATAGAATTGGAAACCTAGGTTCTAGGCCTTACAACCCTATACCTTACCTACCCTAGTACCACTCTACATCAAGGTTTGCTCCCCAAAATTTCTATTTCCGTGAAGAGAGAAAAGTTCTTCTCAAGAAGGTGCAAAGCCTACCCTCCCTTAACCTCCTTCTAATTGACAACACACAAACCTAGTCACCTAAGTCTTACAATCCTACACCCTAACCTTTGACCAACCTCTCATCCAATAAGAAAGCCCTATAGCCTTCTTTCTATAAAGAAGAGGTTCCTCATTCAAAGATGGGGGGTCTAATCGTCAATTAAATAAACCTCGTATTAGCTACAATTCCGTAGAATAGTGACTAGTATGGGGTGTCGAACCACAAAAGATTGCGCTAGTTTGATTGCTTTTATCTCAAGATTGATTGTGAGTCAAGGAGTAACAAGTTGATTTGGTTGAATTGATTTTAACCTAAGAGTGGAAATTAAACTAACAAATTCTATTTTAACTAATTAAACTAAGAGTTTTTGATGATATATCAGTGAGAGAAGATCTAGGGCATTCGAATCCACCACTAGCTTCATAACCGGTCTCTAATGCATTTATTCAAGTCCATCACAATGTAAACAATAAGGATGAGAGTGACTACAAGACTCCACTCATCCATCTAGAATGATTCAAGGGATTAGACCCTAGGCATATCCTATCTTCGGTTAGCACGAGTGATACACACTAAATTAAGGTTGTGAAATCACTCGTCTTCCCTTAGCATAAAATATCCTATGATTTAATTCCTCAACAGTAAAAACCATTGCATGAAATCCACATCAATAATCACAGAAAATTAAGATGGATGATTTCAATTTCAATTTAATAAAACCTGAGACAAGGATAGAATCACACTGAAATTGAATATAATCAATAAACTATGGTTATGAATAACCCTCTTATTATGCAATCATTGTTTACAAGTGAATAAAGTAAAAAAAAGTACAGAGAGACACAGTTACTTGGCTAGGCTTTCATCTAAACCCTAGAAAAAAGAATTAGTTCATAGCGAGGGTAAGGGGCACCGCTTTCGATGAAGAACACGAAGAACACGAGCAATCCATCCTCCAACCTTCACAGATCTCCAGAGCCTTCTCTCCTTCAAATCTCAAAATTCAGAACCTTTTGCACTGAAGGATGCTTTTCTTTTTATAGAGAGAGAATCTCCATGAATTGTACCTATAGAAACATCCAAAACAAGCTCAAAAATCTCTTTTTTGCACTTTCTAGCCTCATCAAAACGGTGTCCGCCGATCGATTAGCCAAGAGGCGCCGATCGATCGGTGGTTATAGAGCTCCCAAAACGTTGTCCGCCAATCGATCAGCCAAAATGGCTCCGATTGATCGGTGGTTACAGAATTTGTCTAAACTTCCTTGACAAAAGTTGTAGAGCATTTCGAACCGGTCGTTTTGATATATTATGAGCCTAAATCGGAGCTACGGTTAAGGAGTTATGCCCCGAACACCGAACAATGGTCGTTTTACATTTCCAACTTCTCTTTAGATCGGATCTTTGCTCGGTAGCGATTCCTAAGAGATTTTAAAGCTTGTAAATGATTATTTTTTTCTTTTTTTCCTTGCATGAACCTGAAAATAATAAATACACCCAAGTGAAGTATCGTAATGGATAAATGAGCTCAAAGGGATTAACAAGTGCAGTTTAAGGTGCATAAATGTGTAACAGTTAGCACCGATCACAACCCCAAATTTACATATTGCTAGTTCTCGAGCAATAAAAATAAAACTAAGCTAAACTAAACTACATCCCCTTTCGTGGGATCCCCGATTGCATTTGGCATATACAACAAGCCTTTTAAACCCCTATGTGGCCCTAGTGGACGAGTGAAATCTCGTGAGGATTTACCAGTGACGATACCCAAATACATCAGTATTCCCCTGTAACTCTGCACATATGCTCAAGTATGACATGCACTAGTAAAAATATAATGATACACACATCATAATTCTCTCATTATTAACCGACTTTATCCTTGACTCTCCATATTCTCAATTTCACACAATCTTACACAATTCTGAACATTTAAGCTTATTTAAAGATTGGTCATTTGTCTCATTTGATGTGTAGTGTGACTATCAATTGAATATGTGATCTCAACATTTTCTTTCAACAGATGTTCTATCACCCCTTCTGTTATCAGATTTCCCATCAATTTCATTACTGACCCAAGGCTTTTTTTTGACACTTTTTTTTTCTTTTTATTGAATGAGTAGACTGTGCAGAGTCTAAGTTTATTAAGCTTTCTAGACAACCCGTGTAGCAAGTGTTAGGCCAATGACTCCCAAACCAAATGATCTTAGGGCACCAGGTGTTAAGACACCCCTAGGGCTTATTAACTTGAGTCAAATAGGCTCCGAACTTAGACTAGTCACTCTGGATAAATGTTTGTTCCAAACCTCCACTGTTTGACGCGAATACTCTCTGCTTAGTGAGGCAGGAGGCCCGGTTACTAGGTAGGAGTTCGGTTTAAAGATTGAATAATATTAGTGGAGGTACAACTTTTATGTGATTTTTTTTTAATCCTTTCCAGAGTTCACACGGTTTGACGCGAACATTCTCTGCTTAACTAGGCAAGAGGCCTGGTTACTAAGTGCAAACCTAGTCAAGTAATCATTTGTGTCATTAAAAATTTCTCAATTTAGCCGAGGGTGGTTTTCAATTTATAAGTCACCTAACTTCTTCAGAGGTTTCAAAAACATCAATTGATTGATTCAATTTCAAACCCCACAAGACAATATGGTAGAGTGCTCGTGCAATTTCTCAAGGTGACTCATAACTTCATAAATTTTCAGCAAAGTTCAGTCAATAGTAAGAATTGTATCTATTTGGGATCATGTGTTCTCAAATGAAGTCAATCAATAATGAGTGGATTATAACATATGTATCACAATTTAGATTCAAAAATAGATCAATTTTGCAATTTCATTTGTTTGCACGCCCTACCCTCTTGCATGGATGCTTAGTCAGCAAATAATGACAGTTATTTCCCAACCCCAAACTTAAAGATTACATTGTCCTCAATGTAAAAAGAATTAAAGCACAAGTAAGGTGGAACAATAATACCTGACAGGTGAAGGCAATCCATACATAAAAGATGAAGAAGGAGGAAGAAGAGAAGATTTATCAAGCAGAGATCACCCCAAACTTCATGAAAACTGTATCTTGCAGGGTTAGTGAGAAAGAAAGCGCACACAGGAAGAAACCAAAGATGTCAATATATAAATCAATGTAGAAAAAGACATCCAAAGTACAACAAGGAGCAAAAAAAAAAAAAATTTTGGGATCAATAAAAAACTGGGGGGGTGGAGAACCACCCCAAACTTAGACTCAAGTAAGTCTACAAAAATATTGGGTTACCTCCCAACAAGCGCTAAGTTTATTGTCTTCAGCCGGACGCAGTACAACTCTCAACCGTCTACCTAGACGGGATCCAACCACTCAATGAATTCGTTCATCATCTCATTCTTAATGCCCTCAACAAAGGGTTGGTGAAGTTGGGCTTTGGCTTTGAGTACACGCCTATCCATGTCAAAAAATTTGGAGACCATAAACTTTTGAAAGGTTGCAGGAGTATAATATAACTTGCAAGACTTGCACTTAGTGGAAAAATGGTTGAATAAGCATAGGCATGTAATTCTCACTTTATACTTCTCAAACTGAAAGCCCTTGAGATTGATGAAGGGTAACAAATAATTGATATCTTCTTTAGGCTTTGCTTCATTGGTCCGGGGGCTTGAGATGAGCGAGTGATGCCTCTAAGGCATTCTCAGTTAAGGCATAAGGAGGGGTCTCCTCAATTATTGCATCACTTACATTCACCATAAAACATTCCTCGCCCTTCTGTTATTGTTCGGGTGTGGTGAAAATGTTCAACCGAACTTTCATGTTACCAAATAACACATTCATTACCCCGGTCCTACAATTTATACAAGCATTGGCCATGGCCAAGAAAGGACGACCAAGGATGACTGGAATTTGGCTTTTTGAATTATGCACGGGTTCCATGTCAACGACAAGAAAGTCGACCAGAAAGTAAAATTTGTCAACTTTGATAAGAACATCTTCAATCACCCCGCGAGGCTTTTTCATAGATCTATCCTCCAATTACAACATGACGGATGTAGGTTGAAGCTCTCCTAAGCCTAGTTGCTTATACACCGAGAATGATAACAAATTAACACTTGCTCCTAAATCCAAGAGTGCTCGATTAATGGAGTGATCTCCAATAATACATGAAATTGTAAGAGCACCAGGATCCTTGAATTTAGGAGGAGTGTTGTGTTGGATAATGGAGCTCACTTGCTTGGTGAGAAGGACCTTCTTGGACACATGAGTCCAAGATTTACGCTTTTGAGTGCATAGGTCTTTAAGAAACTTGGCATAAGCCAGGACTTGCTTAATAGCATCTATGAGTAGGAGGTTGATCTTGACTTGTTTAAAGACCTCCATCATATCATCAACTTTGGCTCCCTTTTTTTCAAAAGGGGAGGGATCTTTTAAGCACTGAGGGTAAGGAGCTTTAGGCATATAAGATGCCGGGGGAGTAGGAATAGATAAAGATGGGGAAAGACCTTGGTCCTTCTCAAAGACACTCGCCCCCTCTCCTTTGGATTTTGGTGGCTCCACCATGGCCTCTTCTTCTTCACTCATCTTCTCCCTAACCTGGTTATCAACTACCTTCCCACTTCTTAGGGTGGTAATGGCAAGAATATGCTCAGGATGAGTTTCATTGTGTTGAGCATCATCAACCATGTTTACACCCCTAGGGTTGCTCACTGGTTGGCTTGGAAGCTTCCCTTCCTCTCTCTTGTATATGGCATTGGCTAATTGTCTCACTTGGGACTCAAGCCTATGGATAGATTGGGAATGAAAGTACAGCAATTGGGTGTTGGCCTCCAACCCTTTTAGAGCATTCAACACTTTCTCCTCGAAAGATGAGTTCCTTTGAGGGGGAAGAGGATTGGAGTGTTGGAATTGTTGTTGGGATTGGTAATTGGGCGGAGTTTGGAAAGGTCGATTATTTGACCTTTGATGTTGGGAAAAAGAATTTCCTTGAGCTTGGAAGGATGTGTTCCCTTGAGCTTGTGGCTGCCATGAGAAATTAGGATGATTTCTCCACCCCGGGTTATACGTGTTTAAGTAAGGATCATTACCCGAGTGAGCATAGGCAGCATTAGCATGCACTTGAACGAATTCTGGAAATTGATTTGCAGCAGGACACTCATGCACATAATGTGCAGGACTAGAATAGATAGGGCACACCTCTCTCTGATTGGGAGTTGGTTGAGAGGGTGTGTAGAAAGATTGCCCAACAGTCATTAGTTGGTCTAATTTCTGAGACAACTCATCCACTTTAGAAGAGACATCATTAGAAGTGCCCACTTCATAGATGCCTCGCTTTGGATGTGAAGTGGAATTTTGTCTCTCAGAACGATTGGAAGAAGCATGGTGTAAGGTGTTTTCACTCAAATTGTCAAATAATTCTCATGTTTGCACCTCGCTCTTTGTCATAAATGTCCCCCCACATGAGAAATCAACCATATGTCTGTTAAATTGAGATAGACCGTCATAAAAATACTAGACAAGTTGTCATTTAGGAATCTGATGGTAATCGTAAGAATTGGTCATTACGACTAACTGATGCGCTATGGGCTTACCGTACAACTTTCAATACCCCAATTGGAATGTCTCCATATCAAATTTTCTTTGGAAGAGCTTGTCACTTGCCTGTTGAATTGGAACACAAGGCTTACTGGGCGATGAAGACACTCAATTTTGATTTGGAGAAAGCAGGCTCGCTTCGCAAACTCCAACTGGATGAGTTGGACGAAATCCGAAATGATGCTTACGAGAGTGCCAAAATTTACAAGGAAAGAATGAAGGTTTTTCATGATAACCATATTCTTCGAAAATCTTTTGAGCCTTCTCAAAAAGTTCTTTTGTATAATTCTCATATGCATCTATTTCCTGGTAAGCTTCGATCTCATTGGACCGGCCCTTTCATTGTGAAAACGGTTTACCCTTATGGAACTGTCGAGATTGAGAATCCTGGAAACGGTAATGTTTTTAAAGTCAATGGTCAACGATTGAAACCGTTTTTGGAGAATTTCACCCCAGATGTTGAGTCCACAACTCTGGAAGATCCCGTTTATCCTGATTGATCATTTCTCTCACTTGAGGAGAACTTTTGTGTATACTATGCATTTTTTTTTTTTTTTACTTGATTTATTTTCTCTTTTAGTTTGATTGATTAGTTCATATCCCTATGATGTTTCATACTCTCTATCTATTTTTGATCTCTCAAGGTTATATTTCTTATAATCTCTATTTGAAACATTGAGGACAATGTTCGATTTAGGTTGGGGGTGTAGATTTGTGCTTTATTGTTGGGATAATCTCTGCTAATAGTAGACCATTGCATTCTTCCTTTACAAAAAAAAAAATTGTGTTTCTGTCTTGGCTACTGTCTATTTCTTCTTTGCCCTATTGAGCTATTGAATTTTGGATTATAAAGGCACACGATGAAAATCTTTAAGAAGCTCAATTCCAGCTGTTTACAATGAAAAGTCTTTGTTACTAATTCTCAATTAGTGAAAATTATAAATTGCTGAATTTTTGAACTTTCACTACAATCTGACTCAATTTCTAGAGCTATGTTGAATTTGGTAGTTGTTGACTTGATAATTGTCTGGAATGTAGGGAGAAACCAAGTCTGATGAACTATGACTATCTTGTTCACTTGGTTTGCTGGTAAGAAGAAAAACAGAACTGGGTTATGATGAAGTCATGGAAAGAAACCAGTGAATTAGACCAGGTACTTTGAAAAGGGCTACCTCTTGTCAGGTCTTTGAAAAAAAAAAAAAGGGAAAAGAAAGAAAGAAAAAGGATATGGACATTCAAAAATGTGCTCCCAATGTTGAAATATCAGTTTGTTTTGCTATGACCTTGTTAAAACAAGTTGGGTGAAAGCCGTCATTGTAAAAAAGCGAATAAACTGGAATATCGCAGATAAAGCCCATGAGGTATTAAGGTGAATATCCACAACTTTCGTGATCCTGGACAGATTAGCTTAGTTTTGAATCGGATCCTTAGGCCAACCCGACCATTCTGTGGTGATTAAAAAGTTGGCTCTGCTTAAGGAAATCGATACTTTGGATATTTGTCAGATTACACATGCACTCAAAATTTTCTAAATGTTGACTTAGTGATTTGGACTTTATTTAGAATGCTGGAATATATGGCTAAAATATAATGAAAACCAGTGCCCTAATAATTCTAAATTTGATGCCTTGATTAGACTGTGCCACATGAAGAAGTTTATTATGAGTAATTTTTGTTCTTCTTCAATTATTTTGAATAGATAAATCTGTTTTGAAAAGAAGGAGGATTGTCAGTCATGCTTTACAGTTATTATCCTGATTAATTGATTGACTATATTCTGCCTCTTAAATCTGAGTTGAAATCATTGTCACAGCTGGGTGATGCTACTGAGAGATGAACTGAGATTCTTTCAAAATTTATTGTTGTTATGCACGATGAAAGTTTTCTGCTTGTCTCATGGAATTTAAATGATGATACTTTGATATTGCTTCTTCGCATTCTTTTTGCTCTCTTTTATGGCAGAGAGCAGAGCCAGTATGGCTGCTTTTCAGACAAAGACTAGAGATATCCTACAGAGCCTCCATTCAATCATCAGAGAGAGACTGTCTGCACTTGAATCTAGGATGGACAGCATCCAGGGTGAAATCAAGAAAAGTACTGAGTCTATGGAGCCTAAATTTGATGAGATTGAGATATCAGGGGAAGTAACCAAAAATAGGGTAGATTCCATACTATCCTTGATAGAGAGAAAAGCTGTAGATGCTATGGAGTAAGGCTTGCAGCTGAATGATTTGGTGACCATGATGAAAGGAAAGGTAGAAGGCACTGAAAAATAGATTAGGACTCAAGGTCCAACTATTTCTCAGATGTCCTCTCTTCTAGGAAACCAAGTCCCTATCATTCACCAAATGGCCACTCAATTAACTCAGCTCTCCATTGAAGTTTCAAATGTGAAAAAGCAGTCTTTTCAAGTGGTCAAAGGAGAAGCTTCTTCATCTCAAGCCCCAAAATCCTTCAAGATTCACTCTAGTCCTCCATCCCCCACTGATATTTCTAGTCATAGTGACAGTGATGACTCTGATGATTCGGATGAAGGTCCTACCAAAGACCTTTTATATAAACTCAAGAAGCTCAAGAAGAAGCAAGCAGAGGATGGGTTGTAATAAAAAAATTTCTTTCTTCCTTTTGATGATGCTAAGGGGGGGAATGTAATGTATTGGGTGAAATGTAATACTTTTTGTTTTGACATTGAATGAAATGTATACCTTTTGAATCTATCTTTTTAACACTGTTTAAATGCAATACCTTTTGCATTTTATGAAATTGATAATTATGGAACTTCTCTTAGTTCAAGATTTACCTTGTTTAATTTATTATCATGGAACCTCTCTTGATTATTTGATTTGTTATGAAAAATGAAAATATGATAATTACCTTTGTGGAACTTCTCTTGGTTTTAAATCATTATGATACACTTCTTGAAATGACTAAATTATGCTTCCAAATTAAAATCTATTACAAATACATATGTTTAGGAGGAGCTTTCCTCAAATCTTTATTAAAATTATATTCTGAGGGAGAGTGCAATCCTATTTCATTATATTATTATGTTATCATTAAAAATGGAGAGATTGTTAGCCTCAAGGTTACAACCTTGGATACCCTTAATAATTTTAATAATAACACAATAATGAAATGAAACTAATGGTACATATAATTCTGTTTAGTGCTGGACCTTTTCAGATTATAAGAAAATAAGCACTTCTCTCAAGGCAAAAAGAATGAAAGTTATTCAAGAAAGTATTCAACTCAAGTAAAAATTAAGATTCAAAGTTGTGCCCAAAGTCCAAGTCGGGTCCCTTGAAGACAAAGCCAAATCACAAGACCCAAGATCAAGTCGAAGATCAGCTCTCAAGAGGCTTATAAATTTATTTTTATTTATTTATTTTGAGAGTGTCTAGGACTTATGTAAGAAGTCCTCATAATATGGTAAGTTGAAAGCTCAAAATGCCTAGATTGACCATAGGAGCCTAGGACATATATTGGACATCATTCTAAGGCTCTAAAAATTCATAAAAATCATGTTAAAGAAAATCCAAATGATCTAGAAATTCATTCTCATCATCAAGGTCTGATCCAAAAAGAGAAAAACAAAATTTTACTCTGAATTCGTCTACGAAATCACAAAGGAAATTTGACTTCGGCGACGAAATGGAGACAGAAAAACTTCTTGTGCTTTCTGTTCTTGAATTTGGCAACGAATTGAACTGGTGACCCAGATTCGTCGACGAAATGAAGCCTGAATCAGAAAAATGTTATAACAGCTATTTTTCAACGACCTTATTTGCATTTAATGATTCACCAACAGTCATATTGGATCATGAGTAATAAAAGGAGTTCATTTATGAACAAAATAAGCATCTTGATTAGTGCAATAACTCCAATCATTTACTCTGTCACTTACATTGATTTCATCATCGATCATACACTTAGAAATCTCCAAAATCTCTTTTGAGCTATTCAACTTCATTTATTTGAGAGATTTCATTAGATTTTTTGTCCACTATTATTCAACTCATTTCAGGAGCATTCAATTTGGATTCTTATATCCACAAATCTTTTATTGAAGAAAGTCAAGAATCTTGCATTTGAAGCAGTTGCTTCATTTCAGCAAGAGAGGGAAGAGCTCTTGCGTGGTAAAGGTTTCAATCCGGCCTAAAGGAGGGTGTGTAATGGCTCTGTCTTGACCTGGAGGAGAGGCTATAACAGATTAGGCTTCACCTGTGAAGAAGTCTGTGTGATTTAAAGAATCGTGATGAATCCTCTAACTAGAATAGCTTGAGGCGAGGAGTAGGCTGGATTTGCTGAACCTCATGAACAAATCTTGGTGTTTGATTTTCTAACTCTTCTCTTTTAATTTCTATATTGCTTCGATTAATTTTAGTTGCATTTAAAATAATTTCACATAAAAGACTTGGTGTCTAAAAATTTAAATATGTCATAGACCTTATTTACCTGGCCAACATGAGTCTCACATACAAACATACAGGGTTATATTTTCACTGTTGGTATTTTTTTTCTCCATGCTTCACAGGTTATTTGGTTTAGCATGTGCAGATTATAGGTTACAGACACAGAATTACATCACAATTTTATGGGTCTTTGTTTTTGAGTTATGTAAAAGACATTCTTTCCATTTTTGAATCATTTGGGAAAGTTCGTACCTAGTATGTGAGTCAGTTGGTTTTTGACCCGGAATTGCCAAAAGGGGAGATTGTAAATCCTAATTTGATTTGGCAAATTCCGTGATCAAAACTTAGGTCATTTGTAGGTATGAGTCTTAGTTCAACTAGTCATGGGTTATGAAGTTTGGTGAAGCTGAAGAAAATTGAAGAATTCATCATTTAAGCTCCGCTTCCGGTTTTAGGAAAGTAAGAGACTTAGTAACCTAATACCTAGGTTGTAAATTGACTTAAATCACATGAAAATTATCCTAGGTGATTAGTTTAGACTTGGGGAAAATTCCCAAGGTTATGTTGGTGTTATTTCATGCAAATTGGCAAGCTGGTAGGCTTATTCTGACCAACTGATCGACCGGTCAAGATGGGCGGTCGACCCCTAGCCAATCGATTGACCACTCATCCTGACCGGTAGACTGCTACTTGCACTAATTTCTTAGGGAAAATTTTCTAGAGAGACCAATTGGGACCGGTCGATGCCTCAAACGAGCGATCGACCCCTAGTGGACTGATCGACCACTCCTTTTGAGGGGTCGATCCGTCTTGCTTGTTTTAAATCTTCTAGTACAACTAGAACTCTATTAACCCTATAAATACACATTTGAAAGACCTAATCCGTGTGGATTTAATATTTTTGTCAGAGTGGAGGCTAGAGAACTCTTCCCTAGGGTTTTCATTGTTCTTCATTGATCATTGTTGATCCCTCCTCTGACAACCTCTGTAGAGAATGCAAGATTATATTTTTCATTCTTAGATCTTGCATTGTGAGATCTTTATGTTTTTAAGATCCCTCTAGAGACTTGCTATATTAAATTAATTCATCAACCCTTAACACACAAGAAGTGTGTTCGGCCAGTGTGTGATCCGGAGCCTTTGTGGAAGGAGATCGATCTTCGAAGATCGTGAATTGAAGTAGCTTCAAGAAGATTTGGCCGGTGTAGAACCGGTGCTACTGTGGCAAAGAACGAACCAGCTGGTTTGTGGACTACATGATGAAGACTTGTACCAAGGAACGTAGTGTCATGTCCGTGTTAGGTAAGGTCTTAGTCTTGTACTTTATATCTTTCTCTTATTGGATTGTTTTACTGGACGAGGTCCCATGGTTTTTCCCCAAATGGGTTTCCAGGTAAAATCTTTGTGTGCTAGATTGTGAATGTGTGTATATTTGTGATAGAGACACTACAACATTCAATGATTAACTAGAGAAAGATCAAAATCACCATGAACCGCTAGACTTACTCTTACTCTCATATCAAAGAGATAGAAGATGGGTGCATTGAGATTTTTAAACTGATCAGCTAATCATTATTTAATTTGATATCTTTGTAGGATGGTTATGTAGTGCTGGTGACTCGTCCGGACAATCGTTCCATGAGTGATTTATGAAAGTGTTTCTATTTTATTCGAGCTGTAATTCTGGGATTCAAGATCATAGAAGCAAGCGCAATTTTATACAGTGATGATGTAGGAGTGAAGACGATGGATATGAGTAACGTTAGTATCAAGCATAAAGGGTACAAGTGGACTCTATCATGCGAACGAAATATGAAGTTATATGGGAAATCAAGGAAGACGAGTATAGTGATGGAGGGTAATCAGATTCATATACTAGGTTTGAAGTGGAGTATCCAGAATGCCATTACTTCTCTTCCCCCACTTGGTTTAGGATGTTGTGTGAACTGAAGGATCAGATGCACTTATTTGTTTAGTAGAACTATTCTTTTTTAGTTTTTAATGTTGTATAAATTGAAGGATCAGATACAGTAGAATAATTCTGTTTTTAGTTTAGGATTTTGTATGAATTGAAGGATGAGATACACTTTTTTTTTGTTCACTTACTTGTTAAGTAGAATTATTCTTTTTTAGTTTATGCAATTGAGTTTTGGTTGACATTGATGATGAGTGAGCTAAATGTTCAATCAGATGTAATTAGATGTATAAAATTCCCAAGTAAGAGTTGTAGGCATGGGTCTTGTTGACTCGTTAAACAGTCTGATACAACCCCTTGGTGGATATATTCGATTTGGAGCCAAATCATCTACGGTGATAACCGGATTTGGCAAATCCGGTTATCACCCCTAGAGGTCGCCACGTGTCTCCTTTGACATCGCTTAACCGTGGGTAAGGTTCACCCACCCCTAGGGTTCACCCACTCATCCTTGGTTTTTTTTTTAAAAATATTAATTCTTTTTTAAAAATTAAAAAACTGTTTTTAGAGTTTTTTTAATATTAAAAACAGTTTTTTAATTTTAAAAAAAGAATTAATATTTTTTTAAATAAAACAAGGATGGGTGGGTGAACCTTACCCATGGTTAAGGGGTGTCAAAGGAGACACATGGCGACCTCTAGGGGTGATATCCGGATTTGCCAAATCCGGTTATCACAGTAGAGGATTTGACTTCATTTGATTTTGGGGTTGGATAACTATTGGTTCATGTGGACTCTATTATTGATTTGACCCAATTAATATAGCCTAATTTACACTGTGGGGTTAGCCCAATGGTAGTGTATCCCTTCACTAGGAGGGAGGTTCTGGGATCAATCCTGAGGGGTGCGTCGCTACCTTTTGTCAAGCTTCCAATATTAGGCCTTGCCTTCATGTACAGATACTAACACTACTGAAACTTGAATTGTACCCCTTAGAAAACTTATGCTTTTTTGAAGGGGAGTTAGGATCATATTCAATCATGATTAAGAGTTCAATTGCACGCACAGGTCAACACGTGTCCCTTTTAACACTCATTAGTTATGGTTGAGATTTACTAACCCTTAGGATTCAACAATTTAATATTGGGTTTTAGAAAAAGGAGTGCTAGGCCATTCACATTTATTCCAAAAATTTCCATTGACGCAATATGGGGCTAATACATGGAAATTTTTCATTATTTTAATATTTAAAAAGTACAAATCAGAGAATGTGTGACATTTGTAGCGCCCCAGGTGCATCTTTGAAAGATTTGCAACTGGGGCTAGCAAAATCCTTTAGTAAAATATTTAACCTTAAGAATTAAAACTTATTAACCAGAGTTAAAAAGGCTCTATAAGTGCGATTGAACTTGGGAGTTCAATCGCAGTTAAACAAGGTCCAAACTTTTTAAGAGTTGCTAACCAATACACAGTGCACCTCAAACCCAAATCAAGTAGAAAACCGGTTTGGTCATATTTGTTATGACGGTTTGATCTGATCCATTTCCAAAATTATCTCAAACAGCGGGCCTTGGGCTAAGAAGCACTTAAATTTGTGAAAGAAACATCCAAAGGCCTTTTGCCCGCCAGGATTGTCCGACAACTCCATGGGTAATACAGACAATTATATGCGCAAAAACATTGGGCTTGCGGGGCACATAAACAAGACGATGGCGAGGGATGCGTGAAATCTCCTCGCGTACATCCTCTAACAACACTACAATTTCAGCCAGGCCAGTTTTGTTAGGATTGTTAAATGCATTTATGGTAATTTCAAAGTTGTAATTAGGCTAAATTTTGCAATTATATGCGCAAAAACATTGGACTTGCAGGTCACATAAACAAGACGATGGCGAGGGATGTGTGAAATCTCCTTGCGGACATCCTCTAACAACGCTACAATTTCAGCCAGGCCGGTTTGGTTAGGATTGTTAAAAGCATTTACGATAAGTTCAAAGTTGTAATTAGATTCACTCATTGTTAGGGTTGACATTAATGTTGAGTGAGCTAAATGAGCAATCCCATGTAATTATATGTATAAAATTCCCAAGTAACAGTTGTAGAAATAGGTCCAGCTAGTTGACCCGTTAAATCATGGTCAGAACCCTTTGGTGAATACATTTGATTTTACCTTATAAGTTCATGTGGATTCATTTTTTTTATTGATTTAACCTAATTAATATTGTTCTAACTTATTCCTTATTAAGGCAACGGATTTTCCCGACAAATGCCCAAGTATTACTTTGAGCATCAATCTTTGCATGAGCGTGTGGGAAGACATTTCACTAAGGAGGTGATAACATGCCGTTGGATGGTGCACGCACACCTCCCAAGCTCGCCACGTATCCTCGTTGACACCCATTAACTGTGGTTAAGAATATTCATTCATTTTTAGGGTTAAATAATATAATTTTGGTTTTTAGAAAAATATTCAAAAAAAAAGTTAAATTACATGAGTGAGTGAATCTAAGCAAGGTTAATTTTTTAAAAATATTTTTTCTAAAAATCAAGTTTAGATTATTTAATCCTAAGAATGAGTGAATTTTAACCACAATTAATGAATATAGAAAAAGAAACATGTTGAGCTTGAGAAGTGTGCATGCACCGCATAACAATGCATACGAAAGCATGCTATCAACTCTTTAGTTAAATGCCTTTCCCATCATTTCGTAAAGAGCGATGCCTGAGTGTAATACTCGGGCATCAGTCCGAAGAAATCTATTGCCCTTTTTAAGAGTTGCTAATCAATATACACAAGCATCGAATTACCTTTGACGCACGCCTGAGACTAGGCCTCGGGCGTCCATTCATCATCCGGCATTTGGTGCTAAAAAGGGAAGAAATCATTTCATTTTCTCCCATGTTTTTTGACTTCTCCCGCATTGATATCTCTCCTCCTTTTTCTCCCTTTATTATCACCACATGGCAGGTGATGAATGTACACCTGAGGACCAACCTCAGGCGTGCCGCCAGAGGTAATCCGATGTCATACACACGACCATTACAAGGTCCACCTCTCAAGCCCAAATCAAGTAGAACATGTCATATTTGAAACTTTTATGGGGGCGTTTAGATGGGATTGCATTAGCCAAAATCAATTGTGATAAGAATTGATCGCCACCTATAAAACAGCCGGCCCTGTTGCTTATGTAAGAATCACTTAAATATGTAAAAGAATCCCAAGTCTAAGGTTGTTGAAGTGGAACGTCCCATCGCCAGCGACCCCAAGCACTAAGGCTAGTGGTGTCAATGGGTTGGGCTTGGATTCAATTTTTATGATTTATGAATAGGTCCGGCAAGTTTAATTATAAGAGGGTTTTGGGAACCCGAATTCAACCCGTTGATACCCTTAACTAATGATTTGCTTGTTTAGAGGGAGAACATTTATGGGAAAAAAATTATTGAAAATAATCTCTTTTTTTCCCATATTTTTTGAACTATAAATTAATATTAAAAAATTATTTACAACATGCTAACTGCTAAGCACAAAAATTTGCTTTTCTAAAAAACCATAAAAAAATAAAAATTCCTAGCACCTATTTTCATTCCAAACCAACGCAGCCTAAAGAAATAAAATATGTTTATGCGTCCAAGTCAAAAGTAAGAAACGCGTATTACATTTCAAAGGAGTTCTCATTCAAACCCCATCTTTGAGCACCTTTGGTTGGTAAAAGATGTTAGTGGAGCCGTTATTGACATTTTTGTGAAGAGAAGAAGATTAGGAGGACATGCATTTGCAGCACTTCTGCTGGAAGAAGGTTGGTTGAATCGTTACTTCACGTCTCTATAACAAATTGATTTGTTTTTTTAATAAAACATTCCTCGAGTCAGCGACGCGGGATAGTCAATTAAGCCTATTGAGTTTATATAAAACATTCATTGAGTTTAATTAATATACAAACACCGAATTTGATTAGTATCTATCTAACTTTATAGAATTATAAGAAGCTTCTTGGTCTTGGACAACTAAAGATACAAAATAGTTTGAAGAGGCCTTTACTAATTCCCATCATTATCAAATCTCGATTTACTTAACTTTGAAGAGGCCTTTACTAATTCCCATCATTATCAAATTAATTGGTTGCTAGCCTTGGGCATAGCCCGAGACCCCATGAGGCAGGTTCGATGCCCAATGAATAGGGCCAGCCCAATCTGAGCTCTTAGAGTCATGAAATTTGACAGCAATGTTCTTTGTAGTCCAAAGCTATAAAAAATCAATAAACCGTCGACACATATAAAAAAATGAACGTTTTACCTAAGGAAAGAGTCTTATCCTCCTACGTTTCCCAAAAAAGAAAACCAATTTAAAGTCTTTCAAGGAAAATGACTCTCATTCGTATTAAGTTTCTCTAAAATAAGATAAACCAACTGTCTTAGACATATGACCATCTTTAAGGAGAGTTGATCTCTTTTGATTTCCTAAAAAGAAGGAAGTCAAAGGGGAATCCAAAAAGGACTCTCTAAAAGATATAAAAATAAAGTTTCTCAATAAAACTCTCATGAAGCAAAAATCCGAATAAACAAAAACCCCACACGAAGAAGAGAATAGAGAGAAAAAGAGATTTTTTTTTTTTTTTTGCAGGAAAATAGCTATAAAAGAGGAAGAAGAAGAATCTCACATCAATGGAGAATATCAAACGAACCCCCAATATGACCACCTCTTTTTTTTTTTTATACAAAGACCTCTATGAGATATCCTGTAATGCCTACATGGGATTTAGGTAACCCCATTGAATAAATTAATATTTTATTCTTCTTTAATTTTTTTTCTTAATTAAAGGTTCTTCCTCAAATCGTGAAGGTAATTAACAATCTGGGTTTATTCAGATTGGAAGGATAGTCCCCCACACAAAATAATAAACTCCATACAACAATAGAGGTAATTTGACACACAATGAAATTTACGCATTACAACATACTTTACATTTTTATTACCTAAAAGGACATGCTTTTGACATATTTACCAAATAAAGGCATGATTTTCATTTTAATTACCTAAAAGGGTATGCTTTTGACATATTTACCCCTTAGCTATGAATATAAAACCCAAACCGGATAAGAGTAATATCAATGTTATTAGAACCGAACTGGTCACCGAACTGGCGGCCGGTTCCCGGTTTAGGTTTTTGGTTAAAATGTTTGATGTTTTAACCCTAAACCGTAATATTGGAGTACATACCCTATTGGTAAAACTTTTCAAATCATGCCATTTTTAATGAAATTTTTTATTTATGGTGACTAAACGGTACTTATCTCTAAAAAAATTGTCTGAAATAATGTTTAAATAAATAAAAAAAAACAGATTTGACGTTTACTTGGATAAAGTTTTTCTGATGTGTCGGTAGCTTGTTGGTCCTTTGTAATAGGCTACAAAGACCATTGCTACCAAATTTCACTTGGGGTCTTGTATAAAGTGTGGTGGAATATACTCAACGAACAATCGAAAACAAATATGAAGGCATTCAAAACGAACAAAGTGAAAATAAACTAGAATGCAATCACACAAGACACAAGCAATTACGTGGGTTCAGCCTAAGCCTATGTCCACGAGCAATGACGATCAAAGTCCTTCACTATGAGAAACACAAAGAGGTTACATAGATCAATTTCTCGCAACCTCTCATACAAAATTGTTTTTCTCTTAATAGAAACCCTTGACCAATTATTATATTATATACTCGATCAATAACAGAATTAGAAACATACTCTAAGTACAATTAGGAAACCTCAAAAAATTTCCGACTATACGGACTCGTGTGTGCATGCGCCAACACTCATCGAGGGAGCATGGGTGTACAATCTTCTAATTTGAACCAACACTCAACACAAAGGGCCAGGATAGGAGCTACCCCACCTCGTATTGATGATTTTTTAAAGGGAAAAGTTGGGGCTAAGGAGGCACAAGTGCGGATATTTACCCCCCCCCCCCCCAAAAAAATCACACGTAATAATGGAGGTGCAAGTGCCTAGGGGATATGGAGAAAAATAAAAAAAAAGTCTTGCCCAGCAGAGCACAACTCAACTAGGAATTCAGCTCCTTGATTTTGTTTCTCTATAGTAGAAAACAAAGGTTATCTACACTCTCAACTTGGCTAGGAAATCAGCTCCTTGATTTTGTTTCTCTATAGTAAAAAACGAGGTTATTGCCCAAAATGATGAAGGAATGTCATCTTCTAAAGGAAAACGGTTGCTTCTTATGCAGGACATAAATTTCAAACAAAGGTACAACGAATAAATTTCGGGAAAAGATGTCATTTTTGAATTCTACAAATTGACAATCAATGTTCAAAAGTTTATAACTTTCTACTAAATATTGGATCGAGAATCCATCAGATGCGTTGATAATATTTTTTTTTGAGATCTACAACAATTATTTCACAAAGATTTTCAAGATTTTAATATTTATCATGTCAAAATTGAGTTTTAAATTTTAGATGTAAAATTAGTGACAAAAATTAAATATATATTAGGTATTTTAAAATTGTGCTTAAGTTGTTTTAGATGTAAAATTCAGATTAGTTGATTAGCTACCAAGTTAGTTTTTAAGGGTTTCTTTTATATAAATAGTTGCAATGAGAGCAATGTTAAGGAGATATTTGAATTATTGAATGAGAATTGATCTTATTTTTCTTTGTGTTTTTTTTTTTTTATGAATTTTTGAGTTGCTTGAATTAGCACATTACAAGAGGGGTTTTCTATGTTTGCCCTAAAACTTTAGGCTTTGACGGTCATATAATATTTTTATATTTTTTTACCTCCTACTGTAGAGAAACTTCCCGCAGTGAAGGCAGCTTTCTGTCAGTGCATTGCATTCCATGGCCGCTTCAGAGTCCGACACCATCCAAAGCCTCGGATTGATGATGATTGATTGGTCATTGCCATCTTGTATGACCTTATACCTTGTGCTCTCTTTCCACGCCTTGAATGGTGTATCATGCATGCGTGCAATCTAGATCTTAAATCAAAAATCGATTAGACAGAATTATGTTACATCATTTGAATGTTAGGAGAAGGTAAGCTTTCAATCACGTCCAGAATAGGAACACCATGGATGCTGGGCAAACCAAGACTAACATTTTAAGCAAGACCTGTGGGGTCACTAAGCCCATGAAAACTACAATTTCTTCCGCTGCAAATGTGAAAGCCGAGGAAGTACATGAATAAAACACCTGAATTTTCTCCCGGTGCAAATGAGCAATGCTAATAAGCAACACCAAGTCCCATTATTTGGCTTGAATGGATTGTCATGTTCGCCAACTGCTCCTTAGAAAAAATATGAATCAATAAATGCCGATGACAAATTAGTCAGCCAGTGATATTGAACTGTAACAGCCTATAGAGAAGCTAACATGGTGGCCGACTCATTAGCAAGTTTGGCACGACAACTTCTGGAGGAGGCTAGTAATTACTTATGGAAGTGATGAGAATTGTAATAGACAAGTGTTCTAGGATTTTCTTTTCCTAGGCAGGGTATAGCCAGTCGCTGTTTTTTACTTTGGAAAGTGATTAAAAACTCTTTGAGAGTTGGACCATTGGAAAATCCAATGGTGACAAGCAATAAGTGGGGGCTATCATTTAAATGATGAAGTCAAATCCTCTACAGTGGATTTGGCAAATCTGGTTATCACCCTTTGAGGTGACCACATGTCCCCCTTGACAACCCCTTAACTGTGGTTCAGATTCACCCACCCTTAGGGTTCACTCACCCATCCTTGGTTTTTAGAAAAAAAAATATTAATTATATTTTTTTAATATTTTAATATTAAAAAAACTCTAAAACCAGTTTTTTTATTTTAAAACATATAATTAATATTTTTTAAAAAAACCAAGGATGAGTGGGTGCACGTTAGGGGTGGGTGAATCTGAACCATAGTTAAGGGTTGTCAAGGGGGGCGGGACACGTGGCCACCTCAAAGGGTGATAACCGGATTTGCCAAATCTGGTGATAACCGTAGAGGATTTGACTCCTTAAATGATGGGCCCTACTTATTGTTTGACACTATTGATGGGCCCCACTTATTTCTTGATATCGTTGGATTTTCAATGAGTAAGTATTTAAGGAGGCATCCACCAATGAGGTGGTGCCTTTGGTTTGGCAATGGATTTCATGGGTACGATAACTATTTCCCATTTTCAATCCAATAGATAGTAGGTGCTATCAAGAGTTTTAAATATCTTCCCTCTTTTTTTTTACTTATTTTTTTTCATTTTAAGTCACTTCCCTCTTTTTTTTACTTAATTTTTTCATTTTGATTTTTCAATCCAATAGATAGTAGGGCAAATTAAATGACAATGAGAAAAAAATATTTAATATTTTTTGGTTAAAATGTTTAATATGATCTTCAATAAGTTGAATTTATGAAATTCAATGGGCAGCCAATTAGGGAGCACAGGTACGACGATACTTAGATACGGCGATATGATACAGGTACGGTGATACGACAGAAGTTATGAAAAATAACTAAGTTTTACTTTAAAGTGCCGTATCCGATACGACGATACAAATACGTTTCCATTTTTAAAGTATCCGTGCTTCTTAGGCAGCCAAGGTTTGTGATGGAATAACTATTTTATTGATGTTGTCTTTAACTATACAATGTGCTTCCTAGGCAGCTAGGGTTTGTGATGGAATAACTATTTTTGATGTTCTCTTTAACTATACGATACCGTGGCTAATCAAACGTCGATTTCTATCGATGTGAGGTCATCCGGCATTACCACCGGGGTCAGGATAGTCATTTTCTAAGAGAGTTTTGTATTCATAGTATCATCTTACGAGCATTTGAATTACGAAGAGCTCCGAAGATACCATGAAGAAATGTTTTTCGACAAGCCCTTTGGAAGGTTCTAAGTTTGGGGGAATTGCAGAAGTTCACTTAGGAGGTAAATTTAATACAAAGAAACATAGCCAACCGATTTAATTGACTAAAAACAAGATTCTTCAGCGCATATCCCGTTCACACGCTAAACAACTACCCTCCTCCAATTATGTAAGTATTACAACAAAAAAAAACTTTCTTATTGTTTGATGTTCATTTTTCCTTTTGACTCCTTAATATTCACTTACCCTTATGGTTCAACCACATAATCTTGGTTTTCTATAAAAATTTTAACCATAACCCTATGTTTGGTTGCTAAGGAAATTAGTAAAAATATGGAAAAAAAAAAAGAAAATTAGGCAAAACACAGTTAAAAATTGTATTAGAAATATGAAATTTTCTTTTCTTTTCTATACTATATTTTCACCTATTTTCTCGGCAACCAAAAATAGCATAAGAGTTAAAATTCTTTAACTAGAGTTCAAAGAGCAATTAAACAAGCTCTGTGAATGGGCCAGTCGAGTCGATTTTGGTCTGGCAAGGGTCAGACCAAATCCAATCCCTATATGGAAAGGGAAGTACCAAAGAGAAGCATCCGAAACCAATTGTGTAACATTTTCAAAAGGATAATTTAAAACTCTGAGAGAGCTGGACTGTTAGATTGAACATCTACTGTGTCAAGCATTAATTGGGGCCCACAATTTAAAGCGTGCACGCCATTGGATGTTCAATCCAACTGTCCAAATATCGATGTTCAATCCAAGTTTTGTTTTCATCCCTAGAGGTCGCCATGTGTCTCCTTTGACACCCCTTAACCATGGGTAAGGTTCACCCACCCCTAGGGTTCACTCACCCATCTTTGTTTTTTTTTTTTAATATTAATTCTTTTTTTAAAATTAAAAAAACTGTTTTTAGAGTTTTTTTAATATTAACAACAGTTTTTTAATTTTGAAAAAAGAATTAATATTTTTTAAAAAAAACCAAGAATTGGTGGGTGAACCCTAGAAGTGGGTGAACCTTACCCACGGTTAAGGGGTGTCAAAGGAGACACGTGGTAACCTCTAGGCGTGATATCCGGATTTGCCAAATCTGATTATCACCATAGAGGATTTGACTCCATTTTTTTTTTTTGTGACTAGTGTAAAAATCCTCGATAGCTAGCTTAGAGGTTGTAGACATGTTTACGAGTTCCATTACTCTATCTATTCATCATTTAAAGTAGGCAAATGTTAGCCCTACTCTAATCAACCCATACTTTCATCAACTACCAACCATTCATCCTTTTTTTTTTTTTTTTTTGTGGGAGACTATTATAATCATTGCATAGTATATAGGTGGTTGGTGAAGGGTGAGAATAGGGATTGACTGAGAATAGGATTAAAACTCTTTAAAATAAGCCCCAACATGGATGATGTATTCGGGTCGTAAGACAGAGCCAGATTGTCTGTAGAGCAATGCTAGGTCCATTTTCCAGCTGTCCACTCTTTGGTAATTTTTACTATTTATTTATAAGAAGACAAAATAAATGTGACGGGACCCATAAAAAATGTCATGCTATTTTTCTTGTTGTATAAAAATAGGAGAAAATGGATGACCAGAAAATGGACCTAGCATCGCTCGTCTATAATATTTCCTGTAGCCTTGATTGTTAAAAGGTTGGGATTTTTTGCCTCATACGAATTTAACAACAGCTGTAAATGGCTGTTAAATAGATCCTGACCTTTGACACTCATGGCCATGAATTTCACAGAAAATTTGCTTCCCCCCTTGGGCTATCAGATGGAAAAATAAACTAGAGTTTTCATTTTTGAGGGTTTATTATCTCCTTAATAATTCCTTCCAAAATTGGGGGTACTTTCGGAATTTGAAAAGTAGGCAGGAATCGTGAAGGTAGCCAGCACCACTATAACAGAAAGGAGAGGCAGGCCCTATCCTTCGACCAAATGAGTACGACTTTACTAAATCCAAATGGAACTTTATCCAAATGGGTAATGATTTATTTTATTAATCTTTGACTTGGTAGCAACAGTGAAAATGAAGAACAGTCCAAGGAAGTGCTACTATATAAATAGGAATGCAGAGCTTAACCAAGTACTCAACGCAAGCCCTTCTAATTCGTTTCTTAGAGAAGTCATGGCTTCCTTCTACTTGGTTATCTTCTTGTTTTCCTTTGGGATGGCCTCAGCCCAGCTATCCTCTACTTTCTACGCGTTTTCGTGCCCCAGAGCCCTCTCTACTATTAAATCTGCTGTGAACTCGGCAGTGTCCCAAGAGCATCGAATGGGGGCTTCCTTGCTCCGTCTTCACTTCCATGATTGCTTTGTTAATGCAAGTCTCCTTCTCTAACCTCTATTTATCCCACTGAACCTTTTAGGAAATGAGATTTTTTTTAAAACTATTTTTAAAACCATCTCCTCTTTTTGGGAGACACATACTCTCTCTCTCTTGCATGATTTGTGAGATGATAGTTATTTGGATCTCTCGATCCTGTAGCTACAAATATATGTGAACATATATGTTTTATCTCATATGTCTCTTGATCCTTTCCCTATATACATACACACACACACATATATATATATATATATGGAAGAAAGATGAATATCTCATCTTGATGCATTTAGAAATGACTTAAGATCTTCTCTAAGCACCGTCACACACCCACTTTACGTCAATCAATGCATTGATTCGTGTGCATACACTTGGCAAGTGTACAAAAGCGGGTGGGTGGCACCTTCCGATTGGTGTTTGCGATCTCCTCGCCAGTACCAATTGGAAAAGATCCTAATTAGTCTTTAAAATTTTACTTTTATTAAACTACCATTCCAAAAATGGTGTATGACAGGTTGGGTTAACTACGTAAAACTAGAGGATTAGAAAAAGTCAAAAGAGATATAATTATTTTTGTGCACCCTAACTTTCGACCAGCGTAACTTCATGCACGATTATCTGAATCATTAATATAATAACGTAGTAAATCTAATTTTCTAGTTTTTTTGTTATTTTGAAACTTTATTATTTTGGTAAGTTTGGTTTTAGAGTAAGTCGAGTCCAATTAGAAATTTGGGTCTTTATATAAGCTATGGTTGTAAGGAATCTATATAATTCTTTTTTAAATCAAATTTTGTTTATATTTTTAAAAAATATTCTTTAATTTTTTCTTGTTGATTTAAGGTTTTATTCCAAAGAAGTAGACGATAAGATGATGGGCCTGTCCCAGTGGTTGTTTGTCTCCCTTTGGGGAGTTGTGACTCAGTTCGCGTAATCCCTATCCTATCTAGATAAATAATTAGAGCCTACCAAAAAAAAAAAAAAAATTTTGGACGAGTTTGAACAATGAATAAATTACCCTTATGTGTCCCCTCTAAAATTACTAAAACACACAAGGATTCATCCATATATATTAAGACGGCACGCAAATTGCTAATCTAATACTGCTACTATTGGTCTTCCTAGACACAGAGAGAGATAAGAACCATGACAAGCTTGTGTATGTCTGAAACAGGGATGTGATGCATCTGTTCTGCTAGATGACACTTCGAGCTTCACCGGAGAGAAGACGGCCGGTCCGAATGACGGCTCAGCGAGAGGGTTTGATGTGATCGACACAATTAAATCTAAAGTGGAGACTGTGTGCCCTGGAGTTGTTTCTTGTGCAGACATCCTAGCTGTTGCTGCTCGAGACTCTGTTGTCGCTGTAAGCAAAACAACTTCTCATGAAATTCTATGCATTACCATCTTTCTAGCTTCCCTTTTCAAGATATCAATTTCACACATTTGTTTTGGCCTATAATATATCAGTTTAAATATGAAGCGGAGCTCTGCATCATGCGGAGCCCCCTTTTTACACTAAGGGGGCAATTGTGTAATTATCATAATCTCATAATGTATAGCTTCTCACATTCACGGATTTTTCAGTTGGGTGGCAATTCATGGACAGTGCAACTAGGCAGAAGAGATTCGACCACGGCAAGTTTAAGCGCTGCTAATAGCGACCTCCCGAGCCCAACAATGGATCTTAGTGCCCTTATATCTACCTTCTCCGACAAAGGTTTCAGTGCTAAGGAAATGGTAGCTCTCTCAGGTAGGGCATTTTAGTCATTTTGAATTTCATGGTAGTTAAAGCGGTTACACAAAAAAAAAAAAAAAAAAAGTACTCACCATTTTTTGGAATTTTCTTGGTTAGGATCTCACACCATAGGCCAAGCCAGGTGCAAAATGTTTAGGGATCGGATCTATAACGAGGCCAACATAAGTTCCCCATTTGCAACATCCCTACAGTCGAATTGCCCGAGCTCCGGCGGCGATGATAACCTCTCTCCTCTGGACGCTACAAGCCCCCTAGTTTTTGATAATGCCTACTACAAGAACTTGTTGAACAACAAGGGCCTTCTGCACTCAGATCAACAGCTCTTCAATGGTGGTTCCACAGACTCTCAAGTTACCGCGTATAGCACCAATTTTGCAGCGTTCTTGGCCGATTTCACGAGCGCCATGGTCAAGATGAGCAACCTTAGCCCACTCACTGGCACTAGCGGACAGATAAGGACCAATTGCAGGAGTACTAACTGAGTCTAGGGACTCAACACCATGGTTTCTATGTTTTTAGCTAGTGTGTCTAGTATTTTGATGGAGCTAATAAACAAAATAAAGCGATTTCATCAAATGATACTAGGATATTTTTATGGGATTTGTTTGTTTTTTTTTTTTTTTTTTTGTAGTTTCTGTTTTTAAAAGTCCACGAAATCAAGTCAAGTGGCACCCAAATATGCTGTAAACTCGTTTGATTACCATTAAGGGTAATCATCAAGCCAATCAAATGCAAAGTTTCCTTCTCTGAAAGTATGAAGCAACCATCAAGCCGGCTAGATTGGAATACACCCGTAGGGTAGCACATCCCATGGCCGGTCTGCCCTAATAGTCATATTCTATGTACAGCATGCCGCCGACATTGTATCTTTCTTATGCAAATTGATCTAAAACCAAATTCAAACATGACTTTCATAAGCTTTATCATGTTCTTTTATAGTTTTCAAAGGAGTAAGTTTGGCTACTGGATCTAAGATAAGAGAGTCATCTATCTCTTGTTATCTTCATACTAAAATAATCAGAAGAACTATCTTTTCAATCAAATCTCTCCCCCACCATAGCGTTTCAAGCATTGATCACATCTCCATTGATTGAAAATGCTGCATGGTACCTTTTTTTTGTTGGTTAACGGAAGACAACACCTAATTCACACATACGGCTAGACCTAAGGTTACTCCTAAGGTGTCATAAGGGTTGACTCACTCAACCACTCTATAAGGACCCAACTAATGGGGAAGCAAGTCCTCTGTGATATTTGGTGTGTTCTTCCATGTAGCTATGGGTGTTTAAAGATTATGATATCTTGTCTTTATACGGATTTGACAATTTATAAAAGATACTGGACTTTAAACAGTCTGACCACAAGAAAGAACACACCAATTATCGCAGAGGATATGATTTCGGCTAATGGAGCATGTGGTTACTCTACTTCCCTTTGAAGAGGATATGATTCCGCCTAATGGAGCATGTAGGTACTATACTTCCCTTTGATGAATTATAGGACAATAATAGTGAGTAGTGATCAATTTTTTTGGTTGGACAGGTATCAAGTAACAAACCACATATTCAGACCTAAGGGTACCACAAAGGTTCCATAAGAGTAAACCTATGCAATCACTCCAAAAGGCCTGACTAATGGAGGAGTTGTGGACTCTTATACATCTCATGCGAAGTCCAGAACCAACCATATAGATCAATTAAGCGTGTTAGTCCGACCCTTTCCAGGATATATTAGAGATAGTTTAGAGAATATAAAGTGATGTAATAAGATGAGATACACTGTGTCTTATTTCATATCTGGGTAGATTTGAAATAAGATACAGTGTATCTCATCTCACCTTATTACACCACTCTAAATTCTATAAACTACCTCTAATAGGATATAGCTCATAATAAGTAAACCAAGTAAAATTATGTGTATTGATTGATTTGATTTGTCTTTATTAAAACATTGGTGGGGTCACATTTAGCATATTCTTTCCCGGTAGGCCTAGCAGCATTTGATATGCTACTGCTAGCAGACTCTTCACCATACAATCTACCAGCCAACATCAATCATTGTCCACAGGGAGCATCATGTGTCTTGACTCTGAGTACTCGACTGACCTAAACACAATATGGGTGCTTAATTAAGCACTATATCAGCTGGATGCGTCGAGAATTAGGAGCCATCTGATTTGTGGCCTTGTGTCCGCAGTATCATGTTTATGGATGTCTAAGTGCTCAGCCTCTGTATCTCCCCAAATCTGAGTGTCTCATAATACAAAATCAGTTAATGCCAGTATTTCTTGGGAAATATAGTCATGGATCATCTCTAGATGACTAATATGTATTTGCCCTAGTCTTCTTTTTTTCTTTTTTTTTAATTTAAGAAAATGATTCTATAAATATGTCTCATTGACTGGTGTGTCCAGACTCTTTTTGGAATAGGCAAGCATATTACTATGAAAAATGGCTTGATTAATTGGATTGATGATGTTTTAGCCGACTATTGCACCACTTACAGTCAAAGAATCCCAAGAACTCATTCGCTCTGTACTCCCTAGTAAACCACGATAAACTTGATAGAAAAGAGATTCTATTGAATAGCTTGAGTGATTACAATGGTTCCTCCTTAAGGATTATATAGAGATTACATGAGTCTCAAGATAGAAACAATGTCACATCATAATCAATCTAATCCTAAACAAATCTAAGATTTGATACTAATTTATTTCAAATTCAAATCTACCTAGATATGAGTGTATCTCATCTCATTTTATTACATCACTCTGTATTCTCTAAACCTATCTCTAATACCCTCCCGCAATTGCATGATTTATGAGTCGGATTGTCGTGGCATGCCTTCTTCTGTTCACTTGCAGTTCAGTGTCTCGCTCGAATGTAATTAAAATTTACATTAAACGATCTTTTGATAGGATGGTTTGCATGTTAGCTATATAGCCACGTCATTGTCTGCTAACAAGGGTCAATATGGATTCATCTACTTGGGCTAATATGAGAAAAACAGTAAGGCAGCTTCAAGTCCAAATCTCAAACCGTTTACAATCTTATATTGTTTCTTGCACCAGCTGATAATTATAACCTGTAGTGGGGTGATTTTGATTTTTAAAGTAATGGGATTCACTACAACCTCAATTTAGCCTAAATCTGTTATCCAGACCGTTCTAAATTGAGTTATTTTGAAAGAAATTATTCAGAGATCAACACAAGGAAGAAGAGGAAGAAAGAAAGAAGTGATTCAGAGAGAGAGAAGAAAGAACAGTGAAGAATAATGGTGATAAAAAATGAATTTTCTTGAAAAATCCTTTACTTTCTCTCTCTATGAATTCTAGTTGAAAATCTGATTTCTCCAGGAAATCTTGTTAGAAATGGGGAAAAATCTCTCTCTTAAACAAGAGGGGGTCACCTCTATTTATAGTGATTAACAGAAATCATAACTAACTTATACAGCTGTCATAACCGTTTTTGTAACTGACTTTAGAGAGAAAATACGGGATTTTATCAAGATAAAGGCGTTTTTCACCATATCTCCTTTAAGATTTTATGACCAAAGCTTTCGGATATATTCTTCAAAGGTTAAAAGTGGTATTCATAATATCCATCTTTTAACATATTCTATCTAAGCCCTCCAAACCACAACTCATCATCCTCCCCCAAAGCGGTTGGTAACTACATCATCAAAGCGGGTCATACGCTTCCATTGTGTACTATCCTTTTGAGGTAATATATAAGTGTTCAAACAGCAACACTCCTTTAAGCAATAATCATAATAATAATAATAATCATCTCAAGTCCAATAGGGAAAGCGGAGGTGTTGAACGAAGACACCCATCCCGTCAGGCCTTAAGAGAAACTGAGGAAAAATACATCCACAATGTTTTCTCCCTGACTATTAGCCCAAAAAGAAATTCATACTTCACTGGAATAGGTAATGAGAAGAAACAGCCACACTCATTGTAACACCCCGAAATACCCCTAGGAGTTTAGGGATATTTTAGGTGTCACACTGCGTACCTATCAAATCATCCTGTAATGCACAAGATAAAAATACAGTACTAACAACGATAATCAGAGCGCAGAAGCTATCATATATGCGGAAGCGTAAACAAATTTTCATTTCCTCTGATGATCCAAAATAGTATTCCAAGTTAACATAAATACAAGACATGTCTAAGTCTAAGGTGGACAGGCCCACCTATCAAAATATCAAAATACACAAGACCCTCTCATACTCTCCCCTCAACAGTAGTCGAGGTATGGCCACGCATCGAGGTCTCGGTCCGCCTGAGACTGTAATGGAATAGTCGGCTCTCTCTCCTCTATATACTCTTCATCGACCCAAGGCTCCGGGTCGAGAGCTCCCTCAGTACCTGCCGACATGAAAGTACGGCTGAGCATGGAATACTCAGCGAGTACAAGCTACTAGCAGACCATAACAATAATAAAACACACAATAGTAATATTATACAAGCAGTAATAGAAACATCGCAAAGAAACAGTATAGGGCATGACACAATACAAGCATCCTGACGTGCGTACATGAATGCGAAAACGCCGATAAAACTCATGCTTGAAAACCCCTGTCATGTCCCGGTATGCCTCGTAGAAATCATGTATGCGTGCATGCATGAATGCATGATCATCATCTTGTGAACCTCCATCTTGTAACTTGTGAGCCAGAGGCTAGCACCCGAATCTCCCTGGGCTGCCAACCTCCTTGATATGCAATGCACTTGTGAGCCAAAGGTTAGCACCCGAATCTCCCTGGGCTACCAACCTCCTTGTTATGAAATGCAGGGTTTTCTTGTGAGCCAGAGGTTAGTACCCGAATGTCCCTGGGCTACCAACCTCCTTGACAATAGGTGATTTTTACTTCTTGTTTAGTTTTCTTGTGAGCCAGAGGCTAGTACCCGAATGTCCCTGGGCTACCAACCTCCTTGACAATAGGTGTTTTAAGGGTTATCTTGTGAGCCAGAGGTTAGTACCCGAATCCTCCCTGGGCTACCAACCTCCTTGACATGCAATATTTTCTTGTTGTTTATTATATGCACATGCTCTTGAAATCTCGGTTCATGCTATCATGCGTGCTCGTGTACGTGTCCATAGTGACAATCATGATAATGGGAATAACCAAAATATGACATTACAATTCAATTCATGATATGAACATAGGTAACATAAGTAGTTTGCATAACATTTGATCAATTTATCATTTATAAGAACGCATGCATAAAACCCATTTCTATATTCTTCATTGAGATCATTTATTCATAGTTTAGGTATTTTGTCAAACACTTTCATACATTATTCCTTAGTAGTTTATTTCCTTCTTTTAAATGCATATTTTCCATTCAATCACACAATGGTAAGTTTGTTATTTGTACTATGCCCATCCTCCATTTTCCAATCCACAACCCACACATCATATATCACATTCGGCATCCAATCGCCACATCCAATCTCCCATCCACACATTCATTCCATTTCCCTTATCTTGTTTATATTTGTTGAGTTAATACAATGCATAGGGAAGGAAAAGCATAATATATAGAATCACCATTTACACTAGAAAAAAGTTAGTAGGGTGTACTAACCTTGCTCAAGGCTTGATCCTTGGTGAGAAACTTGATTGAAGCTCCAAAAGGGTAGGGAACAACCCTTGCTTGAGGAAGACTCGAGTTGGGGAAGAAACCCCTTTCAACACGTACATGAGATGGCTGCCCTAGCTTGGAGAGTGGCTCCCACACGAGCTTGAGCCTTGAACTTGAAGCAAATCCAAGTTTGAGGACGACCAAGGATGGTCCACCCCTTTGATTTCTTCCTCAATACCAAACCCTAGGTTAGAGCTTTCTCCTCTTCTCTCTCTATCTCTCAAAATCAGTCAAATGTTGTAAGTGAGGCCTCAAAGGGTCGAGCAAACCCTTATGGGTAAGAGTTTAACGCCCAAAAGATGAAAAAGCCCTTACTGAAATTTCTGCAAAACACGGGGACCGAGCGATCGGTGGTTATGACCGATCGATCGGTTGCCTACCGAGCGATCGGTGTTACTGACCGATCGACCGGTCAAAAACTCACTCTCTGGAAAATTTCCCCATACAAAATTTCTGACCGTGCGATAGCTACCGATCGATCGGTTATGGACCGATCGATCGCTGACTGGACCGAGCAATCGGTGCTCTGTATGTCTGGACTGTTTTGACCATATCTTTTGACTCGCTCGTCGGATTTCGACGATTCAACTTGCGTTGGGTTCGTCTTTCGAAAACGCACATTTCTGACCTTTCAAAATTTCCGATTTCTCTCTTATTTATTAATTAGACTATGAGGAAGGCCAATTAGCTACGAAATGCCTATTCATTTAAAGATGGAAAAGTCTGGGGTGCTACACTCATTCCCACAGGGAGGTACTAATCCATACTGTTCACCCCTGACAAAACAAATCTTCTTTCTGATATAAGTCATCAGAAAGGTACACAGGGGGGGTATAATTCACACCATGCCCATCATCATCAGAAAGGCATTGCGTTGAAAGCTAGAAGAAGGCACTGAAGCCATATTGAGCATCTAAAGGCGTTGAAGCCTAAATCAACATCCAAAGGCGTTGAGGCCTGAATCAGTATCCAAAGGCATTAAAGCCTGAATCAGCATCAAGAGCATTAAAAGTGCAGCGGTTACAATCTTCATCAATGACATAGGGGTCAAAATGTCATCAAGGAGCAGAATCCTTTATATGAACTAAGTGCATAAGAGCCTGAAAATCAGTGATCATTAATGACCAAAATCATCATTATCAGATAAACATGTTTATTTTGATAATTTTATCTATCTATTTTTCACGGAGTTCTGTTAACCAAATCTGAAAGGAGGATTTTCAGTATGTAATATGTCAGAATGTCCATTGAGCCACGTGTCATTATTTTATTGAATTATGAACAACGTTCTTAAATTCAATCCCCATAAGTCAAACTTTTCAATAACCATCATCAACATTTAGCCCCCTGTCTGTGAGGGCGCCTTTAGGTTTGACATTACCAAAGGCATCTGATCAGACAAATCATCTTATTAAAAAGAGTTCATTAAATAGGATGTTATCATAAATTTGGCGTCTCAATATAATAAAACTGTCTTTTCAGTTTCTACTTGAAACAATAACTTACCAAATTCTTAACCAATAGGATTGCACAACCAGCCTGTCAAGGTCATCATGATCATACCTTTTTCAAAATTTGAACCGAAATGTGCTCTTTGAGAACCGCACGTCATAAATGCTTAAACAGTATAAAAAATCAAAATTAGTTTATTATTACTCACTATTCATCTTCTTCTTCGCGCAAGTATACTCTGAGTTTATTCATTTCTTCTGTGATCGAGCTTTTTGGTGCTTTTTTGTTGTTTATTTTAAGGAATCAAGGGTTTTATCTCTGTTTGGAATTTCAGAATACCTTTCAAGTTTCTAGTAAGCCTTTTTATCCCCTTTTTGTTCCTCTTTTCCTTTTCTCCTTTTTATTCTACTGTTTACTATTATTTTTCTTTTATCTTTATTCATTATTCCGTTTAAGTAGCTTTAATCATCTTCATGTTGTATTACTTCATTCATCATTTATTTCATTTTTTTTTTTGTTCTTTTTTTTTTCAAAGAAAAAACACACTATAATCTATTTTATTTTCACATCATTTTTTTTTTACGCTTTCAGCTATGGGTTCTTCTTCTTCTCAAAAGAATCTTTTAAATACTGAATTTTGGGATTCAGCAATGCACCACTCTTGGGATGCCGCTGTTCCCTCAGATGGGTGGGCCTTATCTTATGGTGATATTGATGGAGCTAAAGGATTTTGTCTATCCCCTTTTGCAACTACTATGTTTAGGGTAGAAATAAAAGATTTCACGCTTTCACAAGTTAATTTTAACTCCCATAGCGGTTGGACTAAGGAATGGACAGCCTGGTGTGATTATATACTTACTCCTCCGGAGTATGGGCCTAAGCTTCATGCAGCTGAGATTTTCAAAGCCATAGAGCTTTCAAAAGATTTTGAAGTCAGAAAGGATACAGATAGTTTATCACAATTAGTTACTAGGTGGAACAGTCAAACTCATACGTTTATTACTTCATGGGGAGAAATTACCCCTACTCTTTAAGATGTGATAGCGTTATGGAGATTACCGATTTTTGGGAATAATGACATTCAAGATATTGTTTTGACTAAAGAAGAAGTAAAAGCGTCTAGACTTCTCCATGCATTAGTTTGGGAATCAAGAGTAAACCCTATCTGGGGAAGTGCAAAGGAATCTCATGCAAGGCAACCAAATTTCTATGGCTGGGTACGTTATTTTTTTAGAGAAAAGGGGCTTGTAAATAAGGAGACAAGAGTTAGAGAATACCAGTATGGGAAGGAATACAAGTCACCTCTAGAACTGACAAGGTTCATAAGCATGTCGCTGTCAAGGTATGTCTTTGAAGGCGCTCCAACAGACAAGGTTTTAGACAGGCTATTTCCTTTGGCTTTCCGCCTTGCTGATGGTCAGAGCTTCCCTTTGTGAGTATTTTTGGGGACTTTGTATAAGAATTTGGATCAACTCCACATATGCCAAGCTTGGTTAGCGGGTGCTTATCACATAGAGACGTTTGTCCACACCGCCTTTCTCCAAATGTGGTTGTGGGAACACTTTCCTAGCTATGCGCCTTCAGCAAGACAATTTTCCCCTTTACAAACTGATGATACCGCCGTTGAAGATCTCCCAAGTCCCAGGACATGGCGGTGGAGTAGCATTTCTAGGAAAAAGGATGCATTTATTTTTGATTTCATTGACAAAGAAAAGTGTTTCTGCTTTAGGCCTTATGTTGAGCCTTTGAAAGGTATTGAAAAATTTCTTTATTACTCTGAAGAGCCTTTGGCTTTTCTTGGTACAAATGCTGAAGAAAGAGCAGAGATTTCACTTAAGACACTTCATTGCTTTGCCATTTTATCTAAGTGTCACTTGGTAGGACTTTACAGTGTTGATGGTGGCAGAACAAACAACTTTCATCTGGAATCTTATGACCCTAATCGTTGTTTGAGACAATTTGGCTTAGATCAAGGCGTCCCAGACAATGCTACTGAAACTTTTTTTTACCAAAAGGGCTATGAAAGCTTTTATCTTAGAGAGCTGGTCTTCCCATTTAAGGCCATTAGTCACCGGTTTTTATCTGGCTGGGGAACATAGAGTAGGCTGGTGTACAAGAAATTATCAAATTTTCTGGAAAGCTTGTATTAGCACCTTCAAAGCCTTTACTCAAAATGCGCCAATGATAAGTCAGCCAGTGAACTTGGCTATAGATAAAGAAAAGGTTTGAAAGATCCTCCTGGCACTGGTAAAAAAAGAAATGCGGCAGGTCCTTCGCCCAAGAAACCTAAGTCAAAAGCTACTGTTGAAAGCTTTTCTGAAGTTCAGGAAGAAGATATTACTCCTCCTATATCTACTCCCGTTCCAAAGGCGGCTACCCCAAAAGCGCCTAGAATAAAAAAGACTGCAATAAAAAAAAAATCCCTCCTTCCAAGAAACGAAAGAGTCAATTGGTTAGTACATACTTATACAAAAGATTTTCTTATATACGCTTTTAATTCTTCATTCTTATACATATATTTTAATCTATACAGGATTCTTCTTCCGAAAGTGAAGAAGAAGATAGAGATAATGAGCCACTGAGCCTTCGTAAACAAAACCTTCAATAGCAAAAGGAATCAGAAGAGCCTGAAATTTCTTCCCTTCAGCAGAAGAAAATATCTCCGCTTTCAGGTGCTGATATAGGGAGTTCTGAAACTCCAACTACTCCAGTGGGACTTAATGTTCCTGAAGACAATGTCGCTAATATCCCTTTTCCTCCTTCAGCAGAAGCAAGAGCACAAGTTGGAAATTTGGCAAATGTTTGGCCTGAAAGTGAACCAAGTTCTTCACCGCTTTCTGGGAAAACGACACAACCTGCTAAAGCTCATGGCGTTCTGAGGACTGCAAATCCTGTTAGGACTGTTGAAATATCAAGAGCTTTGACTTCTCTGAAAAGAATGAGGTCACAAGCTATTAAAGCGAAATCACTCCCTTTTCATAGGAATGTGCAAACTTCGTTACCGCTTATGGTTGAGACTCCCATTATTACTGATTCTGAAAGTGTAGGTTAGTTATTCTCAAAAATCATATATTTACAAGAAATTTACAATTTGTCTTCATATTTCATTATAAAAAAAACGTTTTAACAATATATTTTGTTATTTGAAGATCTCTCTGAAGGCATTCAGGTTGAAATACCAGAGCTGGTCACTGTTGAGGAAAATATCATAACCGCTTCTACTGCAGCTGATGCTCCAGTTATCAAGGAAACAAGCACAATTGAAGTAAATATTGAAAATGCTTCTGACATGAGAACTGTTGATGCTTCTCCTTTGGAACAATCTATGGAGGTGGACCCTCCTTCTACTAGTGAGATGTCGTTTTTCTCCACGGTTCTTCAAAATTCTGAAAAGCAATCTTTTGGAAATCCCCCTGAGATGATTACAAAAATTTCTTCTTCTATTGATACCACTCATTCTGTTGATAAAAGCGTTCATACACCAGTGCCCTCTACTGAAAGTATTAGTGCTCAAGTGATTGCTTCTGTTGAAAGCTTTATCATCAGTCATTCAGAGTAGAATAGTGAGGAAGGAATTATTGAAGGGGAAGATAATAATACTGAAACAGAAGCTACTCCAGAAGGCTTTCATGAGGGTACTCAAGTCATCAGTTCTGCTATGGAGATCAATATTACTACAAACGAAGAAATGATAATCACTGGTTCTGATCTTCATGCAGCAATTCCTCCAAGGACTGTTTCATCAGATTTATCTGCTTTAATGGGAAATTTTATGAGTGAAGATGCTGCTGCTCCTTCCACTTCAACTGAACTGCTATTGGTTGATTCTATAGAAGAGATTTCGAAACGCTATCCTGTGTCTGAAAGCTCTCTTCCTTTGTGGTCAGAGATAGTGAAGCGCTATTAAGACATCACCTCTTCTTGTTCCTTAAAGAATCCCATTATCAGAGCAGGTTGTATAGAAACAGTATGCTCTATCATCAGAAAGATTAAAGACATCAAGCCTCATCTTACGCTTTTGAGGATAAAGACCTTTGAAGATTGGGTTCAGGAGCTAAAAGAACTGGAAAACATCAATGTCAATGTAAAATGGTTGATGGATTTCTTAAGCAGTTTGTCTGTTACATTTTTTCAGGCTAAGAATTTTGCTAAGTTGAACAGTTCTTATACTAGCAAAATAATTAGGGCAGAAGAACTCAAGAAAGAGGTGCCCTGAATGAACAAAATAGTATTTATGATATTCGTCAAGAAATTGCCCGCTATCAAGCCATGTTAGAAGCAGAAGAAAAGAAGGTGGTAGAAACTCAAGACAACCTAAAAGCTTTACAAGAAGAGATTAAAGCGGATCATGAAGAGTATACTCGTCTAAGAGCTCCTGCTGAGAGACTTGTATCTCTGAATGAGAAGGGCTTTACATCAGAAATTTTGTAAAAGCGTTTCTTTTATTGACTTTTGTAAATTTTGACAATCTTATGAATATGAAAAGATTTCATTATTCCTTTTATTAGGCATAGTACTTCTTTAACCATTTTACATTAATAGGATCATATAATACTTCACCGGATGGCTTTGATAGGAGACAATAACCGCTGTCAAAACTTTGCCTTATTAAGAATGGTCCTTCCTAATTAGGAGTAAACTTCCCTACTTTCGTACCATTCCTGACATGAATAGCTGTTCTGAGAACCAAGTCACCCTTTTTAAGGACTCTATGTTGTACAACTTTGTCATACACTTTACCAGCTCTCATTTGATACGCCTTTGTCTTTATAGCTACAGCTTCATGTTTTTCATCCATAACTTCTAACTGAGCTAGTCTAGTAGCTTGGAGACTTGCCATTTCTCCTTCAAATACTTCAATCCTTGTAGATGGTATCTTGATTTCCAAAGGTACAACAGCTTCTATCCCATATACTAGAGAAAAAGGGGTAACACCTGTTTCAGTCCTTGCTGAAGTTCTGTAAGCTCAGAGTGCTATTGGAAGCTTTTCACACCATTTCTTCTGGGCTACTTCTATCATTTTTCCAATTATCTTCAGAATAGTTTTGTTAGTAGCTTCTGCTTGCCCATTCCCTTTAGGATAATAAGGTGTTGACTTCTTGTGCTTGATATCATATTTTTCCAATAATTCCCTCACATTGGAATTTATGAAAGGTATTTCATTATCAGTGACAACCTCCCTTGGTATTCCAAAGCGGAAAATGATGTTTTCTTTAATAAATTTAGCCACCATGATACCTGTAGCTTTTCTTAATGGTATAGCTTCTACCCACTTGGTGAAATATTCAGTAGCCACAAGGATCCAAACATGTCCTTCAACAGGAGGATTAACAGGCCCAATCAAATCTAGCCCCCAAGTGTGAAAGGGCAAGGGTGTAGAAACATACTGTAAAGAATGTGCAGGTGCATGAATAACATTTCTCCTGATTTGACACTGATGACAGCTTTAAACATATAGATGTGAATCTGCTTCCATGGTAGGCCAATAATATCCTAGTCCCAAAATATGTTGAAACAGCTTTCTTTTTCCTTGATGAACTCCACAATCTCCACTATGAGCTTTATGTAGTGCTAGTTAAACCTCCTTTCCAGACAGACATTTGAGAGCAATACCATTATGTCCTTTCCTGAATAACTCTCCTTTGTCAAAATAGAATTTAGCAACTTTCTTTTTGAACTTAAAGGCTTCTTTTGGTTCAGCAGACATTATTTCATCTGTGAAGTAATCATTATATGGTTTCTTCCAATCTTCCCAAGAATTTGTGAAATGACATTCTTCTCTATCTAGCAGTATTTGACAATTAGGACATTCTTTTTGTATCATGACTGCATCATTTTCCATTGTTGGCCAATATATCCCAAAACGTTGTAACCTTCTATATAAGCTAACAGAGGGAGTATATCCACATATCTTTATATGAACTTGAAGCATTTGCTCCATAGCTTCTTTTGCACCAACACATCTCATTAGAATGCCTTCAGGTCCTTTGAAATATAGATCCCCATTTATCTGCAAGAAATTTTTTAAGACTTTCAGTGTTGTAGTAGGAACTACGGTTGAATCATGAAGGCGGTTAATATCTGTCAAAATTGGTTTTCTCCAATTTGCCTCTTCTAATTCTCTTTCACATAATTCCTCCATCAGAGGTGTAGCTATTGTATGCCTTCTGACTACTACTTGAGAAGATTCTTCTTCAAATGTTAGTTTTGATGCCAAAGTAGCAAGTGCATCCGCATGGCGGTTCCCTGTACACTCTTAATACTTGAATTCCACCATATCAAAACTGGTCATTATTCTTTGAACCGCTGTTTTATATGGAGCTAAACCGATATCCTTTACATTGAATGACCCTTCCATTTAGCTAATTACCAAATTAGAATCCCCCATTACATTGATTCTTTTGGCCTTTAATTCCTTAGCAATTGATAAACCTATGAGAAGAGCTTCATATTCTGCTATATTGTTAGAGCAAGGAAAATCCAATTTGAAAGAAAGAGATATTACCTCTCCTCCAGGAGCTTTTAATACAATACCTGCCCCAGTTGAATCTATAGTTTTAGATCCATCAAAATACATGAGTCATTCTTCTGTTGCTTCAATGTTCATTACTTCGGGCAATTCTCCTAGTAGTTCTTCTTTTAATGTCAGATCATCATTTCGTGAAAAATTTGCCAATAAATCTGCTACTACTTGTCCTTCGATAGCACGAGGGCAAAGACATATAATGTTAAACTCTAATAATGAAAGAAGTCACTTAACTGCTCGTCCTGAAAGAACTGTCTTTGACATGAGATACTTGATTGGATCAGATTTTGTTATTAGGAAAATCTTATGAGATAATAAATAATGGTGGAATTTTTGTAAAGCATAGATCAGAGATAGACAACTTCTTTCCACTCGAGGATATCTTAATTCTACATCTCTAAGAATCCTGCTGAGGTAATAGATTGGCCGCTCACAGCTAGACAAATCTTCTTGAGCTAGGAGAGCTCCAATAGTGGTTTCTGTTGAAGCTAAATACAAAACCAAAGGCTTTTTTGGTATAGGCGCCATTATAGTAGCTGTTGAACTCATCATCTGTTGAAGTTGCTTAAAAGCTCTTTCATGCACTACCTCCCATTTGAATTCACAATTCTTCTGTAGAAGTGGCATAAGAGGTACTATAACAGCTGCCAGCCCTGGAATAAATCTTCTTATATAGGATACTCTTCCCAAAAAGCTTTTTAATTCTTTAACTGTGCTTGGGGCTGGCATGGACGCAATTGCATGAGCCTTGGTTGGGTCAACATCAATGTCATGCCTGTTTACAATGAACCCCAAAAATTTGTCTGCTGAGACTTTGAAAGCGCATTTTAATGGATTCATTTTTAACTTGTATTGGCGACATCGTTGAAAACTCTCCTTAAATCATCAACATGATTCTGACACTTTTGAGATTTGATAACAATGTCATCCACATAATCTTCTATTATATTATGGAACATATCATGAAAAATGGCAGTTATAGCCCTTTGATAAGTAGCTCCGGCATTCTTTAATCCAAACGGCATTACTGTATAATAGAAATTTCCAATAGGTGTTCAAAAGGCGATTTTTTCTGCATCTTCTGTCGCCATCTTGATCTGATTGTACCCACTGTAACCGTCCATGAACGAAAAAGCATCATGACCTGCTATTGCATCAACTAACAAGTCCATGTTGGGTAGAGGGAATTCATCCTTTGGGCATGCCTTGTTTAAATCTCTGAAATCAACACAGGAACGAATCTGACCATTTTTCTTCTTAACTGGTACAATATTGGCTAGCCAAGTAGGATGTTGAATTGGTTTGATAAATCCTGCTTTCAAGAGCTTTTCAACTTCTATTTTGATTTGATTTTCAATATTTGGTTAGAATTTCCTTGGCAATTGCTTTACTGGCATATATCCTGGCTCAATATTCAACTTATGTGTGACCAATGCAGGATCTAACCCCGGCATTTCTTTATAATTCCATGCAAAAATATCTCTATATTCTTTAAGTAAACTTACCAATTCTTCTTTTTCTTCTGGGGCTAGCTTGGAACTAATAAGTACTAGACGCTTTTCTAATGAGTTTTCTACAAGATTTACCTCCTCAAGACTTTCTTGTACCGCTTTTGCACCATCCTGCATCTGCTCTGGTACCTCCCCAATTTCACTTGTTCCTTCAGTTTGAAATATCTGATTCATCATGGGAGTCTGATTTTCATTTGATGAATCAGCTTCCTTTGATTGTCATAAGATGTATACAACCTTTCCTTCTGGTTGTACCACCCTCTTACAACCCCCAGTCTTTGATTCTTTGATAATGTCACCTCCTTGAACCTCCATTTTCACACTTTCGTCTCGTGGTCTCTTTGACACCTTTGAACTTTCTGATGGCGTTGAAACAGTGGAAGATGGTAGCATAATTCCTTTGGTTATTTCAAAAGCAGTTTCACCTTCCTCAGTCAACTCATCATAAAACAGTGCTTCTGAGATATGAGCCTCTGCTTTGTCAAATGGCGTAGCAGTTGCTGGTATTCTGATGACTTTCCCTTTGTATATCCCCTTAATACACTGGTGGAATGTTGACGGTATTAACTGGAATTTGTGGATCCAAGGACGGCCGAGGAGAATATGATAGCTTACATTGGCTTCAATGACATGGACTCTTATTGCTGAATTGATTAGCCCCACTTGAAGATTAATAGTAGCATATCCAATGGTGTTCTGACACTATCCTCCAAATCCTGATATTTCTATAGGTTGCTTCGAGATATTTGAAAGATTTAATCACATTGCCACCGCTGTTGATAATGGGATGAGGTTCAAAGAAGAACCATGGTCTATCAATGCCCTCTTTGCTTCAATAGAGTTTATTAAGGCTATGATATATAAAGGTTTGTTGTGGGCTGTTAATGAAGCTTTCATATCGTCGGCAGTGAAACTTACATCTTGTATTTCTAGCATTGCTGTTTTTATGGCAGAATAAGCAAGAAAACAATGTCCTGAATGAGCCTCTGCAACTGCTGTCAAAGCCGCTATTGCAGCTATTCTTGCCGCTTTTGAAAAATGCATTTGGTCAAAGAAATTCTTAAATTTTGAACTCTATGAAAGAGTTTCAATTACTGAAGGGATATTAGGGATATCTTCTTCTTCAATCTCCTTTCCTTCCATATTATTTGAATTATGACAAACCATAGCAACCACTTCTTTCCCTTTGTGGTCTGGCAAAGGATTCTGATGGACAGATCCTTCAGGAGGTGTTGAAATTTTCAAGTGTCCAGCAACTATTTTGTCATTGAAAATCCGCCTTAGAGAGAAGCAATCCTTTGTTGAATGGCGTACAGTATGGTGATACACAGTATTTACTACTTTGTTTGTCCTCTTCTGTAGGCTTTTGGAATTGTAATGGCAAGTATAGAACACCATCAGCAATCCAAACTTCCACAATACGCAACACTTCCGCCATACTATAGGGAAAAGGTGGTGGAACACTTTCTGGATTATACTTTGGTCTTTTATCAGATTGATAAGAGAAATTTCTTTGGAATGGTCGCCTTCCAGAATTTTTTGCCACCATTGCTGACTCTCTCTTGTCCCTCCTACCATATCTGTCTTCATACCTTGGTGGAGCTGCCCTAGATATGACTGTGTTGAGCCTTTGAGAAATATCATAAAATTTCTCAAAAGAGGGGATAGTAGCTACCTCCAAATAAGTTCTATATTCCTTTGTTGTCCCGTCCACACATATTTGTACAAGCTGTTCTTCAGTTGTTTGTTCATGACAGTCTAAAACCAAATACCAAAGCGGCGAACATATTGTGTCAGATCCTCATTAGGTCTCTACCACTCTTTTGACAAAGTATTGAGAGTAACACGGTCTTCAATTGAGAAGAATTTCTTGGAAAAAATATTGACCATCTCTTCCTAAGAATGAATGGAATTTAGGGCCAAAGTAGTATACCAAGTGAAGGCACGATCAGTCAAGGATTTAGCAAATTCACGTAGGCGTAGCTCTTCATTATTGGCATACCTGCTCAGAGCATCAGTGAAGCACATTACATGCTCTCGAGCATTTCCAGTCCTTCCATTGTAAAGGGTGAACTGGGGTGTAATATATCCTAATGGATATTCCATTCGCATAATCCTTGCCGAAAAAGGTAGTCTAGCATCAAAAGTGTTTGAAAGTCCAGAGCGTTTTGCTTGCTCTCTTTCGAACATCTCAGAGAAGTCTTCAGTTTTCATATATGAAGAATGTCTTCCTTCTCGTTCATGATGATTACAGGGTGGGGAAGAAGGAACTGGATCTTTCTTGGAAGGATTATTATGAGGAATATCATTTTCCTCAACATGTCAAGATGGAGAAGGCGTACGCTCCGATGACCTCTCCAAATTGTGAACATTATCTTCATGGCGGACTTTCTTAAAAAAAACTCTTGCATTTGTTTCTCTGACGCTGCCAATTGAGCTGCTACCTGAGCTTGGATAGCCTGCATCTGAGCTTGCATCTGTACTTGGGTTGCTTGAAACTAGGCAAGAAAAATCCTTTACTTTCTCTCTCTGTGAATTTTGGTTGAAAATCTGATTTCTCTAGAAAATCTTGTTAGAAATGGGGAAAAATCTCTCTTAAACAAGAGGGGGTCACCTCTATTTATAGGTGATTAACAGAAATTATAACTAACTTGTACAGCTGTCATAACCATTTTTGTAACCGACTTTAGAGAGAAAATATGGGATTTTATCAAGATAAAGGCATTTTTCACCATATCAACTTTAAGCTTTTATGACCAAAGCTTTTGGATATATTCTTCAAAGGTTAAAAGCGGTATCCATAATATCCATCTTTTAACAAATTCTATCTAAGCCCTCCAAACCACAACTCATCATCCTCCCCAAAGCGGTTGATAACTACATCGTGAAAGCGGGTCATACGATTTCATAGTGTACTGTCCTTTTGAGGTAATATATAAGTGTTCAGACAGCAACAATCCTCTAAGCAATAATCATAATAATAATAATAATCATCTCAAGTCCAATAGGAAAAGCAGAGGTGTTGGATGAAGACACCCATCCCATCAGGCCTTAAGAGAAACTGAGGAAAAATCCATCCCCAATGCTTTCTCCCTGATTGTCAACCCAGAAAGTAATCCATACTTCACTGGAATAGGTAATGAGGGGAAACAGCCACACTCATTCCCACGGGGAGGTACTAATCCATACCGTTCACCCCTGACAAAATAAATTTTCTTTCTGGTATAGGTCATCAGAAAGGTACACAGGGGGTACTAATCCATACCATGCCCATCATCATCAGAAAGGCGTTGAAAGCCAGAAGGAGGCACTGAAGCCATATTGAGCATCTAAAAGCGTTGAAGCCTGAATCAGCATCCAAAGGCGTTAAGGCCTGAATCAATATCCAAAGGCTTTAAAGCCTAAATCAGCACCAAATGTATTAAAGCCTGAATCAGCATCAAGAGCATTAAAAGCGCAACGGTTACAATCATCATCAGTGACATAGGGGTCAAAATGTCATCAAGGAGCAGAATCCTTTATATGAACGAAGAACATAAGAGCCTGAAAATAAATGATCATTAATGACCAAAATCATCATTGTCAAATAAACATGTCTATTTTGATAATTTTATCTATCTGTTTTTCACGAAGTTCTGTTAACCAAATCTCAAAGGAGGATTTTCAGTATGTAATATGTCAGAATGTCCATTGAGTCACGTGTCATTATTTTATTGAATTATGAACAACGTTCTTAAATTCAATCCCCATAAGTCAAACTTTCCAATAACCATCATCAACATAACCTTATTAAAAGCTCTGGTATATTAGATAATCACATACAAATATAGTTCTTAATTGGCTTTTCTACAGTTGACTCTAATCTCTCCCTTGCTTCCTGTGAGAGGGTTAATGTTACCCATTTTAGCCATGGCCTTGGTAAAGTCATTGAAGAATGCCATGGGATTCCTGGCGTACCTTGAAACCAAATAATCAATAGAGCTTCCATTGAAGAGCTCCTAGTCTGAATGAAGTAGACCCTTTCCACTAAGCAAATTCCTATAATAGCAATTATCAAAAAGAGTCGAGGTTGCGGCATCAAGACGTGCAAGCTTGTTATCGTTGCCGCTTGTCGGGCACCGATTCTGTAATGACTCGGCAAAGGAGGCATCGATGTTGGAATCATTGTATATTCGGCCTCGAAATGTTGTGCATCTAGCCAGGCCAATGGTGTGTGAACCTGCAAGCTAGGAAGAACCTTATTATGATGATAACTGTCCCTTTCATCACTTGTTGAGGGATGTTGAACTATATCTAGAAATTATACAACATACCTAAAAGAGCCACCATATCTTTTAATGAAAGTCCTTGTGCAGAAAAGCTTGATACAAGGGCACTTAATTTTGAAGTAGGTGTAGGAATACTAGTATTGCCAACACTTCGGCTAGCTGAAGTAGAATCTCTTCTTCCTAATCCAACAGTCCAGGAAGGGCCACCCAACTGCAAATTCCAATCCCACCTCTCCATCATAACACAATCAAAAAACAAGTAGAAGAATAGTGACTTAACTAGATGCTCATAACAATCCAAACATGAAATTGTTAATCCAAAGATTAGTCTATTAGCTAAGGATAATAAACCACAGATTAATCGCATACAGTTTGCTAGCTACATAATCTATTTTGTTTTCAAGAAAGCAATGGGCAAGCTCTTTGAGTTCATATTTGGAACCAGGCTCAACTAGAATCGACACTCGAGTAAAGATCAACTAGGAACAATGGTGCTGCTATATGGAGCTTATATAAACAACTGAGTCACGAGCAGCTAGAGCAAGAATATCAGCACATGACACTACTCCAGGGCATGCCTTCTCTACCCGAGCTTTTATGTCGTCAACTACATTAAATCCTCTAATTGAGTTATTGTTGGGAGTTGTTGTTTTCTCGCGATGAAGCTCGCAGTGTCATCCAAAAGTAGAGACCCATCACAACCCTGATCATAATAAAACAGTCAACTATATAACATATTCATTAATACAAGACATACATGTAACATGACACTTACATTTACAAAGCAATCATGGAAATGCAATCTACGTAAAGAGGCGCCTATTTGCTTCTCCTTCTTAATAGCTGCAATTACAGCCGAGTTGACGATAGAAAGAGCTTTTGGGCATTGATCGTCAATTAAATAAACCTCGTAGTAGCTACAATTCCGTAGAATAGTGACTAGTATGGGGTGTCAAACCATAGAGGACTACGCTGGTTTGATTGCTTTTTTCTCAAGATTGATTGTGACTCAAGGAGTAACAAGTTGATTTTATTGATTGATTTTTAACCTAAGAGTGGAAATGAAACTAACAAATTCTATTTTAACTAATTAAATTAAGAGTTTTTGATGATATATCAGTGAGAGAAGATCTAGGGCATTCGAATCCACCACTAACTTCATAACTGGTCCCTAATGCATTCGTTCAAGTCCATCACAATGTAAACAATAGGGATGAGAGTGACTACAAGACTCCACTCATTCATCTAGAATGATTTAAGGGATTAGACCCTAGGCATCTAGAGAACTCTTCCCTAGGGTTTTCATTGTTCTTCATTGATCATTGTTGATCCCTCCTCTGACAACCTCTCTAGAGAATGCAAGATTATATTTTTCATTCTTAGATCTTGCATTATGTGATCTTTATGTTTTTAAGATCCCTCTAGAGACTTGCTAGATTAAATTGATTCATCAACCCTTAACACACGAGAAGTGTGTTCGGCCCGTGTGTGATCCGGAGCCTTCGCAGAAGGAGATCGATCTTCGAAGATCGTGGATTGAAGTAGCTTCAAGAAGATTTGGCCGGTGTAGAACCGGAGCTGCTGTGGCAAAGAACGAACCGGTTGGTTTGTGGACTACACGATGAAGACTTGTACCAAGGAACATAGTGTTATGTCCATGTTGGGTAAGGTTTCAGTCCTGTACTTTATATCTTTCTTTTATTGGATTGTTTGACTAGACGAGGTCATGTGGTTTTTCCCCCAAAGGGTTTCCACATAAAATCTTTGTGTGTTAGATTGTGAGTGTGTGTTTATTTCTAATTGATTAAATTGCAAAATTAAAATTTGTTAGAAATCTTTAAGTAGACCTATTCACCCCCCCCCCCCCCCCTCTAGGTCATAGAGACACTACAAAATTTTTAACCACAAGACTGAATGAATCATAACAATGCTAATTTTTCAAACTATTTTTTTTCTTAAAACCAATGTTAGATTATTTAACCTTAGGGGTGAGTGAATTTTAACCACAGTTAATGGTTGTCGAAGAGGACACATGGTGAGCAGGGGAGGTGTGCACGTACCACCGGACTGTGTGCTTGCACGCTATCACCTCCTTAGTGAAACATGTTTGCATGTGTTGGGTAGAGAGGCTTGTGCTCGAGTGTTACCCGGATCTATATCATCAATCCGGATAATTTCACTTATTTCTAAACACCCATTTAGTACCAATAGTTGATTTATCATTTAGTCTATGCACTAAATTTCATACTTGATTTCTTTCAAATTAATTTAGCTTTTCTTGTATAGCAATTGCCCATGATTCATCTTTTATTGCTTCAATTGCATTTTTAGGTTCAATTTGTGAAAAGAAAAAAAAGTTATTACAAATATTTCTTCTTGTTCTTACACATTGTTCCATATTACCAAGAATGAGTTCTTTAAGGTGATCTTTTATAGTTTTTTTATACCTTAGGAAGTTTATATTCATTTTCATCCTCATTTTCATCATCATTTTCAACTTCTAAGGGTTTATCATATTGCTCTTCATTTTTTTCCTTATTAATTTCCAAGTTCGAGATATTTTTAAATATTTTATCTACTTTATCAACTATCTCATCTTTATCATTTTTAATTTTATCAAAATGATTATGTGAGCACGGGATTTCGCTCCCTCGAAAATCTCACAGGATTGTTAAGAGTCGCCACTTATTAATTTAGAAGGGATAAGTCCCCGGGAAATGTTGGATAAGGACTTGGTCTACGATCAAAGATCGAGGTAAGAGGTTCGGTTAAGTTCGGGGAAGGGGTTAGACAACCCGACACTTCCACACATAGTGGTTCCATACTTACTAGGTTTAAGCCAAAATTAAAGTCAAAGTTAAGCAAATGCCTAAGTGTTTAAATTAATACTAACCGGAAGAAAGAAAAGCTAACTAGGGTCGAACCCAGGTTGGGTTGCCTATGTACTCACGTTGGGGTGAGATAAAACTGAGCATAGTTCTAGCACTTGAGCCCGTGCTAAGGCGAGGGGCTGTGTGTATGTGCACCAAAAGGTGGCTAATGGGCCTAATCCGGTAGATTAGGGTTTTGCTTAACCGGGGCTGGTCAATGTGCAAAGTGTTGGGCCCGGTAGGCCAAGAGGTAGTCTAGTAGACTAGGGTGAGGCCCAGTAGGCCAAGGTTGAAGCCCGGAGGCAAGGGTGTGTGTTAACTCAGGGTTAGTATTGCTAACTGGAGTTAAAATGGAGTTAACCATGGTCAAGAGTGTTAACCATGGTTTAAAAGGTCAAAAATTATATTTTTTGGTCTTTTATATGTTTCTGGATTTTTAAGGATTTTTCTAAATTTTTGTGAAGTTAAGTGGTGCTTAAACATGGTTAAAAGTTAATCGGAGGTCGTTTAACCATAGTTAAGGGTCATGGTCAGTCAAAAATGGGCCCAAAGGGTATGGCAGGGCCTAGAGTGGCCTCCTACCAGTTTGGGCCCTACACAAAGCGTAGGATACAAATTTTACAGAATGGAGGTAATCGGATTACCTCCATTTCAGAAAAGTTTTAACCTAAGTTTGTGGGGTTGTAACTAGGGTTAACGATCACCCCTGGGAAAAATAAACACATGTATGGATAGCCTGAAGTGCCATGGATCCACTGGACTTGGTCTCAGTCCCAGATTAGATTAGGTGTGGGCCCCACAGGGGCCCAAAGTTGACAAAAGAACAGTTTATTATGTCGGCACTCAGAGTACCGACATTCTGAATAGTGTTTTAACCCAAGTTTAGGGTTATGATAACCCTAGTTAACCATGGAATTAAGCCCTGAAATTTTGCAGGGAGGTAGAGGAAAATCAGGGCTTCCATATGGTCCTGGAGTGAGCCCAAAAGGATGAGGCATGTGGCCCAAAGTCAATGCAAAACAGGCCTGAAAATGTCGGTGAAGAGAATGCCAACAGAAAGATAACTCTAGTTTACAAGCTAACTAACCCTAGTTAAGGGTTGAGTTAGGGTCTGGTTTTTTGTATAGAGTTAGCCAAGGGTTTGAGGTACCTAAACCTGGCCCTGGAACTGACCAGGGTTAACTCTAACCAGGGTTAAATGGGGATTTGCAGTCAGGGTCAATAGTGTCAGCACTGAGATTGCCGACATTGTACTGTTTTCTCAAAAACGACAACCACCTCCATTGTGTGGTACAAGAGCGAGAGCTGATAAGTGCTTAATTTTGCTTAATTATCCTCATTTAAATAAGCATTATCATACTTCTTTGGTTTATATCTTCATTTTTACACGTAAAGTGGTGTATTCTCTTCTTACCATTGTGTTGTCCTCTTTCTCTTAATTTTCATGATACATTTGCATGTATTCATACATGTCTTAGAAGGTCGCATGCAAAATATTTTTAAGAGAGACTTATTACATGTATTTATTTTTTGTAGGAATCCTAACCCCAGATTACTCTCGGGATTCAAGAAGTTCAAAGTTTCAAATAGCCCATGTTCAACTCAAAGATCTAAAGGAGTTAGAGCCCAAAGTGCAAAGCCCAAGCCAAAAGCCCAAGAAGCCAAGTCTCAAGTCAAAGAGTCAAAGCCCAAGAGCAAAGCCCAAGACCAAGTATAGAAAGATTCTACAACATGGCTGGAGAATCTTAGGAAGATATAGATTCATATGATTTTGGCATAAAAATGGTGGAACTCTCTTGAATTAGAAAGAAGAAGTGTGCTATATTGATGTTTCTATTTCAGAAAAAAAATGAGAAAGTCTATTTTGGTCACAAGAACTCTCTATTTTGGGTGGATTTTGGAATTCAAGTAAGGAGCTTAATGGAGGTCAACTAAATCTACAAGAAAGGCAAGAAATTTCGTGGATAGCTAGAGGAGTGCTATTATTTAGCAACCAATCTCAAACAAAGAAGGAGGATTTCCCGGATTCCCGCCTAATCTAGATAGTACTTACTAATTTGGACATAACTTTTGACTCAAAATTCAGATTAAGACAAGGTTTGATGTTTTGGAAAGAAAACTTAAAGGAGAACAAAATTGTATTTCACAAAGATCTCCTAATTCGGACGTTTAAGAGGCCAAACTACGTCATCAAGTGAAGGGAAGTGCAATTTTTGGTTGAAATTTTGGAATTAGAAGTTTCTCTTTTGCTTTTTTTCCCTTCTCTTCTTCCCTTTAGTCTATATAAACCTAAAGTGAGAGACTTTTGGGGCTCTCTCTGATCTTTTCTCATTCTCTTTTCTCTCTTCTTCTTTTAGTTGTTTTTGGAGTTATTTTATTGTAGTGTTTGGAAAAACCATTAAGGAGGATGACAACTCCAAACATGGTTGGCTAAACACCCTTCTAAGGTTAGGGATTTGAAACCTTTTTCCAATTTATGCGGACGATGTGGATGGTTTGATTATTTATTTTAATTGAATAATTTTCTTAGTTTGGTTAATTGTTCATCTCTATATGTTCTTTGATTTCATATGATCGAATGATATATGGAATGCTTGGATCCCCTGTGAGTTGGATACAAAGTGATTTTTTATTTCTCTAATTATTCAATTGAATTTAATGGTCAGTGGTTTTATCGTATAATTTTCCATCTAGATTAAATTATTATTTAATTCTAGATGTGTTTTCATCCAAATCTAAGCATAAGGAGGGGTAGATGGATTTTCCTGAAACCTTAGACCTCTTTTTCATTGCTTTACAGTAACAGTGATTTTTGCTCCATTCTCATTGAGTGGAAAACTGATTTTAAATCTCTTTTTTCTCTAGATTTCGTTTCCTTAATTCTTGTTGCACAATAGTCAATCCCTGTGGATTCGACCCTGTGCTCACCAGATACATCAACTGTGTCACTTGTGCACTTGCAAGTATATTATTTTTACTCTTGATTTTATGTCCATTAATTTGGATTAAATTAAGTTGTAACAAGTTTTTGCTTTATCCAAATTAATGGACATAAAATCAAGAGTAAAAATAATATACTTGCAAGTGCACAAGTGACACAGTTGATGTATCTGGTGAGCACAGGGTCGAATCCACAGGGATTGACTATTGTGCAACAAGAATTAAGGAAACGAAATCTAGAGAAAAGAGAGATTTAAAATCAGTTTTCCACTCAATGATAATGGAGCAAAAATCATTGTTACTGTAAAGCAATGAAAAAGAGGTCTAAGGTTTCAGGAAAATCCACCTACCCCTCCTTATGCTTAGATTTGGATGAAAACACATCTAGAATTAAATAATAATTTAATCTAGATGGAAAATTATACGATAAAACCACTGACCATTAAATTCAATTGAATAATTAGATAAATAAAAAATCACTTTGTATCCAACTCACAGGGGATCCAAGCATTCCATATATCGCTCAGGGGTTCCCTCATTGGCTGAGGGACCCCTGGGATCTAAGTGAGGTGTCCCATGGTGATATGGGGTGTCCTACCCGTGCATAACCTCATGGGTGTACCCCTCTACACCTATAGAAGAGATGGGAGGGGACCCTGTCCCTAATCCTATAGCTAGAATAGTAAGGGAATGAAAAAATGGGACCCCTGATCAGGACCAAGGGTCCCTAACACTCATATGCAAAATAACAAGGAAACAGTAGGGGTATCACCCTTACACAGTAGTTGTGGAGGTGGCTAGGTGCAGCAGTGCGAGGTGGTGGTCTGGTGGAGCTTGGTGGCGGTCTAGTGGAGCTTGGTGGAGTTTGGGGATCACCTAAGGTGGCCTGGGGAAGCTACTGGACTGTTAGGAAGGTAATAGGGAACTTGTTACTGGACTGAAGTGGGCTGGCTGGACTTGGGCAGCAGTTTAAGGCAGAAGAGAGGCGTGAGTTTGAACTGGGGGAGTTGCTGCTTTATAGAGGAGAAAGGGAGAGGCTAGGGGGCATTCTCGGCATTAAAATGATCGAAGGGGACCAATAAGGGAGGACCCAATGTGCCCAGGTGGCTGCATGGGGAGCCTGCACACGCAACTGCAGGTTTCCAGGAATGGCGGTAATCGAATTACCGTCATTCCCAAAGAGAGCTTGTTTTGGGGTGTTGGTAATTCGATTACCGACACCCTGGGCTATTTCTTCTTTGTGTCACGCCCTGGCACACTTGGGCCGAAAGGTATTTAGGGCACCCATTTTGGGGTCTTTCCCGCCTCTTTTCGGATTGGAGGGTGTGGGCCCCACCCATGTGGACCTCAAGGGTTGTGGTGAGCCCAAGTTTGGGCCCCAAAAGGCTTGGGCTTTATGGATTTGAGGTTTTTGGATTGGGAAGGTGGGCCTTAAGCCCATGGGACTTAGACCTAGGTTTTAGGCTAGGGTTAGGCCTTGGGTATGTCTAGAGTTTGGCTAGGGTTCACCTAGGGTTTGGACTAGGGTTTTAGGTGTCCTGAGGGTAATGGGCCTTGAGCCCAAGGATCTTGGTTTTAGGGTTTTAAGGTTCATGGTATACCTAGGGTAAGGGTTTTAGGATTCTAGGGTTTGTCCTAAGGTTTAGGATATTTTTTAAGGGTAAGGGGCTTTGAGCCCGATGTTTAGATCCTAGGATTGTAGGGTTCTAGGGTTTGGACAGGGTGTAAAAATTGAGTGCTTACATATTAGATTCATCAAAGACAACATGGATGGATTCTTCAACAACTAGTGTTTTCTTGTTAAATACTCTATAAGTTTTACTATTTGTTGAATATCCTATGAAGATTCCTTCATTTGATTTAGCTTCAAATTTCTTTAGGTGATGTTTGTCATTAAGTATAAAACATATACATCCAAACACTTTAAAGTATCCTATGCTAGGTGATCTTCATTTCCATAATTCATAGGGTGTTTTATTAAGCTTGTTTCTTATTACAACCCTATTAATTACATAACATGAGATAGTAATAGCTTCAACTCAAAAATAATTAAGTAGTTTATGCTCATTTAGCATTGTTCTACCCATTTTTTTATAAAAACCTATTTTTACGTTCAACAACACCATTTTTTTTAAGTTTTCTTAGTGTGGAGAAATTATGATTAAAACAATTTTCATTACAAAACAATTCAAATTCTTTGTTTTTAAATTCTCCACTCCTATTTCTTCTTATGTTATTAATTGAATAACATTTTTCATTTTAAATTCTTTTACAAAATTTAACAAATAACATAGGATTTCACTATTATGAACTAAGAATAACACCCAAGTATATCTAGAGAAATTATCAATAATTACAAATGCATATATCTTACTACCTAGGCTAGCAACCGCATTAGGTCCAAATAAATCCATATGCAATAGTTCTAAAGGTCTAGATGTTGATATTTTTTGCTTCTTTTTAAATGATGATTTAATTTGTTTACCTAATTGGCATGCATCATAAATTTTATCTTTAGAAAACTTTGTATTAGGCAATCTTTTAACTAGTTCATATCTAGACAATTTAGATAAAAGATTCATACTAGCATGGCCTAATCTCACATGCCATAGCCAACTAGTTGCATTCATAGCCAAAAAAAAAATCATGTTTTGAGAAGGTATATCATCAAATTCAATTGTATATAAATTATCTTTTTGGTATGCAAAGAATAATGTATTAATATTATTTTTATCTTTAATTAAGTACATATTAGCGTTAAAGAAAATATTTAAACATTTATCACATAATTGGCTAATGCTAATTAAATTATGTTTTAAATCATTTACTAATAAAACATTTTCAATGAAAGTATAATTGTTCTTACCAACATTACTTATACCAATGATCTTCCCCTTCACATCGTGCCCGAAGGTCACATGCCCCCCATCCTTAGGAGTCAAAGAAATGAATAGTTTTTTGTCTCCGGTCATGTGTCTTGAGCAACCACTATCCAAGAACCATTTCGACTTGAAGGAACTTGTCTTGAGGCACACCTACAAGAAAATTTTATGTAACTCCCTTTGGTACCCAAACCATTTTGGGTCTGATATGGTTAGTCTTGGGAGTGGAAGTTCCCTTTGGAACCCAAACCTGCTTAACCATCTTCTCTCCATTGAAAGTATAAAATTCACTAGAGGTTTAGTTAAAGAGCTAGATGATTGGTAAAGAAATTTTCATATTTCTTTTGTTTAAAAAAAGGTTTATAGCCTATTCTGGCTCTACCAAATACAAATCTTTGTTGGCCTAATAGTCTTTCTAGATTCTTTTGGCCATTTGTGAATGTGAGAATGATTTTAATCAATTCTTTGACTTTAGCTTTTAGCTCATCACATTCACTAGATGAGTCTTGAGGTAAGGGAAGATTTTCTTTCATGTTAGTTTTCAAAGACTCATTCTCTTTTTGAAAATCACACTTTTCTTTTTACAAAAAATCATTTTGTTTTAAAAGAGATGCATTTTTCTTTTTAAGACTTTTATTTTTGGAAGTTATTTTTCTAAATTTAATAAAAAAATCATCAAAATTTTCCCTAATTTCTTCATAAGAAAGAGAGTTAAGGGAAGAGTTTACCTCATTGTCTTCAAGTGTCATAAGGCATAGGTTGTCAACCTCCTCATCACTTGAGTCATCCGAGCCACTTTCCTCAGAGTCATCCCATGTAGCCTTCATGACTTTCTTCTTGAACCTCTTGATTTTCTTAAGTTGGGGACAATCCGTCTTGATATGGCCCGACTTTTTGCACTCAAAGCAAATTACTGACTTTTTCTTACTTAGTTCATCCTTTGATAATTTCTTGGTGAACTCCTTCTTGTAGGGTCTCTTCTTGAAGTTCTTCTTATGCCTCAAGAACCTCTTGAATGTTCTAGTCATGAGGACGACATCTTCATCGTCCTCACTTTTTTCATCATCACTCTCATCTACTTGAGAGGCTTTCAAGGCTAGACCCTTCTTTGCTTTAGGCTCTTCTTCTTTTTAATCTTTCATGATGACCTCATAGGTCATGAAAGAACCAAGGAGTTCGTCCATAGCCAACTTTGTGAGGTCCTTTGCTTCTTAGATTTGCAGTCATCTTTGGAGTTCAATGCTTCGGTAGAGATTGAAGCACCTTCTTTACATTCTCTGCATTGGTATACACTTTCCCAATTGCCTTTAGACCATTCAAGATATTGGTAAATCTAGTAAACATATCACCAATAGATTCATCTTTTTCTATTTTAAAAAGTTCATACTTATGAACTAGCATTCCTATTTTCTCTTCTTTTACTTGGTTTGTACCCTCGTAGGTAACTTGGAGTTTATCCCAAATTTCCTTAGTCGAGTCACATCCCGAGACACGATTAAATTCTTGGGGGCTTAGAGCACAATATAGATTGCTAATAGCTCTAGCATTGATTTGAATGAGCTTAACATCGAACTCATTCCATTCTTCCTCTGTTTTGGGGGATTTTATCCCTTCAAAAGTATAAAGGATGGTATTAAGGTTTTATTTGAAACAAAAATAAAAATCAAAGGTTTCACACCCGACGGGTGGTAGCGGCACCACCTAGTGGGTGGTGGTGGCAACACCACCCGCCGAAAAAGCGGAATCAAACAAAAAAAATTCAAAATTGACAATGGATCACCCGCTCTGATACTATGAAGAACAATGGAATTTATTGAATAGATTGGATGACTTCTACAATGGCTCTTGTAGGGTTAATATAAAAATAGATTACATTTAAAATAGAAACAAAACTCTAATCAAATCTATCTTCCTAATCTAATCTAATCTAATTCTAATTCTAATATTACACCTTCTTACACTACTAAATGTTATTCTCTAATAAATATAACAAGATATAAGATGACAGTAATATGAATGTAATATCAATAAAACATGTGTATCAATTGATAAATAAGGAAAAATATCATTATATTAGAAGAGATCCTAAATGTAAGCACCCAATTTTTACCACCCTGGCTAACCCTGGTTAAGTTTCTTAACCATAGTTAATCCCCTGCCAAGTCTCTTAGCCCTAGGTAAACCCAAGGCAAACCCCAGGCAAACCCTAGGTGTAACCCTAGCCTAACCCTAGGTTTTAACCCTAGTTAAGCCCTATCCAAACCCTAGAACCTAACCCTAGGAGTAACCCTAAAGCCTAGTCCTAGCCTAGCCCTAGCCTAAACCTAAGCCTAGCCCTAGCCTAGCCTAGCCTAGTCAAAACCCTAGCAAACCCTAGTCTAGGATCAAACCCTAGGCCCTTAAGGCCTAAAACACCAATTCCAAGCCCTAGTAAGCCCTAGGCCCTTAGGGCTTAAACCCTAGGACCTCAAAAACCTTGGATCTCGGTTTGGGCCCAAGCAAGGGCCCAAAAATTCAAAAAAACCAACCCTTAGCACACGTGCATGCCTAGGCCGAAGGCCTAGTGGATAAGAACCTCTGGTGTCGGTAATGGGATCACCGACACCCAGAGTTTTCAAAACATAGGAGGTGTCGGTAATGCTATTACCGACACCCTGGTTTCTCAGTTTTACAACACGCCACCTCCCTGCACGCACAGTGCACACCTGCACCACCACCTCCTGTTGCAAAGGACCACTCCACCTCATGAGAGCCTCTCCTACCTTCGTCCTAATCCCAAGAGTGTCCCCCTTGGCTCTCCTATAAATGACAGTGCATCCCCTCACCTGAAACCCACTTCTCAGCTCCTACCCGAACCCCTGCTCTAGTCAAAGCCCTTCCTCGGGCCTCTAGCCTCTCTGTGGAGCTCGTACCAGCACCCCAAAAGCCTCCCTTCGCTCGCAGCAGCACCACCAGGCTCCACCACCGCGAGCAGCACCGCCCAGCGCCCCCACCAACTCTAGCATAAGGCAGCAGGGTAGGACTTCCCCCTACCCCTATTTTCATTTATTTTGAACCCTCATGTGAGCCCCTAGTCCTTCTAGGAGACTAAATTCCTTGGTTTTACAGAAAAACTCACTAAAGGGGCTCCCCCGCCTTCACCATAGGTGTGGGGAACCCCCTAAGGGTAGAACACCACCACCAGTAGCTCCAGAAGGATCTAGGGGTCCCTCAAGTCATGAGGGAACCCCTGGTTCATCCCCATAGCAACCCACAAGCTGTTTCTTATTTTTTGAAAAATATTCAAGGTGTCGGTAAACTCAGTACCTACACACCTGCAGCTTGACTTTGTGGCCATCGTAGGCCCCACCTGAACCTCCCCAGGGCCCAACCAAGGGCTAGGGTTGATCCCCTGGATCTCCCCAACACTTCTCTTGAAGACCCCATGAACCCTAGTTAAGCTTAACTAGGGTTAAAAGGGAAAAAATCACAAACTGCTCTTAATGTTGGTAATCGAATTACCGATATTCATTATTTTATGTGAAAGCTGGACAGTGCCACTTTGGCACACTGTGGAGCCCACTACAGGCATCCCCTGGGGCCCACTGCAGGGCCAAATTGTCCCCCTCATCCTGGACTTTAAATCCATGGGTTGCACACCCCCTAACCAAGCCCCTAACTAGAGTTATGGTCCTACAAAATAGCCAAAAAATCACATTTTCTATCGATGATCCCTTCACCGACAGCTTGTATTTGAGCATTTTTTTGGGCCTATACAGTGGGCCCACAGCCCATGGGGCCCTTTCTCTGGACTTGCCTTGACCCCTGGGATCTACCCCAACCCTGACCAAGCCTCATCTTGCCTTAACCATGGTTAACTCAATCATGATCAAGAATTAACCATGATTAACTCACCAAATCAACTTGGAAAAATCCCTAAAATTCTAAAAAATTCTAAAGTGATAGAAAACATCATGCTCTTGCCTAACCATAGTTAGATGAGCTTAACTATGATTAAGATTTGGTTTAACCATGGTTAAGCCCATTTAAATCTTGGTTAATTCCCAAAAACCTTAAAAAATGCAAGAAGGGCAATAAAATGTTCAAACTTGCCCAACCTCGGTTATCCGGACTAACCATGGTTAAAACTTATGTATTAACTATGGTTGGCCCCCTTAACTTGAGAAATTTTAAGAAAAATCCCTAAAAATCATCAAATCAAATTCAATGACCATAATTCAAACTTGGACCTTCAACCCTTGGCCTACCGGGCCCAATTTAGCCTACAGGGCTGAACTTAGGCCTACCGGACCGAACCCTAAGCCTACCGGGCTTACCCTTGGCCTGCCGGGTCCAACCATAGTCTACCGGACTAAATCCTAAGCCTACCGAGCTTACTCTTGACCCACCAGACCCCATCTTAGCCTACCGGGCCAAACCCTCGTCTACCGGACTTCATCTCGGCCTACCGGGCCTAAGTCTACCGCACTTCAACTTTGCCCTACCGGGCCCAATCAAACCAAGCACTTGACCAACCCGGTCAACTCAACCCTAGTCTACCGCACTAGACCCTAAGTCATCCTTGATGCACACACAACACACTTCTTAGCCTCGGCACGGACTCATGTGCCAAAACTATGCTCGGTCTGATCTCACCCCAATGTGAGTACATAGGCAGCCCAACTCAGGCGCGACCCTAGTTTAGCTCTTCCTTTCTTGGGTTAGTATATACTAAATCAATGGCATTTGATTAACAACTTGATTTTAATTGGCTTAAACCTAGTAAGTAAGGAACCGTTGCAAAACGGAAGTGCCGGGGTGCCTAACACCTTCCCCGGACTTAACAGAACCTCTTACCCAGAACTCTAAGCAAACCAAGACCTTATCCATGACAATGGGACTTATCTCTACCAAATAAATAAGTGGCGACTCTAAACATAAAACCAATTGACCACATCGCCAAGCACACCCCCTTGTAGGCGGGGACCGAAATCCTTGTTCACACTAAACATGCTTGATTTCTAGGTTGTGGTCTAAAATAGACAGTGAAAAAATCCGATGAACCTCAAATCTAATGTCTGAGTTAAGAACTCACAACTTCAAGTGGATGGTTTGGTCTCCCTACAAGTCTATCTACCATTTTTAAGATTATGCAATCACTTTATTAATTAAGGGATGATGAACTTAAAGTGCAGAATAAGGGAAACAAGCAAACCAAAACACAAGCAATTTTTACGTGGAAACCTTTCCGGGAAAAACCACGGGACCTAGTCCAGTAATGAGATATCACTAAGACAAATAAACAAATACTTACAAGACTCGAACTGTACTCAACCGGACTCGACACTACGATCATCAATATTCAGTCCTCCATGCCTCCGAAAGCCATCATGATCTCGCAAGCCGCAATCTACCGCAGCATGTTCTTCTCTTTGTGTCTCGACAACCACGATCTCCACGATCGATCTTCGTCAATAACGGCTTTAGATTCCACCGACCAAATCATACAACCACGATCCTCCTTGGATCGATCTCCTTCGTAAAGGCTTCGGAACTCTCCGGCCAATTTGTTCTTTCCAGAACGGGTTGATGGTTTGAATAATATCAAATCCTAGATGGATTCCATCAATGGGAAAGTCCAAGCAAGAAAGAATGGAACAATGGGTTACAAACTCTAGGATGAAAGAGAAACTAATCAAGGAAGAGAGAGAAATTAAATTTGGAGTTTCTATGAACTCTAGAGATAGCCCAATACCCTTTCAATACTCTCCTAAAGTCTCTATGCACGGACTAGAATAGTTCTTATTAAATAGAGAAACCAAAACAAGCATATAGAAGTTGCTAAAATCAATTTTAGAAGTTTTTTAAGCATTGGGTCGACCCAAAGGGGTTTGGGTTGACCCAAAGTGGCACTTGGGTCGACCCAACTTCACATTTGGGTTGACCCAACTTCACATTTGGGTCGACCGAACATTTATTTTTTCTCTGGACCATTTTTCCATACATTTTTTGTTAAGGTCCAGGTCGACCCAATACTGTTTCGGTCGACCAAGATATAAAAACTCATTTGTAGCTCTTGTTTCCTTCACAAAAGTTGTAGATCTTTTCGACGCGGTCGATTTGATATATTATGAAGCAAAATTGGAGCTACGATTTGAGAGATATGCCTCTTACAAGAAACCTTGGTTTTTTAAGAACTTTAAGAACCTCTAACACTTTTTGGGCTACATATTTAATCACCTAAGGTCCATATGATTATTTTAAGTCAATTTCCACCTAAGGTATCATAGTATGATTATTCTAAGTCAAATCTCACCTAAGGTAACATGGTATCTAGGTCACTACCATCCTATGAGTGAAACGAAGGATATGGTCGGAATGGCTTCAACCGAGTCTTCAACCAATCTTCTTCAGTCTTTTTATCTTCACTTATCGTGGATGCTTGAAGGCAATGGCACAAGATACATTAGACTTACTTGCTTTGACACCAGAATAAGCCAACACTAAAACATGATCTTTACAGACAGGATCGTTCAAACGGACCCATGGTTGTTCGAACGGTCACTACTTCGTTTGAACGGTTGACAATTTTGGAACATAAAAGCGTTACAGTGTGCATAACCATTCCAATAGTCGTATGATCGTTCAAAGAGTTTGAGATTCTTGATTTTTTCAAATCCGACAGTGTTCAACAGTGACCAACAGCATTCCAGACCGTTCGAATGGTCTACGAACAAATTTTGGGGAGAAACCCCATGTTCACCCAAAGCCCCCAAAATCGACTCAATTTCTTCCTAGATTGATTCTAAGCATTTATTACACTGAAAGTGTCATTAAAAACACTCCTACTATGAATTTGAAGCTCGAAAGTGTGTTTACTTGCCTCAACCCTAAAGATTTAGGGTTTCAAGAAGAGGAAGACCACCCAAATGGATTTGCTTCACAATATCGACCTTCCCTTTGTGAGAAACTTGATCCTCGAACTCCAAATTTCGCACTTCAAGCTTGAACAATAGTTCTCAACCCTAGCATCCAAGAGCACTCTTAGTTTAGGTTTTCAAAAAGTGAGAAATTAGGTCTATTTTATTATATTCATACTCCAGCCCTATTTGTGCTTTTACCCAAATAATCTTACTAAGGTGTTGGCCTCTATTCTATGAAGAAATGGAATTGGTTATACTGAGATTACCGCCAATTTCAGACTCTGCAAACAGTGGCCTGCCTCTGGGCCCAGACCTTGTAAGAGGTCATTCTAAGCCTTGCAATTAACCTTGGGCCCCCATTCAGACTCTGACATAACCTCAGACCTTAACTAGGGTTAAACTTAACCCTAGTTAATTAACCTCGACCTTAGGTGACTAATCGACATTGGTAAAAACTCCAAAAACAATACAAAATAATAAAAAAAGACCAAAAATCCATACTTAGCCACTCCGGTGCACTCCCTTAACCTTGGTTAATGTCTTTAACCATGGTTAGCTCAACCCTTAGCCACTTTGGTGCACCCTTAGCCTCCTCAGCTAATCTCCCGTAGCCACTTCCGGCTAATTCCCCTTGCCACTCCGGTGCACACACACACACCCTGCTAACTCCGGTAAGAGTATAACATGACGCTCGAACTGTAACGACTTCAAAATCCTACCTTGACCAAAATAGGATTTTGGAATCGTCACATTTCTTAAACCTGCTTAAATCCATGACATACAAGGCATACTACACGAGTCTCCAAAAATAAGAGTAATAAAATTTCGATATATATAAAACCAAGTCATCATGCTCAAGTCTATGCTTAACATAACCACCCACAATAAACAAATAGTCTAATACTCAACTGTAAAGTAAGTCTGATAAATAACATCATTTAAAAGTCTATTTAAATCTCTTAACCAAAAAAAAACATGAACTAATAGGGGCAACTATCAAAGCCCCTGGCTCTCTCCTCGGAAGGTTTACCTTCTCCTCCTTCTTCAACGTAAGCCTCTTCAATCCACAGCTCCGCCGTGTGCTCCTGCTCTAAATCTACCAAGACAAAAATCTGGCTGAGTACAAAAGTACTCGGTGTATATAAAATTCAACCAACAACATAGTATACTTGCACTTAGTTAGAACCATATCCAATAGCATAATAAGATAATCAGAGTGCGGAAGAACATATACTCATATACATCATATCATCACCTTGACTCATGTACTTGTGAGAACCTTAGACTTAGAAGACAACATACTTATGAGATGCTTATGCTTATGAGACCACGTGCTTGTGAGATGCTTATGCTTATGCACTTATTCAGATCATACGCTTATTCAGATCTCTCATTGGGTTTATTCAGAATGACAGGTATATCAATGCTTATGTTTATGAGTCTTGAGCAGCTTATTCAGAACATGCACTTATTCAAATCCCTCATTGGGCTTATTCGGAACTTCTGGCGTATGCAATGCTTATGCTTGTGGTCCACATGTGTGACTTGTGAGACTCTTATCTTAACATACACGTGCGAGTGTCGTAATTAACATTCGAGTTGGTCAAACGCTTAGATTCTAATCTCCCACCATGGAAACTCCACTATACTGTCTCATACCAAATAGTTAGAGAATTCTCGGTTTGAAAGATTTTCCTCTAAGTAATGGCTTACCTGAATATCAATTACCATGCAAAATAATTAAGCATAACTTAACAAACATTCACATATTAATACCTTATCATGACTCTTAGTATAATTCATAATTAATTTACAACCATTCCATAGAGTCTTATTTATACTTATCAACTCAAGCATTTCCACAAACACCTTAGGTACATACTTTATGAATACATTGCCCTTTCTCATTTCCTATATTTCACCATTCCATAATCTATCCATACAACCCAACACAATCCACATCCATACAATCATCCCATCCTCCATAGTAATTCCTATCCTTCATATATTTCATCCATAATAGTTCATAGAATTCCAATTCATATTCACAAATCAATTTCCATACAAATAAACCATAATCCATATTTCATATTCCATATTCTACAATCTCACCATACTCTATCTATACATTTCATCCACATTATTAAACCATATTTCTATCCATAATAGCTTACTTCATACAAAATTGGGCAAAAATATATCTAATCTCTATTTCTATCATATTAACATTCACAAAACATTATAATAGAGTTGATTTGGATAGTATATCTACCTTAGGGATCCTTCCCTTGGATCCAAATCGCTCCCAAGAAGCTTTGAGGAAGATCTCCAAGCTCCTTCCTCTTTAAGCAAAACTCTTCTTCTCCAAGCCAAAACTCTCTTAGAACCCTAAGTTCTTACTCTTCCTTTGCTAAATTAGGTTAGAAAAGGTTTAGAACCCCAAAAACCTCGAAATAGGGTCCCTATTTATAGCCTCAATAGATAAAAACCCCCAAAAACACTGTTTTGAGAGAAAAACTGGGCGCGAGTACGATTGATCGCACTATAGGTGTGATTGATCGCACTTAGACCCAAAAGGACTCAAAACAACTCACCTGTATGTGATTGATCGCAGTTTCTGTGTGATTGATCGCACTCAAGTGCGATTGATCGCACTTGATATGCGGATCACAGCTCCCCCCGGATTCTAACAGATTTTACCCCGCTTTGGTATTTTGATCATAACTTTTGACTCGCTCATCAAATTTTGACGATTCAACTTGCGTTGGAATTGTCTTTCAAAGGGGAATAACTTTGATGCTTTATAAAAATACTAATTGTGAGTTTTAAAAAGTCTAAATTGACTCCAAACTGACTAGTCTGCAATTTCAACAGATAAAACATTGGAAAACCTACTTTTGACTTAGCTTTGACTAAAAATCTGGAAAAACATTAAACATCAACCTCAAAGAGGGTTCTAATACATTTCTAATGGTTCAAGAATCACTAAATTCCGATAAATAGTGACAAAACTAGAGCTTCCTAAAGTTCAGGGTGTGTTAAGGCCTCCCTCTCTTTATAATTTTGATTAAGCATAAATCACACCACACTAATTATATATAAATACACACGTATTAAAAAAATGATAAAAGACTAAAATATCTTTAATACTTGCATAAAAAGCATGAAAAAGATTCGGGTCTCTACACGAACTACACTCGGCTGATCCTGCTCTGTCGAGTATTTTGGCAACCCAACTCGAGTTCGACCCCTAGTATAGAATTTTCTCCTTCTTGGGTTAGTACATTCTTAACACTTAATCATTTTTATTGAATTTACCTTGTTTGACTTACACCTAGGGAGTAGGTAACCATTATAAAATGGGGGTCTCGAGGTGCCTAACACCTTCCTCGAAGCTTAAATGAATCGTTTACCTAGACTCCGACCAAGACCGTAGATTGCTATCCATATCCATATCGTTCCTCCGCAAGGCCCGACCCGGAAGGAAAGACGGTAAAATCTCGCGCTCACAACAAGTGCCCCACAATATCAAACAAATATAACCTTCATTTCCAAGAATTCAATATATGAATATACAGACAGGGAACAAGACAACAGATAGTAACCATTAAACGAGTTACTGCAAGAGCGAGCGAGTGGCCTTTCGTATATGAGATCAAATCACAGCCAATCGCAATTGACTTCAGGGAGAGTTCAATCGCTCCCACAGGTCAACACATGTCCCTAATAACTCCTATTAACCATGGTTAAGATTCTCTAACCCTTAATATTCAATAATCTAACATTAGTTTTTTGAAAAAATATTTAACTCTAGTTAAGAATTTTTAACTCTTAAGGTTAATATTTTTTCAAAAAACTAAGGTTAGATTATTGAACACTAAGAGTTAGAGAATCTTAACCAAGGATAATAGAAACTAAAGAGGACATGTGTTGACATGTGGCAGCGATTGAATTCTCCTTGAATTCAATTGTGATTGGCTGTGATTCGAACTCTTCGTAAACATATCCATGGGACAGACCAGGGTTCCAATCCCCACAAGCTCATGTGGGCATTTGTAATCCCACACTAGCGCATCTTTCGCGATTAAAAGTAAAAGTACAATATCATCCTTAAGGGGGGAATCATCACCATGCCATTGCTTCCAGTTCAAGATACTGAAACAAGCCACTTTATGGGGTGGGCTCAGAATTTTGATTACCACTTTGTTGTTTATCCTTTTGTCTATATGGGTGGATGTCATCTCCTTCATACAACTACAGTTGTACCAAATGCTGCCTGTTAAGATGCCAACATCCCTAACTAAAATAATAAATGCTCTCTTAAAGCATATCATGTACTAAACTCTACTTAAAAATAATTTTACATTATTCACAATTTGCATAAATATAGATAGGTGCCTCTATATATAACATATACATGGCGAGTGCTAGCGCCACTCTCCTCCAAATACACTCTCCCATCTTTTGGGAATAAGATAATATATAGACATGGTGAAGTCTCACTTCTGACATGTTGTATTCACTAACATTAGATCAGATCGACTTATGAAATAAGTTTTCCCAATCAGTTTATCTTGTAATCTCTATAAAATTTCTTTTTATGCATGGTATTTGTAATTAATCAGATTTTATCAATTAACTGTGATATCTACACCCTGTAACTGGCATGGCCTTGGTTCCTTCATTTTTTCTTCCATTTGTACAGAAGTTTCTGAGGCTTGCCATCCTTTACCATGAGAGATTTGAACCAAGATCTGTCACTACTTGGGCACTTCCATGAGGGTATAGTTCATTCGATCATTGGACAAGACCTCTTGGATGGTGCAGAGCCCAAAGCCTAAATGAGTATGACCTAGATTAAATGAGTAGGACCTATCTGATCTTTGGTCTATACAGAACTAAACTAATTAATGGTGTGTGCCACCTTCATCCTCAATCTCTTTTTTTCATCTCTCTATCCTCACTAAATGCTATAGTGTAAAGACAAATTATTCCTACCTTTTGGAATATTGTGGCATGAAAATAGCAGCCCAAAAAAGAAGACCTGTTGGTTACGAAATTCACTCTCAACAGAAATATTAGCAAAAAATGTCAGGCCCAAAAGATTATGCCCGTGATACATAGCTAACGTTGCCTATGCATCACACATTTGTTATCTATTCATACACAAAGATTATGGCTAATCTAGCTGCCAAAATCTTTTGGATGTAGTAGTGTGACATGCGATAATCATAAGTTGAATGTGCTGTACAAAATAGAAAGATATTATAATAAGGTTTGTGATGTCTGTATGCATTTATGCAAGTACACATCTACTTGAATGTTATTTCTTTGGTCTTCTTTCTTTCTTTTTTCTGTACACGGCATTGTAGGGTTATAATACCAGACGCTCGCCAATGAGTACCATGTCTTTAGAATTGTAGCATTTCCATGGCATATAAGTTATTAATACCTTTTTTCCCCAAAAGCGAGTTCACCACCAACTGTAGCGACCCCATCCGCTAAAATTTGCCCATTTTTAACATATTTACCAAACCTAGGGTTTTTCATTTATACAAATATTTTTGTTGGAACGTTGATATACAACAAATGGAATGCAAAAATTTTCCCATTTTCCCTCCTTGAGGCTTGATCCTATGACCTCCTCAAACGGATATTCACCTCAACCATCTAAACTAGGGCTGATGTGAACTCACACCTCAGCCATAGTTAAAGTAGAATCTTATGCATACCCATAGATAAAGAAACGAAATTAGACAAAGTTAGGAAAGTGCGAACTCACCAAACTTAAAATGAATGGAAGTTGACTTCTAGTAATATTTTAATCTCTATATAAACACCACCAACCTTCTCCAGCTCTGGTATCCAATCGATCTGTATATGCTTACAGAAAAAAGAATGATCAATATGGAGGAGAAGCCTTTGATTCGAATGCTTATACTCTTTCTGGGGTTCTCCTATGTTCTATCTTCTGGTGCAGTTCCTCTATCTAGTATAATTTTTAGGGGTTCTTTCATGGATTTCGTGCATGTACTCCTTGGGGCCTGGTTCTGCTCCATGAATTTTCTTTATACTGATTTCTGGAACATTCTCTGGTTTGCAGGGAGCTTTAAGTCAATTAATGCATACCCGTCAGCCCAAGAATTGATGCCTCAGGTTTCTCTCTCTCTCTCTCTCTCTATTACACGATGTTTATCGTCTTCATGAGTGTCTTATCCCCATCTAAGTCAATTAAGAGACATACCTTTGGTTAGGTATGATTCCTTTTCGACCTTGAGCATGCTAGGTATGATTCCTTTTCGACCTTGAGCATGCTCTCCTTGGATTTGACAAGGCCCTGGGGAAATATTAGCATGGTGAAGGTATGCCCCTCGTTAGGAAGTCGAAACTGAATCAATATTATTGAGAGACTTAGATGGTTTAGAAGAACCCAAAGAGGGTTTAAATAGATAATTCAGAATTCCTAATATAAAAAGAAACCTTAATCAAATCAAATCTAATTTTACCTAATCTAATTAATTCAAATTCAAATCACATTGTAATGAGATACGCTCATTACACTTTACTATCCTACTTTATTTGTTATACCGAAAATGACTACAAGTAGGGGCGGAGCCAAGGGGGGGCGGGCGGTGGCCTTGCCCCCCCCCCCCAATTTTTTTGTAAATTCTTCTTCATGTAGTATGAATAGTGGGCCCCTCAATTTATTTATTTTTTGTTTAGTATACATGGCCCCTCCAATTTTTTTGTCCTATATAATATAGTGCCCCCCCTCCCCCCAAATTTTTTTGTCATATATATTAGTGAGTCCCCTTATGCCCTTGAGGTTGCCACATGTCCCTATTGACATCCTTTAACGATGGTTAAAATTCACCAAATCTCAAGGTTTACCTACTTATCATTGGTTTTTAGAAAAAAAATATATTTAAATAATTTTAACAGTAGGAGTTAGTGGATTTTAAACTAGGGTTCAAAAAGAAATTTGGTATTTTTTTAAAACCAATGATAGGTGGGTGAATCTTAACCACAATTAAGGGGTATTAATAGGGACACGTGGTGACCTCAAAGGCATTACCGGGGAAAAAAAAATTCTCAAAAAAAAACTATCCCAAATTTTTTTTTCTCGGGAGCTACGCCCCCAAACCCCCAAATTCCATACCCTCAAATCAAAATTTTTTTTTATACATGTAGTTTGCCCCCCCATGAAAAATTCCTGGCTCCACCCCTAACAGCAAGAATATGGTCGAGACATGCCTAGATGGGGTTGGCATGGTCATGTCGTGCATACGATTAGTGGAATTTGCATAGTAAACTTGCTTAAATCTTGCAGGGTACAATGGAGCTGAGGTATGATAGAGAAGTGATAGAGGTGGAAGAAGGATTTGTAGAGGGCAGGATGGATATTGAAAGTAATGACTACCCAGGAACAGGAGCAAACCCAGGCCACGATCCCATTCCCCCTGGAATTTGAATGCATTTCTTTATTCACATATCATTGACAAACAAGGAGAGGGGAGTTGTGATCTTTGGTTAGTTGTTAGAATGTCTTTCTCAGTCAATAACCATTGAAGATTCTGCTTAATCTTCACTGTATATTAAACGTGGATCATAAGAGAGGAAAGTCAGCTTTATATTATGAATTCTCCAGTGTAGTTTTTGTTTAATTTCCTTCTGTAATATATTCTAATGTTAGTAATGATGATGAACAATGTGTTGATGTAGACCAAGAGATGATATTATGGTTTCTAATTAATTACCTCCCTCTCTTTATGAGATTACTAGTGGGCTGCCGTGTGATGGACGTGAGAGAAGGGAAGACGGACAGAGAGTAGGAAGAGTGATCACCTGACCCACGTGATGCACATATATGAGAGGGAGAGGAACATTGAAAAATATGCAAGGAGAAAGAAGTGACAATGGAAAGAGGATTTTGTAAAGAGACAAAAATACTCATAAAACTATCATATAAATATTTTAAATTAAATAATAATTTAATCATTTTAAAACATTCAGTATATGTTGTTAACATGAGAATACTCATTATAATAAGTTCATTGTGATAGTAAAGAGATAAGTGTAAGGATAATTTTGCTCAATCAACGTTTATAATAGTAAAGATAAAAAAGATATAAGTATAAGGATAATATTATTATTCTTATTATAACATAACATAAGAGAACATATAAGTATAAGAGCAAATTTTGTCAATAATGATCATAATAGCAGAGATAGAGAAGATATAAGTGGAATGGCAATTTTATTAATCACATTATAATAATAAAGAAAATAAATGTAAGGTAATTTTGTCAATAGCGACAATTCAATCAATGTTTTTAGGGACCCTACTTTCTAAGGTAGTTTTGTCAATAGTGGATAATAATAGAGTGGTGCCCGAGTTAAAATGGAATGGGCAATGCATGTTATATATCACTCTATTAATTAAATGCCTTCTCACACGTCAGTTGAAGAGCGGTGTCAGATGGATCTATGGCATCCGTTAGAGGTAATCCATTGCCATACCTATTTTAGTATCAATGGTTAGTGGTTAGCTTTCAGGATTGAAACTCTTCCTACTCATCACACTACAAGAAATATAGGCTTCATCGACGGTTCTGAACCGTCGGTACTACCACACCTTCCATCGGTATTAGTGATGAATGTCGAACTGTCACAATACCGTGGGTAATAGAAGCCTAGGTAGTGTATAGTGACAGAAACTAGAAACCGTCGCAAACTACCGACGGAAATATTTCCGCCGTTATAAAGATATTGTCTACGGCTCTATCTGCACTCTGTAATCACTTCCCAAGGTAAGTTGCAAAGGATTTCCATTTCTACGATGGGAAATAACTGTTGCTAACGACTATATACCGGCAAAAAAATATCGTTGTTGTTTCTCCCTATATCGACAGAATATTTACCGCTACTATAACTACTATAACTAGATTGTATTGATTAGGGATGGCAATATGACCCGCCCCTATAGGGGCCCCAACCTGCCCCGCCCCGCCCCGCCCCTATAGGGACGGTTTTTTTAAAATAAATCAGGGGCGGGACGGGACGGGGCAAGACGGGGACGGTATAAAAAATAAAGACCCGACTCGGTTTTGGGGCGAGACGGTTTTAGTATACCCCGCTTTGGTGCCCCGCCCCGGAACCACTTTAATAATATATATATATATATATATATATATATAAAAGCAATAGGGGCGGGGCGGGATTTTATAAGCGAGGCGGAGCTGGTTTCACCATATATAAGTTCCGGTCAGGGGCGGGGCGAGACGGGGCGGGACGGCTTTATAATCGGGTCAGGGCCGGGGAGGTAGAAAACCGCCACGCCCTACCCTATTGTCATTCCTAGTACTGACGTTAACATTTCCGTCACTTAATACTCCTATATACCGACAAAATATAATTGTCACTATACGTCCAAAATACCGAGGGGTATTTTTTTGTCGCTACTTATCAGTTATCGACGGAAATATTATTGTCGCTACTAATTTTGTTTACAAAAAATTTGTAACGACGGTAATATTTTCGGCGCTAATGCCCATTTAAAAAAAAGACCTATATACATTAATTGTATACCTGTCTCCTATTAATATTTTTTAACCTCTCACATGTTTACGTTTAACAATATATAATTCCATAAAGATATAAATCCATAGAAATCCATGAAAACAAACCCATATAAATCCACGTACCAAATAAAATTTAATTACACAATGTCACTCCACGAAGAAATGCAAAAATAGACTAGTATGTGAAACATAGAATAAATCCTCCCTAGGCCATCACTGGGTATCATATGTAGGTTGAGTAGCATCTGTGTCATAAGATGAAACTGTGGGCATATTGTTCACCTCCCACCCATAGCTCATAATGAATCCTTCCATTCTCAACACTGTGTTTTGCAGGGTAGCAATCATATCCCCATGTGACGCTACCAAAGCTACAAACTCCGTTTGGCGTGCATCGGAAGTCGTTGCATGATCCTAGGCATCTTGACACATCCTTCGTCAGCACTCAGTATTTGTTGTGACACCTGCTCCTCGCATGACACACCCATGACTGTCTAAGCCCATGATCTGCGTGAATATCTCATTTTGGGCAGTGTTACTACCACTGCTCTCAGGGCGCTGGCTCGTGATGTCGTCCATTTGCCTCTGAATTTCATAAAAAATGATTCAAATCAAAAGAGTCGGCTAAAAAAAATGAGGTAATATAAACATTTTAAGACTCATAATATAGTAGGTTCTTAGAGGCATATACATACCATCCACTCCGCGGACTCAGTATCCACAAATGACCCATCCTGTTGGGTATGAGTCACTCAAAACATATGCATCTAATCGGGGATTGACCAGATCCACTCTACTGTCAAAATAGAGGTACTGTCGTGCAATGACATATCCGAATCGAAAAACCAGTCCTTAAGGTCATTTTGCCACCCCATCCAAAGATGGCCAATTTCGCAATGACCCACTCTTCATTGCTGGACCCTCTACTTTAAATTTAGCCTGAAAAGCATTCATACATATTGATAGATATGAAGCACAACCCTACAGCAATTATATGTACATGGATACCAACAGGTATAAGATCCGAGCTACATCACATAACATTTCTGAGGCAAAGCAAATACCACTCATTACATGTTTAACAGCAAGATTTACCGATAAAAATATCATTATTTAGTATATAGTGTAGATAAGAGATGAGAATTCAATAAGCTACATAAAGATCTTGAAAAATATTTGAATGATGATGAGGAGATTGGTCAAACTAGAACTATTGAATTTGGGAAAAAGATTAGCTCTGGTGGCTGCCCGAGCTAAGCGCTCGGGCATTCATAAACAATAGGGCAGCTGGCGATAATTTAGGTCAGAAGTCATTTCATTGTCTCCCCTTGATTTTGACTTCTCCCCATTTGATATCTTTCCCCTTTAAAAACGCAAGCTCGGGCAGTCACCCGAGCTAATCTTTTTCCATTGAATTTGGGGTATTGCACCAAGGAATTCAGAGCTTGCAAGTTGGAGAAGAGATGGAAGTTGGGAAGTAGGTGAAGGAAAGTTCGAGAAGTAGGGGTTAGTTAACCATCTCATCTGTACTGACTGCCAATTAATGTCAAATACGAAGTCCCAAATTCCAATTTCACTATAATGGGTAGAGAATTTCCATTGAAAAAAACTTTAAGAGTGAGAAAATTTTCAAATTGCATTTCTTTCTATATAAATACTAGTGGTGACGTTGGCGATTGATGTAAAAAATATAATTGAAAAAAAAACCTATTAGGGGAGTTGCTTTGTAAAAATATATGCAAAATTGTGTAAGGAAATGCTAATAATTATATCATCTTAAAGTCTTTTACTCATCAATGTTTACCGATAAAATAGGATGTCTGAATCTATTCCTAAAGTTCCTCATTCTATAAATTAGAAAAATCCATCACATGCCAAGGAAAAAAAAATGAATAAAATTGATTTCATACATCTCGAATACACTGAAACAGAAGGATCGATAGATGAAGAAGAGGATTGTATAGATTATAATGCTAATCAGCAGTTTTTTTTTTCTTTTTTTCTTTTTTTTTTTTGTTTGAATTTGAAAACCCTAGTTTCAATGACAGATGGCTCAGAACAAACATAAGATAACCTATATGCTAAGGTTCTCCTGTTTCCCATCCCTTTTTATGCGATAAAATTAAAGAGTTTTGACATCCTTAATCAAAAATTGATCTTGTAAAACCTTAGGAACATTGTAATAAGAGAAATAAAGATCTTCTACTATATTGGAAAGTCCAGCAACAAAGGTGTATTTGAGTTATTTCTTAAGTTGTCGAAGCCTTCAATTCTCTATTGTATCTTCGTATTCTAGATTGTTTTTCCCTAGTTTATGCTTCCAAATCTTAGAATTCCAGCCTGTTTGCATCACTTCCCCAGTTCTGACGAAGCCATCATATTTTTTTAAGAAAAAAAATTAAGGGCAAAAAACATAACAAAATAAAAATAGTGCAATTTTAGGCAAATTGATTTGATCCCTATGTGATTCCTATTAATCAATTAACAAATTTCGTAGTTTATTTTATTTTTTTGGAAATCACCCTAACATTGAGTAAACCACAAAGCAATTATATAACTTAGGGAAACATAGATTATAGAGCTTCGAGAAACAAAAATAAAGCAGTTATGCTTTTAATTATTGAAAATATTAGGTAAACAATAAACTAATTAAAGAAGTCAAGTGATTACAATAAGGGACATATTCTTCTCCAGTTGTAACCGGTTTTGCTAAAACCGGTTACGCCCGCTGAGGTGGCCATGTGTCTCCTTTGACACCTCTTAACTATGGTTAAGATTCACTCACTCCTAAGGTTCACCCATCTATTCTTTGTTTTTAGAAAAAAATAATAATTTTATTAATTAACTGTGGTTAAAATTTACCAACTCCTAGGATTAATTTTTTAAAAAAATATTTTTTCTAAAAACCAAAGATAGGTGGGCGAACCCTAGGGGTAGGTGAATCTTAACCACAGTTAAGGGGTGTAAAAAGGGACATGTGGTGATCATAGGGGAGTAACCGGTTTTGCCCAAAACCGGTTACAACTGGAGAAGATCACCGGTCTTACAACAATTGCATAAAGTACATATGATCTAAAGCAATTAGAGATAATCGAGTAACAAGAAACTATTTAAAGCATAACTCGCATCATGTTAAAGAACATAAACTACATTCGGGGTTAAAACTACAATGTTTCTGTCTTTGTCTTAGAGAAAGAGAGTGAGGGAGCAGAGAGAGGGAAGTAATCAGGGAGGGAGAGAGAGAGAAAGAGGTCACCAGGGAGAGGACCAGGCCGGCGGCAACGACAACAGGAGGGGGCGAGGGCTTCGACAACGGCGGTGGCAGAGGAAATTCAGCACAGGAGAGTGGGTTTACGGCGGGAGAACCTGATCACGAAGAGGATTGAGGATTTTTAATTAAACGTTTTGTACCAATGGAAATATTATCATCGCTATATTTAGCTAATATAGTACCAACAAAATTATTACAGTCACTATTTCAAATGAGTAGGGGTGGCAATTGGGCTGGACTAACCCGAAGTTTAGGTGGGCTAAGCCTTCCTTACTTTGGGTTGGGCTGAGTTTGGACAAGAATATAGGCCCAAAGTTAATATTGGGCTGTGTTTGGGCTGCCTTAGCTCAGCCCGAATTCAGCCCGGCCAAAATTAAAAATATTTTATGTTATATAAATAATGTATATATATATATATAGTATGTATAGAGAGAGAGAACGCCCACGTTCATCTCTTTCCTTTTTTTTTCTTCTCTTTTCCAATTTGTATTCTTTTTTATTCATTTTCCCCTTCAATTTTCATAACATAAATTGCATAGAGAGAAAAATCATTGCATGGCAACAATCGAAACTTTACATTTTTCATTTGTTGTATCACCCCAACGAGCAAGAAAAGCAGTTGGGGCAATAGAAGCCCAAAAGAAGGTTCCACAAGGGAAGACCCCATTTTAAGCATATTTTGAGGTTGAACTCAGTCTACTTTAGATTAGCCCGAACTCAACCCAAACTTGGCCCGAACTCAGTGTACTTTTGGCCAGCCCGAACTCGGCCCAAGGCCCGATGTTTTTTGTGAGCAGAGCTTGGACTAGGGCGCTTACGCTGAGCTTGGGATAAGGTTTGGAACTTTGGGCTGGGCTTGGGCTAACCCTAGCCCGACCCAGCCCGGCCCGATTGTCACCCCTACAAATGAGTAATAGTAACGGTTCTAATTCCGTCGCTATATTTTAACTAAATATTATCGACAGAAATCTTATTGTCTCTATTGTAGAGGATTACTAGTGACGGTAATAATTATGTCGTTACCGTTAGTGACGGTTTTCAATCCTCTAGTATAAAACTGTTGTTGGCGATAAAGGTAATTATTTTTTTATTGGAAATTACTTAGACTCAGCTCAAATGACAAAAAAAGTAAAAATAAAAATGGATAAATAACCGTCATTGTAATGGCGTTGTAGTAACTGTTTTTTAAAACCGTCTATAGATTTCCTTCACTAAAAAAGGAATGTCTTGTTATGACAGTAAATGGATCACAAGACCTCTATATTGAGAGGACCTCGGATTCTCTTTGGCGAAACCAGAAAGGCTTCTTTCGGGTGTCCACAAAATAGAGGACATGTGGTGGAGAAGTCAAAATCATGGGTTCCATGATTTTGACTTCTCTACACACTGAAGGACATGTGATAAATGAATGAGAAAAATGGGAGAGATATCAAGTGGGGAGAAGTCAAAATCATGGGGAGAAAATTAATTGACTTCTCCCCTTTTTCAGGCCACCTGTCGCATGATGTATGGATGCCCAAGACCACCTTTCTAGCTTCGCCAGAGACAATCCTGAGCTTATTGAGAGAGGTCACAATCCCTCCACCATTGGAGCAGTAGGGGAGGTGTATACAAGTGGAAAGTTGAAACCGTAGAGTTGTCATTTAATATCATATCCTACAATTGTTAGTTAACTTTGGATGGAATATGGAATGAGATTTTGTATGGCCTCCTAGACCAAATCTACATGCCGTCCCATAGGCCAACATGTGTTCCTTTTCACACTCCTTCACCAGAATTAGAAAGGCAGTTAAATAGGCTTTGTGAGTGGCCAAAAGGATTTGGTCCAGCGATGGTCTCACTTTGGATGGAACCTTAACCTCCATATAAGTGGTAAGAGGGGTGCTAGTCCCCGAAGCACTAAGTTAAAAAATTTCCACAGTTGCAGATTGGGTGCAACACATGGTGTTGCCACCCTATAACAAAGAGATGGTTTGACACATGTTGTCACAATCTTGTGTCCGGAGAAAACTGCGACTGGGACTAGCATTTCTGTAGTGGCAATAGGGGTGGTAGGTGGGGCCAAACTTCACATTACCCACCTACTATTTCTAACAATGATTTTGCTAGCCTCAGTCGCAAATCTTCCCCGGACCAACAAGGTGGTTACAATTGTCAAACAATCTCTGACTTTGGTTTTTTTAAATTGTTAAAATATGAAACATATCAACGTGTTACCCCCACTCTTAGTCTGTGGAAAATTTTGGAGTAAATGCAACTGGGCTAGCCCTCCTCTTTCTAACAATATTCTATCAGGATTCCTTATCAGGATTCCCCAGAGGTTAATTATTTGTTTAGTAGTCTATGAACACAAATTTACTCTAGCCCCAGTTGCAAATCTTTCACGGACCAACTGGGTGGTTACAATTGTCAAACAATCTCTGACTTGGTTTTTTTTAATTCTTAAAATATGAAACATATCTACGTGGTACCCCAATCTTGGGTCTGTGTAAAAGTTTGGAGTAAATGCCACTTGGGCTAGCACTCCTCTTTCTAACAATATTCTATTAGGATTCCCCAAAGGTTAATTATTTGTTAGTAGTCTATGAACACAAATTTACTCATATTACCACTATAAATAAGTGAGTTGCATTAAAGACTAAAGATACGCAAATTAGCTAAAAATATGCTCCTATTGCTAGATCTATATAAATAAATAAATAAAAATAAGTTCCCTCAAATACTCTGCACACGCACTATGAAGAAGATGTTATTATATTGATACCCCTTTGTGTCAGTCACGTAAATGACATTAAATATAAACATCAAGATCTCCACTATACCAAAGTAAAGCTCACTTTTCAGGTTATTTATTCACCCTTTTTTCTTTGTCATTCATTTTCCCTACCAACTCAAGGAGTACAGGAACGAGGCAACGTTCGTATCTGCAGAGAAGCAAGTGGCCATTTGTCCCTTTCAAAAGCCCAAGTGAGCAATACGCCAAACCACCTTATTTTTATAGAGATATCTCCATTCATATCCTCTTCCCTTTCTCAGAGCTTTCTTAGAGACTAGACAATGCACTGCCCTCTTGTTGCCCTCTTTTGTTATTCGAATTACCAAAACATACCTTCCTCATTGTTCCATCTAAAAAGTATCATCTAGGTTCGAGTCCTTGAAATGATCGTTGACAGTTGATATGTTGATTAGAAAGAATTTAAGAGAAGTTTCATTCATACTCTCAGGTGTTTCATATTCTCAATTTTCACCAACCACTTGTCTCTTTTTTAAAAAGCGATAGTTAAAGCACATACTCTCACGAGTTTAAATATGAACATGCCGGAGTTTCCCAAAATACACTCGACATGTGCAATTTGAAATTACATTTAAAAAAATGTTTACTTGAGATAATTTCTTTTTCTATTTCTATAATTTTCAAATTATTCCCATGGTAAGGCATATTTGAGGGAGCTCTAATTATCTCTACAACGAAAGTTCATGTTTTGTCCCGGTGGTAGTGTATCCCTTGCTTTGGGGGGAGGTACCGGGTTCCATTTCTGAGAGGGTGGGAATTTGTATATACTCTCCACCCGTCCACTAATTGAACAATACTAACACCTAACTGACGTTGTGACCTAAACGTATATCTCAAACAAAAAAAAAACCGAAAGTTCATGTCTTTATTTAAACTCAAATACTAATAAAAACAGTAGGTATTAATTTTGACCCATCCACAACCTCATCCATACAATTAGGTCGGGTATGCCAATGGAGCCCGGGTCAGAAATTGCAACACAACAAGCTGTCCCAAGTACCCTTTTTTAAAACTTCTATTGCTGTGAAGGTTGGGAGGATTGGGAAAGTATGAGCGCAATCACACTAGAAAAGGTTATCTTCGTAAAAACAATTAAATAAAAAAAATTTGCGGATACTTAGATGCTCCAAAGCAACGGTAATGTTTATCCACTAAGGGCATTTAGATGTGTATATACTATATTCCAATTCGCAATTGATATCATTTTGAATATAGTCACTTGTGAACAATGTTATTTTAGCCGTTTTTATTTGAGTCGTTTTAAAAAGCTAACTTTGTTTAACTTCTTATTAGAAAAGCTCTTTTTATGTTTCACTTTGACACCCTAATAGGACAATTAGGGCACAAATAGGGTGCTGCTTTATCCCCGGTCCAGGAACGGTCCTAATTTTTTTAGTAAGATTTTTTTTTCTCTTGGTTATGAGGGTATTCGAGCCTCTTAGAGCACCCAAATAAGTCCCTGGGTCATGCAAACCTCTTCACTCTACACAATCAAGAAATCAGTAATAAATCCTTGAGGGTAACCAACAAAGGAAAGAGACTAGAACTCTAAGACCCTCCGCGTCTTGGCCATCAGCCAATTTTAATTTTGTTTGTGAGTACTCAAACATGATATACTCACCGAGGGCCGGCCCAAGCCATTTGGAGGCCTAAAGCGTAAATTCTAAATGAGGCTTTTTTAAAATTTTTTAAAATATTATTAAAAGAAATTAACTATAAATGGGGCCTTTTTAATATTGTAAATGGGTTTTTTTATTTTTTTAAATATTTTAAATGGGGCCTTTTTAATATTATTATTATTATTATTATTATTATTATTATTATTATTATTATTATTATTATTATTTTAAAATGGGGCCTAAAGCAAAGGCTTTGATGGCCTAATGGATGGGCCGGCCCTGTACTCACCTAATAAAACTAGGAGTGCCAGCGAGCTGGGTATGGGTAGGGTTTAGTCGGGTGTCTGCTCAACTATTATATCTTTGTATCCTAACAGCCTCACCAAAATAGTCAAAACTCACCTTTTCAATTTTGATTATCCACCTTTTTAAAAACACTCCCACCAGTCTCACCAATTTAACAAAAAAAGAAATAAGAGAGAAATATCATTTTATTATTTGTGTGGGAAAACAAAAAAGAAAATGAGAGGGAAATCTTATTTTATCATTTGTGTGGGACCACAATAAAGGAAGTGAGAGAAAAACCTTATTTTATTATTTGTGTGGAACACAATCAAGGAAGAGAGAAATTTTAGCTTTGGTGAGTGTAAAGTACTCACCAAACTTGGTGAGTCTTGTACACTCACCAAATGGAAATCCTTATTTTAATTTGATGAGTTTTAGAAGGCTCCTAGGGACCCATTTTGGCATTTAGAGTTTTCACTCACCAAAATAACCAAAAGGTTAAATGTTATTTTGGTGAGGCTGCTAGAATGTTCTAAAGACAAACCAGATTCAAGTCTAACAAGAGATCCATCAAACTAACCCGACAAGTGTAAACCCGTTTAATGCATATTTCTAACTATAATAACATTTACTATTAAAATTATCAATAAATATATGTTAAATTATGATATTATAAAAATAATTAACTTGGTGTTTTACCCATTGGGACAGAGAGTAGAACCAAATCCCAACCCAATTAGTGTATAATTGTATTAGATTAGACAATCTCTTATTTAAGATATGTAAAAGTGTATATAAAAATTTTGAATTTTACCCATTGGGACACAGAGTAGAACCAAATCTCAACACAATTAGTGTATAATTGTATTAGATTAGACAATCTCTTATTTAGGATATGTAAAGTGTATATAAAAATTTTGAAGAGTAGATCAAGAATTTTTCAAACGTAACAGAACTATAATTGGTTGATTAAACCAATCAAATCCAACTACACGTTTTAAAACCTTTATTTGTAACCCGTGAGAAGTTGAAAAGTTATGCGGGTTGAGATATTCTTATAGGATCCGAACCCGTTTCCACAACTAATCAATTCCCGTACCATATCGTTGGGCAAGAAATACATGCTGCAGTAATGAGATTCCATACGTTTATCGTGATTGACGACGGTTATTTTATTCCTAATGTAATATAATACTATTTTCGTAAATAATAGGAGAAACCAGACTCATTTCATTTTGACAAACGGAAGTCAGCACCAGGCACGCTGCTCAGCCAACCCACGCTGCCCTTGCCGCCTCGCCGTTCAGATTTCGAACCTCGAGGCCACGCCACGTGGCCCTTACTCATACACTGTCATAATGACGTGGCAATAGGCTCCCCCTCCTTTTTAAACCCACCTGGCCCCTCTCTTCCACATTTTGCAGCAAGAAAAATAATCGCCTCTCAGAAACCCACTAAACCTTCGTCCTAGAAATCTATACTTTTGCCTGAAAGTTCGATTTCCGTCAGGAATTTCAATTCAGTCTCCGGAAATTCTGTACTTTGGAGGTGAAAATGGCGGAGAATTGTAGCCGAAAGCTTGTGGTTGAAATCTGCAACGCCAAAAATCTAATGCCAAAGGACGGCCAAGGAACCTCGTGTGCTTATGTTCTCGTCGATTTTGATGGCCAGAGGCGAAGGACGAAGACGAAATTCAGAGATCTGAATCCACAGTGGGACGAGAAGCTTGAGTTTCTAATCCACGATCCGGAGTCTATGGCCTCTGAAATCCTTGAAGTAAACGTCTACAACGACAAGAAGACGGGAAAGCGGAGCACTTTCCTCGGTAAAGTCAAGATCTCTGGAAGCAGTTTTGCAAAATCAGGATCAGAAACCCTGATTTACTATCCTTTAGAGAAAAGGAGCGTTTTTTCACAAATCAAAGGCGAAATCGGCCTGAAGATCTGCTACATTGATGAAGATCCGCCGGCAGCGGACGCGGCCGCTCCAGATCAGAAATCCGAAGCCCCGCCGCCGCCATCGGAGGAGAAAGCGGCGGAAAAAGAAGAGGAAAAGAAAGAAGAGAAAACAGAGGAGAACAAGGAGGATGAAAAACCAGCAGCGGCAAAAGAAGAAGAGAAACCGCCGGAGGCTCCGGCGATCTCTCCTCCGCCGGATTCTGTGGAGAGTCCTCCGATCGCTCATGATGAGAAGCCAAAGCAGCAGATAGTAAAGTCGGTGACCGGAAAAAGGACGGATCCCGGAGTAAACGACCTGGAGATCCGGTCTCTCGGTGGTAATCGCAGTCGTAGCACGTATGATCTCGTGGATCGTATGCCATTTCTCTATGTACGCATACTCAAGGCCAATCGAGCAAATTCGGACACGGGATCCTCCATATTCGCGAAGCTTGTTATCGGCACTCACAGCATCCGTACGAAAAGCGTCACCGACAAGGACTGGGATCAGGTCTTCGCCTTCGACAAGGAAGGTCTTAACTCTACTGCGTTGGAGGTATCAGTATGGATGGAGAAGAAAGATACGGAAACAGACACGAGTACAGACACGTCTCTCGGTAACGTATCTTTTGATTTGCAAGAAGTACCAAAGCGAGTACCGCCAGACAGCCCTCTTGCTCCACAATGGTATACTCTCGAAGGCTCGCCGGAAAACATGTCAGGAACTGACGTCATGCTCGCCGTTTGGATCGGAGCCCAGGCTGACGAAGCTTTTCAAGAGGCGTGGCAGTCAGATTCCGGCGGGTTGATACCGGAAACCCGAGCTAAGGTCTACCTCTCTCCGAAGCTGTGGTACCTAAGATTAACGGTCATCCAAACCCAAGATTTGCAACTAGGCTCGGCGCCCGAACCTAAGACTCGGGGCCCGGAGCTGTACGTGAAGGCTCAGCTCGGCGCACAGCTCTTTAAGACGGGTAGAAGTGCCATCAGCTCATCTAACTCGGCTAACCCAACTTGGAATGAGGACCTAGTTTTCGTTGCAGCCGAGCCGTTCGAGCCGTTTGTTATGATAACAGTAGAAGACGCATCCACCGGAAAGTCAGTGGGCCATTCCAAGATACACGTGGCGAGCATCGACAGGAGGATAGATGATGAGTCGGAGCCAAGATCAAGGTGGTTTAATCTTAGCGGTGATGAGACTCGTCCGTACGCAGGGAGAATACACGTGCGAGTTTGCTTGGAGGGTGGTTACCACGTGTTAGATGAAGCGGCACACGTGACAAGTGATGTACGAGCCGCTGCAAAGCAGCTGGCAAAGCCACCCATCGGCTTGCTTGAAATAGGGATTCGTGGGGCCACCAATTTGCTCCCTGTGAAGACCAAAGACGGAACGCGCGGGACCACTGATGCTTATGTTGTTGCGAAGTATGGGCCCAAGTGGATCCGCACGCGCACCATTCTGGATCGCTTTAATCCACGTTGGCACGAGCAGTACACGTGGGACGTATACGATCCATGTACTGTACTCACCATAGGCGTATTCGACAATGGGAGATACAAGCACGACGAAGCAGGAAAACCCGGAAAAGACGTACGTATTGGGAAATTACGGATACGCCTATCCACGCTGGATATAAATCGGGTGTACTTGAATTCCTATTCCCTCGCGGTATTGCACCCGGGCGGTGCAAAGAAAATGGGTGAGATAGAGCTTGCAGTGAGATTCTCGTGCTCTTCGTGGATGAACCTCCTCCAGGCATACACAAGTCCAATGCTGCCCCGAATGCACTATGTCCGACCTCTAGGCCCGGCCCAACAGGACATTTTAAGGCATACCGCTATGCGTTTAGTCACAGCTAGGCTTGCCCGGTCGGAGCCACCCATGGGTCAAGAAGTGGTTCAGTTCATGCTAGATACGGACACTCATGTGTGGAGCATGAGGCGGAGCAAGGCCAATTGGTTTCGGGTCGTGGGTTGTCTTTCACGAGCCGCAGCGTTTGCGCGATGGCTCGATGGGATCCGGACCTGGGTGCACCCATCCACGACGGTCCTAGTTCATATATTACTTATTGCGGTGGTGCTATGCCCACACCTAGTTCTCCCAACCATTTTCATGTACGCTTTCTTAATCTTAGCTTTGAGGTTCAGGTATCGCCCGAGGGGGCCAGTGAACATGGATCCGAGGCTGTCTTATGTGGATGCGGTGGGCCATGATGAGCTTGATGAAGAATTCGATGGATTTCCGACCACACGATCGACCGACAAGGTCCGTACAAGGTATGATCGGTTGCGGTCTTTAGCAGGCCGGGCCCAGTCATTGCTAGGTGATGTGGCGGCCCAGGGGGAGCGTGTGGAGGCTTTGCTTAATTGGAGGGACCCACGTGCGACAGGGATATTTGTTGTGTTTTGCCTCTTTGCATCTCTGTTTTTCTATGTTGTGCCTTTCAAGGCATTTCTGCTGGGCTCCGGATTCTATTACTTGCGCCACCCAAGGTTCCGTGACGATATGCCATCTGTCCCCAATAACTTTTTCCGGCGACTCCCGTCGCTTTCCGACCAGATTCTCTAGATTTAAAATGTCGGTGTAAGGCCACTTTTGGCTGTTTAAGTGGCCTAGTTATGTTTTTGGTTGTTATTAAATTTAATTTATTATTGGTTTGATTTGGTTCTAATGCAAATATAGATAGATTAAGCATTGAAGTGGGAAAAGTGACCGTTAGCGAATGTGGGCCTATTTATGCATTTATTCGTAGGTTGCCAAATTTGAATTGAGCAAGGTGACCGTTAGAGCCTAGAGGAATTGGCAACTGGCTGATAGGAAAGAATAGCATAATTTCTGTGTGCGCCTTAAATCTCGTATCACGTGTTGTGAATAAAACATTATTATATTATACCATTAACTAGCTGAGAGAACCCGTGCTAAGCACGGTAATACTTAAGAATATCTAAAATTAAATAATTTTATTTATTTATTTAAATATTAAATATTATATTTTAAGAATATTTCATTAAATTTTATTTTTAATAATATTAACACTAAGATATACATTATTATTTGTATTAATTAATTAATTTTATAATAATGTTTTTATATTATTTTAATAACATTTATAAAAATATCATAAGTTTCTTAGTATTAAACTTAAACTAATACACTCAAAAGTTGAAGATAAGAAAGAACTCTATAATAGTGGAGATAGATAGGGCTCTAGGATGAGATAGTGGGTCCCAAACCTGTAAGAGTTGGAGATAAGAGAGGAGTCTCCAACAGTGAAGATAGAAAGAGCTTTAGGATGAAATAGCGGGTCCCAAATTTGAACGGTGGAGATTAAAGAGAAACACCACATGTCATCTCTAAAATAGAACTTATGAGATTTGAGGGATTGAAGTTTGGAGAGCAAAAAGAAAAATCTTATTTCTTTATATTATAGTAGAAGATGAGAGCAATAGTCTACTCGTGAGAAACAAACTATTGCTCCTCACTGGCTCACCCTTGGCAAAGCTCATTTAATTGCCTTGAAGTCTTAACCTCTGTGATTAAAAAAATTAAATTTTTTACAAAAAAAAATTTTAGGTGCTTTAATTCTAGGGGTTAGTGATCCTTAACAATAGTAGAGGGAGTTAAAAGGGGAACATGTGGCAAGAAAAGGGGAGCCGAGACGCCCTCCTCGCATCACGGACAAGGAGGTGATTATTTTTCCTTTAATTATAAGTGAATTGAAATATTTTTGTATGATAATCTATATTTTAAAAAGAAAATAATCACCTCATAAGTTAAGATTCATTAACTTTAATTGTAGTTGTAGAGCCCCAGACTTTTTCATGCTTAATACATGACACTTCCGTTGTCATCTTGCCTTTTTAAGAGGTATGATTAATAAATGAGGAAAAATTTGGAAATTTCGAAATGTCAGAATTGTTCCTCTTCGAAGTACGAACACAACGCAAGTCAAATCGTCAAAATCGGACGAACGAGTCAAAAGATATGGCCAAAACAGTCTGTACCTGTAGAAAATCGTAGCACAGACAACGTACTCTGATAACGTATACTGTGTGCATCCGTGGTACAACTAACCACGGGCACGTTGTGCAGCTCACCACGGGTACGTTGTACGGCACCACGAGTTGGCACTATTCACGGCACCACGAGTTGGCACTATTCACAACACCACGAGTTGGCACTATTCACAGCACAATGTGTTCAGCACTATTCACGGTCCTCGCGTCATTGCAGAAATCTCAGTAAGGGTATTACGGTCTTTTGGTCAGTTCACTCTTACCTTAAGAGTTTAACCCGAGCCTTTAGGGCTTCATTCGACACTTAGAGAGTTTAAGAGAATAGGAGAAAGGGGAGAAGACGATTCCAACCTAGGGTTTCCATTTTGGAGAGAAATCAAAGGGGTTTTGAAACCCTAGATCAACCTCAAGCCCGTTTTCTTCAAGATTTCGGTTCAGGCATTGTGGAGCTCGCGATCCAAGCTAGGGCAGCAGCTACACAGTCATTTGGAAAGAGGGTTTCTTCCTCACCTCTTCAAGGTCGGTGCTTCTTACTACCCTCCTAGTTATAGTTTCTCTTTCCCCTTCTTTTCTCTTGATTTTCTTTCACTTACACATGTGCTATGAGATGGATGAATGGTGAATGGTAAATGGTGAATGGTGAACGGAGATGTAAGGGGCGATTGGATGCCAGTGGTTGTGTGGTGATGATTAAAACGGGGAAGGGCATTGTTCCAATAATAAACATACATGTATGATTGAGTAAAACCATCTAGAAAAGCATGTTGTAGGGTAAATCCATAATGAACACACCATGTTTGATGAAATGCCAAGGTGAATACAGTGAGCGGTAAATTAGGAAATGCATGCCTAATAAATTTTGAATATTGCTAGGGCCTATGATAGTGTGTTTCCTGTTTTCCCTAAATGCTATGAATATTGAATTGCTTAATCTTTGACGCTATATGTGTTGTGAAATTACCCAATGGTCATGTTTAAATTTAAATGCAAGTATGTACACGGTTCCCACGAGCACGGCATGCATGGCATGATTTATCGAGGTTTACAAAAACATGGTTAGAGGTGGGACATATCCTACGATATGTTTTACCTCGCTTTTCACAAGTAGACAAGAACCAACATTCCATGAGGGGTCTCCCCTCTCACACAAGTGCATATCATAAAGAAGGGTCTCCCTTCCCTCGCAAGTGCATTGCATAAAGAAGGGTCTCCCTTCCCTCTCAAGGCATCTCACAAGTGCATCTCACAAGTTACATGATCACAAGCAAGCATGCATGACATGACATACAAGAATCAAGCAAGATAGACAAGACAAGCTTTCACGTACGAAAAGATATCTCAAGTCAAGTCAAGTGCACGATGTTTTCAAGAGGATTTATCGGTTTTCTACGAGTTTCAAGCATGATTATAAACTGTTTTACTTCCTTGTATGATATAAATTGTTTCCGTTTGACAAATATGAATTTCTCCTGATTATGTATTGCCATGTTTATGCTATAATCGTTGGTTAGTATTCAGTACCCGCTGAGTATTCCATGCTCGGCCGTACTTCTTATGTCGGCAGGTTCTGAGGGAGCTGCTACTCCATTTGATGTTTGTGCTCCTGGTCCATGGGTGGAAGAGGAGTACGTCGAGGAGCCTTTGGAGGAACCTCCAGTAGAGGGTTACCAATAGGTGGTTGTAGATTCTGAGTGGTTTAGCTGTGGGTGAGACGAGAGTCAGATTTATGTATTTTGGCGGGCATGTCCGCACTTTCTTTTGGATTCTTTTTGTATAAACTTGGATTGATTATGTATATACATAGAGGTTTGGTAGACTTCCGCTATACCATGTTAGAGCATGTTTATGCTTTTTTGTCCTCTATCGTATATGCTCTGTGGGTTTTGCAGGTTAGTTGTCAAGCAAGTCATGATTAGTCGTCCAAAGTTCACTCTAACTCCTAGGATGGGTTTCGGGTCACGACAGAAGTGGTATCAGAGCTTAGGCTTTAGGTCTCTATGGTCACTTAGAATCTTATACCACGACTTGACAAGAACATATGTTGGGAAACAAGTTAGGAAGAAAGTAAGTCGGAAGAGAGTCTTGATCCAAGTGTAAGACTAAAACCTTAGTCTTAGTCGAAAATGGTTGCTTTAACCAAGTACGGGTCTTAAGTACGCTAGAACACTAAAGTATAAGTATAATGTGATGAATACTCTGATGACTTGATGTGATGTGTATTAGTACTATATAACTAATACAAATTGAATTATTGTGAAATGGAAATGCGATAAACTATAGTTTCAAGTGAGACTCATGTGGTGCTATTGTTCTCAGGACTTTAGTCATGAGGCGGGGCACACGGGGTCGTGGACCACATACCAGAGCTTCCTCTTCTTCACGAGATGAGGATGAGCAGCCGGACCTCTCTCAGGTCTTAGGCTCTATTGCTGAGACACTCGCCATACTGGCGGCTCGGCAAGCTATACCATCGTCGGCGGCACCTACTCCACCGCCCGCAGCTTCAGTACATCGTACCGCTGGAGTTGAGGCATCCGGCAGGAGATTGTCGAAGAGCATCTGGTGGATGTTATCATTGCGGTCGCCAGGGCCACATGATCAGGGATTGCCCTAGCCGGCATTTACCAGGCCAGTCTCAGGGTAGTAGGCCCCCAGCACGCCCAGCATGATCATACCAGGCGTCATCTCAGACTACCCGGTCTACACCACAGTCTCGCCAGGCGAACCAGGGGCGAGTTTTTGCCTTGACAGAGGGTGATGCACTTGCATCTGACGATGTGGTGCAAGGTACGCGTTTGGAGTTATTTTCTTTATTCGTGATGGTTATGTTATGTTTTATTCCATGTGTACGTACTTGGTATGATATATGTATATACCTATGTGTATACACTGTTGATGCTTGAATTGACGTAACTAGCTAAAATTTCAGGAGCCCTACTAGTCAATGAGTGTTTGGCTCGAGTGTTGATTGATACCGGGTCTACTCATTCATTTGTCTCGCCGAGTTTTTCAGAAGGCTTTTCTGTAGAGCTAAGTCAACTAGAACTGGAGTTAGCCATTTCAACTCCTCTCGGCAAAACAGTATTGGCAGATAAAGTGTATGGAGATAGTGTGGTCCAAGTTGGGAGCCACGAGTTGGCGGTTGATCTCATCGTCCTTGGATTCCAAGACTTTGATGTTATATTGGGAATGGATTGGTTAGCAGCACATCATGGGCATGTAGCTTGCTTTGAGAAAATGGTACTCTTCAAGCCGGTAGAAGGAAAACCATTTCACTTTCGAGGGTTGAGAAGTAGAGATATTGCCCGCTTTGCGGCGTTGAGCTTAGCTAACCCTGAAGCAAATGACTCATCGACTATTCCGGTTGTGAGTGAATTCCTGGATGTATTTCCAGAAGAGTTGCCAGGATTGCCTCCAGATAGGGAGATTGAGTTTGCGATCGAGCTTGCACCAGGCACAGCTCCTGTTTTCAGAGCTCCATATAGAATGGCCCCTATTGAACTCAAGGAGTTAAAGACTCAGTTGGAGGAATTACAAGGCCTTGGTTTCATTCGACCAAGTGTCTCACCGTGGGGTGCCCCGGTGTTGTTTGTTAAGAAGAAAGATGGCTCGATGCGGATGTGTGTCGATTACAGGCAATTGAACAAAGTCACTATAAAGAATAGGTATCCCTTGCCTAGGATTGACGACTTGTTCGATCAGTTGAAGGGAGCGAGATTTTTCTCAAAGATAGACCTTCGATCGGGTTATCACCAGTTGAAGATTAAGGTGGAAGATGTTCCCAAAACTGCATTCAGGACTCGGTATGGACACTACGAGTTCTTGGTAATGCCTTTTGGACTCACGAACGCGCCGGCAGCCTTTATGGATTTGATGAACCGGGTGTTCCAGCCACACCTTGATAGGTGCGTGATTGTATTTGTGGATGACATCTTGGTCTATTCCCAGACACGGGAAGATCACACACGCGACCTATGTCTTGCTTTGGAAATGCTAAGAGAACACAAGCTATACGCCAAACTTAGCAAGTGTAAGTTTTGGTTGGAAGAGGTGGCATTCCTAAGCCTCGTGGTTTCTGCAGAAGGTATCTCGGTGGATCCGAAGATGATCGAAGCAGTTATGAGTTGGGCGAGGCCCAAGAGTGTTACTGAGATACGTAGTTTTCTTGGATTGGCAGGCTACTACAGGAGATTCGTTGAGGGTTTCTCTAGCCTTGCAGCACCACTCACTTACCTGACAAGGAAGAACGCCAAGTTTGTATGGAGTGATAAGTGCGAGATCAGTTTCACGGAACTGAAGAAGAGGCTTACTACAGCCCCTGTCCTTACTGTGTCATCTGGACCTTATGGGTATGAGGTGTATAGTGATGCCTCACACGTTGGACTTGGGTGTGTACTCATGCAGCATAAGAAAGTCATTGCATATGCATCAAGGCAATTGAAGGAGCATGAGAAGAATTATCCCCACGCACGACTTGGAGCTTGCGGCGGTCGTGTTTGCACTTAAGATTTGGCGTCATTACCTTTATGGGGTGGAGTTCTATGTGTTCACTGATCACAAGAGTCTCAAGTATCTCTTTTCCCAAAAGGAGCTGAATCTAAGGCAACGGCGTTGGATGGAATTTCTGAAGGACTATGATTGTACCATTCAATACCACCCGGGCAAAGCAAATGTAGTGGCTAATGCTTTGAGTAGAAAACCTCAAGGGTTGTTAGCACACATGTTAGTTCAAGAATGGAAGCTACTAGAAGATTTGGCAAATCTAGACATCAGTGTGAATAACTCTGTCCGTGGTCATATCTTGGCAAATGTTACGGTTCGGCCGTACATTATAGATTTGATCCAAGAATATCAAGTCATGGATGCGGAATTGTTGGCTTATCGGGACAAGGAAGTTGCTAAAGGTAGTGAGGACTTCTCTCTCACTAGTCGGGGTGCTATCACATTCAAAGGAAGGTTGTGTGTTCCGGCCAACGCAGATCTTCGACGAGAGATCATGGATGAGGCACATCGTTCGAAGTACACAGTGCATCCAGGGGGCACAAAGATGTACCGGAACCTCAAGAGTCACTTTTGGTGGCGGAATATGAAGAGGGAGGTTGCGGAATATATAGCACGATGCTTGGTGTGTCAACAGGTAAAAGCAGAACACATACGGCCAGCCGGTCTATTGCATTCTCTTCCTATTCCCGAGTGGAAATGGGAGAACATATCCATGGATTTCATAGTTGGCTTGTCAAAGACGGCAAGGGGCTCAGATGCGATATGGGTAGTAGTGGATCGTTTGACAAAGTCCGCTCATTTCTTATCCTACCGTACTACCTTCAACTCTAGTCAGTTGGCTGCACTACACATCAAGGAAGTAGTTAGACTACATGGGGTGCCAGTCAGTATTGTATCAGATCGGGATCCAAGATTCACGTCAATATTTTGGAAAAGTTTCCAAGAGGCTATGGGTTCCCAACTTGATTTCAGCACCGCCTTTCATCTACAAATGGATGGACAAACCGAGAGAGTGAACCAAGTCATTGAAGACATGCTTCGGGCTTGTATGTTGGATTTCAGAGGTAGTTGGGAAGAGCACTTACCTTTGATTGAATTTGCCTACAATAACAGCTATCAGGCAAGTATCCAAATGGCACCATTTGAGGCCTTGTATGGGCGAAGTTGTAGGTCTCCTCTCTATTGGGATGAGGTAGGAGAAAGGAAAATACTTGGTCCGGAGTTGATTGAGCAAACTGCAAACACAGTTAAGATCATCCGGGATCGATTGAAAGCCGCTCAAGATCGCCAGAAAAGTTATGCGGACACACGCCGTAGGGACTTAGAATTTCAAGTAGGGGATCAAGTTTTTGTGAAAGTATCTCCTAGCAAAGGGATCATGAGATTTGGGAAGCGAGGCAAGCTCAGTCCTCGATATGTTGGGCCTTTTGAGATTATCACATGGGTTGGTGAAGTTGCTTATCGAGTAGCTCTTCCACCTCACATGGCTGCAGTTCATAACATCTTCCATGTGTCCATGCTTCGGAAGTATCTTGCGGATCCTTCGCATGTCATAGACTTGGAACAGTTGGAGATTCGAGAGGACCTCACCTTGATTGAAAAGCCAGTCCAGATTTTAGATCGAAGGAATCAGGTGCTTCGCAACAAGACAATCCCTTTGGTTCTTGTGCAATGGCAACACCATGCTCGGGAAAAAGCTACATGGGAGCGTGAAGCCGAAGTCAAAGCAAAGTACCCAGAATTACTTGAATGAGTTTCTGTGTGAAGTCTGTATATGACTTGTAATGTTCTTTTTGATTTGTAATGCAAGTAGTGTCTGAATTTCGAGGACGAAATTTTTGTAAGGGGGGGAGGATGTAAAGCCCCAGACTTTTTCATGCTTAATACATGACACTTCCGTTGTCATCTTGCCTTTTTAAGAGGTATGATTAATAAATGAGGAAGAATTTGGAAATTTCGAAATGTCAGAATTGTTCCTCTTCGAAGTACGAACACAACGCAAGTCAAATCGTCAAAATCGGACGAACGAGTCAAAAGATATGGCCAAAACAGTTTGTACCTGTAGGAAATCGTAGCACAGACAACGTACTCTGATAACGTATACTGTGTGCATCCGTGGTATAACTCACCACGGGCACGTTGTGCAGCTCACCACGGGTACGTTGTACGGCACCACGAGTTGGCACTATTCACGGCACCACGAGTTGGCACTATTCACGGCACCACGAGTTGGCACTATTCACAACACCACGAGTTGGCACTATTCACGGCACCACGAGTTGGCACTATTCACAGCACAATGTGTTCAGCACTATTCATGATCCTCGCGTCATTGCAGAAATCCCAGTAAGGGTATTACGGTCTTTTGGTCAGTTCACTCTTACCTTAAGAGTTTAACCCGAGCCTTTAGGGCTTCATTCGACACTTAGAGAGTTTGAGAGAATAGGAGAAAGGGGAGAAGGCGATTCCAACCTAGGGTTTCCATTTTGGAGAGAAATCAAAGGGGTTTTGAAACCCTAGATCAACCTCAAGCCCGTTTTCTTCAAGATTTCGGTTCAGGCATTGTGGAGCTCGCGATCCAAGCTAGGGCAGCAGCTACACAGTCATTTGGAAAGAGGGTTTCTTCCTCACCTCTTCAAGGTCGGTGCTTCTTACTACCCTCCTAGTTATAGTTTCTCTTTCCCCTTCTTTTCTCTTGATTTTCTTTCACTTACATATGTGCTATGAGATGGATGAATGGTGATTGGTAAATGGTAAATGGTGAATGGTGAATGGAGATGTAAGGGGCGATTGGATGCCAGTGGTTATGTGGTGATGATTAAAACGGGGAAGGGCATTGTTCCAATAATAAACATACATGTATGATTGAGTAAAACCATCTAGAAAAGCATGTTGTAGGGTAAATCCATAATGAACACACCATGTTTGATGAAATGCCAAGGTGAATACAGTGAGCGGTAAATTAGGAAATGCATGCCTAATAAATTCTGAATATTGCTAGGGCCTATGATAGTGTCTTTCCTGTTTTCCCTAAATGCTATGAATATTGAATTACTTAATCTTTGACGCTATATGTGTTGTGAAATTACCCAATGGTCATGTTTAAATTTAAATGCAAGTATGTACACGGTTCCCACGAGCACGGCATGCATGGCATGATTTATCGAGGTTTACAAGAACATGGTTAGAGGTGGGACATATCCTACGATATGTTTTACCTCGCTTTTCACAAGTAGACAAGAACCAACATTCCACGAGGGGTCTCCCCTCACTCACAAGTGCATATCATAAAGAAGGGTCTCCCTTCCCTCGCAAGTGCATTGCATAAAGAAGGGTCTCCCTTCCCTCTCAAGGCATCTCACAAGTGCATCTCACAAGTGCATCTCACAAGTTACATGATCACAAGCAAGCATGCATGACATGACATACAAGAATCAAGCAAGATAGACAAGACAAGCTTTCACGTACGAAAAGATATCTCAAGTCAAGTCAAGTGCACGATGTTTTCAAGAGGATTTATCGGTTTTCTACGAGTTTCAAGCATGATTATAAACTGCTTTACTTCCTTGTATGATATAAATTGTTTTCGTTTGACAAATATGAATTTCTCCTGATTATGTATTGCCATGTTTATGCTATAATCGTTGGTTAGTATTCAGTACCCGCTGAGTATTCCATGCTCAGCCGTACTTCTTATGTCGGCAAGTTCTGAGGGAGCTGCTACTCCATTTGATGTTTGTGCTCCTGGTCCATAGGTGGAAGAGGAGTACGTCGAGGAGCCTTTGGAGGAACCTCTAGTAGAGGGTTACCAATAGGTGGTTGTAGATTCTGAGTGGTTTAGCTGTGGGTGAGACGAGAGTCAGATTTATGTATTTTGGCGGGCATGTCCGCACTTTCTTTTGGATTCTTTTTGTATAAACTTGGATTGATTATGTATATACATAGAGGTTTGGTAGACTTCCGCTATACCATGTTAGAGCATGTTTCTGCTGTTTTGTCCTCTATCGTATATGCTCTGTGGGTTTTGCAGGTTAGTTGTCAAGCAAGTCATGATTAGTCGTCCAAAGTTCACTCTAACTCCTAGGGTGGGTTTCAGGTCACGACAGTAGTTAACCATAGTTCAAAGCGGACATGTTCGCCCCTTTCTTGTGCCACATATCCCTTTTTAACTCCCTTTATTTTTTCTTAAGAATCATTAGCCTTCAGAGTTAAAGCAACTAATTTTAGTTTTAAGAAAAAAAAATAACCAACAGGGGTTAAAACTTATTAACCATAGTTCAAATGGGCTTTGTGAGAGCGAGAGGAATAGTCCCTTGTTAGCCTCAAGGTTACAATTCTAAGTAGCCTTAATAGTTTCGATGATAGCACAATAATGAAATGATCATTATGATGCTAATGTTTCCATTTAGTCTATGTACTTTCAGAGAAAAAGAGCATTAAAATCATCATTCAAGTTATGGAATATTGAAAAGATCAACCACTCAAGAAAATCAAAGTCAAAAGTCAAGTATCAATCATTTCAAGGAAAAAACTTCAAGGACTCAAGTCAAATCATGAAGACTCATCAAGACTAAAGCTCCATAAGTTCAAAATGAAGACCAACTCTTAAAGGAATCCAGTGTTAAAGTCAAAAGTATCTAGGACCATGTAAAGTCCTCAAGATGAATTTGATTGCTAAAAAATACCTAGATAGACCTTAGGATACTTAGAATAGTTTGAGCATCATTCTAAGGACCCAAAAATGATTAAAATAATAATTTTATGAATGTCTATGGACAAAGTCATCATTCCTATCATTTTGGTCTTATCAAGATGAGTTCTCTGTAAAAAATCAGAGAACTCGTCGATGAGCTACTGTTTTGACGAGTGGCCAAAACAGTAGCTCATGTTTGAGCTCTGTCTCTCCACTCATCGACAACTCATCTTCACTCGTCGACGAGTGTTTGCGAGAACTGAATATAGCAGCTAGTTTTCAATGGCTATCTCGTATTAAATGTTCCCACAACAGCCAAATTTGATTGTTCACCTATAAATAGAGCTTATTTATAAACAAACACAAGGATCTAACATTATTCATTAATTCATTGATTATCCACTCTGTTCAAGCATTCAATACTCTGTTTTTTTATTGCAAACTTAGAATCTCAATCTCTCTGTGTATGAGTATTCAATTCCAATCATCTTTGAGAGATTATTAGATTTTCTTTTTACTCTTATCTAGCTCATCAAGGAGCTATCAATTTCGGATTTATTATCCAACCACTCATTGTAAAAAGCTTAGTCAAGAATCTTGGATTCTTGCATCATTGAAAAAGAGTTCTTCTTGTAGCCAAGAGAAGCACTCTCTTGAAGAGGTTTTATCCTGAGCCTGATAAAAGGATTGTAAAAGGTGTAATTCTCACCCATAAATAAGAATTATAAGGGCTTACTCTCTGCCCATAAAGAAGAGTACAATCAGTGGAATCGTGTGAAAATCCTTAAAATGGGAAGCTTAAAGGCGGGGACGTAGGCAAGTTACTGAACCCTGATATCAATCTTGTGTATGGTATCTTTTATCTCTCTCTCTTTGTTTAACTTATTTTCATTGTAGCAAATTTGTTAACTCATTTAAATTCTGCATAAATCACTTAGAAAATTTTTAAATTATCATCACCCCCCCTCTAGGGTCCATTAGTTGAGCAACAATTGGTATCAGAGCCTCGTACTCTAGCTATTCAAATTTAATCATCTTAGAGTTAAAGATTTCTTAATGGCAAACATTTTTGCTACTACCTTAGAAGAGGATCAATCGACCACCCGTCCTCCATTGTTTAATGGAGAAAACTACAACTATTGGAAAACTCAGATGATGTTCTACATTCAAGTTCTTAACTATGAATGTTGGAGAGTCCTAGTCAAAGGTCCACATCTTCTCACAAAATTGGTTAATGATGTCAGAATTCCTAAAGTTGATGGAGAGTGGAATGAGGCTGATATTAAACTCATTCAGATAAATGCTAAGGCTATTAGCAATTTATACTTTGCTCTAAGCCCACAAGAGTTTAATGAAGTCTCAAGATGCGATTCAGCAAAAAAAATATAGGATAAACTTCAAGTTACATATGAAGGAACTAACCAAGGTAAGGAAGAAAAAATCAGTATGTTGGTTCACAAATATGAACTTTTCAAAATAGAAAAAAATGAATCAATTAGTAAAATGTTCACTAGGTTTACTAACATTTTGAATGGACTAAAGGTACTTGGTAAAGTTTATTCTAATGGAGAAAATGTTAGAAAGGTATTGCGTTCATTGTCAAAGGAATTGTCTCCCAAAATGACAGTCATTCAAGAAGCAAAGGACTTAACCAATGTCCAAAGGGATGAACTTCTTCAGTCATTGATGACTCGTGAAGTAATCATGAAGAGGCATAAAAAAAATGAGCCCAAACTCAAGAAAGGACTTGCTCTAAAGTCATCTCATCAAGAAGAAAGTCAAGAAGAAGAAAGCGATGAGGATGAAGACATCGCCTTTATGATTAGAAAATTCAAGAGGTTCCTTAAAAACAAAAGGAACTTCAAGAAGAAGTCTTACAAGAAAGAAATCACCAAGGAGGTTTTCAAATGTGAGGCAAGCAAGAAATAGTCGATCATTTGCTATGAGTGAAAAAAATCGGGACACATCAAGATGAAGTGTCCTCAACCCAAGAAAAGCAAAAGGTTCCGAAAAAAGGTTATGAAAGCTACATGAGAAGATTCCGAGGAAAACGGCTCGTAAGCTTCTAGTAAAGAAGAAATGACCAAGTTGTGCCTCATGGCCAATGAGGATGAGGAAACTCCTTCACTCAATGAATTTCTTTCTTATGATGAAATTAAGGATGTTTTTGATGAGTTATATATAGAATTCAAAATAATTACTTCAATGAACAAATCTTTCAAAAAGATCATTCTTATTCTTACAAATTCTTGTGAATTTTTACAAAATGAAAAAGCTTCCCTTGCAAATAAAAATGAAATTTTGAATGAAAATTAAAAGAATTTCAAAATCTATGAAATGGGTCATCATGTGAGTGTGAGAAACTTCGAGCTAAAGTCAAAGATTTGACTAAAATAGCTCACACTTTGTCAACGGGTGAAAATAACCTAGAGAGACTATTGAGCCAACAAAGATGCGTCTTTGGTAAGGTCGGATTTGAGTATAATCCCTATGCAAAACAAAAGGAATATCAAAATTTTTCACTAAATCAACTAGTATTTTAAACTCACTATCTAATGCATTTTTTACTTTTAATGGAAAGAAGATGGTTAAGAAAGTTTGGGTCTCAAATGGATCATTCACTCCCAAGACCATTCATAAAGGACCAAACATGGTTTGGGTTCCAAAAGGAACTTATCTTCCCAAGACCAATCATAAATCAATTTGGGTATCAACCAAAACTATGTTAGTACCGGGAGGAACATTATATTGGAGTTACTTAAACTTATCTTGTAGGTATGTTTAAAGTTTAGTTCCTCTAAGTCAAGATGGTTCTTGGATAATGGATGCTCAAGGCACATGTTGGGGAATAAAAAGTTATTCATCTCAATTACTCCTAAGGATGGAGGGCATGTGACCTTTGAAGACAACGCGAATGGGAAAATCATCGGTATAGGTAATGTTGGTAAGGACAATAATACTTTTATTGAAAATATTTTATTAGTAAATGGTCTTAAACATAATCTTATAAGCATTAGTTAATTATGTGATAAAGGTCTAAATGTGTCTTTTAAATCAAATGTTTGCACAATTAAAGACAAATACAACATTAATACAATGTTTATTGCTTATAAAAATGAAAACGTATATACCATAGATTTTGATGAATTAACCTCTCAAAACTTAATGTGTTTTTCGGCTATAAATGAAACTAGTTGGTTGTGGCATAGAAGGTTAGGTCATGCAAGTATGGATCTACTATCTAAATTGTCTAAAAATAAACTTGTAAAAGGTTTGTCAAAAACAAAGTTTTCAAAAGATAAAATTTGTGATGCTTGCCAATTAAGAAAACAAATTAAGTCATCCTTTAAAAAGAAACTAGAAATATCAACTTTTAGGCCTTTGGAATTATTGCATATGGACTTGTTTGAGTCAAATGATGTAGCTAGTTTAGGTGATAAGTTTTATGCATTTGTTATTATTGATGATTACTTTAGATTCACTTGAATGTTATTTTTATCTCATAAAAGTGAAGTGCATGCTTTGTTTAAAAAATTTTGTAAAAGAGTTCAAAATGAGAAAAGCTACTCCATTAATAATATTAGAAGGGATAGAGATAGAGAATTTAATAATAAAGAACTTGAATCTTTTTGTAAAGAAAATGGTTTCAACCATAACTTTTCTGCTCCTAAAACTCCTCAAAAAAATAGGATAGTTGAAAGAAAGAATAGATATTTACAAAAAATAGGTAGAACATTGCTAAATGAATATAAACTACCTAGTTATTTTTGGGCAAAAGCCATAAATACTTCTTGTTATGTAATCAATAGGGTCGTTATTAGAAATAAATTGAATAAAACCTCATATGAGCTTTGGAAATGAAGATCACCAAATATTGGTTACTTTAAGATGTTTGGATGCAAACATTTTATCCTAAATAACAAACACAACTTAAAGAAATTTGAACCAAAATTTAGTGTAGAAGCAAAGTCTATAGGGTGTTTAACAAAACCTCCCTAATTGTATAAGAATCAATACATATAATATTTGATGAATCTAATCATTTTAAATCAAAGAAAATTGATGAAAATGATCCAAATGACAAAATAGAAAACATATCTAAAGATATAGTAAATTTGGAAATCAATAAAGATGTTAATGAAAATCAAGTCAATAATAATGATGATAAAACCTTAGAAGTTGAAAACTTAGATGAAAATAAAGAAGATAATGAACTTCCTAAGACTTTGAGATTAATAAAAGATCTCATACTTGGAAATATAAAACAACAAAGTGTAAAAACAAGAAAAAATATTTGTGATAACTTTGCATTCCTCTCACAAATTAAACCTAAGAATGCACTTGAAGCAATTGATAATGAATTTTGGGGAATTGATATGCAAGAGGAACATAATCAATTTGAAAAAAATTAAGTATGGGACTTAGTACCTAGACCTAAAAGTAAATCTATAATTCATACTAAGTGGATCTTTAGAAATAAAAAGGATGAAAGTGGAAACATTATTAAAAATAAAACTAGACTAATAGCTCAATGATACAACCAATGAGAGAAAATTGATTATGATGAAACATTTGCCCCGCTTGCTAGACTTGAGGCTATTAGAATACTTCTTGCATATGTTAGTTATAAAGATTTTAAACTATATCAAATGAATGTTTTTTTTTATTAAATAGATGTTAAAAGTACTTTTTTGAATGGATTTATTTCGGAGGAAGTATATGTTGAACAACCTCCTTGCTTTGAAAATCATAATATGCCTAATCATGTATTCAAACTCACTAAAAACCTTTATGGTTTAAAGCAAACTCGTAGAGTTTGGTATGATAGATTAAGTGGCTTACTACTTGAAACTGATTTCATTAGAGGAAAAATTGATACTACATTGTTTATAAAATCCAAAAATAATGATATGCTTATACTACAAATCTATGTAGATGATATTATTTTTTATTCTACTAATGAAACTCTTTGTCAAGAATTTGCTAAAACTATGCAAGATGAATTCGAAATGAGCAAGATGGAAGAGTTGAACTTCTTTTCCGGACTTCAAATCAAGTAAACAAATAAAAGAACCTTCATCAATCAATCCAAATACACAAAAGAGCTTCTCAAGAAATTTGGAATTGACAACTTCAAGGAAGTTAGCACACCCATAAGGCCATCTACAAAGCTGGATAAAGATGAAAATGACATAAGTATAGAAGAAACTAAGTATCAAGGTATGATTAATAGTTTATTATACTTAACTGCTAGTAGACCTGATATCATGTTTAGTGTTTGCATATGTGCTAGATTTCAAGTCAATCCTAAAAAATCGCATATGACTGCTATAAAAAGAATTTTCAAATATCTAATTAGAACAATTGAATTAGGACTTTGATACCATAAGAACACATCACTATAACTAGTTAGTTATTCTGATGCTGACTTTGTTGGATGCAAAGTTGATCGGAAAAACATTAGTGACACTTGTCACTTCTTAGGACACTCATTAGTTTCATGGTCTTGTAAGAAACAAAACTATGTTGCTCTATCTACAGCTGAGGCTGAATATGTAGCGCTGGGAGTTGTGCTCAAACTCTTTACATGAAACAACAATTAGATGATTTCAAACTATTCTATGATAAAATCTCTATTAAATGTGCTAATACAAGTGCAATATGTATAACTAAAAATCCTATTCAACATTCAAGAACTAAAAACATTGAAATAAAATATCATTTTATAAGGGATCATGTTCAAAATGGGGATGAAATGTTAGAATTTGTTGAAACAAATAACCAACTTGTTGACATATTTACTAATTCACCCTCTTATGATAGATTCAGTACCTTAAGAAAAGAATTAGGCATGGCTAGACTATGTGACATTAAATGAAAATATGCCTAAAATGTAAAATTGAGAAATCTTGGTTGATTGTGCTACATGATAATATGTGTTGAATGATGAAATGTGTTTAATATGTATATCTATTTGAATTGAGGTTTTGAAAGTTCAAAATAATCTTTTAATTAATAAAAAGAAGATTTAAAGCATAAGAAAGTCGATTCAACTTAAAAAATCAGAAATCACAAAAATTCTGTCTGGACTCGGCGATGAGTCACTATATTCGTTGACGAGTGCTTCAAACAGTGGCTTTTGTTTAGCCACTCGACGATGAGTCCTCCTTACTCGTCGACGAGTGCCACTAAAATTGGATTTTTCTTAGCCACTCGATAACGAGTCCACCCTACTCGTCGACGAGTGACTGCGAGATTATAAATTAAAACCTAATTTCAGAAAATTTCTCAAACTTCATCTGTTCATATTTTTCAAATCCGAGTTCCCTCTCTTTCCTCAATCCTCAAATCATCTTCCATTCTTCTCAAAAATCATCCAAACTCATTCCTTCTCATCCAAACCCCCCCCCCCCCCATATCTCTCAACCATATCCAGAGTAATGGCTCCACGCATAAAAAATCTCTCTATACCACCAGCAAAGAAGAAAGCAACTAGAGCAGAAAAGGGAAAGGAGAAAGTGGTTGAACCCTCCTAGAAAGAGGATTCAAATCTATTCCAATCCAAGAAAGCTGAAGAGGGCAATTTACTTTGCCAGGCAAATCCCGTGCGGCACTTGATCAATCCGTTGATCAAGTCAGCCTATTCAAACAGTTACCTAAGAAACAAGAGTAAAGCACACCACAATGCACAAGAAAGAAGCAAAGATCAATATTATTGCATAAAAGGGAAAGGTTACAGGACACTATACAGGTAATAAAAATAAAAGACACTAGGGGAGCAAGTGATCAAAGATGGTGTAAAGACAACCCACTCAAGTGAACTACCACCGATATTGGGTAAGGTCCCTGATTTCACTCTATTCAAGGACATGGGTTTAGATGTTCTGTCCTCCAAATTTCAAGCCCTTAAATGGGATCATTTTCTTGAATTTCGTGAACCAATTTACACTGACCTCATCAAACAATTTTATTCTCATCTCTCTTATGATAAATCCACCAAAACCTGTACTTCTTATGCTCATGCTAAACTCATTTCTTTTATTCGTGATGAACTCCAATCCATTCTCAAATTACCTAATGGGGAATTCCAAAACTTCACCACTAATCAGTGGGTTTCCCATGAGGGATTTGATGTAATTGAGGCTTTGAAAATCATGTGTGTCAACAAGGACATCACAAAGCCTACCCCTCCCAAGTTCAAGGATCTCACCCTTGATGCTAGGCTAGCTCACCACAGTATCACCTATAACATTGTTCCTAGGGGTGGTGGTAGAGACTCCATTACATTTTTTAATGTATTCTTGATTTGGTGTATCTTAACCACCAAACACATTTACCTCACTTTTATCATCATGCATGTTATGCGTGATGCTTCTAAGAAATCTTCTGATAGATTGTCATTTGGCCTTGCTCTTACTAGAATTTTTAAGCATTTCAAAATTCTTTTATCTGTTTTTCAAGATAAAAGAAATTTAACTGCTTCAGATGTGTATTTAAAGGCAACAATAATGTGTATGGGTTACACATGGATTAAGTCAAGGAATGTTTGGGTTCCCAAATCCCAAACCATCCCTTCATCTCCTACAGCTCCTTCTATCATTCCAATCCAGATCCCTCAGCTCCTCCACCTTCATTTGCTCCTTACTCCATTTCTACTCCTATTCATTCTCTTATCCATTCTCCTATCAATTCACCTGTTCCTTCTCCTGTCATTCCTCCATCATCTATAGCAGAGCCAAAGCCAGAGCTATCATCAGAGTCAGATTCTGAGGATGGGCTAGATACAGTGGCAGAGGCAAAGCCAGTATGGCCAGATGTGATGGTTGAGGCTGAGTATCCTGAGTCTTCCCACAGATAAGACTTGCCTCACTTTGATGATTCAGTGCTCGTATTTGAGCACCCTCCAGGGCAGCAACTTCAGAGGATCAAATGAGCCTTATGGCTAGACAGATTGCTTCCATAGCTTCTAGAATAGAGCAATTTCAGAGGGAGATGAGGGAAAATCAGACTCAATTTTAGGCTTCTATGATAGAGAGTTTTGAGAGCCTCCAGTCCGAGACTAGAGAGAGATTGTCATCTCTAGAGTCAAGGATGGATGGTATCCAAGCTGAGCTGAAAGGGAGAGATGAGTAGATTGAGCCTAGACTTGAGGAGATAGAGATTGCAGGGGAAGTGATTAAGAACAGAGTAAACTCTATCTTGTCACTCATAGAAAGAAAGGTTGTGAATGCTTCAGTGGTGAGTGAGAGGCTGAGTGATAATGTCACCAGCATAGGGAAAGCTGTAAATGTGCAGGCTAGCTATCTTCATCAAATGTCCACATTGCTAGATGCTCAGGCCCTTGTCATTGGTGGAATGGCTTCAAGAGTCACTCAAGTAGCCATTGAGATGATGAGCATAAGGAACAAGCTGTCTCACATCCCTATCCCTGTTGATGTGGATGCCCTAGCTCTACCTCAAGCACAGCCAGCAAAGCAACCTCAAGGAAAGACTGAAGAGCAACCTAAAGAAAAACCAGCTGAGCAAGTAATCTCAAGTGATACCTCTTCCTCCTCAAAGGACCTATCTAAGGTTGAAACTTCAAAGAAGAAAATCTCTACCTTAAAGCCTGATCATAAGAGAAAGAGAGAAAAACTATGATGAAGACTTTTTTTTTCTATTTTTTTTTTATGTATTGACTGTTATCTCTTTTGAAAATAATGAACATACTTGTACTTATATTTCTGATATATATGAGATCTTTTTTTCAATCTTATAATGAGTTGTTTATTAATTTTCTCCATTCTGTTTTTGATGATGCCAAGGGGGAGAAAATGTGAATATGGATGAATGGTTACTTTGTTTTTGACTTATGATATATATGACTTATGGTTAATATAATTTGACTTAACTTGAAATGAAATGAATCAAAGGCTTATATCTTTGGATATTTGAACTTTTAGTTGAGTACTATGTTTTATTCTTGAATGATCTTAAATATGCAAAAGAACTGAAATCTAAACCATTTTATAGAGTCGCATAAGGGGGAGCTAACCTCAAAAATTTATTGGAATATATATTGAGGGGGAGCTCAATCCCAAGTCATTCACATTATTATGTCATCATCAAAAGGGGGGAGATTGTTAGCCTCAAGGTTACAACTCTAAGTACCCTTAATAGTTTCGATGATAACACAATAATGGAATGATCATTATGATGATAATATTTCCATTTAGTCTATGTACTTTCAGAGAAAAATAGCATTAAGATTATCATTCAAGTTATGGAATATTGAAAAGATCAATCACTCAAGAGAATCAAAGTCAAAAGCCAAGTATCAATCATTTCATGAAAAAAGCTTCATGGACTCAAGTCAAATCATAAAGACACATCAAGACTGAAGCTCCATAAGTTCAAAAAGAAGACCAACTCTCAGAGGAATCTAGTGTTAAAGTGAAGAATGCTAGTTCATAAGTATGAATTTTTTTTTAATGGAAAAAGATGAATCTATTGGTGATATGTTTACTAGATTTACCAATATTAAATGATCTAAAGGCACTTGGGAAAGTGTATACCCATGCAGAGAATGTAAGGAAGGTGTTTTGATCTCTACCAAAACATTGGGCTCCAAAGGGGACTGCAATACAAGTAGCAAAAGACCTCACAAAGTTGGCTATAGACGAGCTCCTTGGTTCTCTCATGACCCATGAGGTCATCATGAAGAATCAATAAAAAGAAGAGCCTAAAGCAAAGAAAGGTCTAGCCTTAAAAGTCTCTCAAGTAGATGAGAGTGATGAGGAAGAAAGTGAGGACGATGAAGATATTGCCCTCATGGCTAGAAGATTCAAGAAGTTTTCGAGGCATAAGAAGAACTTCAAGAAGAGTATAAGATTAGAGTGAGGTCTATGTTCTCTGCACACCCGACAATTTCTCCTAATGATATTGCAGATGATGAATACCTGTCGATATTTTTTTAGAATATGAACGAGCACAATAACATAATGCACTTATGCCAATATATGTAACGAAGGTTAGGAAAATGGAACAATAGTGTGGTCTGACTTTTGTGAGTTACGAAGGTCAGCCTAATCAAGAGATTGTCATTCCCCATGTAAACGAGCTTGTTACTTGCCCTGTTGTTGAGCCTTCTACAAACTCTGTTCCTGACCCTATCATTATGCATGTTCCTATCCTCTCAACCAAGCTATGCCCCTTTGAAGACTTGACAGCAGGACTCAGTCAATATACGAGTTTTGTGCCTAGTACATATGCAGATTATGGTGATACCATGAGGTGCGGCAACTGTCATAATGAAGATTGTGTTATTTAAGATAATGAATGTGGTGATGTTGGCAAATGTACTGAAGATGATGAAAATCATAGCTAAATGATGATGTGGTTGTCGATGATGTGGATGAGGATTCACCATATATAGAGGCAACTGTGGAGCGGGAAGCATGTCCTATTCGCTCACATATCTCAACGGTTGATATCCCTAGTTCTTCCATGTCTGATTTTCAGCAAGTCAGTCAAGCAAGGGACAATTGTCATAGGTCTGATGATCCTCAAGGCCCTTCATCAAATGTGATCGAGAAGGATGACTATGTAAATTTCGAGCCTTCAAGCTTTGCACATATACTCGAAAATTCTAATGAAATATAACTTGGGTAAAATGTTTATGGATAAGTGAAAACTTTCAATTCAGGGTTGTGGATTCAAATAAATTTAAGTTTAAAGTTAGGTTCCTTATATCAAAGTGTACTAGGAGGCTGCGTGTGTTAAAGGTGAATTAGTATGATATCGATGTCTTCAAAATAAAGACTTATAATCCAAATCACACTTGTGAATTTCCCTTAACTAGGGTCGATCATCAACAAGAAACCAGTTTGGTTGTGAATGACATGGTCATGGGACAAATCAAGGGTTTGTAGCATATAGGCCCAAAGGGTATCTGTTGAAGGAGTCAATGTCGTCCACCAGGCACAAGTAATCAATGTTGATGTTCGCATATGTCTCTTTCATAAGTATCAATGCCTCAACATATAGGACCAGCGCAATCTTGATTGCATTCAAATCATTTTCACACACCTCGAACTCTCAAATCAATTAATCTTTTTTATTGACTGTAAATTAGCAAAATTTCGGACTTTTAGAGAGGAATGAGGTGTTCGTGTCACTATGGCTAGAGGGGCAGATATACAAACATCCAGGCCCATTATCAGAGTGAAGTCCAACTCTGTGAACCTAATCGTCATACCAGCAACATCAAATACTAGACTTTCTTACACCTCTGCAATAGGTGTGCATTGCTTGACCACACGGAGGGATATTTGGCAAATCATAGAGATACCCAAAGCATGACTGCAGCCACAAACTCTTTGTCTTGGGGTTGGCCTCCAAGTTCGGCTTTATAACTCCAAACCATTCTTTCATTGTGCACTTGACTGAAGGTTGGGTCTTTTCAACTCCCTTTAATTGAACCTCCTCTTTCCCCTTACCCTTCCCGCCCTTTCCCTTTTCCTTGCCTCTCTTTCTCTAATTGCACTTTCTCTTTTTCTTTCTCTCTTTCCCTTTCCCTTTCTCTTTCCCTTTAAACTTCAATGAGGTGGAAGATATAACCATATTTACTTTGAGCATTTTGAATTTGCAAAATTGTAATACACTTCATTAACTGGATATGAATCAAAAAACAGTTTTTATATCGAAAAAAATAGTTCAATATATCGAAAATAAGTCTCAATAACGAAAAAAACAGTTTCGATGTCGAAAATTATTTTCAATATAGTGAAAGTTATTCTCGATATCGAAATTAATTTTCGATAACGTGAAAATTATTTTCGATTTCAAACTTTTTTTTCACAATATTGAACTGTTTTTTCGATATCGAAAATAATAACATGGGCAAGGTGAAGCTTAACTCTTAATGTGTTCATATCCCTTATAAGTGGTGTATCTAGTTAAGTATAAATTGATGAATTAATCTATCTGAATTTTTAAATGAGACTGCTTCTTCTAAGAATTTAGGCATGTTCTCTAGATCTCTCTAGATCACTCAAAAAATTTAGGTAGGGTGAAAGGCTGAAATGTATCAATCCGTTAGAACATTTTTTGTATTATCAAGAATGGGGTGTGTGTGTGTGGCAGATTCATTAGATTTACAATAAAGGCATATGGTTCATGATATATAATATCATGGAATACCTATGAATCACCTATGAATCCTGGTCTACTAACATTAACTGTCAATTGAAGTCCAAAAAATATGGATACCATGCACTTATTTCTCTCTTGTGCCCAAAAAAATTTATTTTATTTATTTCAATCATGTGTACGATTGTTATTTTTATTCATTATTTTGTATGATTCAAATTTTATCTCATTGATTGGTGTTATTTTTATGACTTCTATTTTGATTGGTTTATCTTTCTTTTAGCGCTTGTGATGTCTTACTTTAATTGGTCTTTAGACTGACCTTTTTTACTACCCTACTTTTGTTCATGTGTGTGCTTGGAGATATTAAGCACCCAACTCATTGAACCACTTTATATCCTTCCTAGTGGGATTGGACCTTTACTTTGGGGGGATTTTATTGGGCCTTTATAGCTGAGTGAGACCTTCATTTATTTTTTTTATATATATTCACTAAGACTAGTGAAGTTGGTAACATTATTAGTATTTTTTACCTCTTATGTATTGAATATCATTATATTAAATATAATGCTACTTTGATATTTTTATAATGGAAAATTGATTATGCCCGGGGGATTAGTCGGGTGCTCTAAGAGGCCCAAACACCAAAAGTTCCCTATATATTTATTGTTCTTTGTTTGCTGATTTTACATAATCTACTAAATGTAAGCAATGGCAAATAAAAACTTTAAAAAATAATCAATAAAGTTGTAAATCCAAACAATGAGTAAAGTGGTAAGGCCCTTGAAATTTCTCCTAGGGAAGCTTGTTTGTCCTTTTGATGGAGAAAATTCCACTAAATGAGTTTAATTTATCATCATCATCATTAATTCTTTATCACATCCCATGTCATTCTTTGCGTTCTGTCATTCTTTGCGTTGCATTACTGATCGGAGGAATGTTGTGTCACGCCAAATCCTATGACATGCATGTGAGTTTTCACCTAGGAATGGGATTTGGTATAGCCCATGTTCTACAGGTCGTCATGCATCCCTTTCAACCTCTACTAATTGTGGTTAAGATTCACTTATCCTAGGATTTATAAATCTAACCTTGTCTCTTAGAAGAAAAAAATATCAAAAAAATAATTTTAGGGGTAAAATTAATTTTAGAAGAAAAAAATATCAAATGATGATTCACTCGCCCTAAGATTCATAAATCTAACCTTGCCTTTTAGAAGAAAAAAATATCAAAAAATTAATTTTAGGGGTAAAAATTTCTTAACCAAACAATTAAAAGGCTTTGTTAGTGCGGCCAGACGGTTTTGGTCTGGCAAGGGCCAGACCAAATCCCATCTCTTTAACCTATGATTTATCAAAAAGCGAATAATGTTACCTCGGTATTTCTCTTCCCACCGTAGGTGTCTTAACTTTTTCAAGTTAAGCTGGAGATCCAATCCCCCGGATTACAAGTCCGCAAGAGCTCCATTCTCTCAAGCTAACCACTAACCTTTGATCTAACCACTAACCGTAGTTAAATGATATCCTAAAAAAAATCCACTTTTTTTTTTTTTTTTTTTTTTTGGATGAATATGGGTACCTAAACCCAAAACTCAAACTAATTCCTACGTGATGCATAAGTAAACCCCCAAATCATCTGATATTGAAGAGAGCCCAGGTTCAATCTAGAGACCTTCGGGTTTAAGGTTCGTCTAGGCTACACCCCGAGGCTTCAAAAACAAAATTATAGAAGAAGTTAGAAGGGAGAAAATGGCACTAGCATTTAACTTATCAAAAACATATTTCCAAGTCAAAGATCAAATAGAGATGAGAGCATTGGCAAATAGCGCACCGACACGAGCAGTTTGAATCAAAACGCCTTTCACTTTAATAATGGTCTTCCTTTTGGTAAAACCTAGACGCATTTTCACCCATCTCTTCCCTTCACGTCACCCTAGCTGAGCTGTCAACTAAAAACTTTTAGCATTGCAGTCGACCTCAATGCGCGTAACGGGCAGTAGTAAGAGTTGTCTCTGCTGAACCTACCACAGATGCCAAAAGAGAGAAATACATGGAAGTGGCATGCGCGTGCTGCTGCTCTGCCAAAAGAAATTCGGAAGAGGTGTGTAGTGTGGGACTGGGTGAGTTGTACTTCTCATTTTGAGTTGAGTAATGAGTCTTTGAGAGCAGGAATTTCTTTTTCATTTCCTTAATTGTAGGCGCCAAGAAAGTCGAAGAAAACCCAAAACTCAAAAAACCAATCTCCATCACATAGCAAGAATCTAGGACTCTCTCTCTCTCTCTCTCTCTCCCAAAATTCAAATCAGAGCAGGAGATAAACAAGAAAGAAGATAGACCATCCACAAACCTCAGAAGCAGCAAGAAGAAGAGTAGCCCCATCAAGGTTCTCTCTCTCTCTCATACACCTTTTCTTTTCCTCTTCATACATACAAGAAGATTAGCCCCATTAAATTTTTTCGACTCCCTCTCTCTCTTTCTCTCTCTAACAAACATTTCTTGCTCTCTCTCTAGTAAAAATAAATTCAATCTTTCTTGTATATATATAATTTGTTCTACTATGTTAAAATAAAAATGGGAATCTCAATTTTTACATATATATACAAGAAAGATTGAATCTTCACCAAGCATCAACTGGGTAGAAATGTTAGTGTGTGTTAATGCTTAGCATTTGAATCTTGACCAAGAGGGTGGATACAACCATGACACCCCCTCCAGATCAAACCCAGAACCTACCCGCTTAGGGGAGAAACACTTACCACTGGAACAAGCCCAGGGTATGTAAAAAAAAATTAAATCAATCTTTCATTTATATAGAGAGAGAGAGAGAGGGATGTGTTACTGTCAATCGATTCAAAACCTCTCCGGCACAACCAATATCTATTCGAACCCCCTTCGGAAGATAGGCACATGAGCCATTCAAGTAGTCTTGATCCGCGGCAAGATGCCTAATATTTACAACACTCTGGTAGCTAGTTAAGGGTCGAAATAGTACTGTAAGCCAACAAATTAATGTGACTTCCATAGAACCCTGTTCAATGAATGGAACATATTAGCTATCTGACTGATGTTGATTTTTGGCTCAAATGGAATGCTTGAGAGTAAGGCTAGCACTGCTCATATATATAAGTTAAAGTGTATTTGTTTGTATATATAAAAATATGATAAATTATAATTATTTACTTTTATTCTATACATCTACTACTCTAATATAAAGAAATAAGACTTTTCTCTTTAGCCTCCAAACTTCAATCCTTCCAATCTCATAAGTTCTATTTTAGAGATGATATGTGGCTTTTCTCTTTAATCTCCACCGTTCAAATTTAGGACCCACTATTTCTTCCTAGAGCCCTCTCTATCTCCACTATTCTAGACTCCTCTCTTATCTCCAACTCTTACAGGGGATCTCATCCTAGAGCCCTATCTATCTCCACTATTGTAGAGTTCTCTCTTATCTCCAACTCTTAGGTGTATTAATTTAAGTTTAATACTAAGAAACTTATGGTTTTCCTATAAATGTTATTAAAATAATAATAAATTATTATTATAAAATTAATTAATTAATACAAATAATAATGTATATCAAATAATAAAAAACTTATACTATTAAAAATAAAATTTATGAAATATTCTTAAAATATATTACTTAATAGACTTCTCTCTTATCTCCAACTCTTATAGGTTTGGGACCCACTATCTCATCCTAGAGCCCTATCCATCTCCACTATTATAGAGTTCTCTCTTATCTCCAACTCTTGGGTGTATTAATTTAAGTTTAATACCAAGAAACTTATGATTTTCCTATAAATGTTATTAAAATAATAATAAATTATTATTATAAAATTAATTAATTAATACAAATAATAATGTATATCAAATAATAAAAAACTTATACTATTAAAAATAAAATTTATGAAATATTCTTAAAATATATTACTTAATATTTAAATAAATAAATAATATTATTTAATTTTAGATATTCTTAATTATTACCATGCATTGCACGGGTCTTTGCCTGTTGTATATATAAGAGTTGTTGTAACATTTGGAATATATTCAAGATAGTTCTCTAATTAGTATTATTTTTAAAAAACAATCCTGTAAGATTGGTTCAAAATAGTTATTTAAGATTATTAATTCTATTTGAAATAATTCTCTTATAACAAAATTTTCAATTTTGTAACCCATAAAAACATATCTATAATTTCCTACTTTAATTAACATATTTTTAAGTCAAACTAAATACTATTAATTAGAATTTATTCAAAGTTATTTCTTACTTATAATTAGTTGTTTTGGTAATATAGATTATTAATGGATCCCGCTTACTAGTTATCTTTAAATGAATATTTATTGATCATAAGAAAAATAATTATCCTAATTAGTATTAATTTTAGGAAAATAAATTATTTAAGGTTATTCAAAATAGATAAATAAGTTTTCTATAATGTGGATTACTTATTATAATATTTCCAAATTGTAATTCATATATAAGTACTACCTATAATTTCTAGGGATGGCAATTGGGCTGGGCTGGCCCCAAGCCCAATTTTTCGGCCCAAAGTTTGGGTGGGCTGAGCTGTCCTTGCCTTGGGCCGAGCTCAGTTTGGACAAGAATATTGGCTCGATGTAAAATTTTGGCTAAGCTTGGGCTGCCTTCCGGGGGCCCGAACTGAGAGAAGCCCATGTTTTATATTTTTATATATAATATATATAAGATAGAAGGTCCACAACCTAACCTACTTCTCATTCAAGTGTCAATGCCCGCTACTCTTTCCCTCTTCTCTCTTCTACTTCCAATTTGTCTTCCCCTTTTCAGCTCCATCACCATTAATGTTGTTGCAGTGAGTTAATTTAGTTGTTTTTAGTTATGACTTTGTTTTAAAATTGAAATAAGTTGGATACTATGTTTCTTGACTTTTCTAATATTTAATGACTTGATTGTCCTCTATGTTCTTTTTTGTACTATTATTATTTGTTTTCTCATATATGGCATATTATTATCATTTTTTTAATCAGATTTTCTGGTTGAACTATAATTGTATGATGCAGTTGCAGCAATTCATGACTTCTTTGGTCCAACCCGAACACAGCCCAAAGTTGGCTCAAGCTCTACTTACTTTGGGTCAGCCCTAACTCGGCCCAAAGTCCGATATTATTTGTGAGTCGTGCTTAGGTTGGGGTGCTATATATATATAATTAATTAGTAGTTATTCAAATTATTTCTTAACTAAAATTTATAGAGTTGTATTTGATGCAAAAAAAAATTATTAGGGGGTCCCATTTAAATAGTATTTATTAGAGTTATACTTGATAAAAATTCACAGAGTTTTAGAAAGCATTAAAGATTAGTGGGAGGTCCCACAAATAGTAAAATGTATTAAGAGTTAATTATAAAAATAGATACATATAAAATATATTTAAAATGTGTATTATAAAGGACACTAATGTTTAATGAAATGCTATTAAATTTTATTTTATTTTTTTGGAGAAATCCTTAAAAATTGCCTTTACTTTTATTATCTTTTTTCATTCTTTTATTCATCGACTTTATAATTTCCATGAACTTCTTGTTTTTGGTTGTGCAGGTCAGAGAACCCAACACCCAGCTGAAAAAAACGGCCAGAAAAACCTTCCAAATTCTCTTCTACCTCCACCTTCTACTAATCACCATCTTAATAATCGTCCTTACTGTCCTTGGCCTCCTCTTCGCCAACACCCACCACTTCCACCCCATTCACTGGTACCCACCACTCCTCACTTCATCGGCATGTGCCGCTATCGCCGCCTTTGGGTGGCAAGCAGCCACCCGCTGCAACCCTTCAAATACCATTAAGGCCGCCTTTTGGCTTAGCCCCTCGCTAACGTGCGCTACTGGTGTACTGCTGCTCTCAATTGGCTCGGCCGGCAGTTTGGTAGCAGCTGCAATGGCACTCATTTTTGCTCTCATTCAGTCCCTTTACGCCTGTTGGGTCGTGCCCCGGTTCGATTATGCCGCTCGCATCTTAAAAGTTTCTCTCTCTAGCCCTGCCGCCACCGGAGCTACCAACTTCGTCCTTGTATCGGTCATAGTCGGCACCACCTATTCCTGTTTCTGTGTGTCGGGCATAGGAGGTGCCATTTCTACCATCACCCACCTTGATGGCCTGTTCATATCAGTGATTCTACTAAGCCTTGCATGGACCATGCACGTGATTAGGAATATATCACACGTAGCAATCTCACGTGTAGGATACATGCACTTCGCAAATGAGATGGAGGTTGGCACACGTGTGGCGTTTTGCGACACAATTAAGCATTCAATGGAGTGTGTTTGCCTAAGCTCAGCCCTTGTTCCGATCCTCGGGGTCATTCGAGGCTCGGCACGTGCGATGAGTTCGATTGCAGGTGACACAGATGAGTTCATGTTCTCGTGTGCGGATTGCTACGCACGTGTGGCAGATAGGCTTGTGGCATATGGTCACAAGTGGGGGTTCGTGCATGTAGGCGTGTACGATAAGGGGTTCGTGCGAGCATCGGTTGACACGTGGGAGATGTTCCAACGAGTTCGAATGGAATCGTTGATTGACTCGGACCTCACCGGGTCATTCTGCTTTCTCTCTAGTGTAGCAGTGGGAGCAATATGCACACTCATCGGTGGGTCATGGACCTTCGCAGTTCATAAGAGCTATGCAACCGAAGTGTCCATCTACGCCTTCTTGATAGGATATTTCATTGTAAGAACTTACCTATGTTTTGGGCTTCAAAGCCTATGTAAATGTATCGGGCTGTGGATTCAAAAATCACTAAATTTCAAGCCCGTACCCGGCCCATTGCCACCCCTACTGGTATTACGGGCATCACTAACTCAAATTTTTTTTGTTGGAGATGCAGGGCCGGATCGCAATGGCGTTACCTCAAGCATGCGTATCGGCGTATCATGTGGCATATGCGGAGAACCCAGAAAACCTTCGGTTTGACTCGACCATTCCCACTCGCATTCAAGAGCTTCAAAGATCTCAAGCTTTAAGCAGAAATTGATAACTAAGGAAGCAGGAAGCAGCTCTGATCAGTTCTAGTTCTGTGAGCAACAAGACTTTCTAAGTGTTCGATAACTGAAGAAATCCATTTATGGCTTCCAGTTCAAGAGGTGAAGATAGAAAAACAGGAAAAGAAAAGGGTGTTGACACATTGATTTGCTTGTTTTAGCTACCATATATTAAGAAGTGAGTGTGATTATAAATGTAGAATCTATAAAGCAGCACAGCCAATATGTGTAAATATATGGGGGTCATAGCCCCTAGTGACTCTCTTCACAATTCCAAACTGTCAATTATGGGCCATATTCTGCAATGAATAATTACTCCATTTTTCAGTGATCGTTTACTTTTAAGCCTACAAACCCAACTTCAACAGAATCCTAGTCCCTAAAATTCAAAGCTCTACAAAATCTTCAATGACTATAGAACCATACAATATCTTATGGTGTAAGACTAGCCTAGGAGAATCTATTATGAACCTTCTTTCCCTTTCGAAATATGATTTCTTAAAAAAAGATTTATATCTAAAAGTATATTCGTCCTTCAGAATAATTTGACTCGTCCAGAAATTCTTTCAGCGGAAACACGAGCAAATCAGATAATGGTACTCACTAATGAAAGATCACATGAACTTGTCAGATGGCCATTTCTTTGAAGTTCTAAGGTGGGGATCAACTTATGAATAATAGAGAGGTATAACTGCTGCTTAGGGGCTTATTAACAGATAAACTATAAAAATCCTCGATATCCCCACTGGTATTCACTTATCCGAACATCATCATCAAACACTGAGAAGAAAATATCATCTCGTCACTCCCCTCCGTACACAACTCAGTGGTTAAGAAACTAAAATCTTCTTCAGAGAAGGCTGAATTTGACATTCAATTGGGTCATACACAGTTGCAAACCAACTGCCAGTTGAAAAGCTAAGCTCCTGCCAGAGGAAGTTGAATCCATCTAATCAATTTGGTATATTCTACTGCACAGCCTATTTATTGTGCTTTTTCCTTTCTAGTACTCATAACATCCACAATAAACTGAAATGTAATAAACAGAAATTTTTTTTCTTGATATGTTGCGTTTTCTTTTTTTTTGGGGGGGTGTGTGTATGGAAGGAGACAAGCGACAGGGTACACTGGTCCAACATTCTGGAAAGCGCATGAAGGAGGCCTTGTACCATAAACGCTCTCAAGAAGACATTCAAAACCATCTGGAAAGAAGAAAGAAAAGCCTACAAATACTAGCACCATCTTCAAATGACAAATGATTAAAAGAAAGTGGTCATCAACAAAGAAAAAAATAATAAGAAACAATCACATGCATGGATATAAAACTTTTATGTGTGAAATCTCATGCACATTCATTTCGCATTGCAATTCATGAGTCTAACAATCATGCTACAGTGTCCCAATAAATTCAACCCATATAGACTTAAAATAGCCATATCTTTGACAATGTGAAATTTTAAAATTAGAAAAAAAATTAACAAGTTAATAATTTTCAAAGAAGCAAATGACAAGACAATTACAACAACTACTCTAAATTTAAATGAGAAATAATTTTATTGTGCCCATTATATATGCTTGCCAGCAATAGAACCATAGACAACTTAGACAACTGTGAAATGAGTATAACCCTGACCTTCTGAGTGTCAGCCCCCAACTAAATGTTGTAAGAGGTAAGGCTACCATAAAATCAAAGAAAAAAGGGAAGCAAACCATAGCAAGTCATTTAACTTAAATGTGACCTCGGCCACCACATTCCGAACACATTATGTTGCCAGTTCCTCCACAACCTACAATAGAATGATTAACACATTAAAGTTTAAACTGCTAGAAAAGCCTAAAGCAATCTACAATGAAAGAATTTTCACTAATAAAAGAACCAAATCTTAGTATTAGTGATGCATACCAATGGTAGTAGGTGTGGTAGTATTTGGTCGTATAGGAAACTATAGCGGAAATAGTCCTCAGTATAATAAGGGCTCGTTTGGTAGGTCTTGTCTATTTCGGACAGAACTAGATAAAATACATCTGTGGCAAAAAGATCTATAAAAAATAGAACTGTACATAGTAAAACCGTTTGGCAACGCATAATAATAGATAGAGCTTTGTTATAAAACTGTGTTTGGTAACATCATCTTATTGCAAAGGCAATTGATGTCATTCTCAAATAATAATAATAAAAACAATTATTATTATTATTATTACTATAATTATTATTATAGTAATAATAATACTATTTAAAATAAGGGAACTGATAGTTTGCGCGCCCGTGTTCTACTTTGGTGGAAGGCGTGTGCGCCCACAGCCCACCCGCCACATGTCCCTTTTAAAACTTTTATAAAACATAGTTAAGTTTAATTAACTTAAGGTTAATATTGTATTTTTAAAAAAGTCAAGGTTAAATGGATGAATCCTAGAGGTTAATGAATCTTAACCACAGTTAATGAGTGTTAACTAACCTGAGGTTATTTTTCTAAAAACCAAGGTTAGATGGATGAACCCTAAGGGTGAGTGAATCTTGAATATAGTTAATGAATTTTTAACAAACCTAAGGTTTATTTTCTAAAAACCAAAGGTACATGGACCCTGACTTTGTCACTATGGATGGATGAACCCTAAGGGTGAGTGAATCTTTACCACAGTTAATGAATGTTAACTAACATAAGGTTTATTTTCTAAAAACCAAGGTTAGATGGATGAACCCTAATAAAAAGTGAATCTTAACCATAGTTTATATATAAATAATAAATATAAAAAGGGGCATGTGGCATCGGTGGAGGCGTCCACGTTCCGCTGGGTGGAACGTGGATGTGCAAAGAATCATTCTCCTAAAAATAATAGTAATAGTAATTAAACTAATAAATTAATAATTATAACAATAATAGTAATAGTAATAATAATAATAATCATAATATTATTATTATTAATAAAAATAACAATAATTATAGTAGTAATAACAGTATTAATAGTAATAGTAATAACAATTATAATTATAATAATAATAATAATAATAGTAATGTAATAATTATTATTATAAAAATAATAATTATAACAATAATTATAATTATAATACTAATAATAATAATATTAATAGTAATAGTAGTAGTAATAATAATAATATTATGAATAATTATAAATACAAGAATAATAATAATAAAGGGGCAAAACAGTCAAAAAATGACAGAAATCTCAGTTTCGACGTCTATTTGAAATAGGCGTGCACTTCTTCCCCAAAAAGCACCAAAAACTTGAATTTCTATTTTAGACATTTTATGTTTTTTTTTCTTTTTTCTATAGAAAGTAGACGCGCTACCAAACGGTCTAAAACGTGAAAACGCCTACACGCAATAGACGTACAGACAAATAGACCTGAAATTCAGACATTCCAAATAACACCTAAGTATGGTTATAAATATCTATGACAAAAGTGATATATCGGCTGACATATCCCAATATCACAAGTCAGAGATAAATTCATTCTTGGTATTTATCTTTACAAAATATCACAAATATATCAAACAAATATCGCATCATCTCACAATAGACAATTATCATGGTGAGAAATTGTTTTTTTTTTTCAAATATGAAAAATTGTAAGTGTGTGCTTGTGTCTGAGTCTGAGATTGGTTGGGAAGGTAACAAGATCATTACCAAGGCATCGAACTTTGACAATTATTCCCTGGCTCTCCAATATAGAGTCAACGTACAAGCCCGAGCCAGAGCAGGTGGCACAAAGGACAACACCTTTGGCATGACAATCAATGCAACGGGGATTGTCCCCAATTTTCTTCTCAGCCAAAGACAAACCAACTGGCTTCTCAATTATCTCCTCTGGTATAGGCTTATCGTAACAAAACAGAGAATCAAGACTGCTTTTGCATCTAAGCACATCTCCTACTGAATTTGACTCGGCCTGAAACATCAATACACAATATTTCTAAGTCATCTGAATGGAGTGGGTATCTTGATTCTTTTTCTGAAGGAAAAGAAAACATTCATTTTAAAGGTGAAAAGGAAACATTTGTGATCAAGCAGGTATAAGATCCATGTTTAAGATTACAATTTACAACCCTCGCACACAGAGACGAAAAGGGTTACTCAAAATGCAGGTAAAAAGAACTAGAAAAATAACGAATTGTAGCATTTTACATAAGCTCAAATCTTAGGATGAAGCAACAAGAATAGTCATAACTGGTAGAAAAAATTTACTCAATTTCAAGAGGGAAAGTGAAGAGAAAGCAATCCCCATTTATATTTAGCTATAAAATGGAGAAAAACTTCACTCTGTTTTCAGAACAATGAAAGAGAGAGGAAAGTCCCTACCAACAAATATTTCAAGGAACATTTATTTCAAAAAGAGAACGAAGCATAACATGTTAGATGCAAGGAATTGCTGTGTGCTGGGAACTAGAAATTTACAATAGTCTAGCTAATTATAATGGGTTGGGTTGATTAATTTCCCACCTGTCTGTGGTACAGATATGTAGAGAAAGGAAAGAGCTTAGAAAATCTCATTATTTCAGGACCTTTGGACAAATAATGAACGGGAAACCACTGAAACAAAAACCCTAGCTTGTTGAGCTTGGAAACTCTTCAACCATTCTTTATTACCCATTCAAGATAACAAAGAATACTTTTCATCGGGACAGGTTCAGGCTTTTAGGTAGGTACAGAAGGAGAAGTGCATAAAGATCTTCAGGGGATGGATTCAAATTGTAGAGGGTCAACTAAATTAGAAATGTGAATTAGACAAGTTGTGGAACAAGAAATCAAATCAGATTCTCATGTAAAATTGACATGAAACCCTTTCACAAACCATTGGTTGAAATCTCACAACATATTAGTTCAAATCAGATTGTCACTTCTTCATAAAATGGATGGGAACTATTACCTAGGCACTTCAGTTTTCCAAATTTTGTCGTGCCAACACCTTGACACGACACTCCACGGCACGACACGACACAACACTCCTTGTTACATACTTATATCATGCTATGATGATATCAACATTATGGTTAGACACATGATGCTTTAAATAAGTATTGTCATTTTATAAATACAATATATATATATATATATAGGGAAAGATACTAATGAGCCATGCTCATTAAAGCTTTTAATGAGCGATCCCTCTAGAAAAATGCCACGTGGCAACCTTTTTTTAAATCCGACTGTTGTTCAGGTGGGTCCATTGAGAGACATATGTCAAAAAATCAGTATGATCGGACATATTTAGACCGTTCGATTAGACCCTAGTTTATCAACTTTAATCCCTTAGGGCTCACTAGACCCTATCTAGGTTATAGAAATAGCTAATCTTCTCATCTCCAATCGGATGGTCTATACATGCCTAATCGAGCTAATTTTTTGTCACGTCTCTTGATAGACCCATCTTGACATCCTATGGTTAGATTTTATAGCAACCCACCACATGTCACGTTATTAGGGACCGCTCATTAGAGGCTTTAATGAGCATGGCTCATCAGAATGCTACTCTACATATATATATACTAGTAAAGGTGTAAGTGCACGTATTAATTTTTTACTAATGAAAAAATATTTTATCACCTTAGTAAACCGGAAGCAATCACACCAAAAAGAAATCTAGAATGTTTTTTAATAATTAATGACCATTAAGAATAAATAAATAATAAAAACTTGAAAATAAAATTTGTATAATTACCATGAAAGTAGAATTCGTTGCATAATTAGCCGAGTTTTTTTATTATTATTAATGATCACTAATAGTAAATAAATAAGAAAAACCCTAGAATAAAAATTCCTACCAGCTTAAGTTAAACTCTCAAAAACCTAATTTGAATGAATAACGCAGGCCAAAGTAAAAAAAATCAACCAGCACATGGAATTTGTGGGAAAATTGTTTGGTGGTGTTTGTCTCGGCTGAGAAGCCACATGGGATCCATCCAATATCTATACATAAAATGTGTGTTAGCATCTTCTCATAACATATAATGCATGTAAGAGCATATCAAAGTACCATGAAGGCACTAACCATTCATCAAAAACCACAGTGGCAGTGTTCCTAAACTAAATAAAGATAATGCTAATACTCCATCAAATTTTAATATATTCAAATCCAAAAGGTTGGAACCTTCTATTAGCAAAGATGGACTAAACCACGAGTAAGAATTAGTATAAGACTGAACAAAAGAAATTGGTATGATCAGATTTGTATGTCGAATAAAATTCAGTGAAAACAATAATGTGTTACCAGAAGACTGTGATGGAGGTGAAATCGTTGGTGGTAGCCATGACCACAAACTGGCATAAACATAAGGCAAGACCCCCCCTAGGGTCCTTGGATGTCCTTCATCCTCACCCTTGATCCATTGTTGGCAGCGTTAGTGAGAGGAGGAGCTTCTACAAAGAGTCCTTACCAATAAATCACTTAAGAATTAAGATAAGATAAGACTTTCTAATAGAGTCCTTCAAAGTCTCTCCTACTAATAAAATTAAAATTTTAAATTCTAATCTTCATATAACCTAAGTTATTTAGAAAATAAATTAAATTAAAGGGTATTTTGGTCAACATAAAGTTTAGTATACTCTTTGTACTTCTATTAGTAGAATGATATATGTCTATTCTGGATTGCTAGGAACTATGTAGCAAGTTGTGCAGCTTTTTTGAAAACATAGAGAAAAACTTACTAGAAAAGCAGTGGCACCAACGTCAATCAAAAAGTATGTTTCTCTCTCTCTTTCTCTCTTGTTTCTATACTTTTTTATAATTTTCGTATATACTTTTTACAAAAATTGAGGACTATTGGTGCCCTCTCTCTATTCTTATTATTTATTTATTTTTTAATTGAGTTATAATATATTTATTTATATATAATCATTTTTAAAAATATATACATTCGTGCCGCAATATTGGGATTTTTAGAGATTGTCGTGCCGAACACCTCCAGACACCTGGACACATGGCACCGTACCACGTGCCTAGGTAACACTGGAACTAAATGGTAAAGCTAAGAGATAAATAATTTTAAAAAGGCATGTTAGCAATAACCTTTTATCTTTACCAGTCAAAAAATAATAATCTATTATCTTTTTCTAGAAAAAGAAATTCCTGAGAGAAGTAACAGAAGTTGCAAATGATCTAAGCAACTAAGTAGCCACAAGAAACTACTCCTAGCAAGCACCCAAAAAAACTATATTCCAGCTACATCTCATCACATAAAGGAAAATTTAATGAATAAAATTAGAACGGTTTTATGAAAGTTTCAAAAAAGTCTCATTTTCCTTTCCATTTTCTCATCAAACTTTTTATGAAGGGATATGGATATTGCGGTTCCATTAAAATGATAGATGGATTTTTCTTAAGTTTTTCGATGATTCTACTCCTCTGTTGCTTCTATTAGAACATGGTATCCCACAATGTTTGGTAGTCATAAATAGAACTCTTTATCTTTTTGTAATGTTTATCTCTCTAATCTTGCATCCCTAAGAGTAAACTGAGAAGCTGAAAATTATATCCAACACTAGGGATGCCAATGAATCGGATTAGGATCTAGATACAATCCGATTAGAGCATATATTGATCTGATTTTTTATGCATCGGAGATCGGACCAGACACGGATCTTATTTTCGAATCTGATTTTAATCGGATTGAACACTTTTTTTTCTTTTCTTTTTTTAATGCATAGAATAATATGGTTGATTTTATTAGAACCATTTATGAAAATTTCATGCCTTTTTTATATGTTTAAAAATAATTTTACACATTTAATATTAATTAGACCAGATTCGGATCGAATTTCAATCTTAACTAAATAATTTGATTCAAACTCAGATTGACCAATTTATAATCCGACAGATCACGGATCGGATTCGGTTATGTCGGATATTTAATCAGATTAAATTCGGATATGGCAGGATCCTATTCAAATCTGATCCGTCTACAGCCCTATCCAACACCCAATTTACAGATTCAGCTAAGAAACCCATAATGTGTTACAGAACACAAAAGGAAACTTGGAACCGTATAAAACCAAAGAAAGGGTTTAAAAGTCCCAATGTGCACAACAATGTTTTTTTTTTGGAAGGTTGTGCACAACAATGTTCCATCATCATCACCCAAATACTTTGGGTTGGCAACACAAATCCTGTTTCGCCATTCCATTTTACTATTAAAAGTAGTAACTTTGGTCAAATTGATAACCCTTAACTCATATTTCTCACTATTTCAATGGCATTTTTAGCCTTCCCCTCACCCTTGTAGAACCTTCAACTCTTATAACCAAAACCATGCAATACACTTGCGCTCCTGCTCTCAAACCTCGCTCCCACTCTTTCTCCACGCTCCTCCCCACACTAAGCTATATTTAAAATAGGTGCTCTCGCTCTCATTCTAGCTCTTGTTCCACGCTCTGGTTACTTAGCTTCAACGTACCAATTCAAAACAATGTTCCAAGGAAAGAAATCTTAAGACAAAAATAGTCATCATGGCAGGGAAAAAATGAAAAAATAAAACCATCTTAATTAATTTGCATTCATCCTCAAAGGATAGTAAACCACAAATTTTGATATAACCCACAAGGAAATTGAAAGAAACATCCATAACCCAAAAAGGGTATTCAATCAATTAGCAATACCCAAATTTTAAACCGTTAAAAAGAGAGATAAATAGATTTTAATGCTCATGATACCATCCATCCAAACAGAAAAAATAAGAAATTAAAATAAATTTCGTGAGAAACCACGAACCCATTAATACCCAAATCTTATCTTCTCGAACAAATTGGCAGAAACAACTAAAAGGGACTCACAATAAAAGGAGGAAAAAAAAAGGAACTAACCTGATTAGAACCATATCCAGGAACAGAGCCATTGGGGAATATAGCATGTAATTGTGTGATAGGTTCTCTTCCTTTGAGGCGAAACCATGAATGCTTACCGAGAGACGATTTGGATGGCGTGAGCAAGGGAACTGGAGAGATTTTAAGCATAGTATCCATTAAAGCAAGGAAGGAGCACGAGGTTCAGATAGTTCAGATTCGAGCTTCTCTCATGGTGCAAAAAAAAAAAAAGGGGTGTTGTGAGAAATAAAAAGGGATTTCGGTGAGAGCTTTGTAGGTATCGCCAGTTCTAGCTACCTGATCCCTCTCGTCGTTAACGATATGGAAATTTGGGTGAAGGTTTAAAGAGACGATTTCGCATCTCCCTACGATGAGAATCACTGGAATGCCCTTTTCTTTCAGCAATGCTGAGAGAGGTGCTAATGAGCCATAATTGAAGCTTGTAATGTGCTGTCTCTCTAGAAAGATGACACGTGGTATTATTTTTATATCCGGCCGTGAGACCTTAGTTTGCAGCATTAACTCCTTAGATCCACTATAGACCCTACCTAGGATATAGAAATGGTTGGCATTTCCATCTTCGATTAGACGATCTATAAATATCCGATAGAGTTAATTGTTTGCCACGTGTCTCTTGAGGTGTCTTTACATCTAACGGACATATTCTTTAAAAAAAATTAAGCCCTGCCTTTGTCCTTCAAGGGCCTAAATTGATTAGGCCCTAACCCCTGCCATCAAGGTCCACGGCAGGTTACAGGGTAGAAAAGAGAAGTCATAATTTTTTCTACACCGAATATCAACTAAATAGATTATTCAATTAAAATTATTTAAAATAAAATAATATAAATATAAAAATAAAGGAAAACAAATATAATAATACAATTATATAAAACATAAACTGTTTGTTGTTATAACCAAAAAACATAAGGTGTTGGAGTTAAGATAGGGTTGTCAAAGGGCACGTCAGCGGTAACCCTACCTTTACTTAGAAGGGCAAGACCCTAACCCTAATTAACCCTTCAAGGGCTTTGATTGGCTTATGCCTTAATCCTACCCCAAAGGGTCGAGCCAGGTACCCATATCACAGGTTTTTTTGTCAGGCCTACTTAAAAACTAGTCATTTTAGTGTTAGACATCAACTCCACTTTGATCCCTCTTGTTCCCAAATCCTCGAAACCAAATTCCTTTGCTGACTTTCGTCCAATCTCTCTTTGCAACGTTATTTATAAATGTATTGCAAAAATCTTAGCCAACAAAATTCGAGGAGTGTTCCCAAATCTGGTCCGCCATAACCAATCTGATTTTGTGTCGGGGAGGAATATATCAGAAAACATGCTTCTAGATCATGAGTTAGTCAGAAATTATCATCGAGAGAAAGGCAAACCGCGATGCTCAATAAAGATTGATATTAGGAAGGCATTTCATACTATTAATTAGGAGTATATATTCTCTGTTTTAAGACTGATGGGTTTTCCACCAAAGATGATCGCATGGATCAAGTCTTGCATCTCCACCCCGAAATTCTCAATTAACATCAACGGCTCCCCGGACGGTTATTTTAAAAGCTCGTGCGGTATTAGACAGGGTGATCCTTTATCTCCTTTTTTATTTGTCTTAGCTATAGAAGGGCTATCCTCCTACTTGGATGCTGGCTTCTTGGAAGGGGAAATCTCTCATCATGCCAAATGTAGTAGTCCTCTGGTTTCCCACCTATGCTTTGCCAATGACCTTATTGTGTTTCTTCAAGCTGACATGGAATCAGCCAACAATCTCAAGTCTTTTCTGCACAAATTCTCCTCTATGTCTGGCTTCTTTCCAAATCCTGATAAATCTCAAGTGTTCTTTGCTGGGACTTCCTCCTGTATTAAGCGTGCCATTAAGGATATCCCCGGCTTCAAGGAGGGAACCCTGCCAGTGAAATATTTGGGCATGCCACTAACTTCCAAAAATCTTTCTTATAGGGATTGCCAACCTCTTATTAGTCTAATTCAGAACAAAGTGAAGGCCTGGAAAGGTAAACTCCTCTCATATGCTGGAAGGGCTTAGTTAGTCAAGTCTGTGTTGATGAGCTCTCATCTTTACTGGACTAGTTGTTTCATGCTCCCGAAGAAAACGACTAAATTAATTGAATAGATTTGCTACCGCTTCTTATAGGGTGGCTCAGTTGAAGTCAAGAAGAAAATTCATATTAGCTGAACTCGAGTATGTGCTCCAAAAGACGAGGGAGGCTTAGCGATCAGAAGATTTGGGGATTCTAATTTGGCAGCCACATTATGCGACATCTGGTGGATTGCCTCTCGTCAGAAAAGCCTTTGGGTCAACTGGATTACCTCCAATCTCATCAAAAAGAAAAACTTCTAGACCATGAAGCTCCCCTCAAACTGCTCTTGGTCGTGGAGATATATCCTCAAAAGCAGAGATCAGGCAAAAGATTTAATATCCCACTCGATAGGCAATGGGTCCTCCACTTCAGTATGGTTTGATCCTTGGCACAATAAAGGTATTCTTTTCGAAGTGTTTGGTCCTCAGATTCAAATTGACTAGGATCTGCCCATCAATGCCTCTGTTGCAAATTTGATACAAAATAATCAATGGATATCTCCTACAATCAGTTCTGCAGTTTTCCAAGAAGTCTGGTCGGATCTTCCTCTTCGTCTTTCATCATCGTATCAGTACGAAGATCAGGTTATTTGGAAACCAGATCCTAAAGGGACCTATAGTATGAAATCAGCTTGGCTTGCAAATGTTACTTCTAGTCCAAAGGTTCCTTGGTCTAATCTTATTTGGTTTGGGATGAATATTCCTCGTCACAACTTTGTATCCTAGTTAGCTCTTTCGGGAGACTTACAAACTCAAGATCTGTTGGTTCATCAAACTATTCTTCAACGATCTCATCGTATCTTCTGCTTGAGTCATAATGAAAACACTAGCCACTTGTTCTTTGAATGTTCCTATTCAACTATCATATGGAAGCACATGCTAGATTGTTGCGGTTTCAGCCATAGAGCTATATTGGATTGGAACAACGAAATCAACTGGATTTTAGCCAACTTCAAGGTAAGGAAGTAATTCAAAGCTTCAAGAAGATAGTTTTTAATGCCACGATCTACCACATCTGGAAGGAGCGAAACAACCGTATTTTTAGAAATCAATTCCTGGATCCGTCCTCCCTTATTTCTCTGATTAAGAATGACTCGAGAAGCCGATTCACTTTTGCAAAGCCCATAATAGAAGACTCACCCAGAAATAGATCATTTATGGATAAGTGGAACATCGATGCAGAATTTGTAATGTCTGTTCCGCGGTCTTGTTCGTGGCTGCCTCCTCCTCCAAATTTTTGGGCTTTAAATACTGATGGTTCTCTTCGAGGATCAACGACTGGTATCGGTGGTATTCTCCGAAATCATTTGGGAGAGGCCTACTCTGCCTTTGCAGAGGGTTGTACCTCGGAATCTATAGATTTGCTTCAACTAAAAGCTGTTAATCATGGTCTCCAAATGGCCCTGAACTCGAGTGCTATCCAGCTTGTGATTTATTTGGATTCCAAATGGGTGGTGGATGTTCTTAATGATAAAATTTCTCCGCCTTGGTGTTGGATTGCAGAATTGAGGGAATCTCGGAAGCTCTTATCCCTCTTAGAATCCTTTAGAATTATCCATATCTGGAAGGAGTCTAACAGAGCAGGGGATTGGCTTGCTAAGTGTTGTTCCTCGATTTCTTGTTTGTCACTCCTCCCTAATGAGTTTCCGTCTGAGCTTCAGACCATCATTTTAGAGGATAGTTTTGGAAAATTGTATTTCTGTTTGTAACCGTGTTTATGTTGAAATATCTGGTCGGGGTCTGCCTAACCCCAGCTTATCTTCCAAAAAAAAAAGGCTTGGGGTAAGCTAGGAAGCACGGATACTTTGAAAATGGAAACGTACCCGTATCGCCGTATCCGTATCGCCGTGTCAGATACGGCACTCTCAGGTAAAACTTAGCTGTTTTTCATAATTTCTGCCGTATCTTATCGCCGTATCTAAGCATCGCCGTACCTGTGCTTCCTAGGGGGTAAGTCAATTCAGGGATAGTGGTCCTCATGCGGGCCTCCAGCAAAAACGATATAAGGCAATTCTAGTTTTCAGCTAACTTTGCAAGCTATATGAGTTATTGGTTACACTTGCCCCACTAGGTGTGCCCCTCTCACGGGGTGGTCTAAGATCAAGTCTTAAGAGGAAAGCTTTCCCTCGGTGTTTGTTAATGCGACAAGGCAAGAGTTCCACTCACCAGTTATGAACCCACTATCCCTGACTGTTAACACTCTGGCTTTAACAAAAAGGCAACACATTTCCCTTTAATTCGAATTAATCAGCACTAAGCCTCAAGATTAACACTGAAATTATTTTGGTTTGAAAAAAATTTAAAATAACTAAAAATTGCAAACCAAATGAATGTCAGGACTGACGGTGGACGGTGTTAAACCTAGAGGAAATAATCAATTGCTAATAGTAGATAAATGATGTCTTTGTACTAAAAAAATTGTGGTTGTTCAAGCCCTCTTCTGACTTCCCACATTTGAGAAGCGTCACTTGAGGATTTGGCCACCGGATCAGCAACACCTGCAATGAAGTTTCCCCTATTATCCCGAATGGCTCCTCCTATACCTATAGGGTACGTTCATTTGATGAGAAAGTAGGTGAAAGAAAAGAAAAGAAAAGAAACTTAAATTTTCTTACAAAATTACCATCAAAAGATGGATGAAGTTTTTGGGAGAAAATTTGTCACAATTGAGAAAGTGCAAGTAGATGAAGGTGTGTTTCTTGCAAACCAAACGTGAGAAAAGTGCAAGAAAACACACTTTTCTTTTCCTTTTCCTTCATTTTCTCGTCAAACGAACACACCCGTAGTGTTAGTACTCAGATGGATTGCTCCATCCACCTTTAGTTTAAGAATAAGATCCTTAGGGGGTGTCCATACTCCATTTTCCCTTTCTTTGAGTAGAGGTGTCTTCTCTTAGGTTGTATTTTTTTGTTGGAACATCAAAGCGACATTTAAGATCCAGAACTTTCACCCGCTCGGGCATCTAATATCCTGTGTTCTTTTGTACAGGGGACTTTGTGAGTGAACTTCTAATTTCATTATTCTTTTGACATTGGACAAATTTGTTGGGACTTTGTAATGCTACTTTTTAAAACGGAATTTTACCTCCTTATTTAGGCATATAGTTTTGCAAATCTATGAGTCGTGAAGACCTAGGACCTCCTAAATGAGGCACACTGTCACTGCCCTAGCTAAAGTGCCAGGTGTAGCCATTATAGAACCCAATGGGACACCAAGTTGGACTTATAAAGCCAAAGTGGCATTTAACCTGGACTTTGGGATTTGATGGTTTGACAAGGAGCATGCTAGGGAGGTTGGTGTGAGGGTTCGGACCTAATTTGATACTTCTGATACACGTGTTTGCTCCCACTTGGCTGAAACAATCTCTTCCTCCTCTGAGTGTGGTGGTCGTCCGACCTGCAAAGACACTCTGGCGATCAAGTCTATCTCTTGCTAGAACCAAAGGCCGGTAAGAAAAAAGAGCGAGCAAGAGTCCAGAAGAAGCTCCCCTCTAAACGAAGCCTCAAGTCTTTTTATAGCTTGATTGAATGGTCTTCATTACTGGTCAATCACCATCTACCTCTACTAAATCTATCGAGAGGGTTAGTTAATTGTCATAATGGCTTTTTGTATAGATCGTACAGGTTGATTATGCACTGGTAGTGGGTGAGATCTCATGTCAATCAGGGTTAGGTAGTTACTCATACACCTTTCATTATCTAGATCATACCTTGATGCGAAGTGACAAAACTCCTCTGACTACATGCCTGGTGATGATACTGCTACTCAAAACAGGTGATGGACTACAAGCCAAGTGAACTTGGCTCAGCTCAGATCAGGATCCCATATCATCTTTATAAGCTCGAGCACAAGGTCAGGTCAGGTCAGGTCAAGCAAACTTCACTCTGCTCGTTGGGGATTCGATTGAGCAATGTTGACAGGTTGGATGCTTGGATTCTAATCTGATGGTCTGCTTAGCAGATTGGGATGGCAAGCAAAATACCGCGTGTGATCACTACACATGTACGAATTGACTTTTGTCACAGTGATGCTCGTGGACCCAACTCAAGATGAAGCTCATTTACACAAATCAGGCCAGATGTGTAGTCCTGGTACAGCTTCAGAGCAGATTTTCCCCTTACGGTTAGTACATGACTTACACTCAGCGATTGAAATTTTCAATTAAAGCTGAGGCCATAACCCCCATGGTCTCCTATTATAGTCGGGTTGATTGCTTGGTCTCTTAAGTGAGTAAAGCACACCCACATGAAATTCCCTTATTGTCTTTGGTCTCACATTGCCCGATAAATCACATCGCCCAATAAAGCAATCTCAGGATGTTTAGAAAGAGGCACCTATATCTCTCCAGTTGTAACCGGTTTTGCCAAAACCGGTTACACCCCTGAGGTGGCCACATGTCCCTTTTGAGACCTCTTAACTATGGTTAAGATTCAATCACCTCTAAGGTTCACCCACCTATCCTTGGTTTTTTTTTTAAGTATTAAAAAAATTTGTTAACTGTGGTTAAAATTTACCAACTCCTAGGGTTAATTTATTTTAAATATTTTTTCTAAAAACCAAATATAGGTGAGTGAACCCTAGGAGTAGGTGAATCTTAACCACAGTTAAGAGGTGTAAAAGGGGACATTTGGTGACCATAGGGGAGTAACCGGTTTTGTCAAAAACCGGTTACAACTGGGGAAGATCACCAGTCTTAGAAAGGCTCTGATCTCTTGTAATGAACTTAGGAAATTAATCACCTCCTCAGTCGGTGACGTAAGGAGGTGCCTCTCGGGTCCCCTTTTAATGTCATGTGTTCTCCTTTTAACTTTATTTAACTATGGTTAAGATTTACTCACCCTTAGGGTTTACCCATCTATCCTTGATTTTTAGAAAAATAAAATAAAAAATTCTTAACCACTGGAGTTTAAAAAATTAACTAAAGTTCACAGCAGTTGAGATAGCTTTGTGAGGGCGAACCTTACCAGTGGAGGGAACTATTGCTCTTATACTTAATATAGCATCACTAGAGCAAGTGCATGTGAATGGGCATGGGCTCGAGCACAGGTGCTCAGAAATTCATCCATGCATTATGAGGTACACTTTGCACTTCACATATATGCATCGACATCACCTCTTATATTGACTCCATCAGATCGTCCACGCGGCCTTAAGTAACGGAGTATCTCTTCTCAATCAAGAGATCGTAAGATTTGAGCTGTTTGATCAAGTATATCAAGTCAGTGGCTCCTCGAGTGCACAGCCCAAGGGAGTTGGGCAGTTGGTTCATTAAACCCGCTATGTTCACTAGTTTCTGGAACAGGGACTTAGATCTCGTGGGGCAAGCCCAATGAATTGGGGACAGCCCACCTGAACTCCTATATAAGGGGCCAGGAGAGGAGTTTCTGCCTCTGTTCGTTGAACAGAGACTCAGACCCAAACCAGAGAACTAGTCTTCCAGAGAAGAAGACAATGTCTGAACTACTCTAGACATGCTATCATTTTGGATAGCATCATCTTGCATTGAAACTGCTTTCAGGACATGCATCATTTTGAATAGCATAATCTTGCATTGAACCCTAAATAAACCTTCTTGACTCATTAAAAAGAAGATAACAGAAACAAAGGAAATCCATGTCAGTGGTTCAATCAGTAACTGCAACATGTCAGGGACCCAACTGCGACCATCTTGCAAGTGACTCGCAAGCATTTTGCTAAGCAGTTACAACTAGAGATATCAAGAAAAAGAAAAATATAGAGCCTTGAACCTTCGGTGTAACTCAGATGCATTTTTTCCTGGGCTCATTTTCTCAACAGATCAAACAAACAAAACTGTTCTCTTCACCAGGTGAAATGGGGGCAAGGGGGGTCAGAGAAGGAGAGAGAGATGAGAGCCTGCATGCATAAATAAGGGCAACCTACAGAAAGTAAATTATCGATGAAAGAAGCCCAAAAACAGAGCTATCAGTCTCAACTAGCAGAAATGGGCAAGGGAGGACGACCTAGAACAATTAAGTCTATACATTGATGTATTGGAAACCTGATGATGAAATTTACATAGCTGTGGCATACGAAGTCTTGTTATCTATCTCATATCTACATCACCTTGCACCCAAGAAAAATAGCAGGCACCGTTAAGGGGTCACTTCATCATCTTGTGCATCAACACAAGGCATGCCTGCTCTATCAGTGTGGTCCCCGCAAAAGCCTTCGCTAAAGTAGTTGTTCAGCCTATCAACTTGCCCATATAAGGCATGATGTGTACTCGTTCCGTCCCCATTTCTCCGCAGCTCCTCATGGGGGTACTGGCGCCTCAATTGATTAGGAGAACCATCTGACAGGCCAAAACCTTTAAGCTTCCATGGCTAACAATAACAGGAAGCATATGGAAATTAAAAGTAAGTCACTCACCATCATCAGAGACATCTGCGAGTTTATCAAGCGCTACAAGAATGGATCTTTCGTGCTCCTACTCCAAAATTGACAGTGTGTTGGAACTCGATTAGAATTTGGCAATCTAAGTTTAAGCTAAAACATTGCAGATATTGAGTTTAAGTTCAAATTTTACGGATATTCAACGATACAAACAGAATGCAGGATATGCAATAGTTCCAAAAGGGTTAAGAAATTACTCTGAGGATTAACTTCGCATTCTCAAATTGAACCGGGTCGGTTTCTCCTCCATAAATCACTGTCTCGATCTGCCAAACATAAAGGAGTTAACAATTGCTGAATAAGACAACATGAATTATTTTACGGAAGGAAATGGGTAAATAAGAATAAAACTTGGAAGCAATGGCCCAAAAAATATTTGTTTGGACATCCCTCTTTTTGATGAATGTGGTTGCCCCTCCTAGTGACAAGAGGGCCGGGCCCTTTATCAACCAAAAAATAAAGGAGTCACTCACATCACTACCCAAAAAAGGCAGTTAATGTGTCCCAAATTTATAACTGACAATATATAATAAGACAGAGCGCCGTACAAACTAAAAGAAAATCCATCATTTTATGGATGTGAATGAATAGTCAAAGAAGGAATGAAGCTATAAATGCGGAGCATAGTTGTCAAGGCAACCAGGCGACCAGGCGACTTGAGGCGACAAACCCCATGGACGCCTGAGTCGGTAGCCTGAGGTGCCCGAGACGTCGCCTCATGAACTTTTTGTTACAGAAATTCCCCCTAATATGAGATCTATGTATAATGCATTCTCTTTTATAAGAGGCCCTACATTCATATAAATTACACAATTGTCAAGACGTACTTTGATAGAATCATCGCTAGAGACAGTTCTAAGAATAATAAAGGGGGATTTCAAGTGTTGGAAAAAAAATGGAATAAAAATTAAGTCTATAATGACTACTGAAAGAAGGGAGAGAAATTGTGAGTGATAAAAAATAGACAGCCCAACAGGAAAGAGGGGAGAATATAAGACTGAATAAAAAGCAGAAAATAACCCGACAGTCAAATGTGACGTTGAACAGGGGAGAAAGAAGAGACGAGGGAGAGGAAGATGTCGTACTACTTATACTCAAGATAAGTAATAAAAATAATATTGATAAATAAAATATATAACTATAGGGTCTACACTTGTTTAAATTATAAAAGACTCTTTTAAATATGAGTTTAATAGAGTTTTGGGAGGGGGGGTAGAAGGAATTTGAGGCATTTAAAGGCTCTTAATTTTTTATTGGGTCGCCTGAGCTAGTTGTAATTTAACAACCATGGAAAAAAACAAATGGGGACTATATGGTCCACCCATAAACAAAGGAAGAGAGACCATTTGGTCCACCCATTGAGAGAGAGAACAAGTTAACATGATAGAAACATACTTGACACTGTTCGTCTTTTTTTTCTTCTTCTATCTGCAAACTTTTTTTCGCTAGATATACAAATACTAACATATTATATTGTAAAAGACATGAGAAATATATAAAATAATATATTTTTATGTTACCGAACAATCATATTCTAATAAAATAAATTTTTATATCCTTAAACAATAATAATATTATATATATTAGATTTTTAATAATGACTGCTTGAGGCGGCCAGTCGCCTGAGCCCAGTAGAGCGCCTGGTCGCCTAAGCGACCGCCTAAGGCGCTTGAGGCGACGCCTTTAACAACTATGATGCGGAGTTCTCGAAAAGAATACATATGAAGCCAACAGATTCATGGATAGGCCACTCCAAAAAGGTAAACAAACACCTACAAATAAATCATGTGCGTACAAATGTGCCATGATAATTTTCGTACTATTTGGATCAAACCATTCTTCTAACAATACTAAAATGGGTACCAAACAAGCTAGTCTAAGAGTATGAGGGCAATTTTTAAAAAAAATACTGGAATGGATGGAAAGGGAAATGGAGGATGAACTTCTACATTCCTGAGGTCTAGAAAGCAATGTGTAGCATATTGAGCTAACTGATGTGTGCAGAGGGTCAAATGGAGTTAAGCAACAGCCAACAAGGACACTCCATTTTCTGAAATGTGGTTATGTCACACCACCAAATGCCAGTAAAATCTAACAATTCTAATTCGACCTATATAAAAAGAATTTAATCACATGTGAGACACATGGCAAAATTCAATTTAACAAAATCAAAACTTATCATCATGGAATCAAATATCGACATTATTGGCGATATATCGCCGATATCTATCAATATCGCAGTGGTCCGACAAATCTATGTCATGTATTTTTTTTACATCATATCATGCGATATCGAGCATATCACGTAATATTGACCGACATTTTTTAAACCCTTTTTTTTTTACTTTTTACTGATATAAGGTTCACTTGGGTGAAAGTGAAGCTCAGAAGCAGAGCCAGGATTTTCTAGTAGTGGGGGCACCCATGATTGATTGGAAATAGTAGAGTAATTGTTGACGGATTTTGTGGAGAAAAATTAGGTAGGCATGAAATATTTTGAGTCTAGGGGCATGGGGGTACGGAATTTTTTTATGACAATTAAGTTCTCGGGCTATTTCGTTCATAAGTTTTGTACATATCTTATGAGTATTGTTTCTCCTTATTTACGGGGCAATTGTACCCTTGCCTCAAAGCTATGACTAATTAAAAAATTAAATTAAATGATATAAAAGATATATTTTGTTTTCAAAAGTTCAGGAGATTTTTGCTCCCTGCCCACAGCTATGCCATATTAAAAAAAAATATAGTATATTTTATAGATAAAAACTGCCCTTTTTTCCATGATTATGCTCTGTTAAACAACTTATTATAAAACAAGTCCGGATCCTGTCCAACTGAGATTGAATTCGGACAGTTCAATCACTTAAGTAGCCCCCCTTTAATTCTGGTTAGGAAATTAAACCCTTAAGGTTAGATTTTTTATTTTTTTTTTAAAGTTAAATTGTTGAAATCCAAGGGTTAATAATTCTAACCATAGTTAATGGGGGCTTAAAGAGACACGTGTGAGCCGCCATGCGTCCCTTTTAACACTCACGAACTGTGGTTAAGATTCACTCACCCCTAGGGTTCATCCATTTAACTTTCATTTTTAACTGTGATTAAGCATAATTAACTTAAGGTTAACATTTTTTTCTAAAAATCAACTATGGCCCATTCTATAGATTGGCCTTTTTTTTTTGCTTACTAAAATATTTTTGATAGAAAATGTTAACAACCAACTACTCCAAAAGACCGATCTGATGGAGAGAGTAGTAACAATGAATATAAGAGGGTCACAAGACAAATAGGGCGCAATACGCGGCACCCAGGTGCGGAGGCGATAAACAACACTCAAAACTCCCCCTCACCCAAAGGATGGAAAGAATCAAACCCGTGACCAAATCGCAACCAGTGCTCTGATACCATGTTAACAACCAACTACTCCAAAAGACCGATCTGATGAAGAGAGTAGTAACAATGAATATAAGAGGGTCACGGGACAAATGGGGCGCGATACGCGGCACCCGGGAGCGGAGGCGATAAACAACACTCAACAGAATATATATTAAAATTCAAATTTTGAAATCATTTTATAACTTTTTAAGCTTAATACTCAGAGTTAAGACTGAGATTAATTATATGAAGAACATCGAACGTCAATCTATAGATTGGCCGTATTATTTTTTTGGATCAATATTAATTTATTTTTAATTATGTTAATTTATCAAAAAAAAAAATTATGTAATACTTATGTATAAATTAAAATAAATAAATGTAATAAATAAAAAATCATTACATAATTATGACAAAGACAAGTATGCTAAGTTAAATATTTCAAAAATCATAATATTTTTTTAATATCAATTATAAAATATTTAAAATTTTTATAAAAATTAGTGATTTCAAATAAATGTGTTATTTCATGAGTAGTTATTTTTAACGTTAGTATTATGCTTAACTATATATTATATTATCATATTATCTTTTAATTAATAAGAAATATTTCGTTTTTTTTTACGTTGGAGGTGTACATATCCATATGCCAGTGTCGGTCGCAATTGTGCCTCAGTATCCACCGATGGGCATGTTGTTACATCTTGGACCAGATGACTACCAACGTTATTTGCATGAGTATACATCCATATATCATAATGTGATGAGTTGGGCACAATATTATACGTATGTGAAGAACCAGTACTATCACCAGCCTAACCAGGACAAAGATGGCTTCGAGCCTCCGCGTAACTCCTTCTGATTCTAATAATAGTCCTTTAACTGGGTTGGATTATTATTATGTATGTTTATATTGTTATGAATCTTATGAATTATGAATTTATGATTGGTTGAGAAATGAATAAAACATTGTATGTAAGTCAGTTATGATTTATAAATATGAATCAATCATACATTGTCATCAACACGCAACTCTTCTCATTGCATCTCTTATGTGCATTATTGTTTTTTTTAATGCTTTATTCTCAAATGTGTATTATCTATTTTAAAATTTCCTGAAGTTACACTACAAAAATTCCATATTTTTTCCCATTTTACTAAAAATCATCAATATTCTCAAATGTGTATAAACATCTATTTTCAAATTTCCTGATATTACACTACAAAAATTCCATATTTTTCCCCATTTTACCAAAAATCATCAATAAACGATATATCTTGCAATATATCCCTGATATATCTTTATCCCACCGATGCGACATGTTATGCGATATCTACATTTAGAACCTTGCTTATCATATATTATCTTTTCCGTTATATTTTGTAAATTATTTATATAATATCATTCATACCAGTTTATAAAGAATATTCTTTATATTCTGAATTACCTTATACAACATTTATTCAAATAAATGAAATATAAATTGTTCGGTGTGTTGTCACTTCAGGTTTGTTAAGGCCAGTGTGTCTCTTTGTATGCATGTCCGGAATCAACACACACACCCTTGTATATATTGCATACATCATAGCAGAATATTACCATATACTACAAGACTAATGGATATTTGCAACGAATACTTCCATTACCTTTTCGGATAAAAGTGAACTCTTCTAATGTTTCTGGAGATGGTCCAACACTCCAACCAATCCGAAAATGAAATTTCTATCTCCTGGTTTATTTATCTTCAAGATCTCCATGTGACAAGAGAAACTAATTCTGTTGTGAAGGAAAAGCATGGGCTAGGTGAGAGAATTTTACCTATTTTCTTTTTTAAGTTGTCTGATTTTAGTACTTCTGGTAGACCTTTCCCTATTCTAATATAATGTTAATAGTTGATCGAAAATCTGATGCGAATGACTAATCCTCCATTCCAGATAGGATATTACTTTACCTGAAAGCATCCAACTAATACACACTCTAGGTAGCATAAAACCATATGCATTAGTTATTGATGAATAAAACTAGTCCACAGAGCCACCAGATAAAATGTATTGGAACTAACCTAGCGAAGAAACATAGTGGGCTGCAATGAAGAAATACCATCCCTCCCATCAATGACTACTTCTAGAAGTGTGCATTCTTTTGCACTTACACGACCCCAATCTTTCACCTAAGAAGGTTTACTTTAGCACCAACTAAATGGAGATGAGCTGAGAAAGCCCAACATGGCTCAATTGGCCACTTGCCTGTTCTTCTTCTTTGAAAACAAATTAAAAGAAGATTACTGCTAAACTTCAATGCTTCTGCCTCAGAAGAAACCCAAAGAAAAGATATTATAAGCGTGATCACAAGACAAGCAGCAAAATTCCATTGGAATGCATGCGCAAAAACCCCATAGAGAAGACCTGTCAAATAAAATTTTGGACTAAAAACAAGATCCTAGTGTGGGCTAGCTCTAGCTCTCTAAGTTGTGTGTAACCTTACTGCCTTCTAGGTTCAGAAACCGGATTCATCCCATTACCCACGAACCCACTTACCCACCAAGAAAAAGGATTTCAAAATTGGTTTACATGCTGACAAAACAGTGGTTCTGGGGTGGCCGAAGAGATTTTGGATGCAACAAACATACTTATTTCTATCTTTCCGGGCCTATTTTGGTGGAAGGAAGATCTTCAAAAGACAGAGCATTTTTGCACATCTTTTATATATAACCCTTAGAAGCTTGTATAATATGATTGAATATTGGAATCTTCAGATAATGACAGACCTCGTGGGTTGACTAATGCCATATGTTTGATAAACAAACAATAACATTAACCATCAGCCATTAGTTATGTTACCTATGGTGCAGTTCGTCTGGTATGTTTACAAATCCAAGTGACAGACTTGCTCCACTCCACCCCAAATATTAGGGAGGGTATTGGAGCACGACTATATTGTTGTCATCATTCAATTTTAATATATTTTACGCTCAACAATATATAGTATCTGGATTTGACTGAACCATATCTGGTGCAGTTCCTATACCCATTTTCGTTATTTTTCTTCAATGCACATTTTGCAAAATACTTTTATTCTTTTTAAATATTATTTTAATATCACATATCTGGACTTGGCTGAGTCATATCCTACAGATCCCATACCCCTTCATACTGTGTTGTGTTAACACAGTACACAACATAAATGGTACACAACCACACATAAAGCTATCAGTAGGCAAATACGTTCAGACCAATTTTTTATATATTATTCCCTACATCCAAATGAACATTAGCCTATGATAGTTTATTTAATTACAGATCATTCAGCATCCAACTTCAGGGAAAAGTTGAATAGCATAGGAAAACATGAAAAACATAAGAAACCATTGCCTTACCTCATGAATAAGCTTATCTGTCGGACGAATCTCAATCTTATCAGAACCCTTCTTCAAATTTTCAGCATCAGAAGAGACAAAACCCTTCTTCGACTGGACTATCACCGGTCCTCTTCCTTTGCTCACAGATGCTGTCTGTCTGTTATGTCCAACTGCTTTCACAGAATGCCCAATATTTCCTTGCGCAGAGAATATAGCCATTTCACCACCCAATTGACCATCTCTGAAATGTGTCTGCATGTAGAAGTGTCAGCCTCTAATACATAACTACAAGAAACCAACATTGTTTCCAATTTTCAAAATAACTAGTTAAAGGGAACTAAGGAATTACATGAAGTATAAAACAACAAGATTTATAAGTATTAAATGCGAATTCCAAGATCAGAGTGATTGGAATATAATGACTTCACGGATCATCTCTCCAAAACAAGTTATAGGGGATAAACAAGCAATCTATGTTGAGATTTATTCCAGTCAAGAACTTCTAAGAACCGATTGCAGATCGGATTTGCTCTATGGTCGTGCCACTGTATTACATCAATGAGACAATCTGTTCATTATATAACTATGGCTTGGCATAGCATCCAAAAGCTAAGAGTATTTGGGTTTAGATCCATCATCCATGAAGCGGACGGTACTAACAACTGTAGATCCCTCCTGGAAGCCTGGAACTAGTTACTTCTCCCATTCTCAATTCCCCATAGCAACTTTATCAGTAAAGAACAACTGTGTTAATAGATGTAAAATATATACAAGAAAGATATCACCAAGATGTCCCCGCGACAAAACAAGAAACCCAAACCCATATCTACATGGGAACCCAAAACATACATTAGTGATTAGACCACCATCCTAGGAAAGAAATCCCCCAATGAAACTCCAAGATAGCAATAGTGTGGTGAAAACAACTAGATTCTCTCTTTAGGAAGAGAGAATTTATCAAAGGCCCTCTGATTCCTCTCTCACACAAACCAACTCCTCGCCCCAGGGAGCATTTTCCAGACAGCGGCTGCAAAGTTTCATCTAAGTCACGCATAACTGCAAAACTATGAAGGAAAACCTACTGAACCCCTTGAAATAATAGGAACTGGCCCAAATCCATCTGACTGATGGACAGTGCAGCAAAAAAATGGTCTACAGTCTCCTCAGCAAGACATGAATCATCTACTCCCAACTTCCACCCCTGCTTTTTAAGTGGTAAGTAGTGAGGATCTTATCTAGGGTAGCTGTCCAAAGGAAGAATGAAATCTTGGACGTTCATGGATTCCACATAACCCGATACGAATAAAGAAAGAGTTTTCTCAAAATTATTTTAAAAAAAAAACTCACTGTAGAATCGCATTTCTTGTCCCCAGACCATAATGCACCATCTCTGACACAACTATTGGGTTTAATAGAGGAAAAAGGAGAAATTAATTGCAGAAGATTTTCTACCTCTACCATTTAAGCCTCTACTCAACCTCAGAGCCCAGACCACCTCATTGGCTACCACATCAAAACAAGAAGCAGTCATGGAGTTTTATCTGAAGCCACTGAATATAAATTCCCAAAGTCCCTCCTAAGCGTATTTTGCCACACCATAATTCTTTCCAGAACTTAATTTCATCGCCTCCCCCCACCTTGAAGTTGATATGCTTGTCAATGTCTTCCTTGATTTTCAACGGTAAACTCCATGTCTGCATTATCCTGACTAGAATAACTTACTATTGCCTTTTACATATCAGTTTGTGATTAACTGATTCCTTCTTTTAGCATCCATAAATCAAGCTCCTGGTGACTCCCATAGCTACTTAAAAAGATTGCCTACATGTTGACATGATGCACACTCATAGTTGGATCAATATTATATGATTTCTATCTAACAGAAATGTAGGGAGTATGAAGTTATGAACCACCATATCCTAAAACTGTTTCACTTCACCAATTTAGGGCTTCATTGCCTGAGTGTGGGGAAGTACTTTGGATCTACTAAAGTCATTTATGAACCTATTTGTACTGGAGACCCCCACCATTTTACTTTAAGTAACAAGATAATTACTCCACTTTCATCTAATATACATGTTGGTCAAGAGAAATTCTTGCATCTTGAGGTAATTGGTATATCTCCTACCATTGAATGTTTGGTGGCCTAATCTTTGTTATGTAGCCTAACAGCGACCATAGTTTATGAAAATGATTACAGAAGAAGCTATAGGGGACATGGAAATCTACGTTTCTTAGAAAATCTCAGAGCTTGATAGCTTGATGAGCTGGTCAAAATAGAACACTTTTATCTCATTCATTACAGCTACTTTTAGAAGAAAAATAACAGTCTCTAGTGCAGTTGAGTGGATACAATATTGAGGCCCTTCTCTTACAAGTTCATGTTTATAGAGTGCTCCCTGATCCTTTTCTGAAGTCTCATAGGAGCTGGTAAATACTCCACTAAGATGGAAGGAAAACAATGAGAAGTGCTTGTAGAGGGAAAGAGGCTCACAAATTATTTTGCAGAACCACCTGCTTAGTTGGCTGGATGTTTATTATAGATAGTCTACATAGCCATACAAAAAACAAATAGCTACTGCCAGAATGACCCACATGAACAGATCCAGTTGAAAACTTGAAAAATCTGTGTAACACTTAATGCAATCATGAAGTAGAATATAAATGGAAAAAAGAGAACTCGTCTTAGATGCATGCATTTCCACTTACTGAAAATGAAGCAGGAATAGCTGCTGATGAAGGTGGAGCATGTGATATGCATTTTGAAGATGATTTCACAGCAGCATGTGAAGTCTTCAACCTTTTGTGAGAAGCATGACCCATTAAACCAGGAACTGAAGCAGGAGCATTCATCTTACTAAAGAGTGATTCTTGCTCATAAGCAGTGCCTTTCCGCCATCCTCTGTGTAAAATATTGAAGGTCGATAAGACTTAATACAAACCAATGTTTTAAAACGTTAAGGCGTGAGGCGAGGCATTAGGACCTCAAGATGCGTGAGGTGTAAGCCTAACAGGAAAGCTTCATGCTCTCTCATTTAACAAATAAATAAAATATAAAAAAATTATAGAAAAGATTCAAAAAGTTAATGAAAGATTATAGTGTGTGTATATATATATATATATATATATATATTTGCATTCGTGCACATTGTGTGTTTATGTAGGTGCATGCGTACACATAAGAATACTATATAAATTAGTTGAATTAAATAACAAAATTTTAAAAAAAACGACATTTAAGTCTCAGTTGTGCCTAGAAAACTAATTCTAGTTAATATATGAGACGAACGCCATATACATTAAGCAAGATTCAAGGCATAAGCGTGTGCCTTATGTTAGCCTCGTAGGATTTAAGCCTCATAGTTGAGCCTCAAAGCGTTTTCCTTAAGCCTCGCCCTAAGGCGAGCCTTGAGGCATAAGCCTCACACGCTTTTTAAAAACACTGGTACAAACACTGAAGCCATCATAACTAGAATCCGCTGGACTGAAGAAATAATAAAAGGGAAATTTTAAATTATAAAACATGGTAAAAAAAAATATGAATACCTTATCACCCTGACTGAATCATCTGAATCAACTTTCATCAGGAGTTCTCTGTGTTCAAGATCTGTCACATTAAGTTCCTTCCGCAGCTCCGTAATAAGTCCCTCTTTATCCTATAAAAATGGAGGTATATTATTTTTTGACAGTCGTATCTGTAAATGATGAAATTCATAACAGATAAGTACTTGGGACTTGGGGGCATTCCTCAAGAAAACGGAAGTACATATGACAAACACAGACCAACGGTACAGCGTAAAAGCAACATAACTAGGAAGTTTCCAGTGCAGAACAAGCAGCTAAAAGATAAAGTTTTACCCAGGAGAGGACATCAGATTGGGCAATGAAAGCCCTTAAAACGGCACTGTATGCCTCTGTCTCTATGCAATGAATTTGAAATTTCATGTCCATTGCATCCATTCCACAAGATATTGTTCCTGAAGGAATCCTCACAGTTCCCGAAAAATGTGCCTAAAAAGTATTCCTGTTAATAATTTGCATTGAAAGATCGTCATCAGCTCCTGTTGGATGTATCAAACTAAATGTTAACCTAAAGTCGCAATTTCTAAGAGGTTAGAGAAGTTTTCTTGAAGATAGTGTATGTTATGATAAGTAAGTGAAAAATTAAATACAACTTACATTAAGAAATGAATCCTTCCACAAATGTTTGGACAATAACAGAGGTTACAGCCTAAGCCTTATAAAAAGCATGGGCCTACAGTAATAGAAACTTTTAAACAAATTAATCAAACAGCCATGACATATAAGATCCTTTATAAAAGTTTTCTTGGCCTAATTCATATCCAACAACAAATGCCTAACCGACCTAATATTTAAAATTTTGGTCTCGATGTAACTCATTGTAGAATTAAAAGAAACAATGATTTACAATTTAAAAAAAAAGTTAGATAAATACCAATTGGCATAAGTTATTGCGCATGTCTGAAACTTTAGAAGTCAAGCTTACGCCTAACTAATGATCTACAGCCAACGACTTGAAGTAATGCATCCCTAGAACAAAGAGAAGCACCAAGTAATAAGGGCACACCACAAACAAATATCCATAAATTATTGGGTAGCTCCAATTAGGTTTATATAAATATTATAATCAAACATAATATAATCTTATACTTAGAATTTTTAGAAAAACAGAAATATTCACATGAAGAATATAAAGTTTCATAGTGTTTTCCACATTTTTGCTTACTTGCTAAGTTTTATAAAAATTTAATTTTTTTAATTTCAATTATAATTTAAGCCATTAAAATAATTTCAAATACGAATTCCACATGCAGGATATATCATAAACACATCATTTGTGTTCGGACGAGATTTCTTAATTTATTTTTATATATTATATTGTTAAATAACATAATTGTTTAAATTACTTAACTTCTAATTAAGACCAATTTAACTTTCCATTAGGAAGTTACAGTCTAAATACATTAATAAGCATTGATCGATCTAATGATCAATGCTTTTTAAAGTTAGTTTTTTAGATAATAGTATTGGATGAATTTAGTACAAAATATGTTAATAACTCATTACATTTAATTTATCGCTAAAATTTGCTTCTTAAGATATTTTTTTAATAAGATTTTCCTTTAAAAATAAGCTTTGGTAGAAACATTTCAATGCTTTTACCAAAGATTTGTATTTTACTACAAAATTAACATTTTGGTCGAAATTTATCAAAATTATATGAAGTTGACCTAAGTTTACCAAACTATGTCCTGAAACCATCTAGTTTATAACTACATCTTGATTTCATTTTTGGACAAAGGAAAGTGACATTTTGACCGAAAATGACTTAAATGCATCAACATTTAAAATTTTAAACAGTGATTTGGATATTATTATCCAATTACATTTCCCTAAGTATCGACCAAAACATTGTATTTATATAAATATAAAAAAAATATGTTTCGGCAATAACGACAATAAATGTACCGAAACATTAGGAAATTTGATGGAAAATATTGTGATTTTTAAGCTACGGGTAAGTTATCAATACACATGGAAACGGACACATTTTGTAGAAAATGTTAGGAATTTGTCGATTTTTTAAAACATGAAGCAAATGCTTTGGTTAACTAAAACCCTTAACAAATGCAAGTTTTGGAGGCTTTCATATAGCTCACAAGATGGAATCATTCGATGGGCTGCAAATAAGTGTATAGCTTTGGACATATGGGTGGACTAAGAGGTTGATGCTATTAGCCTTAGTATACCACATAGTTGCAGGGAAGCTATGTACAAGGTGGGAAGCTCGCTTCTCGTTTCCCAAACACGCTTCCTCGGACAGACTCGCTTCCTCAGACGGACTCGCTTCTTATGAAGCTCGCTTCCATCACGTCTCATCTAGTAATCAAAGGGAGCTGTATGTGTGAAGTGATGTGATATAAACCGTAGTCTATAGCTTAGGGTGTAGACTCTAAGCAAGTATCGTCGGTTTGAAACCTAAGGCACCTATTTTTCCCCAAAAATCTCATGTAAGATAAAATCAAAAGTATAGCTACCCATAAATAATATAATGGAAATGAGGAGCCTATATCTCATTTCTCGCTTTCCGTTTCCTATGGTTTTTTTTTTGTCTCGCTTCCCACTTCTCGTTTTCGCTTTTCGCTCTGGTAACTATGGTATACCATCTTTGATATGAACGAAATAAGAGAATATTATGTTCCAGCCAAAAAGGTGCTAAACAAGATTGTTAGAGATGTGAAAGACATATTATCTCAATGAAATAAGAAAGTTGTCGCTAATTATTCAAATAGAGATTTCTTGGAGTCTTGGCATGTGTTTTTTCAATTGCAACATGATATCCCTTTATGGGTGACTTGGAACCTCTGGGTATTTGTTATTGGATGTTGAATACAGATGGTTCAGTTCCAGGCGCTAGAGTTAGCTATGGTTGTATGCTTATATCATTAGAGATCATAATGGATCAGAAAAGGTAATCAGGACCATAGGCTGCAACTCTTCATCCATCTATATCCATGAGCTTCATGCAATAGGAAGAAGAGTGTAAGAAGCAAGCATGCAGGAGATTAAGAAGATGATAGTAACATCGGATTCATCTAATTCAATGGACTATGTTAACCACATGGTTACATGGAAATGGGAAGCTTGGCTTAAGCTAAGAGAGTTTAAGGCATTGACATATGAATTTGAAAATATAGTTTTTGTTCTCACTTTTAGAGAAGCTAATAGAGGTGCCATTTTTTGGCTAGCTATTGTAGCTCTTTAAATCATGTCATTATGTTTCCGGAGTCTTTCCAATTTCCGTACAATTCTCAAAAATTATTCAAAGAGGAGATTGGGGCATGTAAATATGTGCACCAATGATTATTTATGATTCTAATGGAATTTGGTCGGGGTGCCTAACCCTAGTTTTCACCTTAAAAAATAATAATAATAATAATAAAAGAACAAGAAGAAACCCCTAGGCTAGCATCTAATCATGGTCAAAGCGGAAACTCATTAAGATGAGGTTGCCTAGTAGTGAACGGTTCTCTTCCCAAGCACTAAAACGCTAGTGACAAAGTTATCTGATACTCTGATATACAAACAAAAAACAAAATTATACACAAACACACACACACACACACACACACACACATATACATAGAGAGAGAGAGATAGACAAAAAACATAACATATTTTACTCAACAAACTTCATTTAGGACTTTCCAATATCTCTCTCCCCCTCCCCCTTTCTCCAAACTATGCTCTATATTTTTTGCAGTGACACTTTGGTATGTATGTGTTATATCTAATTTTTAATCTTTACTTAACAATACATGGATATCTAAAATCCGTGTAACTTTAATAAACTAAATAAATTTTGGTTTCCTAAACAACACATTGCTAGGGAACCCCTAGCGCCTAGGTGTCGCCTCTCACTTTGACTAATCTAATATATTCACTCCGTAATCCATATGAATGTTTATTTGGAACTTCATGATGCTCAATTGTTACGCTGGTTTGAGGTATGCAGTTCTTTATTCCATTATTTTCACTCTCTCTATACCCTTTACCATTTTATACAAGAAAAAACATATTGAAATTGTAACGACCCGGAATTTTAATATAATAAAATTATGTGTTTATGGGTCCTTAATGAAGGTTAATTAGTTAATTAATTGTTAAATTAATAAGAAGGGGATTTTGCTCAGGGTTGAAGTGCACCGAGGAAATCTCAGTATCATTTGGCAAAAATTCGCACACAGTGTGCCGGTCGACTGCCGGGACACACCCCTACCGTATCGGTTCCGTCAAGTATCATTTCGCGGGACCGCGGGGCCATTATGTGTGATAAATTGAGAGAAACGGGAAATTTCCATATTTCCAGAAATTAAGTGGGACCCAATATCTGTTGGAGATCCTAATAGAAATCCGTGCGGTTAGCACTAATGCGTGTCGGTCGGCCGTGGGGACTAATGTCTGTCGTCACGGCAGTTAGTTATCTCAAACGAAAAAGCGACAGCGTGTTTTGTGTCCGAAATCAGAAAATTAGTGGGTTTTGCAATTTTCTTCCGGACTAAAGTGCAGCTGTCAAAACTCAGTATTTTTCCCCGAAATTTTAACAGTAGGTGTCGGATTGCCCCAAGTTCGGTCACCTAAAGTTTCGTCAAAATCGGATGTCATTAAGTAGGATTACGGAGGCCGTATATGCGAAAAAATACGAAATAATAGTCAAATGGTCAACCCGTTGACTTGGTCAACGGGGACCATTAACGGAGGTCATGTGCATGGCACATGACCCTTGTATTATAAATAGGGGACAGCCCCTTTCAATCTCACGTTTTGCAACAGTAGAAAAGAAAAAAAAGAAAATCTGCCACAACAGATTTTAGAGAGAGAAAGTGAGGAGAGAGAAAGGAAGAGAGAGAAAGAGGAGAGAGAAAGGAAGAGAGAGAAAGGGAGGTCTCCTTGAGGTTTTTCGGCGTCCCCGACGCGTTGGCGGCGTCCGATTTTCTCTCCGGCGTCTCGTTTTGCGTGTAGAGAGAGAGAGAGAAAAAGGTAGAGAGAGAAAGAAGAGAGAAGTGGGTCCTTGAGGTTTTTCGGCGTCCCCGACGCGTTGGCGGCGTCCGATTTTCTCTCCGGCGTCTCGTTTTGCGTGTAGAGAGAGAGAGAGAAAAGGTAGAGAGAGAAAGAAGAGAGAAGTGGGTCCTTGAGGTTTTTCGGCGTCCCCGACGCGTTGGCGGCGTCCGATTTTCTCTCCGGCGTCTCGTTTTGCGTGTAGAGAGAGAGAGAAAAAGGTAGAGAGAGAAAGTGGAGAGAGAAAGTTGCATGCGCTCTACCCCGGGGTTGATCGTCGTTGGGAACGCGTTGGTGACATCCGTTTTTGCCTACGAGGCCTCGAAACGCGTGAAACGGTAAAACCCCTCTTTTCTTCTCATTTTCCGCTTATTTTGTTATATTATTTCATGTGATGTATATGCATGTCTTTTGACGTGAAAGAAAAAGGGGAGGAGACCCCTATATGATGTTGTGATTTTATGTGGTCCTTCAGGGAGCCCAGATCGGGTCCCGGGTAAATTGTATCGCCACCCTAGGGTGACGAAAAGTTGTTTTGCATGTCTTGTAAGGCTATGGAGACATCCATTAGCTTGAAAACGTTCCCTAACGGGACGGTGTGTTACCGGAGTTGGTTCACGGGCGCGAGGCCCAAGTATTTCAGTTAATCAAGCGAGGCTTGGGTTAACTGGGGTTAACCTGTGGTTAGAAAATCTAACCAGGGTTAAGTATAGTCTGTGGTTCCTCTTTGACTAGGTCAGGAGAGACGGTGCCCAGTAAGGCCCGGGGTTCCTCCGTGACTGATAGTCGGGAGATGTCGGTCTGTTTGTCTAGGTCGTCCGTGGTGCCTCTTGGACTAAGTCAGGAGTGGCGGTGTCCTGCATGGCTCGTGGTTCCTCCGTGACTGGTAGTCAGGAGATGTCGGAGTCCTAGGGAGTTTAAAGTGGCTAAACATCAGATAGTGTATAGTCCGGGGTTCCTCTCTGGGTGGGTTAGAAGATGTCGGCACCGTGTCTATCGTGGTCCCTTCTTGGTGGAACGTCAGGAGATGTCGGCATTGGTATAGATGTCGGGGTTCCTCCGTAGACTAGCCAGAAGATGACGGTAGGCAGGTTGGTCGGGGTTCCTTCATAACTGATACCCAGGGCGATGGCGGCGAATACACGGTAGATGTGGCCAGTCAATTGAATGGAAAAATGTTCTTATTGGGTGAATGCCCATGTTGTGTGTGTAAGCTTCGGATACGAAGTGGTCTGAGTTGGTATACTCAGAGTTGGTGTATTTGTTTGAGTTGGTGGACTCATAGTTCGGTATGGAATCATCGGATTCCAGGTGAGTTGGGTTGGTATACCCAAGGTTTTGTCATGTTCGGGTGAAAGCCGGAACAGCGTGTGTGAGTCTAAATGACTCAATGTATTTTGGTTATGATTTAGAGACTTTAAGCTAAACATTTGTGGGCTGTGGCCAATTAATAGAGTCTTAGGACTCGAAATGAAACATGATTGATGATTGAAACGATAATTTGGTAATATAATACATTCATAACTGAACCTCATAATTGGAAAGTAATGTGAGGTCGGGAACCTCTGTTAGGGTGACGTAACCCTAAGTGACCTTGGGTCACAATTTATTATATACTGTTCTATTTTACTGTAACATGCAAATTGAACTGCTTATTATATCATTATTGATGCGTGTTATTATGTGGAAAATAGTTTAGAAGGATTGTGGTTTTATTGAGCTTCATAGCTCACTGACTTTTTGTGTCAGCAGATCTCGGAGCTGCTGACCAGTAAGTGGAAAGTCCAATTGGACATTTTGGAAGCTTGTACAAGTTGTACCTGGCGTGATAGAGACGCCTACTTTTGTAAAACAAACTGGATGTAAATAATACAGGTATATGGTTTGTATGATGGCTATTGTGATGACAGGTATTATTTGCTTTTTGGGAGCATTTGATAAATGTTTAAATTTCCCGCATTTTTGCGGGTAAAGTCTTCCGCTTGCATGATTTGACGAACGGACACGCGTCTCGGAACTTGATTCCCTAGGCGCGGGTTCGGGGCGTCACAATTGGTATCAAAGCCAATAGCAATAACCATCACACAAATCATACTTGAGCATAATACACCTAGGAACCGTTGGATAGGCGATCCCTTAGAGATTTATTTGATATTCCTAGTTGAGTGATTGTTGTACATGTCATGTTTCGAAATCGAACATTGATTTGGAATATGTACATGTGCAGGAATGGCAAGGTCGCACCGAATTCCCACAAAGAGGGAGATAGCTCTGTTTCAATGGGCGGTGACTATGCAGAGAAGACGTCACGCCGGATGGTCGTGTTACCGCACTATACACCTAAAGGCGGTAAAACCACTCCGTAAGGGATTTACCGCACAAGCAATGCGCGAATCCCTAAGAAAGAGCGAGATTGATTGGATTTTGAGAGAGGCTAGACCTGAGACAGAGGATCAGGCACCGCAGGAGGGTAGTGTAGCAGTCTCACCGATAGAGGTTGAGACGTACGAAGTATAGGATCATGGTGGAAGAGCGTGGTGCATCTATATCGTTTTGGCGTTTTGGAATATAATAGATGCCATATTTGATCTTTCCATCATTAGATCACTTTTTGTATGTGTACAGCTACATGATGTTTTGTATACGCTGGTGTACTATATACTGTACAGTGTTGCTTTGTATATATTAAAGATGAAGTGAATGAAATGTCTCTTTTTGGATATCGAATTCTCAATGCATATCAGTTTCATTTTATTATTAAAAGTTCGTTACTTTATAATTATAAGTGAATCATGCCACCTCGATGAGCACCCGAAAATACCTTGGCTGGGGCATTCGAGGCTATCACGGCCCTAGTCAACCTAATTCAGCAACAACAGGCCCAGAATATGAATGAAAATGGGAATGGTAGTCGTATCCCCATTGCTACCATGCCAGAGCATGGGAATGTGACCCGATTGGAGAAGTTTAAGAGGCTTGGACCGTCGGCCTTTTCGGGCACTACTGATCCGCTGAAGGCGAAGAACTGGATTAGAAGTTTGGAAAAAGTTTTTAGGGCTATGTCTTTGCCAGAAAATGACAAGCCCGAGTTCGCTATCTTTCTACTTGAAGGAGAAGCGGAACATTGGTGGACCACAGTGGAAAAGACAGTTCCACCGCATCAGAGGCCCGTTACTTGGGCAAGATTTACTGAATTGTTTTATGAGCGCTATTTTTCAGCGTCAATGAAAAAGAGGAAAGAGATGGAGTTTCTTCAGCTGACCTAAGGAAACATGTCGGTTAGCGAGTATGAACAAAAGTTTAATCAACTCTCGAGGTTCGCTGCAAGATTTGTCGAGGATGAGCAGTGGAGGGTTGAGAAATTTGAAGAAGGATTGAAGCCGGCTATCAGAGGGAAATTGGCAGCTCAACGATTTACCTCCTTCTCAGAGATATTAGATAGAGCACTCAGAGTAGAGCGAGTGCATGAAGAACTGGCACAGTCTAGTGCTGGCAAAGGCAAAGGGACAGTTGGGAAGCCCTGGATAAAGGAGAATAACCGGCAGTTTACTGGGAAAAGAAAGTTCGAGGACATGAAAAACCAAGGGTCTACAGGAAGATTGGGGCTTAAGTGCGAGAAATGTGGTCAGGGCCATTTGACCAAGGACTGTAGAGCGAAGGTTTGCTTCCAGTGCGGAAAGCCTGGACACTTCAAGAAGGATTGCCCTAAGGCTCAACCACTAGCGTTGGAAGGCGGAAAAGGAAGAGTGTTTGCAATTACCCAGGAAGAGGCACAGCAGACCGAAGGTGTCATCGAAGGTAAACTTTTAGTATTTCAAGTACCTGCTTATGCTTTGATTGACACTGGTGCTACACATTCGTTTGTCTCTACTCGTTTTGCTAAACACATAAGTTACAAGCCTGATACACTCAAAAGCATGATGTCTGTATCTACACCATCAGGGAAAGTTCTGTGCACAAAAACAGTCTATGATAGGTGTCCCATACTTGTCAATAGTGTACGGATGTTAGTAGATCTGATCATGTTAGACATGAAGGATTATGATGTTATCCTAGGGATGGATTGGTTGGCTAATTACCATGCAGTGGTAGATTGTAATGCCAAGAAAGTGATATTTCGAATTCCGGACATCCCAGAGTTCGAAATGCAGGGGATTATCCGAGGTCAAGCACCCAAGCTAATATCCGCAATTAAAGCATGTCACCTTCTAGACAAGGGGTGTACTGGGTATTTAGCTGCAGTGGTGGTCGATAAAGATGAAGATGACACTTTAGGGAATACCCCGGTGGTCAGAGAGTTTCGAGATGTGTTTCCTGATGAATTACCAGGACTCCCTCCTACTAGAGAGATCGATTTTACAATCGATGTTACTCCGGGTGTAGACTCGATATCTAAAACACCGTATCGGATGGCTCCGGCTGAGTTGCAAGAACTGAAGATTCAATTGCAAGACCTATTAGATAAGGGCTTGATCCGTCCTAGTGTTTCACCATGGGTATCGTCTGCTGAATCAAGCGACGATCAAAAATAAGTATCCTCTCCCCAGGATCGATGATCTATTTGATCAGTTGCAAGGCGCCCAAGTGTTTTCCAAGATTGATTTACGGTCCGGCTATCACCAATTGAGGGTCAAAGAAGAAGATATTCAAAAGACAGCATTCCGAACTCGGTATGGTCACTACGAGTTCTTGGTGATGCCTTTTGGACTGACAAATGCGCCTGCGGCCTTTATGGAGTTGATGAATCGTCTTTTCAGGCCGTACTTGGATCAGTTTATTGTGGTATTTATTGATGATATCTTGGTGTACTCACCTAGTCATGAGAAGCACGCTGAGCACTTGAGGATTACGCTACAGACATTAAGAGATAATCAGCTGTATGCTAAGTTCTCCAAGTGCGAGTTTTGGATGGAAGAAGTAACCTTTCTTGGACATATTGTGTTAAGAAATGGAATATCTGTTGATCCTTCCAAGATTCAGGCAGTAACCGATTGGGCAAGGCCATTCACTGTTACTGAAATTCGAAGTTTTCTGGGATTGGCTGGGTACTACCGCAGATTTGTAGAAGGTTTCTCGAAGATAGCAGCTCCATTAACGGAATTGACTAAGAAAGATGTGAAGTTTGAATGGACGGCATCTCGGGAGTGAAGCTTTCAAGAATTAAAGAAGAGATTAACAACCGCTCCAGTATTGACAACTCCCTCAGGATCTGGAGGATTTGAGGTGTATTGCGATGCTTCCAGTAAGGGACTCGGTTGTGTCTTAATGCAAAATAAAAAGGTCATTGCTTATGGTTCGAGACAACTCAAGATTCACGAACGGAATTATCCCACGCATGACCTGGAGTTAGCTGCGGTAGTATTCGCACTAAAAATTTGGAGACATTATCTTTATGGAGAGAAGTTGGTGATCTATAGTGATCACAAGAGTTTAAAGTATCTATTCTCCCAAAAGGAACTCAATATGCGACAGCGTAGATGGATGGAATTCTTGAAGGATTATGATTATGTAATCCAATATCATCCTGGTAAGGGTAACGTGGTTGCTGATGCCCTGAGTAGAAAGACAGTTGGATCTGTAGCATATATGAGGGCCGAGCGATGGAAGATGATCGAAGAATTCAAGAGTTGGAATCTGAGTCTAGGAGTCCAGGGTAATAGTGCCAAGTTGGCTAGTATTCAGGCCAAGCCAGTGTTATTACAAAAGATTCAAGAAGCACAGTTGGAAGATCAGGAGATCAAAGTTATCAGAGATAAGATTCTTCAAGGAAAAATGGGTGATTTTGAAGAATCTGAAGATGGAATACTTCGATTCAAATGTCGAATCTGTGTGCCTAGAAATCCTGAGTTGAAGAATGAACTGCTCAATGAGGCCCATCGATCTCGTTTTGCGGTGCACCCCGGAAGTACAAAGATGTATCAGGATATGAAGAATAACTACTGGTGGAACGGCATGAAGAGAGAAATTGCAGAGTATGTATCTCGATGCCTTGTTTGTCAGCAAGTCAAGGCAGAACATCAGAAACCACCTGGATTGTTAAATTCATTGCCTATTCCCGAGTGGAAATGGGAGCACATTACGATGGATTTTGTGGTGGGGTTACCAAAAACAAGGAGTGGACATGATGCCGTTTGGGTGATAGTTGATCGATTGACGAAGTCGGCTCACTTTCTTGCTATAAAGGATACCATAACCTTGGAAAATTTATCAAAGTTGTACATCAAGGAGATTGTGAAGCTGCATGGTGTGTCGGTATCTATTGTGTCAGATCGCGATCCGCGATTTACTTCCCGATTCTGGAGGAGCTTGCAAGAAGCTTTAGGTACGCAGCTAAACATGAGTACAGCTTATCATCTGCAAACCGATGGACAGTCTGAGCGCACAATACAAACTCTAGAAGATATGATGCGCACTTGCAGTCTGGACTTTGAAGGAAACTGGGATGATCACTTGCCATTGATCGAGTTTGCATATAATAACAGTTATCAGGCAAGTATTCAAATGGCTCCTTACGAGGCCTTGTATGGCAGGAGTTGTCAGTCACCAGTATGTTGGACTGAAGTAGGGGAACGTAAACTACTGGGACCTGAGTTGGTGCAAGAAATAACAAAGAAGATCGAGTTGATTCGATCAAGGTTATTATCTGCACAAAGTCGACAGAAAAGCTATGCAGATGGAAAGCGTCGGGACTTAGAGTTTCAAGTCGGCGACCATGTCTTCTTGAAAATCTCTCCATCAAAAGGTATTGTACGATTCGGAAAGCGGAGAAAGTTAAGTCCGCGATTCATTGGACCTTTTGAGATTTTGGCTAAAATAGGAGGTGTAGCCTACCGTTTGGCGTTACCACCAGAGCTGGCAAGGGTTCACAATGTATTCCACATATCCATGTTGAGAAAATATGTACATGATCCCTCGCACATGATACGATATGAACCAATTCAAGTCAGAGAGGACTTAACTTTTGAAGAAAAGCCAGTGATAATTTTGTTCCGCAAGGAACAGGTGTTACGAAACAAAACGATTAAGCTAGTTAAAGTTTTATGGGAACACCATAGCATAGAGGAAGCCACATGGGAACTTGAAGATGTCATTAGAAGCAATCATCCTCAGTTATTTGATGACTAGTGTATATATAAATTTCGAGGACGAAATTTTTGTAAGGAGGGGAGATTGTAACGACCCGGAATTTTAATATAATAAAATTATGTGTTTATGGGTCCTTAATGAAGGTTAATTAGTTAATTAATTGTTAAATTAATAAGAAGGGGATTTTGCTCAGGGTTGAAGTGCACCGAGGAAATCTCAGTATCATTTGGCAAAAATTCGCACACAGTGTGCCGGTCGACTGCCGGGACACACCCCTACCGTATCGGTTCCGTCAAGTATCATTTCGCGGGACCGCGGGGCCATTATGTGTGATAAATTGAGAGAAACGGGAAATTTCCATATTTCCAGAAATTAAGTGGGACCCAATATCTGTTGGAGATCCTAATAGAAATCCGTGCGGTTAGCACTAATGCGTGTCGGTCGGCCGTGGGGACTAATGTCTGTCGTCACGGCAGTTAGTTATCTCAAACGAAAAAGCGACAGCGTGTTTTGTGTCCGAAATCAGAAAATTAGTGGGTTTTGCAATTTTCTTCCGGACTAAAGTGCAGCTGTCAAAACTCAGTATTTTTCCCCGAAATTTTAACAGTAGGTGTCGGATTGCCCCAAGTTCGGTCACCTAAAGTTTCGTCAAAATCGGATGTCATTAAGTAGGATTACGGAGGCCGTATATGCGAAAAAATACGAAATAATAGTCAAATGGTCAACCCGTTGACTTGGTCAACGGGGACCATTAACGGAGGTCATGTGCATGGCACATGACCCTTGTATTATAAATAGGGGACAGCCCCTTTCAATCTCACGTTTTGCAACAGTAGAAAAGAAAAAAAAGAAAATCTGCCACAACAGATTTTAGAGAGAGAAAGTGAGGAGAGAGAAAGGAAGAGAGAGAAAGAGGAGAGAGAAAGGAAGAGAGAGAAAGGGAGGTCTCCTTGAGGTTTTTCGGCGTCCCCGACGCGTTGGCGGCGTCCGATTTTCTCTCCGGCGTCTCGTTTTGCGTGTAGAGAGAGAGAGAGAAAAAGGTAGAGAGAGAAAGAAGAGAGAAGTGGGTCCTTGAGGTTTTTCGGCGTCCCCGACGCGTTGGCGGCGTCCGATTTTCTCTCCGGCGTCTCGTTTTGCGTGTAGAGAGAGAGAGAGAAAAGGTAGAGAGAGAAAGAAGAGAGAAGTGGGTCCTTGAGGTTTTTCGGCGTCCCCGACGCGTTGGCGGCGTCCGATTTTCTCTCCGGCGTCTCGTTTTGCGTGTAGAGAGAGAGAGAAAAAGGTAGAGAGAGAAAGTGGAGAGAGAAAGTTGCATGCGCTCTACCCCGGGGTTGATCGTCGTTGGGAACGCGTTGGTGACATCCGTTTTTGCCTACGAGGCCTCGAAACGCGTGAAACGGTAAAACCCCTCTTTTCTTCTCATTTTCCGCTTATTTTGTTATATTATTTCATGTGATGTATATGCATGTCTTTTGACGTGAAAGAAAAAGGGGAGGAGACCCCTATATGATGTTGTGATTTTATGTGGTCCTTCAGGGAGCCCAGATCGGGTCCCGGGTAAATTGTATCGCCACCCTAGGGTGACGAAAAGTTGTTTTGCATGTCTTGTAAGGCTATGGAGACATCCATTAGCTTGAAAACGTTCCCTAACGGGACGGTGTGTTACCGGAGTTGGTTCACGGGCGCGAGGCCCAAGTATTTCAGTTAATCAAGCGAGGCTTGGGTTAACTGGGGTTAACCTGTGGTTAGAAAATCTAACCAGGGTTAAGTATAGTCTGTGGTTCCTCTTTGACTAGGTCAGGAGAGACGGTGCCCAGTAAGGCCCGGGGTTCCTCCGTGACTGATAGTCGGGAGATGTCGGTCTGTTTGTCTAGGTCGTCCGTGGTGCCTCTTGGACTAAGTCAGGAGTGGCGGTGTCCTGCATGGCTCGTGGTTCCTCCGTGACTGGTAGTCAGGAGATGTCGGAGTCCTAGGGAGTTTAAAGTGGCTAAACATCAGATAGTGTATAGTCCGGGGTTCCTCTCTGGGTGGGTTAGAAGATGTCGGCACCGTGTCTATCGTGGTCCCTTCTTGGTGGAACGTCAGGAGATGTCGGCATTGGTATAGATGTCGGGGTTCCTCCGTAGACTAGCCAGAAGATGACGGTAGGCAGGTTGGTCGGGGTTCCTTCATAACTGATACCCAGGGCGATGGCGGCGAATACACGGTAGATGTGGCCAGTCAATTGAATGGAAAAATGTTCTTATTGGGTGAATGCCCATGTTGTGTGTGTAAGCTTCGGATACGAAGTGGTCTGAGTTGGTATACTCAGAGTTGGTGTATTTGTTTGAGTTGGTGGACTCATAGTTCGGTATGGAATCATCGGATTCCAGGTGAGTTGGGTTGGTATACCCAAGGTTTTGTCATGTTCGGGTGAAAGCCGGAACAGCGTGTGTGAGTCTAAATGACTCAATGTATTTTGGTTATGATTTAGAGACTTTAAGCTAAACATTTGTGGGCTGTGGCCAATTAATAGAGTCTTAGGACTCGAAATGAAACATGATTGATGATTGAAACGATAATTTGGTAATATAATACATTCATAACTGAACCTCATAATTGGAAAGTAATGTGAGGTCGGGAACCTCTGTTAGGGTGACGTAACCCTAAGTGACCTTGGGTCACAATTTATTATATACTGTTCTATTTTACTGTAACATGCAAATTGAACTGCTTATTATATCATTATTGATGCGTGTTATTATGTGGAAAATAGTTTAGAAGGATTGTGGTTTTATTGAGCTTCATAGCTCACTGACTTTTTGTGTCAGCAGATCTCGGAGCTGCTGACCAGTAAGTGGAAAGTCCAATTGGACATTTTGGAAGCTTGTACAAGTTGTACCTGGCGTGATAGAGACGCCTACTTTTGTAAAACAAACTGGATGTAAATAATACAGGTATATGGTTTGTATGATGGCTATTGTGATGACAGGTATTATTTGCTTTTTGGGAGCATTTGATAAATGTTTAAATTTCCCGCATTTTTGCGGGTAAAGTCTTCCGCTTGCATGATTTGACGAACGGACACGCGTCTCGGAACTTGATTCCCTAGGCGCGGGTTCGGGGCGTCACAGAAATAAAGTTCAGATAATAAGTCGACTAGGGTCAAATTCAATCAACTTGGTCCAATGGCAACCTAATTCCAACATTATGGATAATACATTAATGACAATGAGTAGCCACCGACTGTCAAAAGGCAGAACGAGAACACTATTCACAATATCTCATCCAGTATAAATCCCAATTCGACAACCCACCTTATATAACTCCATAGCACCCATTTAACACTCACCTGATTGTCGCAGTTTCGATCAAGATAGAGGGAGCCCTAAATTGCGCTACTGGTTACAGATAAAGGTTTGAAAGCCTACAAAAAAACCAATCTCAAGCTCAACCCAAAAGACCAAAAATTTAACCTAAAACCAGCAATCCATTCCAGACTCAGAAAAACATATGTTCAATTTCAGTTCCTTCTCTTCGAAGTTCAAAACCCTAACTGTCTCAACAAAATCCGTATACAGAACATTTCAAGCTCAAATATCAAAACCCTAACAAAGCCTTCCCACAATGACGAATCTAAACCTCATTGACACTCCCAAACACAAAAGGCAGGCAAGGAAAAAAATATAAATTAAATTAAATTCGATAAATCAACAAATAAAGGAACAAACAAAAGGACTTACCAGTGCTATCGTGTTTCGTGTACTCCATCAAAGAAACAGAGTCGGAAAAATGAACGGAAATACTGTCACGTAAGATAATGTAGCCGGAAACCGTGGGTGAATATCTTGGACTCCGTCGATAATGGAGTTTTCCGGCAAGTCTCCGGGAACTATTTGCCGGTAATATGGCGGGAATGGAAACCCTGTCACAAACTTTCGGGAGATGCCCTAGATTATTATTCTGTTCACGGCTTGAAAAAAGAGGTGAACGGATAAGAAAATTAAAAATTAAAATATGAACAGGAGCTCTATTTCATAACTCATCCGGCGCTCTCCTAGAAAGGCGAAACGATTGGGCGAGTCTGGGAATTACATTATGTATTTATACTCAAATACCCTTATTATATCTGCATATTCCCGGATGGCTTTGGAACCGCCTGTTCAAATTAAACTAATAAGGAGCCCGTGCGATGCACTAATGCACTAATATAAAATGATGATAATAATAATCTCTATTTTTATAGTTAGAGAGATAGGGGTAAAAAAGTTGGTTGAATCTTTTAACATTTAACAATGACAAGAAAATCTTAGTATTATTGTATATCTTCTCTACTATTATAATGAGAGATGTATAGGTAAAAAAATTGATTGAAACTTTTGACAATGACAAGAAAATCTCAATATTATTATATAGCCTATTCCTACATGAGTTAGTTTTAAAAAGGGTATAAATGTAATTTTAAAAAATAACTACCTACACTTCTAAAAGCCAAAAAAGTTGGTTGAATCTTTTAACAATGACAAGAAAATCTCAGTATTATTGTATAGCCTATTCCTATATGAGTTATTTTTAAAAAGGGTATAAATGTAATTTTTTTTAAAAATAACTACCTACATCCCCTTCTAAAAGTCACGATCCCCTCAACTCTCTTTTTTGATTTCACTGGTTCGTCTTCAATAGGGTTGTAGGAATCTATTCTCAACCCACCAAGCCACCTGCATTTTCTCCAGATCCAAGACAGCGACATCATATTGGAACCTAACGATGCAGCAACAAAGATGATTAATTGGTTATACCATGGTCCTGTACATGTAAAATGAACTCATCATTTAACCATATATATGATCTTAGATCAGGTTTAAATTGTGTTCGGTTAGAATCGATCCAAGCTCATGTTGGACCGATACCACCCATGCCCATCCCATTCCAAACATGAACAATTACTACCCATGATTGCATACATATTGTGAACCTTGATTTGTAACCTTTGATTATTAATAGGGTGTACAGAACTTTGCTGCTTTGATTCCTCTAGAAACCACTAGCCAAACTTCTAATGTTGCCAATAGCTCCAAACGTAGGAGAAAACATGGTCATTTGATTGGAGGTATTGCTCATCAAATGCCTTCCAAATGTCCAAAAAAGGTTGCTGGTATGGAATGGGTGAGAGAGGGGGAGTGGTTAAAGAGTGAGGGAGAGGGGGGAATAGAGACATAAGGATGAGAAAGAGGGGTGGTGAATGATCATACGGGTGTGGGTAGGGTGTATCATGTAAAATACACCCCAGATCAGAGATAATGGGAGAGTGAGTGCTTGAGTGATAGGTGGGTGTAAGATGAGGCATGAGTTGTGACAACTTGGGGAGTTGAGTGGGAAATGGTGGTTGGCACAATCGTAGAAAAGAGAAGTGTGAGATGAGATTAGAGAATGGGAGGGAAAAGGGATGAAGAGATGTCAGTAGGGGTGTCAATGGGTTCGGGCTAGTCCGGCCCCAACTAGGCCCGATTAATAAACTAGCCAAGCTGGGCCAGACCACTTATTAACCGGGCTAGGTCGGTCCATCTCATCTAAAAAACCATGTGCAATTTTTTGCCCATGAATTAAATGGACATAATCAGGTCGAGTTAGTCAAGCTAAGAACGGTTAGAAACCTATTGAAACGGGCCATTGGCTTTAGACTCCAACCCCAAGCCCAACCCAATTAATAATGGGGTCGGACTGGCCCGGCCCATTGACAGCCCTAGATGTGGGTGTATCATGATTGATACACCCCTACAAAGAGGGATTACAGAGAGAGAAAGAGTATGATTGAGGGTGGTGATGAGATGAGAAAGAAGGAGAGATGTGGGTGGGATTAGAGAGACAAGGATGAGAAAGATATCGGTGTAAATGGGCCGAGCCTGACTTAGCCCGATTAAGAAATCGGTCGGGTCGAGTCTACCCACTTATTAATTGGTCTGGGCCGGGCTAGCCTGCCTGAAAAATCATGTGTAAAATCTTTCTGATTAACTAAATGGAACTAATCGGGCCGGGTTAGTCAGGTAAGTCCCGATTAGAAGCTTACCAAAACAAGCCACGAACTTTAGACTCCAAGCCCAACCAAACAGTCAGGTTGTGCAATTGGCACCCATAGAGAAAGAGAGTGGTGTGTGATTCGGTAGTGGGTGGGTGTATCATGGACGGAGCCACATGGGGCCCAGGGTGGATGAAGCCCCCCCTGAAAATTTGGAATTTTTTTCCCTGTAGTGCTAATATGGGCGCAGCCTAGGGGATGGGCAGAGCTAGGGGACGGGGCGCTCTAGCCCCCTCTTAACTTCAAAGAAAAAAAATATTCCATACAAACGGACACAAATAGACACGATGTCCCAGAACTTGGCCCTCAAGAAATAATTTCGGGGGCTACACCCTTGAACACCCATCGTTAATCCCCCATGCAAGAGAAACTTAGCTTCGCACCTACCCCTGGATACCCCCCAAAATATATAAGAAAAGGAAAGAGAGGACACTACTTGAGATTTTTAGAGATAAGTTGGGGGCTGGATTAGGTGTAGTGAGGGTGCAACTATTGTTATACACACCCCACTAATGTGTTTAGGAAGCTTGAATGATATATTTGCAAGGTCTTGCATGTGACTATTTATTGTTTTTTATGACATTAACCGTCTAATTGATTTTATGTGTTTGAATTAATTAGAACTTGATTTTTTAATTACTTGATGCTTTATGGGGTGTTTGGATTGGATTTTTTTAGCCAAAAATCAATTGTGATAAAATTGATTTTGTAGAAATTAATGATCAATCAATAATTTTGAATATTATAGATGACTATTACTGTATATGGCAAATGACATTTTATTAAGGTATTCATACTACATCTATTTCAAATAATTTTAGCAGATTAATCTTTATATTGACAGTCATCTAGTAGGAATGAAGCTTGAAATAGGAGATGTCGCATATCCTGGCTTCTCAAATTGTCTTCTTTGCTCTCCATTAATACTAAAAAATTTGTTAATTATCGTCTTACTTTCATTCTATGTAACCGCTACTATCACTCTTTTTATTTGGAACTCTTATTTTTTTAATATATGATTTTAAAATTCTAAATTAGGTTATTAAAGATACATATTTGATTATTTCGGATTTTATTATGCATCATACTTCAATTCGTTTTTTATTATACATATAAAAGTTTACTTGATGTATTGTATATCAAAATCATTGAACTCATGTTTTCCAAGTTTGTCATTTCATTTTATTTTACAATCGTTAGGACTATACACTCACGTGCATCACACGTGCCTTTTAATAAATGTAATCTTTCTATTAACAGTCATCTGGTAGGAATGAAGCTTGAATTGGAGATGTTGCATGTCCCAACATATTGATTTTATATGAAAATAAAAGAAAGAGTTGATGCTCTTGTACGACAAAACAAAATAATCAAACTACTAATTTTCATACCACATTGTCTATCATCTCTTGATACTCTTGTTATGAGCTGCTCCCTATAAAAATATGTCTACGCATGTCCATGAATGAAGATTCCTATATATATGGATCCTAAAATTAATGTTTTTTACACAAGACAATCAAAACATTATAATTTTTAGATTTGAGATCCTTTAATTTGTACCTGAATTAAATGAGGGTTGTTAGAGACATGCTCTTGGCATAAGTAAGGAGTTGATGATTCCTGTATCAGAAGCAAATAGAAATGATAGAAATTTCATCTAGATCAAAATCAATCATAACAAATATTCCAAATGTAGAGAGATGAACATTTAGTACCGTAAATAACTGTGTCATGCTGCGATGTTGATATATGTTATGATACGGTGGCCTGAACATAATTGAAGTAGGTGGTTAATGCATGCACTGAACTAATTTATGATCAATATGTCCCTCAGGTAAAGTTGAAATATTTGACAAATTTGCTTCAAAGCCATACATCCCCTACATGGAACAATTGAGTATAAGGAAATTTAACTAACATTTGATAAAATATTAAAACTACTAATATTACAGATTCACTTAAAATAATCAAAATTAATTACCTGCGTCAATTGACTAGTTGAATGCAATGACATAGCTTCGACTATAAAGGGGATGAGTTGTCACATGAATAACATGATTAGGTGTGTGAGTTGCTTATTTTCGAGGTTTTTCTCATTTGATTGCATTTTTCAATCCCACTTTGAATTCTACGACCACTACTCTTTCCTCTGATCTCCCTCATTTTAATTCATTTTGCAATTGAGGAAGTTGCACTATCCACCAATTCTATTTTATTCTCATTATCATGAGATGAAAACTGTATATCTATATAGTTGTCAATTTTATTAGAAGTCATAATGCTCTTATCACATGCATTTTCTAAAAGACTTATCCCATGTGAGGTCAAATTTATAGGTTTTGTGCATCTTGAGTTTCTTATACTTAGTTCCACCTCTTACAATACCCTACATGCATAGTCAACAACAATTGTATAACCTTCTTCAGTTTCTACAGCCTTTGCTGCTATTTGAACAACGATGCGACACAACTCATTGTAACAATTTACTAGAGTTGTCTTAGGATTTACTTATACTACAGTCGCATCTTTCGTCCGCCTCGTTAAAATGTATTTGGACGGAATCTCATTTATTTTTTTGCAATCAAACACTTTCAACACGTGCTTACACAAAATTCTTACTAACTCAAATTTTCTACAACTGCAGACATTTGTGTTATCAGATGATACAACTGTAATGATGTATGTATGAGGTTTTCCATGTGAGGTAATTGTATATTCATTTATTGAACCAACCTCGTTAGAAAATTCAACTGAATAATCTAGAATGCATAAGTATTATTTTTGAAACATTTCAAATATAATTGGTGTGTATACTCTTGATGCTTTCTTCAACATATGCATTGGTGCACCTGTAATCGGACTACTTTGTCTAACTTTAGTTGAAATCAGTTTGTAATTCACTGTAACGCCGACCTTCTCAAACCCTTTTAAAATGATAGGAAAATTGTAACAAATCATAATTTGGCCTTTTATAGTGTCTTAAAACACTATTAGTATTTTCGCTACGTTGCGTGGAGTTCATGTCTGCACAAAATATGTCGTCTATACACCAAAGCCCATTTATCTCTTTCTTTAAATAATTATTATTACCGTTTATTTTCCCCGAGCTTGTACTTCTGAGGCATGCTTTCACATGCAACTAAAAAATCCTCTTCTACTTCATGGTCATATATACAGCTCTTGAAATCTTTAGCAAAATGTTTCAAACTATCAATTACTTGACTAAATACATGGCTTAGGTGTTTCGTGGCATTCTAGTACATATGCCATATACATATATGATGATGTATTTCTGACAACACCGAAGCTATATATTGTGTTTTCCATCGCCTTGCACTGATCTATAAGAATCGTCTTCGGTTCTTTCCCAGACATTGACTTTACAAAAGTATTGAACCACCACTTGAAACCTTTAGTAGTTTCGGCATAAAGTAGTACAACACCAAATATGACGATTTGTCTATGATGATTTACTCCAACAAATAGAGCAAATGGTCAACCATATTTATTTGTTCTATATGTCATATCAAAACAAACTATATCACCAAAATACCAATAATTTATTACTGACTTTGTATCTACCCAAAATATGTTGGTCATCTACTCGTCTTCATTTAATTGTATAGCATAAAAGAATTATTCATTTTCTTCAAGTTTTTTTTCAAAATATTCTAACACGCTTTGCGTCTCTCTTCTTCATTTTTATCATCCTTTTAGGGTGAATATAATTTTTATAGTCGATAGGAAGAAAACCAATACTTTCTCGACTATTTGTTTGTTTACCCATAGAATCTATTGTTGTTTTAGGTTGTATTCCTGAACTTCCTGTCATGTCAGCTTGAGTCATTTGAACAATAATTATTCTTTTATGTGATCTTAGTATGTGATTTTGAGGTGTGCTAGTTAATTCATTGTTATGAATTTATCTCAAAACGAGTAACATGATATTTATCATTAACTTTAAGCATGATAACCATGCGTGCTCGACAACCAGTTTTTGTTTTTGGGTGACGAGTCTTTGCATTGATACGCCGTTTATCTTCGTGGGGTTGGCCTTCACATGCACAAGTAAAACTTCGATCTCACAATCTACCAGTGCTAGTCCTATGTACCTAATTTTTCCGAATACTAAAACCCACACTCCGGCCATAATTGTTGTAAAAATTGTAAGCATGCTCTTCATGATCAAATTTCATGCCAATTTTTTACGCTTTATCAATTTTAACTTGATTTTTTGCAGAAACATTTGAGTTAACTATAGATTTATGTTCCATGGTAATATTTGACTCAGCTAAGCCATGATAAATATTTCCAGGGCTCTGACACTCCTCTAAGTAGAACTCCAACGTACAAGCCAATTGTGGTCTTTCCTCAATTTTTCTTTTTAGGTGGATTATGCGTTAATTAACTTGTTCCTTGTGTTAATCACACAACAACAATAAGATAGTAAGCTAATAAGACTTTCAATTAGAGTGCAATTGGTTGGGTTCGGTTCAATACAAATATAATGTTATTCTATTTTAAGGAATCTAAACTACAACAACAAAAAGAAGAAGAAAATACTTACCTCAAACCAAGCTCTCTAATTTGCATTGATCAAGTCACCCTCGCTTTTTGTTGAAGACTAAAAGACCACCTCTGGTCAAGAACTACCAGTAATGCATACCTATCAATCATATACTTTTATTGATGAAATCTAAAGACAGAAATCTGAATTTATAGAATAACAAAAGTGAGTATTAGTAACCCATCATTAAAAAAAAAAAAGCAACTACACAACAATTGGGGAAGTCCAAACAAGAATATCACCTCTACTCAAGAACTACTAGCTCATGCATTACACATATGCTCAGGAACTATAGGTTGATGCATACCTTCTTTGTAAGTCAAGACATTGATTTTAATTACACCAAAATAAGGAAGACAAGACACCACGGTTGCAAGATGAAGAGAGATAAGAAATTGGGGAAGTAAAGTGTTATAGGTTTCTACGAAAAGAGAAGGGAGGTAGGAGAAGAAAAGAGAGGTGGCCTTTTCTCCTACGCAAGAAGTCTCAAAACCTAAAACACATTAATGCTTTATTATTTTAATATTATTTAGAATTTATAATAAAATAAACGGAATTTTACCGTCTCCGTTTGTGCTTTCATATGTGGCTGCCATTATTGAGGTGACGTTACCTTATTGGAGTCGTTGCCCAATGGGCAACAATGGGGGCTATCGCCCATCCGAACTCTTGTCATCACCCACCCCTTGTCTTTCTAAAATTTTCACTTTAACAGTTAAAGATAGTAGAAAAGTGACCATGTTGCCCTGCACAATTATATGCTCTACACTACAACCCGTCCCAACCTGAATTGTAGCTTTTTTTATGTTTTTAAGACCTCAGATCGGGCATAGGTTTGAAAAATGCAAGTAATTGATAAACATGAACATAAGAGAGAATTATAGACTTTTTAATTTAATGGGGTGGTAATGTGGTTTTTTACCCATTTGCGTCTGTTGAGTTTATTTACATTTCACTTCTATCAATAACATAAAGACATGTGTCTTAAAAACAAATAATAACTCTTATAATTACACCTAAATGCCACCGCCATAGGTAAAAGGGGGAGTTCCACTTTTCTACTATAAGCAGAGCTCATATTTAAATTTAAAACTGTAATTCTTATGCTATGGCTGAATTTAGTATATTGTAAGAGTAACTATGAATGAAGCTCCGGTTGAACAGTCAACTGGGGCAATCCAAAAAAGTCTTATTAAGTGATATTTATGGAAATAAACTAATGCTAAAAAATATCCTTATTTGTGTTAATAATTACCAAACTACTACTTTCAAAGGCATTTTTGTAGCTTGCTTTTATTGAATGTTCAACGACCAGAGGCCATGTTCGTAGTTAATCTTATATTATAATACTAATTTAGTATAACCATAGCATCCCAACAATTTATATATATATATATATATCAAAACAATTCTAGCTAGGAGTCCATGCGATGTACGAAAACACATCAATACATAGAGGAAAAAAAGGTACACAGAGAGAAAAAAAGATGTTTAGTAATGTAATCATCTTTAACTATCTTCATCTATCATCTATTATTAATCTTTGAAATGAGCATTCCATATTTATTAACGTCATGTAATACTAATTAACTATGTGCACGATTCTTATGTTTTGGTTATGAAACAAAGATCTTTGTCTATATCTATGGTGATGATTATCAAAGTGGATAAAACTATGTTTTTTTTTTTTTTTTCTGCGGATAAAACTATGTAAATAATTATTGGTAATATTTTTTGTACAATGATCTATCAATATCTCCAAAATAACAAATAATTTTTTAAATAAACGTATGACCAATTAATCTAAACAAAGAGGATGAAAAGTAAGAAAGAGACGTCAAATAGGACTTCTTAAGAAATGAACACAATTATCATTCTTCTTTTCCCTCACTTCATAGCCCTTTTTAGGCACTAATCAGAGTCCTACACCTCACCAACTGCACAAATTTCACAAAAAACAAAAATGTTAAGAACAAAAAATTCAAAAGAATCTCCATATTAAAAAGTTTAATTGATAAATACATACGAACTAGATTTTGAAAGGTATGTAAAGGGTACACTTGAAAAGTACTTACGAGTCTTGAAAAAAACAAACAAATCCTTAATAAGGTGTGATAGATGTTAATTACCTAGGTATTATGACAGCAAGAAACAAAAGTACCGCAATGTATGCAGGGACAGAGCCAGGAATTTTTCCTTGGGGGGCCAAATTATGGGTCTTGGTGGTTTGAGGGCATAGCCCACCCAAAAAAATTTAGCCAATGGGCTAGGGAGAGTTATTATTTAAATAAAATTAATCGTATTTTTTTATATATAAGGAAAATTATTCTTTTCGGCGAAATGCGCGGGCCTCTACAACTGCGACGTCACTACGTCAAAAAGCGCTAAAAACCACTGTTAAAAACCGTGGTTTTTGGTCAAAAACCACGGTGTTTGGCCGTGGTAGGATCCGTCGAGAATTTTGCGTCGAAAACGATATTTTTAGTAAAAAAAATTGATATTTTTAGTGAAAAAAACGATTCAAAAAAAAAAAAACGATATTCATTTCATGTTTTTTTTAAAATTTATTTATTGAGATATTTTGGATTTTTTATTTAATAAGATCGCCCGCCTAGAGGGGCGCCTAAGTGACGCAGGCCCAAAATCGCCTAGGCGATGCCTTGACTACACTGCTACTCTGTAAGATTAGTGACGCTTAGGCTCTGTTTGATTGCAAGGAAAATGGAATGAAAAAAAAAACTTTTCCAATAGAAGTATTTTCCAGAATTTTTTTCCTAATTTTCTATTTTTATCTGTTTGACTAAGGAAAAAAATTAGATTAGAAAACGCAAGCAGCATCTTGGTTGCAATCTCACTGAGCACCAATCATCGTATTCCATGATACAGCATCTCTATCCACCATCATGTTAAACGACTGTTGCATTAATTCCAAGTCGTCTGGTGTTTCAAACCATGATATTCTTAGTAGGCATTTCACCAAACAGTTGATATGCAAGATTTAAATTCAGGTTGTGAATGTACAATAGACATCCAAACAAGAAACCAGCAAAACTTGGTTATAAATCATTCAAAAAAATAATTTGATAGCAGTTTTTATAGGACTACAAAACCAGCAAGAACTACGGGGAAATGGAATTAGGAATTTCAAATAGGAAATTAACTTAGAGACCTGAATCTTGACTATAAAGATGATCAAGACTTTCAATAACTACAACACAATAGATGAAATTTCAGGCTCCAAAATCACAAAGAAGACTGTTCAATCTCAATTTCTAATGGAATGCGATTGAAGCCAGGATTGCACAAGATTGAAGCCAGAGATTGCACAAGATTTGTATAAATTTTACGCAATGGAGTTAGAATTCTTCCAAAAAAAACACATATTTGAAGGAATTTAACGAGAAATTGGGGATTTATGCTTTAGATTCAGAATCAAAATGCTTTTGGTAGTTTTAAAATAGATCCACGAAAATCAAAAATCAGTAAGAAGAGAATAGAAAGAAGGATAGAAAAAGAGAGATTAACCTGATCGCCACCGGAGATGGAGGAGATGGAGACGGGAGTCGAGAGTCGAGAGCTGAGAGACCCGAGTCGATGAATTTGTGTGTGCCCTAACCTTCAACGAGATCAAAGTGATAAAGTTGGGAAAAATGAGAGAGCTGGAACGAGTTGTTAAGGAGAACTAAAATTCGTTAAACACTCTTTTTTAAAAGTGAAACTCTCTCCCTTAACGTGAACCGTCGGATGATCAACGAACGGTTGTGATTATATTGGCTGACCACAGTAGTAGTAAAGGAATGCTACTTAGACTCAAAATAAGATGGATAATGACTGTGGTTATTACCGAAAATTGTATACCACTGCTATAGGCCATTGTTCATATAACCACTCTTTAAAACCGTTGCTTTTCGCGCCTCATTTATGTTGTTTTTTACCTATTTTCACGTAGTGCGTGTCCCTTTTTAACATTCACTAACTTTGGTTAAGATTCACTCACCCCTAAGCTTCACCCATCTAACCTTGGCTCTTAGAACAAAAATATTAAGCTTAACCATAGTTAAAGGATGATCTACTAGTTGTCATGTATCCCTTTTAACACCCACTAACTATGGTTAAGATTCACTCACCCCTAAGGTTAATCTTGGTTAAACTTAACTTAACCACAGTTAAAGGGAGACAGGCGGAGCGCGTGTGGAAATTTGGGTGGGGGGGCCATTAACTCAGAATTTGGGGGGCCACTATATATAAAATTTTAATACTATTTTTTATTTTTTTAAAAACCTACCTAAAAGAGAAATGATTTTCCAATATTTTTTTTAGGGGGGGGGGGGGGGGGCATGTCCCTTCACCGCCCCTGAATGTATGATTCAATCACTGTTCTTGTGAATGATCAATGCTTACGAATGAAGGGGTTGTTATTAGAACTTACATAGCATGCATGAGAAACAAATACAAATGGAGTGCTGCTAGAGAGAGATGGATACATGTCAAAATTTTGAACAAACGTGTTGTATGCATGTATCTATTGCATATGCTCTTCAATTTAACTTCACCCCTCCCCTACCAATATGTAAAACACATTCCTTAAACCAATTAAGATTATAACCGATCATAACTTTAATGTACATAATCACTCCTAATGTGTCGCACCCCAAAATACCCCCTAGGAGCTACGATACTTTGGCGATGTGACTTGACCTTAAATCAACCCTGCAAAGAATATACAAAACATGTCAAATAGTGATCTGGAAAATTTCTTTAAAATAAATATAATTTCAAGAGTCAACATAAACAACGACTGAATAAAATACAATGATCACAAGGGATACAATTGCTTGAGTTACCCACTCAAGCTCACATGAAAAATCCTCAAAAGAAAATCCCAAAATACATGTTTCTCTCTCATTTCAACCCTATGGCCACAGGCCAACCCCTAACATTTGGTTAACCATCCGAATAACCTCATGCTCTCCCTGAGCTACCTCGATCAAAGGGACCAAAGTCTATATATCGCATAGTGTACTTGCCGACATAAAAGTACGGTTGAGTATGGAATACTCAGCGAGTACAAGCTACTAGCTAACAATAGTAATAACGATAACATAACATACATAATACAGTTCATCATCACATTTCTAAAATCAGAGTACGGAAGCAAGTACAAGTAACAACGAATGTAAACTCTTAAATATCATGTAGTAAATCATGTCTTATGTTCATGCTTTAACTAATCTTGTTTCAATTATCTTGTGAGTTCCTTATGCGTCTTGAGTATCTTGTGATTACCTTGCACATCTTATGAGATTATTCTTGTCTTGTAAGAATCATGCATGTCTGCTTATTACTTGCTTAAATTAGAAACAGATGATAATGCTCGTACCTGATCTAAGTACATTATCATCATTCCATATTTCTTTATTTTTGCTTTGAGACAGATACTAGTACCCGTATCTGGCCTTAGTATACTAGTATCCTCTCATACTTGTTTGAAACAGATGTTAATGCTTGTACCTGGTCTTAGTACATTAACACAATTTTATGCTTGTCATTTTACTTGGAGACAGATGCTAGTACCCGTACCTGGTCTTATTATACTAGCATCATCTCATACTTGTTGAAGAATAGATGTTAGTTCTCGTACCTGGTCTTAGTACACTAACATCCTTCCATGTTTCTTGATTCTTGCCTGTCATGTTGTCTTGTGCGTCAGGTATGATATCCTAGGGATATGCCCTACCCTTAACATTCATGCATGTTTGCTTGTGAGCCAAGTATAACATATCCTAGTGATATGCTCTACCCTTGACATTCATTCTTATTTACTTATGAGTCAGGTATGATATATCCTAGGGATATGCCCTACCCTTGACATTCATCATTGTTTCACAATTCACATTTCTTGTTATTGGTTTTTCTTTTCATATACTTATACATAAAAACTTGATTCATGCATACATGTGTACTTGTGTGTGACCCTTGGTGATATCATGTTGACATGGGATAAAAAAGTGAAATATAGCATTTCTTGTATTTTCATAGTCATGAGGGATGTAATGAAATGAAAACACATAGAGCATTTGATCAAATTCACTAATTGGGAAAACTATATGAATCATGGTTGAATAGTCTTTATTTAACTCCTTTAATTCTCATTTATACATTTTATTAAACACTTGGTATACATCTTATTTTTAACAATTTATTTGTGTTCTTAGTTCATGTATTGCATCAACAATACACATGTGTTTATTATGTGTACAATGCGCATCTTCTATTTTTCATCACAAAACATTCCCCACACCATACGACATCCATCGCCTCAACCATGCATTCACACATACCAAATTTCTTCTTTATTTTGTTTAATTGAGGGGTTTAATAAAGCAATTCAAGAAAAGAAATTAACTCAATCAATCCACAATCATGCTTTTAAATAAACCTAGGTTATTATTAAAGTAGTTAGTAGGGTGTGCTAACCTTGAGGATTACTCCTTGATTGGAGAAAACCCTATGTTTGGAATCCTTAGCTTGACGAAGAAGGCAACCACTTAAGAAGGGATGTGATCTTTGCTTGATTTGGGGAAGACCAACCTTGATCTTTGTAGGGACCCAACTTCTCCTTGCCAAGAGAATGTGTTATTAGTACCTAAAGGTAGTAAATATATGAGTTAATATTATCTCTCATATAGACATAGAAGGGGCGACCCTAAGAGATCCTAAGAAATTAGACTTCAGATCATAATCTCGACCAATCGGGGCAGAATTTTTAAAATCTAACATTAATAGAAATGACCCGTCTATTGTAAAGAAGGGTTTGGAGAGATAAAAAATATATATTATTTTTTATTACTAATTATGATTAGTGAGTAATTAATTGATTAATTAGTGATTAAGATGTTAATTATACTTTATTTTGAGATTAAGGGTTTAAGTATAATAAATGTTAAGAGGGAGGGTTAAATTGTCACTAAGGTAAGTTAAAGAAGTCTAATAAGGTTACTTTGTATTCTTAATTACAAGTAGTAAGTAACTAATGAACTAATTCATGTTTAAAGAAGCTAATAATAACTAATTGAGATTTACGGACTTAAGTATAATATAGTATTAAGTTTATAGTATAAATAAGATATGTGTAAAGGCATGTGTTGGGTGGAGGTGAAACCACCAAATTGACTCAGCTTTAAAGTCAGCTCTGCTATACGTTGGGGATAATATGAACATTAGAGTTACTGTTGTACAGCACAGTAACAGTAGCAGCAAGTTAGAAGCACAGTAACAATAACCGTAGCAGCAAGCTTACGTAGAGAAGAGAAGAGGAGAAGAAAGGGAAAAGGGAAAGGAAGAAAAGGGAAAGAAAAGGAAATAGAGAAGGAAAAGGGAAGAAAGAGAAAGAAAAAGAAAGAGAAGGTCTTATTGAGAAGAAGGCTCACTACCCTAGCTAATTCTGCTCTCTGAATCCGTTTTCGGCGTCATTCTCAACCTCAGAGACATATTTTCATCTAGAGGGTATAAATCTCTCATCTTCTCTTATTTTGGTTCAAGATAGAGTTAAGATTAAGTCATCTTGAATTGAACCATGATTATTGGACGTTTCGTATATCTTGAAGTATGAAATTGATATGTGAGGGATGAGTTCAACTTGAGTAGGATGGGAAAGTTTCCCGATCTTCATGATTTAGGTGTATTTTGGAAGTAAATCTTGGATTATATCTTAATCTCATGTGTTTTAGCATACACATCCAGTTTCTGTAAATCTGTTCATTTCGAACCAGCTGTAGGAATCCAAATGAAGGATCAGACCAAGGAGTTATGCATATGTAACCAGTTCTCTGTCCCCTGCTTTATTTTGTCGACTTCCCAAATGATTTAGTAATCTTATGTATTATGAAATTTAAGCATAGTGAGTCTCGTTTTCAGGAAACTAGGTCTTATCAATGTTAGCAATATTTTAGAGGGTCTATCTGCCAGGAATCACATAATATGCTAAATGTGGATCCACACTTGGCAAATCATAAATTAAGAGCATAAGCTACATAAAGGACCCTAGAGTATAAAAGAAATTAAATAAACAATTTGGAAAAGGAATTTCTAAAGATGGTCATTTGTTATTTTTAAAGGAAAAAGTATGGAGAAACAAGAGGGTGTTGACTAAGGCTTGGGTTGGTGTTTATCGACTGAGAAGGAGTTCCTTCTTGCTCCCGAAATTCAGATCTCGCTATAGAGGTGTTTCCAAAGTACTAAATAATCAGGTAAGTACATTCTACTAACTAACTTTGTAGATATAATTGTAACTACACTTTACTAGCATACTTTGTAGATGGAAATATGTAATGAGATTCTAATTTCATGACTATTATTACTTGGTATTGAAGCATGATAATTAAGTATGCTCTATTGTTTAGATTTCATGATTGCTCATGCATGCATGTCATGATTTCAATGTCAGTTTTAAGAAGACAGATTTATACAAGTGTTAGCGTGAATTTGAAAAGAAACGAAAATGATTTATGCATGACAAGTCTAAGATCTTTGTTTTAGGCTCCAAGGATCATGTCTAAATCTAGTTTAGTAGGCTTTCAAGGATTAAAAACAATGATAATGCCAGACACAAGGGCTGGTTCAACGAAGTTGGAGACCTTGACATTATATATATATTATCCTATAACGGTCAAGCATGGCCGTTACCAAGTCAAGGCTCTAACTCCCGGCTCACAAGCATGTATCGAAGAGAGTTCAAGAAAGAACAAGAACAAACCAGTGAAAACAAGTATAATATCATGATTCACGCAAGACAAGAACAAGATCAATACTGCAGGATTTTACAAACATGTACCCTGACAAGAACCATGAGTTATGCATCGACAAGTATGTTTTATAATGGCATGAAAAGAAATGTTTAAGTATTAAGTCCATGCATGCATCATGACTATATTGTTTTACTTTCCATGTAAGCTATGTCATGTTTATTATCCAATGTTAGCTATTGATTTGTACTCGCGGAATATTCCATACTCAGCCGTACATTTTATGTCGGTAGGTATTGACTTTGATAATTGCGGTTCTAGGTCATGGGTTGAGAAAGATTACGGCGAAGAAGAGCAGTGTATAGAATCTCAGGTGGAGGCGAGAGAGTTGGATGCCTGCCTTTGTGCGTAGGCTCTGGAAATCAGGGGAAACTGAGCAAGTATGTTTATTATTTACTTTAGGTGCATGTATATAACTTTAGTATGTCTTGGAATATTTCAATTAGGTATATTTCCATTGTAGCATGCTTTGTTAATTACAGGATGGTTTAACAAGTCAGGTCAAGTCATAATCCAAAGTTCCCAAAACTTCTAGGGGGTATTTTGAGGCATGACAATCTTGATCTCCTCCTTCTTCAATCCCAACACTCTTTGAAATCCCCAAATCTCTCATCCTTTTCTTCCTCTCAATTTCTCTTAGTCTCTCTAGGTTTAGGGTAAGCCAAAAACCCCCCAAAGGAATCCCCTATTTATAGGCAAGATGGTAGAAACCCTAAAAAATCCTGTATAAAAATTATGGGTCGCGCGACTACAATCGATCGTAAGTTTTCTACGATCGATCGTAACATCTCTACAATCGGTTGTAAGTTTCTACGATCGATCGTAAACGTTGCTGAGAGTTTGGTCATTGTCGAAATCCTACGATCAATCGTAGATTTTCTACAATTGATCGTAGCTCACCTACGATCGTTCGTAGGGTCTGTACGATCGTTCGTAATTTAGACAATAATTTTTCAGATATTTCTCCCATTGGTATTTCGGCCATAACTTTTGACTCGTTAGTCAGATTTTGACGATTCAACTTGCGTTGGACTCGTCATTCGAAGGAGAACAATTCTGATATTTTAGAATTTTAGAATTTTACTTTATTCATGGACTAAAATACCCCTAAAGTTGACTGGTCTGAAATCGGGTTTCAGCAGTCCGGGTTTTCAACATATCCGACTTAGGAATCCCACCTTTTTAACACTTAGAGCACTTTTCACTTCCATTTTAACTCCTATCAACATTCCTTAATACTTAATTAAGACTACCCAAACCTTCCAAATTCTTATTTCACAGAAAATTGAAGATTACAAAGGCTCAAAGCATTAGCACAAGTTTCTATATATGGACAAAAGTTCTGGTGCGCTACATAACGCCCCTCTTAAACAGTCATATAGTAGACATGTTAGGAAGTTGAGAATATTGTAACATATGAAAATGTTTAAATGTGAAAACGTTTTCTTTTCTTTTCTTTTCTTTCCTCATAAGAGTGAAAACAATTGAGATCGAGAGAGGAAACATTTAAGAGAGTGTTTTAAAAGAGATTTCAAATAATCTTTTAGAGGGAGTGTTTTAAAGAGAGGAATAGAAGGAGAGTTTTAAAGTCTTTGTGTCCATTAAAACATCCATTTTAAGAGATATCTATTGAAGGAGAAAACCATTCTTGCACCCTCTCCACATCCCGTTCGTGCACCCCTCTACATCCCGTTACTGCATAACAACCATTACTTCGAATACATGGCATGAATATGTGGCACATTAACAAAAAACTACTCAACAACTTTCACATGTCCTCAAAACTTTTTAGAACCGCCATGTGTCCACTGACCTGCTCGGGTTATATAATAAGTAATTCATTTTTCCTGATCCCCCCCGAGTTTTAAAATATCTTCCTTAAGAGGCTTACGAGCATTTTTCATAATTCAACATTTATTAAAAGTCTTAAATAGCTTTCCACTACTACTAACACTTGGAATAATTTTTAAAAAGATTTACGTACGTGCATTAGGGGGAGAAGCTCCTCACTCCCCCATCTTCCCCTCTCGCGAAACTCCTCACTTTCTTCTTTTTTATGTGTGAAAAGAAAATTTTTTATTGCTCATAAATTATTATCCTAACATTAAAAATAGTACGTTTGTTTGAATTTTTTGCACCTACGTTATTCTTATACATTTTAACAATATAGAATAATTGATAATTGTTGTTTAAGAATACATTTAAAATGAGTGTTCTAGAAAAATCTGAAAAATTCGTACAATTTTGAAATTTTAATAGAGTTTTTGCACGCAAGATCAATATTGGTTGATATTACACCATTTTGATACCGGTCGATACACCAAGTTGATACATGTCGACACAAATTGATACTATTGTCCACATATGTATCAACATATTGTTTTCAACCTTGGAAAATGATCGTTATGCAATTTAATTATTCTTTAGAGTAATAATTCCGTAGAATAGTACTAGTAAGGGTATCGAACCTCTGAGGACTGCACTGGTTTCATTGCCTTTTATCAAGATTAATTTTAAACTAATAATTGAAAGAATTGATTTTTAATGGATTAAACTAAAATAATTATTTAAACTAATGGTGACTTCTAATTTAATTATCAACTACTGAATTTTTAAATCCTTTTGAAAGAAGATCTAGGGTGTTCGAATCCACCACTAACCTCATAACTAATCACATTCTGAATTTATTCAGACCTTTTGATTTGCAAACATTACAGTTAGAGTGACAGCACATCCCCTCTCAATTGATCAAGAAAAGTATAAGGGATCAAGCCCTGGGCATTTCGTATATCCGGTTCGTACGAATGATACACACTAAATTACGGTCGTGTAATCATTCGTCTTCCCTTAGTATAAGATATCTTAGGATTTAATTTCTAGTTATGTTAAAATCATTACATAAAACCTATATTAAAATTCTAACAAAAATTAACATAAGTGAGTTTAATTCCAATTTCCTAACACCTAAGACAGTGATAGAAATTCGATTGAAATCAAATTTTAACAATAAAATTTGTTGATAAAACAACCCTCTCATTATGCAATCAATGTCTTACAAATAAGAAATCTAAATAAATACTAAATAAGAACACAGTTACTAGGCTAAGGTTTCATCGAAACCCTAAAACGAAAAGTTAGTTTATCGTGAGGGAGGAGCACATCATCTTCATAGACAAAAACGATGGACTCATCTTCATGGCTTCCTTAATCTCCAAAGCTTCTTTTCTTCTTTAGATCCAAAAATTCTACATCTTTTATGGCCAAAAAGTCTTCTATTTATAAAAAGAGGGAGTCCATTCGGATTAGGGTTGTTGTAAACCCATTAGGACTCAAAATCCTATATTTCGTGCATAAATCTCCAGACAAAAACGCCGATCTACAATCAATCGCAAAGCAACTGCGATCGATTGCAGTCAGGAAGAAACTCTCTGCCACATATACAATGGATCGTAGTTGTTTTCATCAATCGGAGGCTCAGACCTGCGATCTATTGCAATTCTGCTATGATTTATCGCAAGGTATGGAATTTTTCTAAATTTCTCATTTCTTTTGATCTTCACATGCTTGGAGTTCTTTTGAGATTTTTGGAAGTCTTTAAATCTTGATTTTAACATTCTTTTCCTCCCATGAACTTGAAATCAATGAAGACAACCAACTACTGTAAAACAGTTTAAAAAGAATACTCTAATGGATTAACAAATGCAGTTTAAGGTGCATATATGTGTAACATCTAGCACCGATCAGAACATAACCAATATCGACATAAAGGATCGACCCTATTTTTTTTTGAGTATCGATCCTACACCATAAACCATAACAAAAAAAAAACTCATGTAAAATCATGTATCATGAAATTTAAGGTTAAAAATTACAAATACAATTATTATAATTTTTTTCCTTGAATTAATCATATATGCACTAATTTTAACAAATTCATTAAAGAAACACAAGAAACCCAAGAATAAGATTCTTCGATTAATAGCGTTCTTTCATGAGCGTGGTTGCTAGTCATTCTAGTGTTTGATCTGATTGGAACGAAACTCTCTTGTTTGGATGTGCGTATCAACTCAATGAGTTTTACACATGCATAAACATTCGAAAACCATTTCTACACAAAAAGAACACTTGTCGAATGAATCTCTCTGGTCAGGAATGGGGTGGGGACACAAATATCTTTTTGTCAAATGAGTTGAATGAAATAGTCCAAAAAGAAAAAAAAATACATATGTGTAGAGGCATTAAAAGAAAGTTTTTAGAACTTGGGTATCTGGGAAATAACCCTAAACTTGAGGGGTAATCTGGGAAAACCCCCAAATTCAACTATGCCTTGGATATTTCTGCGCGCGTGCCCACCTCTACAGGCTGCCGCATGTCCCTCTCTCCTCCTTCTGGTTAAGTTTAACCAATTCACGGTTAATATTTTTCTTATTTTTTGAAAACCAAGTTAGATTTATTAATCTTAAGGATGAGTGGATCTTAACAACGATTAATATGTTTTAAAAGTGACAAGTGGCAGCTTGTAGAGGTGTACATTTCGTAGGACACAACACGCGTGGGGAAGAAGTTATTTAGTTGCTTAAAAAAAATTGTAATAATTTTTATTAGAATATATTAACCTTGTATTGTAAACTATTACAAGATAATATATTTTATAGGACTCTATTTTGGGTAATTAGACTATACAATTTAATAACAATGATTTTTTGCACCTCATTCCTTATACTTATCTATAAGGAGCATCTATAGGTGAGACCTAGTAATATATACAAAAATGAAAATTAAAACACTTTAAATATTCATAAGAAAAATCTATTGGTGGATAACTTTAGTAGTCTTCAATTGTTATGATTTCATTATAATTAATAAATAAATTCAAATATATTATTTACCTATTTAAAGTCATTAATAATTATTTTAGTAAACTACTTAAAAGTTTTTTTTAATCCTATAAAATTAGGAGGGCCATAATAATTCTAACTAGTTAAATTATCTTTCAATAGTATAAATATAACGTGATATTATTTTTAGTCTCATCTTATTGAGGTCATAAAATTATAAATAATAATGATAATATTCAATTTAATCATATTGTATATTCTATTAATGACAAGTTAATACGTGCAATATGCACCTTTTACTAGTCAAATCAATATTTAAATGAAAAGTCATCGACAAGTGTGTCATGCTCGTGATTGATGAAGACTAAAGAAGATCAACTAAAGATCATATCACTTAGTAGTCTGGTAAGTGACCTAGATATCTAGTATGCCTTAGGAGGAATTGACTTAGAATATTTAATATACCTTAGGTGACTAGAGACTTGACCGTTTGAGGGATTTCCGGTCAAAAGTGCTTAAAATATGCAAATCTGTCCGTTTGAACCCATTCGAACAGACTCGAGTTCGTTCGGATGGTTGAGCATATTTCAGAATTCTAGTAGCTTGACTGGCACTCTGTTCGACAGTCCGTTTGAACGGATCCTAAGATCGTTCAAACGGACCCTGACTCGTTAGAACAATTAGCGCAAAAACATTTTCCTAATTGTTCTTAATTATATTTTTTGTATCCCTATATATTGGTTTGTTGTCCATAATGAACCTAAGAGTTTTAGAGAGTTGTGATAGCTAATTGAGATTATTAGGGTTTCTCAAACACATTGTCCTCTCATCTTTCACCTAGAGATTGCAAGTCATTGATTCTTCTTGTTTGCTTGTTTATTCCATATGATTGGAATTCAACTAGGGTTTGTTTATGGAACAACTATTAACCCGTTCTTGAAGAACAATTGGTCATTGTAATCCGAAGTCTTTGCAAATGAGATCGACCCGAGAAGGATCGTGGTTATTTGGTCGAAGGAATCCGAAGCCTTCATTGATAGAGATCGATCAAGAGATCGTGGTTGCTGATATCTAAGATAAGCACAGGCTACTACAATAGATTGTGAGACTTGCGGGTTCGTGATTGCATATCAAGGTGTGGAGGGTTGAAAACTAAGCATCGTTGTTGAGTCTGGTTGAGTACAGTTCGAATCTAGTAAGTATTTATTTGCTTTTACTCTTAGTGATATCTCTTTTAATCTTACATGTAAAATTCATTGTGTTGTGGTTTGCTTGTCTTTTTTGATTCCGTACTTTAATGTTTTTGTTTATCCTCCCTAAGTTAAATTTCTGCATAAATTAAAATTGGGTAGATAGACATTAGGAAGACCTAGCCACCCCCTTGGGTTTGTGAGTTTTCAACTTAAATATTATTTTTAGGTGTAGAGACCCGAATCTTTTTCATGTTTTTAGTGCATTGCATTAAGGGTATTTTAGTCTTTATAAGGTGTTAAAGTGTGAGTATTTATATCTAATTATGGTGATGTAAACTAGGCTAAATCAACTTGTAATGGATGGATGTCATAGCACATCCTAAACTTTAGGAAGCTCTAGTTTTAGCACCGTTTACTGGAATTGTGTGATTCTTGAACCATTAGAAAGGTGTTGGAACCCTCTTCGAGGTTCATGGTTAGTGTTTTTCCTCATTTTGAGTTTAAGTCAAGTCAATAGTGAGTTTTGTCTAATGGAATTACAGATCAGTCAACTTTGGGGATATTTTAGTTTATTAATTTAGTGGAAATTAGAAATTCTAAACGCCAGAAATGTTCGTTTTCGAGAGACGAATCCAACGCAAGTTGAATCGTCAAAATCCGATGAACGAGTAAAAAGTTATGGCCAAAACAGTAAAATGAGTCGAAATAGAGCATCGATCGCTCGGTCAGAAGCAGCGATCGATCGGTCCAAAACCGATCGATCGGTATCTATCGACTGGTCCAAAATTTTGTATGGGGAAATTTTCCAGAGAGTGTGTTTTTGACCGATCGCCCGGTCATAAACACCGATCGATCGGTAGGCAACCGATCGCTCGGTCATTACCACCGATCGCTCGGTCCTTCGTGTTTTTGCAGAATTTTAGTATGGGCTTTTTGGTCTTTTCGTTCTCAGACCTTGGAGCTATAAATAGGGGGTCCTACTCGAAATATTAAAATACTCCACCTAGTTCTAACCTAATTTGGCAAAAAGGGGGAGAAACCCTAGGGTTTTGAGAGAGGGTTTTCTTGGAGAAGAAGGAGGTTGCTAGAAGATTGAGAGGAAAGCTTGGAGATCGTCCTCAAAGCTTCTCCAAATCTCCTCGGGAGCATTTTGAATCCAAGGGAAAGATTCCTAAGGTCGATATACTATCCTAATCAACTTTATTTTAAGGTTTTGTGAATGTGAAGATGCTAGGAATGGTAGAAATAGATGTTTGATGCATTTTCCCTAATTTTCTATGAAGTAAGCTAATTATTGATGGAAATGTGGATGAAAATGTGGATTGGATGTGGATGGGAAATATATGGAGGATGGGAAATGTATGGAAGATGGGATTAATATGTGGATGTGAATAGTGAATTGATTGTATGGATGAAATATGGTTTGATGAATGCTTAAAAATATAGAGGAGAAATGGATTCATATTATGCGTACACAAGGTGTTTGTGAAAATGCTTAAAAGGATAAATGCTATTATACTCTTATGAAATGGTGGTAAATTGATTATGAATTGCAATATGGATTATGATAAGATATGTATATGTGAATGGTTTGTTAAGTATGTCTAATTATTTGCATGGAAATTGATAGTCGGGAAGGTAAGAACTTAGAGGAACATCTCTCAAACCGGGAATTCTCTAACTATTTGGTATGGGACAGTATAGTGGAGTTTCTATGGTGGGAGATCGAAATCTAAGCAATTACCAACTCGAATGTTAATTTCGACACTTAAGCACATAGGCACGTGTATGTTAAGATAAGAGTCTCACAAGTCACACGTGGCCCACAAGCATGAGCATGACATACGTATGACATTCTGCATAAGCATAAGCATAAGCATGACATGGTCCGTATCCGCCAAGAACGGCATGTCAACCATATGATTTCTAAGGCATGGTCCGTATCCGCTAAGAACGGCATGTCTCATTACTCTGTGATCTGAATAAGTGCATAACGCATGGTCCGTATCCGCCAAGAACGGCATGTCTCATTCTTGTATGATCTGAATAAGTGCATAAGCATAAGCGTAAGCATCTCACAAGCACGTGGTCTCATAAGCATAAGCAACTCATAAGTGTATTGTCTTCCAAGTCTAAGATTCTCACAAGTACACGAGTCAAGGTGATGATATGATGTATATGCGCACACGTTCTTCCGCACTCTGATTATGTTATTATGCTATTGGATATGTTTCTGACTAAGTGCAGGTACATTATTATTGTTGATTGGATTTTATATACACTGAGTACCTTTGTACTCAGCCGGACTTTTGTCTTGGCAGGTATAGAGTAGGAGTACACGGTGGAGCCGTGGGTTGAGGAAACATACATTGAGGAAGGAGGTGAAGGTGAGCCTTCTGAGGAGGGAGCCGGAGACTTGGGCGGCTACATCTCTTAGTTTACATTTCTTTTCATTTGAGAGAGTTTTGTAATTGACTTTTAGAGGATGTTGCTCAGTAGACTTCTTATTAGTTGTGTATCAGACTTGTTGGTTCATCGTGAGTTGTATATATAGACCTTAGACTTGTGCAGGCTGGATTGGGTTTATATATCGGAATTTTATTACTCTAATTTTTGGGAGACTCGTGTAGTAGCCTTGTATGCATGGTTTGTAAGCAGGTTTAAGTAATGTGGCGATTCCAAAGTCCTATTTTAGCCTTAGTAGGATTTTGGGGTCGTAACATTAGGGTTCACTGGAAATTTTACATCCAAACTCTAGAGCCTTCAATTCAATAAATCTCTGAGTTCAAACTATCTTCTTCCCTTGGATATATGCATTATAACAAACATCTCCAAAGCTTCTTTAACAATCTGCTCCAATGGATTACACAATGAGCCAAACACCAATTTATTCCTCAAGTTCCAAGCTTGCCAACAACATATAGCAAACAAGTCACACCAAATAACTTTATCAATATACCCTCCTTTTGATTTCCCCAAATCTAGCTTAAACCAACCAAACAAATCAACGATGAAGAACTCTACCTCTTCTTGGGGGAGACTCTTCTTGGGGAGAACAAGTATATTCCATATTGCTCTAGTTCGAGGACAATATCTAAGAGTATGGAGAGTATTCTCCACAAGTTGGTTACACCTAGAGCAACTCAAAATTGTCGTCATATGATGAATATGAATAACTCAGTTACTATTAGACAATATTCAGCCTTAGATTGCCAACCAACAAAATAATTTAATCTCCAAACGTCAGGGATATAGTGTACGCGTTTGGCGATAAAGTGGGTGAAATAAAATAAAGGAAAGGAAAATACTTTTTCATTTAAGGAAATTTTGGAAATAGTGGGTGTAAGCACCAATTTTTTACACCCTTGTCTAACCATGGTTAAGGCCTTTTAACCATGGTTACCCCCTGCCTTAATCCCCTAGGTAAGCCTCTAGTTAGTCTTAGGCCTCACCCTGAGACAAACCCTAGAAAAACCCTAGTACCAAACCCTAACCCCAGCTAAACCCTAGCTAAACCCTAGTTAGACCCTAGGACTCAACCCTAGTTAAACCCTAGTACAAATCCTATGTCAAAACCCTAGACCTAGGTAACCCTCATCCGAGCCCTAGCCTAGCCCTAGAGCCCTTTGGGCTTAAACCCTAAAATCCATGGCCTTTAGAGCCTGAACCCTTAACCTGGGCCCACAAGGCCCAAAAACCCTATGCCAAACCCTGTGTGTGCATGGGCCAGGCCCAAATCAAAGAAAATCTTAGTTTGGCGGTAGATGATCTACCGCCAATTAGTTTTTAGCCTATTTTTGTCATGGCGGTAGATCATTATATTTCATGCCCATTTTGACAATGGCGGTAGACCATCTACCGCCATTGTGTGATATTCGAGTTTATAGTCTGCGTACACCTCTTGTACACTCCACCTTCACTTCACAACCCTCACTCGACCTCCAGAGGGTCCAACCACCATCTCCCCCTTCTCTCTAATCCCTCTTAGGTCCCCTAGAGCTTCCTCTATAAAACCCAACTCCCACAACCGTAACCAGCATCCGAATACACCCAGGTGAAACCTTGTCCAAAAAACCAGAGCCTAAAACCCCTCTTGAAGCTTCTGTAAGCATCCCTAGGATCCTAGGAGTCCTCTGAGACCCCCTTGTTCGTGTAGCATCACTAGGGCGCACCACCTATGCACAAACCTCCATTTTGTAGCAAAGAAAATAGAGTACCAGGGTAGGGCCTCCCCTACCCTCCTTTTTTTTAATTTGAGCATTGCCTGTGAGCCCCTAGTCACCTCTAGGGGACATATTTTTGCTTACTGCTATTGTTTGCTTTTGGGTCAAACCTCACACAGGGTTGTCCCTTACCTTGTTCATAGGTAAGAGACACCCCTACGGGTATAGACCACTCTCCTAAGCTCATCAGACCACCACAGACCCACTGGGGGTCCCTCAGGTCATGAGGGAACCCCTGGTATCCCCTGTGCACAACCCCAATGGGCAAAATTCAGTTTTTAAGAAAAACCAGGAATGGTGGTAAACTCATTACCGCCATTCCTGGCCTTTACTGTTACAACTTGTTTTGGCCTATTTAGGTGGGCCCTGGTCCATGTCTAGGGCCCAGGTTGAACCCCTCTCATCTCCCTTGACTCACCCTGGTCCTTCCAGGGTGGCCCCATGGCATTAACCATGGTTATTATTCAAAAAAGTAGACCTTGTGCAGGTTGGCGGTAGATCTTCTACCGCCAATCTTGTTTTTGCCTATTTTGAGATTGGCGGTAGAACATCTACTGCCAATATGTGCTTACAGGTACAGTAGCTTTGGACCTTTGTGGCGCCCACTCCAGGCATCCCCTAGGGTCTACACCAGGCCCAAAATCTTCACTGAGTCCTCTCTTCACACCCATGGTTTCAGATCACCCAAGGTTAACCCCTAACCCTAGTTAACTGTGTGCAAAACCACGATTAAAACTTCTGTTTTAATGTCGGTAATCCCATTACCGATATTACCTTTGTTTTAATTCTGGGCTTTTTGCATGGGCCCAGGTCTAGTAGGAGGCCACTTTAAGCCCTGCCTAGCCCCTTGCGCCCACCTTGGACTTAACTATACCCTTAACTAGGGTTAAATGCACCTCTGATTAGCATTTAACCATGGTTAAGCACCCCTTAACCCCACAAATCTTGAAAAATAATTAAAAAATGATTAAAAATCAAACGGACCATAAAACTGACCTTGGCCCATTTTCCTAACCTGATTAGCAAACCTAATCACGGTTAGACTACCCTTAACCCCGGTTAGTAACCCTAACCGCGGTTACTTTTAGTTTGCGAACTACCGGGTCTAAAAACCTAGTCTACCGGACTTATCTTCGGCCTACCGGGCCCCGCCTTAGCCTACCAGGCTTAATCTCACATCCCCTTAACTGTGGTTAGTAATCCTAACCATGGTTAGTTTTGCCTAACCTCGGTTAGCAACCCTAACCCTGGCCAAACTCCGCCCTAGTTTATCTGACTACCCCTAAGTCTATCGGGCTTGTACCTTGCACTTGACCCTCCTCGGTCAATTAAAACCTAGTCTATCGGACTAGCCATATTAGCCACCCTTGGTGCACACACACACGCCCCTAGCCTCGGCACAGGCTCACGTGCCAGAACTACGCTCGATCTGATCTCACCCTGTGAGTACGTAGGCAACTCAACCCAGGTTCGACCCCATTTAGCTTTCCTTTCTTGGATTAGTGTTAACTTAAATACTCCGACATTTTAAACAAGATTAACTTTAATTGGCTTATACCTAGGGAGTACGAAACCGTTGTAAAACGGAAGTCTCGGGGTACCTAACACCTTCCCCGGACTTAACTGAACCCCTTACCCTGATCTTACTCGCAGACCAAGACCTTATCCAAACCCAGGGGACTTATCCCTTCTGAATGAATAGGTGGCGACTCTTAAACATAACCTTTCACACCCGTGAGGGTACAGGTACATACACCAATCCTTCCTCGTGAGTGTCATAGAAATCCGCACTCAAAGTGGGGGTGCATTTGGAGACCAGTGCTAAGAGAAGAGCCTGAAACTTCTGTTCTGCTAAATCCTCGTAGAAGTTCTAGAACTAAGGTTTCTAAAGATTTTGATCTTGATTTCATCACTTACAATGTGGAGGAAGAACTTGTCAGCTATGCTGGAGCTATGACATCAAACGATGCTACACTTGGAAAGCAATAGATGATGAAATGCATTCCATATTGTCCAACAACACTTGGACTTTAGTGGATCTTCCTCCTGGAAGCAGGACTATTGGATGTAAGTGGATCTTTAAGAAAAAGTTAAAACCTGATGGTATAGTTGATAAGTTCAATGCGAGGCTTGTTGCTAAGGGGTTTAGACAAAGAACGATTTTCGATTATTTCGACACATATGCCCCAGTAGCAAGGTTGACCACTATTCGATTGTTGATAGCTCTGGCTGCGATCAATGACTTTATCATCCACCAGATGGATGTCATGACCGCTTTTCTCAACGGTGATCTTGAAGAAGAGATATTTATGGATCAACTAGAAGGTTTTGTCATGCCAAAGAATCATAAGAAAGTATGTAAGTTGTTAAAGTCACTTTACGGTCTTAAATAAGCACCCAGACAGTGGCACGACAAATTTAGGAGGATTCTCCTCTCTAATGGCTATCAAATAAATAGTGGTGATATTTGTGTATACAACAAATTCAGAGAAAATTCTGGAGTTATCATTTGTCTATATGTTGACGATATGCTAATTTTTGGAACATATTTGGAAAATGTTATGAACACTAAAAGGTTTCTATCGTCGAATTTTGACATGAAGAATTTGGGCGAAGCTGATGTAATTCTGGGAATTAAGATCATTAGAAGTAACCAAGGAATTGCTCTATCTCAATCAAATTACATAGAGAAATTCCTCAGAAGATTTAATCATCAGTTCGATTGCTCCCCTGCCCCACTCCAGTTGATTCCTATATTAAGTTAAGTAAGAATGAAGGCAGAAGTGCATCTCAATTTGAATACTCTCAAATTATTGGCAGTCTCATGTATGTCATGCACTGCACAGGACCGGACATTGCCCAAGCAGTGGGCATATTGTGCAAACACACTAGTAATCCAAGGGAGACACATTGGATAACGCTTATCAGAGTACTGAGATACCTCAAGGGTACTTTGACTTATGAGATACATTTTGGGAGAATTCCAGTTGTACTTGAGGGTTACAGTGATGCAACTTGGAACTCATGTTCAGATGAGTCCACATCTGTAACGGCCTAGAGATTTACTTTGGGTGGAGGAGCCATATCATGGAAATCCAAGAAGCAGACATGCATTACTCATTCAACTATGGAATCTGAGTCATCGCCTTGTCATCTGCAGGTGAAAGGGTAGAATGGCTTAAAAGTGTATTGGTAGATGTACCAATATGGGGTACACCTGTATCAGCTATCACAATTTATTGTGACAACCAGGCTGCAATGCTCAAGGCATGCAACGAGAACCACAATCATGTGAGGGGTCTTATAACTGATGGCAAGATAGTTGTTCAGTATGTTAAGTCCAAAGAAAATTTGGTAGATCCTTTATCCAAGGGCCTTGGCACAGACTTTGTGATAAAAACTTTGGAGGGAATGGGACTAAAGCCTGTAAAATAGTTATATGAGATGGAAACCCAACCTGATAAGTCTCTCAGGTTCAATGGGACAAACAAGCCCATATGTAATAACTATTGAGCACTATCACTAAAGAAAGTATTTCTTTCTATCAATCTCTTTTGAGATGTGTCCCTTCCTTGTACGTGATAGATAGTGCATATCTTGTAGGCTGCCAACCTACAGATGATCTTGTGGTTATAAGTTGAGAATTATTAAGAATTCTCTTAATGAGTGTTATATGCCTTAAATGGTGGGAGTGTAACAAGAGCATTCTTGATAGACTCACCTTTCTGAGAGTAAGAAGTTCGTCACTTCTTATGAGTTGAAGCCTATCTCTAGAGCTCTTAATAAATTGGGATTGAAGCATGGACGTAAAAATGCTGAGTTGTTTGGTACAAATAACCTCTAAAAGGAATGCGTGTGCGACATATCCGTTTAGTCAGTTCGGGTTCATAGTTCAAGGTTCTATCCATTGTGTTCTTTGGCTATCTTTGGTTTGTTTGCACTAAGTGGAGGTTCAAGTCCAAAGACACCTTCATGTATGCACATGATATTCTTGAATGTCCATATATATTTTAAAAATAAAATCAAGTGGGGGTTTGTTGAATTTGATTTGATTTATAAAATAATATTTTACTCATAATATATTCTGATTTGAACGTGCCTATTTAGAGACTTCTAAGTATGTGACTTAGTATGTATGATTCATGGTACACCCAAGAGATTTGGACTGTTGGATTTAATTGTCCTTGTAAAACTAATGATTATGATGAAGGAACTTTAACTAATGTACAGATACATTGGATTTTAACTTTAAGATATTCCTTTAACCAATGTGAAGATACATTGGATATTGTCTTGAGACTTGAGACCTTTCTTTGTCCAACGTTTTTACCATAGTGTTTGTCTCTTTGGTTTTCTTATACCATAATGTATGGGTGTGTTCATGGGTGTGGGTTAATACCATAATCATGATCATGGTGCTTTAAAGCCAAACCGTGTGACTATTGGATTGCCTCAAAGCTTGGTCCCTTCACACTCTATAAATAGAGAAAGGGTAAGAGACTTGGAGAGATCATCCTTAGGCGCAGAAGCTCTGCTGATATGCCTCCAGATTAAGTAAATCTTATACCTGTGTTGCAGAGGTACTATAAGGCGGGTCCAAGTCATACTTTGAAGATTTTCTTATCCACTCTAATCTCTCTTGACCAACCATATCATATGACTGATCTTTCTTGGGACCAGACTATTTAGTTCGGACTTGTTTAATTGATCTAGACAGATTGTCTTTTTAGACAGACCTTAAGATTAATTTTTGACAATCCAAATGGATCGTCTCTTGACTAGACTAATTGGACTGACTATTTTGGATCCATCCTAACTGACTAGTATTTTGAGATAATTCGATCGGATCGTCAACTTTTTTGATCGGTTCTTAATTGGGCTAATCCATCAACCTGAAACTGCATATACAAAGGGGAGACTCTGGCGAATTTTGGACAATCTGCAACACTTTATATAATTTAATTTAAATAATTAAATTTAGAAGTATTTTGAATTAATCGGTAAAATAATTTAACCCGATTTTAAAATCTCATATTATGGGACGTTTTTATCGTGAGATTGAATTAATTTTATTGAAATTAATTTTGATGCAATAAAATTAAATTGGTTAATTTTATATATATGTGGTTAAATTTAAAGTATATAAAGAAATTCAATTTTAATTTAAAATTTATTTATTCGGGTATTCTAAAGGAGGTTGGGTATCGTCGTCTTCCGCCAAATAGTACAAACTTGTAGGGAAAGACCGGATGAATCCGAGCTGAGTTGAATCCCGGAGATAGAGCTGCCTTATCCTTTGCACAATGGGAGGCTTTGACTATCTTCAAGAAAGAATCTCTGAGTATCTCTCAGTTCGAGTGATTCGTTGTAATCCGAAGTCTTTGCGAATGAGATCGATTCGAAAAGGATCGTGGTTATTTGGTTGAAGGAATCTGGAGCCTTCATTGATGGAGATCGATCAAGAAATCGTGGTTGCCGATATCTAAGATAAGCATAGGCTACTACAATAGATTGTGAGACTTGCGGGTTCGTGATTGCATATCAAGGTGTGGAGGGCTGAAAACTGAGGATCGTTGTTGAGTCTGGTTGAGTATAGTTCGAGTCTAGTAAGTATTTGTTTGCTTTTACTCTTAGTGATATCTCTTTTACTCTTATACGTAAAAATCATTGTATTGTGGTTTGCTTATCTTTCTTGATTCCGTACTTTAATGTTTTTGTTTATCCTCTCTAAGTTAAATTTCTGCATACATTAAAATTGGGTAGATAGACATTAGGAAGACCTAGCCACCCCATTGAGTTTGTGAGTTTTCAACTTAAATATTATTTTTAGGGTTCACTAGAAATTTCACATCCAAACTCTAGAGCCTTCAATTCAATAAATCTCTGAGTTCAAACTATCTTATTCCCTTGGATATATGCATTGTAACAAACATTTCCAAACCTTTTTTAACAATTTGCTCCAATGGATTACACATTGTCGTCATATGATGAATATGAATAACTCAGTTACTATTAGAAAATATTCAGCCTTGGATTGCCAACCAACAAAATAATTTAATCTCTAAACGTCAGGGATATAGTGTGCGCGTTTGGCGATAAAGTGAGCTAAATAAAAAAAAGGAAAGGAAAATAAAAGACACTTAAAAATTAAAATTTATTGCAAAACAATCATCAAAGGATGGAGGAAGTTTTTGGGAGAAAGTTTGTCACTGTTGAGAAAGTGTAAGAAAATGAAAGTGTGTTTCTTGCACACCGAACGCAAAAAAGTGCAAGAAAACCAATTTTTTTAAGGGGGAAATATATTTACACCCTCTGAGGTATGACAAAAATACACACAGACTCCCTCGTTTTTCAGAAAATAGAGTAGGTACCCTAATGTTTCGAACTATCGACACTTACACCCCTTCCATCAGTTGACCGCCAGCCAACATGCTAAGAATTCCAAAAAAAACAAAGTTTACACCTTAATATGGTACTCATGATAAACAAAGTCAAATTTCCTTATTCCATATATATGAAACTTATCATTTTCCCCAAATCAATGAAAGTGAAACCCTATAATCGTTTGCAACAACCGACTTGATCTCGACTCTGACGACGATAACTCTTCTTCGACAACTGGCTGTAACGGCTAGTTTAGCATTCCAACGGCTATGAGGGGGGTATTTTTAGCATTTTTGGACTTTTTCACACGTTGACTGACAGGCAACTGATAGAAGAGGTGTAAGTGTCATTAGTTTGAAACATAAGGATACCTACTCTATGTTATGAAAATTGAGGAGGTCTATATATTTTCGTCAAACCTCAAGAGGTTTAAATGTATTTTCCCATTTCTTTTACTTTCCCTCACTTTCTCACCAAACGAACGCACACGATTTCCACAACACATCCCACTCAAATTGAATAACTGACCTTAAGGCCCTTTCGCTGCTCGATGAAGTGTTCAACTCAAAGGCTAAGATATATGCACAACTGAGCTGCCACTCTCGCTCTCGCAACTTTCTCTTCTCCCTACCATATCCGGATCAAAGATAACACGAGTAAAGGAGAATCAACCTTCTTGCTCAATGAGCTAGGAGCTTCACCCGAGGTATGTTAAATTCTTCATACATATCCGAAAAGTGAAGTTAGTTAGTATAAAGGAGTTTATGAAGATTAATCTCAATTAGGATCCTAATTGGTTTAGCTTTATCCACTTGGAGTTTCCAAACGGCAGGGATATACATATATATATATATATATATATATATATATATATATATAATGGGTAACAATTCACACACGCCCGGAACGAAGGCAATAACTTGTAATCTCTCGCCGCGCATTTGAGCTCAAAATCTATTTGTGTAAAACGGATAAAGTCTGAGAGATTGGCTTACAGCACTCCCTCTCTCTCTCTCCCTCTCAGCATCGGCAAACCAGAGGAGGAAGATGTTAGCAAACCCTAGCTTTAATGGCGTCCCTTCTCATTCGTCTACATTTCCGCATTCCTTTCGAAGCAGAAGTCTCCTCTCCCCCTTTCGCCCTACCTTCTGCCGTTCAGCTAAACCTGAGCTTTTCCCATTGCCTTCGCTTCTGTCAAGAAGGACAAAGAAGCTTCGGATTCGAGCTTTGTCCGAACCAAAAGACTCAGAAGCAACTGGTGAAGCTTTCAGTGGAGCACAGTACTTTCCGGAGCCGTACTCCGTCAAGATTCCCGTCGGTGATAGACATGTAAGTTGGAGCTTCTTGATTCATGTATTTGCTTTAATGGAGTATGATTTGTTGTTTTTCACTCGAGGGTGATTTTCTTTTTTTTGGTATTTCTTGTTTTGGAGGAGATTTTCTATTTTTATGCCGCGTTCTGATGATTTTTTGACTGAATTCTGAGTTTCAAGAAAGTTTCCATATTCTCATGAGAGGATTGAAGAAAACCATCTCATTTTTCTAGTTCTGGTGATTTCACAGTCTATTTTCGTGTTCTATGATGACTCCTCTCTCTTGGGTTTGTGTTGTTGTTCGTGTTTCATATTTTTCAACTGGTTGAGGCCTTGACTATTTGCTTATGATTTTTTTGGTATTTCTTGTGTTGGAGGAAATTTACTCCTCTCTCTCTTGGGATTGTGTTGTTGTTCGTGTTCCATATTCTCAGCTGGAGTTCGTTTCTCATTTCAAGTTCCAATGGGCATTTTCTTCACTCTCTGATTGTGTTAGCAAGGAAATTTGCTTTTAATTATGAGTCATGACATTTTTTAATCGTTTCCCCTTGACTAGATTTGCTTTGGGTTTCGATTTGTTTAAGTATTCTTAGTAAATCTGTTTTTGGTCGATTCTTTATTGAATTATGATTTGTACTTGGATCAAATTTTAGACTGAGGTATCCTCCTTCCAAATCATTGCCAGAAACACGCCTGCTAACTATGTACTATGTCTTGTTATACATCATTACAGATCTTGGTGGAGACAGGCCATATAGGGAGACAAGCTAGTGGTTCTGTTACGGTGACAGATGGTGAAACTGTAAGTATGAGTCTATTATCTTTGCAACCATGCTACAGTTCCATTCGTAGGAACCTGGTCGCGAGATAGATGTACATGGGCTGAATTCTCTAGTAAGATATTTATAATAGCACTGAATATTATTATTTAATTTTATATCCAAGCGTTTTTTGATGTTTCAACCTTATTTTAGTGAGGTGAGCTCCACATCCGTTAAAATATTAACTGTAGCATGCAAAGGCACATACACTGCATGTAGTGAGAATGTTTCTATGCACTTTTTTCTCTTACAGAAACTCATTAAATTTACAAATTCAGTATCTGTCACTCCAACCTCCAATCTAAGATTATATGAAAAAAAATAAAAATATGTAGAGGTGGGTTTCTGACTTAGTGGATTTTTTGGCCCGCAATTGAAATCTGGGTTTCAATAGAGCAGAATTTCGTTGATTAAGTTCTTCTGAGAGGAAGTGTTTGGACTTTTTCCCCAGGTTTCTTTTGCTAGCTTCTAAACTATGGTCCTCTAGAAGGTTAGCTTTAAGAGGTAAATCTGTTACATGGTCTAGTATGTTAAGCTATTAATTGCAAAGACGAGATATTGCATTTTCTGTGTTGGTGTTTAAGAATTTGGTTGACATCCCTATATTTGGTCCATTTGGACTAATGCGTTATATTCCGTAAATATCTTGCGCCATTTCCCGCTAATGGACAATTTCAAATCTGCAAAATTTCCTGCAAAACTGAAATTTGAACCTCGAGGGAAGGGATAGAAGTAGCCATTGACATTTTTGTCAACGATTCCCTTTAAATTGTAATGTAGTGCTTAACATTGGCCGGTAGGTGACACTGATTGTCATTCCTATAATAATCTAGAAAATTTGGTCATTAAGGGAAAGTTAAGTAGGCAACATTTAGCCTTCACTATGAGATGGCCTAAAGATTTACAACTTTTGTTAACTTTCATTTAGGAAACCCAAGTTTTTGAAAGAGAGTTTTTCTTCTTGTAGTGGATCATTCATTCATTCATTCTTTTCGCTAATTTTCCTTTCAATTGCTGGTTCCTCCTAAAATTTCCGCCTACATGTGGAGAGTTCTTTGTGATAAGATGACTGATAATTTGGTTTGTAGGAAAAAGTTTTTGGTTCACACGTGTTTTAAAATGGTGAAGGAGAAAGTAAAAAGAGGGAACAAGGATCTCTTTGGCAATACCGATAAAAAAAAAGGATGTCTTTGGCAACATTACGGAGAAGATGGCAAACATCCTAGCGGAGTTAGAGGCTATTGATCGAAAAGAGAAGGATGGATTTGTTACGGGCATTGTGGCCAAGAGTCGAATATACCTAAAAGAGGAATATCAAGGTCTACTAGTAGGCAAATGAATCAGTTGGAGGCAAAAGTCAAGGTTTAGATAGCTCAAAGAAGAATATAAAATTCAATATTTTTATTAGATGGCAAGTGCTAGAACAATCACATCTCAAAGTTAGAGAATGGGGCAGAGTGTGTAAAAGAAGAGGAGGTTAAAAAGTGGCCTTTTTTATTTTTATGAATAGGCAGAATAGCTGAATGAGGAAAGACATAGTTATAGGAAAAAGTTCAAGGGACCTGTGTTTGATATAATATCAAATGAGGAGAGGGATCAATTGGAAAGGTCCTTCGTAGAGAATGAAATTTGTGGGGCTTTAAAAGAGATGGAAGGTGATAAAGCCCTATGCTGGATGAGTTCATAATATCATTCTATAAAAAACGTTGGAAAATCATTGGGGCTGATCTTTTGAATGTGGAAGAAGAATTACATAGGAAAGGAACCTTTGATAAAGTTCTCGACATGCTTTTCATTGCTCTCATCTAAAGTCTGGGGGCTCTTAGGACCTAAAGATCATTGTCTAATCAGTTTAATGGGCAGTGGATATAAAATTCTGGCAAAATTACAAGGCTTAAATCAGTTATGAAATTGATTACTTCGCCTCCCCTTGATGGGATCTTAACAACAAATGAATATATGGACGCGAGAATCTGAAATGGAATTTAGAGTATAGTTTGCAAATCAAATATTGAAAAGGCTTACAATCATGTCAATTGGGAGTTTCGGGACTCAATGCTAAGTAGAATGGGCTTTGGGGTTAGACGGAGGAGTTGGATGAAAGTATGCTACGCTTTATTATTGTCGGCCCTATTTAACTGAAGCTTGTGGGGATTTTCAGGGGTGCTCAGCATTTGAGACCAGGAGTCCCCTTATCCCCTTTTCTTTTCATTATCGTCACCAAGTATTTGAGCAAGCTTTTAAGTAAAACAGAGGAATCAATCATTTAAGGCTATGCGCTGGGAAGAGAAAGTCTGACTGTATCACATTTGCAAGTCGATAATGATACTCTAGTTATGTGTGATGCATTCTCCTATTAGCTTGGATATCTTAGATATCTCCTTAGATATTTCAAAGCGTTGTCGAGGCTGAGAGTTGATCTCCGAAAAGTAAGATGTCCTAACTCCTATGTGGAGGAGGCATCGAATATTAAAATTTGGAGGAGCTAGCCATTGCTTGGGTTACGAGATTGATCATTTTCTGCAATGTTTTTGGGTATGCCCTTGGGGCCAAGTATTTATTTGCTTGAGCAAGCATTGCGAGATTGATCATTTTCCTGCAATGTATTTGGGTATGCCCCTGGGGGCCATCTTCAAAGCCAAGTCTGTAGGGGTGGGTATTGAGCCAAGCCTAGTAAATGAGCCAAGATTTTATCGACCTTTGACATTTTTTAGGGTTCAAGCTCGGCTCGTTTATAAACGAGCCAAACCAAGCATGAGCCGAGCCGAGTTTTTAACAAGCTTGATTAAATACGATTAATTTAATATAAAACTTATAATATATGATTAATTTAATAAAATAACTCTTTAATTAAAATATTTAAATTGTATTTTTACATATATTATTAATTTTTTATATTATATATCTAAATACTTATGATATTTTATTTATATTATATATATATATATATATATATTATATTTATGTATATTATTAATTTTATATATATTTAATATATTTATGTATTTTTAAACGAGCCGAGCTTTTAACGAGTCGAGTAGGAGGGTGTTTGAACTAAACGAGCCTAACAAACCTGTTCAAGCTTGTTTGATAAGCCACTCGAGCTGAGTCGATTTGAGTCAAGCTTTTATCGAGCCGAGGCTGAGCTTGGACAACTTGTGCCCACCCCTACAAGTCTGTGCCGGATCCGTTCTAGAAAGAGTAAATCGCCAATTGGCGGTTTGGAACTCCCATACTTTTGACCCAAGGGAGTAGAATTACGTTAACTAGCAATCCCACTTACTTCATGTTCCTCCTCACCATCTCAGTATCCATTGCTAAAGGCTCGAAAGAGCCCAAAAGGAGTTCTTACAGTGTAACAAAGTTCCGCATCTTTTTCAAAATGTCGTTAATAATTGGTGATTTTTTCGTCAAACGATTATTTCACGACTTAATCATGAATTTTGGAATAAATAATTCAACTTATTAACAAATCGCAAAAGTAAGAATTAAACATGAATTATTATTTTTACTTTTTTAGATAGTCACAAATAAATATCATATATATGTAATTTTGTCATTAATGATATTATTTTTCTGAAGTTTTCTTGATTTTCTGGACTTTTTTCCTGATTTGTCCCCAATTTTTCCATACCCGAATATTTCCCAAACTCTAGCTAGTGACTATGATTTCTTATGGAACGATAGGGAGGCTAGGTTTAGAATATCTATGGCGTACAAGATATATCGGCTGGTTATATATATCTAATTATCTATTACTGATATTTATCTTCTTGAATTATTTCATCTAATATCGTTAGAATATTGCGGTATTCGCAATATATACTAATTAGTTACCAATATCACAAAGTATCGGCAATAAATTGACTTTTTGTTTTTAGTATAAAACTACAATATGTTGGTAGACATATTGAAATGTCTACCGATATTAGAGATATTGAGGGATTTTTGCTTCTTCCTTGCTATTCCAAAAGTACATCTCATTCTCTTGGGTTCCTAGATCCACAAATGAGTTGGAAGATTCTTTGACAAAAGAAGGGGTCGTAAGGATTGAACTCATTGAAGTATTTAGCCGTGTTCTCCCTCCACTTCTCTCTCTCTTGTCTCTCCTTGTACTTCCTCCTTTCTATGAATAGGTGTCGTTTTTATTGATAAAAAAAATTAAAAGATTGGTTTTGTTGAACTCCTTATGGAATTGCGGGCATTTTTTTTTGAAATTATGACACATTCACCAAAATTGGGAAAGATTGGTATATTCTTTGTTCATGCTTTTCTTGTTCATTTATTGGCGAACCTGTTCTTGTATCTTTAATTATTATTAATATATAGATTATTTTACTAATATCACGTTATTTTGTGAAGGGCAAATTATTGGTTTCAGAAATTTTCGTGCAAAAAATTATTACTCTTGGAATTCATTGAAGTGATGTATCAATTCACTGAAGTGATGTTTCTGCAAGGTGGGAAGAATTAGAAATTTCAATAGAAATTCGCAGTTTCATGGGAAACTGAAATCATGGTCGTTGGTCAGTCTTCCTAATGTTCCTCGCTACTAAAATTTTAATTTCTTACGTGCAAAAGAGAAATGATTATGATACCAATGTGGATCCCAATTAGGGATACCATCCTCCAGTTGTCATCAAGGCTTTGTATGTCAACCAATAGCTTATATGTATGAAACTTCTAGTAGCAACCTTGCTGTCACAAGTTCAACAATCCCAGCTCACTTCCGGAAAAAAAAAATGTCAAAAGGTAAAAGGTCAACAACGCTTACATATTTCAAAGGCATGTCATTATCGTAGATGACAAATGTTGGTTGTGCTCAGTGTAGTCAAAATGTCACCTAGGCAACGCCTAGGTCACCGCCTCGCCTAGCTAGGACCCCTATCGCCTAGATCATGATTTAGGCGGGTACTCTTTAATTCTTATATAATATAAACAAAATAAATAAATTTTGGTCGCCTAGGGAACCCCCTATCGCTTAGGCGTTGCCTGAACGCCTTGACTACACTTGATGGGCTTGTGTACACACCCGAATTTATACCTCATGACATTTATGGAACTCCTTGTGGATGGTTGTAACTGAACTTTGATAACAATAGTTTGGAATTTGAGATTTTGAAATTATGACATACATTCACCAAAACTGGGATATTGTGAGAATAGACTTACTTGAGGTAGCAAAGAAATTTCAGGGTTCTGGGGTTTTTGATTGCTACCTCAACAACACCTTCATCGCTCTAGTTCCTAAGCTGGAAGCGGCCTGGGATATTCAACACTTTTGCCCCCATTAGCTTAATTGAGAGTTTATATAAAATCTTGACCACGTTGCTAGCTTCGAGGTTGAAATTGGTTATGGGAACTTTTATTTCTTTATCTCAAGGGACTTTTGTAGGAAGTCGTCAGATTCTCAATGAAGTGTTGATTGCTAATGAATGCCTGGATGAGAGGCTACGATTGAATCGCTTAGGTATTTTATGCAAAATCGATTTGGAAAAAGCCTACGATCATGTCAATTGGGAATTCCTGGAGGTTGGACTATGTGTTGGGCGAAATGGGTTTTGTGATCAAATGGATGAAAGCTTGCTACTCGAGAGTGTCTTTTTATGTTTTGATTAATGGTTGTCCAGCAGGTTTCTTCAAAAGTTCCAGGGGGTTGCGGTAAGGTGATCCGATATCTCCATTTCTTGTCATTATGATCAACGAGGCTTTGAATAGGATGTTCTCGAGAGCGGCATTGTTCGTTATTGAGGGCTTCTTACTAGGTAGGGAGGCCCTCTCGATCACTCGCCTTTAGTTCGCAGATGATACATTGATCTTCGACAATGCATCTTGTCGTCAAGTAACTTACCTCCATTGCATCTGTAGATGTTTCAAGGCAGTATTTGGGTTAAAGATAAACCTGTCCAAATGTGAGACGTTTGCGGTTGGGGAAATCCCACATTTGCCACAATTAGCCGAGTGCCTTGGGTGTACAATCAGATCTTTGCCTTTTTCTTACTTGGGCCTGACTTTGGGAGCTGGTCAGAAAGCAAAGGCAATTTAGCAACCAGTCGTAGATCGTTTCTCCAAAAGACTTGTGAGAAGGGAATCCATTCGCGTTCCGAAGGGGAACCGATTGACTCTTGTTAAGAGCTCTCTTTGTAGTCTATATGTCTATTTCATGTCTCTCTTCACCATTCTTGCGTCAATAACATCATTTAGTTTGGAGAAGCTTCAAAGAAAATTCTTGTGGAATGGGAAGATGGAGTCCAACAAGTACCGCTTGGTTAAGTGGAAGTCCATTTGTTGACCATTGGAATCAAGAGGTTTAGGAATTAAGCCGTTGGTCTCTTTTAGTATGGTACTATTAGGGAAGTGGGCTATTGAGATTTGTTGTAGAGAGGGAGAGACTTTGGAGACAAGTTATTGCTGCTAGATATGGGGTTAGGCCGGTTTGGAAATCTCGAGAGGTGTGGAGATTGTATGGGGTGAGCTGTTGGAAGGCCATTATGGGGATTCATGAAAGTTTTCCAATTTCCCTAGTTACCATGTAGGAGGTGTAAGGACGTGAAATTCTGGGAGGATTTATGGTGCGGTTTATCGCCCCTTAGGGAGGAGTTTAGTGCTTTGTTCTCTCTTTCCATAGAGAAGGATGCCTTGATGGCATCTAGTTTTGAGCTTGTGGGCGGTGGCGGTGTGTAATCTTAGACTTAGGCAGGCGCAATCTTAACAATTGGGGGTTGGAGGAATTAGTTTGTCTTTTGGGTAGATTCGAAAAGGTAGTCATTCATCCCCAGCTTAGGGATAGTTGTGCTTGGTCTTTGGACAACAAGGGTTAGTTTTCAGTGGGATCATTTGCTCTAGCAGTGTGGGATTTTCTTCTCTTATATCCTTACAAGGCTGTCTGGAAGACTAGAACCCATGAGTTTTGTCCAAGGTATCACTTTTTTTCTTTGGTTGGCATCCCTGGACAAAGTTATCACTTGTGATCATTTTAAAAAAGAGGGTGGAGGATGGCTACTTGTTGTTTCATGTGTTGTGAGTTGGAGGAGTCGGTGGATGACCTCTTGTTACATTTCCCTTTTGCGACGGAGGTATGGAATCATTTCCTTTTGCAATTTGGGGTGTGGCATGGGTCTTCTCATTTTCCTTTCAGGGTTTCTTATCCTATTGGCTATCGGCAAGGTTGGAAACTCCCATCTCTGTGTTGTGGGCATTCTTACCAGGAGTGGTACCGATTTGGAAGGAAAGGAACCAGAGAGTCTTTGATGGTGTAGCCTCTTCTCCCTAGAGGACGTGCGTGGCGATTAGCAGTTTGATCTCAGATTGTGGATTTACGAGGGGAGACCCCGAGGAGGTGGATTTATTTGTCTTAGGGTGATCCAGACATCCAGTAGCAGTCTTGGTCTTCTGTCTTTTTTATTATCTTACGATGTTCCCCTTCTTTTCTGTTTGCTCTCTTTTGCTTGTTTTGCCCCTGGGTTCATGCTTTTGTGACCCCTTGCGCTTTTTGAGCTGTTTGTATTGCTTCATTTTTCCATATATATTATGATTGCCTATGCTTTACTGATATTTTAAAAAATAGAAAAAGAAGAGAGAGATGCCATGTTTTCCTATATATGTCCGGTTGGCCAGGAGGAGTGATGCACTTAGGAGTGATGCACTTAGGACTGATGCCCTAGCACTTTCTAATGGATTGGAATTATTGAAGAATGTACTGAAGGGTCCACTTTAAACTGGAGAGGGTTCATAGCTCACGGACAAAGTGCATAGAGATAGAGGCTGTCACCGCTAGGAGGTGGTTTTTTCCCCAGTTGTAGGTGAAGCATATACTGTCCTTTCTTCCGGTCCAGTTGGACTAATTTATTGCAGTCCTGGGAAACACACGACATGGCTGATAAATGGAAACATATTGATGCTGAATGTGAATGTTGAGAACTGTGACATGTAATTGATGGCATACTTGTAGTATGCCTGTTCATCCATCCATTGCTCATTTTATTGTAAATTGTAACTTTATTTCCACTTGATTGAAAAAACTATTAGCAAGGGAGGTAGAAGATTTCATATATTCCATCCAGTGTTTATAAAGCGTATGAGGCTTACGCCACGAGGCTCGTGTCGGGGCGAGGCTTAAAGAAAACGCCTTAAGGCTCAACCATTAGACTTAAATCCCATGAGGCACACATGAGGCACATGCCTCATGCCTTGAAGCTCACTTTATGTATATGGCGTACATCTTATACATTAACTAAAATTAGGTTTCTACTTTCTAGTCACAAATGAGACTTAAAATGTCATTTTTTTTATTTGTTATTTTTTCAACTAATTTAAATAGTATTTCTTATGTTTACGCGTGCACCCACACAAACACACACAATGTACACGAATACAACTATATATATATAAATGTATCTCTCTCTCTCTATATATATATATATTATAATCTTTCATTCACAATTTGAAACCTATTGCAATTTTTCTAATATTTATTTATTTGTTAAAATGAGAGAGCATGAAACTTTCGTGTGAGGTTTACGCCTCACGCCTCAAGGCTTACGCCTTAGCGGCCTCACGCATCTTGTGATCCTAACGCCTTGCCTCATGCCTTCACGTTTTAAAACATTGATTCCATCTAAAGATAAGATTGTTTCTGATTATGAAACTTCCAAGCCTTCAATTCTTTATTGTTTCATCTAGTATGGACAACATTTTTTGCAATTTATGCACGTTGCATGTATTGCTTCATTAATTTTTCACCACTGTTCAGAGTTTCATTGATTAGTCAGAAATATTTGCATACAAGGAAAAAACCGATTTTATGTTGCTTCTTGTAGGTTGTCTACACATCTGTTTGTTTGGCTGATGTTCCAAGCGAGCCTTCTGATTTTTTCCCCCTCACAGTAAATTATCAAGAGCGTTTTTCTGCAGCTGGTCGGACTAGGTGTGTTTTACACTCTCACCTGCAATTCTTCAAGTTATTTTATTAAATACTATAAAGTGATTTTTTTTCTGCCTTTGATCTGACATCATTTCAGTGGAGGTTTTTTCAAACGAGAAGGGAGGGCAAAAGATCATGAGGTACTAGCAAATACCTATTATGAGGAGTTGTTTTAAATTTTTAATCCTAGTTGACAACTGAACCTGTCTTGGTAAATTTAGGCCATTCCGTCTAAGATCTTTTTCTTTCATGAGTTGCGATTGCTATTTCATTTATATGAGTTGTTTTGTGAAAAATATTAAGCTTGTGTTGGAATGGTTGGAAAAGTTTGTTTTGATGATTGATATAAACTGAAAGATAAGAGAGATGAATAGACGAAGAGGAGTAAAGAGGGGGGTGGGTGTTCTCCTTCCTTATCTTATGACTAAAAAGATAGTTCCATTGACAATAACACTCTTAAGTCTGTAAAATGGATGAGAAGACTAAAATGCCCCTAATATGAAGATAAATGCATAAATATCTATGTGGTTAACACACTCCTAGAAGTTGGAGAATTTATACAAATATATATAGGGAAATGCGTTGCGAATAGTTATTGTTCCATATGCCTGATGCAGCTTGGTGTGTTGTGGCATGCCTTCTAGCCCATTGACCCATGGATGATCTGTCCACCCCTTGGTTAGACCTGCATAATAAAGATTGCCTTCATCAGTGAATCAGAGTTTGCAAGTAAGACCATAAACTGGTCACAAGTTAAAGTCTTGATCTCAATCTCCTTATTGATAAATTTTCTTAGATGAAATTGCAATCTACCTTGATTTGCTTTCCTGCTCATGGAACATGAGATTTCTTGCAAAATACATGGCTATCGGATTGTTGCGAAACTACTGCATGAAGGCCAACTCCAATGATGGCTTTCAAATTACAGGCGAGGTTGAGAACTTGGATGCAATAAGTGGATCAATGGCTCAGGATACAGATACATATCAAGGCGATATGCTTTGGCATCGAGAAAAGTTAGAAAACACATGGTTACATCTGGGTACACCATGATACTCATGCCAAAGCTTTGTTTAATGCTAATCTGAGCCAGATTATGAATACAACTGAGACTCTAAAATTACACAATCACGTAACATATTAGTAATTACATACATGATAATGTAATAAAAACATTGGAAAATATGCAATATATATATCAAAGATCCTGTAAAGTACTGGCAAATTCTAAGTGATCTGACCCAAATAATACAACATTTAACTTAATATTTGAATGACAGACTTGAATTGCTAATTGGCCATTAATATAGGCCTAAAGTCTAATTATACTGTCATCCACAGATTTATAACTTCTTTTGTAATTGAGTATAATATTTCATTTTATTCTTTTTTATAAATATTTTTAAGAAATTACTTTATATATATATATATATATATATATATATATATATATATATCAAATTTACCCCCCAATTCATTCATATAAGAGATTTCTTTGTATTTATAGATCCTCCATGGATCTATGAATTACATTAGTCTTTTCTGAAACTATTATAATTTGTAAATTTTTTGGTGTATTAATAATTTTTTAAACTAAAAGTAGTAATTATTTTTGAAGTCTAGAAAATCTACAAAATCCACGAAATACAGATTTGCCATGAATTCCATAGATATTTCAAGAATTATTTATGGTGTCATATGAAGTTGGAAGGCAATCAGATTCAAACTGTTGGGGAACACACTGCATGCATGGTTGGACATGGATGGATAAGCATGCATGTTGGGAGAAGATTTAAGCGAAATCGGCTAAAGTAATTGATTTTTTTAAAATATTGGTTTTCCTTTGATGCTTCAAAAAGAAATCTTCAATATTTCTCAAAGCGGATAATAGCTCATAGTAGATCTATCATTGATTTATAATGATTCAAAATTTAAGCATTTTTTGCGAAATTAAAAATCAAGGAAAATGAAGAAGGTAACTGTAATTTAAATATTCAATCTTCAAAATTGTTACATAGGTCTTGAAAGGGTTGGCCACTGTTCCTTTTTTAAATGGACAGAAGGTGTATTTTTGAAGAAAAAATGATAAACAAACTATGTTGGGGTTTCATATCGTTACTGTGTGTTGTAATGTATCGGTCAAGTCTCTGTCCACCAATATGTTACACTAAATCTCAATACTTGCAATATGGATACATATCAATCTCCTGTACCATTTTTCATGAGGTATGAACTACAGCTCTATGCTCTACATCGAGACTACAGTGAGCTACCAGTGGCCGCTTCTTACTCCTTTAAGCCACAACTTTGCCTCTCCGCAGGCATAATACCCAATAGTAGACCTTTTATTTAAGGTACTTGTGTAATCAATATACGAGTGCTTCTATCATGAAGGATACCTGTTTCAAAGATGCGGAATGGTGAAAAAAACTAGATTTTGGGAAGATGAACTGTATGCAATTGGTATGCTTTGTGATGTTTGCCCCATGCCTTTCTGGATTAGTCCTAATCAAGTTTTTAACTGTGGGCCATTACTCTAAAAGAAGATGATGAGAGATCATTTGATGCCCGACATTTGGAAAAATCTTCTTGAGGGAAAAAATTGGTATGCAGCTTCCTTCTCAAGTAGTTGTTGAATTTTTTTTATCCCTTTGGATAGAGTAGACGCCTGGATTTGGAAATTAGACCTGAATGGTGGCCTTTTTGTTGGCTCATCACATGAATCTTTGGGTAAACTGAGTAAGTAGAATCCCTCATTTGGACACACGTGAATGCGATTTGACAATGGATCAACCCAATCGTCATGGAGTGACAATGCCGAATAGGTGCAGCCTGTGCAAGACTTATTAAGAGTGTGATACTCTTCTCTTAATCTATTGTTCTTTTGTTAAGAGAGGATTAGAACTTCTCTTTGCCTCTGTTGAATGGTGTGGATTTTTCTCAGAGAGATCAAGGATGTGTAAGGGGAAAAGCATCCCTCAAGAGAAAACAAGATTACAAGTCCCTATATATAATGACCTTTTATCTTTTGATGATTCTACCCTTTTTGAATCCTTGAACTCCTTCAAAATGGCCGACCATTCAATAATAGACCAACCAATGTCACTGCTTGTCCTTTGGATCATTTCAATCGAAGCCTTCAAATATCCTATGATTGCGCTTCTTCTATAAACCCCAACTGACTACACAGTAAAACATCTTCCAAAGTATCATATCTATTTCTCTAAATGGACTACTAGGCCAATCGATAGCACAGAAAAGCAGGAATTTTTGCATGTTAGTTGAGTTTTGTTTAGGGTATCAAGAATTAATGAGACACATTGATACACTCGTATTTCGAACCATGCTTGTTACGATGTACCTGTTATATGACATCAGAAGATTGTTTTGACTTACAAGGTGGTGTCATTTTGTGCCACTTGATCTCAGCTTTTGTTTTCGACATGCTTTGTTAATTTGTTCAGAATTTCCACTTAATTATCTGAAAAGATAGTTTATAATATATCTACAAGATAAGCTATAGTAACACCACTGCTTGACTATAGTGATGTATCAAAAATCTTTTAGAGGTAATGATCATATGATTCGATCGGTTTTTACTTTCCGAAAATATTTAGTGGCTATGGATTCATAATATAAGAGTAATCTCTTTTTATACTTTGGATGTCTCTAAAATGAACTGTGTTTGTTGCATGTAGGTTCTTATTTGTAGATTGATTGATAGGCCCTTGCGCCCGACTATACTTAAAGGCTTCTATCATGAAACACAGATTCTGTCTTGGGTACAGCCTTCCTGTGTTCCCCTTCAACTGTTTCATTGCTTATAATATGTTACTTTTGGTGTTTAAGTGCGGGGCAGCGGAGATTTGTTTAGTGTATTGTAATCTTTAGTGTTCTTGCACGTGTGGAGTCCACTTTGCATGCAGCTGCTTTTGCGAGCTCCACTTCAATTAGGACACTATATTTAGATCTGAAATTTATGACATGCTAGGGTTTGAGATACATGACCATTTAGTCAAATAACTTCAGCACTAGGTGGTAGTCTCCTGTTCTCATTCTCTATTAATGTCAGTCAATGAGCATGAATTTCTTTGTCTTTAATCTACGTACTTTTCTTCATGAGAGTTACTTCTGTCTATCCACTCAAGATATTTGTTCTCGTTTTAATTTAAGCATTAATCAACCATTCTAGAGGATGCTTTAGGTATCTATAATGGCTGCACTTATTTTGTTAGACTGTTAAAGGCTTGATGATTCCTCTATATGCATGCAATGGACCCAGCTTCTAAACTCTAGTTTCGGTATAAACTTCGGTCCCTCTGGAAGTGAAACATTACAAGGAAGTTTGAGAAACTTCTCGTTAAAACTAAGGAAACATTATGAAAAAGTCTGAACTCTAGGATGAAATTTTGGGAAATGATAATTTAACATCATTTCACACCCAAGACTCATTTGTAACATAATAACCATTTAAATTAGGAAAAGTGAGATTAATATCACGCCTGAAACCCTAAATGTCAAAACTCTTTTTTGCCTTAAGTCACAACGTAGCTTGAATTCATCGAGGATATAACCCTGATTTAATTGTGGTGAGTATCATCATCGCTCGAGCCTTAGCTTTGGTAGATGCGTACCTGATCAAGGGGTTCACTCAATGCGTTGCCAATCTCTCAAGGACGAAGCTTCATGCTGCACAATGTTTTTTGTTGTTGTTTGTTTAATTTTAATTTTTTAACGAAAAATAGTTTAAACTTAAACCTTATTCATGAAAATACTATCTAGTTATTAATTATGCAGCTAAGAGCCTAGGATATATCATACAAAATTGCATTTATGTTCATACGAGATTATCTATCCTATTCTTTTATTTAAACTTTTATGTTTTAGGTAAAATAATTGTCTTTATCCTATAAATGAATTAACTTTTATGTTTTTAGGTAAAATAATTGTCTTTATCCTGTAAATAAATTTTTAATGAGAAAATAATTTAAAAATACATAAAAACAACTGGATATTCCTTTTGCTTTGTTTTAATTTTTTGCCTTTTGAATTAAACAATAATAACTATAATTTAAATAACAACATAAATAAATGAATATTTGACACTCAAAATAGGTTAGTTGTTTCTTTTAACCGACTAGAGTTTCTTTTAACTGACCGGAATTCTTAGTCAAAATTATTCCACTGTTGTATGTAACAACTAACAAGTGACCCATCACATATCTGATTCAATACCATAGCTGACCTCGTATTGATTGACATTCTTTAATAAGCGAATATTAACCAATGTTGATTTTGCAAAATTAATATGGAGTCCACATGGGCCAATAGGTGACTCTCAAATGGAATTTCTTTAGTCGTTTTAGGAGATATTCCCCTTATACTAATGATTTTATTTTGAAAAAAGTATTTGATTAACAATAACTTAATTTTTCGAATAGGACTTACTTAACCAAGTTGTAGTAGGGCCAACCTTAATAACATTTAAACAACTTCAAATATAAACATGGAGATCATTAACTGTTATTATAGATTAAATTTTAATTTTTTAATGTATAATTAAATATTCTTAACCAATCAAGTTGTAGATCAGGGAAACTTAACAATTTATATATATCATTCAACACTATTAAGGATCAAAATAAAGGAGAATTGAGATTTGTGTTGCCAGCCGCAAATATTTGGGATAAGGCATTGACTATGATGCTGGGTTTTCTCCAATATTTCCAATTTTTCATCACAAAAACCACATGGTGATTTCTTGTTGGGCTGGTGAATCTGACACATTTTGGCCTATGTCAATGGAAATATGTAAAAGTTTAAATACATGATCGTGCTTGATGTAGATGGTACACCGTCCATGGAAGTGGGGAGTGGTTTTTGCCTTCTGAATGATTATGGTTTGGTTGGGTTTGGAAGTTGGAACAATCTATCTACATATTATTTAATTGCTTCTTCGAATTGTATCACCTGCTTCCTTAGGTGTACCAAGAGTTCTAGTTTCTTTGGGATACCTTTTCTTATATTTTGACCAAAGAATGCCATATGGTCCTTTCACTGCTTTCGGATTAGGCACCTAACTGCTGTCAAATGTGTAAATATATCTTTAATGCATTCTGGTTTAAGTGTTCATCAGCTGCTAATCAATTGGTTCTCGCAAAATGTGTTTCTGTTTACTGTTACCTGTCCTGAATCTTGATAACCATTGCTTGGCCGATGATAGCACATTACAGATCCTTACTTTTCTTTTCTTTTGAGATTTTGGACATATTCTACTTCTTGGAAAGAAAATAGCTATTTTATATACATCACTGAAAGATAATTAGAGTTTGGAAAAATTATGTAGTTTTGACATGGAGACGTTTTGTTTGTCCTCGTCAGATGTGGATAGGAAGTATCAGGCACAATATCAAAATAATGTACTTAAACAAGCTAATATATATGACAATCTTACAAATGAAATATAGATAACAGTTGAAAGCTAGAGACATGATAAATTATATGATCATCTGAAAAAGAGTGTTGGCATGTGTCTGACACATGAGTGCAAAATGTGATAACTCTTTCAAGTTTCATAATATGGCATGTTCTTTTTCGTGGATGAGCATATGGCTGGTTTGGCAGATGCCTCTTTGACCTTGCCAAAAAAGGGTTGGAATATCACATATGATATTTAGATCCCATAACATCATGATTCATGATCCAACAGAAGATATGGCTCTTAGTAGGGGTGTCAACGGGCTACGGGCCCCGGTCCGACTAAATAATTGGCAGGCTTGGGCTTGGAGTCGTAGGCCCAAGGCCCGTTATAGTATTCTTCTAAGCGTGCTTGGCCCGGTTCAACAAGGCCAATTTAAAACCCCCAAAACAAGCCTTTTTCTCTCTTGACTCCTTAGGCAGGCTTGGCCTGAGTCTGGCCAAGACCAATTAATAAACTGGCTGGCCTGGACCGCCATGTTTATTAATTGGGGCTAGTCACTGCCCCCCTGGGTCTGTTGAGACCCACTAGTTCTTGGTACACTAGAATAGTAGAATAGGATTCCGGTTACCAACCCCAAATAGTTGGATACGGTGTAAAGAAAAAGAATAAGCATTGTTATCCAACAGCCTAGGCAAGTCATTAGGAGAACACTAGGGTATAGTAAATATCTACATCTTGATTACAAAATGTCAGCTGGTTGGTTAGCCTCCCTAGAACATGAATTAGCTTGAATTCAACGATGGCAACAAGGCCTGGATGTTAATAACAATAGAAAATGTAATGTCCTTGTTGATAATTGGAAACAAATAGTGGAAGTGTATATTCATAGTTAGCTAGATAGCCTAGACATGAAGACGAGTGTTGTGTTAGACACTGGCACAACGCCGGTCTTGATATGCAAAGAAACTGTCACACGGACACACTTATAGAATTACTTTAATGTTGTAAACTTGTAATATATATATATATATATATATATATACTTGTTAACGTTCACTCAGTTGGTGAACTTGGTAACCTTCACCGTACTTTTTTACCCTTGTATTAATTATCAATATCACTAAAGTAAAGGGTAGTTTAGTCTTTTTACAAGGGACCATTCATTAAATGTAACTTGGTTACCTTCACCATACTTTTTTTACCCTTGTATCAATTATCAATATCACTAAAGTAAAGGGTAGTTTAGTCTTTTTATGGGGACCCATAGTTGTCAAGGTGACCAGGCGACAAATCCCATGGACGCCTGAGGTGCCCGAGGTGTCACCTGATGAACTTTTTGTTTGCAGAAATTTCCCCTAATATGAGATCTATGTATGATGCATTTTCTTTTATAAGAGACCATACATTCACATAAATTACACCATTGACAAGATGCACTTTGATAGAATCATTGTTAGAGATAGTTCTAAGAATAATAAAAGGGGATTTTAAGTGTTGGAAAAAATTGGAGTAAAAATTATGTCTACAATGATTGTTGAAAGAGGGGAGAGAGGAATTGTGAGGGATAAAAAAATAGACAGGCCAACAGGAAAGAGAGAGATAGAGAGAGAGAGGAGAGGAGATGAGGAAGAATATAAGACTGAATAAAAAGTAGAAAAATAGACCGACAATCAAATGTGACGTTGAATAAGGGAGAAAGAAGAGAGGGGGGAGAGGGAGGTGTCGTACCCTAAGTAACCAGAGCGGAAGCGAGAGCGCGGGAGCATCAAATTTCAATTTAGGTTTGGGTCGAGAGCGCCTCCGGAGCGCTGACATATATATATATATATATATATATATATATAAGATTTTATTTTTTTTGGTGTCAAATGTTGGAAGAGTTAAAAGTTCCAAACAGCAGTTAAATATTTTTTTTATAAAATTAAGGTTGGATTATAAACCTTAAGGATTAGTGAATTTTAACCATAGTTAATAGTGGCTAATACTTAATAGAGACATGTGTTAGGGGACACCTGTGTCGGTGCGATTGAACTCTCCATGAGTTCAATCATGATTGGATGTGATTCGACGGTCATAGAATAGGATAAAAGAAAAGAATAAAAAAACTTAAGTTTAAAAAGTGTTAAACTATTAGCTATTGACCGGTCAAGGACCCACTTGCCATTAAAAATAGGGGCACAAATGTAAATTTATACAAAGAAAAGAAGAGACCCACTTGACATTAAAATAGGGCATAAGTGTAAATTTACACAAAGGAAATAAGAGAACTCGTTCATCTTCTTCCAACGAACTCTACTTCCGAAGAACTTGAGTTGCAGGTTTTAAAACCCTGTTATTAGTGTCGTTAAACCAGAGATTTTGCACTCTAAATCGACGATTGCGCTCTACTAACTCTTCAACCGCGCTCTACATACTCTGCAACTGCGCTCCGATGGCGATTCCACTCTCAAACCGTGAGAGCAAGGTTTGAGAGTGGGAGCGGACACTAATGTTGACGGTTTGGGTTGCTAAGGTCGTACCTCTTACTCTCATTTCTTTCTTTTTATCGATTATACTCAAGATAAGTAATAAAAATAATATTGATAAATAAAATATATTACTATAGGGTTTGCACATATTTAAATTATAAAAGGGGTAAAAGACCCCTTTAAATATGAGTTTACGAGAGTTTTGGGGGTCTTAAAAGGAATTTGAGGCATTTAAAGACTTTTAATTTGTTATTGGGCTGCCTAAGCTAGATGTAATTTAACAACCATGAAAAAAAAAACAAATGAGGACTATACGGTTCACCCATAAATAGAGGGAGAGAAACTAATTGATCCACCTATTGAGAGAGAGAACAAGTTAACATGAAAGAAATATACTTGACACCGTTCATCACTTCTTTTTTATTCTATCTGCAAACTTTTTTTGTTGGATATAGAAATCCTAAGATATTATATTGTAAAAGACATGAAAAGTATACTTCTTTTTTATTCTATCTGCAAACTTTTTTTGTTGGATATAGAAATCCTAAGATATTATATTGTAAAAGACATGAAAAGTATATAAAATAACATATTTTTTTGTTTACCGCACAATCATATTCAAATAAAATAAATTTTTATATTCTTAAACAATACTAATATTACATAGATCAGATTTTTAAGAATGACCGCCTGAGGCTAGGCCTTTAACAACTATGAGGGGACCATTCAATAAATGTAAGAGAGATAAAATATAGTTTGACTTTTTTTGTACTTTCTCTCTCTTATTTAATGAATTGTCTCCTATGAAAATATCAAAAAACCCTTATATCTAATAAAATGGTATTCGACGCATAGTAAAACAATCTGGTGAAGGTTCCAAGTTCACTTGTCTTGGTGAAGGTTAACATTCCGCTATATATATTTATATAATTTTATGATAAAACTACTGTGTTAGAATATCTTTGCCTCTTTGGATAGTATATTCATGTAATAATTATATAAATTGTACCTAAATGCAATCAAAAGATAAGGAGCAACAGAGATTTGATTTCAATAGCGAGTTTATAAGACATGTTGCTATTTTATTAAAGATGGAGTTTCTTTGCCAATGGATTGTTTTATATCCTGAGAGGACGATGTTTCCTTTCTAATTAGTTGAGCTTCAGATCTTTGATGCCTTGTAACATGTTATGCTGTTAATTGAGCTTGATCATCAAAGTGTCATCTTCCAAATTTCGTGCTTATGTTTTTGATAGGAGATTATAATTGTCTTGCTAGCTGCACCTCTTATTTTTGCTAAGAACCTGTAGTATCACCTCATTGTCTTGATTGCTCCATATCTTATTTCACTAAGAACCTCTACCATCAACTCACACCTATAGGTTTTGAGCTATGATGGTATTCACTCTCCTGATTCTTTGGCTGTCACAGCAGCTGGAATTGCATTGTAAGTTGGTTCAAGTTCTTTCTAGTTTGTGTTTAATTTATGACCCTAATGTATGATAATATATTCAAGATGGCATCTATTCTTACGCTTAATCATTTAAAATTACTGCAGAGCTCTTTCAGAAGTGCCAAATTCTAAAACAATTGCAGGAGTTCGAATTGGTCTGGTTGGTGATAACTTTATTGTGAATCCAACTACCAAACAGATGAAAGATTCAAAGTTGGACTTACTACTTGCTGGCACAGACAATGCAATATTGATGATAGAGGTTTACTTCTCGTCCTTATTTTATCTTTTGAAGTTCATGATTCATCTATCCATTTTGCGTTATTTTATACCCCAAAGAACATGAAGATGTGAATAGTGACATGAATTTATCTTCATTTTCTACTTGAAAACTTCTTAGCCTGAATTAATGTCAATGGTTTTTCCTTGTTTATCATGAACATAGGCTCTTATTAATTAATCACTTTTTGTTGCTAATGTCTTTTCTATGTTCCTTTACACGCCATGACTAAAATGCTGATTATTTTAGTAGAATATGCTACAATTCCAAAATATTTATTTTCACTTTTAAGCTATGGTTTAAGAACTTGCTGAAACTGTTAGGTAATGGCTTCACAAGACCACGTACCATTGCACTACTGATTACCCCCCCTAAATTTATATATAACTTGTGAAACAGCATTATGTAATGGAATTTCTGTCACATAACGGCCGTTATATGACGTGTAAGTCATCCGAATTCAAGTAGTGTTAAAAAATCCAGTCTTAGCCTGTCTCCTTCTTTAGTGCACAGTAATTTCCAAATAAAAATGGGAGCACTAGCTGAAAGTAGAGAATAAGCTGTTCGATGCTGAAGTGCCTGAACAAGAAGGTTATTAGATACTGGTCTACCATGCCTCTTCCATCTCATACATGGGTATCCATGGATATGGCATCATAGGTTGCTATGGCATATGTCTTTTTATTTTATTTTATTGTAGGCCATGTAGATGACATCAGTATATACTCTCTGGTTTAAACAAGTGTTGCAAATGAGTATATATTCACATATATGGATACCGCTACAGTCAATTTGGGAAATGACATTATGTTACAAAGTGTTACCAAGATTAACTTGCTTAAAAGTTGAAAGTTGGAAAGTATTGATCAAAGTTGTTAACACATCAACTTGGAGATTCATGTTGAGATGTATGTACATGACTATACTTTTGTTTCCCTCTATTAATTTATCCTAAATAGGTGTTTTCATTGTATATTTTCTTTTCGAATTGTTGTACTTCATGTGGGTCTCTTCTCTTGACGTTAATCTCTCAAATGCCCTATTTGTATCTATAATCAACATTTACCTAATTCATCCAATTCATGTTGCTTAAGTTACATATGAATAAATTCAGATGCTCTAGGTATTGCTACACATAAATACTAAATGTGTCTCTACTATGCTTATGCACATTCTTATCAATATATATATATATATATATATATATATAGATGTTCGCCTAATAAGTGGGCTTGGTGCTCTATTTAGGACGACTTCTTGGAGCATGTTTTTCATTTTTCTTCTCCTACTACGTAGCTTATATTTTGTTTCGATTTGTTTTTCCTTTTTTTCTCTTGTATTTTGTCTGTGTAGTGTGTTCACTCCTTTTTCTCTTAATCTATTCATTGATATCTCTTACCGATAAAAATGAAAAAAATGGGCGCCTAATGTGTGGTCCCTATATTGAACATGTTACCCTCACATATATCATTTGATTAATCTCTCAACCCAACTCTCTTGTGCTCCTCTGTGTGTACCTATATAGAAGCTCTGCTTATATATGTAACATTTGTGGCGTGTATGTGGATTATGTTAATTATATGTAATTAGTATTTTACTATATTTCAGATAACAAAATTTCATGGGGCTTTTAAACTAAAAGCGGTTGTCGTGTGCATGTGAGTTGGGTATGTCAAGCTACGAGCCAAGTTTGGAAGGGTCCCCAAGATTGAGTCTAAATTTGATGAAATTCTTTTGAACCTTAATATGGGCTGATGAAACTAGAGGGCTGTAGGACAAAGAACATGTACAAGTCTTAAAGAAAGTATTCAACAGTTATTTCAACATTAGGAAGGTTTTATTACATGTTGCAAATTGTATTCATTAGTTAGTAATCTGTATATTTTATAATTTTCAACTTTTCATATGCTTTATTGCATGTGTACAGCAGTGGTACAACCCGACAATGGTATTTTTTATTTAAAGGTATTAAGACATGGGTATCAGTGCATCTTAAGTTCCAGGTAACATATGTTGGATGTTGACATAACCATTGTTTGACGATGTCCTTGAGGTTGGGATGTAAAGTTACATTAATGAGAGGTAGCAGAGTAGATTTCAACTAAACCAACATCTCTATTCTTTTGTAAGTGGTTGTACTGTATATTATCTTTTATCATAGACATATATGATATAATTAGGCCAAAAAGTTCCTGTGACCTCCCAATAATTGACCATAACACCTTTAACGGAATATGTTCATGTCGATGTAGATTTTCCTTATTTACGTGCCCTCAATTCCCTATGGCCTTTAATATCCACCTAAATGCTTCTCAAAGGTTGGTTAATGAATTGAGCCATTAAAACACAAGGTGTTAAGTTCAGCCTCTCCTCAAGCTCCTGAGAATTCCTTGAAATTACCAAGTGCTCTATTCTGCTTAAAAATTGGTCCACTTGTTTCATCACCTCCATCCCACAATGTTTGCAAAGCAATTACCCCAATGTCTAAAGAAGGAAAGTAGAGTCTCAGTTATGGTCCAACAGGTTCTAAAGTGAACCTCACACATTTAGAGCGAGGGGACCGACCGCAAATTGTAAATAGATAGGGGCCTCTGGGTGTATATATATAAAAGTATATCACTCCCATAACTTTATTTTTTCCCATGAAGAAAATTAGCAGTTAATTTTATATTTCAACATTGGCAATTGTTTAAGTCCTTTCACAAAATCCAAAATCATGCTCATCTCCACCATGACAGAAAACTCGAGGCATCTATGCATGACCCACAAGGATTGTTCCTTGTGTGTGTTGTGGTTTGCTGCCATAAGCGTTCCCCATACGTGACACAAGTTGGGGTCACTGACTCTATGAGTATCTTGCTCACCTGGTGAATCCACACCCTAAATGTTGATTGCCTGGACTCATTAGTCAAGGCAATTTTCCGAGTGTGAGTATCCATGGGGTGGGCCAAACATTCACGGAGTTGGTGAGCCCCAATGTATCACTGATCAGACTACTTTTGAGGTGTGGGTTCACCACAAGGTCCACATATTCATGGGGTCTGGGATTATATGTGTGTGTTAGGATTGTCAAGTCCTGTTTTATGATTTTCAAGGTCAAACTGAGTCTTTTGCGGCTATGCCCTAAGCTTTGGATTTGCTTCTGTTTGCCCTCAATAATTAATGGAACTGAGGTGTTGGATTTGGGATGTTTGTAATTGCTACTAGCTAAGTTTTCAAGCTGTCATCAATATATGTGACCTTTTCAACGATAAAAAATAAATTATATGTGACCTATTTCCTTACAGGGCTATTGTAATTTTCTTCCGGAGGAAAAGTTACTGCAGGCTGTGGAGGTTGGGCAGGTAGTTTTTTTAATATTATTTAAATCATCGTTCTAATTTCTTATAGACGTGTTTCAATTTTGGTTTTTTGGTATTACAGTGTTTCAATTTATGTTTTTTTTGATCTTGTTTTTATTTGAAGAGGTTGGTGACTCTGTGCTACATTACTTGTTTTTAGGACTATATGTTTTTGTGGGATTCTCTCATTTGCTACTGCTTGATATACATGTCTTGTTTTTCTGGTGAAATTTTATTTTTCTTCAATATACCGGTTCCAAAAAGTATAATCTTACTGGTTTGTTCATATGCACTTGTATCTTCTCCTACCTTCTATTTTTGTTTGTATGTTTCTTACCCATGGATGAGTTAAGGGTCGGATTGGATGCTCTGATATCATTGTATTTCTAGAATGTAGGTATATTAAAAAAACATAAGAAAAACATGATCAAAGCGGCCATGTCTATCAGTTGAAGTTGAAAGATTGCAAACCCAAAATCAAATAGTAGGAATATGACCAGTGAACACTTTTGCAAAAGTTGGATCTATTAATGGCTTGAACTTACTTCTTATTTTATAGCACATGCAGGGTTGTTTCATCCTTCTGTGAATCTTCTCTTCTTATTTACTCTTAAGCCATTAACTTACTACAAATAATACCATGATTGCTAGAACAATATAAGGGGGCTAGGTAGAAAAGGTGTCAAGAATCTCTTGTATCACTCCTAGTCCCCAACTTTTTCTTCCCTCTGGATTCTCACGGGTGAGATTGGTGGGATTGATTTCAGACAGCATCATGGGGTTTAGCATCATCCTGTTGCACAAATGGATCATAACCCTAAAGAAGCGGGTCTTGGTTCGCATCAGGGGCAAACATCATTTGATTTATTTTCTCATTTAACAAAAGAATTTTATCATTGTTCCATGCTTTTATGTAGCTGTTTAACCACATCTTTTCCTTGTCAAAAGTTATGGGTAATTAAAAAATAGTAGGCAACACTTGGAGTAAATAACCTATATCTCCCATTTAAAAAATCTCTGATTGACGGTATAAGTCTAGCTCTGGACACTTTTACGAGGAAATCTTGTAAGAAGGAAAAATGACTAGTAGATTGTGGTGGCCAGACAGGTGTTGAGGCTGAGTAGAGCTTCATGATGCATGTTGCTTCTATGTACTCTGGCTTAAGTTATTTATCTATTTGAACGTTGGTGTTATGTCTATGGAGATGTATTTGATTATCTGGCAGCATTTCACTTGTCATGTAATCTTATTTTTCACAAGCCTGCCCTACATATGGAAGTGGATAGGCATGTTATGACTTATGAGAACTAAGTTGGTACCAAGGACATCTCTACCTTGCTCATGAAATCCGAGGACCATTTGGCAGATACTGTAGTCGGTTAGGACACATTTAAGCAACCTAAGCATGGTTGATAACTTGATATCATTGCTTTCTTGCCCTAAAGTTGGATATAACTGTTTTTGTTGCCAATAGTTTTATGAAGGTAGGTAACCTTGTGTATCCAAGCGTTTATCCTAAACTTTTTCATTCATTTCCATGTGTATCACGTATGCTCAATAGTCAATACTTATCTTATTTTCGACGGACCAATCCGCTGATTGATACCAATACTCTAAATCATGGATTTATCTGAAGACCTAACATAACTTCAAGCAGCAAAGAATGTATCTCAAATCTTAACTGCCCATGTCTGCCCTTACAGAAAAATATGGAATCATCTGCAAACTGGATGTGGGTAATGGTTGGACCACATTGCTACAAAGGAGCTTGAAGGCTAATTTGAGTAGGGAATATCAGTTGGAGGGAAAAATCAAGTGACTATTGATAAATGAAGGCAATAAGAACACGAATTACTTTCAAATATTAGAAAAAGGATTTACAACATTTCGAGACTATAAGTCAACAAAGTCTAGGATTGCAAATGACCGGGAGGTCGATTCCGTTCCTAATGATTTTGCTCGTTTGGACCAGATTTTTGTCTCATCCGGTTCACCAAATAGTCAAGTTTGGCATCGGTGCAATCGATGTTTTCGCCATTCGATAATTCTTGAAGGCCCTTACCAACTTTGGTACTGATAAATATACATGCAATTTCGTCTAGAGAACCCTTCTTAGCTCCAGAGTTTCCTTTTTTATTGGAGAGCATTGCTAGACAAAATGAATACAGTGGTCCACCTAATTAGCTAGAGCTAAGAGGTGACTAATGCCTACATTATCTTCCTAGTGACTAATACCTAACATTTGCTAGAGCCAAGAGGTGACCACCTAATTAGCAGTTAGCACAAGAAGAGTCAGTGAACCACAACCTTTTGGATTGTGAAATCTCAAGTAGAGTTTGGAAATTGAAATTCTTTCTTGTGCTATTTTGGAGTAGATTAGGTCATTCCAAGATCTTTTCTTGATCTCTTTTGGCACTTTCTGGAAATGGAGTATTATGGAGGATGGCACCTTTCTAGATATGCTGGAGTACTTTTAAGGATAGAAACTCTTGTATATTTGAGGACAAGTTTGAGACCCTCAAGTAAATGAGAGCAATACTTTGATGCTGCTAGTTCTTTGACCTTCGTTTCTTAAGGACTGCAAGGATTTTCTCCCAAGAAGCATCCAGGGAGGGTGAGGGTCCGGTGGATCCCTCTTGTTTATTTAATAAAAAAGTTTACACCCGAGTTGGGGGGAATGAAGCCTTACCCCTATCAAAAAACTTAATACATATGAAATTCTAAAAAAAAATCTGATGTTGTGTAATCCAACTCTGTCCAGAAAAATAACTCAAGGAAATTAAGGTAGCCTCTCTTTTCTCTAAGTGGATTGGCCTAATTCATGGCCACTTGCGGCTACATGGCCACTTGCGGCTATCTTATTGCTTCCTCGATAGCTATTTTCTTCTTGTTTTATTACATGGATGCCCCCTTTTATTCCTTATGAATTATCCTTATCTAAAAAGGGACTTGATAAAAAAATATTAATAATGTTGAGTTTGTTTTCCTATTTCTTGCCGTAATGGATTTTCCTGTTTTATGCAAGTCAGATATGATTATTTGATTTTCATTAGTGTTATTAGCTTTTTTTTTTTCATGTTCCAAGGCATTGTCAATCATACTTGAAGAGTTAGTGCTCATTTTACAAGTTTCTAATCTTCTAAACTCATATCATGCAACAATGATAGCAAACATATCTACATGATAGTGTGTAACCTCTTTCCTGTTCACATACCAGGATGCAGTACGAGCAATTTGCAATGAGGTGGAGGCTTTGGTTAAGAAGTGTGGAAAACCGAAAATGCTTGAAGCAATCAAGTTACCTCCTCCTGAACTATATAGGCATGTTGAAGTATGGTTTATGTCTTGGCTTTTTATTTGAACAAATAATAATAATTTTTTTCTTGAATTAGTCATCCATTCAATTTGGATTTCTACTCTATAGTGAGTGTTTTGATTCTAGTTATTCCATGTAAATACAAAGTTTGTATCAATAGCATACTTTTCTACATACTTTGCACTATTTGATTACTGGAATTTGGAAAATCTACAGCAGAAACTGTTGTAATGGGCCTAATAAATAAGTCATTACTATTTATTGTTCTTATTGTCTAATATCCTATTTTTTTGGGCTAATGGTAAACACAACACACACATAGGCCAAAACACTCACACACACACATGGACCAACAGAATGTTGCCCAACACATCTTACCAAAAGAACCTATCTCTTGGTAAGAGGGAGGACCTTTAAATAGTTTCAAGTCTAATATCTTTATTACTTATAAGCTTTGATGTACTTAAGGGCATTTATGTCATTTCATCTCATTAGTAATATAGAAAGGATGTCTGGAGGGAATGGAGATATTTTCTGTGGAAAGTATTTTAGAGAAAGAAAAATTATAATCTTCTCTCTAGGAGGTCAATATTTATAATACAGCTTACAGATAGAATAAGGAAAGATCCTATACAAGAAGAATAAGTAAAGATCCTATACGGTCAATCAATATTTACAACACTCCCTCTCAAGCTAGAGAGTATATATCTATAACTCCCAGCTTGCTACAAATTGAGTCGGTGGCAGTCTATGGTAGAGTTGTGGTGAAGATATCTACAAGTCGACTACCAGAAGGTACAAAAGGAGTAGTAATGTCTTTGGACTGTACTTTAAACCGAACGAAATGACAATCAACTTCAATATGCTTGGTTCATTCATGGAAGACTGAATTGTTGACAATATGAATAGCTGCTTGATTGTCACAACAGAGAGGTGTTGGTCCATGTATTGGAATCCCAAACTCTTGTAGAAGGGTTCTTAACCAAGTTAGCTCGCAAGTGGTATGAGCCATGACTCAATATTCTGCCTTAGCACTAGAGCGAGCTACAATTGACTGCTTCTTGCTTTTCTAAGTCACGGGATTACCTCCTATAAAGGTACAATAGCTAGTAGTAAATTTGCGATCTGTATGTCCTGCCCAATCAGTGTCAGTATATCCCTCAAGTCGAAGATGTCCAGATGAAAGATAAAGAAGGCCACGTCCTAGAGCATTCTTGAGATATTTCAAGATGCGTATGACTGCATCCATATGAGCTACTCTAGGATTGGTCATAAATTGACTCATAACACTAACTGCATATGAAATCACAAGCCGAGTAATAGTTAGGTAAATGAGTTACCCACAAGTCTTTGATACATCTCTGGATCATCAACCAAGTCACCCTCATCTGACATCAATTTCAGATTGATATCCATAGGAGTAACTACAGGTTTAGAGCCAAGATAACCTGTATCTTTCAGTATATCAAGAGTATACTTCCTCTGAATCGATAAAAAAAAAATACTTCCTCTGAGATAAATTAATGCATGCCTTAGATCTTGCAACCTCAATACCAAGAACATAACGAAGCTTACCCAGATCTTTAGTGAGAAAACTGGAACCAAGATGACAAATTAAGATCTGGATACCTTCCCTATCACGTCCAGTTATGATAATATCATCCACATGGACAACTAGAATTACAATAGCATTTTTTGTCTTTTTAAAAAACACTGAGTGATGAGTGTGGCTCTGAGTCATGCCATGAGTGACCACTGCCTTACTGAATTTTCCAAACTAAGATTGGGGGGACTGTTTAAGTCCATAGATAGATTTCTGAAGATGACAAACACACTTTCCTTTGGATTCAAACCCAGGTGGTTGAGCCATATACACAGTTCAACTGTTCAACAAGATCACTATGTAGAAAGACATTTTTGACATAGAGCTGATGAAGGGACCAATCCAGATTCGTAGCAAGAGAGATGATAACACGAACAAAATTCAACTTAGCCACTAGAGAGAGTCTCGGTGTAATCAATGCTATAAGTCTGAGTAGATCCCTTGGCGACAAGATGGGCCTTCAATCGATCAACAGTACCATCGGGATTTTGTTTGACTGTGAAGACCCAATGACCGTCAATTAAATAAACCTCGTAATAGTTACAATTCTGTAGAATAGGGACTAGTATGGGGTGTCGAACCACAGAGGACTGCGCTGGTTTCGTTGCCTTTTTCTCCAGATTAATTCTAATTCAATGAGTGACAAGATTGATTGATTGATTGATTTTAACTTAATTAAACTATTAGATTTTATTTAACCTAATTAAACTAAGAGCTTTTGGTCATATATCAGTAAGAGAAGATCTAGGGTGTTTTAATCCACCACTAGCCTTATAATTAAATCATAATATATTTATTCAGGTTTCTCAAGCATAAACAATAGAGATGAGATCGACTACAAGTCTTAACTCATCAAAACAAGAATGATTCAATGGATCAAACTCTAGGCATATCCTATCTTCGGTAGCACGAGTGATACACACTAAACTAGGGTTGTGACATCACTCGTCTTCCCTAAGCATAAAATATCATATAATCTGATTCTTCGACAATAAAAACCATTGCATAAAATCCATATCAACAATCACAGAAAGAAGATATGAATGAATTCAATCTCAACATAATAAAACCTAAGACAAGGATAAGATCATATTGAAACTGAGTCTAAACTCAAGTAACCTCTCATTATGCAATCATTGTTTATACAAGAAATAAAACCTAAATAATATATAAGGGACACAATTACTTGGCTAGAGTTTCATCTAAACCCTAGAAAAAGAAGTTAGTTCATAGTGAGAGTAAGGAACACCGTTTTCGATGAAGAACACGAAGAATGCGAATGATCCATCCTCCAACCTTCAAAGATCTCCATAGCCTTCTCTCCTTCAAATCTCCCAAAATTCAAAACCTTTTGCATGGTAGGAGGCTTTTCTTTTCATAGAGAGAGTCTCAGTGAAATATATCTTTAGAAACATCCAAAACGGGCTCAAAGAGGGTTTTTCCGCACTTTTCAATTCAACCAAAACGGTGTCTTCCGATTGATCGGCCAAAAGAGCGCCGATCGATCGGTGGGTATGGAATCAGACCGAACTTTCTTCACGGAAGTTGTAGATCTTTTTGAGAGGGTCGATTTGATATATTAGGGCCAATATTTGGGCTACGGTCAATGAGTTATGCCCCATACACCAAACAGGGGTTGTTTTGCATTTCTAACTCCTCTTTGGCTCGGATCTTTACTCGGTTTCGATTCACAGGAAACTTTAAAGCTTGTAAATTCTTATTTTAGTCTTCTTTTCCTCGTATGAACTTGAAAACAATAAACATACTCAAGTGAAGTAACGTAGTGGATAAAAGGACTCAACAGAATTAACAAATGCAGTTTAAGGTGCATAAATGTGTAATAATTAGCACCGATCACCCAACGACACCCAACAATCTGAGCGCCAGTAGGCTTGAGAACAAGATCCTAAGTATGATTCAATGCCAAGGCACACATTTCTTCTTTCATAGCAGTCTGCCAGCCAGGGTGTGAAAGAGCTTCCCTGTAGGACTTCGAAATAACAAGAGATGACAGAGACGTAGAAAAAGCTTGAAAGGAAGATGATAAATGATCATAAGAAACAATATTAGAAATAGGATGAGTAGTGCAAGTACGGATACCCTTACGAACTACAATGGGCAGATCAAAATCCAAGGCAGAATGAGGAGGTGGATCTGTAGATGCCAAAAGAGATTGTGTGGGCGATAGAGTAGCATGAAGAGGAAGTGTGACCGGAGCTGCAGCCTGGGAACAACGAACATATATATACGAAATAGGAGGATGACCGGGAGTACTAGTAGGCTAAACAAGATCAGAAACCAGATGTTCCTGTAACTGATTACCCTTGGGATAGAAAAGGGATTTTTATCATTGAAAAGGAGATTTACCTTGTAGAACGCGAGAGGGCATTCTATTAAAAAGATAAGTAGATGTAGGAACAACACCCCCCCAAAAAATCTTTGGAACCTGCATCTGGATGACAAGGGCACGAGCTATAGCAAGAATGAGACCGTTCTTTCGTTCGGCAATTCCATTTTGTTGTGAGGTAGTGACACAAGATGTTTGATGTATTATGCCTTTAGATTCAAGAAATTGCTTAAAATAACTAACTCTATATTCTTGAGCATTGTCAGTGCGAAAGACTAACAATTTTACATTGAATTGGTTAGAAATTTCAGCATAAAAAGTTTGAAAAACATTAAACAATTAAGAACGATCCTGAACCACATACACCCAAGTCAAACGAGAATAATCATCAATAAAAATGACAAAATATCAGGCACCATATAAACTAGTGGTCCGAGATGGTCCCCAGATATCAGAATGAACAAGGGCAAAAAGTTGTGAAGAAGGTGTATCGGTACGGAGAGGAAAAGAAACTCTACGGTGCTTACTAAGCTCACAAGTTTCACAAGTAATGTTAGAGAAAGCAGGTAAGGAAGAAATTAAGTGCCGAAGATTTGCGGAAGATGGGTGTCCAAGCCGACAGTCCCACTGATAAAGAGAAGCAGCGGAATGAAGAGCAGAAGAAACAGACGGGGCAGATGGCTGAAAGTAGTAGAGCCCATTCTTCTCATATTCCCCATCAATCGTCCTCTTCGTCTTTAAATCCTGAAATTCACAATAAGAATGATAGAATGTCACAGAATAGTTGAAAGATTGAGTAAATTTGTGAATTGGCAACAAGTTAAAGGGGAAGTGAGGCAAGTATAAAACAGATGAAAAAATGAGACTAGAAGAGTAAAAAGTTCAATCCCTTGAACATTAGTTTTAGTCCCATTATCAATAGTGGGAAGGAGATGATGGACAGAGTACATTAGAAAGAAGGGACAAGTTACCTGTCATATGGTCAGAAGCCCCAAAATCAAGAATCCAAGATGAAGTGAAAGAGGAAAGGAGACATGTGTTACCTGACGAGACCAAATTGGCTGTGGAAGTGGAAGAAGCATTGGCGCGCCGAAGAATAGAATCATACTCTGTCTTGGAAAGAAGAATCTGAAAACGATCCTTGTTGTCTAATTTATCACCCATGATAAAGAAAGAGCAAAACTGTAATATCAGAAACTTTAATGGACAAGCCTTAATTTCTGGAAACTTTGGGTGTCAAAAGGCAATGTGCAGAACCTATGGGGTCAATCTGTAATTTCAGAAACTTTGGGGGCAAACTGTAAATTCTAAAACCTGTGGGGTCAGTCTGTAATTTCCAGAAACTTTGTTTCTAAAAACAAACCAGCTTGCTGGAGAAGCACTGAATGCAATGACTTTGTGAGAAGTACTTGAGTACCCTGCAATAATTTTGTGGGAAGCACCGAAACAAACCCCTACAAACCGATCTTTTGTGAGAAGCACCGAAACAAACCCCTACCGATCTCTTGTGAGAAGCACCGAAGGATTTGTTTATAAAAACAAACTGCTTGCTGGAGAAGTAGCACCCCTCTTGCGATGAACAGAGAAGCACTTGGATGATCCGAGATACCGAGATGCCGAGATGATCAAGAAGTATCGAGAGCTTGCCGAGGGTATGTATCGAGATGATCAAGAAAGAAAAAAAATGGCCTAGGGTTCTCTAAACCCTAGATCAAGAGAAAAAAAAGTTAGGGTTTAGAGAGCCTGCTCTGATACCATGTGGAAAGTATTCAAAGAAAGAAAAGTTATATTCTTCTCTTTAGGTGGTCAATATTTATAATACAACTTACAAGATGAATAAGGAAATATCCTATACAAGAAGAATAAGGAAAGATCCTATATGGTCAATCAATATTTAGAGATTTTCCTTCCATTCCCTTTCTTCTCTCCCTCTCTTTTCTATTTCTTTCATCTCCAACCCTAGTTTTCAACTTGGTATCAAAGCAAAAAAGCATCCTACAAAGCAATAGAAGGGATCAGAAGACCGAAGGAACTGAGGGTACAAATTGATGTCATTTGATCGTACAGCTGGCGTCAACAACAGTACTGGCCCCTCAGGTCATCCCCCAATCTTTTTTAGGGTTTAGAGAAGCCTATTTTTGAGGAATTTTAGTATTTTTCTAGGAATTTTCAAAGGTGTTTCAATGGTCCTATACCCACTTGTTTGATTCCTCGGAAAAAAAATTAGTTTCTTGATTAATCATGTGGATGGAGCTTTAGGGCTGGTACGAGAGGATGATCAGCCACACTGGGATTGAGACACGGCCTAGACTCTTGAGGGTGCCTCACTTCATCCCATGGCGGATCATAGGATGATTACGAGTCATCCCCTAGCCTTCGAATCCTTTTCAGTTGGCTAGTGCAAACCCCTCCACTATAGATGTTGGGGCTGGCCTCACACATGTCCGTCTACGAAGATGTTTATTGGAAGTAGGGGGAAAATTGGGCGTATCATTGGATGTGTGGTGGAGCCTAATGTTTTTAACCCATGATATTATATATGAGTCTGAGAATTTAATAGTTTATGTCCTGGTAGCTACATTCTATGCAACCTTATATTTTATGTGGATTTCTTTTCCTTAGAGCTGCTAAGGAGATTTGGGACTCTGCTGCACAGACTTATTCCCAGGCATTTAATATTGCATGTGTTTACTAGTTGCGTCAAGAGATTGCTCATTTTAGATAGGATGGCAAACCCTTGGCTATTTTGCTCGCCTTCGTGCTATGTGCGAGGAGTTCAATCATTATCTGATGTTTTAGTTTGTGTGCTGCTAATGGTGAACAATATTGGCTTTGTGGATCAGAACAGATATTTAAGTTCTTAGCTAGTTTGAACTTAAATTTTGAACCGTCTCAAGTTCAAATTCTGAGTACTGATGAGCTGCCATCACTGAGTCAAGTTTATGCCCTTGTTCAGGGTAAAGAGATTAGATAGAATGCCATTAATGTTCCTGCTAATAATTTAGAGAGCTCAGCCCTAGCTACAACAACACAGTTACAAAAGGGGGGAAATAAATGTCCTCGTAAGCCGAAGGGAGTTATGAGTTAAGAGAAGGACAAACTCAACTGTCATCATTGTGGGAGATCGAGACACACTAAGGAGACGACAATCATCTATTGCACATAGTGTTTCATCGACGAGTTTTACATCATCTGGGCTACTTCCTTTCACCTAGTCTTCTATTTAGGGAGATGTTGACAATTCTTCAGGATGAACATGAGAGCCTTTGACACCTATTTGCTTAGTCAGTCCACTCTTCCCCATCATTCACCCATCTTGCCTAGTTAGGTATTAGTACTTCCGTTTCTGCTTCTGCACATCATGTTTCTTCTTAACCTTCATCTAGCTACTCCTGGATTATTGATTCAGCCATTCAGGAGCCTTTGATCATATGTCTAGACCATTCTCTCTTTTTTCTTCATATAATTCGAGTCTTTAGTAATGTTAAAGTCAAGGTTGTTGATGGTTATCTTTTTCCAGTATCTGAAAAGGAAACTATTGTCTCTTAATCTCCACTTGTCTTCTGTTCTCAACGTACCTGATTTTTCATCTAATCTTCTTTCTGTTAGTAGCTTGATCATGACATTAAATTGCAATGTAACTTTTTTCCTTTGCATTGTGAATTTTAGGATCCGGGGACCCAACGACAGGTTGGCAGTGGAAGTGCAGTTGATGGTCTCTACCTCTTAGATCCTGCTCTAGCTTCTCCTCGTGCACTCCAGTCTAGTAGTAGTGGTAATAAAGACCAACTTTTTCTTTGGCATAACCGACTGGATCATTTGTCTTTTCAGTCTTTAAAACTAGTTTTTTAAAGTTTGTTTACATCTGTCTGCCTACTAGGTTTATTGTGTGAACTAGCGAAACATTGTCGCGTCTCTTTTCCTCCTAGTAATAAAAAAACTCAGTTTCCTTTTGGTATCGTGCATTCTGTTGTGTGATGTCCTTCCTCTACTTTGTCTATATCTGGCTTTCGCTAATTTTATTTCGTTTGTGGATGATTGCACTTGGTATACTTGGATTTACCTGATGAAAACCAGGGATAAAGTTCCTCACAGAATTCGTCTTTCATAAGATGGTAAAAACTCATGTTGAAGGAAGATCAAACTGTTTAGATTTGACAATGGACGAGAGTATCTAGAAGGACAATAATAATCAAACCTAGCAGAGCATGGAGTAGTTCATCAGAATAATTATTTCCACACTCCAGAACAAAATGTAGTAGCTGAGAGAAAAAATAACGTCTTCTAGAGGTAGCTATAAGTCTATGGTTGAGTATGAAGATCGAGAAGAGGTATTGGTCTGACGCAGTATTTACTGCAACATATCTTATCCATCATATGCTGTCAAGGGTGTTGTCCCTTAAATCCCCACATCAATTGTTGCTTCTAGAGCGTCCTGTCTTTAGTCTTGTTATTAAAGTTTTTGTTTGTGCCTATTTTGTTTACATTTTGGGTTCAAATCGTTTTAAATTGGATCCTAAGTTAGTCAAATGTCTATTTTGTTGGGCATATATGCCCTCGAAAGCCAATATAAGACTTTTCTATGTTGATTAGAGAAGCATTACATTCGCACAACCAACTATATAGGGTATTTATAATAATTATTGTTTCATTTGATGATGACATAAAGTTACATAGGTAACATTGTAGGAAAATCATGCAAAGGTTGCGAGAAGATATGATTTTCCAGTTTTTTGTAAACCTAATATTGTTCGAAGCCTCTAGAGTATTGGTTGGGCGCTGTACTTCATCATGGCTTGCACATGTGTAGTTCTATAAGATAGTGTGATGAATCTCATTCACAGAGAGTGTTGACTCTTGACTAACATGTGAGTATATCTAGTAAATACATTATACTGAACGGGGTCACTAGTGGATATTCTATGGAATACGCTGTCAGATTGTATTAGGGTTAACTCCATTTGACACCTGAGAGGTTAACATCTTCTCAAACATCTATCTATATGGCTTTGATGTGCCAATCGGCAATGTCCAATACATAGGACTAACTCCGGGTACGTTGGGTCATGTACACAGTGTTTGGATAAGTGTGTAAACACTCAATAAGGAATCCACTACTCCTTAATTGGAGATAATGATATCAAGATGATACTTGTTGAATTGAACTTAAAATCTAGTACTGGTGCTTTTCGGTAAAATGGTCTTTATCGAAGTTGATATTTTCAGTATAGAAAAGTATATGTATATGTCAATTCTTTTCTAATGTTTCTTCGAAAGTGTTTTGGAAGTTCAGTTCAATGAAAAAGTATTCATGAGAAAGAGTTTTATTCATAAGCTAGGGACTAGACAGTGGACTTGTTCTAATCCCGGGAGCTTATATGTGATATTGGATTGTGGAAGGATGTATTTGTAAATATATTGTGAGATAATACTTACTAACAATTCTCTAATTTCTTGAGGTTGATCACAATGTGTTAATGGACATTATTGTGATTAGTGGAAGTCAGGGGACTTAGATAACATTCTATGATCCTAAAGGAATTATAGGAAAGTGTTTCCTAGCAACAAGGCTTCACCTTAAAGGTGTGATGTGAAGTACTTGGTCCCACAACCGGAAATAGGAGATCCCTTTAGATCCCACACACTAGGATCTTCTCAAGGCTTTTTAATTTAATTTAGAATTAAATTAATTAATCTCTCCATGTAATTCACTATATGGTATAGTGAAGCTCTTATAGGTGAAATCACTTAAGATTTGATTAACCAAATGGGTATGGGATTTTGATAAAGATCAAAAGGTGTCAACATAAGAGGTTAGACCTTAAAGGGGGCATGAGATGTGGGGCTCACCTAGGATGGGACGCCCATTTCATTGATTCATTATCTATTTAATTAGTTTCTAATTAATTATTCCCTACAAAGTAGGGAATAGATTATTTGGTTACTAATTAATGATTTCCTATTAAATAGGGAATTGATTAGTTTGTTACTAATGGTTTCCTATTAAATAATGAATGAATTAGTTTGTTACTAATTGTTTTCCTATTTCCTACGGAATGGATTGGTTTGTTCCTAATTGTTTTTCCTATTAAATAGGGAATTGATTAGTTTGTTACTAATTGTTTCCTATTAAATAGAGAATGGATAATGTTGGATTCTATTTTTATTAAATCCTAATTGAATTAAGATTATCATTAAAGAATTAAATAGAGTTCTAATTGGATTAGAATTCAGAAAGAGGAGTTTAACTTGAGCTATAAGATAGCTAAAAGGGGAGTCTATATAAGGACCCCCCCATTGTGGAACGTCCACAAGGAAGGTCTCTCTCTCTCCCACGTTTTTCTCTCCTCTCCCTCTTGAGTTGTACGGCCAACCCTCCCTTCTTCTTCCTTCTCTTGGTTTTTTGTTTTGATCTTGGATAATATCAGAACCAATCTTGAATAATATTAGAACCAATCTTTGAACATAAAGATTTATTCTTTATTGATCAAGAAAGGATCTTGCAGTCAACAAATGATCTTGCATTCAAGAAAAGAATAAAATGTCATAGAGTTTGATTTGGAAGGTCTTGATCAAGAAAGGTTCTTGAATCAAGAAAAGAAGAAAAGATTAAAGAGCATTGATCGGAAGGGCCATTAGCTTCCATTAGAGTAAAGCTTTGGAGATTCAAAGAAGGTTTGTGTGAATCGACAGGAGACTTTACGCTTGAGAAGTTTTGTAAGTTTGGTTTCTCACACCATGATTTAATATGATCATAAGATGACCATTGAGAAGATTTTGATTAGATTAAAATCAAGTTTGAATTAAAAATAGTGCTTCGAAATTTTTTATATTCATGTCTTTTATATTTCTGGGTTATTCTTCCACCCATAAAGGGTATAAGTGTTATGATCGAGTATCAGGCAAGCGGTTTGTCTCTATGAATGTCTCCTTTTTTGAGTCAGTTCCTTACTTCTCTAGTGTTCCTCATAGTTGCAAGGAAGCCATATACAAGGTGGGAAGCTCGCTTCCCCAGAAGCTCATTTCCTTGACTCGCTTCTCAGGAAGTTCGCATCCATCATGTCTCATTTAGTGATAAATGGGGCTATGAATGCAGGAATTGATTGGATAAACTCGAGTCTAAGAGAGTAGTAGGGTGTAGATCCTAAACAAGTATCATTGGATTGAAACTTAAGACACCATGTTTTCTACAAATATCTCATATAAGATAAAATCATAGGTATGGTTGGCCATCATCATAATATAATGGGAATGATGTACATATATCTCATTTCCCATTTCCCAAGGATTTTTTGAGCCTCGCTTGTCGCTTCTCACTTTTACTTTGCTTCTCGTTTTTGTAACTATATTTGCTCTTCAAGAGGGGAATGGTAATAATGAAGAGACTTACATTTCTCTCCCTATTCCTTCTGTTGTTGATTCCCCTTGTATGATTCAGTCATTAATTTTTCCTCATTCATGTTTTGGGTTTACTGGTGGTGTGAACAAGGAGCTTAACACCTACTCCAGGCAGCCTAAGGTAAAGATTACATCAGCAAATCGACCTTCTCATGCTGTAGATGTGGATTTAAAACCCTCTCCTAGTAAGTCTTCACCCTTTTGGTGTACTCTTGATAATGGTGTCCCTGTTGCCTTACAAAAAGGAAACGTACTTGTACGACTATTCATCATATTTCGCATTTCATTTCTTATGACTCTCTTTCTTCTCCTATCTGAACCTTTGCTTTTCCTTTGAGTTCAGTGTCTATTCCGAAAGTTTGACAAAAGCTCTACAACGGCCTCCATGTGAGAAGAAATAAAGGCTCTCACTAAAAACAATACTTGGGACCTTGTTGCTGCTCCTAAGGGGAAGAAATTAGTGGGATGTAAGTGGGTGTACAATGTGAAGTATAAAGTTGATGGAATGGAACCGTGGATTGGTAGAAGGTCTGACAGATTGCCAAAGGCTTTACTCAGACTTATAGTGTTGACTATCAGGAGCCATTTGCTCTAGTTACCAAGATGAACCGAGTTCGAGTATTGCTGTAGATTGCTGCTAATTTGTCTTGGCCTCCTCATCAACTGGATGTGCAGAATGCATTTCTTCACGGGGACTTATGAGAGGAGGTTTATATGACTCTCCCTCTTGGGTTTTAATTTCAGAAATACGGGAGGAAGGAACGCAGATTAAAGAAGGCAATATGTGGACTAAACCAATCTCCTAGAGCCTGGTTTGAAAGCAATATATGGACTAAGCCCATTACTTTTTGTTGTTCTTATGGTCTAGTATCTTTATTACTTATAAACTTTGATGTACTTAAGGGCATTTATGTCATTTTATCTCATTAGTACTATAAAAAGGAGATCTAGAGGGAATGTAGATATTTTTCTTCCATTCCCCTTTCCTCCTCTCTCTCTCTCTCTTCTATTTCTCTCTTTCTCAAACTCCAAAGTTCCAAACCCTAGTTTTCTAGTGGAACTAATATTCTTTTCAGGGAAAGGCAGTATATAAGCTTGATGATAAGGGCAACTGTAGTAAGTTCTAATAAAACCTGCTTGTTTCTTAACAACACTTCCTTATAATCGGATAAGTTAGAATAGTCTCCTTCAACTTCAAAATTAGAACCTGCTAAGATTTGTATAATGAATTAGCTTGCTATTCTATGTATATAAACTAATCAGAGGGAAACTGTGATCAACTTCTACTTCATAAACATGTTTTTTCCAAACAACCAAAGAAGCAAAGATAAAATTTGATCTAGTGGACACTAATGGTGCGATAACATGATATGTTGTTTACTTGCATATAATGAAGAACACTGTCACAAAAAAAATTGACAATTCTTATATATACCAAGCTTGGTGTCTAATCCCTTCCAAGAATTTCTTTTGTTTAATCTTCTGATCATTAAACAATATATACATAATTATCTCTGATGCCCCTTACTGATGACCTCTTTGTGAATTCCTTGTAACCATTTCATTTTTTAAAGTTTCAAATATGTACATCAATCTCTTTCTTTGTGTTCAATTTTTTTCTGGGTTAAGGTCTGTATCTTAAAATAAAAAATTCCAATTTCAAATTCATCCCATCCATCTTTTCCCCACTCTCATTCCATTCTTATGGTATGAATTCTCGCAGATAGACTACACGATTTTACTTTGGGAGATTGTGTGATTCCTATGTTGAAGATCATTTTAATTTTTTGGATCTTGCATAGGCATAAAGAAGAGACAATAGAGAATCACCAGTTTGGTTTTATGTTAGTTAAAATCATGAGAGATGAAAGGTCTTGAAAGTCGAAAGTGCCAATGTAGATGTTTGTCACCTTCATGATGGGTGTTGATGCAAAAGGCCAAGAATCAAGATACATAAAACATAACTAGATATAATATTTTCCGGTGGAGTCGAGTCGTTTGTAGGGTGACATGACTTAAGCTGTTTGTGATTTGGTTGATAAGTTATCAGGTGACTTGTTTTATTGATTATTGTTAGCTTATCTATTAGGTTACTAGGAAACATGATGTTTAAAGTTATAAATTATTTGTGGCTTATGTTTTAGACTAGGCATATCTCTGTGTCTTTCCATGTTTCGTTTCCGATGAGAAGGAACATGCCATTGAAATTCATGGAGACACGTCTTTGTAAACATTTTGAAATGTTAGATAACATCGCGGAAACCATAAGAAACTTGCACTAATATTCCGGGAAATGGTAAAAGAAGCATGAATGAGTCATATACTCATATTAGGAAATTATGGTGGAATAGGATTTTGAAGAGTAAGAAAATGCTGGATGCATGAAGAACTGTGGTACCTATATACAAGATCAAAGGAAATGTTCGAAGTTGCAGTAGTTATCATGGGATCAAGAATATGAGTCATACTATGAACTTATAAGAGAGAGTGAGAAAAAATACTAAGCAAGTAAGTAGTGTGTCCTAAAATCATTCTAGGTTCATCATTCATGCCAGGGTAGTTGTCCATATAGGATATCATCTTACCTAGACATTTGATGGAGAAGTTTAAGAAGAAGAGGCCTCTACATATGGTCTATGTTGATTCAGAGAAAGCATAGATAGGCTTCAAAGAAGTTAATCTTTTCAGTATCCGGGAAGAAAGGAATTCCGAGCAAATACATTGTTATTATTAAGGGCAAGCGTGAGGGAATAGTACTTACAAAGATAATATTTGGTGGAGAGACCATGTATTAAAATTTCGAGAGTAATGATACGTTGTTGTCGGAATGTTCCAAATTGTATTGGTGTTTTAGGTTTTTGCTATGAAATTGTCATGCCCCCCAAATCGTATACACAATGTACCTTATATTTGTATAGATTCCGAGGTGTGAACCTAGAACATATCCCAACAGTGAATGAAATTCATCTTAAATAAAATCCATTCCAGACATGCATATCAAGCAATACTAAAGGTTTAACCATACGAAAAGAAACATCTATAGATAATTCAGAAGTCCTCACCACAAGTCCCTCACTCTCAAACTAAAAGTATAAGGATAGTTCTCCACTAACTAACTTGCTCTTAGAAACTCACTAGGTCCCTCAGGTATCTCCTGAAAATATCAACATAGCAAGAGTAGCACATGCATCAACAAGTTATAATCACATTTATTCAATATGCAATTAATAACACTTCCAGTAATAACAAAAATTCTCCATTTGATTTACTTGGTCCAAGTCATTGTCCTTAGGGATCACACCAGCTCACCCTAATACAATCGGATAGAAAACTCGGGTTTGTACATAACGCAACCCAAATAATCATTCTTTGTGATCTCGCACAATTCAACTGCTCTGGGGTTTGAGCTCATACATAATTACGCTCGATTGGAATTTGGGCTTGTACTTAACTGTACCAAATTCATCAATTCCGGGGTCGTACATAACTATCCCCAATAAGCCATTTTAGGGTCATACATAACTCTCCCAAGGACGCATTCCTGGAGTAGAACGTATCTCACCCCATTAACGGACCCTAGCATGTTTAAACTTTATCATCATTTCAACTTAATAATTTCCTTACTATGATTTTCCATTCCACCATAGTAAAGAAGTTTAAGCCATACAATTTATAAAAGGATCCAGAGCAATTTTTACTGTAGACATGCATAACCATTAATCATCAAGCAAACATAACAAGACATTAAATGGCATTAGCATGCTTGCAATTATCATAAGATAGTGTCACAAGTGATAAATATGGAAAACAGAAACATACATGGATGGATCCTACAACATGCATTGATTATAAAGTTTTGGTTAAAAAAAAGGTAGGATCGTTTGAATGAACCCATGATTGTTCGAACAGTTACCCGATCGTTCGGACGGTTAAAGGTACATGACAATTTGAAATACTAAAGTAAAAACAGTGATGACCTCCGTTCGAACGGTTCCCAGACCGTTCAAATGGCCTGCGATAGAATACAGGGTAAAACCTTGTTTTTCACCCAAAAACCCTAAAACCATTCCAAATTCCACATTGATTGATTTTTAAACAATTATATACTTGCTACAATCATTAAAAACAATACTAAACATGAATTTAAAGATTTATGAAGTGTTTCATTGCCGTTTCCCTAGAAATTTAGGGTTTAACCAAAGTGAATCCAACCCGAACTAGCTTGCCCCAAAGGATCAATCCATGCACGATGAGAAGCTTAAGCTTCGAGCCTTGGATCTTGATCTTCAAGCTTGGACAGATCTTCCAAATTCCATGGCCTCCTTCTCTTCCTCCAAAAGCTTTCCTATATTAGGTTTTCTAATAAGTGAGCTAATTAGGTTTATCTCTTTCTATTTATACTCTCTCCCTTATAAGTGCTTTTAATCAAATGTCCTTACTAATGGTGTTTGGCTCCAAGCCTTAGCTAAATCAATTAATATATTATTCTCTTTTTAGTTATTCAAACCCCGAGTTAGTCAATTTCTCATGGCCAAACATTCGTCTGTGATATTACCAAAATACCCCCAAGTTAGGAAATTACAAAAATATCCTTAGAAGCAAAATTAGGAATTTAGAATCACTACAAAAACTCTTAGGCATTTAATATATATAGCATTTCGAGCCATATTGTATTGTTTCGATACCGAAATAATTGAAGTGATATGTATTCAATACAACATTTCAAGCCATATCATATCGTTTTGGTACCGAAACAATTGAAATGTTATAAAAACCACTACTTTTTCATTATAAACACTCCATTCCTTCCTCCTAACTCATTTCCTCAAACCCATCTTCCTATACCCCAAAGTAACATTTTTGTCAATATTAGATTCGTGAAAAACACGTTTGATCTCTGTGGAGATCGAATTTAAGGGGAACTACAAGTCTCCAATATTCGTAGAGGTGTGTGTGTTTTTTGAAATTTTGTTTCTATAATCAATTGTATAGTGTCATATGCTATTAGTATTCATCGATCAATGACCTTAAACAATGATATTTGATCTTAATTTGTAGGGATTTTAAAGCAAAAAATATGTAAGCTCGAGAGGCTTGTCCATGGCTATTACAACATAATGCCGAGGCTCAGACACTTGGTAAAGGATTGGAAGAAGGTGGAGGAAATGTTCCCTCCGATTGACTTGAGAAATGTGTTTGATGAGGAAGATACACTATTGGAGTGGTTGGATGAGCCAGGGAAGGCAGTATTGGATGAATCGGGTCAAATATGATGTGAGAGTAACCACAACACCCCCAGACGGGAAAAAAAATGCCCCCAAATTCAAAAAACTGGAGGACAATGAATAAACAAGTGATCCATAGATATCTCTTCTACCAAGCACAAGAAAACATCTATTGGCAAGCCTCCAGCCCCTTGCTCTTCAATTTATCTGAAGTGTTAATCTTATCTAAAACGGATGCTCAAAGGAAGAATGAAATCTTGGATGGAATGTCAGTATTCCACACTACTCTATTGTGGGAATGAAGACCCAGATTGGATGGCCAATGCTGAGAAAAAGATTTCACAGAGAACCGCACATTACTCCCCTTAACCTAGATTCTAGAGTCCTTAAGATGAGGATTTGGACATGCATAGGAAAGATAACGCAACCTTCGCAATAGATCATTGATCTCCCAATCATTCAAGCTCCTCCTTAACCGAGGAACCCAAACTAACTCCTCATTCCTGAGGTCAAGACAGGAAGCTATAGAACACCTTTTATCTGTCACAAGGGAATAAAGATTACTGAAATTATGTTTCAATGGGTTAGAACCACACCAAAGGTCCTCCCAGAACTTGATGTCCAAACCATTTCCCACACTAAATCTAATTTGTTTGCGGAAAGCAACTAAACCATTAGAAAGCAGCCTCCATAAACTGACACCATAGGTGGACTTCACTACATTCAGGTCCCTCATGGACGTCTGCCCATACTTGGACAGAATAACTCTTCACCATAAACTCTCATTCTTCTCCAAATTCTCCGATTAATTACCTAATAACGCACTACTCGTTACCAAAAGAGACCTGAAGTCTACCCCCCCCAAATGGGCGACACTTTTTGTCACTCTACTAGGTGATACCTGTTCTCTCGATTCACAAAAAGTTCCGTTGCAACCTCTCAATTACATGGTCTCTGGAGTTTGGGATTGTCAGCAACAACACAAAATAGGTGGGCAAACTAGCAAGGGTGCTTTTGATAAGCGTGAGCTTGCCCTCTTTTGACACTTACCCCTCTGCGTTGTGATGTATTAGCAATTTAGCACCCAATGGACATTCAAATTAATAGGATACTACCGGTCCCAAGGATATTAGATTATAGGGGATCTGTACTATACATTACTTATTAGGGGTGTATTTGAGCCGGGCTAGGCCGAGCCTGGCCCTGTTCTGCTCGATTTGAAATTTTTTTAATCTATGCTTGAGCTCAGCTTGGTTTGAAATTTTTTCACCTATGTTCGAGCTCGACTTGGCTCGAATCTGCTCAGTTAGGCTCGAGCTTGGCTCGAGTCAAGCTCGGCTTGGCTTGAGCTCAGATTGAATTGTTTAAAAATAATTTTTAAATACAAATAATAATAATAATTTTATTATATATATTAATATATAATAATTATATTATTTATATGTATAATAATTAAATTACTTATATATAATAATGATATATAATATTATTTTTATATAATATTCAAGCTGAGCTCGAGCCGAACCGAGTCTCAATCTGGCCGAGCTTCACCGAGCCGAATCAAATAGGCCTGGGCTTGAATGCATTTTCAAACTCAAAAAATAGCTCGGCTTGGCTCGATCGAGCCTATTTTTTGAGGTCAAGCCGGGCTTTTTCGGGCCGAGCCGAGCCAAACTTCAAGCTAGCTTGGTTTGGATACACCCCTACTGCTTATCAAGGTGATATTTTAAACTGTGCTCTCATCAGACAGTTGGAACATGTTGAAGGCAGGATCCATGGTGTCAAACACATGAGGTCATATAGTATGGTAGCTTAGGAGGAACCAAATCATGCATCTTAAGTTAATGTATGCTACAATCTTATGATCTCTTGCTTTATATGATATGGATAGACTTGGATAGATTTGAGTTCATTATTTATTTTCTTTATGAAAAAACTAGACGAATCAGTTGTTGCGGGTGCTTGACTAATAGGGGGGAGCTATATAGATTGGCAAAGTGGAACTTTTGGTGTGTTAGCTGCATCCATAATTTCGTTATTAGTACTTTGGTGAAAGCTTGTGTATATGTGAAAATTTTGTTTCTTATCTCAATGCCGCATTTTTGATTGATTTGGCATAGTTGTTAATAAGATTACACTTTTTGACAATGTAGTGGGTGTAGCACAACTGCACAAGTATTGAATAGACTTCCATATGCAGTGTATTCAAGAGCAATTGTAGCATGTTCCATCGTTTTGTTGGTATACACACACAGCTATATATATATATGATCAACTTAGAAAATAGTTGTTAAAAGAAGTTGGTGACTATTATCTTCATGTTCTTTTGATTCCACTATGTTTAAAATAGTTTCTTTCTTTAAAATTCTTATTCTCTCTCTCTCTCATACTTACTAAATAATCAGGACATTTACTTTCTCATGAATGATTGCAAGTTGTAGTAATAAAGTATTCATCTTTCACAGGAAATCTCTGGTGATGAATTGGTGAAATCATTACAAATAAGGAACAAAATACCAAGAAGAAAGGCTCTCTCTTCTTTGGAAGAAAAAGTTATAACTATTCTTACTGAAAAAGGGTATGTCAGTAAGGATGAAACTTTAGTAGCTGCTGAAGTATTAGCAGAGTTATTTGAGGATGAAGACGAGGATGAGGAAGTGGTTGTGGACGGTGAAGTATATGAAGGTGATGTTCACATAAAGCCAGTTCCACGAAAATCAATCCCTTTGGTGAGGCTATTTGCTCTCCAACCACTGTTTATTCTTTATTTGCTTAATTTATTCTGTTAGCCTTTCTAATCACCTTTCTCTTGATTTTTTGATCTGGTAGCAAACATTGTTTTTCCATTTATTGTTGAACACCATTCTGGAAAGTAATAGGAAAGGAATATCAAAGCCATATGTTTTTTTCCTAGGGACTGAAATTGTAGGGAACATTTTAAATTCTACTGAAGTGTGAAATCCATAACTTCAATTGATTTTAAACAAAAGAAAATAGCAGCTTATTTGTGGAGAGTTCACTGCATGGTGTTACAAATGAGTTTGGCCTGCGATTAATTCTGAACATTTGTGAATTCCACATTAACTTATTATATTTACAGAGGATGGAAAGATTTCTTCACTATTAGATAGATAAATAGAGAGTATCAACGAATATGAGTCTGACCTCTAATTGATTCCTAGAAAATATTTAAGATCGAACTTTGGAGCTATAATTTAAATAATTTTTTGTGACTCCGCATGATTGGATCCCATTGAAGTTCTGTATAAAAGTTAAAAACCTCTCTGGCTGGGTACTAGGATGTGCTTTAACTAGCACTTAATGACGCACGGAATATCATCCCAGAAGTACTTCATATCAGTATACACTCATTGTTGATTTATTATACGAGTCACCTAGTATGAGGTAAGTTACACTTAATGCTCAGTGGTTGTCCACTGCCTATTAATTCTTAGGAAATACTCTAAAGCCCTTACAAAAAGCAAATATGCTGTGCTCAGTCCAAAGAGGCATAAATTCACAGAGGACTTACCAAGGACCATGGTTTTAAAAGTCGACACACTTCCTAATGTTTACCGACAAAAAACTTACTTGTGACATTGAAATTACAATATTTTCCAACACATTTTGTGATATTTCGGTATTTTATTTGTCATTTGTACCAAATTTTCATATGTCAATGTGCATGGAATTGTTGACTAGACACTAACATTTTAATACCTAAGTGTGTAAACTCCCCATCTTTCATCTTTAAGTCCACTTTTTTGAGTTATAGGTGAAAATGACCACTCTTTTTTGGTTAACTTTTAAAATCAAATATCTTTTAAGAAATTTAAAATCATGCATAATGTATTGATTATAATAATTAAATTTGTAATGGGTAATCCACTACATATAATTGTTAATAATTAGTAACCAAGTATTCCAATGGTTTAGTTAAATTTATTAAACTATTTTCGTTATTAAATGATAATATTTGTATTTTTCTTCTAGAAAACATCACAAAAATGTATAAATTAAGAAACTAAAACAAATCAAGAAACCCTAAGGTCAAAAATCCTCGTGTAAGCAGAGACTGTCTAAATTGATATTTGGAGCCACATAGTAGCTCAATGCGGATATGGGTCTCATGATTCATGTGATGTGTCCATAGTATATATATATATATATATATATATATATTTTGGGATGTATCACTTCTTGAACATAATTAAATTTTTTTTTTATAACAAGTAATTTTGACACTTGAAGCTTCAGACCTGCGTGATAACTTGTGTCACATGTTATTTATCACTTATCCTATTCCCAATGGTTCTTTTGTTATACAATGAGTTTTGAATATGTTTTGACACTTACATTGTCGTTGCCTAAAACATCAATGCACATTTCCATGGCATGGTTTGAAGTAGTGGTGGAGCCACATGGGGCCTGGGGGGACTAAAGCCCACCCTGAAATTTTGAAAAAAGAGTCTCCTGTAATACTATTAGGGGTGTAGCCTGGGAGAGGGGCGGAACCTGTGGGGAAGGGCGGCTCTAGTCCCCCCTAAAAAAGAGGTTTATTTCATATTAAAATTTTTTTTATTTAAAGTGTTAATTTTTACTTTTTAAACGGGAAAACTTCGGGAGCAAACGGGAAAACTTCGGGGAAAAAACAGATAAAAAATTAATAATTATAAAAATTAAAAACAATGCTAATTAATATATCTAACAATTTGGTAAGATAATATACAAAAAGAGTAACTATAATCAACAATAATTAGTTCAGAACATCATTTTAACATTCAATTCATTCCATCAAGGCATCAGAATTCATTAAAACATGATCTTCATTCCCAAAATTTTTCCAAGATTATCTGTTTTTTTTCTTCATATTATTTGATTTAAAGGTGTTTTTTTCCCTTATTATTTGTTTTAAACACGTTTTAAACTACAATATACATTTATTTTTCTTCAAAAAACGGGTTTTAAATGTCGTTTTCTACGACAAAGTATTAATGCGCGTTTTAAATGAGTTTTTTTCAAAAAAGCGTAGTTCTTTGTGACTGGTTCGAATTATCAATATTAGTGACATCGCATGGTTCAAAGAAATGAAGTATCAGTATTAATTGGCGTATTGGTAAGTGGAATTTAAGATGTGCGTTGGATTTGCATGGGGAAGTTTAAGATCTGTATGCACATGTGTACGCTTCGTCGTCAATGCATTATGCCAAATAGATGGGGTCAACAACACGAATCCTGTTCTGCGACTTCCTCCATTTTGCTCTATTAAAGGCCATAACTTTGGTCAAGTAATGTGATATCATATATTTTTAACTACATCCATCCACATCATTTTTAGCATTTACTCACCAATTTAGAGCCTTCAACTTGCACCAATTCACTCCTTACTAGGGCCATTGCCTATTAGTGATCTCCTATTAATTTGTCCAAATCATCTCAATCAACTCCCCTTAATTTAGCACCTATTGAAGCAATTCCAAGATTCTCTTGAATGTGCTAATTTCTGGGTTTATTTTTCCTTGTCTTTTCACTCTTTCATATCAACATATTCAGTAAGGATGAACTGGTATAATTGCTTTCCCCTAGTCTTTGTGGATACTTTAAATAAAACTTTTTTTAATGCAAAGATAATTTACATTAATAATATAATTGATTTTCCCCTAATCTTTTGTGGATGAAATCCTTCTATTACCTATTGAAAACAGGGAAATTTCTTGAGTGCTAGCCATATACGCAGATTTTAAATTTTTCCAAACTCTCAATTTGGGTGCAACGCCTATTGTTGCTAACCCTTCAACAAGTTAAGAAAACAATTTTTTTTTCAAAGAGGAAGTTATGGCCTCACCCGGTTCTAAAAGTAACAGGAAAAAGTAGCGACAGATGTCGCTACTCGCAACCATAGTGAGTTTGGAAGTTTGTGTTTGGGGCTAACCTTTCTCCAGTTTCTTTATTTCCCGTTTTATATTTGATGAACGAAATATTGTTGTTTTAAATTGCACCTATCTCACCTTATCAAATATGAATTCAGATTTTTGATTGACCTTTCACAACATTTCCTCTCTTGTTTCTTATAGCTGTTTTCCGAAGTAGACGTGAAGCTGGTATTTAAGGAGGTTACATCCAAATTCCTGCGCAGACGTATTGTGGAGGTATTGATGCTCTTTAACTACATGCTAGTAAAAGTATTTGGAATCAAGTTTTGTGTTCGAAGAAGAATTTTCGCATCACCCCATGTTAACAATTTGAAGATCTTACATTAATTTCATAATTTTGCTTGTCACAGGGTGGAAAAAGAAGCGATGGAAGAACTCCATCTGGAATACGTTTAATCAACTCACAATGTGGATTACTTCCTAGAGCACATGGTAGTGCACTTTTCACACGTGGAGAGACACAGGTGTGTTGAATTATAATTTTACTGTGAAAACATGGGAAAATATAAAGGATACTTTTTGTAGATCATTGTTTCGTTTGTGTATTATTTCTCATTATTTTAGTCCCATCCAAAAGAGTATCCTTCACCAATAAAATGGAATAAAATGACCAGTTTGTCTACATTCTAGAGCTTGGATCTGAGAATAATAAATAATCAAGCTACTCTTTTCAGTTTAAAGGGAGATGGTATTGTCAATGATATGTATGTGCGTTTGTCTTGGTACACATGCAAGTGTACACATGACTTAAAAATCTATTTTCCAGATTTCTATAGGAAAGCAGTTTATTTCTTCCACTGTGTGTATGTACATAGGGCCAGGCAATATGCTTAAATATGCAGATAATTTCTCATGATTGAGGTGGGCGTATTCTACGAAAGGTTTTAATTGTCAGTATCACGGAAAATACAATAGCTTGAAAATGGGATATATCATGAGATCTATCACGAGATATTTTTTAAATGATGAATTTTTGGCAGTTTGAGGGGAAATTTAGTATGATATGAAATATGACTTTCATACCTTGTTTCCTACATCCAGTTGTTATAAAAAATTAACAATTAAACTCAAATAATAGTAAACTTCTACACAGGGACTCAACTCTACTCCAATAGATACACTTGGATCCCTATTTAGTTGCATGAATCTCGAAGTTGTCCATGTCCCTACTAGGAGGGCGATAATACGAGTTCTCTACATGACTAGATTATTCTGCCCAACTCATGAGATAATCATAATTCATTACATGTTGCATACTCATAAACATAAATATGGTACTCATCCTCTTTAACCCAATTAGTGGATATTGTAGACTGTCATGTGAGTCGGTATGCCTCCATTACCATATCCATATGCTTCATATTATTAAGCCAAAACAATTAATATGCAGAGTTAATTTTTTGTAAATTTTTTTTTAAATTATAAAGTGTTCAAGTATGAGGGGAGGAAAAACTGGAAAAAAAATACGATTGCCACACAATTGGATGGATTTGATTATAGTATAGATGATTTTACTTTTTAAAGTTGTAAAGATCATTAGATTTTCTGCTTAGTCGACAAGATTTTAATTTAGATGTTTGGTTTTCATATGAAATAAACCTCACTATACAGAAAGAATATGTTGCTATTTGATTGTGAAATGGATCAAAAAAATTTATATCATGGATGATGGAAGAATTGGGTATTTTTATTTTTATTTTAGATATTTTCCTTTTTTCCAAATCTTTTAGACAATCTTATTCACCCAGCACAGTTGAACAGAAACTAGAGAAGAATAAATAATTAACCGTTTTGTGTACTTTTAAGGTGGCTGATGTTCCTTGTTATTGATTATCATATTCGTAATGTTTTGCAGTCACTAGCGGTGGTTACTCTTGGTGATAAACAAATGGCTCAAAGGATAGACAACCTTGTGGATGTAGAAGACTTGAAGAGATTCTATCTTCAGGTGCATTTCATAATTTTGAAGTCTGCGATTAGGTTTAGAATGTAGTGAACCTATTTCTCAGCGAAGAACAGATTTTGTATTGTTTACAGCTATGAGTATGCGTTGTCAGTGCCTTTTGCCTCCTTTTTTAATATCCATGCTTGACTCTTGTAAATTAATAGATATGACCTATTCATTTCAACTATCTTCCGTACTTACCCATTAGTCATTAATTTATATGACATGGTTAGTATTGAGGCACATAAAACAAAATAAATTGTAATACAATGTCAATATTATTTTTAGGATTTTTTTGTTTATATCTGTAAATTAGCTTTTTGAGCAAGAAAATCTTAGTGCATCAGCACTCAGGCTGAAACATATAGCAGTCTTCATGTGATGATTGATGATTCTAGTTATCGTGGATTGAAATGTCGACAATATATCATAAATATCTTTCGATATCGCTACTATGTGATATATCTATATGCTGTATTCGTTTTTTTTATATAATAGTGCACAATATTTGTGAAATATCGCATATATCGTGAGATATATGCGATATCGCTACTATGTGATATATCTATATGCTGTATTCGTTTTTTTTATATAATAGTGCACAATATTTGTGAAATATCGCATATATCGTGAGATATATGCGATATTTTGGAGAAACAATTATATTTCGATATTTTGGGGATAAAAAAGGGTCGTAGGTTTGGGAATGAGGCAGAAAGCTCATTCTAATTGCGTGGGAACTAAAGAAGGAGAGGGATTTGAAGGAATTTCAAAGATTTGGGGATAATTCCATCATTCAGAGTGAAATTATCCAATTACAGTACCTTTGGCAACATTTCCATAAAAGGTGAGAAATTTCTTCAAATTAGAATGGAGTTTTGGCTAATTAGTATGTCATTAGTTTTAAACTAGTGCAAATGCATCAATTTGATGCATTTGCACTAGATTTTTTAATTTGAAATTCAAAATTCTTACTTAAGGAGGAGAAATTGGGGAAAAACTCTAATTTTTCAAAATTTTAACTTAATACTAGTTCAATTAAAGTAACTTTCTTATATGTTAAGTATTTTGGCCCAATCTGGGACTTCGGGTGCTACAACCATTGTGCTTGGGTGGATTGTCCGATACCGATTTTGGTTGCAATAGTAAGGTTGGTGATGACCATGACATTGATGATGAGGGAAGCATAGGCGGCGAGACAATCCTGGGGGTGGAGGCAACGTCAGACCAGAGAGTCAGATGCCTCTGAGCCTATTCATCATAGAGGTTGCCTTAGACCATTCCACACAAGACCTGGATCATGGTGCCCCTCCTCCACGTCCACAAGCGAGTCAACCGAGACAGTACATCTCCCACCACAAGAAGCGAGATTTGGGCCATGAGGACGTCGACTAGAGGCAAAGCATTCGTGAGATGCTTGGATTGACAGATATCTGGTTTGAGACTAGGGGACATTTAGGCTCTATTTCCAGAGTGTCTCACTGTACACGGTCCTCCAGCCAGGACCAAGGTGCACAATCTTATTCATCAGATTCTCAAGAACATAACTATGCACAACTAAGGGGAAAATATCCATAAGGATATGTTTCTGGGTATGAGTTGTATGGATATGAGTATGGAGGTGTACAACCTTATGTGCCAGTGCCAGTGCCAGTGATAGTTGTGCCTCAGTACCCACAGTATCCACCGATGGGAGTGTTGCTTCATCTTGGACCAGATGATTACTAACGTTATGTACATGAGTATACATCATTGTACCATTATGTGATGAGCTCGAACACAGTATTGTACTTATGTGGAGAACCAATACTATCGTTAGCCTCGTCATGACAGAGATGACTTCGAGCCTCCGCGTAACTCAATGTGGATCTGATTGTAGTTCTTGGAGTGGGTTGGATCATGTCATCATGATGTATTATGTATGAAACTTTGAATATATATTTTTATTGTTATGAATGAAACATTTAATAGAAGTCATATGAATATTAATCAATCATACATTATCATCATTTGTCACTCGTCGGTGAACATCTTTGCTCACTTTTCATTGAATCTCTTATATACATTGTTGTCGTTTTTTTTTTTTTTTTAAAATTTATTCTCAGATTTGTATGAATATTTATTTTAACATTTTTTGAAGTTTCACTGCAAAATTCAATGTTTTCTCCATTTTCCCTATTTTTCCCTGGACACGTGTGATATCCCCAAAAAACGTTATCCTGCAATATATCTCTGATATTTTTTTCCATCGGTGCGACATGTCGTGCGATATCGACATTCAGAACCTTGCTAGTTATAGATAAGCCTTCATGAATTAGAAACTTAAAAAATGCAAGGTTCAAACAACGGTTCCGGTCTAACTTTAGCATCTTTTGAAGTAGACATGATGTGGATGTTGGAAATTAAAATCCTTAGCTTACTATCACGAAATAAAATTTGTGAGTCATACTATGAAGTTATGGGAGAGAGTGATGGAACACAGATTAAGACAAGTAACTACGGTTCTATTTGGATTCATGCTGGGAAAGTTTACGATTGAGTCTATTTTCTTACTTGGACAACTGATGGAGAAGTTTATGATGAAGTAGATAGATCTTTATATGATATTTATTGACTTGGAAAAAAGCTTGACTCGAGAATTAATCTGGTGGGTGTTGGGAAAGAAAGAGGTTCTAGGAAAATATATTGATATCATTAATGACATGTATGAGAAAGAAGTAACTACCATGAGAACAATTGATGGCAAGAAAAACGAGCTTTTTGTGATAATAGGGTTACATCAAGGATCAACTATGTGTCCATATCTTTTTACATTGTTATGGATGAATTGACAATTCATATTCAAGAGGAGGTCCCTTGGTGTTTTTTTTTTGCAGATGATGTAGGGCCCTAGCCATCACCCAGTTAGGGCCAGCCTTCACACACCCAAGTACTTGTCTGATCCTTGAGCCACATGCCATGATGTAGCAACAAGGATATGACCTAATGTTGAGCCCACATGCCATGCCCGACTTATCCGGCCTACAAGTTCCTTCATTATGATGCCCTTGACAATGGTCCCACTCACATGGTTCCCATATCAATGAGGTCCTTACCCCTGTGCACCATCGTGCCACTATGTTTCTTGACCAAGCTGATCATCCAATAAAAACCGATAGCATCAGCACTGCCTCGGATCATCCAATTGTTCTTTGAATAGCTATGAAGCATAGATGTTCCATAACCCAAGCAACAAGGGCATACCAACCCGCGACATGAACTCGGTTGACACCCGAGCAAATACAGGAAACCTATCTAAAGTGCCACAGTAACACTTAGCCCATTTATTGTGCCAATCTTCTTTGCAAGGCATCACACTTGAATGTCGCGTACTACTCCACTCAAACTTGTGGGGCTGGCTGATACCATTCCAAGCACCCATTATAGGCACACTCAAGCTACATAACCCCTAGATAGCCCATCACGTATATATGCTACGTGCTTTTTTACCAACTCCATATCCAACTTTTGGTTGTGTGCCATTGTGACATTGCATAGTGTTGGCTGTTCACTCACCACTGACTTAGCATTGTCATTGGTTACACCCTAGCATTCATGGAAGCCTTAGTGGAGCCCTCCAGGTACACTAGGCAACTCTGAAATCTTTTTGGGGAATGCTCACTTAGTGGCTGGCACTTTTTTCACACCTACAAGGGGTGGTTGAGCACCTCTCTTGTCAAGGAGTATGCTAAGAATATCGTCCTTATAGTTTTTTTTTTGATCAATACCTCGATTTATTAAACGAAAGAAAAGAAAAGAACAAAGAAAGGAACAGGAACAACAAGTTTACAAGCTAGTAAACCAACCCTGGCCAACTACCACACCTTAAGCCTCCCCCTCCCCCTACGAAAATGACTAATACAATATCTCCTGGGTTTCCTCCCTCGGCCTATATAACCCAGCCCATTCCAAAACAGACAATCTGATTCGAGCACATAAACTGGGCACTGTGGATGAGATGTCATCAAAGACTTTGCGGTTTCTCTCTTTCTAGAGTTCCCAAGTAATGTCCCCAGGCAGAGTTCCCCAAATCGCCTTCCAAACACCCTCTCCCCTATCCCGCTGCCAACTTTCCAGGAGATCTCGGAGAGATAAGGGAGCTACCCACGCCACTCCCATGCGGGAGAGAAAGAAACTCCACACTTCCGATGCGATAGAACAGTGCAAAAGAAGATGGGCAGACGTTTCTTCCTCTTGGTGACACATATAACATCTATTCGCCAAGCTTAGGCTTCAGATGATCTCCTGTTAGGATTTTGTCGAACGACGCTGTCCAAAGGAAGAAAGACACTTTGGATGGGATACCAGGGTTCCACACCACTCTACTAGGATAAGACCCAACCGGGTTAGAACTTATAGACTGAAACAACAGCCTCATCGAGAACTGACCAGTGCTACTCCTAGACCACAACCTCCTATCCCGCACCTCAGGGCACACCAAAGATGAAGACAGCCGCTCCAAGAGCCGAGAAAAATCACCGATTTCCCAGTCATTGAGGTCCCTTTACAACCTTGGACACCATACAACGCCATTTGGCCCTCTCTCAAAATAGGACTCCACAAGAGCCTCCCTGTCAATGGAAAGATAAAAAAAATGACCAAAGTCATCCATAAGACGAGTGGATCCTGACCAAATATCCTTCCAAAACCTAATTTCCGATCCTCTCCCAACCCTAAACCTGAAAAAAGGCGTCACCAACTCCTCAGTCGCCATAATGCCCTTCCACAAACCAAGCCCATGAGATCCCCTAACTGCCTTAGGAATCCATCTAGAGGTCTCCCCATACTTGGCAACAATCACATTCCTCCACAAACTGTCTCTATCGTCTCCATACCGCCACACCCACTTGCCGAGCAACGCTATGTTCATCTGGATGATTGGTTTAATATTCAACCCACCACACTCCTTTGGCCGGCACAACTGGGACCACTTCATTAAATGATACTTAGCCCGATCCTCCCTATCATTCCATAAGAAATCTCTTTGCATCTTTTCAATGATAAGGGCAACCGATCGAGGGATAGTAAGAGACGACATTAGGTAAGTTGGAAGGCTTTGCATCGTGCTTTTGATTAGAGTCAATTTCCCTCATTTCGATAAGTAGGACGATCTCCACCCAGTCAAGCGACGAGCAATACGATCTAAGACGGGATTCCAAACTGATCTCGCCTTGAATTTAGCACCTAGAGGAAAGCCTAGATACACTGAAGGGAGGGTACTTACACCACACCCATGACATATCGCAAGGTGATCCATAATGGGAACCTCCTCCACCCTCAGAATCTCTGATTTTGCTAGATTGACTCGCAACCCTGACACCACCTCAAAGCACCTGAGAATACATTTGATATTAAGGAGGTCCCTTCTTGAAGCCCTACAAAAGATGAGGGTATCATCCACGAATTGGAGATGAGATATCCTCAACCCATTCGGACCAATCTTAAAACCTTCGAAACATGGTTGCTAAATCCTTACGATTTGCGATTCAAATCTTACGATTCGATTCGAATCCCAAGCAAAATGATTCAAATCGGGGCTGAAAATCTTAATTGGGTAAATCTCATTTGATTTGCGATTCAGATTACGATTTGCGATTCAAATCGTACGATTCATGCGATTCAAACGATTTGAGCACGAAACTCCTTTTACAGACCAATACTTAAAAAATATTTTTTATTCTTTTAATTTTCTAAAGGTACTTTATGTATTTTAAGAAGAGAGAAGAAACAAGAAAACCTTTGTTACAGACATGCCAAAACCCCTATTTGGGTTATCTCTTTGTTGTTGTGACGGTGAAACGGGGAAAAAAAAGAAAGAAAATAGAAGAAAGGAGGAAGGAGAAAGATGGAGTTGGATTTTGGAAAAAAATGATAGTTTATTTTATTAATCTTTTTAATTGTACAAGTCTTTTGATGCTTCATCTCATACGACATTATATCTGAGTTTACTTTTGTTGATTTATCTTTAATGATATTAGAGTTTTTTTTTTTCATTTTATGGAGATCATTCACGTTTTTTATAGTGTATCAAATGAAATATTCATTACTTTTTTTATCAATAGATATGAATGAAATTTTTTGGATAATAGATTATTCTATTTTTTTGATTTATTAAGTAATTTTTTTTATTTTTTTAAACAATTTTTTAAAATATGGATTGAATCTTACGATTTACGATTTGAATCCTGATTAGAATCGAATCGGTCTTAAAATGATTTTACGATTCGATTACGATTTAACAACCTTGTTTCGAAATACGTTCCTTCAGCTTTTGACAGCAATCTACTCAAACACTTCGGAGACAATCACAAACAGGAAAGGAGAGAGAGGATCCCCTTGCCTCAATCCCCGAGAACTAGGGAAAAACCCCGCTGAGCTACCATTAATCTGGACTGAGAAGGAAACCAACGATACACAAGACCCCATCCATTGTCTCCATTTCCTCCCAAAACCCATTCTCCCTAGAATGTAATCCAGAAAAGCCTAGTTCACATGGTCATAGGCCTTCTCCAAATCAACCTTGCAAAGAATTCCCGGCTCTCTAGCCCTCACCCTAGAATCAAGGCACTAATTCGCAATAAGGATTCCGTCTAAAATTTGGCGCTCTCCAACAAACGCGCTCTGGTGAGGAGAAATGAGAGATGTCATGACCTTCTTAAGCTGAGCTGACAGCACTTTAGAGAAGATTTTATATGAACTGCTCACAAGGCTAATTGGCCTAAAGTCTTTGAGATCCACCGCCCCCTCTGTTTTGGGAAGTAAAGCAATGAACGTACTATTCATAACTCTATCAAAACTCCCTGTGTTGAAAAACTCCGACATTACCTCCATGAAATCACCTCTCACTATATCCCAACATCCCTGAAAGAACTCAATGGAGAACCCGTCTGGCCCAGGAGCTTTATCACTTTCTAAGCTTCGGATCGCCTCAAGCACCTCCCCCTCCTCGAATGGATTCTCTAGGACTTCCCTCTGATTGTGGGTAATACCATCAAAGTCAAGACCATCTAGCTGAGGCTGCCACCTCTCCCTCTCTCTATACATTTCTTTGTAATAAGAAATGATACAATCTTCTATCTCTCCCTTTTCCTCCACCCACTTCCCGGACATGAAGTTTCATCAAACCATCTATTCTTGTAGTCTCAATAGCGTCTCTTGGTCTTGCCATAGTGCACTCACTTGGATCCCACAAAATACTCCCCATGTGAGGCTTGGTCCATGACATACCCTGGTGGCCTAGCACTCGAGCTCACACCATGTACACTGCACCCAGGCTACATCACCATTATGTCTTCATAATGGCATTGCACTGCCAATCCTTGCCAGGGTTTTAATTAACGGTTTCGAGTTACGCAACGGTTCCTCTCGAAACTGTTATGCAAAGGTTCCTGTTGAAACCGTTAATGCAACAGACGTTATGGTGGTCAGACCCATTTTTTTGGAAAAAAATTATGTAGTAAAATTTAAAATACAAAAGTTTGAAAATGTGAGTTAAAATGTTAAAAGCACGATTAAAAATGTTAAAAACACATTGTTTACTGATTAAATGTCTAATCAAGGCTATCAAGCATTCGTAAGTAACACTTATATTAGACAATCACAACTCACAAGGTCACAAGTTACAAACACATATATTATACGAGTCATAAACACATACATTATAAATCATTCTCCTCATAGTATGAGGCTCATACGTTGATACAAGTCGGAGATTCACAAACATTTAACACACATTATAATGTCATTCTCTTAACTTATTCTTAATCTTAAGGTCTCATCTCAGACACTCAATATCTATTTTATGCTAGAATGAGGAACCTCCTCTCTCAAACTGTCTCCCAATAAGGATCTCCTACATCAGGCTTCTTTGTCATTTCTCAAAGTCTCCATTCTCTGCCTAAGAGCTGTCTGGAACATAGTTATTAGAGCAAGAAGTGAAAACGAGAAGAAAATCGAAAGCAATAAGGGTGAAGTGAGGCTAAAAAAAATCCAAGGAAATGAAAAGCTAGCAATGGAATATATGCACCTTATTCCCATTATATAAGTATGGAAAGCCATATCTTAGAGTTTATCTTACATGAAATATTTGTGAAGAGTAGGTGATGTAGGACTATGCAATGGCCTAACCGCATCAGTAGGTGCCTTAAGTTTTAATCTAATAATACTTGCTCAGGGTCTATACCCTAGGCGTAGACTTGGGTCTATCTCATCATTTTCCATACATAGCTCTCTTTGCGTGATGGAAGCGAGATTCCTAAGAAGTGAGTCTGGAAAATGAGCATCTCAGGAACTGAGCAGCTCACCCTGTACATAGCTTCCCTCTAACTGTGGTCGGAAGTCAGACTCTTCATCAATCTCCTCATTTGAAGAGCTGTATTGCGCTACCTCACTAATAGGAGTATAGAAACATCAGATTCTTCTATCTGAAAATTTGCCATGCTTTGTTCAACAACTGTCTGGAAGCTGGCCTCCTTATCAATCTCTTGAAAAATAGGATTGTCTTCATGTGAGCAGTTGGGTTCCATCCGCAATGCAACCAATGTTGAGAATATGTTTGTGTGATATTTTATTTGGCATTTATGTCCTTCATTGTCTTTGTTTTTCTTTGCTTGGTATTAAAGGCATATGTGTAACATGGCTTCCAAAAAAAAAAAAATAGAAGAGGAGACTTTCATACGAAGCACTCACTCTTTCTCCTTCTCTTATCTTCTTTTCTCCTTCTCTTACATACAAAACCCTAGAACTAAACCTTCTTTCAACTTGGTATCAAAGCAAAAGATCCAAGGAAGTCTTTTTTAAATCTCAACCAAGCCAACAAGGAGAAAGCCACAGGTGATGTTACCGTCTGTATGGCTGACGTCAGTCGTACGAACCAGGAAGGGTTGCTATCTGGTTTCGAAGGTATGGTCTAGTAGATCTCTCTTTTGTGAGTGGTTTTTGAGTGAATATTGAAGAAGTTATGGTGATTTCCCCAAAAATAGAAACTATTTGATTTTTTTTACAGTTTGGGCTCAAAGCTTCTCCCATCTTTACAGTCTGTTTTTGATGAGGTTTAATCACCATAGGGTTATCGTTTTTCATGGAGAAACCTTTTAGAAGTTGTTTGAAGTATTTGGGTTAGATTTGGTGGAGTTATATTATAGTCTCTTGTGTGAGGCCTATTTGGTTTCGAAAAAGCCTGTTTTTGTTCTTTGTTATTCCTGAAGGTTGTGTAGCTCTTGGTTGAGCTTGGGGATGTTGAAATATTGATCTCTTTCAATGATTGGGGATGTTGTGGTTCTTTTCTTGGTGTTTTGGAAGAAGTTGGATGGTGTTTATTACGCCTAAGGAGTTTGGTTTGGCCTATGCCCTCCAAGTGTTTGTGTAAGCCAAGTTTTGCTGGCTCAACTTGTTCTCCTAGGAAAGTGGCGGTGGTTGTCACTTTATAACTATGTCAGAGGTGAATCAATCCTAAGAAGGATTCCCAAGTAGTGGATTTGTTCCTACTTGGTCGATTGGGAATAATGTTGATGCCCCTAACCAGAAGATTACAACTGTTATGTTGAATGGCCCCAATACCTATCGTTGTCTCAATTTGCGAGGTTGTACCTTGATGGGAGAGGGAAAATGAGCTATGTTAATAGAGAGATTGTTGTTCCCTAGGGTACCTCAAAGAATTACTAGAAATGGATTCATGAGAATCTTGTGGTGACGTACTGGCTCTTTCACTCTGTGTAGACAAAAAATTTGGCCCTGTTTTTCTTGAAGATTGCCAAGGATATTTGGGATACCTTGGAGCAATCTTATTATCAAGTCGGGAACTCAGCTCGCATCTATCAGTTACATCAGATCAATTAAGGAGGACAGGGGAAGAGTTAAATAACTATTAGGATCTTCGACTTTCAATTCCTATGACCCTCTTCAACTTTCAATTCCTATGACCCACTTAAGTAAAGAGGATGATTGATAGAAATCACACCTTTGAATTCCTTGCTAGGTTAAATCCGCAATCGAGAGTTCAAGTGTTGGGTCGAGAGAGCCTCCATTTACTCACCCAAGTGTACTCCTTTCTCTTCAGTGAAGAGTGTAGGAAAAGTGCTATGCTATATCCCTCTACCGTTGAGAGATCCTCCCTCACCACCATGACTCGGAGAGGTGGCTGGAGTGGTGGCAGAGGAAGAGGCATGAATCAATCATCCTTTGGAGATGATAAAGATAAACTCAAATGTGAGCATTGTGGGTGTACCATTCATACTAAGGAGACATGTTGAATTCTTCATGATTGTCCATTGAGACCTGGGGTCGTGAGAGTCATCCTGGAGGTCGATTTGGAGGTGGGGGTGGTACCTTTGCCCACTTAGCTGCCTCCATTGGCTTGTAGTCTCCTACCTCCACTGACATTGACCCCACTTACACTGCTCCTGTTGCACAACTCATGGTATTGTGCCCACTGGCAGCTCTGGTCTATCCCGAGTAAAAGTTGACGTCTTTCGCTCTTTTTTATCTCGGTTGGAGCCTCCATCTGCTTCATCCTTTGCTATTCAGGTACCTATAGTGTCACCCTCTCTACTATCAGCCCCTCTTGGATGATTGGATAATTGATTCATGACCCATTGATCGCATGACAGGATGTCCTTATTTTTTCACTTGCCATATTTTTTCTAGCAAAGATAGAGTTAGGGTGGTTGTTGGGACCCATTCCTTGATATTGGGAAAGGGTAGTGCTGTTGCTACTCTCTCTATCCCTCTATCTTTTGTTTTACATCTCCCCAATTTTGTTACTAGTTTGATGTCTGTCAGGAACATTAATAAGTCCTTGAATTGTAGTGCTACATTCTTTCCCACTCATTGTCTTTTTTAGGATCTGGAGACGAGGAAGACAATTGGTAGTGGACATGAGGAAGATAGACTATACCTGTTGGATACGTCACCGCAGTTGGCTCATTAGTCTTGTTTTGGAAGTAGCTCACAAGCTACTGATATGATATAGCGGCATCAATGACTTGGACATCCTCATTTTTTGTTAAAGAAATTGTTTCGTCATTTTGTGTCTTTTTCTGATTTGAAATTGCATTATAAACCTTGGTTTCTTGTAAAGAATTGTAGATCTTCCTACTCGGCTACTCTTTTCATGGAAATAGAAGCCGTGCTCCTTTTGATACCATTCATTCTAATTTTTGGGGCCCGCTCCCTACACTCTCATTGTTTGGTTACAAATACTTTGTCTTTTTTATTGATGTTCATTCTTGGGTTACTTGGGTAGATGGGTGTACCTTCTTAAGACTCAAAGTGATTTTTCTTAATGTTTTAAAGATATTTTCTAATATGGTTAGCACCCAGTTTGGCACCCCTATGAAAGTCCTTAGATCTGACAATGGGGGGCAATACATGTCCAATGACTTTACTTCTTATCTGTCTTACCATGTGATTGAACATCAAACTTCGTGTGTCCAAACCATGGTTTAAAAACTCGGCGAAACCGTTACGTATCGCCCGATACGTAACGGTTTCGGTTGCCTCCGTTTCCCGATACCGTGCCTTTACCATCATTTTCCGAAAATAATACGACTTGCCTGAAACCGTTACGTATCGAGAAACTGTTACGTATCGAGCGATATGTAACAGTTTCGGCGTAGGACTTGTTCGACGTTTTTAACTTATAAAGAGATTCCGAAATTCCCTAAATTCATTCTAAAACCCCATCTTTCCTTCCTCTCTTCTTCTCTACTTATTCTTATCCCTTTTACCTAAAATCCTTTTTGTTTTTTGTTGATTAACAACTTGATTTTGAGTTTAATTCATAGATTTGAAGGAATCCAAGCCAAGTTCTTCATTTCAGGGAGAACTCACTTTGTGAGCTAAATCAGATAAGTTTTCTCGAATTTTTTACTCAAGTCATGTTCTTTCAACTAAAACTAACTAAATATATGTGAGCTTTATGGATTCTACTTAAAATCCATGAACATTAATTATTTACTTGATTTAGGTTGTTAGGGTTATTTTTTTAGGTGATCTTTACTTTTTTGAACTTAATAACACTTTCTACTTATTTTTTTTTGGGTGATCTTCATGTATGGGGTTTAGGATTAAAGATTAATGTATTAATATTGTTATTTTTAGTAGGATTGCTTATTTTTTAAAAAGAGATTTATTTTTAATGTAATTTTATTATTGTTTAAATAACAATGTGTTATAAAATGCTGTTAAACATAACTAATAGAAATTTAGAATGTTTTAATATTTCTATCTTATCTTATTTTTAATTTATATAAGATATGTGTTAATCAATTGTTATTGTTATTTGCTAAATAAAGTTGATTTTTTTATTTGGCTTATTTTTGCATATTAGAGTCTCATTAGAGTACTTATTGAAGACTTAAGTCACTTGACATAATGCTGAGAAAAGAAACAGACATTGGTGGGGAGTTTAGGCAGAAAGTAGGGGATAGTAGGCATAAGATCAAATGTAACTATTGCGCTAAAGTAATTACTGAGGGGATTACAAGATTTAAGGAGCATTTGGCTCACAAAGCAGGTGATGTAGCAGGGTGTGGTGCAGTTCCAAAAGAGGTTCGTATAATGATGCAAGATCATTTGAGGGGGTGCCTAAGCCGGTAAAGAAAAATTGCTGAAAGAATAGCTAACATGGAGAGCGTTTCAGATGATGATGAAGAAGATATTGATTTGGTGGAACGGGAACTTGATGATGAGGCTGTTTTAGAGATGGTTTTGAAGGCTAGTATGGATAGCTTATACTATGATGAAGTTGCCCGACGATTTACTACTTCTACTGGGAGACATTTTGAGTCTGGAGGGTCATCATCACAACCACCAGCAAGTCGTCCATCACATTTGCCTAGGTTTATTAGCTCATGAGTACCTGGTGAGAGTTCGAGTGGGGTTAGAGGAAGGAGTGGGCCGAGTGGCCGAGGTTCTATTGACCATTTTTTTATGCAACCTGAGACTGCTACTCAGCAAGGTGATTGCTCGATTTTTCCATTGAAATCATATTCCTCCTAATGCGGCGACCTCCCCTTACTTCCAGGCAAGGTTCAAAATATCATCGAAATTTCACAAATTTCGACGATATATATCGATTTCGCAGGGTGCTGAGACATCTGAACCGGAAATTTAGGTTTTTACAATATTTCGTAAATCTCGACCGATATTTTGTAAATATCGTGCGATATCGTATTAAAAAAAATAACCAGAACAGTGAACTCGTGAGTTTTTACAATTTTTCGACAATCTCGACCGATATTTTGTAAATATCGACCGATATTTCGTAAATATCGTGCGATATCGTATTTAATAATAAAATAAAAACCAGAACAGTGAAATTCTGATTCACGAGTTAACTGTTCTTCAGACTCTTGTAAACCTATCAGAGATTCAGAATAGAGAATACCCAAGAATTCATGAGAAATAATTAATGTTTCTCCTTGATTATAATTATTCTTTTTTGTCAAAAAATTCAACAAAACAAATAAAAAATTAACAAAAAGAATAAAATGAGTTTATATATACATATATATATATATATATATATATATATATATATATATCTGCATCAATTTACTAAGAGAATAAAATGTAGTTAATTTTTTTTTACATTATGGAGAAATATCATTATACATTGTTGTTAGTGTCAGCGCACATCTTTGACCTCCTTCTCATTGCATCTCTTATATATATTGTTGTTTTTTTAATTTTTTTGATTATCAGGTGTGTATTAACATCTATTTTAACATTTCCTTAAGTTTTATTGAAAAATTTCACATTTTTATCTATTTTTTTCAATATTTCCCTCCACGTGCGATATTGTTTCCACGATATCGATAAATCTTGCGAAATATCCTTTATATATCTTTTTTCCACGGCTCGAAATGACATGCGAAGTCGATATTCAGAACCTTGCTTCTAGGCTATGATAGATGCTATAGCAACGGTAGGCCTAGAGGTTAAAGGACCTAGTCCTTATGAGATTAGTGGGAAATATTTGGATGAGGAAGTTGAAGACTTGAGGATTTATATCCAAAAGTTTCAGAGGCCTTGAGAGGAATATGGGTGCACTCTGATGTGTGATGGATGGAGTGGCCCTACAAGGAAATCAATTGTTAACTTTATGGTCTACAATGGACAAGGTACCATATTCCATAAGTCGGGGGGATGTGTCTGTAAAGATAAAAGACCATAAGTTCTTATTTAAATTGATGGATCAAGTTGTTGAAGAAATCGGTGAGAAATACATTATTTAAATAGTCACCGATAATAGCTGGGAAGAAATTAATGAAGAAGTGAAAACATCTATACTGGTCCCTGTGCAGCACATTGCCTAGATTTACTTCTGGAGGATATAGGTAAACTTCCTTCACTAAAGACAATTGTTAGTAAAGTTAGAAAAACTAGATGGTAGCGATTATGAAGGAGTTTACTGGTGGCAAAGACTTGCTACGACCAGACATTACTAGATTTGCCACAAATTATATTGCCCTCAAGAGTATTGTGTGATATAAGACACAATTACTACAGATGTTTACTTCTGAGAAATGGGTGGAGTTCAGGTACGCTCATGATGAGGGTTTGGCTAAGCAAGATAACTCAAATCATCTTCTCCGAACAGAATACATTTTGGGCAAAGGCAGAGGAGATTGTGAAGATTGTAGAGCCACTAATAAAGGTGTTGAAACTAGTGGATAGTGATACAAAGCCTATGGTACCCTCCCACATATCCCTAGCAGGGCCAGCAGTACTATCAGCCACATTTTTTCAGCGGATTCCCACAAGGCACTGCCCAAGCCCAAGCCGAACACTATGAAAGTCTCTTCCACCAGCTTTATATTCAACCAAATAGAAATGATGATGATGAACCAGCCCATAATTCTATGTGGCTTTAGCACTTAGCAGTGTATATTTGGAGTCTAGACTGGATTGTGTATGTTTTAACACTCGACCCATCTAATTTTATTATTTCTACATTTTGAACCATTTCGTGGTCCACTGCTCCTCCTCGGCGGCAGTATTTTGGGCAATTCTTGGGGCTTGTTCATGTCCAAAGGTGAACAAAGCCTTAGCTTCTAGAGTTCGCTGCTTTCCCAGGCCGGAGAAGGGCTTATATTGCTTGTGTTTTGAGTAGGCAGAACCATTCTGTTTTGGTTCTTCTCCACATTCTTATCGGGCGATCCAGGAACTTGCCTATGATTTTTTCAATTGATATGTCGATATAGAAAGATCTCCTTATTTCTTCACCGCGGGTTCTCGCGTCATTTTCTTGAAAAGATATTAGATCATCGTGGGAGACTTACAAATGTTTTCCATTTTCTAATACCAAGCCCCCCTCCTTTTTCGGTAAGCAGATCTACTCCAGGCGATCCAGTGGTGCTTCGATTTATCTTCCGAACCGCTCCATAAAAAGTTTGCAAAAATGTGTTCTATTTGCTCTAGAATGTAGGCTGGAGCTATGGTGACAAACAGAACACATGGGTACCTTTCAACCAGGAGTCTTATTGAAGCAGCTCACGTTTTTCACTTTATAGGAGTAGGGGCTACCGAACCTGAAAACATACTTCTTTTCTTTCTCAAATGAGTAGATCATTCATTTATATTGACTTTAGAAGTATCTTGTTACTCATTTATTGCATTTGTTTTATTTTTTTCTATTTATTGTGATTTATTGGATTTTTTTTAAGCAAAAAAGAAAAAAAATAATAACTGCTGAAACCGATACATGTCGGTTTCAGCCGTGTCCGATACGGTGTCCGAAACCGCTTTTTTAAACTTCGGTCCAAACCCCTAAACAAAATGGGGTAGTAGTGAGGAAGAACTGCCACTTGTTGGAGAGAAGTCAGTCCCTTTTGTATAGTATGTATGTACCTAACTCTTTATGGTTTGAAGCCCTTCTTACTGCTGCCTTCTTGATGAATAGACTGCTCTCATGGCTTCTGGGATACACAGCTCCCCTTAACCTCCTTCCTCCCCACACTTCTGCATTTCATATTCCACCCAAAGTCCTTGGGTGTGTTTGTTATGTTCATCGCTCTGATTGATCCAAACTTGACCCTCTAGCACTTAAGTGCATCTTTCTCGGGTATTCTCCAACTCAAAAATGGTACAAGTGTTATCATCCCTTAACCTGGAAGCGTTTGGTGTCCCTCGAAATCATCTTTGGTGAAACCACTCCTTTTTATTTGATTTCGAAGCGACCTCTTTAGGGGGAGCATCTAGATGAAGAGTTGTCTTCATCAGTGCCCCTTCTCATTCCTATTTTTGTGTGTGATAATGGGGGTGACCAAGCTACGAGCTAAGCTAGCAATAATGTCGATATGCTAGTTTATTCGAGACATAAACTAAAAGAGCCTTCATCCCCTTGCCAAAGTCTCCTTGGATCCTCCCTTGTTCTTGATGATACTTATCTTCCTATGGCCCTGAGAAAAGGAACTCGCTCATGCACCCAACATCCTATCTCACTTTGTTAATTATACTTGTGTTTTTCCTTTATATCGTGCCTTTGTCTCGTCTTTTGTCTTCTGTTTCCGTTTCTTGCAGTGTTCAGGAAGCCTTGGTTGATCCTAAGTGGAAGAAAACAATGCATGACAAGATGCAAGCTCTGGAAAAGAATGGCTTGTGAGATCTAGTCAATCTCCCAAGAGGAAAAGAGCTGTGGGATGCAATTGAGTATTTACTATGAAATAACAGTGGGATGGATTTGTAGAGACGTTTGCTCCCGTTTCTAATATGAATTCCATAAGAGCTCTTGTCTCCCTTGTTGTCAATCAAGGATGGACCATGTAGGAACTTGATGTAAAAAATTGTTTCTTCATGGTGAGCTAGAGGAAAAACCATATATGCATACTCCTCTTCAGCTTCCCTTTAGCTGAAGGCAAGTTGAAGAAAGCCCTAAATAGGCTGAAATAGACTCTAAGGGCCTAGTTTGATAGTTTCAGAAGAGCAATGATTGTTTTTGGGTACATGTAAAGTCAGGGCGATCACACTCTATTCATCAAGCCTGATCAAGGGAAAGTCTCTGTCCTAATTGTCGATTGATGACATTGTTGTGACAGGTAATGATCAAGAGGAGATTGAAAGGTTGAAAATTCATCTTGCAAAAAAATTTGAGATTAAAGATTTAGGAGAGTTGAAATACTTTTTAGGAATTGAGGTTGCTAGATCCAAGAAGGGTGTCTTCCTATCTCACAGGAAATATGTTCTTGATCTGTTGAAAGAAACATGAGTGATTGGTGCAAACCCAGTGCTACTTCTATTGAATCAAACCACAGGCTGGGGGACAACAGTGAAGACTCCTTAGTTGATACAAGGAGATATTAGAAATTAGTTGGCAAACTTATCTACCTCTCTCTCACGTGTCCAGACATAGCCGACGTTGTGAGTGTGGTCGGTCAGTGCATGCATGCACCCAAGTCCTCTCACTTAGAAGCTGTTCACAGAATTCTCAGATACTTGAAGTCATCTCTTGGGAAGGGTTCTTTTACCTGTCAAGATCATATGAGGATAGAGGCTTACATGGATGCTGAATGGGTAGGTTCGGTGTCTGACAAAAAGATCTACTTCAGGTTATTACACCTTTGTGGGTGGCAATCTTGTCTCCTGGAGTAGTAATAAACAAGTTGTTGTTTCCAAATCCAGTGTAGAGGCAGAATTTACATCAATGGCTCATGGTGTGTGTGAACTTGTATGGCTGGAAATGATGTTGAGAGCTTGGTTTTCCCCCCACAGAGGCCTATGAGAGTGTATTGTGACAACAAGACGTCCATTAGTATTGCACACAACCCTCTGCAACATGACCGAACCAAGCATATTGAGGTTGACAAACACTTTATTAAAGAAAAACTTAGTTTGGAAATTATTTGTACTCATTTGTGAAGACTGGAAACCAACTACCTAACATCTTAACTAGAGGAGTGGGGAGTCCTCAATTTTACATCAACATACGCAAACTAGGCATGCTAGACATTTTCGCCCCAGCATGAGGAGGAGTGTTGAGAATATGTTTGTGTGTGATACTTTATGTAAGGGCATTTATGTCCATCATTCCTTGTCTTTGTTTTTTTCCTTGGCAGTAAGGGTATATGTGTAACTTGGTTTTCATATGAATACTAAAAGAAGACGAGACTTTCATACGAAGTGCTCACTCTTTCTCCTCTTCTCTTCTCCCTCTCTCTCTTACATCCAAAAAAGAAGATGAGGCTTTCATACTTTTTCCTGGAGCCATACCCTGATTGTTATGGAATGAAAGAAACAAGAGAGTTTTTAATGGCATTGTCTCCTTAGAGGACCTAGCCTGTTGGAAAATTAGTTAGCTCCTACACTCTTGGTACTCGATTAGGTAGGGTTTTCAAGATTTTTAAAGAGGTGGGTCTTGATCTGTCTTTCCATTAGAGCTTTCTTTTTTCTAGTCTTCATGAGTCCCAAAATAGTTTAAAATTTTCTTCTTGTAGTTTCTCCGCTTTTTTCTCTCGTTCATTTCCTTATTGAATCCTTGTAATTTTGACCTTCTTACTTGCGTGCTTCTCATTTATAATATATCATTTACCAATCCAAAAAAAAAAACATTTTCATATGATCTACTTCTAGGCATGATATACTATGCAATAACAATTACATAGAATAATAAAAATGAAACAAATATGATTATATAATAAAGTCATATACACAAGATTAAGAGTATGAAATTGAATAAGACATTGTATACTACAATTTTCCAAATATATAAAAATAGTTTAAAAATATATTTTCATGCAAAAATTTTCTTTGGACAATAATAAATCATTCTAAACCTAAAAATGTCATATAATATTAATCAAGGTTTAACATCTATAACTCATTATAATACACAAAAAAGGTCAAAAATGTATGTTAAATAGTGAAAATATTAATATTTCTTATGCAAATATAAACATCTCCATAAGGTGTAAACAAACATCTATTGGTGGGAATATCCCCATAAAATTTCAAACAATTAAAAACCAAAACAAATGAAAAAACAATATACACAAAAGTTTTTTTTTATACATAAGATATTAAAATAATCTACATATGTAAAAGTATATGTGTGGGTTTCATTCCAAATCTATAGATCTATGATTATTACAACATATTTTAACAAATTTGACAAGTTTAAAATGAAAAAAAAACTTATAAGCAATGAAACGCCTTACTTGTTCAAGTTGAAACCTAGGGTTTCAAGGCTTGAATATTTAGATTTGAACTAGATTTCGTGTTTTTGATTCAGAAGAAAGTAAAGGAGTGGCTGAAATTTGATGTAGATAGAGGAAGAAGAGGAAAGAATGAAAGAAAGGGGAAAATGAGTTTTTTTAAACCCTCAAAACCTTTGGTGTTGTGTAACGGTCGACTCGACCTTTACATGAAAATCCCATTTAACATATCGCAAAACAGAAGGTCTTGGCTCTTTGCAAAACCGTTACGTGACGGTTGTTACTTAATGATTTCTGCATTTTTTAAAACCATGATCCATGCACTTAGGGATGGCTACAAGCCGGGTTTGGGCCGGGGCGCCCCCAACTCTACCCCGCCCCTAATGGCAAGACTCCTACTCCGTTCTCATCCCAAACCAGGGTTGGGTTAGAGCGGGAGCGGGGGCGGGGCAGACAAGTTCAGATTTATCAAAACCCTTCTTAAACCCGTCCTCGTCCCACCCCGTCCCGTCCCGTTAAGCACTAGTCAGGGAGGGGCGGGATGGGTGGGCTCAATATTTTATATTATAAGTAATATATTGAGGTAATTTTAGGATTTATTTAAGGGTAAAATAGTACTTTTACAGGGCGGGGTGGCTTAAATCCATCCCGAACCCGACTCGGGTTTAATCCTCCATTCCCCAACCTGCTCCTTCTCTGTTCAAAAACTCCCCAAACCCATCCCAATAGGGTCGGGGCGGGGCGAGGCGGGTTACCCGATTAACCCGGCCCGTTGCCATCCTTGCATGCGCTCCACTGTGCCCCCACCAAAGCATAATGTCATGCCAATGCACTATGTAGAACATTCCTAGGCATCATCCCCAACCAATGCACCGTTGTGATCACGTCAATGAACACTCTTAAAGGCATTGCCATGTCATATAATGGGTCACGCTTGTCGCAAGTCAGAATCTCGTGCTCAATCATTACTTGGACCATAAAAAACACCCCCACTCAACATGTTGACATTTTCATCGATGCTTAACAAGTTGTCCCCTAATTTATCTTTATGGCCTTCATCATCTATGCTCAATCCGACAATTTGTTTAGAGAAGAAGAATGATACATACACTACTATCTTTAAAAGTTAACCACTCCAAAAAGATAACAAAACTATACATCAAATTCCAAGTCGGATCAAACAACAAAACTTGATTGTCGTTAATTGACATCGTCCCAATTAAAGATATCCTCATGATTTGGCTTGTCGAATTCTTTCTGGGAAGAGCACTAGAAAACAAGAAGTTTTGAAGTTCACAACCTTCTTTTCCTATAGAAGACAAATACTTGAAAATGCGAAGGTTTCTTTCTTTCCAAGGGCTCAAACACACGGCCCAAGTATGATATGCGAAAAGGTTCCCAAAAGTTTCCGTAGACCATCGTTTAGCTCTCTCTGATGGTCTTAGAGAACACCCACTAGATCTCAATAAGACATGACACATCACACCAAATTTTCAATGCGAATCTAGAATGAAGAAGCAAGTGATCGACTGATTCCAAATTTTCGTTTCAAATAATATCTATTGGTGAGTTTCCAAACTATACTGATCAGTTGTTAATGGTGAGAATTCTAGCCAGTCATCCCTAGGAAGATGGTATCATTTACGGTATACCCGAATTCCAAATTTTGGTATGAGAAGAAAGATCCATACCTGCCAAATAGAATTTTGTGAAAGGATTCAACCAAGAAAAGACCCTTGCATCCCTTGGTCCAAACTCCAAATTCTATTATATTTTTTAATTTCCCTGGGCATGGTTTAAAATTCCGGTATGTATCGGCCAATATTGGTCGATACATATCGGGTTTGGAGCTATTGGTACATTGGTACACCGTACACTACAAAAAAAAGTCTCCTGTATTGACCCGTATCGGGTCCGTGGCACAGACCCGATATGCACAACTTATTTACATAAAATATCATTTAAGTAATTTTACTTTCATTTACTTAAGATATCTATATGTAATTAAGGTTATACTCATTTGAATTTAATAAAAATTATCCAAAATCCAAATTCATGAAGATTAAAAAAGTCAATTTTACAGCTAGAACAAAATCCTTTTGCAGCGTCTTTTATGGATTAAGTCAAAATTTCAACTTTCAAATGGTAATTTATTTCTAAAATATTAAAATGTCATAAATTCTACTATATTAAAACATTACAAAAACTCAAAAGTCCAGCAAAAAAGGTCTCATATTTTAGCCTTCAAAAATATTCTCATCTATAGGGTCAAAAAATCAACTAACAGTGTAACAATTTAATATAAAAAAAACTTACATTCAAGTCTTATAATTTATGGTTGTAATTCAATACGTTCTTATTTAACTCATTGAACGTAAGATTTTAATATCTAGATTGTATTTCTTATACTTGGCTAAGTGACTGGTTTGTATTTTCATACCTATTTATTAGCACGCACGCCTTTTTTTAGTTATAAAAATTTTAACTTTCATGTGTGTGGTAATAAATGTTGTTGGAGGCCTTCATTTGGTTTTTTTTTTTTTTAACTTATATTTGTATTAAAAAAAGTTTAGGCAAGGTATCTAAGTTTTTCCTTTCGAATCCAATTTTTTTTTTTTTTTATCGTATCTTGATTTTTTCCGCTGTATCCATCTGATACGTATCCTGTTTTTGACTTACCGATACCTCACCCGATACCAATATTTTGAACCATGTCCCTGGGTGTAGCATCGAGGTGCTTTTGAAGCCTCAAAATGGTTAAAATTTCACAATCATTCGCGTCCTTTCTCAATGCTGACTCCCATGTAACTTTCATGGCAAATACTAGTAATGCAACTAGAAACCAGTAGCCTCCTTATCTGGGGCCATCAAGAAGATGTCCCTAAAGTCGAGTTTCAAACACCTCTTCTCAAAATCAAATTATGCCCCACCTGGTATTTAATAAATTTGAAAAAAATCCATTTTCTTTCAAATTACACTTCCATATCACCACACTTTTTACGTGTGCTTCCATTTGTCAGAGAGCGAGTCATTAAGAAAGATAAAAAGGAAATTCATTAAGAAAGCTTACCCTAAGCAACATTTGTTTTTTTAGGTAAAGACCCTCTGTAATAGATGATAATATCACAAGCATAAAAAAATAAGGGTATAATGGGAACACAAATTGATGAAGGTATCTTTTAGGAATATTATATAGTTTTCGTTTTGCATAGTGGTATGATATCTCATGACGTTCTTATTCTTTTTTTCCCTAATTTTTTTTCTGGTTGCTTTTGGATGTGCATTCCAGCTTAAATATTCTAATAAAATTCATTATCAATCAAAGGTTAAAAGAAAGAACAATATTACATACCAAATACAATATTGATAACACAGTCGATCCTAGCACAGAACTAGAAAAAATGATTTATTTGAGAGTGAAGGATACCCTGACCGTGATCCAGGTTGATAATAGGGTATTTTTCAAACCTATTCTTCTAGTTGATATTTGCTGATATGTTTGCTATTTCTGTGTTCCTTTACTGGCTGCTAGCCATACATGCCAGCTGGAGATAGATGGACTTGTTTCTCAGTCTGATTACCCATCCTGGTCTGTGCTGAGCTATTCCCCTCTGGTGCTTGTCCTGTATAAGGTCCTGTCTTAGTTTATGTTTCCTTGTATGAATGATCTGAATTGATTGAATGCACTTCCAGTGCATTCTTGTTTGAAAATTATTTATTGCTGCAAAATGGCTAATGGTTACTGCTAATTACATATTTATTTGGTGTTCTTACGAGCTTGATATTTTCAATTGTTTCCTGGAGATTTACAAATAACAGCTAAATATTCAAAAGATTCTTTGGTTTAATGATCAGTATTCGTTTCCACCGTCTTGTGTTGGGGAAGTTGGGCGCATGGGAGCACCTAGTAGAAGAGAAATTGGTCATGGAATGCTTGCAGAGAGAGCGCTTGAACCTATTTTGCCTTCTGAAGAGGATTTTCCTTACACTATACGTGTTGAGAGTACCATCACCGAAAGCAATGGCTCCTCAAGGTGGATTAATTAACTTTTTCGTTTGATTGTTGCTTGAGCTGGATGATGAAAAATTATCATGTCCGATTAATTTATTTACCATTCAAAAAGATATTATTGAATATATTCTGAAAATTTTCGGCCATTTTCAGATGTTTGTTTTAAAGTTTCATACACAATCTCTTCATTCCTGCCCTCATCTGCATATGCGGTCATTTAACTATAACTAAGACTGAAAATTACTTATTAACATCTAGTTTTATGGCTTAACAGTATGGCATCTGTTTGTGGGGGTTGCTTAGCTCTGCAAGATGCTGGGGTTCCTTTGAAGTGTTCTATTGCTGGAATAGCAATGGGTTTGGTTTTGGACACGAAAGAATTTGGCGGAGATGGGGCCCCACTTATTCTCTCTGACATTACTGGGTCTGAAGATGCATCTGGAGATATGGATTTCAAGGTCTGGTTTAAAAGGATTCCTTATTTTTCTGTTTTGAGCACTGCTTTATACATTTTAGTTGGTGTTCAATTAATATTTATTTTAAGAGAAAAAATATAGATTATTTTATTAAAATGGAACTTTACTAAGGCTGTTCACCCTACAGCATCTTTTTATAATAGAGTTTGGAGAGGATGTGAAGTTATGCTAAATTTAACCAGTGATCTTAATGCTACAGGTTGCTGGAAATGAGAACGGTATAACTGCATTTCAGATGGACATAAAGGTTATCTATGATCTACTTCTCAATAAAAACATGATTCTTCATGATATTATATTCTCTCGTGCTTTCAAAGATATATGACATGGTTATGGTTGGGAGCAGCTTACTGTTTTGTGTTATTTGGACTCTACTTAAATATCCTGATGACTTAGAAGTTAGAACCTTTTGGTGTGCACTCTTTGATGACAGGTCGGAGGAATTACTCTATCAATTATGAAACAGGCGCTTCTACAAGCAAGAGATGGACGGAAGCATGTTCTTGGTAAGATTCCTTATCATTTGTATATTGTAATAGTTGTCACTTATAACTTATGCGTGTGATGTTAGTATTCAACGATAGGTGAGTACCTTCTATGAGTAACAAACACAGGACTTAAAACATGTTTAGCAAAAGCTTTGAAGGTACTGCCACTTAAAAGTATACAACTAATCATGAAATTTATTTTATTCTCATATCAATATAATACATTCTTTCAAGTGCATGGTATTTCATGTCACAAGGACCACTTCTAAAATCGGCGGGCAAGAAGCTCTTGTTAGGGACGCGTTTCTTCCACATGCAAACACTGCCATTAGAACAGTTGACTTGATTAGTTTAGTTTAAGGTTAGGGTTTGAAAGAAGGAAGAAGGAGAAGAGGAAGAAGAAGAAGAAGAGGAAGATGAAAAGAAAGAATAGAAAGCTCAGCTATTCTCTCTCATTCATTAGATTATATACTTAACATCTAGAAATGAATATTATAAGTATGCCATTACTACATATACTCTAGCATAGTAACACCCAAAGGTCTACTATACCATAAAGGTACAATAGACCAAAAGAGTATTCAACACTCCCCCTCAAGTTGGTGCATAAATATATCTCATACCCAACTTGCTAATAATACTGATGAATTGAGGTCTCCCCAATCCTTTGGTCAAAACATTTGCTAGTTGATCCCCGATCTTCACAAAAGGAGTGCAAATGTCGTTTGATCTCAACTTCTCCTTAATGAAGTGACGATTAACTTCAATATGTTTCATGCAATCATGTTGCATAGGATTATGAGCTATATTGATTGCCGCCTTGTTGTCACAGAATAGACTCATGGGTCCTTGAGCAGGAACCCTAATCTCTGAAAGTAGTAATCGAAGTCATAGGATTTATATACCCCATGTGCCATAGCTCTAAACTCTGCTTCTGCACTAGATCTGGATATCATTTGTTGCTTCTTGTTCCTCCATGTCACAAGGTTGCCACCCACAAATGAACAATACCCAGACGTGGAATGCATATCTGTAATAGAGCTTGCCCAGTTTGCATCTGTGTAGGCTTCTACCCGTAAGTCATCATCATGACCAGCATACATTAATCCTTTTCCAGACATGGTTCAAAATATCGGTATTGGTTGCCATATCGATAAGTCCAAAATAGGATACGTATTGACGTATCGGTACTCTATCGGTTGGATACGGCGGGAAAAAAAAGATACGCTAAAAAAAGTTTGGATACGCAAGGAAAAACTTGGATTTCTTGCATAAAACCTCTTTTAATGCAAATATAAACTAAAAACAAACTAAATGACGGTCTACAACTACATTTATAACCATACAAATGAGAGTTAAAAGTTTTATAAGATAAAAAAGGCGTGCGCACTGATAAATATGTATGAAAATACAAGTTATAGTTACTTAACCAAGTATAGGAAATACAATCATGATATTAAAATCTTACATTTAATAAATTACATAAGATGATAGAAGTTCAATACCACATTGATCTATGTGCCGGCTCATACTCAAGTTACTCTGAGATCAGGAATCAAGTTGAGTGATACATTAGAGGTGCCCCAGACATGATTAAACCATTGTAGCCAACTCATCTATTCATTTTGGGTTGATTACAACCTATTTTCATGAATTTAAATAAGTAAAATAAAGAATTAATTTTTACATAACTTCAAAGTTTTGGGTAAGGTTTTTAAAATCCAAAATCAAATGTCGAGATCTTTGTTTTTCAACAATGGAGTTGTTGTGTTTAGCTTAGAATAATGTAGTCAAGGCGTCTAGGGGATGCTTAGGCGATTAGGCCTGGCTAGGCAAGGCCCTGCCTAGGCGACTCCCAGGCGATGGCTAGGCGATAAAAATAATTAAATTATATTTATATGTAATATTAATATATACACATTATATAAATAATAGATACATAATTAGTTTGAAGTTTTCTAACTTTTAAGGTGATTTTGAATGTTGACTTTGGATGTTTCATTTAAAGTTTAAATGCACCACCTATATCTAAGATAGCGTTTTTAGACTTTAAAAGAGGGTTTTAAAATAGGTTTTAAGAGTTTAAATGATGGTTTTCAAATAGGGTTTAAAATGGGAAATGTTTAACTTATTGTCGTCGCATTCCACTATAGAGGAATGTGCGGTCCTCATTGGTACATGTCCCCCTTTTTAACACTCATCAGTTATGGTTAAGATTCATTTACCCCTAGGGTTAAGCAATCTAACCATAGTTTTTGAAAACAAAATATATTAACCTTAATTTTCTTAAGCTTAACTATAGTTAAAGGGGTATTAAAGGGACATGTGGACACAATATTTGATTACATAGTCAAATGCGTGGTGGGCTAATCACTACCCCATTTAAAATATGGTTTGAAAGAGGTTTTTAAATGAATTTTCAAAATAGGATTTTAAAGGAGGGTTGAAAAGAGGGGTTTAAAATAGGTTTTTAGAAAAAAAAAACTATATGGACCGCCTAGGCGACCGCCTAGCGCCTAGATGCCTAGGCGTCGCCTAGGCGGTCGCTAATCACTACCCCATTTAAAATATAGTTTAAAAGATGTTTTTAAATGAATTTTTAAATAGGATTTTAAAGGAAGGTTGAAAAGAGGGGTTTAAAATAGGTTTTTAGGAAAAAAACTGTATGGACCGCCTAGGCGACCGCCTAGCGCCTAGATGCCTAGGCGTCGCCTAGGCAACAGCCTAGCTGGTAAATAGTGAATTTCGCCCGCCTAGAGGGGAGCCTAGGCGGTTTAGGCCCAAAAAGGCCTAGGTGATGCCTTGACTAAACTGGCTTAAAATTTGACTATGAAAGAAATTTAGGAGAGAGGATAGCGTTTGGAGGTGTTTTGAAACACCTCAAAATGAAAAAGTATAGTTTTAAGGCCCCTTATCGGTCCGTATCGGGCCGATACATGAACCGTATCGGTCGGCACCCAAAAAAAATTTTACATTGTTCAAACTACGTGTATCGGCCTGTATTGAGAGTATCGGTCCGTATCAATACCGATACTACCGATACGGCTGCGATATGCAATTTTTTTTAATTCCAGCGTATCTACGTCTCTGATACCTAAAAAAACCGATACGTATCGGCCCGTATCGGCCAATACGTATCGATATTTTGATCCATGTTCCCAAGGGTGGACTTGAGATACCTGAGTATTTTGTACACTGTCTCCAGATGTTGTGAGGTCGGTGCGTGCATAAACTGATTGACAATAGTGATGGCATATACAATGTCTGGCCTGGTCAAAGAGGTAAATTAGGCGCCTACCTCCCTGAATTTGAAAGACGTTCCTCATTGTCTTCACTAAGCTTGTGGTTCACATCAATAAGGGTGTCACTAGGTTTACACCCCATCATCCTAGTCTCCTCAAGTAAGTCCAGCACATACTCTCTCTGAGACAAAGATACCTTCTTTTGATCTGACAACTTCCATCCCTAGGAAGTACTTCAGACGGCCCAAATCCTTGATCTCAAGTTCCGCTACCAACTTACTCTTTAGATTTCCCATTTCATCATAGTCATTCCTGGTCACCACAATGTCATCCACATACACAATAAGGATAGTAACTTTCTGGTGGGAATGCTTGATAAGTAGTGTGTGGTTTGCTTGGCTCTGCTTGTAGTCATTCTTCAACATGGCAGTGCAAAATTTTTCAAACCAAGCTCTAAGAGATTGCTTCAAGCCATACAATGCCTTCCTTAACTTGCACACTCTCCCCGTGGCTGAGGAACTCATAAAGCCAGGAGGTGTCATGTACACCTCTTCTTCCAAGTCACCATGTAGGAAGACATTTTTCACATCAAATTGGAATATGGGCCAATCTTGGTTGGCAGCAAGGGACAACAACACTCTTATAGAGTTCACCTTGGCTAAAGGGGCGAAGGTCTCCTGGTAATCTATACCATGGGTCTGGATGTATCCCTTGGCAACAAGCCTTGCTTTGACTTATCAATTGAGCCATTTGAAAGATGCTTTACAGTAAAGATCTACTTGCAGACCACTGGTCTTTTCTCTCTAGGAAGCTCAACAACATCCCAAGTGCCACTCTTTTCAAGAGCCCGCATCTCCTCTTCCATTGCCTCTCGCCACTTTGACTGAGATAGATCATCTATCACACTGCGAGGAATAGACACAGAAGACAAAGACAAGACAAATGAGCGATACGAAGGAGATAAAATAGAATATGAGACAGTTAGAGATAGGATGAGCACAAAAACAAACAACCTTCCTTAGAGTAATAGGAAGGGAAGAATCATCAATTAACTCAGGATTAGAATGAAGGACATTACATTTGACTGATGGATTAGAGGAGACTTCTTGGAGGGAAGCATGAGGGCCTTCTTTATTGTTTTTCTTCTTTCTTTCATATGCCTTCAAAGTAGGAACAATTTTCCCCTGTCTAGCACTATCACTATCAGGAGGCAATGAAGCTGGAACTGGCAAAAGAAACTCAAAAAACATCTCTTTATTGATACTCGCCCTTTGAAGAGAGGTCTTCCTATCAGAATAAATGGAAATTGACTCAAAGAATGTCACATTCATAGAGACAAATACCCGACGAGAAGAAGGATGATAACTTCGGTAGCCCTTCTGACTCGAAGCATACCCAAGGAATACACACTTGAGAGCTTTGGGATCAAGCTTTGTACGGTCAGAACGAGCGAGATATGAACGAAGCACATGCACCCAAACACTTTGGGAGGAACGAGAAACAAACATGTAGAGGGGGATAGTACCCGAATAGGGATCGGGAAATCCAAAATATGAGATGACATGCGATTGATGAGAGACACTGCAGTTAAAAGAGCATGAGACTAGAAGACCTTTGGAACATTCATAGCAAGTAACAAAGACTTGGTTACTTCCAATAAGTGACGATTCTTTCGCTTAGTCACACCATTTTGCTGAGGGATATTGACACAGGTGGTTTGATGAATAATGCCATGACTATCAAAATAAGAGGTAAGATCCCCAGACATATATTCCCCTCCATTATCAGATCTAAGAATTTTAAGTTTTGCATCAAACTGAGTAATAATCATGACATGGAAAGATTTAAAGACTGAGTAGACCTCACTTTTAGATTTAAGAAGATAAACCCAAGTAGTACGTGAGAAATCATCCACAAAGCTAACAAAATAGTGAAAACCAGACAATGAGGGGATTGGAGAAGGACCCCATACATCAGAATGAACCACAACAAAAAGAGAATCACTTTTGTTCCCCGAGAAGGGTAAGAAGTTATACAATGTTTAGCAAACTCACATAACTCATACTAAAAAGATCTAACAAAACTAGAAATAGACAACTGAGCAAATAAACGTTTAAATAACAAAAAAGATAGGTGACCAAGACGACGATGCCACTGTAGCAATTGCTCTTGAGTAGTAATATGCCGAGCACACGAAGTGATCTCCTGGACTGGTAATGCAACACGTGGTAGTGGGTCTAGCACATACAATCCTCACTCCTCATGTGCCGTACCAATTGACTTCCTTGTCCCCAAGTTTTGAAAAATACAATGAGAGGGAAAAAAGGTAACACTACAATTTAACGATTATGTAATGTTACTAACAGAAAGGAGATTTAAAGTGAAATTTGAGACATGAAAAACAGGTGATAGAGGCATAGAAGGAGTAACAAGTATACTGCATTTTCCGGCAATGGATGAGGAAGTGCCATCAGCAATATGAACCTTATCTCGACCTGAATAGATAAAATACAATGTAAAAAGGGAAGATATATCAGTCATATGGTCGGATGCACCTGAATCAATGATCTAACAGTAACTGCGGGGTGAGGCCGAAGCACTAAGGGCTGAGGCAGAAGTACCTGTGTGGGCAAAAGAGGATGTAGAAGGTGCAAATGAGAGTTCTAATTAAGCCATTAAGCGTCGGATATGCTCTATCTCATCACTAGAGAATGCACTACCGTCTGAAGAGTGTGTTGCAGATGAAGGAGAGGCAACAGGAGCAAGTGCAGTAGAGATAAAGGAATGGGCACTGGAGTGGCCTCTACCACCAAATCGTCCTCCCATACTATCACCAAAACTTCCCCTTAAGCTCCACCAGAAGGACCTCGCTGTAGTGGTCGACCATGAAGTTTCCAGCATGTCTCTTTGGTGTGACGTGGGCAACCACAATGCTCACACCAAATGCCTACACTCGCATCACCGTAAGTACCAGAACGGCCTCCGCCATGAGTACCATGACCACGACCACTGCCTTTACCGCCCAATGACATTAAGGATAGAGTAGGCCCCTCCTGAGGAGGAGGATTGAGTATCATAATGTGACGACTCTCCTCCCTGTGCAGGTATGAGTAGGCCTCTGTTAGGGAATCCTTAGTAGCTGAACTCTAACTTGCTCATACTCAGGATTCAATCCTGCCAACAACTTGGACAACCTTTCATACTCCATATGCTTCTTGTGAGCGGCAACATCGCTATTGCACTTCGGCTGGAAGGAGTAATAATGATCCAACTCTTCCCATAGAAGTCGAAGAGTGGAATAGTATGTGGAAAGTGGGCTACCCCCCTGCCTCAACTGGGAGATGCTCTGGCGTAGTTCGTATGCTCTAGCCCCATTCCCCAATTCCGAGTAGGTCTGGGTGACAACATCCCATATCTCCTTAGCTGTGGAAATGAATAGGTAGCTACTACCAATGTCGGATTGCATAGAGTTAAGGAGCCAAGACATGATAGTTGCATTCTTGGCCTCCCACTTGTCAAAGGCCTTATCAGTCTCCTTAGGCATAAGAATGGTACCTCTCAAGTACCCCATCATTCCTTTTCCCTTCATAAACAACATAACAGGTTGTGACCATGCCAAGAAATTGCTATCATTCAAAATAATGGTAGTGATTTGCACATTTGGAGCATCCTGGTGTCCAAGGTGCACTTGCCCACCTCTAGTCTCAGGGTTGGAGGGGTCTTGGCTCACTTCTGAGTCACCCAATGCACCACAAGGAGGCTGATTTACACAAATCAAGTCCTTAAACTATCACCACAAATGAATACACAACCTAAATCAACACTTCCAACTTTAAACAAAGGGTTTACACAACCCAAAACAACATTTCTAACTTTACACAACTTTTGTCAAACACTTAGTGGACACCCAACTTGCACATCACCTTCATGGAACACTTTTCACTCTCACACAACTTTCCTCAAACACTTAGGGGACAGCCAACTAGCACACCACCTTCAGGAGAGACCAAATACCATTTCTCATGCACATTGCCATTAAAAAAAAATTGCCAAACAATTCAAAAAACACTTTTTCATGATATCTAGTGAGTAAAATCCTTATCAGAGCTTCAATATTCCACCAATCAACATGAGACCTCCCTCAATTCTTCGGAATTCCTATACAGATCAAACACAACTAACTAATTTCACAAAACTCCAACTAACTTGACAACACTCTCATCTCCATGCCTCAAAAAAAATCTGAAATCAATACCACAAATCCCTACACATCAAGGCTCATTAGATGGAAGATAAAGCTAGGTTATCCATACCTTGGCCGTAGGCCCCTTAGATCTTGAGATGCTTTGATACCAATTTGACTTGATTAGTTTAGTTTAAGGTTCGAATATTGAAAGAAGAAGGAGAAAAGGAAGAAGAAGAAGAAGAGGAGGAGGAAGATGGAAAAGAAAGAATAGAGAGCTTAGCTATTCTCTCTCATTCATTAGATTATATACTTAACATCTAGAATGAATATTACAAGTATGCCATTACTACATATAATCTAGCATAGTAACACCCAAAGGTCTACTATATCATAAAGGTGCAAAAGACCAAAATAGTATTCAACAAGAACAAATCTTTTTTTTTTAATTGGTACCATTTGTAGGCACCCTATTTTGCATGCCCTATGATTTCACGGGCCCAAAAGGTCCATTGGTTCCGAGTATTGAAAGAAACATCAAGATGCGATCCAAACTCCAATATCCAATCGAAGATTGAAACTGAAGCCTAACTCAGTCTAAGCCTAAACCAGTCAAAGCCCAGGGAAAAGCCTTCATTCTTATTGAAAAAAAAGTCCAGCGCCTTTTAAAAGGGCGCAAACCCATTCTATGAAAAAATCTGATTCCACGCCTTTTAAAAGGGTGCAATCTCATTTGTAGTGGAATTTTGATGTCTTGCCTTTTAAAAATGCGCAATTAGGAAAACCCTAATTCCGAACTTCGGTTTGCGTGCCAATTCGTTTTTTTTTTTTTTTGGTTATGAGAACATTTAGTCCCAGATTGGCTAGAAATAAGAACCTCATTTTTCACCTTATAAAAGGAGTCTCACCCTCATTCTTCCCCCAATTTGAAAAAGGACCAACTTTGAGAATCCATAACTTTGGGAAACCCTGAAATTCTGAAAGAGTGAGCCCTCGAAAACCCAGAAAAATCTAGCTATCAAGCCCTAGAAGACCTTGCTTCCCACTTTGGAGAACTTTAGAAGGTTGAAGTCTTCCCCCAAGTCTTCGAAGGTTCTTCACCAACCTTGGTGGATAACGCGTAGAGAGTTCGGATCTCGTTGAGGGTTTTTCTTTTCAATATTTTGAACAAATAATCAAAGGAAATGGTATGCTACATTCCTCACCTCTTTCTACTTCTATCCATCCAAGTTTTCTATTCGCTCGCTTTCTCATAGTAGCCCAGAGATTTCCCTCCAAATGGTCGTGGGGAAGAGGAAATCCGGGTGAAAGAAAGAGTAGGAAGAGGATATCTTCGATTTCTTTTTAATTATTATTTTTTGTTATTAAAATAAATAAGTTTTTCCCCTTTTCTACCAAAGTAGGCGCGGCCCTTCTCGAATCGGTCGAGGAGAGAGTGTGACCATCGCCGATTTAAGGAAAATGAACCTTTCACCATTCAAGTAGAGAGAGTTCTTCCCGATTCGGTCGATGAGGGAGAATTCCAATCTCGAAATTAAAAAAGCAAGTAGAGAGAAAATCACCCCGATTCGGTCGTGGAGGGGTGAATTTCTAATCTCGAAAAAAAAATTAAAAAAAAATTGTTTAAATTAAATTAATGGAGAAATATTAAAAGGTAGCTGTCGTTCAACGGATGAGGAGGGGTGCCTAACACCTTCCCCAACTCATAAGAGAATCCCCGAACCTATTCTCGGTTCTTGAATCGAGGGTTTTTATCGTGGGTGACCAATCACACCTATAATCTTGATTTATGGCGACTCTAAAGATCTCGGCTTCTCATTAGTACGAAAAATACTAATGTGGGGAGGAGATCGACCCGGGCCGGCTATTGCACACCATTATAACAAATCTTAATTTGTCCCCTTTTGTGATTTCGGTTTACAGTGTAATTATAATATGAACATGTCTATTTATCTACAGACATGTTAATATCGTATAGAGGTCGCCAGTAATGATACCTTTTCACTAACTCCATCCATGTCTTTGTAGGTCATGAACTCGTCTTTTCAGAGCTTTCAACTTTCACTAACTCATCCTATCTCTTAACTATTGTCGTTGGTCTTCTTTGAGCATGTCCAAACCATCTCGATTGACTTTGGGCTAATTTTTCATTTAATTGAGGCACTCATAGATCCTCTTATATTATCTCACTTTTAATTATTTTTCCTCTGCTTACCATTCATTCATCTCAATATCTTCATCTCCTCTGCATGTATTCTATCAACTTGTCGCTTCTTGATTGTCCAACAGCATAGTTGGTCTTATGGTTGTGTTATAAATTTGTCTTTTAGTTTTATCAGTATACGTCGGTCACATAGCACTTCAGACACACATCTCCCCTTTAGTCACCCCTAATTCTTTGTAGTTTGTTCAGCACCCTCCTTAATCTCTGCTCATCATTGAAAACTGAACTACGGTAATGGAAATGGTCATTTTGGGGTATCTCCTATCATCAAATTTATATTGAACTCCGCTAAGCCTTATTTGGCCACTCCAAGAGCAACCGTTCATGGTCATTATGGGGAAATCCTTACGAAGGAGATACATTTATATATGAAAAATCGTGATCTAGTGATATAACGCAGGGTCTCACAACTGTACTTGTCGTATTTGAAGAGGCGAGGAGTGCTAGCCCTATTAGCACTCGAGCCTTTTTTATTCTCAGTTTCAGTCAATCAAGTGTCCCAACTTTTTAAAAAGTGTGCTTTAACCGGTTGGTTTTGAGACACTTGACTGAAACAGGCCTAAGAATAGAGCTAACACTCCTCGTGGCGATAGAGGAGTGCTAGCACCTCTCTTGAAGCTGCATTTAACTAACTGCATGAACTATGAACATGGTGTATTAAGAAATATATATGGTCATTTAATGTTAAGACGTCAAATACTATCAAAGTGTATGAACATGGTGTATCAAGATATTCCCAGTTCAGTGTGTCTTACACCTTGTTTTATATGGGCACACATCCATGAATAAGTGATATGGGTGGTATTTATTGTGTATTAACTATTTCAACCTATATGGATCTGTTCATTACTCTATTTCTTGGGTTTGAAGGATCTACAGAACCAATTATCGTAAATGAGTATATTCAGTTGTGGAACCCAGAAAGCATATTAAGTCTGTATTTTGTGTTTCTGTCATTTCAATGGTCAAGTGATTTCTTTTTTTCTTGATTCAGCTGAGATGTTGAAATGCTCACCTACACCTTTGAAGAGGCTTTCCAAGCATGCTCCTTTGATTCATGTCATGAAGGTTTGTTTATCTGCCGAACACCCATTTCATTGATTGACCAGTTAATCTAAGACTCTAGTTTTTGTTTAAGTCGTTCTTGCTCTCTATGTCTGCATTCTGTAGGTCAACCCGGAAAAAGTTAATGTTATTATTGGTTCTGGTGGGAAGAAGGTGAAGAGTATCATTGAAGAGACAGGGGTAGATGCTATTGAGACACAAGATGATGGAATAGTAAGCCTAAAGACTAGTATCTCTGCTTTAATTGAATCGGTTTCATGTTATCATTTTATGATTGCAATATCATGTTTTTGTGGCTTTGGCAGGTGAGAATTACTGCAAAAGACTTGTTAAGCTTGGAGAAGTCTAAAGCCATCATTACCAATCTGACAATGGTCCCAACCATTGGTGATATTTACAGGTCTGATTTTACTTTAGTTATAGTGTTTTAAATTTAAAATGGCTGTCGCTTACCATCATTCTGTTAGGAAGACATAGCTAGTCCTTTACGATATCAAAGATGTGCAAGCAGAGGCTTTCGGGTGTAATTTTTTTTTATTAGCTAAAGTCTTGCCTCAATAGTAGCTCCGATTCATAACCATGCTGAATCTGCTTAACTTTTGGATATTCTGACTTTTTATTTGACACCAAAATTATAAAAATGTAAGACATTGATCCTTGAGGCTTAATCGGCATCTTCTTTGATAATTTAGAGATCTGTCTTGTTTCTTAATGTACTGGTTGCATGGTCAAATTGCAACTTTTGAGTCTTATATTTAACTCTCGTGTGTCTTACTAATCAGGAACTGTGAGATCAAATCAATAGCCCCTTATGGAGCTTTTGTTGAGATTGCACCTGGGCGTGAGGTATATATATTATACTAAGATGTTCAAAGCCTAAATCTGTTTATAGTTATCTTTTCTTCTTCCTCGGTGTTATAAATATATCGCTTTTGACAAAACTAAAGGAAATTCGGATTCCACTCCATAAATAATTCATGACTTAAGCAGTGTGTTTCTGGAATGATAAATTGTTGTAATAGGAGGTCTTTAGTTTTTTGAGCTTGCAACAACTCGGTACTCCAATATTACGATAGCACTGGAAATATAGTTCTTTACCTGCTATATATAAATATATTGTAATTCAGTTTTTAACTTCTCTATAGGACATTATTAATTTACAAGGCATGAAAATTGCTAAATCGTTGCAGGGACTCTGTCATATTAGTGAGCTGAGTTCAGATTGGCTAGCAAAGGCTGAAGACGTAAGCATACAGTTCTTTGTTTTTCGACCAAGTTAAATTGAGATCTTGATGGAGTAATTTTGCTTTTGTTACCTCATTACAGGCTTTCAAAGTTGGGGACCGTATGGATGTCAAACTTATTGAGGTTACAAACTTCCTATCCCTTCTTTTATTTGCTTTTGTACAGTGAGAAATGCTCGAATGTACAAATGTCTGAACGTTTACTAAAAACTCCGCTGCAACAGTATTTATTTATGAAAGTGGAAGGTCTCTGAAGCCCTTGGCTGTCAATGAGAAATGTTGAATGCAAACTCTTTTCCCTAATGAATCTGATGATGGGTTATCATTGATTCATTTCAGAATCCTGGAACTTATGCAGGACACAGGAAAGTCCCAAAATACCATTGAGGGGCCCAACATATGACATTTCCTAGGCCAAATATAATCTGATTCAATGATCCCCAACCATCTAGTATAAAATTTCTCTGCATTGGCAGGGAAGGTACAGAGGATGGACCAGAAAAAAGATGTATGGGATGGTTATCCTTGCAGAGAAAGTTTCAACCAACAATTCTTTGGTAAACCATTTAATTGGTGGTTTGCGTCTGACTGCATGATGCAATGTGTATCACATAGCATAGAGGATGCTGGCATCTTTGATCCACTTTTCCTCTGGTGGGTCACTCCTGACTGCATGGCTCAATGTGTGGGTGTGGGTAGGTTCCTATCGAGAATTAAAAGTTCTCTTTTTACGCCTTTTGCATACTCTGATCCTTCTGTCGAGAAGTGAAGATTTCCTCTAATGTTTTCATCATCAAAATTACAATAACAATATGTGGCTGGCTTGCTGACCCCACACATTAGGTTTAGGCGACAAGTCTGAGGTTAGCTTCTGGCACTGGCAGGATGTGTGGAGCTGATTGGCAAAATTGAAAGATAAGTTTTGAAATATTTTTTCGATTGTCAAGGATAGAGAGGCTTTGGCTTTGGTTCCAGATTGTTTTGAGGTAAGTGAGGGTGGGGTGGCTTGGTGTTCTAGGCTGAGACGCAAACTTAATTATGGGGATATGACCGAGTTTCTTTGTCTTATGCATCAACTTGCTACATGTTCTCCTTGTCTTGGTGTAGAGGCAACAATGGTCAGTTTTTAGTGAGATCATTATGACAGTATTTTGTGGTCATTTCCTCTCTCGTCTGGAGAGTGGACTGGGTGTTCCATCCTCCTTTCAGAATTTTTTTATCTTGTTGGCTTTGGGCTTCTTAGGACAATGCTCAGGGGGATATTTGGGTCGTTCAACCTGGGCCAAGGAAAGAAACAAGAGTATATGAGGATTCGCTCTCTTCGATTCTGCAGGTTTGCGAGCAGATTAGACATTTGATTCTTTAGTAGTGTGTGGCTCGTCAAGAAGGTGTGGATGTGGGAGATCTCTTAGGTTGAGGAGATCGCTTTAGCTAAAAGTACGGTTTCTTGCTTGAGTCCATTTAGAGTTTTCTTTTTACATAGCTCTTATAGTTGTAGCGATTCAACTCATTCAAGTTCCCTCGAGTTTACTTTCTTGTAAACTCTTTTAGTGTCTCTTTATCATTGTAGTAGTAGATGTAACCTCTTTATTTTATATATTATGCTTGATCATTGATTAAATAATAATAATTATAATCATAATCATAATAATAATAATAATAATAATAATAATAATGATAATGATAATGATAATGATAATGATAATGATAATGATAATGGTGACAATGATGATGGTGATGATGATAATTATAATGATGATGATGGTAATCACCTGTTACCCCCTTGAGTTGTTGAGTTGAACTACCAAGTCTTTCTTGAGTACTTGATGGAGGTGCATAACCTTCAAAATAAACTTGATAAGAAGACCCTTGTGGTTTTAATCTAATGCTCTGTTTGTTTCGATGTAAAATAGGGGAAAACAAATGAATTCCAAGGAAAATGTCATTTTTCATGCTATTTTCTTTAAGACAGTTGGCATTTTCCGTGAAATTCATTTGTTTTCCCCTATTTTACATCGAAACAAACGGAGCATAAAAGTATTAAGTTGAATTCTTGATGGAGATAGCTTTTACAGATATCCTATAATTTTAAGGGAATTTTATTTCTGATTATTACATGCACGTGACCCAGATAAATGAAAAGGGACAACTTCGCCTAAGCCGCCGAGCACTACTTCCTGATGCAAGTCCAGAGAAATCCAGTGTGAAGCAACGAACAAGTAGCTCCAAGGATCATGCGTCTTTCGAAAATGCTCCTGATAAAGGTACATATAAAAAAATTGTGGCCACACCAAAGGGTGAATTAGAAGAAGAGGACATGGAGCAACCCAAGAATAAGGGTAGTGTTTCAAAACTCGCAAGCACCCCTAGCACGACTAAAAGAATAACTCCAATGAAGGACAGTCTACTCCCACAGGAGAAGGCTATCAAAAGATTAGTTAGCTCCACAAAAGATGGGCCCTACATTAATAAAGACAAGGAAAAAAAGAGCAGCAGTAAAGCGGTTAGCAGCATTTCCAGCAAAGATGGGAGTAGTTTAGTGAATGGAGAGGCTAAAATCGGGTAGTACATGTATCGAGTTCTTGGTTTAGGGACCAAGGATGAGCTTTTTTAATGACCAAAGTGAAGGATCACTGGTGGAAGATGCCTCTAAGCTAATAGGGAATGAAGGTAATGAATGCAGCTCTTTCTTATTTAATTTATATGTTGGGTGCATATATACAGGGATATGGAGAACAATATATACAATTTTTTTCATGGGAAATGATTCCTAAGGAGACATTAATGCCCAAATCATTGACCTTGTATTAGTCTACATTTATTATTGAAAGCACATCGATCAATAAAAGGTCTGAATATTCCCTCACTCTTATTGTTAGATGGTATAACCCTATGGTTAAAAAAGATAGAATGTCTATAGGGGTATTTATCAGTGAGTTCACTGTGGATATATATATATATATATATATATATATATATAAACATAAACATAAACATAAACGAACACATGCACATGCTAAATTTAATTATATTGTTGGCTAATATAAGACTTTTTTTCCACAGGAAGGAGCTCTTTACATCTTTTTCCTACTGCTGCCGAGTTGCGCTTGTAATGACCATGCCAAATATTAGCCAGCTGAAGAAATCTAATGAAATGTAGGTATCATGTTTGTTATGATTGGTATATGACAGAAAAATCCATGGGCAAGGAGGAGCCATGTCTGGAACAATTGTATCTTATCTAACCAGAAACATCCCTATTTTTTCTACTGGGGAAATCTCTATTCAGAAGCTCAGTTGCTGTAGTTTTTTCTGTGCCTCTTACCTTATTGCTGCTTTTGGATTTTGTGAGTTCTCTAATTACTTGACTGTTAATTTACTTAAGTTACATATACTTGGGACTAGACATTTCGCCAATGTTATGGATTGTACTTTCCATTTGAGGTTTCACCCTGCCATAGCAATTCAACCCATGGTTGATTGCCGTCGTTTTCAATCTATTGGCTGGGGGGTTTACGAACCTAGCATCTGGAGAGGGGAGATCTATCCCAGGAACCACAAAGGTATCATGGTTTTCTTCCTCTAGAAGAATGATTATATTACTCAGAAAAAGATTCTGAAGCATCCTCAAGATTAGGTATTGTTCCTCCAATGATCGTGGCATACCAAGTACTTCGTGACGAGTTCTAATAGGATCAGATTTATAAGTATCTGTTGTAAAATATGAGCCCATTTGTCCTGCCCTTTGTCCTCCTTGCTTGGCTTTTCGAGACTGAAATTGGAGGAAGATGATCGAGTTGACTCAGTTTAAAAACGAGTGTAGCCCAAGTCAGTGCCTAGTTAGGTCTCTAACTGGTCCTTAGGGACATAAATAGACCTGAACCAAAGCCCAAGTTCACTCAGTGTCCAAAAGAAAGTGCTAACAGTTTGAGAACTTGATATATCGAAACAAAATTTTTGCTTGTTTGGGATCATTGGTGATGGAACTTGTTTTGGGATAAAGATGAGGAACCCAATGCTTTAGTACTACTTGTGATGGGATCTTTCCAACATAAACTTAATGGCAAATTCACGATCCACATGAGCCGAATTACATGCCTACCATTGTTGCAGAGGACTTGAGTTTTTCCTCTTCTCGGGGGTTATGAAGGACTTTCGTTGTGGCACTTATAGCTAAGGTGCAAGGGATAGTTGGGATCAGCTCCCATGTTTCTAATCCAAGGATTCTAGGTTCAAAAAATGTCTCATATATATATATTTTGTTGTAATCTTGCTTCTCTGGGTTAGCTGGGTTAGTATTCACTCTGAAGTCTAAATGCCTAGCATGTTGGCTGGGCGGTCGGTGCAACAGCCAGGCAGCCACACCCCAAGGGATTGGAACCCGGAACCTACCCCTTGAATGGGGAGGGGTAGCAGAAAAATGAAGCCTTTTATACTTGCATACTATCTTATAGCTTGCTTTCTAATAGATGTCTGTCTGCCATAATATCCTTCCAAGTCTTGCTGACATTCCAAGACTTAACCACTACCCACAACTGGAAGGAGAGGAATTAACCACATACTCAAAACTCAGTATCTTGCTCAAATCCCCCTCAACTTCCAACAAGTAGGAAGATTTAATTTTCACTCACTGTAGTAGGGGAATCTCTGACCAAAAGTCACAATGTTAGCACTGGGAGAAGTATAGTAGCTAAAAATTTCAACACTACAAGTACTAGTTTTAATTGAAAGAATAGTACAAGTTTTATTTTATCAAAAGGTTCTAAATCCATTAAACAGTTACCCCTTCAAAGATTACCAACATTCTATGAAAACAGCAAAGAGGAAGATTTTCTATACAAGCTTTCTGTCCATTGAGAAATAGACATTTTCAACTAATAAGCTATTACATCTCTCTACACAATATTGAACATACAATGTTATTACTATACAAACAATGGATTGAACAGTTCATCAATCCCCTGCTAAGTAAAAGAAAATAAAATCTGTATAGGACAGAGAAACAAGAATAGATGTCAAGGATAGAACCAAGACATGCTTTTGTGCAAAGGCCAGATCATTTAACACTGCAATGAGAGGCTGGTGATGCGTTCATCATGCAAGTTGGTTCCACTAAGCCAGATAGTTGGAAGAGCTGCGATAGATTTCATCTGCATGGGCTGCTGGAACATAAACTGCATCCAACAGTGAGCTGTGGGTCCGCCCGTAAAATATATATACAAACACTCCAACTACCAGCCATAGCGAAACACGGATCCATGTGCCAGAACTGAATTCAAATAGACAAAAATTAGATGAGAACCAGGAAGAAGTCCATTTTCCTGGTGGTTAAGACATCAGTGCAGATGCATTGGTGAAATCAATGCAACCTTAATGTACACATGAAGGGGAAAAAATAAAGGAAAAACAGGAAAGAGCAGACAAATTGACTAGATACTCACCCAAGATTTATCAGCAAGTAGGCATTTATGAGAATGCAGGCAATAGGTAGGAGTGGAACAAACGGGCAAATGAAACCTGAAGAGAGGCCAACAGTTGGTCTTGTAAATTTACGTACAAGCTCTTGCATGCATATGGGGTATTGTAAGGAGATGCACAAGCTAAAACAATACATTTCTAGTTTGAGCAAGTACAAATGGTCAGGACGAATGCAGTGCCACATAAAGGATCTGTTAGGTCGGTCCATGGTCAACCAAATCATATGATCCAACCATTAAATCAACTCTCTGGTTTTCCCAAGAATCCAATAGTTCAGATGGTTAGGATCATAAGAGGACTCCTAGATGGGACCAATCAAATGTTGGGTCCCACTCTTTTTCCCATCCTAGATGGGACCAATCAAATGTTGGGTCCCGCTCTTTTTCCATACATCATGTGAAGCAGAGGTAGGATTAAAACCGTCTACTGTCCAGATGGACTAACCTTGTCAACTTCATAATTGTATTTCACATAAAAAAATGGAACATACCCCCTGTGTGTCCAAAGCTGTGCCTTGCATCATCTTGATCTATCCAGGAGAGTACAATCAGACCGCACAAAAGAAGAGTACAACCCACTCCAAGCACTGCGAAGCGAGGAAAGCTGGTAGAAGCAATGAAATCAGGACTCTGTAAAAAAGAACTCTGTTTTTTTTTTTTAATTCGTGAATTATTGGATTCCCGAATTATTTTCTCAAACTTGGCAAAAAACTACTTATTTTGTATATTTTTTAATCAAATTGTTCGGTATATTTTTATATTTATTAATTCATTTTTTATTTGTTCCGAATATTTCCCGATTTTTTCCCGATTTTTTCTGATTTTCCTGAATTTTTCTGAACTTGACCTCTGCCGAATTATTCCCGAACCTCTGTCACTATGGTCAGAAGTAATGAAGCTACAAGCCTAAATCACTTAACAAATAAGAAGCAATGAAGTTAGGGTCACAAATATTTCATATGATGCAACCATACTTAAGTTGGAAATAAAGTTCCTTTTCAGTGGGTAAGCTCGGATTTGCATGCTAATCACTTTTCATTATTAAGTTGTTGAGATAAAATATTTGTTACCCTCCACTTAATTATAGATCGGTAGTTTTGAAATGTTGGTGTCTTCTAAAATTGAATCCTATAATTAAAGAAGCCTCAACAAGTGCAAAACAATGAGGTGGGTGCCTTTTGAAATTCATTTCTACAATTAAATAAGCAAAAACAAGGGCACAACAAAAAGTAGCTCTAGACCCTGAAGTCATACAACATAGGAATCTTAAGATCTGATTCATCTGAAACCTCAACAAGCCTAGAAACCAAACCAGTTGATTAGGCATATAACAAAAGGGTTCCTCTTTCTATCAGTCATAAAAAAATAAAAAAAGAAGAAGAGGACAGGGACCAACTGAATGGTTGTTGGGTTATTGTTCCAGCACCCTGATTTTCTTGTTGGCTCTGATACCACGAAATAAAATAAAGAACGTATGGAAGAAATTCATTTTGCAAACTTAAAGACCGTAGTCACAAGTTACCAGTTTTGGAGCAGCATGACTGGGAAGGGCTTCAGAAAAATAACCTACCTGGGCAGATCCACAGCTGAAGCTGCAGATGTAAGGAGAAGCACTCCTATACATACAAATGCTATGTTCCAAGCAGCAATTTTTCTCCTCTTTTGATCATTTAATTTGTCTGAAACAATCACCATAAAGCAGAGAAGTAATTTGTTAGCAATTCCTTGGAAGATTGCAGGTAAAATGTAAAAATTATACACAAATAACACTAGAAGTATTCTTAAGGATATCAAAGGTAGTGTCCACTAGACTCTAAAGCCTGTTTATCAACAACATAGCAATAAGCATGGGTGCATGCTGGGAAGGAAGGATGCACTGTCCACACCACTCCCACCTGGGAGATCGCATATGCCAAATATCAACCCAAGCAGGGGATTGTGACCATTTGACTACACATCCCATTTTTCTGAGCCACTTCTTTTCTGACCCTGCAAAATAATGTGATAGATTGCATGGTTATGTAACATCCAATAGGGACAGTTTTAGGTGTAAGGGAACTTCTGTGGCAGCAGCATGGTGGTTTGGCACTACTCCCCATCCCCTGCATGCATGCGACATGTATGTCTATGTTGTTGGTAGACCTGCTTCACAGTTCACCTAGTGAGTACCTTAGATATCCATTATAAGAAATGAGTATAGCATTGCCTTCAGCATTTTGTTTCACAATAAGAGGATATTCAACCGATCCTTCTCCTTCGCCTGGTAAATGTTGATTAGCATCCTTAACGTTTCCAATAGGATACTTTGGGTTTTCCCTGTCAATCACTTGAGTGTTACTGCTGTACCACAACGACGCTGAATCGATTGACTCCTGAAGTGATGATGGAAATGGAACCATGTCTGGTGGGACATATCTAAGTATCAAAACAGAAACTGCAACAATGGTGAAAGCGAGAAGTGTGCCCACACTGACCTGCAGAATAAATGCAACATCTGAAACTCAGTTATCCATTCTGTAGCGGCAATCTGTGGAAGCCATGTAAGTAGGATCTAAAAAGCTATCCACATAGTATACATCATAGGGGGTGGGTCCTACCATTAGATGGATGCTACTCAGGAGATTGCCTGCTCCAAAAATATATCTAATCTGATAATTGCAATGCTAGATCCTCAATATTAAAGACGGTCAGGAAACATATGAACAACAGTTCACAAGTCTATAAATCATATGGTTATGATCACCCAATAGTTCGGTTTCTGGAATAGGAGATCCCCTAAGTGGGCCCACCCCCTTGCACTATGGCCATGTGTTTTAAGAACATCATGGCAACCTGATAAGTGAGCCCACCATACAGTGGGTCTCAACCCCTTGCTTGTAGTCCATGTGTGTAAAACAATCAATATAGTGTACCCAATAGGTGGATAAGGTTTCCTCTCATATGTTAACTTCATTTTAAACTCATACAACAAGGTTCCAATCTTCCCAGTTCAAACCTAATCACTTGTAAAGTTTACTTACCATCCCTGCCAATTGTGAAACATCCATGAAGAATGCCAGGGTTGCAGCACAGATACCAGTAACTATTGTTCCCTTGACTGGAACTTGGGTGCGTTTATTAACATCTGAAAAAAATGATGGCAGCAATCCATCTCTAGCCATTGCCATCAGGATTCGGGGCTGAGAAAACAAGAACACCCAAAGTTCATCAGGGGAAACAAGGATCATATTTATTTTGCTAAAAACACTATAGGATGGTATAGTCATGGCTTAGCCAAAAAGAATTTCCAATAGAAAGAATACAGGGAAAATCATAAAATAACAAAAAAAAGGAGATCAGCCCAATGTCAAGGGATCTTAGAAAAGAAGAAGAATTGGATGGGAAAAAGTATATCAGTACATGTAATAACAACTTAGAATCTCAATAATAGTCTACTTCTCATCAAGCTTTTCATGAAAATAATCTAAAAAGCAGTACTATTGTGTATCGATACCATGGTTTCAAAAATCGATACGTATCAGTTTTCGAGGGAACCAATACCCTGGCACATGTACTTATAAAAGAATACTGAGTATCGTATGAGTATCGCTGCGTATCAGACCCATATGCATCGATATGCTTCGATACTCTTCTATACGTTTTCTTTTCTTTGCTTTTGTAAAAAGTCATGAGTCTTAATAGGGTATCGAATTGTATTGTGCATATCGGGCTGATACTTTTATCGTTACACACAAATATTGTTACCTATACGCTCAATACGACTATAAAATCAAAGGGGGTATCCATTTGGGTGATGGAAAACACCCCTTGTTCCAACATATTTTCTTCTCTGATCATTCGTAAGCCTTAAACAACAATTCCGTTGTCGATTTAGGTTTAAAAGTGAAGATCTAAGCATTTGATTTCGAATTCAAATGGTTATAGTCAAGATGCCCGGTCTCACTCATCTAGAGCTTATGGACATGATGCTCGGTCCCAGACATTGAGTGAAAGTTACGGAAAAATTCCACAATTCTAAGGTTTGCACCCAGCTGACATAGTATAGGCTCCAGATGCCAGTAACATTAGACGTGCATATAAATGTACTAGACCACATTTCACGTTTACATGAGTTGGCGACAGTATTGAAATAATGTCTAGCACACTTATCATGTATCACTATTCATTTCCTGATCCGACATGTAAGTGAATGTGGTATTAAGGTTGTATCATGTATGTCATTTACTTTATAGTTGTAAAGTCAATACTTTCTCATGTATTTCACTGAATATAAGGTTTTCATATGTAGATTGTATTGCCTATACTTGGTTACGTGATTATGGTTTGTGTTTTCATACATGTTTATCAGAAACTTTTTCTTAACTCTCATATGTATAGTTATTACTGTAGTTGATGAACTTCATTTAGTTTGTTTTTATCTTATATTTGTGTTGAGATACCTTATTAGTATGGGTGCAAATACACCATATCATGTTAATAAGGGCATTGTTGTAATCTTTTTTTTATTAGTAGTATAAACTATAAATAATAAGAAAGGATGGGAAATAGTTACTGAGGTGTCTTTCTACCACTTGGATAATGAGTGGGTGAACAATAATGAAACATCGTGTTGCATCCACTATCAAGTAGGAATGCTACATTATTTTCCCAACTAAGTTCAACTCATATCAAGGAAAATTTGGAAGTCTCCAAAATAAATCAGAGAATTTAAATCATATAAAAAGGCAAACAACTGCACCCATTGATATACTAGTACTAGTTGGAAAGGGCAACTATATCCAAGCATTTTGCTAAATTACCAAATGAATGGAAACACTCTATGCTTCCCACTTATTTACCTGAGGAAGAATTGAACCCATCAATGTTGAGCAAAGTGCAGTAACTGCTCCAACTGTAATTACATACCTGCAATTAAGGCAAAAGTGGAGTTTAAACAAAATAAGTTTCAACTGAAATGCCCTCAAATTTTCAGTATGGGCTAAAAGCACCACAGATTACAAGCAAAACCTTTAACATAACTTACACTGCCCACTGCATCCCATGGGCAGCAAATGCAGAAGATATAGGGGTGTCTGGATCCATTGCATAATATGGTACTAGGCCGACAATAACAACAGATACCAGCATATACAATATGCAACATAGAGACAATGCAATCCCTATACCCAGAGGCAAATCTCGCTGAGGATTCTTCACCTGTCATGGAGATAAGAAATGATTGCAGGGTTCAAAAACTCTTTAAAGTAGAAGCACAAACATATCAGAATCTGGCATGCGGTGTACTCTTAAATTTAAATTATCAGTGACCCAAATTAAAGAGGGCGTATTAATCTGAACCACAATTATAAAAATCACTTTAAGAAGAAAAAAAAAAAAAAAAAAGAAGTTAGGCAACTCAGATAAGCTTGGAAAGAGAGAGAGAGAGAGAGAGAGAGAGATAAAAGCTTGAATATTGTTCTTGTAAAGAGAGAACTTGTTCTTCTCTGTTCTCTTTATATAAAACTCATAGACTATGTCAAGTATCTTTACAACCGTGTAAGATAATGAGAGTAGATACAAGATGCCATATTTGAAATAATTATGGATGGCAAGAGCTGTATGACAGTAGGTTACCCAGAATGTTATGGTAACCTACGTGTAGAGGATTCTCTTTCCTATTCAATTTGAATCGAAGAAGATCTAATGTCTAATACCCCCCCACAAGTTGATGGTTGGACAATCATTAACTTGGATCGACCATATCGAAATTGGGGTCCAGTTATAGACTATGTAAAGATATCAGCAATTTGATCTCGCGTGGGGATGAAGCCAATTTGCAGGTCACCTTGAATGACTTTTTCACGAATGAAATGGTAATCGATCTCAACGTGTTTTGTGCGCGCATGAAATGCAGGATTAGAGGCCATGTAAGTAGCACTGACATTGTCAAAAATAGATCTTCGTAGGCGTGTTGATTGGCATGGAAAGATCATGAAGTAAATAACGAATCCATATAATATCAGCAGTTGTGAAAGCTAACGCTCGGTATTCAGCTTCAGCACTAGATCAAGAAACAGTGGGTTGTTTCTTACTTCCCCAAGAGATAAGATTTGGACCCAAAAACACAGAGAACCAAGTAGTGGACCTTCGATTATCAGGACAACCAGCCCAATCCGCATCAGAGTAAAAACGTAGATCAAAGGATGAGGTGGATGTAAATTGAAGCCCAGAGCCGAGAGTACCTTTTAAGTACCTTAAGATTCTTTTGACAGATGTAGGATGAGTCGTTGTAGGATGATGCATAAATTGGCAGGATTGATTGATGACATAGGTAAGATTTGGCCGGGTCATGGTAAGATATTGAAGAGCGCCAACTGCTTGCCGATAGACTGTAGGATAAGCGAGGGGTTCACCATCAGAGGCTGGTAATTTTGAACCAATGGCTACGGGAGTAACACATTGTTTTGCACCAGCCATGTCCATTCGATCAAGCAAACCGAGTGAATACTTGGTTTGAGTTAATGTGAGACAAGAGGAGTTGCGAGTGGCTTCCATGCCGAGGAAGTAGTGGAGATCACCCAAGTCCTTCATGTCGAATGAAGTGCGAAGTATTGAAATGAAAGTGTTGATAGCAGTAGCCGAATTACCTGTGAGAAGGATGTCGTCGACATAGAGAAGTAATACCAGAATTCCGGAAGAAGACTGATGAGTGAACATCGAGGAATCGACACTGCTGCGTTTGAAACCATGTTCAAGTAAGAATGAACTAAATCCCTTCCAAAAAAAAACGAATGAACTAAATCGTTGGAACCATGCACAGGGTGCTTGCTTGAGGCCATAAAGCACCTTATGGAGATGACAAACACGAGTAGGGAATTCAGTATTGACAAGGCCAGGAGGCTGTTGCATATACACTTCTTCATTTAGGTGCCCATGTAGAAACGCATTTCGTACATCAAGTTGTCTAATTGGCCATTGTTTGGCAACAACAATAGCAAGGACGGTGCGAATGGTGGTGAACTTGACCACTGGGCTGAAAGTTTATCAAAGTCCTACCCTTGATGTTGATTATAGCCTTTAGCGACTATACGAGCTTTATGTCTTTCGATGAATCCGTTGGAATTATATTTGGTGCGAAAGACCCACTTACACCCAACGATGTTCATGCTGGGATGAATAGGGACAAGCGACCAGGTATGGTTCTTGATTAAGGTGTTGAACTCTTCTGACATAGCATCTCTCCATTCTAGAATTTTTATGGCCTGACTGAAGCATGTCGGATTTGGTGTACCTGAAGAGATAGTGGAGAGCAGGGCCGTATTAATCGGATGGCCTGAAGCAAACCACGACTGGGGTTTGAGGGTTCCATCCTTGAGACGAGTGGTCATTGGATGGACTGATGAATGCTGAGATGGGGCTGGTGGAATATGAGGATCTGCATCAGCGTGTAGTTCACCGAGAGAGTTCTGGGTAGATGGTGCCGCAATTGTAGAAGTGGTGTCCAGATGTACAAATGTCAGAGTAGGTAACTCATGTGGTCCAATAGGTCGGGACGAGAGAACATCATGATCAACTATAAGATCAGTATGAGATATGCTAGGCAAGTCCCGTATGGATGGTGATTGTGTTGCCACATGTGGTGGTGATGAAGAAGGAATAAGCAGCCCTTGAGTTGATGCATTTGAAATTGGAGGTGCCAAAGAGAATGACGTGTTGTCTGCTTGAGTGGACGAAGGAAGAGCTGTTGTACCAAGATAAGGAGCAACCTTGATGCCTAGAACAATTGAAGTGGTAGAATAAGATGGGGTTGCATTCCTGGAAATTGGATGGACTCAACTCGATTGGTGATGACTGTTATGAATGACTCATAATCAGGAGGAAGTCCTCCAAGGGAGTTCATTAACGAGGTCTCTATCAGCGACAGGGTCATTGATGGCCGCAAGTGCGTCAACAATCGTCTTGATGCAATTGAGAAATTCATCTATTGAGTCGGTGCCTTTCTTGAGGGTTTGCAATTGAAGATGAAGTTGCATAATCCTTGGTTGCGAATGTTGCATAAACGTGGATGCTAAGAGATCCCAAATCTGGCGGGAGGTATGGGGGCCAACTTTTTGGGCTAATACTCCTTCGGTGAGAGTGCTGTTGATGCAGCTTAGAACAAACTTATCACAACACTGCTAATCAGCAAATGCGGGATTGGGTTTGTCATCTTCAAGATGTGTGGGAGGTGGTTTGATGGACCCATCGAGGTAGCTGAAAAGATCTTGGCTTACAAGGATTGATTTGACTCTTCCACAATAGGTAATTCTGTCCATCCAGTTTGATGGATACAAACTGGGTAATATTGGATATGTGATGGGATTTGAGAAGAGGAGTGGAAGAAGATGAAGACATGTTGAGGAGCTGAAACGAAAAATTGGCGTTTATAGAACTACCCATGCTCTGATACCATAAAAGCTTGAATATTGTTCTTGTAAAGAGAGAACTTGTTCTTCTCTGTTCTCTTTATATAAAACTCATAGAATATGTCAAGTATCTTTACAACCGTGTAAGATAATGAGAGTAGATACAAGATGCCATATTTGAAATAACTATGGATGGCAAGAGCTGTATGACAGTAGGTTACCCAGAATGTTATGGTAACCTACATGTAGAGGATTCTCTTTCCTTGTCAATTTGAATCGAAGAATATCTAATGTCTAATAAGAGAGAGAGAGAGAGAGAGAGAGAGAGAGAGAGAGAGAGGGAAATGATGCTTTATCATCTCTCCTTGGTCTTCCAACTTATGGCTTGACTCTGTAACTGATTTGAAAGAAAAAGGATCCCTCAAGGTCATGACATTTTCTATTAACAACAAATTGTCAGCTAAATTTAAGAAAAATAATCATGATTACCCAAGTCACCAAAGTTGACCCCCAAAAGTCAAAATTTAGGTTCAATTTTTTTCAAAAGCAATCATCATTCTACTAGTAAAAGTACAAGCAATAGTTAGGGATTTAAAAAAATTCCCATTTTTAATTTTTATTGGACAATATTGACCTTATATTAGATAATAGAATAAGACATCATTACCCTTAATCCATGACTGATAAAGTAATTTTATTAGACGGTATATCCTAGGAAAAAAAAAGGTTAGAATCCTCAACTTATAGTTTCTTCTTCTAATTAGAAAGAATCTCCTAATCTAATTAGAATTTTCTACCAATAAAGTAATTGTCTATCCTCTTTTCCCTTCAGCGTATTAGTGAACTACTTTTTTTTTTTGATCGATATAAAAGCTGCAAAAGTATAGATAAAGAGCAAGGATACAGGAGCAAAAATACAGAAGGAAACAAGAGTTTACAAGCAAATAAACTCAAAACCCTGATACATCTCCTGACTCCAAGCCTAATAACCCCCCAAAAAGACTCAATCTAAAACTGCGTATTAGTGAACTACTTAGAATCTAAGTTCTGTTATTAAGTTCTTAAAATATACATATATTTATGCTAAGGTATTAGTAATCTTAAGTATTTGCCAAATATTTTTTTTCAAAATTTAATAAGTATACAAATTGTTAATTTGAAATCCATAAAAAGAAAAAAACTCTATAAGGTTAGTTTATTACAATTCTAAACCAAATAGAACTCTTTATCTGGTTATTATGTCCATACAATCTCACTAGTATTTTTATTACCAATGGGTTCCACTACTGTGGCAGTGAATTTTTTTAAGAATATTAATTAAATTCTTTTACCAATATAACTAAATAATGTAATATTATAATAATAAATACTTAGTTTAGGATCCCTAAAACTTTAAAACTCTATGAGGTTAATTTATTAAAATCTTATAATTAAAATACTTCTGTATACGGTTACCATACTCTTAACAATATACCATATACATCTTATTCATTTTATATACTCATATGGAGTCAGTCACTAATATTATTACTCTGAGTCACTAATAAAAGATGGTCCATTCCTTTCCCCATAAGGCTGTGTAGTACTCATTGTACCATCCAAGGTATCTTTATTATTTTGGTCAGCGACATTGGATAAAATCTTGACGTACGACCATATCAAAATAGCGCCTTTCAGCGGAGGAAACAATGGATCATCTTTTATTGCACTTCCTACAACGAGGGTTGTTTGGTCCTTGTTCCTCTCCGAACAAGGAGTTTCCTGGATCTTTGCCTACTCCTTCCAAAACTTCTTATCTTCTTCATTCTCAATAGTGTTGGCCCCTCCAATTTCAGCTGGAAGGAGAGGAACAGGTGAATATTTGAAGATGTGGCATTTCTCCTAGACAAGATCCAGTTAGGGGCCCATCATCTCATCTTTGATTGGTGCTCCTGATGGAGGGATTATGAGGATTTGTCGGTTTCATCGCTTTGTGATTCTATCTCTTGCAGCAGTTTAAAAGGTCCCTTATTTTTGTAATCAATTACTTATCTCTGCTCTTTTATTGCTTTTTGTTCTGCTCTTTTATTGCTTTTTGTTCCTCTGTTGCTTTTTTCTAGATTCACTATCTTGCCATCTTGTACTACATTTTCTTTTGCTATATTATTTGCCCCTAGTTACCAATAAAAAAAATGAAAAGAAAGCTTGCAAGAAGATATAGATTGATGGTCGAATTATATTTCACGTACCTGAAGTATATTTTATATATCACAAATTTCTTACTATTTTGCCGAGAACTTAAAATTTTAATGTGGAGAGAATTATGTAAAAATGATAATTTACATAGAGAAATACTACCACTTTCTGCGTCTGCTTTAGGTTGGTAAATAACAAATAAACTTAATATTAGAACTAAAGAGAGCACTCTAAGCTGAATATAAAACCAATTTCACGTGCACATTCATATTTACTAGTATACATAAAAAGCAATATGTACAGAAAAAAATTAATTAATTCCAAGAGAGGCAAATAGAAGTCAACGGTTTTTCAATCTTGATTCAAACACATTCAAGGGCACCAAGAAAAATGTCATGCATACCTCCTCAGCTGTGCTGGCAACTGAATCAAAACCAATAAATGCAAAGAAGACTGTTGCGGACCCAGCAAGCATCCCATTTACTCCGAAGGGGAAATACCTATAAATAAAACGAGAAAGATGGAGTAAGCTGGTGGCCATGTAAGACAAGGTATACAACAAAGGACCCCCATTACCCGCTAGGAAGTTCATATCCAGCCCATCCAGTTTTGAAACCCAGATACCCGCCAGCTATTATGACAAAAACCATGGCACAGACATTTGCTGTTGTGACAATAGCTTGTACCAGCGAACTCTGTAACACAGTAACAGTAAGAGTTTGAATTGAAGGAAGGCACTAAAGAAATTTCAACTTTCACATAACAAAAAAAGAGATGTTAAAAGGATACCTCCTTGATTCCCACGCACAAGAGCCCGGTGACTACAAAAACTAGAATTGCGGCACATGGGTCGACCACAATGTCAAGGCCGGGAATGTATGCACGGGCTAAGAAAGCCGGCAGACTATCCTGACCTCCAAAAAGCAAGCTCTGAGAAAAAAGAAAAAGAAAACAGGGAATGGATAATATGGTATCCATAGAATCTTGGTGTTGTCCAAAACCTTTTGCAATACATAATGGTCAATACGTAAGAGAAGGAAAACCTAAAAGGAATCTATTATACACAATATTGAATTTAAACTGATCAACTGAGCTTCTTCTTTTGCAGCACAAAACATGCATTCAAAAATGAAAATTATAAAAAAAATCTTAATCCTGCTCATAATTGCATTACATTTCATGTTTTCTGGTTTCCAGGATTTTAGGTGGGAGCCTTCATCTGGGATCCCTCCTTAACATTTACATAACAACCAGCTTGTAATAGTAATATTCTGAAATGATTTTGAGTGTGCTTTGTGTGATAATTCAGAGGGAAACACTTCCCAATTATTTTTTCACCATCCTTGTGCTTCTGCTGAGAAAGTTTTATATCCCAATTTCTACAAAACCCAGTAACTCAACTCTCAACCACAGATGCATCTCCTAACTTAGATAGTGTGCAGATGAAACATGCTCATATATATATTGGTGCATAAAATAAACACCTAGAAGCAAGGACAGCGCCGAAGGGCGACTCTCACAGAACCATCCTCCCAAACAAGCCTACTAGCAGAACATGCTCATTTTTACTAGTCACATATGAGAAAACGAGGCCCAGAAGGGGCAGGACTGCCTTCCTAAGAACAGAAATGGCATCATCTGTGAGAATAAAGGTCAATATTTTCCATGTTCAGGACCTCAGTGATCTCCAACAGTCCTCATGGCACATATCATGAGTCATGACTTATGGCTTACCCAGAGTTCACTATCAAGAAGTTCTTATCTAGCCAATTCTATTCATTGGTGGCATCGAGCAGATAGAAAATGTCCATGTTCCGAGATAATATAGCAATCTAAATCAATAAACAGATAGCATATGAAATCATTAAGAATAGAAATATATTCCAGCTTAGCAAACAACCAACATGGACACTACAAAAATAACAAATACTACAAAACTCATGGGGAAAGGCATAGATGAAAGAGAACTAATATTGGATTAGGGAAGATCTAACGCACCAAATTTGGGGATATGCCACGAGCAACAGCTGCGCCACCAATTGTATATTCTAGTATAAGAGCCCAACCAATCAGCCAAGCAACACTGAAATCGATCACATGACTAAATTAACTGACGGAAAGGAAAATCAAAATCCTTTAGAGAAACAATAAGTGCGTGTTAACCGTTTTGTCAATCCTCAACATTTGCAACAAACTCTTCAATCACTATTCTTGGGAAGTAAAAAACATAATCAGGTTGATGGTTCACACATCCCGATGAGGAAATAAAATAATATGAATCCAAAGAACTATCTTAGCACGAGATTTTATCTGCAATCATGATATGCAAACATGATGATTGTAGAAGCAGAAACATTGAAATATCTACGGAATTCTAGATTACCCTTCTCCAACACATATGTATGAATAATGATAGGCACTTCCAGCGGATGGGCAACGACTAGCAAGCTCTGCATAGCAAAACGCCGAAAGAGCAGCTGCTATTCCAGCTATCAGAAAGGAGAAAACAAGGGCAGGTCCGGAATGCTCTCTAGCAACTGTTCCAACAAGAATATAAACTCCAGCCCCAATGGTTGATCCGACACCTGTTCAAAGGGAGCACCAATTCAATGGTAATCAATATATACACACACCTCCGGTCATACACACGGACAAAAACACCGACGAGATGCCCAAAAGGGGGAAAATTTAAAGCCAGTTACAACAATCTACCAAGTGGAAAGCATTACCAAAAAAAATAGCAACACTAATTCACAATTATAGTCAACAAATGAAGATGCAAACATGTGAGATAGAAGAGAAAATGGGGAAATTAAGAGGGGAAAACAAAAAAAAATATGGGTATACCTAAAGCCAGAATTCAATAGTGCAAATAAGATATATGCAAATCCTTGTTACAGGAAGTGACATATACCAAATTCTAGCATAACACAAAGCAAATTGGAGTGGACTGTGTCCTCTAACAAGGCCAATAATTTCCACAGTACATATAAACTCATTAAAAAAAAACAACTATGAAGAACAATACTTGTTGCTTGATGGTTGCAAAACAACAATTTACATCATGTAGAAGCTGGAAAACTGGAAACTTTATCAGAATTGCCACAGAAAATAACACCCAAAAAAAAAAAAATTCCTACCAAACAAAGAAAAGGGGAATAAAACTGAAAAAAAACAAACAATTAATCAAATTTAAATAGCAAACAGAAACACCTATGGAAGAAAATAAACCCATGAACCAAACGCCATCAGCACTGTACCAAACAAACAATTTAAGAATAAGGAAAAAAAAACTGAAAAAACAAAACATAAAAAAGGATACAAACCCATAAACCAAATGCCAAAAAAGAAATAAAAAATGAAAAACAAAACCAAATCCAAATTTGAAAAGAAGGATCAAATAATTACCAATTGCAATGAGGTCAAGAACAGATAATTGCTTGGCCAATTGGTGACCATCTGGCCTCACATGAGCTGAATCAACCTGCTTTCTCCTAATCAAACTTCTCAATCCCCAGGAAGATGATCCCCCACTACCCTTTTGTGAATCCACCACCATCCTACTCACAAACTTCTTCTGCTCCTCTGCTCTTCTTCTTCCACAAATAATTTTTATTTTTTGTTTATGAAAAAGGGTTCCGTTAATTGATCTATCTAAGACCAACCCACCTGCCCACTTTCCTTACAAACCCTGAAAATTCAAACTGAATCAAGGAAAGCGGGCAGATTAAGCAAAACCAGAGAAAAATAGCAACAGAGCAGAGGAGCGGATCTATGTTTCTGGTTATTGCGTGCAAGTAAACACATCTCCGCTGCCCGCTGCCCGCTGCCCGCTGCCCGTAAACTTGACAGGCCAACGTAATTGGGGTAGGGACCGAGGGAGCAAAATTGTTGCCCGGGCTGCCCTGTATTCTAGAATTGGGTCCGTATTTTTCTATGGCTAACTGTCAGAATCTAACTTTGGATAATTGGATATTGATTTTCTTATAATAACTGTATTGGTAATTTAGTATTACCTTGCTTGCTGCTGACGGAATTACAACCAGTCAATTATTGAGGGCGATCACTATATCTTGTGCTATACGCACATTAACATTTGTTGACTACACACCACCTTAAAATTATTGACTACAGTACATTTTTGACGATTTTGTCCTTAACAACTCCTCATAGGACTTAGCTGGTTCGGTAGGGACAAATCCTTGTCCATTAAAACCAGCAGCAAAAGTAGGGAGAGTTCAATCACACCCACAATCACACCCACAGGCCAACACTTGTCTCTTTTAACCTTTATTGGCTGTGGTTAAGATTCACAACTCTTAGGTTCAATAATTTAACATTGGCTTTTAGAAAAAATTATTAAAAATTATATTAACTGTAAGGATAAAAAATTCTAAACCAGAGTTAAATATTTTTTTTCCTACAAACCAAGGTTATATTGTTGAACCTCAAGGATTGATAAGTCTTAACCACAATTAATTAGGGTTAAAAGGGACAAGTGTTGGCCTGAGGGTGGGATTGAACTCTCCCCAAGTTTGCAATTGGTTGTGATTCCATCTTGAAGGTAGGGAGTACAGCTAGCAAGGACAAAATCCTAATTATGTTTCCTTCTTCTGGAATAAAGTGCAGCTGGTAGAACAATAATCTGCTACAATGGAAATGCTGCATCAATTGATTGGGACTGGAGAGGTATTATAGGATTAGGTTTAGAATTAAGGTTAACATTTAGGGTTAACCCTAATCTTAACTCTAATATACTTCTCCCACTCAACATTAGATGCGTAGGATTAATGCTCTCCTACTTAGATTTTAGAAAATGTTGATTAGGGTTACGAAATTTGGGCTTTTTGCAACTACCTTATGCAGTGTTTCCGTTGCAATGGATTATTGTTCCAAGTAGCACTCCCTTTTTTATAATTCTAATTGTTTTTTGGGTAAAATACATTTACATCCCTGAGGTTTGACAAAAATATACACAGACCCCTCAGTTTTCAAAAAATATAGTAGGTATCCTTATGTTTCAAACTAATGACACTTACACCTCTTTCGTCAATTGATCGTCAATCAACATACGAAAAAAGACCAAAAAATGTTTAAAATACTTCTTAAATAGAGTTAAAAGGAGAAGAGAGAGGGAGAGACTTACCAGGTAGTTGACGGAGAAGAATTATTGTTGTCGGAGCTGCGATCGAGTTCGTTTTTGCAAACGATTCTAGGGTTTCACTTTCGTTGATTTGGAGAAAATGGTAAGTATCATATATAAGGAACTAAGAAATTCTATGGTTTTACTTTCTATGAGGGATATTTTTAGCATTTTTTGGTCTTTTTCGCATGTTGACTGACGAAAAGGGTGTAAGTGTCATTAGTTTGAAACATAAGAGTACTTACTGTATTTTCTAAAAACAGAAGGGGTTTATGTGTATTTTTGTCAAACCTTAGAGGTGTAAATGTATTTTCCTTTTGTTTTTTTAACTTTTTTCAAAGATGGAACAATTGCATTAATTTTGTGGAAATTGGAACTAAATTAAGAAAGAATTTATTAGAATCAAGATACTTAATTTGAGAGAATTACTGGAAAGGAACAAAATTCCATTAGTTTTGTTAGGCATAAAGGAACATAGATTTGTAATTAATATAGATATCCAATCATCAAAAAAGCATGGTAACAAGCATTTGCTTAGATAAGTTATTTTTTGGTTAGAAGAGAAATTACTTAAGTATCTTTTTTCAACAAGTACTATTTAATGGCCAATGCCCTCATTGAAGGGTTGTTGTAGTGGCATCATCCGCTAGAGGGAGAGAGTTATAGATATATTTTTTTAAGAGTTTAACTATGCTCCAAAGCTCCCAAAACATGTTTTGTTTTGTTAGTGGCTTTGGTAAATATTGAAATAATGTAAAGGCTATTCATAAAAAAAAATAAAAAATTAACCATGTTTTAAGAGCTTGGAAATTCAGAGAAATTTAGAAGGAACGTGCTTAACTTATCACACATTTCTATTCTGTAACGAAATGTCGTTCCTCATTGGTCCATGCCCCACCTTTTTAACACTTATCTACCGTGGTTAAAATTCACTCATCCCTAGGATTAAGCAATCCAACCTTGGTTTTTAGAAGAAAAAAAAGTAAAAAGCTTAACTTTAATTTAGCTAAGCTTAACTAAGGTTTAAAAGGGTGTTAAAGGGAAATAAGGATATGATGGTTAGATAGCATACTGCTTGGTCCGCTAATCACTGCTCAATTTATAATTCTGGTTCATAGTTAAACTCTTTTGGAATAAATAAGTATCATTTAATGGCAAATGCGGTTGTAGTTAAAAATCAACACTTTGAGGAGAGAAACTGGAGCAGAATGCCTTTTATTATAAAAGTTTTCTGAAAATTACTTAATACTGAATGCAAGGTTACATGCATTTATATAAAACAAGAGGAAATCTTATCTAACCCAACATTATCTCATATTCTAAAGCAATCTAATCTAATCCAACTAAGAAGCAAACTTTTAAACAAAAACAAACTCTTATCAACTTAGCAATGTTTATCTAACAGTCCCCCTCATTGCTAGCATCTGTCATTCCCACGCTTGCTTTGAAGACTTTAAACTTTTCAAAGTTTAAAGCTTTTGTGAAGATATCAACCACTTCCTCATTTGTCGAGAAGTAGATCAAATTGACTTCATTGTTGAGGACCTTCTCACGAAGAAAATGATAATGAACATCCACATGCATTGTCAATGCATGAAATGTTGGGTTGGATGCCAACATGATCGAACTGAGATTGTCGCTCTAAATTGGGATGCTATAATAAATACTTTCTCCAAAATCTTTCAATAATTGGGTCAACCAAACACTTTCACATGTATCTAACATAGCAAATCTATATTCAGCTTTTGTAGACGACAATGCTACTGTAGGTTGCTTTTTACTTGCCCATGATATGGTTCCCAAACCAAGATTGAAACAAAATCCAAATATCGAGCGACGAGTGGATGGATCACCAGCCCAATCAGCGTCATAATAACCTGAAAGTGTAATATGTATTCCAGATTCAGAAAATACTTCAGTAATGGTTAGATATATCAGGCTACCAACCATTTCTTAGTATGGTTGAGGATCAATTAAGAGATCTCCTTCATCTATGGACAACTTGTGGTTCACTTGTAGTGGTGTCGCCGTTGGTTTTGAGCTAGCAAGTTGAACTTTACAAGCAAATTCAGAGCAAACTTTTTCTGCATAATCAATATGCCATTGTCATCTTTTATAACTTCAATCCCAAGAAAAAAATTGAAGTTCTCCCAAATCCTTCATTTCGATGTAGAACCCCGGAACTTGGTTTCATAGTCGGTGAATAGTGTCTATGAATAGTGATTTTAGCCTAAAGGCCTTCCATGTGTTTGTGGTGTGATGAATTAATGAAAAGAGTTTTACAAGCAAACCTTGTGTTGTATGTTGGTGTGTTTGGTGTCCTAGGGGTGTTAGAAACAAGGATGAAAACAATCTAAGAGCTCTAAAGGTGCTAAATGGGGAAACAAAAAAAAACAAAAAAAGGAAAATAGTCAAGTTCTGTAGGTGGCCGGTTGACTTCCCCTCCTGGCCGGTCGACTAATTGTCTCGAAATGGCCAATAAGAGGTTTTGGGTTGAGGTCGGTCGACCGCCCCTCCTGGCCGATCGATCTATTGTCTTGAAACTACCCAAAAATGGGATGGCAGTAAGGTTGTACTCAAGGCCGATCGACCGGCCCTCCAACTGGTCGACCGATTGTATGAAATTTGGTCAGAACAGGGGCTTTCCAGCCTCAACCAGTCGACCGCCCATCCTGGTCAGTCGACCGACCTTTAGTAATTTGGGGTTTTTCCCCTTTGTGTGCGAATCCTAAGGGCAATTTAAAGTTTTTAACCTCATTGGCCTATAAATACCCACCAAATTCGTGGGTTTGGGGTTACATAAACTTAAGGGAGATTTTAGGAGAGAAAATGGAGGAAAGTTAAGGTTTCAAGAGAGGTTTTCATGGGTGATCAAAGTTGGAGCTTGGAACTCTATTTCTCAAGCTTGGATCTCTCATCCGAGGATGTCTCAAGCATTAAGTCACGGGGATTCAATCTTCCTCTCTCAATCAAGGTAAATACTTCTACTAGTTGGCTTTGTTGTGATATCCTAAGTGAATACACTCTCCTACTTAGCTTTGTTTTAAAATCAAAGTCTTGAAATGTGGGTTTAATGTGGGGTTTCTCGACAATAAGGGTAGATGCTTTCTATTCCCTATCTTGGATGATATTTCTTTAAAGAAACTATGATTTGGATGAAATAAGCTTAGTAGCCATGTTTAGAGTTATGCTACATCTATGAATGAGAATCCATGAGTAGGTTGTGATAAAAAAAAAAATGGTATTTTAAAACTATGTATGAATAGGCTAATGCCATAAATGAATATGTCTCCATGTTTAAAGATTTTCTAAGTCTCTCATGATGCTTATAAGTATTAGATCAACATGTATTGAATGCTTAATGCTTTCAATACATACTATGATGCTCACAAACACTTCATGTACACTATTCTCACATGATCAAATTTTTCGTATAAGCATGATATTTCAAAGTTCATAAAAAATATTATTAAGGAAAATCTCATAAGAAACCTATAAGTTCATAAGCATTGACAAGACCAAACTAAGGGTTGGTAAAGTCTAAGATCGGTTACAATTTCTCTACGGATCATAAGTCTAAGATCGGTTACAAATGCTCATAAGGATCAAGTCTTAGATCGATTCACAAGTCTCCAAGGATCATAAGCCTCACAAGGCTCTCATAAGAAACTCATAAGCCTAAGATTAGTTCATAAGCTCATAAGGATCAAGTCGAAGATCGTCTCATAAGTCTCTACAGATCATAAGCTCATAAGGCTCTCTTAAGGCTCACAATGATCTCGCATAAGAAGACTCATAAGGCTTATAAGACTCATACGAACTCATAAGCTCATAAGACTTATAAGAACTCATAAGATATGTTTTGTTTTCTTTGAAAGCTCTTAAGATAAAGTTTTGGAAATTATGCACATTTATTTTAAGATTTGAAGTATTGTTCTAAGTTTAGTTAATGCATGAATTATAAATTGTTGCTCAAGTGCTTACATGATATTGTTGAGATTATAACATTGTTAGTTAGTAGCTTGTATACACTGAGTATTCCATGCCCAGTCGTACATTTTATGTCGGCAGGTTCATTTGACATTTGTGCTCTCAGTCCTTGGGTCGAGGAGGACTATGACAAGAACGAGCCGGCAGAGGCTCAGCCAGAGGAGGATAAGAACCTAGATATGTGGCCTTATCCTGGATATTATCGAGAGAGGGTGAGAGAGAGATTATATTTTGTATTTTGATGAGTGAGCATGTCCACTCTTACTTTGGTTATATGTTGTATAAACTTGGAATACTGTCTCTCGTTAGAAGAAATTTTTAGTTTATGCTTCTGCTATGTTTGTTGCTTCCGCTATATTATTGCCTTGTATGTTTTATACAAGATGATTTGTCATGAAAGATTAGTCACACGCAAAGTCACGCCTAACTCCTAGGTGGGATTTTGGGGCGCGAAATTCGAAGTTTTAGAATAGAGAAGATTTCACTCTATCTACCTCCACATGATTACTTCCTGTAATAATGAGCTCGTCCACATAACTTGCACATATGATTATTCCTTGAACAAAATGATTGATAAAGATGCATGGATTAGCGGAGGATGAGATAAATTTGTGTGAGTGAAAGAACTCTCTGACCTTATCGAACCATGCTCTAGGTGCTTGGTTCAGGCCATACAATGCCTTTTGAGCTTGCACACATATCTTGGCATTTTTGAATTTTCAAAGCCTTCAGGTTGATGTATGTAGACTTCTTTATCTATTTCTCCATTCAAAAATGCATTTTTCACATCCGTTTGATGGAGTCTCCATCCTTTAGCAGTTGCAAATGCTATGATGACCCGAATGCTTGTAATCTTGGCTACAGGATTGAATGCCTCTTCATAATCTTCCCCGTATGTTTGAGAGAACCCTCTGGCTACTAACCAAGCTTTGTAACGTTTGACTTCACTGGTAGATTTATGCTTTATTTTGTAGATCCACTTATAAGTGATGATTTTCTTTCCATATGGAAGTGGTACGAGATCCCATGTTGCATTCTTAGCTAATGCTATCATTTCTTCTTCCATAGCAAGACACCATCTTATATCTTTAGCTGCTTCTTCATAGGTCCTTGGCTCATGATCAGCTTCATCATGTAAGCATAGTGCATGTTTGTAATATAATAATTTGCAAGTTGCTTTACAGGGTACCTTTCACGTTCAGGATAACGATGAATAAGATTTTCAATACGAGAATCGGAAGAAGAAACCATGTTCTCCTATGATGAGGAAACTAGTTGAGATGTATTCAACTCCATTGAGGATTGAACGGTTGGAGGATCTGGATTAGGCTCTTCATTTTCTTCATGATTAGTTGTCAATGGTGATGACTCCCTCTCTTCTGCACCTTCTCGAGATGGTAAGTACCATTATGATTCTTCATCAAAGTCGACATCTCGACTTTTGTAGATGCGATGACATATTGGATCAAAAAGCCGACATGCTTTTCTCTCAGATGAGTATCGAAGAAGGATACACTTTAGGGCCTTTTTATCAAGTTTGTCTTGATCTTCATCAACACGCTTTACATAAGCTATGCTCCCAAACACTTGTAAGTGTTTCAAGTCTGGCTTCTTTTTGTAAAGAAGTTGGTAAGGTACTTTCATTCTAGGGCGTAGTGGCATGCGATTGAAAAGATATATTGCAGTATTCATAGCTTCAGCCCAGTAGACTTTTGGCATATTCTTCCCATTCAACATAGCTCGAGCAACTTCAACTATGTGGCAGTTCTTCCTCTCATCAATGCCCATTTTGTTGTGGGGTTCCTACGCAAATCAATTGTCTTTTAATCCCATGCTCTTTGAGAAAATCACAGAACTCATGTGATATATATTCTCCACCATTATCGGTACGTAGATTCTTTGTCTTCCTGCTTAATTGGTTCTCAACAAGCACTTTAAATTCCTTAAAATATTTAAACACCTCAGTTTTATGCCGGAGAAAACAAATAGCGAGAATATTCATCAATAAAAGAGACATAGTACCTCAAGCACATATGAGATTCAACTGGACTTGGGCCCCATACATCATTGTGAATGACTTCGAGTGGGTGGCATGCCAACGTCTTAGATGTAGTAAAAGGATGTCGGGATGCCTTTGCAAATGCACATGCTTCACATACATGATTTTTATCATACTGAATTGTGGAAAGTCTAGTAACTAATTTATTTTCTGACATATCCATTACTCGCTGGAAATTGCAATGATCCAACTTCTTATGCCATAAATAACCAACATCAACCATGACATTTTTCTTAATAGAAGATAACTCAATTATTAGGGCAAAGAGTCGGCCAACTTTCTTTCCTTGTGCCATTATCTTGCCACTTTCTTTAGCTAAAATCTCACATCTATCTGTATTGAATAGTATTATCTCCCGTAATTACTCCTGATGTGTTCATCAACAACTCTTTGTTGGTGAAGAGATCCTCTCTCGGGGTCATATGATTTGAGCAAGCTGAATCAATGAACCATTGATTTTTAGAAGATTCTGGAAATTGGATGCATGACACAAAGAGCTTCTTCATTCTTATTCTCATTGGATTCATCATCTTCTCATTTTTCCATAGCATATTTTCCTTCCTTGTACCAACAATATCTTGAGTAATGACCTATCTTGCTGCAATTGTGACGAATCATTTTTGATGTTTTCATTTCTTTGATTGTGGCCAGTAGTTTGATGTCATTGGTGATTCTGTGATCGTCCTGAACAACGATACCTTCCTCTACCTCGAGGCCTTCCACGAGCATCAGAATATAATGCTTCATTTGGTTTTTCCTTCTTTTTCACGATTCATCTCCATCTTCCTTCTCTCAAGAAGTGCATCTTCTTGAAGTAAGAGGCTGACAACTTCCTTCCATCTTCCTTCTCTCAAGAAGTGCATCTTCTTGAAGTAAGAGGCTGACAACTTCCACCATGGATGGCTTAGATTTTTGAACCATTACTCACATTGAATCAAACTTGGTCCTTAGATTTTCCGAGATGATTGCAACCCGAGTATCATTTTCCATTTTAATGCCTAACCCCTCCATTTGATCACACAGATCTTTCACTTTTTGAGAAAACTCTGTAATGGTGTTATCTCCTTACTTACACGATCGTAACTCTACCTCCAAGAATGACTTTCGGGCACCACTCGCATGTTCGTGCATAGTGGCCAGCCGATCACAGGCTTGTTTTGTTGAATCTAGTTCCCTTATATAAGTGAGCATATTCGATCCACATGAGATTTGGATCACATCCAATGCCTTTCCATTGCTTTTCCTCCAGGCGTTGAGAGTGGCTTTATTACCCTCTGGTTTGGGTTCAGACCCATCAACGAGGTCCCAAAGTCCTTGCCCTAGCAAGTAACTTTTCAGCCATTCCTTCCAATTTCCGTAGTTCTTCTCTGTGAGAACTTCTTGAACTATTGCACTAGATTTTGACATTGTAGAGTTGGAGATGTGTGCAATCTTTCAATCAATGTTGATGGTCTCTAGTCCAATCTGGCTCTGATACCAAGTTAAAAATCAACACTTGGAGAAAAGAACCTAGAGCAGAATGCCTTTTATTATAAAACCTCTATGAAAATTACTTAATAATGAATGCAGGGTTACATGCCTTTATAAAAAAAAGGAGGAAATCTTATCTAAACCAACATTATCTCCTAATATGAAGTAATCTAATCTAATCCAACTAAGTAACAAACTCCTAAACAAAAACAAACTCTTATCATCTTAGCAATGTTTATCTAACAGTTAAAGCCTTAAAAGGTACCCTTCCCAAGGCCAGAGGTAGATCTTGTGTTCGTTAAAGGTTGATCGTTTCTGCTGTTCTTAAAAGACATAATTGTAAGTACTATCGAGAGCAAGGCCACAAGTTGCACATTCTATAAATGGTGGCCCCACTTGAGGGTTGGCACCTTTGGATTTTCAATCTTGTGGCTTTGGCTCTTGATAGTACCAGCAATTAAGAATTTTAAATCACTTCTCTTAATGAAAAGTTATTGCCCTTTTGGAGTGGTTGCTTGGACTTACCTTATGGCACCTTAGCGGCTACCTTAGATCTAATTGTGTGTGTTTAGAGAATGTGTGTTAGTTACATGATATCATTTTTTTTAAAAAATGGAAAGTTATTGAAAAATCTGATAATTACTATCGAGAGCAAGGCCATATGTTGAAAATCAAATGGCCACAAGTTGCACATTCTTTAAATGGTGGGCCTCACTTGAGGGTTGGCACCTTTGGATTTTCTATCTTGCAGATTTGGCTCTCGATAGTAGCTACTATCGAGAGTTTTAAATCACTTCTTTTCGTTAATTTTATTAGGAGTTGAGATTCTAACTCCTATGCTACCTAATGCCTTGTTGTCTGAGGGGGGAGGGGCTTTTTTAGCATTAAAAGAAATGATATTTTTGTTTTTTGATGGGATTCTTGTCCAACCAGCACATGGCATGTTTTCACTTGACGATGAAAGATGTCAACCTGTCAAATTTTGGTTCAAACAGATGGACAATTAGCATGACAAGCCATTTACCAAAGGAAGAACAACCATCATGCTAGTTAATTGTTCAACTTTTGATTGATCATTGTAGCTAGGACAGTAAATGTATCGGATTTGAACTGGATTGTATCACGAATAGAAAAACCGGATTGTGTCATATCCCAACCCGATTTGATTAAATATCTAGCAAATTCGGTATGAGATTTATCGGATTATAAATTGATCAATTTGAGTTTGAATCCAATTATTTAGCCAAGATTCGATTTTGATTCATATCAGATTTTAAATATTAATTTTTAAGTATATAAAAAAATAATAAAAATATTCATAAATAATTTAAACAAAAGTAATGGCAATACTTTATGTAGAGTAGCATTCTAATGAGTCAAAGCCCGGCTTCCACGGAGTGTCCTACACTTGGTCTAACAAGCGAAGATTTGGAGATCTAATCAAAGCTCGGATAGACCGTGCCATGGCTAATCCTCAGTGGCGAATATTTTTTGACTCAACGATGGTTCACCACCTCATTTCCACTGGATTAGATCATGCCCTCATTCTTATATAGTGCAAAAAGCCCCAAAAACGAAGAAAGAAGAATTTCTGCTTTGAAGCCATGTGGCTCTAGCATGAAGAATGCAAGCCTATTATTTATAAGGCCTGGAACAAAGAAATTGCAGGTTCAACAATGCTTTGCTTCTGTCACCGCATCCAAAATACTTGGGAAGCTCTTCTCAACTGGAACATAAATTTGTTTGGAAACATACATATAAAAAAAAGAAAAATCCAGGATGATATTGAGAGAATTCATTGTGCCCCTCCAGTCTTCACAAATATGAAGAAGAAAGAAACCTCTTCAAGGAGTTGAAAGACATTCTAGCCAAGGAGGAGATGCTTTGGGACCAGAAAGCTAGAAAACAATGGATCAAAGTGGGTGATAGAAACACAGGTTTCTTTCATACTTCTACCACTCCCCACAGACAAAGGAATCACATCGAGACCCTCTAGGACAACAATGATGTTTGGATATCAGAATCTGCAGAAGTTGAGAAGCTCATCGTTGATCATTTTACACCCCTGCCTAACCATGGTTAAGGTCTTTTAACCATGGTAATCTCCTACCAAATCCCCTAAACCCTAGGTAAGCCTCCAGTTAGTCTTAGGTCCCACCCTGAGTCAAACCCTAAAAAAACCCTAATACCAAACCCTAACCCTAGGTAAACCCCAGTTAAACCCTAGCTAAACCATAGGTAAACCCTAGTTAGACCTTAGGACTCAACCCTAGTTTAACCCTAGTAAAAAACCTAAGTCAAAACCCTAGAGCCCTTAGGGCTTAAACCCTAAAAAACCATGGCCCCTAGGGCCTGAACCTCGGCCTAGGCTCATAGAAGCCCAAAAACCCTAAGCCTAAACCCCCATACCTGTGTGAGCATGGGCATGCCCAATTAAACCAAAATCTCTTATTGGCGGTAGATGTCCTACCGCCAATTGCAAATTAGCCTGGTTTGACAATGGCGGTAGACCATCTACCGCCATTGTTGGAGTTCCCCAATTCGCAGTCTGCACGTCCCCCTGCACACTCCATCTTTAACTCAAATCCCTCACTCGACCTCTAAAGGGTCTAATACCCTGCCTAGCCTTTTCTGAAACCCCCAGGGTGTCCCTCTGAGCTTTGCCTATAAGTAGCAGCCTCCCTTTAACTGAAAACCGATTCGAAGACCTTCATAGGTGAGCCCTTGCTGAAAAAATCAAATCCTAAACCCGTCTCAAGCTTCTAAAAGCTTCACCCAAGAACTAAGAGCTCCCAGCTCTCCCCTGGTCTAGTCCTTGCAACACCACCAGTGCACACCATTGGTGCACAGACCTCCACCCTACGGTAAAGAAAACAGAGTATAGGGTAGGGGCACTCCCCACACATTTTTTTTTTCTTGCTTTATCGTTCATGTGAACTCCTGGTCATCTCCAGGGGAGTTATCTTTTGCTTATTTATTGTTGTTTGCTGTTCAAAGGCCCAACACAGGGTGTTCACCCACCTTGATCATAGGTGTGGTTAACCCCTACGGGTATATCCAATCCCCTAAGCTTCAAGACCATCACTAGACTCCCTGGGGGTTCCTCAGTTCATGAGGAAACCCCTGGGATCACTGGTGCATAGCCTCATGGGCAGAAATCTCGGTTTTAAAGAAAACTAGGAATGACTGTAAACTCAGTACCGCCATTCTTGGCATTCACTGTTGCAGCCTCGTTTGGCCTACTTAGGTGGGCCCTGGTCCATGTCCAGGGCTAGTTTAAATCCCTAAGGTCTCCCTAGACTCACCTTGGTCCTTCCAGGGTGGCCCCATGGCCTTAACCATGGTTAAAATCCTTAAAAAACATCACTGTGCAAAGTGGTGGTAGATGATCGACCGCCATTTAATTTTTGGCCTATTTTGGTATTGGCGGTAGACCATCTACTGCCAATATGTGTTTTCTAGTACAGCAGGTTTAGCACTTTGTGGGGCCTACTGCAAGCATCCCCTAGGGCCCACACTAGGCTCAGAATCCTCACTGGAGTCTCCTCTTCATCCCCATGCTTTCAGAGCATCCAAGGTTAGCATCTAACCCTAGTTAACTGTGTGTAAACCACAGTTGTAAATATAGTCTTAAATGTCGGTAATCCTATTATCAACATTATTTTATTTTCAATTCTGGGCTTTTGCAAGGGCCCAGGTCTGGTAAGATGTCACTTTAGGCCCTGCCTAGCCCCCTAGGCCCACCTTGGACTTGACCATACCCTTAATTGTGGTTAAATGCACCTCCGGTCAATATTTAACCACGGTTAAGCATCCTTTAACCCCACAAATCTTGGAAAAATAATTAAAAAATCCTAAAAATCAACTTGGACCATAAAACTGACCTCGGCCCATTCCTAAACCCTGGTCAGCAACCCTAACCACGGTTAGACCACCCTTAATCCCGGTTAGCAACCCTAACCACTATTACTTTCGGTTTATGGCCTACCGGGCCTAAAAATCAAGTCTACCGGACTTGTCTTCGGCCTGCATGGCCTCCCCTTAGCCTACCGAGCTCAATCTCACCTCCCCTTAACTGTGGTTAGCAATCCTAACCATGATTAGTTTGGCCTAACCCCGATTAGCAACCCTAACTCTGGCCAAACTCCATCCTAGTCTACCGGACTATCCCTAAGCCTACTGGGCTTGTACCTTGCACTTGATCCTCCTTGCTCAATCAAACCCTAGTCTATCGGACTAGCCATGTTAGCCACCCTTGGTGTACACACACATGCCCCCAGTCTTGACACAAGCTCACGTGCCAAAACTACGCTCAGTCTGATCTCACCCTGTGAGTACGTAGGCAACTCAACCTGGGTTCGCCCCAGTTAGCTTTTCCTTTCTTGGATTAGTGTTAACTTAAACACTTCGACATTTTGAACAAGATTAACTTTAATTGGCTTATACCTGGGGAGTACGGAACCATTGTAAAACAGAATCCTCGGGTGCCTAACACTTTCCCCGGACTTAACTGAACTCCTTACCCTGATCTCACTCGTAGACCAAGACCTTATCCAAACCCGGGGGACTTATCCCTTCTGAATGAATAGGTGGTGACTCTTAAACATAACCTTTCATACCCGTGAGGGTATATCGGTATATACATCATCGCCACCCTTGTGAGTGTCACGGAAATCCACGCTCACACTTCTTTGACAAGAAATTTTATAGTGGATGATGTCAAATGTGCTCTATCTCAAATGGGACCAATGAAAGCCCCTGGAACCGATGGTATGCCGTGTATATTCTAACAACAGAATTGGGTGATTGTGGAGAAAGACTTAGTATCAACCATTCTAAGCTTTCTCAATGGTGGGTTTTTGCTTCGCCAACTTAATTACACTCACTTAACTCTAATCCCTAAAGTCCCTACCCAGAAAAGGTGAACCAATTTTGCCCCATTGCGTTATGTAATGTTAGCTATAAGATAGCTTCAAAAGTTCTAGGACACAGGCTGAAGGAGATTCTCCCTTCTATCATCGATCCAACCCAATCCGCATTTGTACCGGGATGACAAATTTTTGATAACATCTTGATTGGTCATGAGGTTACTCATTTCATGAAGATGAAGAAGAAGGGTTTTGATTTTTACATGGCCGTCAAGATTGACATGGAGAAAGCGCATGACAAGCTTGAATGGATCTTTATCAAGAAGGTCCTCGAAAGGATGGGATTTTGTTCTCAATGGGTGAAGCTTATAATGCAATGTATATTCACAGCTCATTACTCAGTAATTATCAATGGTGAACCTAAAGGTATGATCAATCCCTCTAGGGGAATTAGACAAGGAGACCCTTCGTCCCCCTACATTTTTATTATTTGTGTTGAAGCTCTTACTCATAATCTAGAAAATGCCATCTCCACTAATGTCTTGAAGGGAATCAAACTTGCTCAAAGCTGCCCTATGCTCTCTCACCTGTTTTTTTGCAGATGACTGCCTATTTTTCCTCAAAGTTACCATGGACAATGCAACTAACCTAAGGAATATTCTTCAACTCTACGAAGAAGCCTCGAGTCAAAGAGCTAACCTCTCAAAATCAAGCACTATGTTCAACTCCAACACCCTCCTTCAAATTTCAGAAGATCCTATCCCGAATCCTCCACATCAAGAAAGTTGAATCTCCTAGCTTTTATCTCGGGATTTGATCCATTATTGGTTGCTCTAAAATGCAAGGTTTCTATCATATCAAAGAGAAAGTTCTAGCACGTTTACAAGGCTGGAAAGCCTCTCTTCTATCTCAAGCGGGTAGAAAAGTTTTCATCAAGACAATTGCTCAAGCAATTTTGGCCTACAGAATGAGTTGTTTCAAACTTCCCCAACAACTGTTCAAAGAGATTGAATAAGCCATTTCCAAATTTTGCTGGGGCCAAAAAATTGAGGAAAAAAAGATTCATTAGATAGGGTGGAAAAACCTGTGTCATGCTAAAAGTCATGGCAGAGTGGGTTTTAGAGATTTAGAGAGGTTTAACCAAACTCTTCTTGTAAAACAAGCTTAGAGACTCACCAACTCTCCTGATTCCCTTTGGAGCCAAGTAGCTAAGAGCCTGTACTTCCCCAAGTATGATTTCCATAATGCTAGAATTGGCTACCAGCCCTCTTGGGCTTGGCGCAACATCCTTGTTTGCAAAGTGGCTCTAGAGAGAGGTCTAAGATGGAAAATAGGATCTGGAGACCGTGTTAATCGATGGAAAGACCTGTGTATCCCGACTCTTCATGGCTTCAAATCTATCTCTCCAAAACCAGAAGGATGCACCATTGTTAAAGTGACAGATTTTATTGATAGCTAATCTGGGTATTGGAACAGAAGCAAACTAGAAGCTAACTTTACCACCTTAGAAAGTGGAGGAAATCCTCAAGATCCAAATCAGTTCTTTTGGAGTGGAAGAAACCCATATTTGGCACCCTACTTTGACTGGACGATTCAGTGTAAAGTCTGCCTACCATCTCATACTTTCCCCGCCCTCACGAAGTCGGAAAGAAGAGAGCCCTTTGTCGTCTATGACTTATCTCCCAATATAGAAAAAAATTTGGTCTATCCAAGCCCTGCCCAACGTCTTGAATTTTATTTGGAGAGGCGCCCGGGATGCCCTTGCAATTAATGTCAACCTAGTCAAGAAGAAAATTCTATCTGACCCCTCCTATTCTTTCTGCAATTCAGCTCCTGGAAGCATGTATCACCTCTTACTAGAGTGCCCCATGTCAAGGGCGGTCTAGTTTGGCTGCCCCTATCTCTTTAGATTGATCTAACTCATACCCCTTCCTTCCTCAGAATCCTAAATGATCCTTGCATCAATAAGAATGACCAAGATCCTAAAATCCTTATTATCTCGATCCTTTGGTACATCTGGCTTGCTCGTAATGACATTATTTTCAATAAGAAAAAAGCTAATCCTAGAATTTCATCCATAAAGCCACATCCTGGGCTTCTTATATCGCCTCAACCTATGCCCTCGAAAACCCTCCCCCCACTCCCCAAACTTATCATGGTGATCCCACCTCTTGGTCTCCTCCTACTTTAGGTTGGATGAAAGAATTGCGATGGGGCAACAAATGAGATGAACTTCAAGCGTGTGCTGCTGCTATATATTGCTAAAGATTGCTGGGTAATACGATCACAACCTCTATGAGGCTAATCCATGAAAGTAATGCCGTTGTTGGTAAGGCCATAGCTCTGCGCCCAGGTGCTGCTTTGGCTAAAGAAAAAGGTTGGACCAAAATTTGGTTGGAATCTGATTCGCTTTTATTGATCCAGTTCCTTCAAGGCACAAAATCATCTATTCCTTCTGATACGCTTGCTGTTATGAAGGATGTTCAGCTCTTACTATTGGTTTTTCAAGATAGTAAAACCACTCACGTGCACTAGGAAGGCAATGGTGAAGCCCATCGCCTAGCGAGGCAATCGCTCCGAGCATCCTTACCCAGGATGGGAGTTGTCCTTTCTCCACCCACTGCATCATTTAGACCCAGGGTGATTTCCCCTTTGATTCGGGAACCCCCTAAGATACTGTTGTTGCTTTCGCGTTTGGTTTCTTGTTTGTATGGTTTATCTATCAATCTGCCTTTGTATTTAATTTCTCATCAACAAAAAAAAATAAAAAAAAATTCATGCTCATTAAACCCTTTAATGATCGGTCCCTAATAACATGACACATGGTGGATTGATCTTTACCAAGAGACATGTAGCAAAAAATCAATTCGATCAAACATTTATAGATTATTCGATTGATGATGGGAAGATTAGCTATCTCTATAACTTAGATAGGGTCTAGTTAACCCTAGGGGATTAATGGTAATAAGTAGGGTCTAATCAAATGGTCTAAATATGTCTGAGTAGACTATTTTTTTGACACGTGTCTCTCAATAGACTCACCTCAACATCCAACCATTGAATTTAAACAAAGATTGTCACATGTCTTCTTTCTAGAGGGACTGCTCATTAAAAAATTTAATGTGCATGGTTCATTAGTATCTTTCCCCTTTATGTATTCAAAAATATTAATTTTTTATATGTACACATACATACATGCAAGCATATTCATTGGATCCAGGGGCGGAGCTAGGAATTTGGTGTAGGGGAGGCACATTTGGTTTAAGGAATAGGAAATTGGACGGTTAAATTCGTGGGACATTTCATCTATACATTTTGTTCATATCCTATAGGTATTGTTTGTTGGATCATTGCCCTATGGTTTTGCCCTATTAAATTTGACGGCTAAGTTCGTAGGCCATTTCATCCATACATTTTATACATATCCTATAGGTATTGTTTCTTGGGTCATTGCCCTATGGCTATGCCCTATTAAAAATTATAATATAATTTTTTTTTGAAAAGTTTAGGCTATGGCTATGCCCTATTAAATATTATAATATAAATATTTTTTGAAAAGTTTAAGGACCAGTTGTCCCTTTGTCCAATGACTATACCCTATTAAATAATTAAACAAAATAATATTTTTTGGATGGTAATTAAACAAAATAGTTAAAACATTTTTTTTTGTTTGAAAATTCCATGAGACAGCTACCCCATGATTAGTCCTCTACGGCTATAACCAAACTCTTAAGAGTCGATTACAACACAAAAATCATTTTACTCTAGTTAACAACTTTTATTCTTTTCTTCTAGAAACCAAGGTTATCGGTCTACAATCAGATGAATATGCACTCTAGCCGGATCGAATTTGAATAGTATCGAAATTATAATTCAATCCATTGATAACCCTAACTGTAACTAGCAACATTGCAAGTAACATAGAACCATCTAATCGTTTAATATTTAACCATCAGGAAATTCCATAATCATTGAAATTTTAAATTGAAATAATCTACACAAACAACTCAAAGGAGTTGTATACTACCAATGACCATCTATAGGTAAGCCCAAAACAACCAGTCACAAGACACCACGTCATAAAAGTATTTGCCGTCGACTGTTGTGGTGTTGCATCACAAGAGTGGTTACTAATGTGGCACCATAGGAGTCAAATCGTCTACGGTGATAACCGGATTTGACAAATCCGGTTATCACCCCTAGAGGTCGCCATGTGCCTCCTTTGACACCCCTTAACCATGGGTAAGGTTCACCCACCCCTAGGGTTCACTCACCTATTTTTGGTTTATTTTATTTTTTAATATTAATTCTTTTTTTAAAATTAAAAAACTGTTTTTAGAGTTTTTTTAATATTAAAAACAGTTTTTTAATTTAAAAAAAAATTAAAATTAAATTAAAAAAAACCAAAAATAGGTGGGTGAACCCTAGGGGTAGGTGAACCTTACCCACGGTTAAGGGGTGTCAAAGGAGACACGTGGTGACCTCTAGGGGTGATAACCGGATTTGCAGGAGATGATTTGGCTCCGGGCAGCATATGTTTGGATTTTGGGCACCGACAAATTTTGTATTTTTTTTAATCGCAAATACGGTTAGACCGCCGCAACTCCAATTAATTATATTGATATTTGTTTTATTGGTTAGTGGGTAAGAGAGCTTTGCACAGCATTTGTTCATTGGTTAGTGGGTTGAGAGTTTAACATTTAAAACCGGACCGACCGACCATTCACATCGGGTATACAGTGTACACACTACCGCTTACAAAAGCAGAAAGGTGTGGGCACCAACCCTAACCACCAACATATTATTGATTTTCATTTATTTAGAAGACATTTTTATTACACCCCGCCCTCTTGCGCCAATGGTTGGGGGTGTGGCCTCCATGTGGGAGGGTTAGGGGATCGAATCTCTTGGGTATGAGTTGCAAGAGCTCCCTGCCCAATACTAACCCCTAATAGCCTAGTCGATTCAAGATTATTAATGTACGTCCATGATAACTCCGAGGAAAAAAAAGAAGATTATTATTATTATTAGTTTTGATTAACACAATAGACACACTGTTTATACTCACCACACCCAAACATACACACCTAACATCAATTAATGGTTAGCCGTGGAGAGTGGAGCTCTTGCAAGTGGTCACCTGGTGGGAATAGATGAGAGGCTACACCCTACTACTGGAGCAACCGGGCGTCTATTTAGCCAAGTTAATTCAAGTCACGTATTTGGAATTGTTATAGAGATCATTTCCCTTTACAATGCCTGAACAAAATGAGAAATCAGATGCCCAGCATTACACTCAAGCATGGCTCTTTCCAAGAAAATTATAGTATGCCTTGTATGTTTTGTTGGGTGGTACACGCACACTTTCCAAGCTCGTCACATGTCCTCTTTAATATTTATTAAATATGGTTAAAATACACTCATTTATAGGATTAAATAATTTTACCTTAGTTTTTATAAAAAAAATATTTTAAAAAATTAACATTGCATATGATTTACTTACTCATGTAGTTAATTTTTTAAAATATTTTTTCTAATAACCAATGCTATATTATTTAACCTTAGGGATGAGTGAATCTTAACTACGGTTAATAGATGTCAAAGAAGACATGTGGCGAGCTTGGGAGATGTGCCCATACCTAAGGGCAGAGCCAGGATTTTCTAGTAATAGAAACCCATGTTTGATTGAAAATAGTAGTAATTATGAATGGATGTTGTGGAGAAAGATTAGGCGGGTCCAAAAAATTTTGGATTTTGCTAGCCCCAGTCGCAACTCTTCTACAAACGCAACTTGGTGGCTACAAATGTCACAAATTTCCTTTTTTTTTAATTTTTTAATGTATTAAAAAATCAAACATGTCCACGTGATATGGCTTACCTTGCGTTTGTGAAAACATTTGGAGTAAATGCGACTGGGATAGCACTCCTCAAAAATTTTGGGTCTAGGAGATGTGGGATTGGAGGGCTACGCCCCCATTTTTTTTTGAAAAACTAAGTTCTTGGACCTTTTTTTTTGCCCCATAGCAATGTCATATTAAATAATATAGTATAACGTTTGATAGATACAATTGCCCCCCTTATTGCATGATTATGCCCAATTAAATACTTAAACAAGTTAGTATAAAAATTATGAGTCCGAATCCTATCCAATTGTGATTGAATTCGGGCTGTATTGCAGTCACATAACCCCCTTTTAACTCTAGTTAAGAAAGTTTAACCCTTAGGATTATTATTTTTTTCTAAAAGAAAGGCTAGATTGTTATACCCTAAGGGTTAGTGAACCTTAACCATAGTTAAGGGGTTAAAAGAGATACGTGGTGACCTGTGGGTGTGATTGAACTCGGGGGAGTTCAATCTCGATTGAATATGATCCCAACTAAAAAATATTTTTTTTTCAAAGTTTAGGGTCCCTTGCCCCATTCCTAGAGATAGAATCACAGCGAATTGCGATTGAGTTTAGGGAGAGTTCAATCGCATCGACAGGCCAACATGTGTCCCTTTTAACCCAAATCAATAGTGGTTAAGATTTACTAACCATTGGGGTTCAAAAATATAACCTTCGTTTTTAGAAAAAAAAATTAACTATGGTTAAAAAAATTTAACCCTTAGAATTAATATTCTTTGAACATTTATTATTGAACCCCAAGGATTAATGAGTCTCAACCACGGTTGATTTGGGTTAAAAGGAACACGTGTTTGCCTATGGGTGTAATTGAACTCTCCCTAAATTCAATCACAATTGGTTGTGAAGTTTAAAAAAAATAGTTTAAAAGTTTAGTGGGGGCCACGGGCGGAGCCACATGGGGCCCAGGAAATCTTCACCCCCCCTTGAAATTTTGAAATTTTTTTTTTTACAATAGCAATAATAAGGGTGTAGCCTGGGAAAGGGGCGGAGCTGGAGGATGGGGAGCTCTAGCCTCCCTGAATTTTAGAGAAAACAAAGATTTTCTTTACAAAATGGACACAAACAGAGGCGATGTCCCATGAACTTGGCCAAAAAAAAAAAATCGAGGGCTACGCCCCCGAACCCCCATTGTTATCCCCCCTATAAGAGAATCCTGACTCCGCCCCTAGTATGGGCACGTGCTACCAAAGACTCCCACCTAACTCCGCCCTTATGTGTATCCCCCAACGAAATGTGAAATACATGCTATCACTTCCCCATTGAATGTCATAACACACATCATGTAAAGAATGATGCCCCAGTGTAATACTCCAACAGCAACAGAAAAAATCCGTTGCCTTTTCCGTTTTGGTTCAACCAATGATGGTCATGGATTGGAATGGTTTGGATGGAGATGGGAAAAAGGTTTGGAGTTTCTACCTTGAAATTTTATGCCATCTACTTTATTTTATGCGGACTAGGGCTGGCCCTAGGCCCCAAAAATCGTCTCATAAAAATTTGTTCTAATATTTTATTTAATAAACTGGTCAAAGTTCTGGCCGTGATAGAGACAATGACGATGAATGAAGTGGGCGGATCATAAATGCTTCTTTATTGGGACATTTATTGGCGTTTGGGTTAGAAGGATGTGAAGACTTCTTCTATTTAAGATAAGATTTAAGACAAACAAATAGTGAGAGACAAAATCGATGACGTTTGGAGAAGGATGTGGAGACTTTTGGGTACATCAACTCCTTTTGAAATATATATAAAAAAAAAGTGATAGGCAATCCGAGAAATCCATTTGTGATTTGTGAAGCTAAAGTTGAACCCCATTGATCCATGCATTCTCTCTTATATACTCATAAGTTTTCCAAACTTCTCTTTCTTTATTTTCTAAACTTTCTTTAATCTCTATCATTCAGGTTTAGGACGCATTATCTTATTCTAGAGTCATCTCTATCTTTATTATTGTAGAATCTTTTTTTAATTCAACTCTTACAAATAGGTTTGAGACTCACTATCTTATCTTAGACCCCCCTTTATCTCCGGTAGAGTCCTCTCTTATTCTCTAACTTTTGGGTGTATTAATTTAAGTTTAATATTAAGAAATTAATGATTTTTCGTTAAATATTATTAAAATATTAATAAATTATTATTATAAAATCAATTAATTAATACAAATAATAAAAAAATGTATATAATTAAATTTTTTTAAAATATATTACTTTATGTTTAAATAAATAAATAATATTATTCAATTTTAGATATTTTTAAATTATTACTCATGCATCGCATGGTGTCTCTGCTTGAGTCAACCTTAAACTCAAGTAGATTTTTACATTGAACTTTTTTGGGCCCAAATACTTATCATGTGTCATTAAATCATATAATGATAGGTTATAGTAATACTTGGTATGCATCTAAAATATATATAATAATTTATAAATAAATAAGGTGGTAAAAGCCTAACCCAAAGCCAACCCAAATTTAGATATGTTGATAAAACCCAACTATACACTAGCTGGCTTGTGTCGTGGCAGTGTGAATATCTCCTAAGTAGGGGTGTTTGAGGTTTTATTCCTTGATAATGTGACGGTTGACAAGCCCTTATAGTGGGTTTCCTCCCACCACATTGGCCTGATACTAGCCAATGGAAACTAGTTAACCCGTGGGGTGACCTAATGACTACGATCACGTTAATAATTCAGGACATATTCACTTCAATCCAAGAGGTTGTAGCTCTACAGTAAACCTAGATTCGGAACATGTCTTTCCTCGCTTAACCGCTAACTCTAAAGCAAAGCAACCCCACAAGAGTTGGTTTCGTGTACCCATTTCCCATTTGAGATTGTTACTTGTAGCCATTTCCCATTTGAGAAAACGAAGCGAGGGCCTAAGCGTCATACACTCTTTCATATGAAACTCAAATATGTATTACACAGTAATACAGATTAGATTAGCAAAAACCCTTTTTGCACGGTTATGGTGCATTCCCGCATTGACTGGGTATTATACTTCACAAAGGTGTATAAGGGTCCATGACTCCTCCATTAGTTGAACCCTATTAGAGTTATTGCGTGAGTTTACTCATATGCTCTTATGCCACCTTAATGGTTACCTTAGGTTTGATTGTGTGTGCGCATATTTAGTGTTCCCTTTACATATATAAAAAAAAGATGTCAGTGCATTGAATTTGACCCTAGTGCTACAATTCTCCATCCACCATGGTTGATACCCATATCTATTGAATGAGCCAATATTAAATAACCAAATGTGGGGCTAGCTTCTTCCATTATAAGTGGCATTTAACAAAATAGTCTTATTTTAAAATATTCAATGACTTAGGATCGAAATTCGCTTTTCATTTTAAAATATTCAAGGTCGGCTGTAATAGTTTAACTCTCTTAAGAGATCATTGTTTTAAAAATAAGTAAACAAATTTAATTTAAAGACAACTAAACACATCAATACATGGATCACCCAATGTTGCTATGTCTACGGAGAAAGATGATTGACCATGTCTTCACTAATCATTTATAATAAAGAAGACAACTAGTTCTTCCTCTACTTTTTTTTTCACTAATTGAAAACTAAACCTCAACCATTAGATAACAATTATTTTTTCATAAAACAAATCACTACTACAAATATGCTTATTAATCACAATTGTATTTTCTAGTACAATCATTGTTTTTACGGAAATGATAATGGAATCCATTAAAAATCGTGTTTGAGAACGCTTGAATTATTTGACAAGATTTTAGACAACAGTTATAAAAGGAAACGTGATTATAGGTGTAAACTTATACTCATTCCCTAACATGACACCTTTCATTTACTCTTCGTTTGTTTGCACGTAAATGATTTTACGGCGTAAATCATTTACAAAAGAAAAACTTTTACGATAAAAGATGAATTTTCCAATCAATTTTTGTTGTTTGCATTCTTGAAAATAGGCGAAAAAACTTTGATAAAAAATTAAAACTAAATTAAAAAAATAAATATTAAGAATAATAATTTTTTTTTTAATGAATATTGGTATTTTTGTAATCTTTAAAATATGTTTAAAAAAGTGGGGATTTTATAGGAAAATAACTTACAAATTTTTGAAATGTAAGTCATTTCCACAAAAGTTGTTCATTTTCCATAAAACATTTTACTTATGCAAGATTTCATCATACAAACAAACGTGTTTAACTGACATTTTCCATGAAATTGATTTGTTTTCCCATATTGTACATGGAAACAAATGGAACAGTTCTTGTACCTAGTTGTTACTATTGTGAAAATTTCTAAAATTTCTCATTCTTTAAAATCTCTTATTCTATTCACATTAACTTCCTAACTAATAGATTTAACTTGTTAACCCCAATAGCTAGATAACAAAATTTTCTCTCTCTCTTGAATGTGTTACATGAAACCACTGTAAATATTATCTTTTGGGAAATTGAAACACCTTATTTCCTTCTCTCCTACCGACCCAATGGTTCATCTACTCTTTCCCAATGGTTCATTATTTAATTGTGATGACTGGGCAACCTCGCTTGACCAAAGAGGAGTGGGGTATAGGGATCATTGCTTCTTATAATAGCAAACAGGGGGATCAGCATCAGCAGGTCTGGCCTGAGGTTACGACACTTAAGGAAGGTCTAAACGAAAGTGATGAAAAACTCTCGATAGTACCCACTATCGAGAGCTGAACCATTGGATTTAATATCCAATGGTTCCATGTCTTGTGCTTTAAATGAGTGCCCCACCTAATGCTTGAAATCATTGGATCTTGAATCCAATGGTCCAACTCTCGATAGTAGGTACTATCGTGAGTTTTAAATCACTTCCCAAGTTTAAAACTAGTTTGTAGATCGACTACGATAGACTGGCTTTGGATTCTCTTTGGCGAAGCTAGAAAGGCTCCTCATGGGCAACTACAAGATAGGGGACAAATGGTTGGAGAAGTCATTTCATGGGCCCCATGATTTTGATAAAATGGTGAGATAAAGGGGGAGATATATGAAGTGGGGGGAAGTCAAAATCATGGGGAGACAATGGAATGACTTCTCCCCTTTTTAAGGCCACATGTCCTTTAATTTGTGGTTGCCTGAGACCACCTTTTTGGCTTTGCCAGAGACAATCTTAGGCTGATAGACTATTATTGTCTTGGAAATTGATGATATAGTCCTTGTATGGTTATGATATGCATGAGATGTACCATATCATTACCATTATTTCAAGTGGAATGATTTGGATTTAGAATGAGATTGAGATTGTGATTGAGATTTGATCAGCATTAAATTATGAATGATTTGATTGAGTTTTTATATTTATCTATATATTCTTATCTATTTAAACCCTACTTGGGTCTCTTTGTAATCATCTTGAGAATTCAATAAATCAAGTTTCTCTTCATGGTATTAGAGTGGGTTAGTTTGGTCTATTAATTTTTCCTTGTTAATTTGATCTCCTTCGATTGGAGTCATCTTTCCGGCAGGTGGCCTTCACTGCCACCCGTCCGGTTTGCACTATTTTATTTTATTTTTCCTCTAATCATTGATTCTACAGTCTTTTATCTCACTTCAATTAATCTTTTTTTTTGAGATTAATTTTGAGCCGGAGCTCTGCTTTACAATGTTGAAGCGGAGCTCCCTTATTTACACAAGGGTAGTGGCACGATTGTAATTACTGAGAAAGGCTAGGGCAATTGCCAACACACATAATTATAATATTGCCACCGTCCCAATGTAAAAAGTGGAGCTCCGCTCAAAACCGTGAAGCAGAGCTCCTCTTTCTATTTAAAAATGTTTTTTTTTACTCATGCTCCCTCCCCCAATCCATGCAGGAACAAAAATACAAAATACTCCCTTAAATCAAGGCTTTCGGCTAATATGAAAGCACCTTCTTTCCTCGAAGGAACAAAATGCTTCCTTACATCAAGGGTTTCAGCTAATATGACAGCACCTCCTTTCCTTGAGATCGGTTTCACAAAATTTAGATCATATTGCTAAGCAGTCATCTTAGTCCTTGCCAAAAGTCCTCAATGAGGAGATCTCGTTTTTGGATCATGTGGATGTTGTTGGGTTGCTTTGGAGGTCTTGAACGTATCAGATGTCAACCGTCATCAGACATTAAATGATTAATTGACGAGTTGTTTTCTTTGATAAACGTCGTTTGTTTGGAAATTCTCTATTCCTCAAATGCGGTTACAACATATTATCCCAATGCAAGCACGTTAGCATCAACACCTCCACGGAGTATACGAATGAGGGAGCAACTCAGATTTGTGAAGGCCAGATGACCTCCGTTGGAAAAATCTCTTGCACAGAGATCCAGAGAGATGGGGGCTGCTGCGTTGTGAACATGGAGGCTGCTGTCGTAAATCAGTGGCAATGCCGGAATGAGTTAGCTACCATCTCATTGTCATTCTAAGGATGTATATATCCGAAAAAAAATGTTATCGATTGTAAGAAAAAAAGGCAGAAAGAGAGGGAGAAATAATGATTTTTTTTGGCCCATTGAGGCCCATTTCAAGACCTGTGACCCATTTGGTAAGACTAGAGGTCAGATCGTCAGGATTCACTTTTCAAGCCCAAAGAGGCCATTTTGAAGACTTGTGACTCAATTGGTGAGACCATATATAGACACAATCACGGATGTCATTTCGAATTTGGTCCAAAGAGACCCATTTCATTGACCAAGAAGTAATTTGGCCAATTGAGGTCATGGTCCTTTGAGGTCCACCTCTTTTTTTGACCAATCGCGGTCTAGCCCATTGAGACTCTTATTATTCTCTCTCCACACAACACATCAACAATGACAATGATTGACAACTATCATTTTCAATAACATTGGAATGACTAGCAGGTTACCTTACTTGATTGAGTATCAAACTCATGCATTTTTCAAATCCACATAAGTTTGAGGGAGAGTGATAGAGTACATGTATGGTTATGGTATGCATGAGATGCATCATATCATTACCATCATCACAATTGGAAGGATTTGGATTTATAATGAGATTGAGATTTGATTAAAATTAGATTATGAATGATTTGATTTATTTTCTATACTTATCTCTTTTTTATCATTTATTTAAACCTTATTTGGGTCTCTTTGTAATCATCTTGGGAATTCAATGAACCAAGTTTCTCTTCAATTGATGCAAATGAACAGATAGGCTACTTTCAACATTATGGAGAACCATTGGCAATATCAACTCCAATGCAAGATGTATGTGTTTTCATGCTCATTTTCTCGCACGTTCACTCCTCTCATGTGAGAAGAACAGGGAATCAGCAAACCCATGTTTATAATTCTTTGTTATCTGGGTCATCTTTGGGTCCAGTAGTTGTAAATAGGATGACCATGAGTCCGTCACTATGTTTATCCTTTTGTTGATTGCCTCCACTTTCTCTTATGATTAGGTTCTATAATAATAATAATAATAATAATAATAATGACATTTGAGGCTTATCAATAAAAAATATTTAACTAATATTAAAGTTCTCAGTATTTGTGTATAGACTTATTTGAGTGCAAATTAGATATCAAAAAAGAAAAATATCATGGTTTTCATAAATAGTTATTCGTCTAGATTAATACTGTAAGTGTATAAATATATGTACACAAATCTCAATTTATTACTCTGTAGCAAATTTGTCAACTATAACAATGTCAATCATACAATTAAATGGCTCTTTGAAGTAACTTTCATTGTTTAGAAATCATTTTTCCTCTAATTAAATTAAGGATGTCTGGATATAGTAGTTGTTTTCTATGTTGGTAATGATAAAATGTTATTTATAATGCTCTTTACTTATTAAAAACGTTTTTGCATTTTTTTGCTTCTCGTGCATCGCACAGCCCACAGGGTATCTGTTAGTATTATAATAATGGATATATATATATATATATATATATGTGTGTGTGTGTGTGTGTGTGTGTGTATCTAACTAATATTTTATTTTATTTAATAAAATCTTAAATTTTTGAAAATTTTGATCAGGATATCAAAGTTTGGATATATATTTCAATAAATATTGATTTTTAAAATTTAAAATTTAACTAAAAATAATAAATCTATAATATTTTAGTCAAAATTCTTAAATTTTCATAAAATTTTTCCGTGGGCGAATTTTTGCTGAAATTCAAAATTAGGAGTGTATTTGAATTGAGTTGAGATTGGCCAAGTTTGAGCTTGACTTGAACATGCTCTAGCTCAAATGTTTAAGCTTGAAATTGGCTTGAACAAGCTTCATCGAGCTCGAGTTACGTTTGAGCTCAAACTTTATTCGAGTTGAGCTGAGCTCAGATTGGCTCAAGCTTAATTCACATAATTATCTGTTTAATTTTACATCTTTACTATTATAATGCGAGAGGCATGCGTAGATGATTTTTTTGAAATTCCCAAACTACCCTTATAAAAGAACAAAACAATGATTTAATGTTTTACTTTAATTCCCAAACTACCCCTTACCTTTGATTTAATGTTTTTATTTAATTCCCAAACTAACCCTTGCTCATCTATCTATTTAGAATCACAGTCAATCGCGATTAAACTCGAGGAGAGTTCAATCGCACCCGTGGGTTAACACGTATCCCTTTTAACTCTTATTAATTGTGGTTAACTCATTCCCCTCACTCTCACGTGCATCGTACGTGTCACTAGCGAGTTCAATTGCATTCGCAGGTTAACACGTGTCCCTTTTAACTCATTTTAACTGTGATTAACTCATTCATTTCTCTCTCACGTGCATCGCATGTGCCACCCACTAGTAATTTAATGAAAATATTTAATAATAAATTATAATATAAGAATTTATAGAAAATTAATATATTCACGTACCAAATATAAGATTTGGGAGTAGTCCTTTGATTAGGGCTGTCAACGGATCGGATTCGGACCGGATCTGCCTAGATCCGAATCCGATCCGATTAAGAATCCGACTGATCCGAATCCGATCTGAGATCCATCGGATCATGAAGTAACCGATCCGAATCTGATCCGATTATATATCGTCCGATCTGAATCCGATCCGATCCGAGTAAGGTTATTTTTTTTAAAAAAAAATCTATTTTAATAATAAAAAATCTAATAATACCTTAATTAATACTAATTAATGTTAATTTTTTTAAAAATTAATATTTTATGCATAGAAAATCTAAATAATATATTTAAAATAATTAAAAATTATTATTATTATCGGATCGGATTTTAATCGGATCGGATCACCCTATATCCAGATCCGATCCAATTATAATCGGATTCCACCGATCCGATCCGAATCCGATCCGACGGATCACATATAGGGTCCAAAGTCCGGCTAATCGGATCGGATTCGGATCGGATCCGGATCATGATCCGGTCCATTGACAGCCCTACCTTTGATCCAAAGAGAAGAGAGAGAGATCAAATTTTTGTATAAGCTTGGCTTCATCCATTCGAACCTGAAATGGCTCAAACGAGCTGAGCTGTGTCGAGCCGAGCCGTTGAGTTAGCTTGGCATGAGTGCAGCCTATTCAAAAGCCCGGAGAAATAACCTGTTGGCTGCAGCCCCATATCTATATTCTGAGTTCTGAGGAACGATTGTGATGATTTGCGGAGAAGCAAAGAAGAGCAGTTGCAGAACGAAAGAAGAAGAAAAAAGGCAAGAACATCTTCTCTTCGTGTGCGCAGAACTGATTCTTCCATGGCTCTATCCTTCCGATCTAGCTTCCGTTTCTTCAACCTGCAAAACACTCAACCAGATTTCAAAATCCATCACGACGCAGAGAGCTTCGGATGCGTCCAGAGGCTTTGAGAACCACACTATCCCTTTCTTCAACACCATTGACGACCAACCCTACTCATTTTTCATCTACACCCCTTTTCCTATCCTGGGATTTCCTCGTTCGCGACAGTCATGGGGATCAAATCCCCAAAAACCCATCTCAGATTCGTCTTCAACGACATTGACGGTTTTTGATTCGAAACTGAGGAGTTCGATCTCTGAAACAGTCGAAAATGCTTCTGGGTGTGTTTGTAAAAGCTGTTCTGAAGTAGGCGATGAGGAATTCGAATGCCCATGTTCGACTCTGAAGCCCGAATATCTGGGTTTGGATTTGGAGTTATGGGGGATGATGACCGAGTGTGGAATCGGTTGCAGTTGCGGATTGGAGTGTGAGAATCGGTCGACTCAGCGAGGGGTATCAGTTCGACTGAGAATCGTTAAAGACCGGCGGAAGGGTTGGGGCTTGCACGCGGCTCAGGACATTCGGCGCGAGCAGTTCATCTGTGAGTACGCAGGTATGATCTGGAATAAATAAGATGAAATGTATTTTTTTATAGATCTTTATGGCCCAATCATGTCTGCCTTGTGTTTGTGTTTATGTGTCTGTGAATTGGGAGACCACGCTCGTGGTTTGATACTAAATATATGATATAGATAGTCATGCACTGTTCCTTTGTCAATGACCCTGTGCCCATTTGGATAGCAGGAATTGAAAGGTGAGAATTGGAATTGGAAGATAAAAATTCCAATTTTGGTTTTTTTTTTTTTGATAACATACAATACTCACCAATGTTTTAAAACGCGGAGGCGTGAGGCGAGACGTTAGGACCTCAAGATGCGGGAGGCGTAAGCCTCACAAGAAAGCTTCATGCTCTCTCATTTTAACAAATAAATAAAATATAAAAAAAATTACAAAGAAATTCAAAAAGTTAATGAAAGATTATAGTGTATATATATATATATATATATATATATAGAGAGAGAGAGAGAGAGAGTATATATATAGTTGTATTCGTGTACGTTGTGTGTGTGTTCGTGTGGGCCAATGTTGTCGGAACCGGACCGGCCGTCGAACCGGCCGGAGGACTGGTTCTCGGCTCAGCCGGTTCGACCGGCCGGTTCGTTGGGAAACCTGCAAAAAACCCACATTTTAAACCATTTTGAACCCAGGTTCATTTTTAAGCATCAAAACCTTATTTTCAGGTGTTGTTTTGCACTTAAAATACTTGTAGAGCAATAATACTATATCAATAATAGTTTCTGAGCTAAAAACTACTACCCGAGTACACTAAAAGACTTTAAGAAATAGGAAGTAAGAAATTCAAGTCATAGAGTCATACACATAACAATATAATTTGGCAACTATCATAGAGTCATACACATAACAATATAATTTGGCAACTATCATAAAGTCATTAACCAACATGAAAATAGAGCTATAGTATCATCAACTGCGGTATTATGCTATCCAATTCAAGTTTTTAAATATTAATTACAAACATCCAATCCAACACAACTAATGGTCTCTTCAAGAATCAAGACTTTAACGTAACCAAGTGTTGTCATCATCATCTTGAGTTGGTTCTTGAGTCTCATCTTCATCACCATCCTGATCTTCTTGACTTGGGATGCCAAATGACAAATTAGAAAAGTAAACATGTACACTAAACTTTATAATTTATATTATACTATCATACTAATATCATCATACCTTTGTTTCAGTTGTAAATTGTAGTGTACATATACAAGGTCATTAAGTCGTTGGTGCTCCAATCTATTCATTTTTTTTGAGTGTATACGCTCAAATACACTCCAATTGCGTTCACATCCAGATGAACTACATGTTTGGCTTAATATACGAATTGCCAATTTTTGGAGATTTGGAGCAGTTCTTCCAAACAGTCGCCACCATTCATCTGAAGTACAAATAACAATTAAGTATTAACAAATAAGTTGGAATTATAAGTTGCAACTTACAACTAACAATTAAGTATTAACAAATAACAATAAATTAACTAAAAAGAACAAATTATAATACCTGGAAGCATAATTTTGCATGAGTTCATTGTAACTTGTCGTCTAAAATCGCCTTCACATTCTCGAAAGACCTTTATTTCACGTGTCATTGTAGTTGCATGTGATGGATTATCAGCCAACTTTTCTACCATATCAAGCAAGCCACTCATTACTTCTGGTAAGTTTGACAATGTATTAGGGCTATACTGAAAGACTGGGTTAAGAAAATAACTAGCTGCATGTAAACTTCGATGAAGTTGTTTGTCCCAACGTCGATCAACTATATTAATATAAGGTGCATATAATCTCTTCTTATTATTAAACAATGTCTTAATTGCTTCCCGAGTTCGATGCATCCCCTCGTATAAATATCCCATCGCTGGCCTCTCATCAGAATTTACAATTCTCAATACTCAGACTAATGACTCTGTGATTCTAACGAGACATGTACATCTAGTCCAAAATTCAGAATAAAAAATAATTTCACAAATTTCTTTCCCCTTGATAGACTTGGCATATTTAGAATCTAAAAATTCTTTATGGGTAACTAAGTATTGTAAATCACTCATATGCTGAAGAATGCTTTGTAATGCAATGAAATTTGTACCAAATTGAGTAGCAGTTGGATGAATAATCTCTGTCCAATCAGGTCTCTTCCTCAAAAGAGCCAACACGTATATGTGGTTATAAACAAATTTAGTGATTTTGGCTGCTTGCTCAACCACTTTAACCATAGATTTCATATCTCCAATCTCCTTCAGAATAAGATTCAAACAATGTGCAGCATAAGGTGACCAAGATATAAAAGAATATTCTTTAGTTTATAATCTTCCTGCAGCCACATAGTTAGCCGCATTGTCAGTCACCATGTGGACCACTAACTTTTGTCCAACTCATTCAACAACTTGTTTAAACAAGTTACAAAGTTTGTAGGCTGTTTTTATTATATCAGAAGCATCAATTGACTTAACAAAAACAGTTCCACTCAGACAATAGATTAAAAAATTTATCAAAGTTCTGCTCCTCGTATCAAGCCAACCATTCGCCATTATGGTACATTCATTCTCTGACCAATGTGATCTAAATGTATCCCGATACAACTTCACTTCCCTCACATTCTGTCGTAGTATATGAGCTCGCATATTATGATATGAAGGAACTTTGTAACTCGGACCAATCCCAGTAATAACATCGACCATAGATTTGAAGTAAAAAGAATTGACTGCATTAAAAGGAATACATGTGTTATATATCCATCTCCCAATACTCAAGTCAGCATTTGTTTTTGCCTCTTTTGTAGCTAAGACACTTTTAATAGAAGGTTGAGAACCAGGAGTGGTACGTGGAGCAAGGTATGCATCAATTCCTGATCTTCCATCTTGTGCCTTCCCCTTTCCTTTTCCTTGCATATTTCTGTTAGTTTTCTTTCTACCTGTACTACAACCTTCATTAATTGAAATTCCCTTATTAGGCATTCGAGTTTGTGGAATCTCTTCTACCTCATCAACATCTTCCTTTCCATCTCCCTCAAATTCGGACATCGATAAGCCATATGGGTTATTATCTTTATAGGCATCTTGATTTTCCTTTCTTACTTGAACAATATTATTCAAAGTTTCTTTCATTCGGAATCGTACATCATGTGTAACTTTTTTACATGATTCAACCAGTGTAGTCAAGGCGTCTAGGCGATGCCTAGGCGATTAGCCCCGGTTAGGCGAGGCGTTGCCTAGGCGACGCCTAGGCGATAAATTTAATATAAATATATATATATCACGTATATATATAACATCAAAAAGATCAAAACTCCACACCCACATTCCACAAAAACATAAAATAAAAAGTCTATTACAAGCATTCATCACATAACCAAAGACATGTTAACATAGTGGAGTATTAAACACTTCAAAATCTGGGCAAAATACCCAAATTTGTGTCGTCCATGTATAATATTAGGCAGAGCCCCCTATAATTGTCCGGGGGGGTGGCAGGGGGGGCAGCGCCACCCTGCGACGCACGAAGTGCGTCCGCAATCTGGGCCTAATAGGCCCAGATTGCGTCGAAAACGATATTTTTAGTGAAAAAAATTGATATTTTTAATGAAAAAAACGATTTATAATTTTATTACTACTTCATTACATGTTTTTATATTTTTATTTATTTATTGGGAAATTTTTGATTTTTTTTAAGCAAAAAAAAAAAAGAAATTTTTTTTTTTTATAGGATCGCCCGCCTAGAGGGGTGCCTAGGCGACGCAGGCCCAAAGTCGCCTAGGCGACGCCTTGACTACACTGGATTCAACCTGCCCTTTAACACCAGCTAAGTGTTGTTTCATTCTATTTATACCTCCCCCTTTAAACACCTTCTGACAACAAAGACGTGTAATTTTTTTTTCATCTCTGGGGTCTCTGCCCTCACTAACATACCCCCAAGCAATTTCATTTTTTCCTCTAATATAAGCCGCTGAGGTCCCTGTGGATTGTTACCCGGATGAAGACATACTTGATACTTCTATTATGTCAGATTCTCAAATCTCAAGTTTCTCAACACAAATACAGAAGCACTGCAATATAAATTATAACATTCATAAACGAAATTTTATACATTCATTATCTAATAAGATAGTAAATAAAAATAACCTACAATCTACATCATCAAGGCATCAACCCATTACTCATCCAATAAACTATTTAGTATTTATCATGTGATAAGATCTTAAAATTTAAAATAATAAAACAAGACTATTAAAATCCCCAAATCTAACCTATTAAAATTTAAATGCATAAAAGAAAACTATTAATCAAGAATATAGAAAAAAAAATAGTATACAATACAAAATGTAGATTGTAGATTAGCTTATTGTAAAAAAATAGTAAACAAAATTTAATCAATAAAACCTACATTCACCATCTACAATCTAAATGATCTATCTATTATTTATTTAAGGTGCAAAAAAGAGAAAAAAATTAGCATGAAACATTACCTTAAGTAGATTAGCCTCTTGAAGCAACCCTTTGTCTCCTTCTCTTCTTTATAAACCTCAAAATCTTATCTATTAAAATTTAAAAGCATAAAAAAAACCATTAATCAATAAAAAAAAATAGTAAACAAAATGTCAAAACCATCTACAATCTAAATGATCCATCTTTTATTTATTTAAGGTGCAAAAAAGAGAGAAAAAATAGCATGAAATATAACCTTGGGTAGATTAGCCTCTTGAGGCAACCCTTTGTTCCTTCCTTTTCTTTATAAACCCCCAAATCTTACCTATTAAAATTTAAAAGTATAAAAGAAACCATTAATCAATGAAAAAACTAGTAAATAAAATGTCAAAAGACTCAAAACCATCTACAAACTAATGATTAATCTTTTATTTATTTAAAGTGAAAAAAAGAGAAAAAAATAGCATGAAATATTACCTTGGATAGATTAGCCTCTTGAAGCAGCCCTTTGTCCCTTCCTCTTCTTTATAAACTACTTTTTTGTTGTTGGAATATGTAGAGATCAAGAGCTTGAAAATGGAGAGATCTCAAGCTTGAAGATAAAGAGATCCTGAGCTCTCCCTATTTGGATGTAGAGATCAAGAGCTTGAAAACCCCCAAATCCAAATATTATCTAGAGTTTCTTCTCCAAGAAGTCAAGAACCCTTCTTTAAAAAACCCTCAAATCTCTACTCTTTCTCCTCTTCTTTAAAGTTTAAAAACCCCAAAATCTAATTTATTTTTTCCTTTTATATCTAAGGCAAGCAAAAACCTAGTTTTTAAAGTTTTTTTTTAGTATTTTCCGGGTACTTGGCCGGAAAATTTTAAGGGAGTTGAAAACCACAAAAAACGATGGAACTGGTTGGTTATGAAAACTGGTCACCGGGTCCACTGGTTCCCGATTCAACCAACTGGTTCCCACGGTTCTCACTAAATAGCCCGGGTCTTAATTCTGCCCGGTTTTGAGGGTTTTGGGAACCGGACCGGTTCCCGGTTCCACCGTCCGGTCCGGTTCCGACAACACTGGTGTGGGCACACGCGTATACATAGGAAATACTATATAAAGTAGTTGAAACAAATAACAAATTTAAAAAAAAGACATTTAAGTCTCCGTTGTGACTAAAAACCTAATTTTAGTTAATATTTGAGATTTACGCCATATACATAAAGTGAGCTTCAAGGTATAAGGCATGTTTCTCATGGGGTTTAAGCCTCATGGTTGAGCCTCAAGGCGTTTTTTTTAAGCCTTGGCCTGAGGCGTAAGCCTCACACGCTTTTTAAAACACTGATACTCACACACACACTATATCACACCACACAACACAACACCAACTCTCACACACACCCCTTACGGCACAAGCCAGTACAACCACATACCCTCTCAAAAAAGAGAGGGCAGTGGGGCTTTAAGGGGACACCTCCAAGGGAATAACCCACCAATGTGGGGCTATTTAATTCTTTTTTGATAACACACAATACTCACACACACAATTTTGGTGTTTGGATGCTTACAATTCATACAAATTCCAATTTACCTAGGAATTGAAACAACTTTCAATTCCTACAGTTTGTGGGAATTGGGTAGATATTGTAATTCACATGTGCATGAAAATTGACACGACTATTTTATAACTTGACTATTTCTCTCTCGACCTTCCTAAAATTTTCATATTTGAAACTATTTTCAAATAAATGCCTTTGTTTCGGAGTTTGACAAGCAGATATGTGTTATGATCCATGATATGTTGTATGCTTGAGAACTACTTAGGAACATTTTTTTTTGGGAAATAGATCAAATTCATTAAGGACCAAGCATACAAAATATAGGGGTTGAACACCCTAAGTAGTTCATATACAACATGTTATGGATCATAATAGGCATATTTGTTCATCAAACTCCTAATCTATCAAAATTGTGACCCACCTTGGATAAACTATTCACCACCTTGTCTACTTTGCAATATACATAAGAGAGATGGACCTGAGTAAAATTTCATCATAGCGTTTTTTTGATATTAGACAAAAGATTCCATGGTGTAGTGTTCACAGCATTCAGGATATCAATCAAGCTTTTGGAATCCCCTTCTATCCATAGCTCTTGTATTCCTAGGTTCTTAGCTTGTGTTAGTCCATTCTGAAAGTTGGGCATTAAGGAATGGGTTGGCAACAAGGATTAAAAATACGGTTTCGAATGATATATCGGTACTAACCAAAACCTTTACGTATCAGTTTCGAATGATGCATATAAGTTTTTCTCTTAAAAAAATAAAATAAATTAAAGTTAAAAAAAGAGTTATATGAACCAAATTTACTGAATATAAAGTCATAAGAAGTGGCTCAAAGAGAAAGTAGTAAACAAAATTACTATTACAAAATGAATTAAAACATAAGGCATCAAACCTTGACTAATAGGGGCCATTACTAGTCAAGGGCGAGCTGGGGTGCACTAGCGATCTGTAATTTTTCAGCTGGGAATCCACTCTTCAGTACGGAAATAACTAATAAACGATATGTACTGCTTGTTTAATATTAATATAAATATCATATGGGGGGCTACCGAAACCAATACGTATAGCTCGTTTCTTATTGGTTTCAGCGATTTTTATTTCACGGTTGACACAAGCTAACAACTTGGGGATACACAAGCTATGGATATAAGGGGATTTCAAAAGCTTGATTGATATCTTGAAAGGTGTGAATGCACACTATGGAATTATGGATTCTTTGTCTAAGATCAAAATATCGTTCTGATAGAATTCATTAAAACATCTCTCTCACATATGTCGCGATGCAATTAAGGTGGCAGATAATTTATCCATGATGGCTCTCAATTTTGATAGATTATGAGTTTAGTGAACAAATATGCCTGTTTTGATCCATGGCGACTACTTAGGGTGTTCAAACCCCTAGAATCTTGGTGCTTAATGGATTTTATCCATTAAAAAAAAGTCTTTGTAATTTCTTTATAAAAATTATTTTAGATGTTATGAGAATTTTACTAAATAACTATGAAATGATTTTAAACTACTTAAAATAATTTTTATTTATCCTATATTTAAAATTGCTTTTAAATAATTCTAGCTATTTAAAAAAAATGTTTAATAAAATTCCTTTTTTTATTTTATAGAATAAAAATATAGTACATGTATAGAAAAACTATATCATAGATATATAATGGGAAACTATTATATTTTTCACTAATAAATTTTATGATTTTAATAGTTAAATATAAGAATGAATAATCATGATATATTTATTAAAGTTTTATTTAAAAGAATTTTAAAAATGTTACTAAATTTATTTGTATTAATAGAAGTTTACCATATAATAAGAATGTTATTATCTGTATTAGGAAGCTAAGAGATCTACTATTTCATAGGGTGAAAGTCGTTTATTTATATGGAATGTCCAATTGATTGTATTCGAACCCATTTGTATGATTATATATGCAAGACAATTCACTTGATTATAAGTTATAGCCAGCTCCACTATCGATTGAGCAACACGTTCAATGTGTTTTTCAAATCTGACCACCTAATCTCAAGGTGAGTCCTTTGATAGACACGCGGAAAAAATTAGCCTGATTGGATGTTTCTAGACCATCTGATTAGTCCTTAGTTCATCATCCTTAATCCACTAGTTTGCACTAGATCCTACCTAGGCTATAGAAGATGTTGATTTTCCTACGTCTAATCGGATGGTCTAGACACCTCTAAACTGGCTGATCTTTTGTCATGCTTCTTCTAATGGACCCACATTGACATCCAATTGTCAGACTCAAAAACACATGCCATGTGTCCCTCGACCAATGTGGAGCTAACTATAACTTATAGTCAGGTGGGCTGACTAGCTACCTATATACACACACACACACACACACATCGGGAGAGGTACAAATAAGCCACACTCATTATAGCCTTTAATGAGCACCCCCTCTAGAAAGATGACAGGTGGCAGACTTTTTTTTTTTTATCCAACCGGCAACCACTGTATGTTAAGATGGGTCCATTTGGAGACCCGTATCAAAAAATCAGTCCGATCGGACGTGTTGAGACTGTTCGATTAGATCTTAGTTTGTTAGCATTAACCCCTTAGGGTTCACTAGACCCTATCTAGGCTATAGAAATGATTATTCTTCACGTGTCTCTCGGGGGACTTGTCTTGATATCTAACGTTGGATTCTGGAATAACCCGTCATATGTCACGTTATTTGAGGCTGCTCATTAAAGGCTTATTGAGCATGGCGCATTAGAAAGCCACTCTAAATATGTATATTAACAATTATCACGTGAACGTTTAGGCATTCAAACTGTGTACTTGAAATCTAGAGCATATTTTTAGTAATTCCTTATTGTCAATCAAACAGTGGAATTTCAATACATAGACTTTCCAATTCATAGATATTGCAATGCATATGCATTATTTTCACTGATGTTATATTTCTAGCAATCCAAACAAGCCCTAGTGTTATTATCTTTGCTTGTTGACTTGTAGTTCTAAAGTTTGTTTATATGTTGGTTCATCAACCTTTTTTCGTCTCACTTTCTTCCTCAAGGAGTCATGTTATGGTTTTCGCCCTTTGCAAAGTGGAGGTCATGGGATTGATTCTGAGGAAAATGAAATCCCAAATGGATCTGGTGACTCTCCGGTTGTGTAGTGAGGTGGCCACACACCCATTGATCCACTATGGCGATCCATTAATCGTCTAACCAACTAACTATTGCTTGTACTAAAAAAAGAAAGTACTTTTTTTTTCCTTTACCCCCTGTTTAGTTCCTGAGAAAATATGTGAAAACAAAGAAAGGAAAAGAAAATTTTGGTTTCCCTAACAACACACTTAGTTGTGCTTTTATTAAGTTTTCTTTTCTTTGTTTTCTCCTAATTTCTCAGCAACGAAACAGGGAGCTATAGAAACTCACATAAGCATTCTAATGTTTCCATTGATAAGTCCCAAGTCCAACTAAAAACTCTTCTATCTCAGAACTGATCTACTGATAGATCAAATGGTTTTCATCTTCCAAATGGGTTTACATTCTGCACGGACTTCCTAAGCAGGATGTGTAGGAAATATTAAACCCAAAATCTGTAGGATACAAAAATCCCAAATCAATCTGAAAATCTATACCCAATCAATTTTGAATTCACCAAGATTAATCGATTTTTTTTTACCTCACCAAGATAATCCAATACCACAACCTTGGACTCACCAATGCCTAAACCCGAACACTACAAGAGTACTTGATCTCTAGTCAGAATGGAACTCTTTCTTAAACTAACCCAGTTTGTTAGGTTCACCCTAATAAGGACTGCAAGGGCAGTCTAGGAATGTGTGGAGCTCAACGTCTGGTTCCTCAACGTTACAATCGAAAGATTGGGTTAAGTTCTTTTGGAGTTTCTTTTTCGATGGATGAGGATTCGGTTTCAATGCCAAAATAACCCATGCAAATCTCTTTCATATTTTATTTTCTTTGTTTTAGTACATATGAACCAGTGATGGTCTAATATATACTCAAATTGGCCATTTTTCTTCTGAAAATTAAGGAATTTAAACTGAAATAGGAAATACATGCACCTCTTCACTTAGAAACTAACCTCTTGTATTTAGAATATCAGTCTTGTCATCAAGATTTGATAGTTTCAATGACGCCCCTAGTGATGAACCTATTAGGGTTGGCAGTGGCATCCCTTAACCCCTCTATGTTCAACTCATGCACACATAACACGTATACGTGTTCACAACCCCCTTGTACAGCAGAACATTGTTAAATCAGGTAGGATCCATATCTGGTAGATTGACTAGTTTCATGATCCACCAATCCGTACAAACCTTAACCACTTTGACACCTCTTGCGCACCTTCAATGACAGTATGAGAGGAGATCGGCTTTAGCTTTGATTTCCCATTCTGTTGTCCTCAATGAATGCCTATTTATTCTTTATTTCATTTTCTTTTCTCATATCATGTCTCTACTTATTGCGGCATTGAATGACACTGGGTAGGTGAACTCTTAACAACCGAAGAAGCAAGAAGGCGGCAACAGAAGTACGACGAACTTGCGGCAGGTGGTCGGTTTTCATCTGCTCTTTTGGTTGTGCGAGAGCATCTTCCATCTGGAAAAGCGTGTTTGAGGCTAAACATTGATGCCACGAGAGTTGGAAACGTTGCACGATTTATCAACCATTCTTGTGATGGTGGCAATCTGTCAACAGTCTTGGTAAGAAACTCAGGAGCCTTGCTGCCCCGCCTTTGCTTCTTTGCTTCTAGAGATATACAAGAAGGTGAAGAGCTTACTTTTAGTTATGGAGATGTTAGGCTCAGACCAGAAGGCTTGCAGTGTGTATGTGGTAGCTCTGGTTGTTTTGGAGTGCTGCCTTCTGAACAAACTTGATTTTCACAATCTAATGAAGCATCTTTTGGGGGGGATAAGTTTTTTGCTTTATCTTAACACCATCAATGAATTTTTAGTTTTGTCTTACATTATTTGATTATCTAACCAGTAGAGGGCCAGACCAAAACCGTCTGGCCCACTCACAGAGTCCTTTAACTGCCTTTTAACCTGGTTAAGAAATTTCAACTCGTGGTTTATTTTTTAAAATATTTTTTTCTAAAATCTAAGGTTACATGGTTGAACCTTAAGGGTTAATGAATCTTTACCACAGTTAAAGGGTGTTAAAAGGGACATGTGTCGACATGTGGGATGAGGGCCAAACGGTTTTGGTCTAGTGAGGGCCAAACTAAATCCCATTCTATTACGCACATATACACATATAGTCCCATCCTAGGAAGACGCTTTGCATCTCTTAAAACATACTTGATTGAATTTCTTATGTACATGCCCACACACATACACAGAGTCCCATCCTAGGGAGACAATTTGTGGGTAGATTTGCTTCTCTAAAGCATAGTTACTAGAGCAAGAAGCAAAAACGAGAAACAAAGCAGGAAGCAGGACTTAAAAAAACATTCGGAAAGGGGAAGTGAGAAATGAGATATAGGCTCCCTATTTCCATTATGTTATTATGGGTAGTTATATCTTTGATTTTATCTTCATTGAGATTTTTGTTGAAAAGTAGGTGTATTAGGTTCCAAACTAACGATATTTGTTTAAAGTCAACACTATCGGCTATAGGCTGTGGTTTACCCCATCATTTCACATATATAGGTCCATTTGATTACTAAATAAGACGAGATGGGAGCGAGCTTCCTAAGAAGTCAGTTTGTTTGACGAAACGAGCTTCCTAAGAAGCGAATTTGTCTGAGGAAGCGAGTGTGGGGAACGAGCTTCCCACCCTGTACGTAGCTTCCCTGCAATTATGCTCTAAAGACATACTTGATGTGAACCTTTACTGAATTATCTCACACAAATTTGAAGAATGTCGTTGTTTCCTTTGATAGTTCATGTTCCATCCCAGTGGGGCGATTGTGAACTGTGGCACAAAGTCAAGGAATGTCACCCATGATAGGACACAGCCACTAAAGAGGCTAGCTGTTTGTTTCCAAGGCACTCCCACATGACCTTTGAGTCCCCTTCAATCCAAAGATGCTACATGCCTTACTCCTTCAATACGCCCAGCCTTCCACTATCACCACATCTGTTCATGCTAGAGGACTGACACAGCATTAGATAGGCAACCCTCTGGTCCAGCAAGGTGCAACCTTCTGCTGCTATACTATCTTGTCCATTCAATTAATGCCCAGATTTGGGATGTATCACACGCCTAACATCAATTTGATCCGGTGATTCTAACCTTGGAATGAGTATATTTTAAAACGGATCGGTTGCTTGAGTTTGAATGCTTAAATATGTTCTTTCTTTGTTGAATTTGAGGCCACGTGACACTTCAATCTGAATATTATGTGACTTATAATCCAATGATTGTAATTTGAGTTCCTTTTTTTTTTTTCCATATTTTTTTGCAAATGAACAAGGATGCAATGATCTTTTTTTATTTTTATTTTTAACGGTACTCCTATGACTTTCATTTGCATCATCTGTAATTTTTTCCTTCTCTAATTTCATTGTTGTTTAGATTAGTTATTGAGTTCACAGGCATGTATTTTGTAATGTAAAGTGTATGTATAATTGCTATTAGTCCTGAGTAGTGCTGATGAGCTTGCACTAGTGCATAACAGTTGAAACAAGAAGGTTGTTTTTCTCAATAACAGTTATCTCCGGTGAAGTATCTGATTAGCGAAAACGGCTGACTTTCGGCTCTCTTCCTCATCTTCATCCTCATCCTGTAATGGCCGGGAGAGTTGAAGAGGATCAAGGCTACAGGAAGACGGGGCTGTATCAGCAGTGAGGTTGAAATTAGATGGGAAGCTCAGATTAACAAGGTTGTTTGAAGCCGAGGAGTTGTTTGAGTATGCCGGCTGCAGCACTGTAATAGGTTGCTGCTGGGGTTGCTGCTGTGAGCTCTGAATGGCATTTGCGAATGCAAATCTACTGTTTATCAGCTGCGTTTGCACGATGGAGAGCTCGGTTTGCAACGACGCCACCTGAAAATATTACAAGAATTATCTGAGACAACAGAGGTGCATGTACAGGGGTGGAGCTACATGGACCCAGGGCTTTAGCCCCTTAAACTTTTGAAAAAATAAAAACTAAATTTATACTATATTATTTAATTTAAGACGGCTTAGGCATAGGCAACAGCCCGTGAACTTATGAAAAAAAAAAAATTAAGTGTTAAGACTACAAACAAACGAGAGAGAGATGATCTACGAACTTGGCCTAAAAAAATATTTCATGGCCTAGAACATCTCATACCTACTTAATCATTCTTCATAAATTCATCAATAATAATTACTAACATTATCAATCAAGCAATATTGTTAGCCCCAACAAGAAATCCTGCTCCGCCTTGCATGTATAATGTATGTACGTGCGTGAAGTTCAATCTCTTTATGTGATCTACCACTAGATCTTTTAGTTTACCTACGTTAAGAAAATAGATTATATAGGAATCTAATGAACCTGTTGCTGTAAAGCAAGTATGGTGGACACACAACCATAAACTGGATCAGACAACCTAGCTTGAGCCTCATAAGATATGGTAACAACGGCGTCGTGCCGACGGTTCACCGGTATGTGCAACAACAGCTTCGACACATTACTCGCACCGAACACCTTATGCACCGCGGCAAACCGTGCTGCACCCTGGTCTGATCCAAAGTATGGAGCAAAAATACACCCACTTATGCACTTCCTTCTTAAGAACTTGCAAGCCCCACATGGTGATGGAGCCGTAGGTGATGACGCTGCTGCTGGTGCAGCAGTACGCTTCCCTGCACCATTGCGCCGACTATCAGACGGTGGCTTGTCAGACGTATCGCCGCCTTGTTGCACATCCATGTCGAAGGTGTCTTGGTGGTGGAAATGGTGAGGAGGGAAGAGAGATGGAGGTGGCGAGTGGTGGTGTGTGGATATGAAGGGGCGAGGTGCACGTTAGTCTCGTGAGGGGTTGGCGAGGTGAATGAGGTGAGCTCTTGGGAGACGTTATGGTTGGTAAGAGAGAGAGAGAGAGCAAAAAGTGTATTTAAAGGAAAGGGTTCCGTGTGAGGTGCACGTGCAAAGAGGGTGCGAGTGATGTTTATATTATAATAATCAGCACTTGAATTTGGTTGGCGGATTGGAGAGCACACAAGATTTGTGCTGCCCCGTCGCGTGTGGGACGTTTGCACTAGACGTGCATGGACTTCTCGCCATGAGAGAGGTCCCTGCAAAGCCGAACTTAAAAGAAGAATGATAAGCATAAATATCCAAAATCTCTACTCTCATCACCGGCCTCGGATTGTCTCTGGCAAAGCCCGGGCAACCATAGAATAGGGGACATGTGGCGATAAAAAGAAGAGAAGTCATTTCATTTTCTCCCCATGATTTTGAATTCTCTTCACTTGATATCTCTCCCCCTTTATCTCACCACCTTATCGCCATGTGTCATTTAGTGTGTGGAGAAGTCAAAATCTCGGGCCCATGATTTTGACTTCTCCACCACTTGTCCCCTATTCTATGGTTGCCTGAGACAAGGGGTTTTTGGCTTCGCCAGAGACAATCCGAGGCCCTCACCACCAAGGGTTGGTGCAGTTGGCTAGTGTCCCGGGTTTCCTCCCTTGGTCGTGTGTTCAACTCTCATTCCTCAACTTAAGTACCCTGATATTCCTGAGAAAAGTTTCCAGTAGGTTGGTGCGGATACCGGAAGAGATTAGTCTTCGGCGATAAAGCTTTGGGACACCCTATTTTGAATCAACACGTCTTTCCCTTGAAGGAAGGACTCTTAGGTTCCGCTCTTTTGGTGGGGGCTTATAAAGCTTGAGCACTTTTTTTTGTATATATATACACAATTAACTCACACACATGCAGACAAGAATTCATACACCCATTAGACACATTGCATTTTATCATGGTAGTTATTATGAAATGTGAGTCACTTTGCAAGGTTGCAAGGTTCCAAACGAAATTAATTCTTGTCATTACGAGAATTCAAGTCTTATCATTTGTTTTATTGATTTGAAATGATTTATTTTGCTATATTTTAAGTTTTATTAGAATTGCAACTCAAGAGATGAAAAACACGAGGATACATCTAGTTCTTAAAATTAATAAAATCCTTATTGTGAAATGACAAAACTTGTTAAGTGCCGGACTTTATAAGTCTTAGGTAGCAAAAAAACGAACCCTTAAAAGAAAGTGAAGCTAGCATTACCCTTTTAGATAATAAAATAACTTTGTGTCGGCCCACTTGTGAGCCCCACAAAGGTCATTTGTTTTATGAGAAATGTCAGCAAAGTGACATACTTCCAAGCTCTCATCATGGTAGTGACAAGTATTGCTTGTTACCTTGAATTCGGGTATAAACCATCAATTCTTCCTTTAAAATTTATATTTTCTTAAACTTGATGAAGCAATAGCAACGCCACATGTTGCACCCACCAAGAAAGTTTGGAAAAAAAAAATGAATTTTGTAATGGGGCTAGCCACTCCCAAATTCGTATACACAATATACCTTATATTTGTATAGATTTCGAGGCGTGAACCTGAAACATATTCCAACAGTAAATTGAATTCATCACAAATAAAATCAATTTCAGACATGCATATCAAGCAATACTAAAGGGTTAACCATATGAAAGAAACATCTATAGTTAATTCAAAAGTCCTCACCACAAGACCCTCACTCACAATCTAAAAGTATAAGAATAGTTCTCCACTAGCCAACTTGTTCTTGAAGATTCCCTAGGTCCTTCAGGTATCTCCTGAAAATATCAACTAGCAAGGGTGAGCAATAAACCCAACAAGATAAACACATACATCACATTGTGTAAACACAGAAGAAATCTATACGTTTCAAAAGAAATTTGTACTTCAATTGAGAATAACTATGAACAGAAGCTCTAAGTTGAAGAGATAACTGGAACAACCTAAAATATGCCTTTTGATAAGTGTAGTTTGAAAATTACAAATACAAAAGAATGATATTTCTGTTAACTAGAACTTTTTTTGTAATTCCTAAAATACTACTTCCAATGCATAATTTGAGTTACTCTGGTTATCTCTTCAATCGGGGCTCTTGTTCGTAGTTAATCTATTTTTTATTTTTGATATTTCCTCCGCATAGAACCATTGTAGGACCAATCCTTAGTCACAATTGGATAAAGTATACTAATTCACACCTCAAAATCTAGGCTCAAGGATAGAAGAATTATCGAAATCTTAAGAGAGGGGGAGAGTGAACATGAATTGATAATTCACATAGGAGAATATGGAACCATATCGTCTGTGCTCTTTCCAGAGTTCTTCCCTATGGCCAGAGGTTTTGAATGTTTGGACCAATTCAGCTGGTGTTTACAATTGTGAAATCCATATGGACGAATTGATCCTAGCTTTCCAACATTCATGACCACTGGGAAAAACACATATGATTTGCTTCCGGAGAGTATAGGAGATTTCCTCTAAATAGAAAAGTATAATGCAAGTTCTAATACCATTGCTTAGGGAATATTCTCATAGAAGGGAAAAAGCATCTAAAATTGTATATAATGCAATTAGATTTTAATTATAGTACATATTCTACAATAATGATTTCATGCATCCTAGCCATCCAACTCCTTGAACTGCGAAGATTCATCACATCCTCAAAAGAAAACGACTTTTTTTTTTCTTCTGGGGATAGAGAACGACTTTGATTTGCATCTAATTCACATAATCATTGTAAGCACCGAATTTTTACACCCCCTAACCATAGTTAAACTTTTTAACAGTAGTTAATCATAGTTAAATCCTAGGAAAACCCTAAGTCAACCCTAGGTCAACCCTAGGTCAACCCGAGTCAAACCCTAGGTCAAACCTATTCAAACCATAGGTAAATCCTAGGTCTAACCCTAGTTAAACCTTAGGTCAACTCTAGCTAGCCCTAGCCTAGCCCTAGTCCAACCCTAAAACCTACAAACTTAGGGCATGGGCCCAAGGCCCATATAACATCCATCCCAAGGCCCCTAGGGCCTAGACCCGTAGACAAAACAATCCATGGGCCCATACAAGGCCCACAGACCCTAGCTAAGCCTGAGGAGGGGGCCCAAGCCCTAAAATTCAAAAAATCTCAAAATGTCAGTAATCCAATTACCGACATTCCTTTTATGGTTAGAACCGTACTACGTGCATGAGCATTTAACTTTGGGAAGACCTTTTTCTGGAAAAATTCAGAAATGATGGTAATTATTCTACCGCCTTTCCTGGAGTTTGCGTTTTACGCAAAACCTACTCCTCCCAATGCATCAGGCATGCTCCTAGTTAGCCTATCATGCTTCTGCGACCTCAACCATTGTCCTAATCCCCAATATGTCCCTGTCCCCTTGCCTATAAATTCAACCCCCCTCAAGCTTGAGGGGTATGCCAACTCTCCCCTGAGAAACCCCTGCAAAAATTCAAAGCACAATCCACCTGTGGACGCCTACAGCTGCTCCCCTACACCAGGGATTGGTGCAGTTGGCCCGGGTTTGCTCCCTTGATCGTGTGTTTTACTCTCATTCCTCAACTTAAGTATCCTGATGTTCGTGGGAAAAATTTCGAGCGGGTTGGTGCGGATACCCGAAAGGATTATTAGTCCTTGGCTCAAAGGCTTTGGGACGCCCTTGTTACCCAAAGAAATGTTAGATTAACTTTCTTTTAAAACCACTTTCTTCAAAGGAAAGACGTGTTATTGTCTTCCATTGAGAAAAAGATAAATATTTTGAATCAACACGTCTTTCCCTTGAAGGAAGGACTCTTAGGATCCGCTCTTTTGGTGGGGCTTATAAAGCTTGATACTTTGCACTTTTTTTTGTATACATATACACAATTAACTCATACACCCACTGCACTTTATCATGGTAGTTATTATGAAATGTGAGTCTTTGCAAGGTTGCAAGGTTTCTAACGAAATTAATTCCTATCATAATGAGAATTCAAGTCTTATCATTTTTTTAATTGATCTGAAATCATTTATTTTGCTATATTTTTAAGTTTTATTGGAATTGCAACTCAAGAGATGAAAAACACGATACATCTAATTCTCAAATTTAAGAAAATCCTTATTGTGAAATGACAAAACTTGTAAAGCGCTAGACTTTGCAAGTCTCAGCGAGCTAAAAAACAGACCCGTAAAAGAAAGTGAAGCTAGCATTACCCTTTTAGATAATATAATAACTTTGTGTCGGCCTACTTGTGAGCCCCACAAAAGTCATTTGCTTTATGAGAAATGCCAGCAAAGTGACATACTTCCAAGCTCTCATCATGGTAGTGACAAGTGTTGCTTGTTACCTTGAATTCGGGTATAAACCATCAATTCTTCCTTTAAAATTTATATTTTCTTAAACTTGATGAAGCAATAGCAACGGTACGTGTTGCACCCACCATGAAAGTTTGGAAAAAAAATTTGAATTTTTTAATGGGGCTAGCCGCCCCCAAAATCGTATACACAATATACCTTATATTTGTACAGATTTCGAGGCGTGAACCTGAAACATATCCCAATAGTAAATGAAATTCATCACAAATAAAATCAATTTCAGACATGCATATCAAGCAATACCAAAGGGTTAACCATATGAAAGAAACATCTATAGTTAATTCAAAAGTCCTCACCACAAGACCCTTACTCAATATCTAAAAGTATAAGAATAGTTCTCCCCTAGCCAACTTGTTCTTGAAGACTCCCTAGGTCCTCTAGGTATCTACTGAAAATATCAACTAGCAAGGGTGAGCAATAAACCCAACAAGATAAACACATACATCAACAAATTATAATCAAATTTACTCAATATGCAATTAATAACAATTCTAGTATTAACACAAATTCTTCATTTTGAATTACTTGGACTAAGTCATTGTCCTTAGGGATCATACCAGCTCACCCTAATGACCATTAGATAGAAAACTTAGGTTTGTATGCAATGTCACCCCAATAATCATTTGTTGTGATCTTACACAATTCACCCGCTCTAGGGTTTGAGCTCGTACATAACTGCGCTCAATTGGAAATTTGGGCTCATACTTATTGTACTAAATTCCTCAATTCTAGGGTCGTACATAACTGTCCTAATAAGTCATTTTAGGATCATACATAACTATTTTAATGACTCATTCCTGGAGTAGATCCTATCTCACCCTATCATTTCAATTGAATAATTTCCTTATTATGATGTCTCATACCATCATAGTAAAGAAGTTTAAGCCATACAATTTATAAATTATAAAACAATCCTAAACAGTTAATATATGCATGCATAACAATTCATCCCAATGTAAACAAAATAAGGCATTAATGAAAATTAACATGTATACAATGTTCATAATCAGATGTTATGAGCGACAAATGTGAAAAATATTGACCTACTTGGGTGAATCCTACATCATGCATTAGTTTCTAAGTTATGGTTCAATACAATAAAATTCGTTTAAATTCTACAACAGTCGCTCGAGCGAGGCTCCACTACCACTCAAGTGAGATCATCCAGGAAACAGCATAGCAGATTGGGGCAATCCGGTCTAGCGGAAGTCAACAGGGTCAAACCCCTTTTTCCCTGTAGCAAAGGGCTCGAACGGTGGAAACTCCCGCCCAAGCGGAAGTCGTGGGAATTAGGTCACGATTTTTGTTTTCTAACTCAAAATCCCTTAAACCATTCTAAATTCAACATAGATTGATTTTATACAATTATATACTTGCTACAATCATTAAAAATAATACTAAACATGAAATTAAAGATTAATGGAGTTTTCCTTACCTTTTCCCTAGAAATTTAGGATTTAACCAAAGTGAATCCAACTAGAACGAACTTGCCTCGAAGGATCAATCCACTCACGAAGAGAAGCTCAAGCCTCGGATCTTGATCTTCAAGCTTGGACAGATCTCCCAAACTTCATGGTCTCCTTCTCTTCCTCCAAAAGCTTTCTCTTAGATTAGGTTTTCTAAAAAGTGAGCTAATTAGGTCTATTTCTTTCTATTTATACTCTTTCCCTTACATGTGCTTTTACCCAAATGCCCTTACTAATGATGTTTGGTTCCAAGCCTTAGTTAAACCAATTAGTATAGTATTATCTTTTTAGTTATTCAACCCTAAGTTAGAAAATTTCTCATGGCCAAACATTCATCGATGATATTACCAAAATACCCCTAACCTAGGAAATTACAAAAATACCATTAGAAGCAAAATTAGGAATTTATAATCACAACACTAGAACTCTTATTTTATTATCTAAAGCTGGTGATAGTGGGGATTGTAAGAGTATGCTTAGCATTCCTCAACCTAAAATAAACACACAAATTTGGGGAGTGCTATCCCCTCTCTTCCCCTATTGCAACTCTCCCCTTTTAAGGATTTTGTGTCATGTCCTTGTTGGCCCTACAAAATTCTTGTCTTTTACTCCCCAAAAAGGGGAGATTGCAATAGGGGGAGAGTGGGATATCAAAATATATCAATTGTTTTCTGTTTTTTGAGGTATTTTAATATTATGATCCTACATCCTCACCAAATCTCGATTTGAATCATTAGATCTTTAAATAAATTTTTATTGAATAAATTAAATAAAGATTGATTGAAGGATAGTGACTGTGATGTATTGCACTTCATGGAAATCCACTTCTATGTAGGATAGTGACTGTGTTGTATTGCACTTCATGGCAATCCACTTCTATGTAATTGGTTTGTTACTGAAAGTTGGAGTATAGGAGATAGGGGACTTGTTGCTTGATAATCAAAACATATTTCTAGGAACATCTGGATCGTTCATCAACTATTTTAGCTAAACCACCTTACACATTGGGTAAACACAGAAGAAATCTATACCTTTCAAAAGAAATTTGTACCTTCCAAAAAAACTGTAGTGTATCCGATTTTGATTCTTAAGGGGTATGTATAATTTTCATGAACAAAAGCTCTAACTTGAAGAGATAACTGGAACAACCAAAAATATGTCTTTTGACATGCATAGTTTGAAAATTACAAATACAAAAGAAGGATATTTCTGTCAACTAGAACTTTTTCTGTAATTCCGAAAATACTACTTCCAATGCATAATTTGAGTTACTCCGGTTATCTTTTCAATCGGGGGCTCTTGTTCGTAGTTAATCTATTTTTGATTTTTGATATCCCCCCCGCGGCGCCGCATAGAACTGTTGTAGGACCAATCTTTAGTCACAATTGGATCAAGTATACTAATTCACACCTCAGAATCTAGGCTAAAGGATGGAAGAACTATCGAAATCTTAAGAGAGGGGGAGAGTGAACATGAATTGATAATTTACATAGGAGAATATGGAACCATATCGTCTGTGTTCTTTCCTGAGTTCTTCCCTATGGCCAGAGGTTTGAATGTCTGGACCAATTCAGCTAGTGTTTACAACTGTGAAATCCATATGGATGAATTGATCCTAGCTTTCCAACATTCATGACCACCGGGAAAAACACATACGATTTGCTTTCGGAGAGTATAGGAGATTTCCTCTAAATTGAAAAGTATAATGCAAGCTCTAATACCATTGCTTAGGGAATATTCTCATAGAAGGGTCTCCCATAAAAATAATTACAAAAAGTATCTAAAATTGTATACTATGCAATTAGATTTTGATTACAGTACATATTCCACAATAATGATTTTATGCATCCTAGCCATCCAACTCCTTGAACTGCGAAGATTCATCACATCCTCAAGAGAAAACAACTTCTTTTTTTTTTTGCTGGGGATAGAGAACGACTTTGATTTGCATCTAATTCACATGATCATCTTTTCTTTGTTAGCGTGCCCTAGACGTGTATGACCACATCGGTTTTGAACAAGCTCCAACACCCATGCGAGTAACTACTCAAAACCATTAATAACCTACAATAGACTTATCTACATATTAAGTGAACAAAATGATCTTCCAAACTTTTTCTCAAAACAATATATTTACATAAATAACTAGAATAACAAACAAGTCAGTCTCTGGGTACTCCCAAATATACTCTTGAATCCTAACTGTCCATGGTTAACTAGTAAGGCTCAAGATTTAACTTGACTTATTTTGTCTTTCCTAATGCCACATCAGCTCTCATCTTTACTTTTTAATAATTAAATTAAAGGATTAAGATTTAGGAGTATATTTGAGCCTACCTATAGCTTACACTTAGGCTCTGTTTATTTGCATGCAAATGATTTTACTATGTCAAAGTTTTTGTAGTAAAAAATGAATTTCTTACTTATTTTTTTATTATTTGGTTGCAATATATTCTTTAAAAGAAGGCAAAAAATTATCAATGTTACTTGTGGTTGGAGTCAAGGACCATTGAAAAAGACATGTAAATAATAATAATAATAATATGTCAAGAGGCATACTTTGATCATTTTTAAAATAATGTAAAGAGATGGGATTTTATGGGAAAATGACTTACAAAATTTTGAAATGTAAGTCATTTTCCACAAAATTTGTTCATTTTATGCAAAGCATTTTTACTCTAGAAAGATTTTATGTACAAAAAACAGGCGAAAAATAACATTTTCCATGAACTTGATTTATTTTCCCTTATTTTGAAACAATTAGAGCATTAACAAAATCTGCACAACATCCTACAACGATAGATATATAAGTCACAAAACTGCTTACACTCAAATAATGGAGATCAGATCACAGCCAATCACGATTGAACTTGAGGAGAGTTCAATTGCACCCACAGGCCAACATGTGTCCCTTTTAACTCCTATTAACCATGGTTAAGATTCACTAACCCTTAGGATTCAATAATCCAATCATTGTTTTTTTTTAAAGAAAAGTTTTAAAAAAAAGTAACCCGATGGTTAAGAAATCTTAATCCTATGGTTAATTGAAAAAAAATCTAAAATCCAAGGTTAGATTATTGAACCCTAAGGGTTAGTGAGTCTTAACCACGGTTAATAGCCAAGTTCAATTGCATTTGGATGTGATCTTGTCGCGACCCAAATACCCCATAGGAGTTAGGGATACTTTAGCTCTTGACTTATCATATAACAAACCATCCCGTGAACATACACAAGGAAAAACATAGCAGAAATAGAATACCCAGCGGGCTACAGAAGCAAAACATATAACATGTAACCTGTTTATATATATAAGTCTGAACCAACAGAACATAAACAAAAATGAGATATGGAGTGGACAAGTCTCACTCTCAAAATACAAATTATAACTCTCCCTTTCTTACTCAGCAATAGTCTAGATATGGCCACCTATCTAGAGCTCCATCATCCTGATGATGGTCCATGGTGGGCTCCAGCCCATAGTACTCATCATTGACCCAAGGCTCAGGAGCATATACATCAACAGGACCTGTCGAAGTTAATAGTTCGGCTGAACATGGAATACTCAGTGTGTACAAACTACTAGCTAACAGTGTAATAATATCATTGAACATGCAAAGACTTAGAGAGTTACAAATCCTTACAAACATAGTTTCCAAAATCTTTTCCTTATGAGTTTCCTTATGAAATTCAAAATCATATGAGTCGTATGAGTTCATATGAGAATCAGTCTTATGAGTTCTTAGAGTTCCTTAGAGCTTAAGATCCGTAGAGACTTAGAGCACTTAGAGACTTTGACATTCACTTATGAGATCGTACGAGCTTATGAGATCCTTATGAGCATAATTTTGAGCCAGACCTTAGCACCCTTGAAAAGACTTAGAGTCGGGTATATAAATACCCTTCATCGAATACATTGAACTGGGTTGCCAAGATCCTTTATCAACCTTCTCGTTGGCTTTATCCAATTTTTTATGTGACTACTTTGAGCTGGATATGACATATCCTTGGATATGCCCTATCCGTGACCAACCTGATGTTTGGCTTTATCAATGCTTTTGAGCTTGGTAGCTTATGAGTTCTTAGAAATCTTATGAATGATTCGATAAACCCCGTTCATGTGAGAAACCGTAAAATCATGTAAGACATGTGAGCATAATAGGCATGGTAAGCGTAATAGATAGGTGAGCATTATAATAAGCTTAGAAAACCTTTAAACATAGAGTCGTAGTCATAGAGCATCCATAGTAATCCATATAGTTTCAATCCATCCAATCACCCAAGAACATAGAAGATACCATGGTTTTCTTAAAGGAAATCATACAAGGGTAGATAATAGAGTGTATCTACCTTCCACAAACAAATCTCTTTGGTTTAGCGCTTTAGAATAGTTTGAGAAGCATGATCCGAGCAAGAACAACATTCACCGATGATCTTAGTACCCAACTCAACAAACCTTAGCTCTTCTCCTCTTTTCTCTCAACTTTCTCCCAAAATTTTCTTCTAAGGGTTCTTGTAACACTAGGCCATAAAATTGGGTCTTTATAGACCCAATTGGGTCTTGGTGAAACACCCAAAACACCCCAAGGCCAAAGTAGGTCGACCACAAGGAAAAACATCATCAGTTGACCAGTAGGGAGGTTTGGTCGACCGGTCAAAAACCAGCTCTTTGCCCAAAATCCTAATACAAAAAATACGACCTTCGGTCGACCGATAGTGGTTCGGTCGACCGGTAACAAAATCGGCCAACCGATACCCTATATTTTTGCCTGTTTTCCCATTTCCAACACTTCGAGTATTTCATATACTCTCAGCTTGAATTCATAGCTCACTAGGGTACCTTACAGCCATACTTGGAACACCCCACTATTACACAACACGACCATACTTAGGATCATACTAAAACCCTCATTCCATAAATAAAATACCAAGGTCACATATAAGACCTTGACTCAAACTAGCTTAGTGCAAAAGCACTATTCACTGGAATAGTGATTCCAAGATCTGGGATTCTACAGATCCCATCTCCAAATAATGTCATCCCAGCTACTTTCCCTAATAATGCACTTAACATAGTCAAATTTAACCTGACAAAAAAAAAATGTAACCTGACCTAAAAAAAAATGTACACTGAAGTAGCGTCATCGATTCTTGTTCTCATGGCGTAGTGAAGTATATCATAGAATCGCATGCGTGATTTAATTAATTTTTTGCTCACAATAATGAGAATATGAACGTCAAGCATAGGTTAACAACACGTGGAATGAGACTTACTCCACGAAGTTCTCGGTACTCTAGATTCTAGATAGAAATGCTAGTCCTCATCGCAGTCTTCCAAAGACGCATGCAAGGTGGTGGCAACAAGTGTCAAACCATCTCCCGGTAATAGAAACTTTGCGTCTATGGATCATGTGCCAATCAAATTTAGATAAACTATGTTGGCATCTTGAATGCCTTGTCTGAAGATCAGGAGAAAAGACTTTAAGATTAGCTCTAGTGAGTAAATGCTAATGTTGTAGATCTCCCAACTCGAAATCCTTATTACATCTTTTTTTGTAGGGAGACAACAAATCTCTGGAAAGAAGTGAGCATTACCTTGAATATCCAGCTTCCAGAAGGTGATCCAATCCAAACCAGGATTATGAGATTTTTCCAAAATGACAAGAAGGATCCAGTTCTTAATCATGTTTTCTCTGCTATTCTGGCTTTTGTCTATTGGTAAATTTGGCTATTCAGAAATTCAGCCCATTTTAATAATCAGAAGAGGCCTTTCCATGCAATTCTTAACATGATCTATGGATGATGAAGAATACTGTTGAGTTATGGAAGATTAAGTTCCCTATAAAATTTGTAAGACTTTTAATATTCAGCCTCATATTCCTAAAATCAAAAAGCTGGATCATTATTAAATGGCTTCACCCCGTCCCTTGGTTGGTTTAAATTGAATAATAATGGAGCTTCTATTGGGAATCCAAGTGAGCTCGGGGGAGGTGGTATCACTAGAAACGAGCATGGAGACCTGGTTCTCGGGTTCTATGGTTATTATGGGCAAGCCTTTAACACCATAGCCGAAATTATGGCTATTTGTGATGGTTGTACTTGGTGTGATAGGTATGGTATTTCTAATATTATTGTTGAGAGTAATTCAAAGGTTATTATCGATGTTATTAATATTGTTGTTGATCCTCCTTGGAAGACTTGGTATTGATACTGAAAAGAGATTACTAGACTGAAGGCTAAATGTAATATCAACTTCCAACATGCGTTCCGGAAAAATAATCAGGTGGCTGATTATCTTTCGAAAGAAGCTTGCAATAATCTTGATAATAAAGTTCACTGAGATATTAATGATTTTTCTATTATTGTGAAATATGTGATTAGGATCGATAAGTCCTCTTTATTTAACTTTTAGTATTAAGGTCTATTTGTTTGAGTCTGCTTTTGCTTCTAGGCGTAAGGATTATGTCCCTCTCCTCTTGGTTGTTCAATCTGCTTTCGTTATTAATAAACTGGTAGGGGTCATGCCAAACCCCCCTCCCCCATTGGGAGGCTTTTATTTAAAAAAAAAAAAATCTCTATAAGGTCAATATCTGTGATGATGGAAGTGAAGATCCGACCTCATGTGCTTTTCATCTCCTACTCTAGCTCAGACCTCATTGCTTTTCATCTCCTACTCTTATTACGAAGGAAAAGCAATCTATGTCATATGATTGGTAAAGCAATCTATGTTGGTAAAGCGATCTATGTTGTACCAGTGGTGGATTTGGCTTTGCATAGAATCATGGTGCCATGAAATAATAATAGGAGGCGGGCTAGCCTTACTCTTAGGCATTCCCTACTCTTTGCCAAAAACCAACACCTATAAGAGCAAAGACATGTGTTGGTTTTTGCACTCTAATAATAATGAGATACAACATAATATGAGATACAACATAATATGTCGCTTGTGATGATGAATATATGATGAGTACAAGATAATTATAACAAAATAAATAATGTTAATATGAGGCGAAGCTTTGCTTCAAGTGTCTTGAGCTTTGCTCATTTTTAATATGTAGATGTATGGTGGCAATGATAGTGATAATTTTGTAAAGAGATTTTTCTCCCATCATTACAAGATTGTCACCGGTTTTGCACTAAAATAAAAGCTCCACCTCATATTTAAACACAAGAATAAGAATGGAAAAATCACAAGAGATGGCTGAAAATAAAACTAACATCTCCCACCAGACTTAATATAAGGATTGCGCATAAGAGAAATACTAGCCAAGAAATGCTAGCCTGAGACACACACTTCCAAACTCTCACCATGGGACAGTATATGTCTATACTTTCCCATGTTACTTTTAGAACCAGTTGAAATCATAATTGATTCCTTAAAAAAAATGTTTTCTTAATCTATTAAAGGGATAGCAACGGTGAGTACTGTTTGGAAGTAAGCGTCTGGGCTAGCACTCATCTTGCACGTAATGCAAACCCATCCCTTGTATGGACCATAGAACTATCACATGCCTTGTTCCTTGAGCTCCAAACTAAAGACCTAAACCTAATTTGTGTTCTCATCTTCAAGCCCTTTAAATACCTCCACAATATGGGTTAGGTTATACCATACCCTGCATGTGGGCCTGCAAGTGTCTCTATCCTTATTTGCAGAATATGCTTTCGTATAAAGAAACAAAATAAAGATAGAAAAGAAGTGGGGAAGATGGGAATATAATTTAGGTCCATGGAGCAAAAGCTCTCAATTTTTTCTTTTTCTTTTTTCCCTTACTTTGAGGAGATAATTGAGAAAAAGTTAGTTTTAGTAAAGTTTGTCCTAGAAATCCAATCTATGATTTCTAAGAGGACAACCATGTAAGAAATGGTATGAAGAGCTAGGTCCTGACTCCTGATCATTACTGATTAGGAATACTTGGTTCCTTGTAAGTGTCATTAGTTGTCAACTTGCTCCTCCGGGATGAAACGCGCTATATTTTGCTTGGTTCGTTCATGGACTATTTCATGAGAGAGAGTGTGCAGGGCCGGCCCGTCCATAAGGCCACTAAAGCCTGGGCTTTAGGCCCCAAAAATGCTTAAAAAAATGAAGGCCTCAAATCTATCATTTATTTCATTGAAATGAGTTTGGTTATTTCCAAGACACCCAGACGTTTCGTCTTCCAACGGAATAGACAGTAAACACCTATTTCCAACAATGGTTTCTTCCTCAGAGACTCTCTATCTCTCTTCATCTTCTCTCCTCCCTATCAAGCATCCATCTCTCTTCCCTTTCTCCATCTTCTCTCTTCTAGCTTGATATTGCTGTTGATCCATTGCAGCAAGAAAATCTTGGACTGCTTACGGGAACAACAAGAAGAAGAAATTCTTAGAAAATCTAGTGGACTCGAATCCTTAGAAGCTTATAATCCTATATAAGCCATTTTTTTTTTCATATTTCCAACCTTATTAATGACTAATTTTCTGGATTTTATTTGATTTCTAAGTTGGTTTAAGGTGCTTTAATGGTGGAAGTGCTTTCATTTGGTTAGGGTTTCGTTATTTTGGCATAATATATTTCCTACAATTGTTCCTTGAGCTCTATTACCTATTAAATCAGTAATCTGCACTATTAAGAAAGAGAATGATAGAAGCATTTGAAGAGGGGTCAGAGGTTCCCCCTAATTCGTGGTTTTCAGTCGACTTATGTGGCTTCCGAGGGAGCCTACGAAATATCTGTTTGATCATAACTTGAATAAATAAACAAACACTCCTCCTGAAACCAAAAAATTGGACCTGATACTAAATTGTGTACCAAAACTTCTTCAAAGCAGAACATAAGCCATTAAAGAAACAGAAAACCAGCCCTTTGAGTCGGAGAAAAAATGCCCAGATGCATAAAAACACATTCCAAGACAGTTCTTCCACTTTAAAAAAAAATCTTGGTAAACAATTTATTTCTAATCTTATATATTTGTCAGGTAATGGGTTGATTCTTAATGAGCTTAGAGTTAGTGGTTGTCTGTGGCCCTGTGGCTTTGTGTGTGTGTGTGCGCGCGCGTGAGTGGTGTGTGTGTTTTCCTTCTATTATCTATTTACCTATTGGCTGTAGCTTTGCCTTGTGGTATTGTTACCTTGACAAAAAAAAAAAAACAAATGAGTTAAACACACATGCACATCCCACAACTCACCCCTGTTGGTTCTTGGTAATGGATAAGAAGCTTAATTCAAGAACGATTAAGTGTATTAACTATGTTATCAATTGAAAAGGACAAGTTAGGAAAACTTGAATACAAAAGTTTAATTAGTAATTTTACATCTCAAAAAGCAAGAAAATAAGTTTTAATTAATTTTTATAATAATATTAAAAAAATAAAAAAGCCCCCATTTAGATTTCTCATTTTAGGCCTCCAAATGGCTTGAGCCGGCCTGAGAGTGTGAAAAAGAAATTAAAGTGAATGATAACTTTTGCAACTTGCAAAGAAAGAATAAGAGAATCACGGCCTCCTTTTGGTTGCATTTCATTCATTGAGGAACATTTCTATAGACATGAAATATCTCAGTCCAACGTTCTTGAAATAATGTTCTTGAAATAATGTTGATGGAAAATAAAACAATATAAATACAAAGTGGAGCTTTGCTTCTCAACATTGAAGCCGAATTGTTTCAAAGTATTTTCCAAAAGTGACACTATCTCTCTCCATAATTACAAAAGTGTCAACCCATATAATAAAAATAAGAGCTCCATTTTTCCTTGTGAAGCAAAGCTCTGCCTCAAAATTAATCTCAATATAAAAATCTGGATAATACTCAAAGTTGTAACTAGAAGTCAAACGGTGGATTATAGGAATTGGAACATTAGTGAAAATTTCAATACATTGGGGTTACAATATAGTTACGATTTGGAAAGCCTATATATTAAAATTCTATTATTTGATTGAAATGTTGGAATTTCATAAAATATGTTATGAAATTCAATGTGAGTGTTTGGATGCCTAAAATTCACTTAATTGATATATTTGTTTACCTATATAAGATACATAATTTTTTAAGGTAATCATATAAATAGATTGGGTTAAATAGTGAGTCTGATCATTACTTAATACAAATCTATAGAATACTAAATCTAATACATTCTTAATACATAAAAATATTTTTATATTACAGTCTCTAGTAATACAAAATAATATAAATTTTTATAGATTAAGATATTTAATTTTGATTGAAAATAATTTTTAATAGATATATAATAAAAAAAACTATCTATATGTCAATGATAAAATATTTGTTATTTTGATAATATAACTATCAGAATATATAGCCATTATATATTTTTAGTAATTTATCTAAAACAAATTTTAAGTTCAAATAAATGTTTACTAAAAATCTCTAAAACTATATTAATACTTTTGAAAATTATTTTTAAAAAATTTATTTAATGTTAATTAAATATAAATTTAGTTAGATAATTAGAAACTATTTAAATAATTATTATTATTTAAATTAAAAAAAATTATAAATTTCATAAATATAAATATTAAAAAATAAAAAAATTTAAATTTTAGAAATATGAATATGAGAAAATTATATAATTTATAGGATAATTCAAATATTAAATAATATGAGAAGGTAGAGAAAATTGATGGAAAAACTATAGAAGATTTGTGTCAATTCTTATGCATATGTGAATTGTAATATTTTCCTCTACAAAACAGTTAAGAGAGTCCAAAATTTTGAAATTTATCCTTCAATTCTAATTCTAACCCCTCAATTCCTACTTAAATGAGTTTTCTTGTTTTAGTATATTTTTTTGTTGGAGAAACTTTTTAATTCCCCAAAAGTATTTCCTATGGACCCAATCAAATGACCGTCCAAATTTTCTTTTCACCCACCATTCATGTCTACATCAAAGAGCGAGAAAGCTTGGATTTTGACCCAACCCTACTCCCGAATATAATGTCTACCCCAAGGGCTTGTCCCAAAGGTTTTGTATCTCCTGTAGGAAGGCCTTGTCCCAATGGTTTTGTATCTCCCTTTAGGGAGGTGTGACTCGAGTTCGAGTCTTGGTGTGGCCGTTGAGCACCCACCATGAGTTCTAACCCCTAACCCTAGATAAATGATTAGCACCTACCAATAAAATCTATGCATTAATGTTACCATATTATTAGTTTAACCCATAGTTTGAAAATTCGGCGAGTCACCCGAGTAACTTGATCGAGTTATTCGGCTCAATTGAATTTGGAGTCGAGTCACTTCAAAACTAGAATGAGACACTATTTTCCGATTTACTCGGGTGACTTAGTCGAGTTGAGCCGAGTTTTTCGAATCACCGGACTAGGTCGAGTCACATAAAGGTATTCTTATCATTTCTTAAAACTTAAACTCGAACATCACACTATTTTTGAATCATATTTTTTTGGGTCTATGGAGACAACCTACTATAGGTTTTGTTAAACCTAGTTTATAGGTTTGAGGTTGTAAAATCAGCATACTTTGAATTCTTTTAACCCAAATTTTTCAAGTTATTACATATATATATTCTAAATTGGACCGAGTCGAGTTTATTTTGAGTTTTTCGAGGTACTTGACCCGACTAACTTTCGAATCGAGTCGAGTTTTTGAACTATGGTTTAACCTACCATATCTACATGTAAATTGCATGCCCAATCATACATTACCAAAAGGCCAGAAGAGTCTCATGCACCACGTGTAGGTATCATCATCTTCCATCCTCCTAAGTATCCAATCGCATACTAGTGGGTTGGTTTGAAAACTCTTATTAAATATAATATGTTCTTTTTTTTTAATTAGGGTCAAATATTTTTTTAGAGTTCAATCGTTTGATAAAAACTTTGAATTTTGTTTCTAATTTAATAATAGAATTTTTTATGGGGTGAAATATGAGGGGTGATGGTATATTTAGAATTTCTTTACAAAAATTAAGGACGTTAAATCTAGTTTTTAAGAATTTTTTATGCACGTGTTTGCGCAATATCTTCTATGAGCATTAGAAGGTAAAAGGTCCGAAAGGAAAAAAGAGCCCCTGTTTGTTAATTACTTAAGAGGTAAAACCTCAACTTAGAAAGTTTTAGACCTAAAGTTCAAGTAAGCTAGTAAGCTCTAATTTTTAAATAATCTCTAATTATTTAGAGTTACCCAACCTCCCCTACAAATATTTTTTTTCTTCAAGGAAATTGATTACAAAATGCCCTTAAATAATTACATATAAGGCGTTGAGTTTCCTTTTGTGTCGATTAGGACTAGGTTCCAACTTCTAAGAACCAAATTGGCACGTTACACCAGTGTTGTCAGAACCGGACCGGACCGGCCGGTCGAACCGGTGGAACCGGGAACCGGTCCCCTAACCGGTTCCCAAAACCTTTAGAATTGGCCCTTTTTCAAAACCGGACTATTTTGTGAGAACCGTGGGAACCGGCCGGTTGAATCTGGAACCGATAGTGAGAATCAGTCAGAATCGGTCATATATGGGTAAAAATGAATTTTTTTTAAAAAAAAATTAAAAAATGACACGGTTGAACCGGACCGGTTGAACCGGGAACCGACCACTCAACCGGTTCGATGAACAGTCCGATTCTGATAACATTGCGTTACACATCACAGGCCGTATTAGTTCAATTCTTAGAGAGAAATTTTGATTTGTAGAAGTTTCACTAAGGTGACATACGAGGACAGAGGACTCATCCACTAACACTATCAACTAGCTGTAGATAAATGATATCAATACTCCACAGCACCCAAAATCAACCCAATAGGATGATCTCATTGACTATTTTCCTCGATAAATTATCACCCTACCTTTCGCAATCTTCGAAAAAGAAGATGATGAATCGGATAATATAAATCATTAGATTGAAGTCACTAAGATGTTGAAGGAAGTTGAAGGGGCACTGGTTCATCATAAAGCATCAGGCTATATATATATATATTTTTTTGAACTCGGGTGTCCCCAACCCTTTGGGTCAGGACTAATCCCCGAGGGTGTGATGTGAACCCCGCAACCCGTCACACTAGGTAAGTTTAGGTAAAACCTGTGCAGGGCTGGCCTCAAAAGGGGAGTGAGAAATGGAACTCAGGACCTCCTACTTGGAGAAAGGCCCAAACGATATGCTTCTCGCATTGCTCGAATCATATTACTTTTCCTGATTCTTGTTCTCCCCCCCCCCCACCACTAGGTTGAATCAAGAATAATAGCGACGAGGCAAATATCTAATTTAGATATTCGTATCATCAAATCAAATCGAATATTGACCAAAATCCAGCATCGATCATTCAATGATCAGCATTTACCCTTTCTCTAAACTCCTCATTAATTTTTGTGATCTTCTAAATAATGCAACAGTTCATATGGTTTTAACCATTCCATTGAATCGAATTTTGGAAGATTACTTTCACTTAAATCTTTATGTAAAATACCATCGTATATTTCACCACCCAAAAAAAGAATGTAATAGATCAGATTATTCAAATCATCTCATTGGTAGGGGTCTCAATGGGCCCACTCACTCAATGCCCGATACGGTCTAGGTTTAGCCCGATTAAATAGTTGGACAGGCTTAGGCTTAGAGTCTTAAGTTTGAGGCACCTTAGAGCATTCCTAATAGCCTCGCCAAATTTTACTCACCAAAATAGCCAAAACTCACATTATTTTATTATTTATTGTGGGACCACAATAAATGAATGGAGAGAGAAACCTTCATTTTATTATTTGTGTGGGATCACAATAAAGAAATAGAAAAATATTTAGTTTTGGTGAGTGTACAATACTCATCAAACTTGGTGAGTACTCTACACCCACCAAACCAAAATGATTATTTTGAAGAGACTGTTTGGGGGACCCATTTTTAGTGATTTGCCTTATCAAAATTATCCCAAAAAAAAACTATTTTGGTAAGGCTGCTAGGAATGCTCTTATATTAAACTTTTAATTGGGCTTTGGCTTGGCCTTGCCAGCAAGGCCAGCTTATTTTTTGAGGGTATAGACACAAGGAACTCACACACACATGCACACAAGAACTCATACACCCACTATACACACATACAAGGCCAGTTTATTAAAATCTCTCAAAATAGTCTGTTTCCCTCTTAATTTCTTAAGTGGGCTTGGCACGAGCCCAGCCCAGCCCAGCCCGACCCACTTATTAATCAAACCCATGCAAGCTCGGCCCATTAACTTCCCTACTTTTTTTTTTTTTGCTCTAATCACTTTACTCACTCACACCATTAGCATCCCTACTCTCCGTTAGACATATCAACGCTACGCTCCGCTCCGCTCCGCTCCACTCCTGCTAACACATGAGGTGTAATCTTCTCATGCTAGTGAGTCCGGATCCGTCCAATTGCAATTGAACGAATAGCTCTTCAATTACCTTTTTAACTCCGGTTATGAAATTTTAACCCTTAAAGCTATGTTTGGTTGTTGAGAAAATAGGTGGAAATATGAAAAAGAAAAGAAAATTTTGAATTTCTACTATAATTTTTAATTAAGTTTTGTCTTTTTTTTTTTTTTTTTTTTCATGTTTTTGTTTATTTTCTCGACAACCAAACATGGGGTAAGATTAATATTTTTTTCTAAAAACTACCATAGATTGTTGAATCATAAGGACTAGTGAATCTTAACCATAATTAACGGTTGTTTAAATGGATACGTGTTGCCTTGTAAGTGGGATTTGAACTCTTCCCAATTGAATATGATCCCATCCGAACTCTATGCTAGTGTACCTCGAGTCCGGACCCCATCCAATCGTGATTGAACTCTTGCACTCACAAAGCCCTTTTAATTACCCTTTAACTTTGGTTAAGAAGTTTTAATCCATAGGATTAATTTTTTTTAAAGAAAATTAAGGTTAAATTGTTTAACTTTAAGAGTTAGTGAATCTTAACCATAGTTAACAACGTTAAAAAGGATCGTGTTGACCTGTGGGTGCAATAAAGCTCTTCCAAATTCAATGGCGAACGAATATGATACCAAGTTCCCCACTCAGTGTACCCTGGTGGGGTCCACCAAAGAGCAGTGTAAACTAATGATGGATTATTAGATATGTATAATAATAATAATTAAATTAAGATTAGAGAATGATAAACAATGACATATCAAATGCACATAAAATGTCTCAATATCTCAGCTCTGGAGACAGTCCCACTTGGTGTCTTCTTTAGAATCTCTAGATCTATAATGAGAGAAGAACCCACGTTGTAGAGAAAAGGGTTCGATCTTCTAAACCCAAACCCTCATTTTTTTTCCCACAAATTTGATTTGTTTCTGTTCGGAATTCCTTAATTCCGGCAAGAAATAGTGAGTAATCACATTGAATTTCCTGCTTTTCCGACGAGGGGAGCGATGTCGACGCCGGCGAGGAAGAGGCTGATGAGGGATTTTAAGAGGTTGCAGCAAGATCCACCAGCTGGGATCAGTGGGGCTCCTCAGGATAACAATATCATGTTATGGAATGCTGTGATTTTTGGGTAATTGTCCTTTTCCTTTTTTTTTTTTGGTCATTTATTAGTTTGGTTTTCTGGGGTTTTGAAATTATGTGTTTTGATTTTGATTTGTAGACCTGATGATACCCCTTGGGATGGAGGTGAGCAGATTTTATCCCTAGTTTTTTTTTTTTTTTTTGATAATTGGAATTTAGAAATTGCTTTTTTATTATTTCTTGACTAAATTGTGGAGATGTTTTTGAGTTGTTCATAGTTTATAATTGTGAATTTTATTGGTTTTGTTCCCCAATTGATACATCACATATGGGTTCTGGCTCTGGTTGTATATGGTTTTAGTTCTTATTAGGTTTGATTGATAATGGTGGTGAATATTATTTGGTTTTGTTTTTCATTATTAGATTACAAGTGGGTTCTGATTTTTGGTTGTGAGTGTAATTGGCTTTATGGTTCTAAATGTTACTGTGGTTTTTTTTCTTTTATTTGATAAGAATTGGGTGTTAATGTTTTGATTCTTTATAGTTGTGAATGCTACGGTTCCCTACTTCATGCTTTGGGGTTTTGTGTTACAATACTTGAAAGGGGAAAATCCCGTACATGCCACACGTCTGTAGCTGCTTCGCTGGTAGAGGAATGATAGCGAAACTCCACCTGTGAATGAGTCTGAGGGGGCGGGTGTGCACCCTGAAATAAGCTCTGATGATAAAGTCAGTATAAGGCACAGTATAAGGCACAAGCACATGAACATATGAACATAATAGTATAGAGATACTTATCGTGAGGTTATTGGGTATATGCACTTGAGGACGAGCTCTGGTGATATGCTCTGGAGATTGTAGCTCTAGAGGCACAAAGAATATGGCTCAGACAACATAGCTCGGACAAGGCACAGACAACGTATACGTTGTGCAACTCACGACGAGTACGTTGTGGAGCTCACAACGGACAACGAGCTCAGCACTACTCACAGCACAATATGACTGGAGATTGTAGCTCAGGAGACACAAAGAATATGGCTCAGACAACATAGCTCGGACAAGGCACAGACAACGTAGCTCAGATAAGGCACAGACAACGTAGCTCTGACAACGTAGCTCGGATAAGACACCGACAACGTAGCTCAGATAAGGCACAGACAACGTAGCTCTGACAACGTAGCTCTGACAACGTAGCTCAGATAAGGCACCGACAACGTAGCTCTAACAACGTAGCTCAGATAAGGCATAGACAACGTAGCTCTGACAACGTAGCTCAGATAAAGCACTGACAACGTAGCTTGGATAACGTAGCTCTGACAACGTAGCTCAGATAAGGCACCGACAACGTAGCTCAGATAAGGCACAGATAACGTAGCTCAGATAAGGCACCGACAACGTAGCTCAGATAAGGCACAGACAACGTAGCTCAGATAAGGCACAGACAACGTAGCTCTAGCTCGGATGAGGCACAGACAACGTAGCTCGGATAAGGCACCGACAACGTAGCTCTAACTCGGATAACATAGCTCTGACAACGTATACGTTGTGCACCAAACAACGGGTACGTTGTGCATCAGACAACGGGTACGTTGTACAACTCATAACGGACAACGAGCTCAGCACTACTCACAGCACAATGTGACAACGGATTTGGCACTATTCACAGCAGACAACACTACAACGGATTCGGCACTATTCACATCGTCAGATACAAGTTCAAGTGTAATTGCACTCAACAGCTAATCAATTGCAAGGCCGTGCAAGTGGCAGTGTGACCATTCATGGAGAGCATCAGGCGGACATGGCGTATTTGAGAGAATCCGGTGGCCATAATAGATTGTGAGGCCATAAAGAGCATCAAGTAGCCGGATAACGCCAAAGGAAAATGAGAGAATCAGGTGAGTGGTCGCTTGCAAAGCCCTTTGGGGTAGGGGTGTGAATGACTCAAGCTTCTCAGATCTCCCTCTTCCTCTTCTTCTTCTGCCCTGTATTTCCTCTCTTGCCTTTCGCATCATCCTCTCATTCTTTCTGGTGATTCTTGCTTATTTAGTCATCATGACTTGTGTAGTCATGATGAGGTCACCTGTCAGACAACACTCAAGAGAGCCAGCACATAGCCCAAGTGGGCTTATGTCGGCTAAATTGTTAGAATTTGCTAGAGTGAGAAATTCCTATTTTACCCCTTCTTTTTACTCCTTTTTACGAATTTTATCCGTTACACTTAGCCCCTTCTCGGTGCCTTGGACTCCGTTCGAGGTGCCGAGAATACTTCATGGGTAAAATTCTCAAAAACGATATCCTGCATGTTGCACAAACAAACAAGTAACTTGCTTAGAGCGTGAAAAGGAACATGGATCTACCTGGTCCGCAGACACTGATTATATTCCGCTCTCCGCTCTCTTCCGTTGTAGATGCTTCGTTCTCACTGATACGTTGTGCTTTCGCATGAAGACTGATGTTGTGGAGGCAGAGCTCGCCGAGGAGTTAGAGCGAATCATTGACAACGAGGCCGAGCTTGCGAACAACAAAGAGGAACTTTGATCAACGAGGACGAGCTTGTGCCAGCGAAGACGAGCTTGTATCAGCCCCTAGTCAAGTCAGAGCAATTGCTTCTCGTGCATAGTACCTCAGAGCATGTGTTAGAGAGCACGGGAATGTACATGTATCAAAAATGAAGTCATTAGGTACTTCGAGCACGGGAAGGGGTATGAACACGTGAAGCTGTATGAACACAAGGATTCACTTGATAAACACACGGATGAGTTTGCAGTAAAAACCATCATAAATATAGACAAATGCTATCTCACGCGAATGACTCGTAATGGGGCATCATGACACCATGCTCAGATGGCATTGCATAAAAATAAGTCAATTGGTCGCTTACTGGGCAATGCATCTGACTGAGTCACAGAGGTCCCGTAGTGAGTATCATGCTTAGATATGTGTTGAACCGTGTGGTAAGACACCTTGCTCGGATGACATGTCATTAAGAAGCTACAAGTGTCCCATCACCGTATTCAGACATATCAGATAAGACATCATTTGACATTGCATTCACGATGTTTTTTACTTGATATGGCACTGGTTGCTTCTCTTGATCTTTCACTTGATAAGTCACTTCGAAATTCACTTGATATTGAAAATTCACTAGAGCATGCACTGGACAGTTCAATTGATAAATCACTTGAGGATGAGAATGCACTCGATAATTACCTCTTGATTGTTGTCATGCAGTGAAAGCCCCATTCAGACGTAGAAGACGCTCGTCATTTGTGATTGTCTAAGCCCCTTTGCCTCATTCTCAATGATTCCCACAGACGGCGCCATTTTGAAAGGGAAAAATGTCGTACATGCCACATGTCTGTAGCTGCTTCGCTGGTAGAGGAATGATAGTGAAACTCCACCTGTGAATGAGTCTGAGGGGGCGGGTGTGCACCCTGAAATAAGCTCCGATGATAAAGTCAGTATAAGGCACAGTATAAGGCACAAGCACATGAACATATGAACATAATAGTATAGAGATACTTATCGTGAGGTTATTGGGTATATGCACTTGAGGACGAGCTCTAGTGATATGCTCTGGAGATTGTAGCTCAAGAGGCACAAAGAATATGGCTCAGACAACATAGCTCGGACAAGGCACAGACAATGTATACGTTGTGCAACTCACGACGGGTACGTTGTGCAGCTCACAACGGACAACGAGCTCAGCACTACTCACAGCACTATATGACTGGAGATTGTAGCTCAGGAGGCACAAAGAATATGGCTCAGACAACATAGCTCGGACAAGGCATAGACAACGTAGCTCAGATAAGGCACAGACAACATAGCTCGGATAAGACACCGACAACGTAGCTCAGATAAGGCACAGACAACGTAGCTCTGACAACGTAGCTCAGATAAGGCACCGACAACGTAGCTCTGACAACGTAGCTCAGATAAGGCATCGACAACGTAGCTTGGATAACGTAGCTCTGACAACGTAGCTCAGATAAGGCACCGACAACGTAGCTCAGATAAGGCACAGACAACGTAGCTCTAACTCGGATAACATAGCTCTGACAACGTGTACGTTGTGCACCAAACAACGGGTACGTTGTGCATCAGACAACGGGTACGTTGTACAACTCACAACGGACAACGAGCTCAGCACTACTTACAGCACAATGTGACAACGGATTTGGCACTATTCACAGCAGACAACACTACAACGGATTCGGCACTATTCACATCGTCAGACACAAGTTCAAGTGTAATTGCACTCAACAGCTAATCAATTGCAAGGCCGTGCAAGTGGCAGTGTGACCATTCATGGAGAGCATCAGGCGGACATGGCGTATTTGAGAGAATCCGGTGGCCATAATAGATTGTGAGGCCATAAAGAGCATCAAGTAGCCGGATAACACCAAAGGAAAATGAGAGAATCAGGTGAGTGGTCGCCTGCAAAGCCCTTCGGGGTAGGGGTGTGAATGACTCAAGCTTCTCAGATCTCCCTCTTCCTCTTCTTCTTCTGCCCTGTATTTCCTCTCTTGCCTTTCGCACCATCCTCTCCTTCTTTCTGGTGATTCTTGCTTATTTATAGGCATTTGGAGTCATCATGACTTGTGTAGTCATGATGAGGTCACCTGTCAGACAACACTCAAGAGAGCCAGCACATAGCCCAAGTGGGCTTATGTCGGCTAAATTGTTAGAATTTGCTAGAGTGAGAAATTCCTATTTTACCCCTTCTTTTTACTCCTTTTTACGAATTTTATCCGTTACAATACTGATTCATGATATTTGGTTCTGTGTTGTTAACTTATTGTTATATTTTTCTTTTCTTTTTCTAGTCATATTCCTTCTGAAGTGTTGGAGTTTCAAATGTTTGATTGAAGCATTTTATGCACTACACATTGCCAGTCGTATTGTCATTACTAGTTTTTTTTTTTTTTTTTAAAGTAACGGAACCAGTTTATTATTATGGATTTCAAGTGGATTTGATATCTGGTGTGCTTTTGATTATATTCTCTCAGATTTGTTTAACCTGTATGACACTGTCTATGGATACAGAGGACTAGTGTTTAAATTAGCTACTCTAGGACTTCTTATTTTCTGGTGGGTAGCTGGACTCGAACACGAAACTTCATGGTTTAAATTCACCATGTCAACAATTTCAGTTATGGCCTTGAACTACTCTAGGACTTTCTTTTGCTCTCTATTGTATACAGTTTCCTAAGAATAATTACAAATAATTTCTCGCTTGAATTCCTTGTTTGGTGTCTGCAGTTCGGGGATTTAGGAAAATTAAGTGATGTAATTTCGAGAATGTGTTCTGTTTTAAAGCACAAAAAGGGTCTCTATCTTGGCCATAGGCAGGTGGTTAATACCAATACTTTTCTACCATTTCAACTTTAAAACCAGAAGAAGTTAATTTGAGAATAGCCATTGTGAAGGAGAAAGGTGTTGTAACACAGTCTATGAACAAATTGATGATACCGTTCAGTAAGTGATTTAACTTTCAAGAATTTCGCTGAATGCATCAGTTCTTATTATTGAAAATGTTTCAGTTTATCAACTATTACCTGCTTGGACTGTCTAAAATTTTGGGCTCCTTGTGTTTGTGTTTGAAACTTTGGAGATGAATTATGATCATTATAATAAAGTCGAATCTTAGGTGGGGGGGTGGGTGGGTGTATTTGTTTGTGATGACATTTGTGCATAGTAGATATAGATGGTCCACCATTTTGTTGATGGTACACACATAGGAGCTTTGGCGTTCAATTAGACCTTTGTCTTCTTTATTTACCACATTTTTGCTGAAACATGAATTCAAGGGGATTCTCTAAGTGTTACTGAATGTACTTATTTTACTTAGTTTCTCTCTCCTTTTCCATATTTTAAGTAATCTAATCCATAGACAGTTGTGTATTCTATACCTTCAGTTAATTGTTTCGTAGGTCTCTGTACTGCTTGTATTCTCAGTCTTCACCAATGAACAAGGAGCACAACGGCCCATCAATTTCCATATTGTGGACTCTGAAATCTGTGATTTTAAAGCAACCTTTTCATGCATCAGGAGTTGAACACAGATTATTTTCTACTTTATGACGCTTTCTCTTCTGCTAGTAGAGTTTTGTTTCAACTTTTTGTTAATGAATCATCACTCATTTAAAATACCAAATTGTAAGAGTATCAAAGTTCTAAGAGAATGAATAAATTCATGTAAAACAATATCTGGAGTAGTTTTTTTTTTTGCTGGAGTTATTATGCACCTACGTTAGTAATCTTGAATCGGTTAGGCTGTTAGGGGTTAGCATTGGGCAGGGGAGTTCTTGCAACTCATACCCGAGGGGATTCGATCCCTTGACCTCCCACATCTGGAGGCCACACCCCAACCACTGGCGCAAGAGGGCGGGTTGTTTTTTAAATATTTGTTGGTTTTACTTTTCTTTTGGTCGCGTAATTGATATCTTCCTTCTGCATCATTGATATCTTCCCTCTGCATCTCACCACTCCAATATTTTTGTTTAGCATTGAAGTATTCTTTTGAGCTTTCTCAGGTACGTTTAAGCTGACTCTGCAGTTCGCAGAGGATTACCCTAATAAGCCTCCAACAGTTCGGTTCGTTTCACGGATGTTTCATCCAAACAGTATGTCAAATTTTTAAAACAATTTTTATTTTGGTTGCCACTCATTGCCCAAATAGATGATAAATTGCTTGCATGCTGTTGTTCCTTCAGATATTTAGCTATAATTATTGATTTATGGACTTGGACAGGCATGTGGTTTGTCTAATAAAGATTCTGTGAAGCCTCTGACCATGTAGTTGTGGATTTTGCCAGTTTATGCAGATGGAAGTATTTGCTTGGATATTTTACAGAACCAGTGGAGTCCCATTTATGATGTCGCAGCTATACTGACTTCTATTCAGGTGCGATTTTCTGTGATCTTCTTAAGATTGTTGAGGATATAAATGATATTTCCTGTTAAATATTGAGGGAAAAAAACTCTTCTGTGAGTGAGTTCTCATTAGTGACTTTCCTGTTAAGATTTGTTGGAACTTCTTTAAACTTCTAACACTAGTGATACTAACTGACTGTCCTTTTTTCGTCCTTGTTTTAATTTTTGTATAGAGGTTTGATGTCCCAAGCACAAGATAAATGCTAAATGCACCTTAGAGGTATAGGAGTTATTCAGATCGTCTGACACTTAGAGGGTACTTAAAAATTTACCTATTAAGGTTTCGTTCCGGTCACAGTCATAGGGGAAATTATATGTATTTGTTACCTGAGTTCATGATATAGGTTGTTGTTGAATTGCTTCATCCTTCAAGTGTCTTGTTCCTCTTTCTGTTTTCATTCTTAAAGAGTGTATCAACACTATAGTGTCGTGAATTTTTCTCTTCTGGTTTCAAGACTCATGACTGTAGTCTATCCTGTGATGTTTCTCAGTGGTTGTATTTGATCCATAAAGTCCAAAATTCTTCAAGTTATTTCTCTTCTTTGGAGGATTTAGCTATCCACTTTCCACTTTGATACAAGCTTTGCATTCATCATACTAATTCATATTACATCTTTAATGACATTATCTACAAGTGTCTTAATACCAATCAAAAAAAAAAATCTATGAGTCTCTTAATCTTATTCTTACCAATCTGACCAAACTTGATAGGGAAGAGTTAGGTGGGTGGTTTTTTTTTTTACCAGATTCTTACAATAACAAATTCTAAGTTCTTCGATACCCTCATCACTGGCAAAATCCTTCTGCTCTTACATGTATTTAATTGAACAAGTCTGACCACCAAGTTTTAGTGGACACGAGAACACTATCACTGACACCATGCATGCATAAGCATGTTTCTTTATGCTCTATCTGTTTGATATGTCCCATTCCATAGTGAGAAATAGGGGTTATATTTTAGGAAGTTGCTTATAGGGAAAATACCAAAAGAATTTACTGTCAGTAATAACAGTTTTAACATGAAAATCAAGTATGACTGGAATCCTATTTCTACTCAATATAGAAACTTCCTGCTTCGATTCAAACTTGTACTCAGTAAACAAAGTCCTACAAAAACCAAAATTAAGAACTCTTACCCTTCTTCTGAACTATGATGACTTCTTTTTTTTTCTCTAGTCTGGCTTTGTTTGAGATAGTCTCTTCAGTTGGACATTCATTATGCACTTCATCTCCCTTGTATGCAGTAGGATTGCATACATTAAATATTATGAGAAGTCTACTTCCTTGGGCAATTTGATCCCATAAATGTTATTACCAATATTCAAAATTTTCTGTAGCCCAATTTTCTTGCCCTTGAAGATGCTATATTACCAACAGAATATCACTCCTTTTACAGATAGACCATAACAAAATCTTCTTCATTGAATTATTGTTTCTCTGGTGAAAATTAGCTGCTTCTTTGTATTTTCCAGTGCTCACCTCGATCTTCTTCTGCACTTGTTCTTGACTGTCTCTAATATGTTCAAAGACAGGTCTAACATTGTAACTAACTTGGCTTTGAACTGGTAAAGGTACCCAACCTAATACTTGATTTGGTTTAGAAGAAGGGGGAACAAGGGACTATGTTGGGAAGGCTGATAAAAGAGAAAATATAATATCAAATGATCTACAAATCTATTTTTTTATAATCTTTATTTGTAATAGTTTTAACACAAGAAATGAAGTATGGCTAATAATCCTACTTCCACTCAATAAAGAAAACGTCTACTTCTATTTAAAGTTCTATTCAATAAAGAAACTCCTACAGGCTATTATGATCCAATCTAAATACGGTTTACCTACTAAAATTCCTACCGTGACACAAATAACAACTTATTCTTCAATCCAGTGTCAACCCAATTAAATTAAATTTCAGACTTGACACCATAGAGACTCGGTGGCTGGTCATGTGGCAGCATCATTCTCCGCCAGTTGGGGACGAACTCAACTCTGACGAGTTTAATCCAACTTATAGGCAATGTAATTCGGCATTGATCTTCCGAAATTCATCATTAGTGATCCAAGTCTTCTTTTTTTTTTTTTTCGCTTGGGGGATCTTTTCCCTTGTCTAAATATCTCTTGAAAATATTTTTCAGATTTATTAGTGATTTTTTAATGATTTCTTCTAGTTCTTTCGCTTTCTTCTGGATGGCCTTTTCTATCAGAACAACTTTGTCAACATTGTTTATGCACAGTGCCCTTGCATTCGTCAAGATTGGAGTACTATGAGATGTCTAATCCTGTGCTCAATTTGATCCTACAAACATTGTCCATGAATTATTCTTCTTTCTTTGTCAGTGCCTAATCCCAATTATTTGGGATCTGTAGCATAATTTCTGTTCCGCCATTCTAGTCATGATTCACGACAGATCAGTATCCATGTCATAGGATTTGGAAAGTTTGTACATCGGCTGATAACCTGATGTAAACCTCTTTTATTCAGGCTTGGGACCGACATAGAATCATTTTCTAGAGGATGACCATAAATCATCCTTCTAGGGCCTGGTTCTAGTTTGTTCCTCAAGTCCTTGTTACGTCAATTATTCTCAGCCTTTTGAGAGGATTGCAGCTTTTATTATTCATTTACGTGGTCTGGTCGGCTATTCGATTCAGCAACCATAGGGTTTCATATGCGCTCTTTTATGTATCTATCCGTACCTCTGTCCTGTTCTTCCCTTGTCCTGTGCTCTTTCTTCTACTTGCTCTTTCTTCTCTAGCTTTTCCTTGGAATTGAATCAGTCCCTAGAGGATGAGCCTAATTAGTCCTGGAAACCGGTTCTAGTTTGTTCCTCAAGTCCTTGTTACACTTACGCCAACTATTCTCAGCCTTTTGGGAGTAGTTTCAGCTTTTATCAGTTAATTTTATAAGGTCTGGTCGGCCTGTGAGGTATTGCACTTGTTGCTGCTCTTTGGAAGGAGAAGTATACCAACTCAATAATCCTTATTTTGGACAGTTAGCAATGCCCAGCACTATTTTAGGGTTGGTTTCACTCTATTAGATTCAGTTTTAGATCTGATTTTGAGTGGAAATGTTGTGGTATGATCTTTCTTTAAATCACATAAGTTTTGTTTGGGAATGTAGATGAGCTGAGCTGAAGCAAGCTTTGCCCAGCTTGGATCAGGTTCGTGAATGGTAGGCTACAGTTGGGTTTGGTTCGAGCTCGTGACAAGCCTGAGGTTCTGAGCTCCGTCTTAGCTCAGATCAACCTGGCCCAACACAAAACCCACTAGTCCGAAGGGAGAAAATTGAGAGTTGAGAGAAGAGGGCTTGGGCCTGGCTTGCAAGACACTTGGCTAACTTCAGATTTGGGTCATGTCGTGGCTAGGCTCGTTCATGGGCCTACTTTTGCTGTGTCCTTTATGCTATTATACTGATGTTTTCTATGCTGGAACTAAAGGATTTAGTGGAATCTGATGAATAAAAGTGGACTGTATTCTCTTAATGATGGTTATAGAGATGTATTGGATTATGATTTGGGGATGGAGTTTATGATACCAAAAGGATTTCATAGTGAGGCAAGAGGTCCTTAAAAGCTGTCAATGACTTTAGTGTCAAAAATTTGAGAAGGGGCAGAGAGGTCCTAGTCGACCAGATGTCCTGATAATTGACTTCAAGGAGCTTCTCCCGTGACAATGATATCAACTGCTCTTTAAAGCTAAGTGAACAATTTAGATTTTTTTTTTTTTGGGGTGGTTGCTCTTGTTGTAAGCTATGAAGTTTCCTTTAAACACAGAGTAATAATGATTGGGCCTTGTGGAACTTGGAGAAGCTACTATCTGTTTTGCAGGGTGAGAAAACATATGATAGCCCAAGTGTTGCCACAATTTGGGCCGTATAAGATGCCATTTGCTTATTTAATCTAATAATCTTTTCCATATGTATCATTCCGTAGGTGCTGTATATTTGATCACAATGAAATTTGGAGTTGGAAGAATGCGAAGCATACTCTTGTATTTCCATACTCTCACCTTTTTTTAGATAATGAAACAAATGACTTTGTGTGGGGCCCACAAGTGGGCTAGCACAAAATGTTTTGTTTTATTATCAAAAGAGGGGAGAGTGGAAACTTTTTGAATTGTGCAAGTATGCTTAGCATTCCTCAAACAGTAAACCTTGTATTTCATTTTGTTGGCTTTCATAAGGACTCTCTGCCTATGTGAACCCTCTTTTGTTATTCTTAGTGTTTGTTTGGGAACTTACCTCCACTGGCCAGTTCATTATTGTATGTCTATTTCAAAATCAAAATGTGCCTCTTTTTTGTATTTTCAATTGATAAAATGATGTGCCTGGTTTTCGGTCACAACTCTGCCTGCTGAGCGTGTTTTTGGCTTTTCCGGACAGACCCTTAAGTTCCAATCATAAGTTAGTGGAACATTGTGATTACAAGAGAGACTTTGTATTCTGCTCTTATATATCACAGGTTTTCTTGTTGTCCCTCATTGTCTTACTGCTGGTTCTCTTTTGTTTCATTTATTTTTCCAAGCATTATAAGTTTAGTTCATCATGTTAATGTCTTGACGTGTGCCTTGTGAGAAACAGTTTGTCTATTTTCAAAGTCTTGTAGGATCCTTCTGACTGGAATGTGTTATTTAAGTTGGTTTTGTCTACCCTACTTCCTTTACATTACCATTTTTTTTCCTGGAGGAACCAATGATAGAATTACATACTTGGCACATCATCATGTGCAAGCAAAAACCTCTTGGATATGATCATGCAATCATAGTATTGATTTCTATCCTCTTAATTACTTCTTGTTATTTCAAAAGTTCTTTTTGGCTTCAAAAATAAAAGGTACTTGCAAAGATCTCCATACTGAAGCTAGTTTTAGTATGTAACTGAATATTTACGCTAAGCACATGGAATTACGGATCTATGATAATTTCATTTTAATAATCAACTCATAAATTGATTTATTTGTTTACTTATATTGCATTGTCAGAGTTAACCATTCTTGGTGTACGCATCTGTAACTAACCACACCTAATTGGTGGCGTTTATAAATTGATCATGTTTGCGGCCTTGCTGAAGGGCTTGCCAGGTTTTTGTATAAGATACTGCAAATTAACACTTACAAAGTATGTTGTGTCTGTTTTTCCTCAGTCCCTGCTTTGTGATCCAAACCCGAACTCCCCTGCAAATTCTGAGGCAGCCCGCATGTTCAGCGAGAATAAACGGGAATACAACCGAAGAGTGCGCGAAATAGTGGAGCAGAGCTGGACAGCTGACTGAAAACCGCCCACCTTTGCTGTGCTGGAAAAAGAAATGTTAGGAAGTGGTGACGGTGTGGGTTTTGAAGTCACATTTTGTTTGCCAACTTTAATTAGATCTTCATATACAACCTATAATATGCATGTGTGATTGCTCGTAAGAGGATTTGGTATTGAGTTTGAGTTCTGCTTTATGAACTGGGTGTTCAAACCTTGTCTCGATTGATGTGTTATTGTCTTTGTCGACGACCTTCGCCTTACACTTGACTCTTTATACTGTTTTGTTGATATTATGTTTCTCTCTACAGTGTTTTCTCCTGATCCTCTCTCTTGAGTCTCTTTATTCCAGTGTGTGTAGTTGTGGTGTCAGTCAAATCTTTACCAGTTGGTTAATTAGCTAGCTTTTACAGAGAATCGGGAAAGAATTCTTTAATGAGCCGAACAAAAAGTTTTCAAACATTAACTATAGATATGGAAACTGACTTGTTACCATGGGTTAAAACTAGTTACCTTCTTGAGATATGGGAACTGACTTGTTACTATGGATTAAAACTAGTTGCCTTCGAGATATGGAAATTGACTTGTTGCTTTCTCAATTATGTGATTTATTTCAACAAATCAATTGCCATTTCAGATTCAGAACAGCGAAATATTTACCATATAAAAACCCTACATCCAGCAGACTCCCTTGGGCACATGCAGACCCCTCCATCCACATGCACCGGGCAAGCAAGGATAAACCCATGAGTGTGACCAAAAAGGGGAAGGGAGTCGAACTCAAAACCTTCGCTTCTTGAGGTGTGGTCCTAACCAGCAGACTCCTAAGAAATGCATAAGACCAGTCTTTGATTAATGTATCATCCTCCATTTGAGGGTAAACAAAATTGGAAAGGATGCTAGGAATATGAAATGCATAAGACCAGTCTTTGATTAATGTATCATCCTCCGGTTGAGGGTAAACAAAACGGGAAAGGATGCTAGGAATTCAAGAGGACTCAAAGAAACTCGCTCAACAGTATTACAAAATTTGGACAGGTAGTCCCCAGATCGGTTAGTCTCTCAATAGACAAATATGAACTCTATGAATAAAAAGTGTCTGATCGACTCTTTATCTCCGATAAGATGCTGAGAGCTTTCCAAGGATGGGATTGGCAGCTAGTAAGGCACAATCGATGACCCCTTGGGAGTCGAATTGAATAGACACCTTCAAGAACCCACAATCCTTGGCATTAGTGAGAGCTATCAAGATATCTTATAGGCTCAAGTTGGAGGTAATCATGTATGAGAGGAGGTCATGGGATCAAGTCCTAGGAGGGGAAACTCTCAATAGATAGGAATTAGTTTCACCTGGTGACATGGAAGACGGCCCTCTTTTTTTTCGGGGGGGTTGAAGAGTTAGAAGTTTTATGTCAAGCTTGGAACTCTATATACTGCAGAGTCATTAACATGGTGTGGAAGCAAAGGATAGTATAGGTCAATGACAAAAGCTATACTTACATTAAGAGCTCTTTGGGCTAATTGGTGAGCTACTGTGTTTGCATCTCGTGGGACAAAACAGAATTGAATTGAATCTCCCCACTCCTCAACTTCAGTCTTCCAACACAACATGAGTCTCCCAATGAATTTGAGTTGAAGCACTCGAGAGGGAAGTCAATGATTTCTTTGGAATCAGATTCGAGTATTACTCTGTCCCAACTGTTGGAGATAGACATTTGGATCCTCAAACAGACTGCCTCCACTTCGGATAACCGCGCAGATCCCCCGTAAAAGGTCTCTCTCCTTCCTAGTTTCTCGCTATTGCACCAGCACCAGCACCAGCACCAGCAACAATTCCACTTGTTACTTTGATCCACCCACGGTCAGAAGGGTTCAACTGGACAGCTTCAGATTTGTAAACGCTCTTCGTATCCTTTGGAGCGACATTAACCCAGAATTCAGAAGCCAGGCGATCTGCTCTTTGGATTGTCACAAGCTTGGCTGTGCGATCAAGCAGCTGGGATCCGAACCAAATGCTCCTTGAGCAAGGGCATTCAAGAAATAGGTGAGTCGTAGTTTTAGGCTCTTAGTGACACAAGGGGCAGGTTTCATCCACCAACACTTTCTTTTTTTGAAGATTAGATGCAACGGCAATGACGTCGTGGCATGCTTTTTAAATGAAAAGTTGGATTTTTGGAGGAACTTGATTTTTCCAGAGCTTAGTTCAGGTTGCATCAACTAAGACGGATGAGACAGAGCTGCAGGAGGGTCTCTCAATGTCAGCTAAATGCTTCGCTAGGTGTAATGCAGAGTTAAACCTTGAACTACCCATTCGGGGAAAAGTGCCAAATCAACTTGTCAGCCCCATTGCAAGAGCTAATCGGTAATTTCTGAATGTCCTCAAGAACATGTTGATGAAAGCAAGCCATGAGCTTGGTCAAATCCCAGCAGCATCCTGCTTGGTGGTTGATCAAGAAGGAAACTTTTCGATCTCCCGATGGCCATCAAAGCGCTGTTGTCAGAACCGACCGGTCGGTCGAACCGGTGGAACCGGACTCAGCCCCCTCGCTGGTTCCCAAAACCCTCAAAGCTGGTATTTTTTAAGAAACGGCCAAAACGGGTCAAAACCGGTAGAACCGGTTGGGAACTCGTTTGAACCGGCAGACCTGGGGATAAATTAGAAAAAAATGAAAAAAAAAAAAAGATTTTATTTTACAAAAAGTAAACGATCAAATCGGACTGGTTGAACCGGTTGAACCGGCGGGCACTCTATCGGTTCGATGCCTGATCTGGTTCTAACAACACTCCATCAAAGTAAGGAATTGGTTTGAAGGCTGGCTGGCTTGGTAGTTTTTCTCTTGAAAATAATTTCATGCATCTTTTCTCCCTCCAAACAAATACAGCCAAGGATATCTATTAACTAAATATAAGGCAGACTTTTTTCTCCCCTCCTCCTTTCGCCATGTAGGATTATAATGTTCTCATCTTATGACACGTGTCACATTGATCATCTTTGTTCTTCTCATTCTCAAACGACACACCTCTTCTCGCCTCTTTCCTCTATCCTCAAACAACACAACTCTTGTGAAGAGTTATCTCAAACTTATAGATTAGTATTAACCTCTTAATTCAAGAGAAATAGAGACATGTTGATTAGGCACCCTATCCCTATCCCTATCATGTTTTTCTCTCTCAAAACCCTCAAACCACACTACTCTTTGCTAGAGTTCCTAATAACCTCATCTCTCTTCCCTATTAAAGGGTCGGAAGTGAGAGAATGTGCGTGCACTACCTTCTTCTTCTTTATCTTCATAAATTCTAAACTTACTCTTTTGGTTATTTGGATCAAGAAATCCAAACTCATCATTTTCTCTTGGTTTTAAATTGGAATTTTGATTCCCTTTTTTGTGCAAATCAGGTTTTAGTAGGGGTTTTGTGCGGTGCAGGATCATCCCAACCGTCTACCTGTATCTGTGGTGCAGGATCGAGCATCTTGAGGTTGAGCAGGTTCGGATGGGAATGTAGAGAAGGGGTATGGTACTGTTGCAATCATGAGGGGAGGGTAGCGAGATTCATATGAGGGTATCTCGGTGGCGGCCAAGGCTGAGGTATTTAGAATCAAATTTTTTCCTTGATTACAATCATATAGTTATCATCAATTTGTAAATTCAATTGAAATTATGACAATAGATGTTACGGGACATGGAAAATTTGGTTATGCTTCATAGCATACACTAGATGTACATAAATTGTTTGTGGTGTATGATTAATGAGTATTTTTTAGCATTTAGTTTGAGAAAGGTGTTTGAATGGGGATGTTAATTTTGTAGCTTTTAATTTAAGGTTAGTAATGATTATTAGAAACAGAGTTAAGGTTAGTAATGATTATTAGAAACAGAGAACAATTATAGGTGCAATGATGTCTCACAAGTGTATGTATTACTTCCATATACAAAAATAAAATATACCATAATGTTTATATTATAATATATAATTTTAAAATCTGTGTTATTTGTAGAGGGGTGTTTTGATTCTTGAAGAAATGGGGTTTACTGCAACTTCAATCTAGCCTAAATCCGATATCCAGACCGTTCTAAATTGAGTTATTTTTGGGAGAAATGATCAGAGAACACAAGAAGAAAAAGGGGAAAAAGAAGGAAATGATTCAGAGGGAGAGAAGAAAGAACAATGAAGAAAAGTAGTGACAGAATGTTTTTCTTGATGAATCCTCTACTTTCTCTCTCTGTAAATTCTGTTTGGAAATCTGATTGTTTTTGGAAAATCTTCTGGGAATTTGAAAAAAATCTCTCTCTTTCTATCAAGGAGGGGTCACCTCTATTTATAGGTGATTATCAAAATTGTAACCAACTTGTACAGCTGTCATAACCGTTTTTTGTAACTGACTTTTAGAGAGAAAATATTGGATTCTATCAAGACAAAGACGTTTTGTCACCATACCTCCTTTAAGCTTTTATGACCAAATCTTTCAGATATATTCTTCAAAGGTTAAAAGCGGTATTCACAATATCCATCTTTTAACAAATTCTATCTAAGCCCTCCAAACCACAACTCATCATCCTCCCCCAAAAGCAATTGGTAACTACATCGTGAAAGCGGGTCATACGCTTTCATGGTGTACTGTCCTACTGAGGTAATATATTAGTGTTCAGACAGCAACACTCCTCTAGAGTAATAATCATGATAGTAATAATAATAATAACGATGATAATAATCATCTCAAGTCCTATAGGGAAATCGTAGGTGTTGGACGAAGACACCCTTCCCGTATCTCAGGTCCAGTAGGGAAATCGTAGGTGTTGGACGAAGACACCCTTCCCGTAGCTCAGGTCCAATAGGGAAATCGTAGGTGTTGGACGAAGACACCCTTCCCGTAGCTCAGGTCCAATAGGGAAATCGTAGGTGTTGGACGAAGACACCCTTCCCGCATCTCAGGTCCAATAGGGAAATCGTAGGTGTTGGACGAAGACACCCTTCCCGTAGCTCAGGTCCAATAGGGAAATCGTAGGTGTTGGACGAAGACACCCTTCCCGTAGCTCAGGTCCAATAGGGAAATCGTAGGTGTTGGACGAAGACACCCTTCCCTCAGGCCTTAAGAGAAACTGAGGAAAAATCCATCCTCAATGCTTTCTCCCTGACTGTCAGCCCAGGAAGTAATCCATGCTTCATTGGAATAGGTAATGAGGGGAAACAGCCACACTCATTCCCACGGGGAGGTACCAATCCATACCGTTTACTCCTGACAAAACAAATCTTCTTTTTGGCAGAAGTCATCAGAAAGGCATACAAGGAGGGTACAAATCCATACCACACCCATCATCATGAGAAAGGCGTTGAAAGCCAGAGCGAGGTACTGAAGTCATATAGAATATCCGAAGGCGTCGAAGCCTGAATCAACATCAAAGGCATTAAAGCCTGAAACAGCATCCAAAGGCGTTAGAGCTCGAAATAGTATCCAAAGGCGTTAGAGCCTGAAATAATATCCAAAGGCGTTAGAGCTTGAAACAATATCCAAAGGCGTTAGAGCCTGAAACAATATCCAAAGGCGTTAGGACTTGAATCTGTGTTTATAGCGTTAAAAGCGCAATAGTTTCATCTTTCATCAGTGACATTAGGGTAAAATTGTCATTAATGAGCAAAAAATCCTTTTTATGAACTAAAAGCATAAGAGCTTAAAATCATTGATCATTAATGACTAGAATCATCATTTATCAGATAAACATGGAATTCTGTTAAACCAATTCTCAAAAAGGATTTTAGTATGTGTAATATGTTAGAACGTCCTTTAAGCCACGTGTCATTATTTTATTGAATTATGAACAACGTTCTTAAATTCAAAATTTCACAAGTCAAGCTTTTCAATAACCATCATCAACATTATTAATAAAGTGTATTAGAGAATTTCTTTTAATTCAATTTTCATTTTTCAGTTTTATTTTATTTTTTGTCGATGCACGGGGTGTTTTTGCTAGTAATTCTATAATTCACTCCAAGACACAAGGACACAAGGATTTGAAAAAAAAAAAAAAAAACATGAAAAAGGCCTTTCCTAGTTAATTTAGGACTCTAATAGATGGAAAAATAAAAAACAACAACAACTATCAACAACTTATACTCTTCGAAAACTCTTATTAAATAAATCTAAAGAAATTAATTATCCTAGCAATCCAAGTGGGGTCCGTTCCATATTGAGAATGTCGCTATTTCCGCACATTCTCCAAAAGCGTGAAAGAAATTGATTATGTTAAATTAGGGCTTTGGTTACTATTTGCATGATATGACATCCTTGGCCTTTGTCGCTATTAAAGCCCAATGTTTCTCGAAATGTCTTTGGAAGCTGCTTCAACCCTTTCGTAGTGATCTTTCCACGTTATTTTTCTACATTGATCCATTTTTTTCACAAGTTCTCGTATCTCTCTAAAAAAATAATGTGGTCTCCCTTCCCTAACACATAACAAATAATCACTCTAGTTCAAAATGTTAAACGGATTTTTTTTGGACGTTAGAAATGTTCACCATTAGGTGGTCTGCATTAACCCTATGGTTAATACAACCCAACTTAGGCTATAGTTTCCACATCCAGTTTAACGGCCTAAACTACTCTGATTGGATAATTTTTTTGTTAATTTTAATGAAAGGAGAACACTTACATTAGATTTTTTTGTGAGCCCAAAGGAGTGCTACATGTTACTCAAACACATGTCACATAAGCAAGGTTACCTATGTGCAACGCATATACTACCCAAACTACAATAATCATTGAAATTAATTTTATGGTCGGGCTCGGATTGCCTCGATTTTGGTCAAGGCCTTAACCCCACCCCAACCCTCGGATTAAGATTTTTCAACCCAAGCTCAAGACAAAATCAGAATTATTCATCCCAAACCTGCCCATTGATGGGATTGTGTTCTGGTTAAGTTGGCCCAAACCTAACTCAAATTGCACCCCCTGTTAGTGTTGTCAATGGGCCAAGCTTGGGCTGAGCTAGAGGCTGTCCAAGCCTAGACTCGTCAAATAACATTTTCAGCCTATGCTCAGCCCAAGCTTAATAGGGTTTGTACAAGTAAAGCTCCAACACAACCCTAACACGAACTGGGTCGGGTTTAGGCCGAATTTGGGCTTAAATGAAATAACAAAATCAAAATATAAAGCTCAATCAAATGCTTTAACACATACATTCAAAAAAATTAGATATCAGAATTAATAACATGGAAAAAAAGAGAGCGGAACTAACAAGTAACAAACTTACAATTACAATGATTCATTATTTAGGATTAGAACTAACAAGAAAATTGTAGAGATTCATTTTTAGTTACCATCCAATCAAGTTTAACTTGCTTATAAAAAAATTTCAATAAAAAATAAGACTTATATTAGAAGAAATTAAGAATACAAAGAACTGAATTTCAACCTAAAAGTGATAAAGGAGTAATGAAAATTAAGAAGAAGAAAAGCAACTGACTATTTATCTTTAAAATCTTTTTGATTAAGTAAACCCTATTTTCTACATCCTGTCATAATCTATCAAAAACATATATTTATAAAATAATCAGCAAATCAAAATTTCAAGAAAAATGTAAATAGATTAAGGGTGTTATTTACTGATGAAACACCAATACATAAAAAAAATATTGATTTTATAACAAAAAAAATTAAAAAGACAAGAATGCTATTATTTTCTTCCTTCATCTCTAATAAAATAACCTGCAATAAAACATGGCTATTGACAAAAAAAATTGTTGTAATTTGGTTCATCAATGCGTGAAAAATTATCCATTTCAAGAAGTGTGGATTGACTATTGCAAAGATTTCGATGTGAATTTGGAGTTTTAAATAGTAGGAGATTTTAATTTCCTGATTGGAAGGTTGAAGTTTGATTTTTGAAGTTCGATTGTGGTTATTTATGGTTTTCAATTTTCTTGAGAGAGTCATTTGAGGGATTTTTCTTTTTGTATTTTTGTTGATTTTATGCTCCGTTTGTTTTGATGGAAAATAGAGGAAAACAAAAGAATTCCACGGAAAATGTCATTTTCCGCGTGTATTTTCTATAGGATAATTGACATTTTCTATGGATTTCATTTGTTTTCCCCTATTTTACATCAAAACAAACGGAGCATTAATGTCAATTCAGATGATTGCATGGCATGTGCAATTGCAATTGCCTTATGTGAAGTTTACAAACAAGAGATCGAGCGCCCTTGGTGATTCGTGTTGTCCCTGAGAATTTTTCTGGGGTGGATTGTCACTTTGGAACCGGAAACATTCAAATATCTCTAATCAAACCTAGATTTCAAAGTTGTGTGATGGCTCAATCCCACTATAAGGGAACATTCAGATGAAGCATAGGCAAAGAGAAACTTATGTCGGAGCAGGATTTTGGGGTAGGAATTTTCGACAACAAGAGCAATGAGGATGAGAGGAGCAGTGAACAAAGGGAAACCAGGTTGTCCAACGCCATTATTCAGACCTTTTAAATTTTTTTCTCTAAACATTATTGAATAGTAACGTTGTGTAGTAATAACCCTATTGTGTTATTGATTTTTTTTATGGGAGACAAAAGGAAGATGATAAAGGATATTCATGTCTTTTTTTAGAAGTTTTATTTAACTAACATTTTATTAGGTATTCGTGTTTCATTAGTAGTGTTCTGAGCCTAGCAGACCCTAGATTAAATAAGGGTGTTGCTAAGAACACACCAAACTTAAAATTACTTCTACACACCACTCACAATCTTCTTTCTCTCTCATCTATGGCCAAAAATGCCGACACCCCCAAACTGTTTGTCCATAATACTTTTTAAAAAAGGTGGCAAATCCTCTCCAGTTATAACCGGATGTGGCACATCCGGTTATAACCCCTAGAGGTCGCCACGTGTCTCCTTTGACACCTCTTAACCGTGGGTAAGGTTCACCCACCCCTAGGGTTCACCCACCTATTTTTGGTTTTTTTTTAAAAATATTAATTCTATTTTTAAAATTAAAAATATGTTTTTAAAGTTTTTTTAATATTAAAAAAACCAAATGAAATAGAATTAAAAATATGTTTTTAAAAAAACATTTTTTTTAATTTTAAAAATAGAATTAATATTTTAAAAAAAAAACCAAAAATAGGTGGGTGAACCCTAGGGGTGGGTGAACCTTACCCACGGTTAAGGGGTGTCAAAGGAGACACGTGGCGACCTCTAGGGGTTATAACCGGATGTGCCACATCCGGTTATAACTGGAGAGGATTTGCACCCTTTAAAAAAAAGCTTGATGAGAATATCATATAAACAAGCAAGCATTCATATTTGTCCTCATTCTCCTTATCTTTTCTAGTTCAATAGCCATTAAAGTACTAGAACAACAGCAATGCAGAATTGCAGAGGGTGAAGTTTGTTCAGGGAGAGAGATGGGAGGACACGCGCACATACAAAGAAGAGAAAGATGATTTTCTCCATCAATATATTTGTTAGCATTACTTACTAATGATATAAAAAAAAAATTAGTTGTGTTATGACTATGGAGGTCGATTTCATATCACACAAAGAATATGATTTAGGTGGTTAGTGCTAAATATTTGGGTTTGATTTCTCTTCAAATTTCTTTTTATATCTCTTGAGATTTCTCTACATATCTCTCTAAATCACATTATAATCCATCAATCTCCAAATCACTACTAGGGTTACTGACATTTTCAACTAGAGATGAAAGAGAAAGACGACGGTGTATAGTGTGTAGAAGTAATTTTAAATTTCATGTCTAATCAGTAAATATTGGTGTGCTCATAGCAGCACCCTTAAGTAAAAGAGAATAGTAATCACAATAAGCTTCAAAATTAGCTAATTAAACACTCATTTATGCTTCAAAAGAGAAGACTTCCAAAATTAATCAAACCATGACCATGATTATAGAAAAAATCCAACAAAAATAAATAAAACAAAAAGAAAAAACACGAAGGAAAAATAAAAAATTAACCCATCGTCCGGTGACTTAGATCAAAGCCATGGTAGTGAACATCGATAGCATGACTCGAAATTTGGGATTTGAACGCCAAGCCAAATAGGACCACTTGGTCCCACCTCTACATTTTTTATATATCGAAGAATAGATCTTTGGTTGACTTTCATTCACCTCATAATAAAATGAGAATTCTTTCAATTCCTAAATCAAATCAGCCTAAATTGAGAGTTTAATTGGATCTCAAGTCCAAATTTGATAATGTACATAGAGTACAAAAGAAATAGAACTGAAACTTGCTAATAGAGAGAACTGTGGAGAGAAGGTTGGCTAAGGGGGGAACGTTTCAACCAATTCCTTGGTTCTTCTTCGGTTTCAATAATAAGGGAAAGCAACAAACCTTTGTTAATAAAAAGATAATCAATGGGAAAACTATAAGGTAGATTAGGGTTATTTTTCAAGGGAAGTGCTAGCATTAATCACGTCAACCATTAATTATCCTCAATCAAGTATAGAATTGTTTTTTGATAGGCTCCACATCCAAAATGTGTTTGAATTTTCTATTTAAGGGGAAATTAGTAGTTGATGTGGTTAGGGCTAGCATTTTCTTATTTTTGAATTAGGGCATTTATATGAAGATTTATTTGATGAAATTACCATGCAGTTCAACGTTTTAGATCATGGTCATTTGGTAATTTCAAAAATTATACAGGTAGCATTTGGCAAGTCTAAAAAATAGACTTTATTGTCTAAAGTCTAAATAAATTTAAGGTTTTTAAAAAACAGGTTGTTTGGTTCAAACTCTACTATCTAATTTAACTTTAGATATAAGAGGCTTTACCTCTCATTCAATTATTCAACGATATCGGTGTTTTTTCAATTAGAGGCAAAACCTCCTATGTGGTAGACCCTTTTACATTATTTCCGGTGTTTTTTTTTTCCCACGTTTTTTGTGATGTTCACAGTACCCCCAATACAATAGAGATCAAAATTGAAGGCATGAAGATACAAGCCCTGTTTTGTTCTCACTCTGACATTCTCATTGGTGAAGGTTGTCTTCTTTAGATATTTTTCATTATTTTTTTTATAAGATCTTCTCCTTCCATTCCTTATGCATCATAAAACTAAAGCATTCGCCTAGAACACACAAACGGAGGGCCATCTCTTGGATGAACAAACCCCAAATTTATACGAGGGAAGAAGACAATCAAGAAAAATAAGGTTCCAAGTTAAGGCTAGCACTCCCCCTCCACAAATTTCTCTAATGGGTTGGTGGGACTGGGGACGGTGATAATTTGTTTGTTCTAAAATTTTGGTTCCCTAAGGTAGTTTTATTATTATTATTAGATTTGGAAAGGTAGATTTTAAAAAAAAAATTATTTGATTTGTAGTGTTACAGTGCGCGCCACTTGTTCGATATATTGTTTACATGAAATTTGATTCTCCTTCAACTGAATAGTTTTGTGTTTTTCATTGTGTTCATATATATGAACTTCCAAGTATTTTTTTTTTCTTTTCTGTTCTGCTAGAAGCGAGGCAACTGGGTCATTATCACTTGGACCCTTTGTGATAATTTATTTGACGTTATCTCCATGGCTTAATATTTCACAAAGTGCTCATTGAAATTGTTTGACACCATTCGTCGTCACACAAAGTTGCAAATCATTCAGTCCCCAAACTGGTGTAGGATGTAAATTAAATGATTAATTGGTATAAGCTTCCATATTTCAATAGCTTTAGTGATAAGCTTGTAGCTTTCCCTTGCACTCTGGTGTTATTCAATACCTCTGTTTGTCAATCTTGCAGTTGTTTTGTCCCGGGTTTTAGTTATCAATATTTTCATAGAGCTCCATTTTGTCCCATTTGGTGTGTAGTGAGAAGAGACCACAAATTAAACTAATCCACAAACCTTTCACCATGATAAATCTAATCAAATTAGTTAGACGCTTAGTTTTCTCAAAATTTCTGTTTAAGAAATCTGAAATTTGAATTGGGATTTAATTTTCTCTAAGTATGAAACTAGTATTTCTTTTTGAGGTCCTTGGTTTTAATAGATTTTATCTCAGTGAACATGTCTACTAATTTGTATTGCATGCACACAAATAGATATACGTGTCATGCAGAATTTTTTTTATTCATGGTGATACAATGGTTATTTGAGAAAATTGAGTGATGTCATAGTAGTTAAGGTAGATGCTATATATGCCAAACAATGAGAAAGGCTCAATGACAACGTCAGTTTTTAAAGAGCATTCAACCATGTGAACTATGTAAACAATCATTTTTTGATTGATAAAAAGTTATTGATGTCAATTTTGTTTAAATAGAATTCAAGTCCACAATATAGATTACATTGACCTCACATGATCGAGAATGGTCATGATAGTTGTTCACCATCTAATAAAATGACAAAATAATATTTTAAAAATTAACAACAACTGCTCTTCTATTAAGCTCTGGTTTGTGTTTTACCAAATAGTCTTTTATAAATTAGAGTTCTTTTCATACAAAACTGTAACGCTCCAAAATCTCATCTAGGCTAAAGATAGAGCTTCGGACCCATTACATTGCTTATCCTGAATTAGCCTTAAATAAGCAAGACAATACTAAAATATGAACTTGAAAATTTCACTTAAATAACAATTAACTAGTATGACAAGTCTATCTACAATTGAGTTTGTAGTCAACATCAACTAAGCATGGTTCTTCAACATCTATTACAACATTTGATTAAATGAAAGTCTCAGAACATAATAATACGGAAAGCAATCATCGGGAAGGTCTCCCTCTTCGTCTTTGTTGTACTCCTCCTCTCACCATGGCCCCGCTGCTATCCCAGAACCTAAACCTGTCAACATGTAAAAACATATCGGCTGGGCAACAAGCGGCTCGGCGTATATGAAATCCCAACTAGCAATATCAGAACATCAATGTGGTATATTCATCATGGATACACATTTATCGATATGAGCAAGTTCATCATAACATTTCATAACATTAATCATATGAGCAGGTTCATAATAGCATTTCATAACATTAATCATATGAGCATGTTCATTATGATCTTTAGACAATAAAATATACATAAGTCAGAGTGCAGAAGCGTTATAATTATTTCATCATTTTTATTTTCTTATCTTATCTTGTTCTTTTCTTTTTTATAGTACCTTGCTTTTTTTCTTTCTTTCATGAATCATTATTTTTTTTCTTATTTCATTATTTCCTTTCATGAGTCATTTTTATCTTCTTTCCTTTCATTAGTCACATTATCTTGCTTTCATATAAACATTGTCAACATGTGTAGTAACTTAAAATAACTCTTCACTATATAGGTGAAAGAGTACTTTACTTCTCGTATACCAACCTTTGTACTTTTTCCGGTGCTCTCAGATTCACTTATGATTACTTGACTTGGCACGCATGCCTTGATCTTAGACTTGTTGGTTCCAATCAAGTGCAAAACTCAATCATGCAGTGAGGTTTGTGTAGTACTTATATTTTTACTTATGATCGTGATCTTTTCATGTTTGTGCTTAGGTCATATTGTTAGTGAAGAGTGATGAATCATGACTCAATAACCCTTAGATTATCAACCTGGTACCTTAGTTGATCTATCACGTGTCCCATAAACATCATGATAAAAGACTTAGGCTCACGAGATTGAATTTCCAAAGTTTATTGGCCAACAATATATCACTACATCATGTATTATTTTTCAAGTCATGAGTGAAAAGTGACAAATCCTCGGTCAAACAATACTTTAGATTATCAATCAAGTACCCTGGTCATCCATCATAGCGTTGTACACCACCATGACATCAAAGTCCTGGAATCCAAGGACGATGAGATCAACTGCCAACTTGTGGCTTCCCATTTGGACCACACTATTTCTATACACTTTATCTGCCAATACTGTTTTGCCGAGAGGAGTCAAAATGGCTAACTCCGGTTCTAGCTGACTAGGCTCCACCAAAAAACCTTCTGAAAAACTCGACGAGACAAACGAATGAGTAGACCCGGTATCAATCAACACTCGAGCCAAATACTCATTGACTAGTAGGGTTCCTGAAATTTTAACTAGCGGAGTTAATCCATGCATCAACAGCGTATACGTATAGATATATACATATAACAGGCCATATATGTAGACAATCGAATAATACATAACACTTTAATGTACGGATAACCAAATAACTACAACTGCGTACCTTGCACCACATTGTCAGATGCAAGTGTGTCACCCTCTGTCAAGGCAAATACTCGCCCCTGGTTCGCCTGGCGAGATGTAGGTGTAGATTGGGTAGGCTGGGAGGATGCCTGGTAAGATCCCGCTGGACGAGCTGGGGGCCTAATCCCCTGAGCCTGGCCTGGCAAATGCCGAATCGGGCAATCCCTGATCACATGGCCCTGACGACCGCAGTGAAAACATCCACCTGATGCTCTTTGGCAATCTCCTGCCGGGTGCCTCTTGCCACAAGAAGTGAAAGCCTCATACGTGAAAGTCGGAGGGGTCGGCCGGAGGTGGTGCATGCCTCGCTATCTGAGGTGCAATAGGCCGTGGAGCCGGAAGAGCCTAAGGTCAAGGTGCTTGTGGCACGTACTGCCATGGGACTGGAGGCGGATAAGTCGGCCTCATCGGTGGTGCTGGCCATGTAAACTGATAAGGGCCGGTACGAGCCCGCCTCTTTGGAGGTGCTGAACTACTGGCTTGGCCTCTCGCCAACTCCCTCTTCTTAGACACCGCTTTAGAATTGACCTCGACCAATAAGGCCTTATCTACTACCTCAGGGTAGGTAGCATGCCTGAAAACCGAAACCTTCTCCATAACAACATCTTTGAGCCCTTGCTCAAACCTTCTCGCCTTCATTGCCTCGGTGGCAATCATATGTGTCGCGAAGCGTGATAGCTCTGAGAACTTGGCCTCATATTGTGCCACCGACATCAAACCTTGCTCAAGGTTGATGAATTCTCTCTCTTTCTTTTCCCGCACTCTGACAGGGAAATACTTTTTGTAAAAAGTGTCCTTGAACTCATCCCAAGTCCAAGGTTGACCTTGCATGGTCAAGTCTCGTGTCCTTAATGCGGATAGCCACCAATGGTAGGCTTCACCTTCTAGCATGAAACGGCCCATGCTACTTTCTCTTCCTCTGTCGGCGAGAGAACTGTGAATATTTTCTCCAACTGGAGAATCCATGCCTCTGCGGCGAGAGGGTCCACACTCCCATAGAAGGATGGAGGCCTCAATCTCCGAAATGCCTCAACTCCAGCTATACGATGTACTGGAGCTCCGGGCAGTGGAGTAGGTGCTGCTAATGATGGTATGATTTGCCGAGCTGCCAAGATGGCTAGTGTCTCAGCAATGGAGCCTAAGACCTGAGAGAGGTCCGGCTGCTCATCCTCATCTCGTGAAGAAGAGGAAGCTCTGGTATGTAGCCCACGATCCCATGTGCCCCGCCTCATGACTAATGTCCTGAGATCAATAGCACCACATGAGTCTAACTTGAAACCATAATTTATTTCAATGCCATTTCACAATAATTCAATTTGTATTAGTTGTATAATACTAATATACATCACATCAAGTCATCAGAGTATTTATCATATTATACTTATACTTTAGTGTTCTAGCGTACCTAGGACCCGTACTTGGTTGAAACAACCATTTATACCAAGACTAAAGTTTAGTCTTACACTTGGAATCATGACTCGCTTCCGACTTACTTCCTTCCTAATTTCTTTCCCGACATATGCTCTTGTCAAGCCGTGGTATAGATTCTAAGTAACCCTAAGGACCTAAAGCCTAGGCTTTGATACCACTTCTGCCGTGAACCGAAACCCACCCTAGGAGTTAGAGTGAATCTTGGATGACTAATCATGACTTACATGACTTGCTTGACAAACCAACCTGCAAAACACCCACAGAGCATATACAATAGAGGATAATAGCGGAAACATTCTCTAACATATCACAGCGGAAGACTAACAACCTCTATGTATATATACACATAGTCCAAGTTTATACAAAAGAAATCCAAAAGAAAGAAAGTGCGGACATGCCTGCCAAAATACATGGATATGCCTCTCAACTCACCCACAGCTATCTCACTCAGAACCTCCTACCACCTAATAGTAACCCTCGACCGGAGGTTCCTCCAAAGGTTCCTCAACATACTCATCCTCCACCCAAGGGCTCGGAGCACAGACATCGAATGGAGCGGCAGCTCCCTCAGTACCTGCCGACATAAGAAGTACGGCTAAGCATGGAATACTCAACGGGTACTAAATACTAACCAACAGTCATAGCATGAGATAACAGTGCATACAACAGGAAACAAATATACATGTATAAAGCAGGAACAGTTCATATCATACAAGGAGGTAAAGAATTTATAATCATGCTTGTATTTCACAAAAAAACCAATAAAACCCTTGAAACATCGTGCACTTGACTTAACTTGAAATCCCTTTTTCGTGCTTGAAAACTTGTCTTGTTTGTCTTGCTTGATTCTTGTATATCGTGTCATGTCATGCGTATTTGCTTGTGATCATGTAACTTGTGAGATACGCTTGTGAGATGTACTTGTGAGATGCGTTTGTGATATGCCTTGAGAGGGAAGGGAGACCCTTCTTCATGATATGTATGCACTTGCGAGGGAAGGGAGACCCTTCTTCAATGAGATGCTCTTGTGAGATGAGGGGAGACCCCTCGAGGAATGATTTGTTCTTGTTTCTTGTGAAAAGCGAGGTAAAACATATCGTAGGATATGTCCCACCTCTTAACCTCGTTCTTGAAAATACTTATAAACCATGTCGTGCTCGTGGAATTCGTGTGCATACTTGCAATGGAAATTAAATATGACATTTGGGGATTTCACAATATATAGCATGTAGCAATTTAAACAAATAAGCATCCATGATATTTTAAGGAAAACAAGAACTCACACTATCATAAGCCTAACAAGTTCATAAGTATTTACGCATGCATTTTCTTAATTTATCATCCATTTTATTCACCTCGGCATTTCATCAAACATGGTGTGTTCATTATTGATTAAACCTACATCATGCTTTTCTAGGTAGGTTTACTCACATAATAAATGGACGTTCATTATGGATACAATGCCCTCCCCATTTCAATCATCACAACACAACCATTGGCATCCAATCGCCCATTCCATCTCCATTCACAACATTCACACCTCCCAACTCGTAGCACATGTATAAATGAGGGAAAACCAAGAACAATAAAGGAAAAGAGGAACTATAATTAGGAGGGTAGCAAGAAGTACCGACCTTGACCAATGAGGGAAGAAATCCCCTTCCAAAACGCACGTGACTTGCTGCCCTAGCTTGGGGAAAGTGCTCCACACTAGCTCGAGCCTTGATCTTGAAGGAGAACCGAGCTTGAAGTGATCTAGGTCTTCAACCCTTTGATTTCTTCTCCAAAAGCAAACCCTAGGTTTAGAAAACCCTTTCTCTCCTCTCCTTAGCTCTCAAATCTTCTGAGTGTTGTAAATGAGCCCTAAAGGCTCGGGCAAGACTCTTAAGGTAAGAGTGAACCGCCCAAAAGACGAAAACACCCTTACTGAAATTCTTACAAAACACGATACACCGAGCGATCAATTGCCTACCGATCGATCAGTTTCCTAACCAAGCGATTGGTAAAAAATCAGCTCTCTGGAAAATTTCCCCATACAAAATTTCTGACTAGTCGATAGCCACCGATCGATCGGTTTTGGACCGATCGATCACTGAATGGACCGAGTGATCGGTTGTTCTGCAAATCTGATCCTGAGTCCATTTTTCACACGTTTCCACTACTTGGACTGATCTTATTTCCCTTTTGACCTTTCCTAAACATGACTAAGGTCTCTTTAAAGCTTATAGATGTGCTTAAATAATTTATTTAATTTATCATAGCATTATTGACAAAACTTCTCAAAGTTTCAAATTCTCATTTCATGAATTTGTGATTACATGGGCATCATGCCTTGGCACACATACCAAGACATATGCAAAAGTTTCGGGGTTCTACAACAAGTTACCTAGAGCCACATGGAATCATGAGCTGGCTCGTGGGTATCATCGTCATCTCCATCGTTGCAAGATCGATGTTTATGTGGGTCTAGGTACAAGACTACAAGTTTACCTAAGATTTCAAGGCTTGAATCTTTGATTTAAGCTTGATTTTTTTTTTGATTCACAAGAAATGAAAAGAATGGTCGAAATGAACAGTAAAATGAGTGAGAAGAGAAAAAAAAATTAATACATGGGGGAAATTGGGTATTCGAACCCTAGGAGTCTCAACCGTAATGTAACGGTTGACTCAGCTATTATGTAACGAAAATCCTTTATATGACACTGTTTTGACCGTTTTCGACCCCCCCCCCCCTTTTACGTATCGCATAATGGACGTTAAGGAACAGTTTTGGCTTTTTTTAAAACCACCTTAGTCTATAAAATACAAAATAAAAAATATTTTATTTGGTACAAGGCATCATTTGCCTACAGTTAGTTGTTAGTGTTAGTAAGGTGAGTGGGTCTTCCAGCCACATCATCAAGGAAATCTATTACCCAATTGGGAGATTCCCTCTCTAGGACTCGATCCCAATACCTTTATTTATCTCTCTTTGGAGATTACAAATTTATTCTTTTGTTTATAAATATTTTCTTTGGAGATTACAAATTTACAGAATTTTTATGAATGAAATATGAGAGTTTTTTTTGTTATAGAATCTCCTGTAATGGGAATTGTATGATGTCATAGTGTGATGTCAATCTTGGAGTAATTCCAAGGTAATTTATCTTTCTTCTCCTCCTTCCTTTATCTTTTATTTTCTGTTTTATCTTGAAAACCCTAATAAACAAAAACCCTAGAACCCTTTACCTTGCTGCTACAGAAATTCCCCAGCCCCCTCTTAACTTCCACAGCTTTCACCTTCTTCCCTAGGGCTGCCGCACCACTCCCCCAACCGTGACCCTTGCTGCTGCCTTTTCCTACAAGAATTCCCCTTCAGCCATAGGCCACCTCAGCTATTTCCTGGCAGTCGTAAGACACCCTAGCCCCTCCCCTGTCCTGTCCAGGCCTTCTAACAGCATCTGCAACCTGCCCCAGCCCCTCCACCGGCCTACAACTTCAGCTACAGCCCTATCCTTGTTCTCAGCCCAGCCACAGGCTCCCCTACACCTGTCCAGCCCTATCCTTTTGACTGTCACAGCCTCTTTTTTCATTCCCAACACCAGTCCAGCCCCAGCCGTACCACTCTACCCTATTTCTATTGTTGTCCCAAGTCCCCTACAAGCCCAACACTATTGCTACATCCTTCTACAGTTCCTACATTGTTTTTACAGCCAACCTAAATACCATTATTTTTTTTAGAAAAAAAAACCCTAAATACCATTCCAAACCCTAAAAACAGACCTATGCCTAAACCCTAACCCTAATTTCATAAATCCATTAGTTCTTGCTGCTGGTTTTGTGTTATTTAACCCAATACTACTTGAAACCGTGCCCCACATGCATGTTTAATTTATAGTCATTGTTGAGCCTAACTTAGTTTCTTGAAATCCTCAATTGAACATGGAAATCACATTGGTTATTGAACTGAAACCCCTAAGCTAGTGGAAGTTCTCACTTCCATTACTATCACCCGATTGAATTTGAAAATTTATTATTGCGGGATTGTGTTTGACCTAAGGTATTACTAATTCTTCTTTTGACTCTCTTTATTATATTCATGTGAACTTAGAGATAGTTTTATAACTTTCTATATTGCTGGAATTCAAATTTTGATCTCTAAATTGCATCATCGTAGGCCAATTGCATTGTCCTGCATCAGTCGCATGCTATGCTTACCACCACCATCACATGAAGCTTCTACATTATTTCCTAGTCTTACAGATTATGTATGTTTTATTTAGCTTTTATATGAATAGGTTGCTTAACCAATCCGGTGCAGTTCTTTATTCATAAGCATTATTTTCTCTTCTTGATGGATATATCCCATCCTTGTTTGATGTTCATGCATATTTTTTTCTTCGTTTCTTTCTTTTTTTCTGTTCAGTCATGTGACAAAATAAATACATGTAGAATAAGTCTCTAATTCTCTTATGTTTCCTGACAGCTCGATGTTTATGATGGCAAAGCCCCAGTGAAGGTAATTTGACGTGAAAACCATAATGCCAAACTTTTATGGAGTCCTTAGTTGCAAAAGTTGAGGAAATTTGGCTTTAGGATGGACTAGGTTGACCTGCACTACATAAAGCCAACTGAAATGTTTAAAAGTTGAACTGCAATAGGTTACCATCTAGGCTATTCTGGACATTTAAACCCCTCAATTACTTGGTCCTAACTTTTGATTAATATGTTGAAGTCAAAGGAGATGATAACTAGAAACAAACTGGATGGGCCCAAGATATCATGAACAGTCAGATTTTTGAGGCAGAGATCACAACTGTGGCCTATAAACTTGTCATACATATGACTGTGGCCTATTAACTTTTCTGGTCATACATATGATGCATACTAGGATGAAACCTATCATAAGGTGGTACAATTATTAAAGGGCCGAGGTTTTTTGCCTAGGCTCCAACCGGAGCTAAAGCAAGCCTGAAAGACTACGCCCAAGCCCGGTGAGGTGATAGTGATGGAATCTTCTAGCCTAGGCCTTGTTCATCACCTCATTTTGGTTAAACCCATTTCCAGCCCAAGCTTGCCTTTGAAGTCATTTCAATGGATAAATATATTGCGATTACTTATGAGAGATTAATGCCTATCTCTGTAGAATAGAGTTGTTGGATCCGAGGATTCGGAAGCTTGCTGAGCAGGACGACTGTTCAACTTTTAAATGGATGGATCGTTTTCAAGCTCTTTAACAGGATCATCATCTTCGAGCTTTCAGACAATTATTTCAACTTTCAAACTTCGCCTCTAAAGTATTTCTGGGTGATCTGCAAACCTGAAGTAGTTTTCGCCATGATTGCACTTCTCCAGGTTTCCTAAAAGATGAGAGTAAAGAATAGAGGAAAGAAAATGAAAATGATCTAAAAGGAGAGAAGAAGGAACAATGAAGAACACTCGATGAACTGGCAGACTTTTCCTAAGAACACTCTATAATCATGTTTCTTTTCCCTCCAAAAATCCTAATTCTAATTCTGCAATCTCTGAAAAATCTAATTTTTCCCCCCAAAGGAATCCTCCTATTTTTAGAAGAAAATCATTTAATTTAATAATATATTAAAATAATCTTTGATGTGATGTCTAACTGATTTTGGATGTGTGGCAACTGTATTATGTTAAACGGAGGCAATCTGTTAGAATATTGATGGAATCCGTTAAATGGAGCCTTTCTGTTAGAAAGTAGATAGAATCTGTTAAGTGGAGCCATTCCGTCAATAACTAACTCATATTCTGTTAAGAACAGCTTACACCCGTTAAAGAGAGTTTTATTTGTTTAAATATCACGTGTTCTTTTAGAAAAGAGTTGTCAGCTCATCAAACCGCCATAACCAACTTTCAGTTATGACTTAATCCTTTAAACTGTTATGACCTAAACAAGCTTTTGGATGCATACTTCAAAGGTTAAAAGAGCAAACTTCTTTCAAAAAAGAGTTTATCTATTTTAATAAATTCTCTCCTGACCCTCTAGACCACATCTCATAATCCTTCCTCCAGATATATATATATATATATATATATCATTATACACCAAAGGCGGGTCATAAGCCTTTGGGGTACCTTGTCTAGAGAAATCATAAGCACTACGTGAAAATGCGCTAAAAACGACGGCCCAAACCCGTCGTTGAAACACAATTACGACGTCCTTCGGCCGTCGTGTAGGCCGTGGGGAATGGGGGTGTAGTTCATCATAAACGACGGCCTATAGCAGTCGTTATTATGTCGGAAAGAACGATGGCCAGTGACCGTCGTTTCAATAAACGGCGTATTAAAGCCGTCGTTTATTTCTCGGCATACGATTTTTAAAAAAAATTAATTTTATTATAAACGACGGCCAATAGCCGTCGTTTTTGACGAAAAATTTAAAAAAAAAACTCACTATTTTTTCCTTAGATGAACCTGTCAGTTATACATATTACCTAAATGAACCTGTCAATTATACATTTTACCTGCAAATTCGCTTTAATATACATTTAGTCCAACCCATCACACAATACAATACAATACAATACACAACTTCATCTTCTAATTATCAAGCAAACGAGGCAATCACACGCACAAACAACGAAAAGATAAATACTTAACCAATTTATATGTCAATACAAAAGTCAAAGAAATTTAACACAATATTTGGGCCAAATGATAGTTTCGCCAATGCTAATATCTCCAAGTGTTCCCACTCGTTCATACAAATCTGTATTTTGATCATAGATGTCATCTACTATAACGCTATATACTTCAGGATTTTGTGGTACATCGCCATGAATCCGTCCCAAGGCAATAATTGCTCCTCTAAAATTCTTTAATAAACATTGCCTGGAAGTTGGGGGTGACTCGGGGAGAGAATGCCGCCTTCCCTACAAACATTAAAAAGAGTTTGTTAAACAATAAACCTCAAAAGAAAAACAATATAAGAGTAGTCAATATGATCATTTACATGTCAAGCTTCCATAATAACAAATAAACCAATAAGATACTTTACATATATGCTAAGCTTACAAAAAATATATAATAGCTAAGTTGTAAGTTGGGACTATTCTCCTCTTCCTCCTCCTCCTAGGATTTCTGGGAAAATCCAGGAGACTACTTTTTTTGGTAGAACCCCAAAGATTATACATTCAATTCACTGCTCACATAAAGACAAACGCAGCTCTCTGATGATGTCTGCATCATTAACTCATCTACAAACCCTTTAACAAAAACCAGCCGTGGATTTATTAAACAAGACTCAAACCTGTGGACTCTAACGTCCAAACAAACTCTCACCTTTTTTTTTTTCCTTACTGTTAAATTCTCTCTCTCTCGCATCTGTATGTATAGCAAGTCTGGTACAAAGGCGAGAAAAAGGACTTGGGATCATCTCCAGTTGGTACTGGCGAGACAATGGTGTCACATATTTCATGTCCCTCTTTAGAAGACTCTGAGTAACTAACATTTCTGGGGTTCTTGTTTTCAAGTTAGGCGCTCTGCTCTCTAATCCCCTAACTACTGCTAAAAATGTTAACAGGAGCTACGGCTTAACCATACTTTTGACTACGTAGAACAAAAATGTCTGACTACCACTAATAACTGCTAACTAGGGTTGCGGCCTAACCGTATTGGCCTAACCCAAAAAAATAAAAAAAATACAGTCGGACTCAGATATCTCTACACCAGGAAAAAAAAAAAAATCAAAAGAAACAGACAAAAGTAACCCCCAAAATCTGATTGCGTTGGGAAACAATCCCACCATCCTCCATTTTTATCTACTTGCTGGCTGCTTGTGCAAAAGATTTATTAACCTCTTAGTTCATTGACACTTAGTTTATGTTAATGAAATAATGAGATTGATTTTAGATACAAAGTGCAAAAGATATGTATATTTGGAACATTAATCATTTATGGTATGTATTTGCTAAAACAATGGGGGTGTTGATGGTCTCATCTGAATTGGGTCAAGGTAAACTTGAACCTCTTGAATCTATGTGAAATTTACCTGAAAGAAGGTATCATTTCCCAATAAAAACAGCTTACACTCCCAACAGAATGGCACTGAGGATGGAGGAGCATTGTAATAGAACTTTACTCGATATGATGAGGTCCATGATATAGTTACGAGTGAGCTGCAGCATGGTCGAAAACCAAATCTATCAAGTTGGCAAGAACTGACTGTTGGGTGTTCCATCTTTAGTAACTAAATGCTGTATGGAAGCATTGATGAGAGCTACTCCTTTTGCTGGTTATACCCTTTTAAGAGAACTATTTTCCATTTACAGAAAGAACAAAACCTGAATTGGGAGGACCCTTTCACTAGTTAGGATTCTCACTTCTCATGTGGAATTGATTATTAGAATAATCTGAAAATTAGTTAAATTAACTTGAAAACAGAATGGCACTCAAGGTGGTGTAATTTGAATAGTTGAAAGGAGAGCTGTAAGTTTAAAAAGAAAAGTTGTAAAGAGAAATAGGATAAGAAGAAAAGAGGCTGATTAATGGACACTTCTGGAATTTGAAAGATGAAGAAGTCAGGGATGAAGATAACTGTAATTGACTTTAAGGCGGACCTAAGCTGAATACAGCAGAATTAATGGGAGTGCAGTAAGCAAGTCAAAGTAAATCGAGCTATTTACCCAAGCTTGCTCAAAACCAATCGAAATCGACACTACCTAAAAATGTCTAAACATATTCAAAAATACCAGATAGGGTTAGGATGGCCATTGTGTAATAATAAAAAATAGAGATTTAACTAATACATGACTTTCGCGGATTAGTTAAAGGAAAAATCTTATGTGCTGTTTGTTTTCTCATTAGTTCATGAACGAAAACTCAAATGATACGAAGGTACTATATTGCTGGTTGTGCCAATTGGATGCTCGAGATTGCATTAATGTCTCTTTACATCCAAATGACTCCTATGAATGGGGTAAGAAGATCTCCTTTTCTTTCTTGAGTAAGAAATAGAGTGTGTGAATTTTAGAACAAGGTCAATAATGACCCAGCTTCTTCGCATACAAATTGCTAAGAACAGTAATATTCGGCAATCAAGAAAAAAATCATCTAAGACAATTTTTCTAGCTGAAAATTTACACAGAGTAAGTCACAAATAAATAATGCACAACAATGGAAAAATTCTAGCAAAATTGGAACCCGGGATACTAACCAAGTATTGCAAGGAAAAAAGAACAAGAAAGTAATTCCCCATGTGAACACAAATAGATAGGATATAACTTGAGAGATTCAGGTGTCAATTAGTTAGAACATTCAATTAAAACAATCGAGAATAATTCTTGATCTTTTGATGAAGATCTTTCCGAAGTTAGTCAATTTTGGATTAGTTTTCAACTAACATAAGATGTCAATTAGTTTTCAACTACTTCTATTTGATCTTTTGATGAAGATCTTTTCTTCTAAATTCTAGCAAAGTTAGGGCAACAGCCACAAATCTAGTCGGGCTGAGGACTAAAACTCAGAGACTCGTCCAAGCAACCCAAGCCCCTGGCTTTCATCTCCGCTCTTCTGAACAGAATGACACAAATCGTAGAAAATGGGGCATTTTCATTACATTTGATTCAAGTGATCCAAGTTACAAGGACCAATTGCTAAAAAAAAGAATAAAGTCATGAGGGAAGAAGCTGACCCATGAGCAGTGGGAATACCCCCACCTGTTCAGAAGAATTGAATACAAATAAATTTATATTAGGACTCTATCAGCTCCTCTACCTTACTTGTAGGAAATTAAGGTCCCTTGCCAACCCGGGAAATCTCCTATCCTTGAAAATGCATCTATCCCAACCCCATAAATTGTCTTCCCCATCCTTGGAAATGTTTCTTCTTTGACACTTGGACATGCGTTGGCCTTAACCCTTGGAAATCCATTCATCTGTCCTTCATAGGTCCCAACTCTTGGAAATGTGTCCATTTGGAGACCATTTTGTGTGTGCAACCTTGCACACAGATCTTGTGTGCCCCATACCAAATGGCGCCATGTGTCCCTAAACATCCACCTCATGCTCATGTGAGATTGACGCCGTCAACCTCCATCCTTCCGAAAATTCATTACTACACCAAATGCTGTGAAATTTCATGAATTTTCTAAAAATTGAATATGAAATCTTTGATTACCTTATTCTAGAATCACAGTTTTTATTATCCTTTTTGCATGTATATATATATAGACACACGCACACATATATATTGGTAAGAAACAAAGTCATGTGTTTAAATTTAAGATCCAGGTTATACTACTTCTTTTCCTTGCGCTTGATCTTTGTTAAGTATTATATATATATATATATGTAAGGGCAGAATAACTAATACTATTTTACAAATCAAACAAGAGGGTTGAATGAGGACTTGGATGCAGTGCCTTATAATTTCTGACAATTAGTTCACAAGAGGGAATTATCAGGTTCAGCAATAAACAATCAGCTCACAAGAGGGAGTTATTCAGGTTTACAACATAGTGCTGGCCACACTGGGTCCAAAATGTCTAGGGTGAGTGGGTCATTTTCCCAAACCATTAAGAGTTCCTCCCTCCAAATGATGGGCACAACATTTCCTGGTTTGCTCCAACTCCAACTGTAAGATGTATCCTCTTTGGGGATTGATTACTCTTTTTCGAGTCTTCATTTGGAGATCAAGAGGCCCACCACCATTTTTCCCTTTTTTAACAGGGTGTCCAGGACTCTTAGAGCACCCAACTAACCCCCGTTCGCATTTGACTGGTAGTTGGACAAGACCGACAAGTGTCCTCGTCAAAGTTCTAACCTTAATGTCCTCTAAGGTTGCAAGCCGTGTCCGGTAGCTTTTTTTCTTTTTTTTGGGTTGAAGAGATATGCATTACTATAGAAGAGGATTTACATAACAGGTATTAGAAAGGCCTGAAATGAAGTTAAACTCGAAATTATAGGTTGAAGTAATGCTAACGGATAGAACTTTCTGGGTCAGTTGGTGTACCTCAGGATTAGTCTGTTGACTGGAGAAGCATAAAAAGAAGAGATCCACATTTTGATTTCAGCATCCGGATATCCGCAAGGATAGCGTGGGTCTCCCAACTATAGTGGTCTTATTGACCATTTCAATGAGTTCTTTTGAAACCAATTTGATGATGGTGTTCTCCCAATTATAAGATAAGATTGTTTTGATGCTAAGACGGACTTACCAATTTGATGATGGGTCCGGAGATTTGGCATAGGCATACACCCTTATAATATTACGCCGTCAACCTCCATCATGGCACTTGCACAGATCATTTTTGGGTTTCTCAACACCACTGGTAAAGCCACTTGGACAGATCATTTATGGGTTTATGATCTATTGAAGTATCATTTAGTGATTTTAATTTGTGGGGTTTTGTTTTTTTTCTCTCTAGAAATTCTTGACCAAGACGGGAAATCATCACTTCTCTCATTTGTCAAAGCGTTCGATTCTGTTCTTGCTGTCTATGAAGGTTTCTGCAACTTAAACAGGTTGGGTTTGTTTCTTTCCATCTTAACTTCTCTTTTATTTCTTCATGGGTGTGTTTTAAAAGAGTGATTTTGGAAGAAATGTCGTAGGTGGATCTCAAGCTTAAGATCTGGTCGTCAATATGCAAAGTTTTGGTGCGGGAAGCGAAATCTTGTGTTGCATACGCAAAGTTCTGGTGTGGGAAGCGAAATCTTGTGTTGCTACTAGATTTTAATTGGAATGTTCACAGGTGTCAATTAGTTAGTCAATTTTCTCTCATGATATGCTTCTCCTGATCTCATATCAAGATTTAGTTGGCTTTCATGAATTGGGGTTCCTTGGATTTCAGGGAGCTTTCACTCATCAAGATTTTAATTAATATAGTATCTAAACGACTAAACCCAATTATCAGAAACAGAGCTCCGGATCAAACTTTATCACAAAAAATAAAAACTTATAATAATCTGTAAATTCGAATGTAATAAATAGTTTCAAAATTTATACCTGGGAAGTACTACAAAACTCTGAGGAATCTGGCATATGTGCCCCATGAGTAGAAAACTCGGAAGATGAATGCCCCTTCATATTCTCTTCAAAAATTGAAAGTCGTTTGCTAAGGGCCTCAACTTTTGCCTCAAGGCTTTTAGATTCTTTCTTCCCCCGTTTAATAGCCTCCTTGTAAGGAGCTGACACACGAATAGTGGTCTTAGACACACCACTACCCAATCCTCGTACACGCCCCCTTCCATCACGACCACATACCTGATAACATAACAAAAATTAACATTAAATGAGGAATTTCAGCAGAAGGAATACAATACAAGAAGAGAGAAAGGAATCACATACCTGTGCAACAGGGTCATTATCTAAATCCACATGTCCTAGTGATGGATCCATGCTAATAATTTGTCTTATTTCATCCTACAAAAAATAGAATTAGTTAGAAAAACTTATATTAATTGCTTATTGATAAAATAAAATAAAATAAAAAACTAGAGTTTTTATTCTCACTATTTGTTGGCTTGTGACAGGATAAGGGCAAGTCCCATCTATCTTTGTATGGGTGGCCACATATACTTCTGTTCTTGACACTGTACCACTAGAGCTCTTTCTTTTCTGTAAAAGAAAATATACAATTAAATAAGCAAGCATTAACATCTTATTTAATGATTAAAGCTCCTCACAGCATCTTTGCCATCATAATATTACCATAAAGTAATAATTAATAATAATCAAGCATTCACATCATATTATTACCAGATCCTCGGCAGTTCTCGCTGCTCCTCGTCTACCAGACGTGTGCGGGCTCTTCATCTGCTCCCTAGAATACTTGCCCTTTGCCCGACGAGCCTTGACTTCATCTGTTGAACACATATCAACAAATTTCTCCCAATCTTCACTCCTCACCTGATGATGTGGATTTCTTTTTCGTTCGGCATCCGTTTCGAATTTGTCGTAATGTAGGTGGAGCTCGTGTTTCCAATTCCTCCAGGTGGAGTTGGCAGACTTCAATTCTGCATCTTTATGTATGATTGGAACATTATACTGGGACTGTGATCAACATTAGAAGATAAATCATATTTGTCAATATAAAATGAAAATAAATTATAATAACAATCACATGCACTCACCATGACAAGAGTCCAAATAAGCTCCTTGATTTCATCTGGAACTACAACCCAACTAGTGTATATAGGTGGACAATGTGTCCTCGTGACCTTCCCCACAAATGTCGAAAACTTTGTCTCACCAATGAACTGCCCATCTTCATTAAATTCGGCTAAGCGACGTTCATCTACACAAAAAATATATTATTAGGTAACAATTAATAACAAATATTAAGCAAATGAATGTAATAAACTCACCACTTTGTCCAGACCCACTAGGTTCAGACCCACTAGGTTGAGACCCACTAGGTTCAGACCCACTTGATTGCTCTTGGCTCATTTCTGCAATTTTTTATAACAAAACTAATATAAAATGGGAACGAACTTATAATTATCCAACAAGTAAGCAAGTACATAAAGAAATGAGATTAATAATTAAATGCTACAAAAAATGCAGAAAATCCACGTACATGAATGATAGAGGAACAAACTTATAAGTTCCCATTGTGAGCAAGCAAGTACATAAAGAAACACAAAGAACATTCAGTAAATAATCTTATTCCATTGATAATTCATGTCAAAGATGTTTACATTCAAAATAAGCAAGCAAGTACATGCTAAATACATTCATTTTCATCATCTTCAACTATATCAGCGACTAATGCAGATGTTAAACTATCTGCTTTCATTCTTGCTTCAAACACTAAGGGATCTTCATAAGCATCCACATCTCGATGTAATCTCTTTGGAGCATCTAAGACAACATACCAATTATCCCTAGTGTGATCCTTGCAATAAAAGACCTGAGTGGCTTGAGATGCAAGAATAAACGGCTCATCATCTTCCTTTAAATTTCTTCTGAACCTCCCCAGGTTAGCAAAGATCAAGTTTGTTTCTGGATCAACATAACATCCATTTGATTTATCTTCTATACGCACCCAATCACAAAAGAATACTACTTCTTTGAAATCATAGTAATTCAATTCAAGAATTTGTTTGATGATGCCATAATAAGTGACTTCTTCTTCCACAAGGTTCTTATCTTTGGCACTTGCCCTGAAACTAGTAACAGCCTTTATGGAGACTCCACTATTCTGTGTCGTCATGCTCATTTCTCATTCCACTGTACAAAAAACATATCCATTTACCGCATATGCACTATATGACAAGGCATTTAAGTCTGGACCATCAGCAAGCCTCTTCAGGGTAGATGTTTTTTCTTTTTCTAGTTGTTGTCGTAACCAAGGAATGTAATCCATCGCTTTTTTTGTTTGTTGATTGCCTCTTCGACTTTTATCACTAGACATGTGTGATTGAAGGTATGTTTGATACTTCCTGTGAATGCAAATAATAGATCTTTAAATTAAGTATTAAAGTGTGTTAAAATCAAAATAATAATTGTAAAGATATAAATATCAAATTTTGCTTACTTCTCCCACTCAGCATTTTCAGGGCATTGTTGTAGAACCCATCTGCGTGCTTGCTGGTAAAGCAAATGTGAGAGACGGTAGGCCTTTCCCTTTTTATCAATAGGATAGGCAAATTCAACTTCATCATCTCTCAATGCCCTTCGTCCCCGCTTATGGCTTCCTTCCCTACCATTAGGCATGTACTCCATGCAGAACCTCATTGATTCTTCCATGAGGTACTGTTCTGTAATAGAGCCCTCTGGAAAAGTTTGATTCACTACATATCGTTTGTATGTTTTCATCATCCTGTAAACGATAACATCAATCAACTATTGATACGATACCTTTAAATTAAAAAAACTATGTAATCCAAAATAATTTTAATTTACCTCTCAAAAGGATACATCCATCGATATCTAACAGGTCCGCAAACCTGTGCCTCCTCTGCCAAGTGCACAACGAGGTGTGTCATGGAAACAAAAAATGATGGCGGGAAGTATTTTTCGAACACACATAGTGTTTCAACAATGCGTTTTCTCATCTCCGAAAGCTCAATACGGACAATAACCTTGGAACATAGGATATTGAAAAATATTGACAATTGTCGAATAGCAGCACGCAATGGCTTATGTTTCTTGAATGCGTGCATCAATAACACTGGTAGTAGTTGTTGTAGAAGGATGTGATAATCATGTGACTTCAAGCCTTTAAGTTGAAAATCCTGCAAACTAACATTATGTTTCCAATTTGCACTGTATCCGATAGGAACCTTCAAATTATGCAAAGTTTTACAAATTATCTCTTTCTCCACTCGAGACAAAGAAAAAGGAGCTTTTAGAAAAGATACTTTGTCATTTTTTTCAATCGGCCATAGATTTCTTCTTATCTTCATAGCCTTAAGGTCCTTACGGGCTTCAATATCATCTTTCGTCTTACCCTTCGTGTCCATAATTGTTGCAATTAAATTCTCTGCAATATTTTTTTCCACATGCATTACATCCAAATTATGACGAATATGCAAATCCTGTACAAATGAACGAGATATGTTATTATCAATGCGATATATTCCACAAAACATTAATATTATAAAACATCTTATAAAGCACCTTCCAGTATGGTAAGTCAAACAAGATTGATCTCTTTGACCATGCAGTGCTTTCCTCGGTCGTGGACTTCTTCCTCTTCTTTCCTGCTACCTTTCCAAACTTAGTCTGAATAGCTTCCATTTTGCATAATACTTCAAACCCACTCAAACGGCGAGGATGTTTCCTAAGTTCTTCTTTCCCATTAAATTGTGATTTTTGACTCCTGAAATGATGACTTAAATCTGCTAGGAATCTTCTATGACCCATGTAGGCAAACTTTTTTCCATGTGATAGCCACACTGAGTCTGTCCCTTCACTGCAAACAGGACAACCATACTTTCCTGCGGTCCTACAACCCGAAAGATGGCCGTACGCTGGAAAATCATGTATAGCCCACAACAAAATTGCTTTCATGATGAACCTATTCTTAGTGTGAGAGTCATATGTTATGGTTCCAGTAGACCACAATTCATTCAACTCTGCGACCAATGGCTGCAAGTAGACATCAATGTCATGTCCTGGACCATTTGGGCCAGGAATCAATAGTGTTAGTATGGTAAATTCCTTACGCATGCATAAAGATGGGGGAAGATTGTAAGGAACAATCATAACAGGCCAGCAACTATAAGAGTTACTCTTGTTCCCAAAAGGATTGAATCCATCTGTTGCAAGGCCTAGCCGAACATTACGTGGTTCAGCAGCAAAGTCACTCCACCTAATATTTAATGATTTCCAACAAGAAGAATCTACCGGATGGCGCATGTGGCTATCATTTTCAACTGAATTTGCATGCCATTTCATACTCTCTGCAATCCATGGTACACTGTACATTCTTTGCAACCTCTGTGTCAATGGAAAATATCTTAGCTTCTTCCACGGTAAAGGTTTAGCCTTTGGCTTTGAGTCGTCCACCGGTTTCCATCTGCTTTCACCACACGTAGGACAACTATCCTTACTAGCATGCTCTCTCCAGTATAGTATGCAATCATTACGACATGCATGGATAATCTGGTAGTCCATACGCAAAGACTTGATCAACTTCTTCGCAGTGTAGGTACTATCCGGCAAAGTGTTCTCATCTGGTAAAATCTTTTTGATCGTTTCTAATAGCTCTGTGAAGCTATTATTAGACCACTGATGTCTAGCTTTCATGCTCAACAACTGAACAGTGAATGATAATTTTGTGTGCTCACCTCGACACGAGGGATATAGGGGTTGCATCGCATCCTCCATTAACTTCTTGAACTGAATATCCTCCTGTGAATCACCTGAAGCTTGACCGTCATCTTTATCATGAACTTCATTTAGGCATGTATCCATGTCATCGGGACTAACACGTCCAAATGTGTTATTCAACATATCTGTCATTCTTGGGTACAAATCTTCATGTTGATTGCTAGTCGACGTACTAGGAACCCCAACATTATCATGATTTATCAGAAATGGTTCTCCATGGTTGATCCACCTTGTGTACGACTTATCTATACCATCACATATTAAATGCTCTGAGATAACTTCTAGGGTTTTCTTCCCTTGCAGATTACGACATTTAACACAAGGACAACAATGCCAATCAACACCCTTACAATTCTGTTTTGCGAATGATAGGAATGATGCAACACCTTCAAGGTATTCAAAAGACATCCTCGGTGCTGTCATCCACTCCTTACTTGGGGGGGTCGAAGAAGACATCTTCTAGTTAGCTGGGTAAAAATTCAAAATGATATAAGAAACTTGGAATCTAATGTTCACAATGATATAATTACATATATTATAATGTATTTATAGAAGTTGGCTTTTTGAAACCTTCACCTGAACCCAATCCAAAGTAAGCTTGGGTTTGGCATTTCTCAATTATTCATTTTTTTCCTCTCATTCTCTCTGATCTCATCATCATTTCTCTCGAAGAGAAAGAGGAACTCAAAAAATAAAGAAATAGAGTTGGTTTCTTGGTGGCCACCGAGTGTGTGAGGTTTGAGTTATGGAAATATTCTCATTACAGAATGGGTTGTGACAACTGTTGAAACCAAACTACTAGATCAAAGATATATCAGTTTCAGCAGTGACCCCTAAGTACTAAGTAACACCTTGTGGGGTTGTGTTCAATAAAAAAAAATCTTATTTTTTTTATAGAATAAGTCAAATAAGCTCTATTCTAAACTTGCCAAATGCTAAGTCAGAAAGGCATAAGTAGGATGATATCATTCCCCCATAATCCTTGGAGACTATGATTCTAAAAACTCATACAGTGCTCTTTCTATGATCCATGCACCATGGTTGATTGATTTCGAATAAATATCTGAACTTGAAGCGTTTGAAGAAGGGAAACCCTAGAAATATTGGGATATCAACAAAATTAACTGAAAAACACAGTACTAAGCGGCAATGATCTCAAATAGCACGATCAATAACCTGCAACTTCTTAGAATCGGCTGTTCCGGCCAGAAATTTACAGATCCATGTTTAAATATAAACAACTCATGCAAAAAAAAAAGATAGTGAAGATCAAAGACAAAAACTAATGAAACAGTATATAGATTAAAAAGGGAAAAATATATAATAGCAAAGAAACCTTCAATAAATCCAATCGAGAAGCCGGAATTTCATAAGGAGTAACCCCAAAAATTTCGTGAAAATATTTTCCTGAAATTTCAGCGGCGAGAGGAATCAAGAGAAGGAGGAGAAGAACGATACATGACACCGCGTGGAACGGAGCAGCGGCAAGTTCATGAGGAAATTCCGGTTGCCGGAGAATGCAAAGGTGGATCAGGTGAAGGCGGCAATAGAGGATGGGGTTCTTACGATTACTGTTCCAAAGGAGGAGATTAAGAAACTGGATGTGAAGTCCATTGAGATCTCTGGCTGAGTTCTGTTAAATGAATTTGGTTTACCTAGGGTTGGGTTCTTCTAGGGTTCTGATGTCAAATATAATATGATGTTCTGTTTTGTGAATTTTCTGCAGTGACTTTTAAAGATAGAACTTCTATGTTTCTTATCACATTGTGCCAAATGAATCATCATCTGGTATTGTTCAGCTTTGATGATCCATTCGCCATTTCGAATGCTTACAATCATTCATATTCGAAGATAAATCCATCCATTTGATTTTCTGCAATCATTTAGTATTAGGAGGAAATGGGAGCAACTTGATTCAAATTGGTTAGCCATGAACAATTCAGACATTTTGATTTTGTTTGGGTTGTGGGACTATGCTAGCTATACTTCTACTTCTAGCATTGAAGTCAATTAAATAATTATTAAGCACATAAGACTTATCTGGATGCAGTAAATGAACAAATTTTCCTGAAGTCTTGTAAGAAAATTAGAGATATCTTGAAACTGTATGGATGATTGAATCACAGAGAGAGAGAGAGAGAGAGAGAGAGAATAAAATTTGAATACCAATTATTAAATCTATTTCGATCTAGCCTAGCCAAATTCAATAAAAAAAACGATCATGCCTAAATAAATTTCTGCTCATCCAGAAAATTAAAAAGAGGAAGAAGATCAAACATTGAGAGCAATTTGGCCTTAAAAAAACCCTAGAAAACACAGGACTTGAAGATGAAGGTTTTAAAAATGAACTGATTTACAGTACTTAAGTATATGTATTTGAAAGATGATAAAGTTCGGCCTTTTAAGAACCCGAGCACAGATCTTAGAAGCTAAAGGATAAGCAAAGATTAATCAGCGATAATGCATAGAAAAGAAACAAAATCTTGTAATACGGAACTTTAACCTAAATTCCTCCAAGCGAACCTTATCATCTAGATCTCAACAGCCTAGAAAAATGCAATATTTTCTAATGATTCACGGCAAAAGAGAAAAAATAAACCCTAAAAAACTACTGATCTTTACAAAAACACTATAAAATTGGAACATTGGTCCTGTTTCTCCATAAAATTCTAGATGGTGATCTCAAAGATTACAACAGAACAAAGTACACTATTATCCAAGCATTAGTTCAGAATCTTTTCAAGAACCCTAAAAAACTACTGATCTTTACAAAAAAAAAACATCAAAAGATAAATACCTCAAACCCTAACCGATTATACGACCTCTTGTGCAAACCTCGGCTTTCACCACCACCACCACCACTTGATAATTACCTCTGGGGAAACCGAGAGACGGCCGGCGAGAGGGGAAACCGAGAGATGTCAAGAGAGTGACGTTGGCGAGAGGGGAAACCGAGAGACGGCCGGCGACTAGAGGCCAGAGGGACTGCGAGAGAGAGACGTCGGCGAGCGAGCAGCAGCGAGAGGGGAAACCGAGAGAGCAGAGCAGCCGAGAGAGTGAGAGAGCAGAGCAGAGCAGCCGAGAGAGAGAGAGGAAGAAACCGAGAGAGCAGAACAGCCGAGAGAGTGAGAGAGAGTAAGAAACCGAGAGAGATAGAGATAGAGTTAGGGTTAGGGTTCTCAAAGAATGACTGCCATAGGCAGTCGTTTATTGCGCCACTCGTAAGCGACTCACACAAGCCGTCGGTAATTTAACGACATCCTTAAGCCGTCGTTTTTCCCGTCATTTGGTGTCGTTTTTAACTCATTTTCACGTAGTGAAGTGCTGAACAATGACACTATTCTCAGGGTGGATGCGATATCACCGTCAGGCCTCAATCATCTAGTACAAGAGAATAAGACTATGGAGGCCTCGATTCCCTCCAATAGCCCACAAGGAAATGGGGGCAAGATACATCCTCAGCATTCCCTCCTAACTTCAGCCTAGAAAGTAATCCATACTTTGCTGAAATAGGAGATGAGGGGAACACACACTCCCATTCCCATGAGGAATGCGATCCGTACCTTTACCCCCTGACAAAGTAATAGGGTACATGGTGATATGGTTCCACCGAATCCCTATGAAGACGAGGCTAAACCGGTAACCGTCTTTTCCTCTTAATGGAGTATGACTCATTCGAGCTTCTGATCAGCATCAGCTCGCAACGCCATTGATTCAAGACCTTTCTTGAAGAATAAGATATCATAATGGCGTTAGAATACATTTAGTAATTTGATTTTACTGAAATCTTACCAAGGACAAATTTGGTCCTGACGGAGTAAACCGCCTTTGAGCTTTCCATTTGATTTCTAAAAGCTTATCAGGTAGTCAAAATCTACTCCTTTGACTACATCGTCTGTTGAATACTCAGCTACTTCAGACTGTGAAGGCATAATGAGTTAACCAGTATGCTCGAAGTCCAAATCTTATTCTCGAACATAGCACACTTTAACGTATCTGAACCTTTCGAATCCTTTGGGCTTTTATCAAGATCAAAAGCTTATATGAAATATCTGTAAAATATTACTCAGGCCGAGAAAGGTGTCAGTAATTAATACCCGAAGGATTGTTATGCCTTCAACAACGTTAAGCCGTAAAGATAGTGTGAATGAACATCTGATACACTATTGGTTCAAAATATGTATTCATAACAAAATACTTTAAGACAATAGAACCTTTTTCCAATCATCATAATCTTTATTCACGTGGCTTCTGACTAGTTCAGGTTCTGATCTGACTAATAAATTACTTCCACGTGTCATCTTATCATTTTCCATCATCAACATTTAGCCCCCTGCCTGCAAAGGCGGCAAAATCCATCATCTTTATGAGACGTCTGTGCATGCAATCAAAATACTTCTTATCATATCAGAACATATATCTGAATGTATTAAATGTATCAGAATATCAAAATGTATCAGACATGTATTAATTATCTTTTGAACATATTGAATACATCGGAGTATCGAAATGTATCAGTTATGTAAGAGCATCGGAGTGTATCAGTTATATCATAGTATCAAAATGTACTAGAACATATTGAATATGTCAAAATATCATAATGTATTTTACGACATATCTGAATATCAGGATGTATTAGAAACATAACAATGTATCAGAGTATATCAAAATATGTCAAAGTATTTCCAAATACATCAGAATATATTATTGTATCAGAAGATATCAGAACCTGCTAAAACAGAACATTAAAATATTACAATGTATCAGATTTATACCAACGTATCAGAATATGTCAGAACATATTCGAAATATATCAAGATATCAAAATGTACTAGAATGTATCAAATTTGTCTAAAACATATCAAAGTGTATCGGGATATCGGAATCATAGCTTGTCAATACATGACGTTTTCAGTCAGATGACTTCAAAACACATCAGAATACGCGTTAGAATGTATTAATAATATATCAGGAGATAAAATGTATTAAAAATATATCAGGATATCAAAATATGTTAGAATGTATCCAAAGTATTTCTGTTGGATAGCTCCAATTTAGAAGGTATCAAAATATCTTTGATTCTCAGAGTATCATTTATTCTCTAATGACTTGTCAATCCATCACTATTTAATCAAATCAATTCATCAATTTTTTTACTCAAAACGATAGTTAAAATAGCTTACCATCTGTTAGATGTAATCCTTTACATTTATTGCATCTGGACATCAATCTTTTGATTACTATTTACAAACCAATAGTGAGAGGGGAAGGAATCTTTGCAGACATAAACAATGTCCATATCATCCAAGTAATAGTGAAATTTACTCAGACTAAAAGTAATAGAGGTTTTAACCAATATCAAGTACAACACATTTTAGAACTATCAAGCTAATAAGAGCTCAAAGCATTTAGATAAAACTTCTTTGAAACCATCAAGCTAGTAGAAGTTTGAAATATTATAAGATAAAACGTCTTTGAAACCTTCAAGCTAATAACATGTGACAATCAAATGCCACTAATCAAACAATCATTTTAAAAGTCCAAGAGACTCACCATTGACCATTAAGAACGTTGTATAAGTTTGTGTGAGTAATGATGATAGCACAACAATATATAAACTCCTCTTTCGTTACACTATAATTTTGGTAGTTGAAACAGTTAGCAAACAAGGAAGAATAATAAGGATCTTTAACCAAAATACTCGAGAAAAGAGAATTTTTTTAAAACATGAATATATCTTTATCCCTCCACATTGTGTCTTGATAACCAATGTGTGACCTAATATATGAAAATGCCTTTGGCGCTGACCACCTTCATGAACATATGATTATGAGATCATTTCAAAATATGCATCAGCTATTAAACAACTATCACCATACAGAAGATATAATAAGTCTTTCTTTTGGAGAAGCAATTGGAATGTATATTAATGAGAAGAAAAGATATAATGAATATTTTCATAAAAGAACTTTACTGTTTTGTTTCATTACTCAAAGATCAAATAATGGCACGGAAGACAAAAATAATCGTCTCAAAGCCTTCAATGAGCGAAGCAACAATTTTTAAGGACAAAACTTGTCGATGATAACTCCTCAAAGCTAATAACAATCAATTAATCACACCATGTCAGTCAACAAAATCAAAATGATTGCAGCCATGTCATTTTGGCTAGATTATCATAATGTTGTATTATCATGTCAATCATTTGGCAAGCCGTCTTGGGAGCCATTGATTAATTGTCACCAAGGTTCACTTTTAGTAAATTTAGAAAAACTAAAACATGTTATCAATAGATGTAAACTAAGGATTTTTAGAATAGTTCGAAGAATCAAAGTATTTGAAAGGATAAATTTTACCATCACATAAGTATTCAACTTATTATCATCGTCATTCATTTAAATCAGGTGTATTTTCTTACTCTTTTAACATGTTTGAATGCAAATGGAGGTTGATCCTCCTTCAACAACTGAGTCTGAATCCTTTACAACACAAGCTTTAGTAACTGATCCAGCAAAAACATTAGTTGATCAAATATAAATGACAATTCTGACGCCTTTAACTAAAAATTTGTCATCTAAAACTTCTTTCTAGGGTAAGCTAACAGGATTCTTCATTCATCATATCTAATTCTTATTTCATCATCAGATCTAATTATTGAAATCAACAAAAACAACAACTTGAACAATTTTCAAAGGAGTTTTAATACCCGAAACATCATTTTTAAGAAGGTCTTTGAAATCTTTCCTTAAAATTAGCTTAGTAAGTATCCAAGTTAATAACTTATTATCTATGCATTTTAAATGATAGTAATGGATAAATCAATTAATTGCTGGACACAAGAGAAGGGGCGTCGGGGCCGGAAAGCTTCTAGTAGAGGCCGAGGTAAGGGTGCTAATTGAAAACCGTGCAGCAGAAGAGAAGAAAAGCACTGGGCGTGGGCGGGGCTGTCCTCCTGCCGAGGAGAAGAAGAGCTCTCAGAGTGTAAAAGCAGGGAAGAGAGGGAGGCCCAATAAGTAATGAGGTATCAATTCAGAATTTTGTTTCTTTTTCTAAAGAGAAGAGTACTATGTATTTTATTTTATTTTTCAATCCTTGTAATTTGTGGGGCTTAATATCGACAATATTCTTGAACGCTTGCGGATTGATTGAGTGAAAGCCAAGCTTTGTATCTGTTGTTTTGTTATCTAGTTGTTACTTGATTGATTTGGTCTCTCTAAAAATAAGTCTTACATGTTGGATTTTCGGACTTTGGACATTTTCTTGTTATGTTATTTTAGAGAGAGAGAGAGAGAGAAGTGACTTTTGGGGTTGGAATTTGGAAGAGTATTATTAAGTCTTATTATGAAACGGAGCTCCCAAATTTTCAGGGAGTTTCGTAAATATTGAAATCATGCAAGGATATTTCCGTCTATACAATTATGCATATACCCATTGTTTGGGAGCTCCCGAGAAATCCAGAGCTCCCGTTCATAGCTAAACTCTTCTTAAAAAGTAAGAATCTAGTGATGTATGGTACGAGTTGGGTGGTGGGTACCGGAGACAAGATTAACATTTGGATGGAAATGAAATCCATTTAGGGTCCGGTACTATGCAAGTTTTGTCATTTGACAATGCTGATTTTCTTTTGAGAATTAGATGTATTGTGTTTTTCATCTATCGGATTTAAGTCTCATAAAAAATGATTAGACTTGAAATCTCATGATAATAAGAATTACATAAATGCTAGTCCCAGTCGCAGTCTATCAAAGATGCAAGGTGGTGTTAACAAGTGTCAAACCATCTCCCTGATATAGGGTAGCAACACCATGTGTTGACGTAAGGTGGTGGTAACAAGTGTCAAACCATCTGGTGTTGCACCCACCTTTGCGTCTGGAAATGTTTTGATGAAGTGCATCTTGGGCTAGCATCCTAAGAATTAATTTTGTTAGAAACCATGACTCAAATTTCCTAACAATTACAGTAGACCCTCTTGTAATTAATAACCTTGGTGGAAAGAAATTATATTAATTATAAGAGAATATTATATATAAGAATCACTATATTATTCCATAAATAAAATAAAAAAATTTCTTTTGAATGTAATGTATTTTCCATATAAGTTTCATGTAGATACAAATGTATAAGGTTAGCATTCCAAAAAAAAAACAAAAGATTTTTTGCTAACCCATTGAACAAACAAATGACAATTGAACCTATCAAAAATACAAAGCTAGATTTGTTCCTTTTTCTTTTAAATGTAAATCTTTTTTATTTTCTATTTTTTTTGGATGAAATCTCTCTCCCCTTCGTTTCCCCTCTTTTACTCTCTTTTCGTTGTTTTTCCAGTTTCGTAAAATTAACCCCCTTTACAAAGAAAAAAAGAAACATCTTTTATTTTGGGAAAAGACAAAAAAATTTTAAAACTCTACTTTTCATGGGATTCTCTCTTTAACTTTTGTAATTTTGTTAATTATTTTGAAGTCCTCATACAATGATTTTTTTAGTTTTTTCATTCTAAATATCTAAACTTTATCCTATATATGCTCATTTATTATACATAGCCAAACTATCTCAAATAATTTTATCCCTTTCTCTTCTAATACCTAAACATCATAAAGTGTTTATAAGAATCATATAACTATGTATTAATATAGTATAAAAACCTCTCTTATAATCAACAATATACTAAAACTTTCTTAAAAAATTATTAAATAGCAAGTATAAGAAACTATTAATTATACACTATAGAACCAAGTTGGTTCCTTACAAATTTATTAATTATTAGAGATTATTAAGTTTTGTACTTGAGAAAATGTAAAGTGCCAAGCCTTATAAGACTCAACAAAAGAGGGGACCCAAATAGATCCGGATTTGCTTCGGAGATTAAAACCTGTCCCATGCGGCCATGCCCTTTAGATAAGGTAGATGACCAACGATGTTGGAAACAGGACCTTCTAAATTTAATGTTTTCAAGAGAGATGGTAAGGCTATCTCGGGTCGGGTATCCCTATTCTCTATGGCAAGGTTGACTGTAAAGTATAGAGTAGTTTGGAAATGGGATACTAAGGGCGATTTTAAAGTTTGCACTGCTCCCATTTTAACTCTTTGGAAGAGTGGGTGGGTGAGGACGGGGGGCGGAGCCCGGAATTTTTCATTGGGGGGGGGGGGGGGGGGGGGGGGGGCAATAATACATGTATTTAAAAAAAAAATGATTTGAGAGTATGGAATTTGGGGGTTCGGGGCGTAACCCTGGAGAAAAAAAATTTTGGGATAGTTTTTTTAATTTTGAGATTTTTTTTCCTGTAATGCCTTTGAGGTCGTCACGTGTCCCTATTAATACCCCTTAATTGTGGTTAAGATTCACCCACCTATCCTTGGTTTTAAAAAAATATATCAAATTTCTTTTTGAACCCTAATTTAAAATTCACTAACTCCTAAGGTTAAAATTATTTAAATATATTTCTAAAAATCAAGGATAAGCAGGTGAACCCTGAGATTGGGTGACTTTTGCTTTGTTGCATGTTGGGGTGTGTGTGTGAGTTTGTGTTTGTGTTATATATACCAAAAAAAAAACCATCATGGGCTCTGCCCTTTAGTCCCACATCGGTGGGTTAGGTGTGTGTTGTGAACCTTTTAATGCCCCATATAACCCTCTTTTTTTAGGATTGTGTGGGTGCTCTGTTCTTTGTTGCATGTTGGGGTGTGTGTGTGAGTTTGTGTTTGTGTTTGTGTTTGTGTTATATATACCAAAAAAAACCAGCATGGGCTCTATCCTTTAGTCCCACATTGGTGGGGGTTAGGTGTGTGTTGTGAACCCTTTAATGCCCCATACAGCTCTCTTTTTTGAGGGTTATGTGGGTGCTCTGTGCTTTGTTGCATGTTGGGGTGTGTGTGTGAGTTGTGTGTGTGAGTTTGTGTTTGTGTTATATATACCAAAAAAAAAAAACCAGCATGGGCTCTGCCCTTTAGTCTCACATCGGTGAGTTAGGTGTGTGTTGTGAACCCTTTAATGCCTCATACAGCCCTCTTTTTTTAGGGTTGTGTGGGTACTCTATGCTTTGTTGCATGTTGGGGTGTGTGTGTGAGTTAGTGTTAGTGTTATATATACCAAAAAAAACCAGCATGGGCTCTGCCCCTTAGTCCCACATCGGTGGGTTAGGTGTGTGTTGTGAACCCTTTAATGCCCCATACAGCCCTCTTTTTTGAGGGTTGTGTGGGTGCTCTGTGCTTTGTTGCATGTTGGGGTGTGTGTGTGAGTTGTGTATGTGAGTTTGTGTTTGTGTTATATATACCAAAAAAAAAACCAGCATAGGCTCTACCCTTTAGTCCAACATCGGTGGGTTAGGTGTGTGTTGTGAACCCTTTAATGCCCCATGCAGCCCTCTTTTTTTAGGGTTGTGTGAGTACTCTTTAATTTGTTGTATGTTGGGGTGTGTGTGTGAGTTTGTGTTTGTGTTATATATACCAAAAGAAACCAGCATGGGCTCTGCCCTTTAGTCCTACATCGGTGGGTTAGGTATGTGTTGTGAACCCTTTAATGCCCCATACCGCCCTCTTTTTTGAGGGTTGTGTGAGTACTTAGTGCTTTGTTGCATGTTGGGGTGTGTGTGTGAGTTGTGTGCGTGAGTTTGCGTTTGTACACCAAAAAAAAAAACAGGCGTGTCAATAGGGACATGTGGCAACCTCAAGGGCATAAGGGGACTTCATTGGGGGGCCCACTATATATATGACAAAAAAAAATTGGCTATTCATACTAGTGGCTATAAGGATTTGCAAAAAATTTGGGGGGGCCGCCCCCGGCTCCGCTCCTGGGTGAGGTCGTGGTTTAAATTTGTGCTCCTTTGGGCGGTGCTACTTTAGCAAGTAGAGGTAAATCCCCATTACGGGTCGAATTCGGGCCCAAAATCCTCTTGCAAACTTGTCATGCCCGACCGGGCATATTCAGAAATCACAAAAATTAAGGCCCAACCTGACCCATTGACAAGTATTGGTACCACAGTGAGTTTGGAAATCTTTGTTAAAAGCAAATGCATGCGATAAATGCGCTGCTTTGTGGGCTTGGCCCACTTAAAAAAGAAAAAGAAATGTTTTGTGTGTTCGCACGAAAAGAAAAAGGCTTGCCAATGTATATAAGGATTCCATGCTCAAGGACCTCAAGTCTTGTGATTGAGTACTCTCGTTCAAAAGAAGAGATTCCATGTTGTAGGGCCCATTTCTTGTACGATAAAAGATTCAATACTTTGAAAGGTAAAATAACTAATATTTGTTAGATATTCCCAACTTGAGCTAATAGGAAAAGTATCCTCCGCCATTGATGCTGATGGTGACAAGTGTCACTGTCATTTCGTCTAGTAGACCATGACTCGTGATTTTATAAACTTTGTACTTCGGAACTTGTCTGTAACTACAATTTGTAGTTGAGGTTAGTTTTGGTACAAAATTTTGATTAGTTATAAGCCAGTATGACTCCACTAACAGCGAGGATGTTTCATTCTTAAAACGTATAAAATACTTCTTAAAACGTATGAAATGCTTAGGAGCCGTTTGGATACACTTCTGTTTTTCTATTTTTAAAAATTGGAAACAGTTTTTTGTTTTCAAATTTTTTTAAAGCAGAAATCAAGTTTGGCATTATTAATTATTACTTGTTAAAAAAAAAAAAAGTAAAACTCGTTTGATAAATACGATAAACATAATAATGAGTAAACAATTCAAATTCATGGTGATGTTGGTGGAGGTTAGTGGCGGAGGGTGATAAGTGGTGGTGGTGGTGGCGGAGATGGGTGTAGTCTTGTGGGTGACAGGGGCGCCACCCCCCCCGGCCCAAAATAAAAATTTGAAATCCCTTCTTGTTTTGTTATGAAATAGTGGGCCCTCAACAATTTTTTTAAAATTTTACTACACTTAGCCCTCCAATTTTTTTTTGTTTCATATATATAGTGCCCCTCCTCCCAAAATTTTTTTTGTCATATATAGTGGGCCCTCCAATTGAGTCCGGTTACGCCCTTAGGCCACCACATGTCTCTATTGACACCCCTTACACCCTTTAACTATGGTTAAAATTCATCCACTCTTAGGGTTCACCTACTAATCCTTGGGTTTTAGGAAAAAATATTAAATTTTGTTTAACCTTAGGAGTTAGTGAAATTTAACTAGGGTTTAAAAAAAATTAATATTTTTTTTAAAAAAACCAAGGATTGGTGGGGTGAATCTTAACCACAATTAAGGGGTATCAATAGTGACAGGCGACCTCAATGACATTACCGGGAAAAAAATTTCTCAAAATAAAAAAATTAACCCAAATTTTTTTTTTTCAGGGATTGCGCCCCGAACCCGGGTTCCATACCCTTAAATCCATTAAATTTTTTACACGTGTATTTTGGCCCCCCAATGAAAATTTTCTGGCTGTACCCCTAGTTGGTGGCGTCATGGTGGTATTGGGTGGATGAGTGGTGGTGGTATTGGGTGAGTTGCTTTGGTGGTAGATGGTAGTGGTAGTAGTAGTGTAGCAGTCCATGTTTTCTATTTTTGTTTCCAAAAACAGTGGTAACAAAATTAATGTTACCATGATTTTCAAAAATTTTGTTTCTAATTTTTAAAAATAGAAAAATGTTTACTAAATATGTTTTGTGTAAAAAAAATTCAATTTCTTATTTTTAAGAACAGAATACGGAAGTGCAACCAAATGGGGCCTTAGTTTCTTACTTTGAGGATAGGTGAACAAGGTAAGTCTCTTATACATGTCTCTAGCAAATTCAATCTCTTGATAATTATAGTCTATAAATTGTTGCCTTAAAGATTAATAAAGTTTCACGTTGTTTCAAATTGATCAAGTGTTGTTACTAGTTGGTTGCCTTACTCTGTGCCTTTAGTGACTTAGTGTGCTTCTCACTTATTTTGAAAAGAAAGTGGGTGAAAGAGAAGAAAAGAAAATCACAAGAGGAAGAAAGTTTTTGAGTTTTTGGGCAGTTGTTACTGTTGACAAAGTACAAAAAAAAAAAAAACTCACTTGTCTTTTATTTTCCCTCACTTTCTTACCAAACAAACACACCTTTAGGAATCACTCTTTGATGAGTGTATTGTGATTGACTAACTCTCATGTGTAGACGACTGTCGCACTTGGATCGTGACACAAGGGACAACCGTTTGTATTAAGAAATCTGCCTTTTATTTATTTATTAATAAGCCTGAAGAATGGGCCCATAAGAATATCGAGGAGAGTTTTGGTAGGAGTCTAGGCATTAGTGCTGTTTTGTGAATGAGCTAAGAAGCCAGACACCTCTTATTTGGACGTAAACTAATGCGCTTACATACAGGGGCTGAGCTAGGACTTTTTCATTGGAGGGGCCAAAATACATGTATAAAAAAAAAATTGATTTGAGGGTATGGAATTTGAGGGTTCGGGGGCGTAGGCCCCGAGAAAAAAATTTTGGGGTAGTTTTTTTATTTTGAGAATTTGTTTTTCCTGGTAATGCCTTTGAGACCGCCACGTGTCCCTATTAATACCCCCTCACCCACCTATCCTTGGTTTTTAAAAAAAATATCAAATTTCTTTTCGAACTCTAGTTTAAAATTCACTGAACTCCTAACGTTGAAATTATTTAAATATTTTTTTCTAAAAACCAAGGATAAGTAGGTGAACCTTGAGATTGTGTGAATTTTAACCATAGTTAAGGGGTGTCAATAGGGACATGTGGCAATCTCAAGGGCATAAGGGGACTCCATTGGAGGGCCCACTATATATATGACAAAAAAAAATTTGGGGGGCCACTATATCATATAGGACAAAAAAATTGGGGGGCCAAATATACTATAAAAAATAAATTAATTGAAGGGCCCACTATTCATACTAAACTAATAAGGATTTACAAAAAATTTGGGGGGGCCATGGCCGCCACCCCCACCCCCCTGGCTCCTCCCCTGCTTACATACACACGACTTATGAATGAGTGGAACGCTTAGCATTCTTCTGTGAATGATGGGCCACCTGGTGATATTCCTTTCTTCTTCTTCTTCTTCTTCTTCTTCTTCTTATTCTTCTTCTTCTTATTCTTATTCTTCTTTTTCTTTTTCTTTGAGAAAAAAATATTCCTTTTTTTTCCTTTAAATTTTTTTTTTAATTCTTTTCTTTGAATTTAAATATGATTGGAGCTCCTAAATAGATATTCGAATTCAAAACCAATGCCATTTTCTTTAATTTATAACTATTGGATAGTTGAGTGGCCTTTTGGTACAAATTGCCTAATAATTAGGGAAATGCCTTACAGAGTCCGTCTTCTGTGTATAGAATTTCACAATGATTTTTTTTTGTGTGGTTAACGCCAATTTCCTCTTATTGCATTCTTTCTTCTTCTATGCAAAAGACAAGAATTTTGAGTCAAGCAATGCTCTTTGTAACCCAAAGCTACAAAAGACCTAATCTGCGACACAGTAGGAGAATTGTCCAAAAAAAAACGTTAAATGTACTTGTTATTATTTAGTACATTATATTTGGCATCTTTTGATATGTCGGCAGTTTGTTGGTGTCTTGTTGTAGTCTCGATTACAAAATCATTGATGTCAAGCTTTACTCTTAATAGGGATCAAATCCATGTTTGGAACAAACCGCTATCTAATCCAAGTTAAGGACATTTTATAAATAAAATAAAATTTTGTCTTAATTACTAAAAGAGATTAATTATGGACAGGAGCTCCTGTTGCATAGATAAGCATAGCAACCCAAAATCTGCCTTATTGCAGGGGTAGTTTAGAGATTACAATTATAAAAGAAGGGAAGTTTTGCCAACTAAAATTATTTTCTATAATTTTCAAAATACCTCTTGTCAAGGTAGTTTTTGGGTTGCTCTTGTTATCTTTTCAACTAAAATACCACTGCACATTGTATAAGACGGTTGGCTCTCATGGGTTCCACAAGAAATTCTTATGGAACACGCCACAAGAGATCCAATAAAGTCGATGTTTACTGGAAAAAAAGAAAAAACAAACAACGAGAATAAAGAAAGGTCTAATTTGTTTTAAGAAGAAAGAAGTAGAAGAAGACAAAGAGGATCCCAAGATGGCCGAGTCTGCAGTTTCGTTTGTTGTAGAACGGTTTGGTGATCTGCTCATTCATGAAGCATTTTTCTTACATGGGGTTAGCGGACAAGTTACAAGGATGCAAACTGAAATGAAGCGGATGCTGTGTTTCTTAAAAGATGCGGATGCAATGCAAGAAAGAAATGAGCGTGATCGAAATTGGGTTGCGGAAATCAGAGATGCTACTTATGATGCGGAGGATGTTATCGACACCTTCATCCTCAAAGTTGCTTCCAGGAGGAGAGGGGGTTTCAAGGGTGTCCTCAAGAGATATGTCTGCATCTTCAATGAGTGGATAGATCTCCACAAGGTTGGGACGAAGATGGAAGCGATCCAAGCAAACATCCGTGACATCACTAACAGTCTACCAACTTACGGCATAACAAGTATAAACGAAGGAGAGGGAACGGAAAGTCAAAAAGAACCAAGGCAATCCTATCCTCACGTTAAGGAAGAGGATGTTATCGGCTTGGAGGAAGATATAGAGGCATTTGTTTCAGAATTGATCAAGGAAGAGATACGGTGTCGCGTTGTTTCTATTGTGGGTATGGGGGGTTTGGGAAAGACTACTTTGGCCAAGAAAGTTTACAGTCATGATGTTATTACGCGTCATTTTGATTGTACTGCTTGGGCTTTCATATCTCAACAATGTCGAACCAGAGATGTTATACACGGAATTTTAAAAAGATTTGTCAACCCGGACGAGAGGGAAATCATTGATAAAATGAAAGAGGAGGAGTTGGTAGAAAAGCTTTACAAATTCCTAGAGGAGAAACGATATCTGGTGGTGCTTGATGACATATGGAGCACCAACACTTGGGACAGACTAAGACCTGCCTTTCCCAATGGAAAAGCAGGAAGCAAAGTTTTGCTCACTACCCGCAACAAAGAAGTAGCTGTACATGCGGATCCTTGGAATGCTCCCCATGAACCCCGGTACTTGACAGAAGAAGAGAGTTGGGTGCTGCTTTGTAACAAAGCATTCCCCAAAAATCTTAGTACAGGTTGCCCGCCAGGTTTCGAAAAGTTTAGAAGGGAGATCGTGGAAAAGTGTGGTGGCCTGCCTCTAGCGGTGGTTGTAGTCGGAGGCCTATTAGCGACGAAGATGTCGCTGAATCAGTGGGAGAAGGTGCTTAGCAACATCAGTACACACTTGGATAGAGGTGAACAACGAGTCTTGGGGTTATTAGCTTTAAGCTACAACGATTTGCCTTACCACTTGAAACCATGTTTCCTCTATCTGGGAATGTTCCCGGAAGACTTTGCCATCCCTGTAGGGAGATTGATCAGGTTATGGATCGCTGAAGGTTTCATACCCCAACCACGACAAGGAGCGGGAGGAGAAACAATGGAGGATGTCGCAGAGCAATACCTAGTAGAGCTGATACACCGGTGTATGGTTCAGATCGGAGAAAGGGGCTCAACGAGGGAAATTAAAACATGCCACGTACATGATCTTATGCGAGACCTATGCTTGTTAAAGGCAAGGGAGGAGAACTTCCTCGAAATTTGTAATCAGGGAAACATGGAGGTGGGTGATGATGATTCTGTTGTTGTTATACCTTCATTAGAAACAGCCAAATCACGGCGATATGTCATCCATTTTGGGGAACAGACATACGACACTTACTTGTTTGAACGCGGAGCTCTAAACCTACGTTCTCTTTTATTATTTGTGCCACCAAGGTTGACGATACGACTGAGAAAGAAGCAACTGAAAAATATGTATAAGGACTTTAAATTACTTAGGGTCCTACATATTGGGAGTGTCATAGTGCAAGGAGGATTACCTAGAGAAATAGGAAACTTAATTCACCTGAGGTACTTGAGGTTAGAATGCATTGGATTGATGAAGCTTCCACCATCTATAGGCAAATTACGGAGCCTACAAACCCTAGATTTACAGCATGTCCAACCCATGGTTGAAACGGTACCAGACGTGATATGGAAGATGGAACGATTGAGACATCTATACCTTCCCGCATCCCAAAATAATACAGACCTACGAATAGATACATTGAGAAACCTGCAAACTCTTAAGTATGCGAAAGCTGGAAGTTGGATAGAAGAAGGTCATTTGGCCAAACTAACAAATATTCAAAAATTAACCATAGAGGAGATATCAAGCTCAGAACAAGCGGAGGCAGTCTTGGAATCCATTGTCAGACCAGACCGCCTTTTGTATTTAGCCTTGATCTTCCTCCATGATCAAATGACATTTCCAAGTCTAGCAATACTTTCCCATTGTCATCATCTGTCTAAATTGTACTTATGGGGAAGGATTAGGGAGCAAGTACCCGAAGATCATTATGGATTCCTCCCACCAAGCCTCAGCACTTTAAGCTTGAAATGGTCTGAACTAGAGCAAGATTGGATGTCAACGATGGAGAATCTGCCCAACTTAAGGACCCTCTTGCTAGACGATTATTCGTACACAGGGAAGGAAATGATTTGCTCTACCAAAGGGTTTTCACAACTTGAATTTCTGTCACTTCAGGGGATGGATAAATTAGAAGAGTGGAGAGTGGAGGAAGGAGCGATGTCGAGTCTTAGGGAGTTAATGATATTTGAATGTAGGAATCTGAGGATGGTTCCAGAAGGATTGAAGTTCATCACAACCCTCCGGGAATTAAAAATCGGGCGCATGCCACATGCATTTGAAGACAGGGTTCGAGGAGGAGGAGCAGATTACTATAAAGTTGAACATATACCATCCATCATATGTTTTTCAACTCTCCCTGAAGAAGATATGTAACTCCACTACTGCTGAGGTGGTGGGGGTGGTTGTTCTCATTTCCTGATGTTGGTGATCGGTGGTAACCGGTAAGTCTTCTGAACCCTTTTCCAATTAGTAGAACTAATTCCTTTATCTTTTCTTCGTTACTTGCAGTGTCTCCTTGAGCAATAGATATTCTTGATCATGTTGTAATGAATTTCGTCGAGTAAGTTTAACTGGGCATTCCTAGAAATTAATATAATATCATTTAGGTCTGCCCATAGCAGCAGATTCATTCAAAGGAGAGTCCTTTGAATTACTCTGTAACTCATAAAAAAAAAAAAAAAAAGGCAAAGGATTAGCTCTGGTGGCTGCCCGAGCTAAGCTCTCGGGCATCCACAAACCACTAAACACCTGGCGTTTTAAAGGGGAAAGAAATCAAATGGGGAGAAGTCAAAATCAAGAGGAGACAATGAAATGACTTCTCACCTAAAATCTCGCCAGCTGCCCAATGGTTTGTGGATCGGGCAGCCACCGGAGCTAATCTTTTGCCAAAACAAAATAGTAGATTTGGCTGCCAGACTCATTTCACCTATATACCTAATGCCAGACAGCTGCCAAGAAGCACAAGCCAGAAAACACAATATGTGCCCAAGCCACACCTTTGTAACTCCAAATACCCGGATTCATTATAGTCCCTCAATCTCTTTTATGCTTGCTTTAGTTCTGTGATTTCTTTGCCTAGGATAATAAAGTGAAATTTTTACCTAATGTAAATAGTTATATCCAATAAAACAAGCTGCTCGTGAACTACTCGAGCTCGGCTAATAAAACTCAAGCTCGTTTATTTAATAAACAAGTCAAGCTTGAACATGATTTCCAAGCTCATTTAATAAACGAACAAGCTTGAACACACCACTACTCGGCTCGGCTCGATATCACCCATAGCCCTAAGTACCTCCTCTCTCTCTCTCCCCTACTCATAGTTTAATTCGTTTTTTTTTTCTTTGCAGTCATTTTCCTTGTAATTTGGGGAGCTCTATATGAATGAATATATTATCTTTTTGACCCAAAAAAAACTGATACAGCCATGTCTTCAGGTATTTTGAAATTCCATCATTAAATCCACAATCTTAGCAACTGATACAACCACCTCCAGGTATTTCAAGGACCATTATACATTTTCTGTTAATATAGACTTGAGCCATTATAATTTATTTATTTATAATAGTTAAAATCATTAATATTATATATGGTTATAACTTGTCACATGTTTGATATTTTACTATTATAATAAGAGAATGAATAATAGAAGTGTTGGTTGAATTTTTTAACAAATGACAGAAAAAATCCAAATATTTTGTTATCTTATATACCAAATGAAAGTAGTTATTAAGGGTATTATAGTACTTGCACGGATCCTCAACTCTCACCCCCTATTTTCTCTCTCGCTCTCCCACTCTCTCTCTACGTTTTCAACCGCCATGGTATATCCTCCTCCTCGAATTTCTCCCTCCTCCATCAAAGCGAAGCATCTCGTCATATCAACTTTAGCGTCCAGAGTCCTCCCTTTTTCCCCTGGTAAGACTCTAAAATTATCTTGGGTTAGTTGTTAGAACTTAAAACTGTTTGAAAAGGAATTTTAATGGGAGTTGTTCCTAACGCCTAAGGTGATCACGGTCTCTGAATATCAATATTAGTTTTCTATCGTCCAAGCTCTGCCCTTTTTTTTTTCCTGGTAAGCCTCTGCAACCATCTTTGGGTGTTTGTTAGAACTCAAGTGATTTAAAAGTGGGTATCAATAGGAGTTGTTGCAGATGAAGAGAAAGATCTGCACTTTGGGTATTAATTTCTATATTGTAAATTGATAATATTGGAACTGTTTTGAATCTATGTCATGACTTTGTTGAATGATTTGTGGTAATTTTTCGAGCAGGCATATAGATTGGACTCAAGACTCTTAAAAACTATGCTGTATTTTTTCCCCAATTTAGTTTAATGGCTTTCTTCATGTTGAACTTGAGTTTTTAATATGATTTTGTGGGGATATTCAGAGAGAAGGGGAATGAGAGAGAAGGAGAGATTTAGCTTGAGAGGGGCAGGGAGTAAGATCCAAAAATTGATTTGAAAAAAAAAAAAAGTGTTCGTGGATGGGGATGGTCTTTTCTAATAATTATTTTTGGGAGGTGCTAGGCGCACCTCAAATTTTGATGAATATACACCATAAGTGAAAAAAACTATAGAAGGACGATAATACCCTTCTTTGCGTCTTCTTCCTCTTTTGCGAGTGGCAACCCCCTCATCATCTGGGAAACCGCCTGAAAATTGTTGTTTGGAGGTGGCCTGAAGTCCAAAATCATTCTAATTAATATAGTGTATAAAAGAAATAAAAGAGAAAAACTAAAATTAAAGGTACCTCTGTTAGCTTCCATTGCATGAGCCTGGAGAGCCCCACGCATACAGGAAGTGTTAACGCATGGAGGAGAACTGTTATCCTGTTTTTATTATAAGGTAATCGATACTATTTTCCTCTTCATTTTTCATAACATTTCTATTAAAAGAATCTTGTTTAAGCCGATGGACGAGCAACACCAATTGGTCGATTACTGATGGGTGAAGCAGCTTTGACAGTCTACTGCTGCTGTAAGTGGTGGGTGTCTCCCGGCATGTGGGTTATGTGAGTGTGTGACAGAGAGACCCTCCTTCCTGCATATTTCTCTATGGAACCCTCCGCCTTCTATCTTTTTTACCTTTTTCCTACTATTACTACAACTTGTAGATAGAGAGAGAGAGAGAGAGAGGGTGGTAGTGGTGGAATTGGAAAGAGAATTTAATAGAGGATGAGCTTGGGGTGAGGCAGAGGAGGGGTTACCAGGGTTTGGTGGGAGAAAACGTTCAAGAGGAAGAACAAGATTGGAGGGTATTTTTGTCTTATTATTCCCTAAATTGTGTTTTTTTTCAGTTGTGGTGTACATTCATCAATTGTTGGAGTGCGGGTAACACTACCCTTACGTTTTTTGGATAGATTTATTTGCGATATTTCTAGGGAAGTGATACTTTGTGCACCCGCATTCCACTTGGTAGAAATAGAGCACACCTACAGCCTGTCAGATGTCCCTTTTCTCTAAAAACCATAGTTAGATGGGTGAACCCTAGGGCTGAGTGAATCTTAACCACAGTTGATGAGTGTTAACTAACCTGAGGTTAATTTTTTATTTCTTCCTAAATCCAAGGTTAGATGAATAAACCTTAGGTGTGAGTGAACATTAACCACATTTAATGAGTGTTAACTAACTTGAGGTTAATATATTTTCTACAAAAATAAGGTTAGATGAATGAACCTAGGGGTGAGTGAATCTTAACCTAAGTTAATGAGAGTTAATTAATTCGAGGTTAATATATATATATATATATATATATATATTCTAAAAACTAAGGTTAGATGGATGACCCCTAGGAGTGAGTGAATATTAACCACAGTTTGTAGGTGTAAAAAGGGACGCATGACATCCCGTGTGCATTCCGCTACCCTCGGAAAGTATCATTGTCCATATTTCTCATGTATTTCAGCTCTTTCCTATGCTTAGTAGTACTTCTCTATTTAGAGAGGTTTAAATCCAATCGGATCACGCTCTCCCACTCTCTATGCTTTTTCATGAGGGTTCATGTAAAAATTCATTTTTCATGATAGTTCGTGTAAAAATTCATTTGTTTTGTCTAACATTTTACAATCACTAGGACTATGCATTCACGTGCATCGCACGTGCGTTCCACTAGTATATATATAAGCGAACTAACCTAACGAACCAATAAGTGAACTGAGAAACAAATTATCTCATCTTACCCCTAGTGAACCGGGTTCGTTATAGAGTAGCGAACCGTGAACCCGAATTTGAACCAACAAACTAGGTAACTTTGGACTGGAGCAGGGGTGGAGCCGGAATTTTCATTGGGGGGGGGGGGGGGGGGGGTCAAAATACATGTATATAAGAAAAAAATTGATTTGAGAGTATGAATTTTGGGGGTTCGGGGGTGTAGCCCCCGAGAAAAAAAATTTTGGGGTAGTTTTCTTATTTTGAGAATTTTTTTTTCCCCGGTAATACCTTTGAGGTCATCACATGTCCCTATTAATACCCCTTAATTGTGGTTAAGATTCACCCACCTATCCTTGGTTTTTAAAAAAATATCAAATTTCTTTTTGAACCCTAGTTTAAAATTCACTAACTCCTAAGGTTAAAATTATTTAAATATTTTTTCTAAAAACCAGGATAAGTAGATGAATCCTGAGATTTGGTGAATTTTAACCATAGTTAAGGGGTGCCAATAGGGACATGTGGCAACCTCAAGGGCATGAGGGGATTCCATTGGGGGGGCCACTATATATATGACAAAAAAATTTGGGGGGGGGGGGGGCACTATATTATATAGGACAAAATAAATTGGGGGTGCCAAGTATACTATAAAAAAAAATTTAATTGAGGGGCCAGTATTCATACTAGTGGCTATAAGGATTTGCAAAAAATTTGGGGGGCCATGCCCCCGCCCTCCCTAGCTCCGCCCCTGGACTGGAGCAATGTATCAATAAAGGGCCGTCACAACCATCAGTAAAGCTGATGTTCATATAACAACAATTGATTTAGTTATTTTACGGTTTTAATTAAAGTTTTTAATATTAAGATGCTGCTATGAGCACACCATTATTTACTGTATCCTATTAAAATATATAATTTACTTACTGTATCCCATTAAAATATAACAAATTCTACAAATACATCAAGAGTTTAAAAAATACATATAAAATTTCTAATTATACACCATTCAACCATAAAATATGAAATTCATTACCCTTTTGGTAGACCCAAACTCAACTGAAGGTCGAATAAATTTGTTATCCTTATACTAATTTTAAATTTAGTGACAATCATTACATCGGTATTTACTGACACCAATTTTAAGGTCCAATATTAGGGTGCTAATTTTAATTATAATTTTAATAATTATAAAGGATAATACATACACCAATCGACCAAGCCTCAGTCTAATTGTTTTGTTCCGAAAGCCCTTATCAGATATTCACAGTCCAAGGGATGCAAATGTGTAATAGGTCACTATAGGATATGACTCCTCCATAAAAGACCTTTTAGGCCTAGAAAGGGTATTGCACTTATAGGAAGGAATATGAGCAGAGCTAGGATTCTCTTGCAGGGGGCTAATAATGGGGGTTCAATGCGTAGCCCTCGATTTTTGTTAGGGTCAAGTTCATGGGTCATTGTGTCTGAATATAAATTTTTTCTCAAAAGTTGGCTCTGCCCCTCTCCTAGATTATTAATATTATAATAATAAACTAGAGGGTGGCACGTGCGATGCATGTGAGAGCGAGGGGAAGGAGTTAACCACAGTTAATAGGAGTTAAAAGGGACACGTGTTAACCCATGGATGCGATTGAACTCTCCCTGAATTTAATCGCGATTGACTGTGATTCTATTCTTTAAATAAATGGATAGATGAGCAAGGGGTAGTTTGGGAATTAAAGTAAAACATTAAATTAAAGTTTTGTTTTATATAAGGGTAGTTTAGGAATTTTGGAAAATTAAGGTTACGCCTACCTCTCCCATTATAATAGTAAAGATAAATAAAATCAAAATTTCAAGGGGATTGACCCACCCACCCTCCCCCTAACTATCATCAACAGGAGCTCCAATTAAACAGTTAATCGGAGCAACCCAGAAGTGCATTGGAAAGGGGTGTTTATGGAAAAATGGTAGTGTTAAAATATGTCCTCTTTATCTTTGTAATTACCAAACTACCACTGCCCAAGGCATCTTTTTGGGTTGTCCCATTGACTGTTCAATCGGAGCTCCTGTGGATAGTTAATCTCATCAGGAAAATGGGAGTCAATCGGGGGCAAATATGAGACAGGACTGATTGTTATTGGCTGATTAGGATATGCTGGGTGGCTCGGTTCAAACAACGTTTAATAGTTAAAAGGATAAAACTTATGAGACCTAAACTTATGAGACCCTCATAGGGCCTAGACCACCGAGACCATGCTCTAAGAGAGCAGGATTTCAGGTGGAGCCCACCATGTCTAATGGCCCCACCTGAAATCAGCCTCTCTTAGAGCATGGTCCTTAGGACAACAGAAACAAAGTCCACCTTGAGAAATGCTAGTCTTAGAGCAGGATTTCAGGTGGAGCCCACCATGTCTAATGGCCCCACCTGAAATCAGCCTCTCTTAGAGCATGGTCCTTAGGACATCAGAAACAAAGTCCACCTTGAGAAATGGTAGTGAGACCGCAAAGGGCCGAGACCATGACGAAAACCTTTTCCAGGTTGCTTTTGCAGCCGGTTAAAGCTTCTTTTATCTTGTATATTTAACAAAAAAAACCCTCATTAGTTTGTATTTTATAGAAAAAACTCATTCTCATTTAAGACAAAAGTCCCCAGATTCCATACTTCCTCACTTTCCCTAGGAATCCGACATGTCAAGTTGCTTTTCTTAGTTGCTTTTGCAACCGGTTAAAGCTTCTTTCATCATGTATATTTAACAAAAAGCCCTCATTAGTTTGTATTTTATAGAAAATATTCATTCTCATTTAACACAAAAGTCCAAATGGAAGTTCCTTTTTACAATGTTGTCAGAACCGGACCGGACCGGCCAATCGAACTGGTGGAACCAGGAACTGGCCCTCTCGAACTATTTGAGAACCGGTCAAAACTGGCCAGAACCAGTAGAACCAGTGCAGGGTTGGTTGGGAACCGGCCAAAACCGATCAAAATCGGAAAAAATTAGAAAAAAATGAAAAAGAAATGTTTTTTTGCAAAAAGTACACGATCGAACTGGTGGAACCGGGAACCACCCACTCTACCGGTTCGATGCCCTGTCCAATTATGAAAACAGTGCTTTTTAGTACTGCACGTGACCAGAGTAATGAAACAAAGTTTCATTCTCCCTAGGGCTGTCAATGGATCGAATCTGGATCCGGATCCGATTAGCTGGACTTTGGACCATAAATGTGATCCGTCAGATCGGATCAGTGGAATCCAATTATAATTGGATCAGATCAGATATAGGACAATCCAATCCGATTATAATAAAAAAAATTTAATCATTTTAAATATATTACATAGATTTTCTATGCATAAAGTATTAATTAAAAAAATTAACATTAATTAGAGTTAATTAAGGTATTATTAGATTTTTATATTAGTAAAATACAGTTTTTTTTTTAAATTAACCTTAATCAGATTTGTATTATTAAATATAAGTGCATCTCTAAACTATCTCCAATGCCTCTTATTTTTCCACACATTTAAAGAAATATAAACTTTTCTTTCAAGCTCGTTATTTTGTTATATTGTACACGTACCCTATAGTGTAAACTTATAGTTATTTATTTCACATTAATAATCATTTATCAACCTATGATTCTCATTTCACTTCTTAGGCATTATTATTTTTTCCAATAGCTTTAAAATCGTTTCTAACTTGCTTCCTAGTTTCCCGATCGTTTCTTGCTAAGCATTTTTATTTGCTTCCTCAAATGCTTCTTACTCGCTTCCCCATTAGTTTCTTTCACGCTTCCTTGGTCACTTCTTAATCGCTTCACGCTCTCATTTTCCAAAAATTTTAGGAGCCTTTCTCCCCGGTTCTCACTTTATTTCTCAATTTCCACTTGGCGACACTGGTCTAAAGATGGAAAGAATCCTCAAAAGAAGATGATTCCCTTGAGCTTGAGGAGTCTCCCAAATAAGAGAGAACCGTGAGCTGTCCTCCTCTAAGAGAGGAGCCCAAGTTGACTTCCCTAAAAAGAAGGGAGTCAAAGAGAGAGACCAAAGAGGACTCTCTCAAGCCTATAAAAGGAGGGGTTTCTCATAAGAGGGAGACACGAAGAGATACAGAGAAATACAGGAAAAAGAGGACAAAAGAAGAGAAAAACTCTCTCATCTCCTTCAAGTAGCAGCAAGCAAAAAGCAAGCAGGCGAGTCGAAGAAGAAGACTCTTCGACATGGAGAACATCAGGTGAGCCTTATACAATGGTCACCCCATTCTCTATCATTTTTTCTGAAAATATAAAGACCTCAATGAGGCACTAGTAACGCCTACGTGGGATCTGGGCAACCCCATTGAATAAATGCAAATACTTTATTCAATATTTGTTCTTCTTAATTAGAGGTTCTTCCCTAAATAAGGAAGGTAATTTAACAGTCTGGGTTTACTCAAATTGGAAGGATAGTCTCCCACAACAAACAATAAACTCCATACAACAATGGAGGAAATTTGATAAGCAAAGACAAATTGTGCGCTTACAAATTAATGGCACGCCCGGTGAGACTTTCTTCTCCTCTCATCTTTGATGAATAATTAAAAAATATAAATAAAAGAAGAACAAAAAAAGGAAAGTGAGTAATCATTTCCCCTATCTTCTCCTTGATTTTGTGATCAGGATAATTGAGACCGTCTACATCTGTCCGGCTTATGTGTTGACCATAACCCCTTACTTAGGCTAAGGTGGCAGTGGCCCCAATCATGAGGTATCAGTCTACTAGCCGAACGCTCAATGAGGGTATTGCTACCCCTCCACGGAGGAGTCATCCCGGCCAGATCCACAGATAGGGTGCATCCCGAAGGATGCACCACAGAGCAGGTGTATCCCCAAGGATGCACCACGGACAGGGTGCATCCATTAGGATGTACCACAGAGCAGATGCATCCCCAAAGGTGCATCACGGACAGGGTGCATCCCTCAGGATGCCCCACAGAGTGGCAGCACCCTAGAGGATGCGCCACAGAGCAGACATGTAGAGACCCGAATCTTTTTCATGTTTTTAGTGCATTGCATTAAGGGTATTTTAGTCTTTATAAGGTGTTAAAGTGTGTGTATTTATATCTAATTATGGTGATGTAAACTAGGCTTAATCAACTTGTAACGGATGGATGTCATAGCACATCCTAAACTTTAGGAAGCGCTAGTTTTGGCACCGTTCACGGGAAGTGAGTGATTCTTGAACCATTAGAAAGGTGTTGGAACCCTCTTCGAGGTTCATGTTTAGTGTTTTTTCTCATTTTGAGTTTAAGTCAAGTCAATAGTGATTTTGTCTAATGGAATTACAGATCAGTCAACTTTGGGGATATTTTAGTCTATAAATTAAGTGGAATTTGGAAATTCTAAAATATCAGAAATGTTCATTTTCGAAATACGAATCCAACCCAAGTTGAATCGTCAAAATCCGTTAAGCGAGTCAAAAGTTATGGCCAAAACAGTAGAGTGGGCCAAAAATCTGCAAGAACCGATCGCTCGGTCAAAATCAGCGATCGATCGGTCCAAAACCGATCGATCGGTATCTATCGACTGGTCCAAAATTTTGTATGGGGAAATTTTCTAGAGAGTGCTTTTTTGACCGATCGCCCGGTCAAGAGCACCGATCGTTCGGTTGAGAACCGATCGATCAGTCATAACCACCGATCGCTCGATCCTTCGAGCATTTTTGCTGATTTTTAGTAAGGGCTTTTTGGTCTTTTTGTTCTCAGACCTTGAGGCTATAAATAGGGGGTCCTACTCGAAATATTAAAATACTCCACCTAGTTCTAACCTAATTTGGCAAAAAGGGGAAGAAACCCTAGGGTTTTGAGAGAGGGTTGCTTGGAGAGGAAGGAGATTGGTAAAAGATTGAGAGGAAAGCTTGGAGATCGTCCTCAAAGCTTCTCCAAATCGTCTCGGGAGCGTTTTGAATCCAAGGGAAGGATTCCTAAGGTCGATATACTATCCTAATCAACTCTATTTTAATGTTGTGTGAATATTAATTTGATAGAAATGATAGAATAGAGATTAAATGCATTTTTTCCAAATTTTCTATGAAGTAAGCTAATTATTGATGGAAATGTGGATGGAAATGTGGATGGGAAATATATGGAGGATGGGAAATGTATGAAGGATGGGATTAATATGTGGATGTGAATAGTGAATTGATTGTATGGATGAATTATGGTTTGATGAATGCTTGAAAATATAGAGGAGAAATGGATTCATATTATGCGTACACAAGGTGTTTGTGAAAATGCTTGAAAGAATAAATGCTATGATACTTTTATGAAATTGTGGTAAATGGATTATAAATGATGTTAAGAATTATGATAAGAAATATATATGTGATTGCTTGTTAAGTATACTTAATTTCTTGCATGAGAATTGATAGTCGGGAAGGTAAGAACTTAGAGGAACATCTCTCAAACCGGGAATTCTCTAACTATTTGGTATGGGACATATAGTGGAGTTTCCATGGTGGGAAATCGGAATCTAAGCAATTACCGACTCGAACGTTAATTTCGACACTTAAGCACATAAGCATGTGTATGTTAAGATAAGAGTCTCACAAGTCACACATGTGGACCACAAGCATGAGCATGGCATACGTATGACATTCTGAATAAGCATGCATAAGCATGACATGGTCCGTATCCTCCAAGAACGGCATGTCAACCTGATTCTTAGACATGGTCCATATCCTCCAAGAATGGCATGTCAACCACATGATTTCTAAGGCATGGTCCGTATCCGCCAAGAACGGCATGTCTCATCCTTGTATGATCTGAATAAGTGCATAAGCATAAGCATAAGCATCTCACAAGCGCGTGGTCTCGTAAGCATAAGTACTTCATAAGTGTATGGTTTTCTAAGTCTAAGATTCTCACAAGTACACGAGTCAAGGTGATGATATGATGTATATGCGCACACGTTCTTCCGCACTCTGATTATGTTATTATGCTATTGGATATGTTTCTGACTAAGTGCAGGTATATTATTATTGTTGATTGGATTTTATATACACTGAGTACCTTTGTACTCAGCCGGATTTTGTCTTGGCAGGTATAGAGCAGGAGTACACGGCGGAGCCGTGGGTTGAGGAGACTTACCTCGAGGAAGGAGGTGAAGGTGAGCCTTCTGAGGAGGGAACCGGAGACTTGGGCGGCTACACCTCTTAGTTTACATTTCTTTTCATTGAGAGAGTTTTGTAATTTGACTTTTAGAGGATGTTGCTCAGTAGACTTTTATGGTTGTGTATCAGACTCTTTGGATTTAGTAGTTGTAATTGTTGACTATAGACTCGTGTTATTTAGTTGGTTTGGGTTATATATATCGGAAATTTTATTACTCTCATTTTTGAAGACTCGTGTAGTAGCCTCGTATGCATGGTTTTAAGCAGGTTTAAGTAATGTGGCGATTCCAAAGTCCTATTTTAGCCTTGTGGGATTTTGGGGTCGTTACAAGACACATCCCACAGGATGCGCCACGGATTTGGTACATCCAATCGGATGCCCTACGGATAGAATGCACCTCATATGGTGCATCCCGGACAGAGTGCACTCCAATCAAAGTGCACCGAGCAGAGTGTACCCAACTGGGTACACGCATTGCACGGTGGTTCTACCACTCTACGACAGGTCAGCCCAAAAGACAGACCAATGTCAAACACTGGGTCAAGCCTAACAAGCTATCCTAAATCTCAACAGTCCACAGTGGAAACGCCGCAATTGCTGTGGCCAACCTTAGGACTTGTTGGATATGAGCACCCTCAGTCCAAGTTGGCTGTTGGAACTCCCCCTTTAAAAAATTCTTCAAAGAGGGGAGATGCTGCCCAAATTTCTTCAGGGCAAAAGGACAAGGCCAAGGGCCTCAAGGACTTAATGAACAATCCTTCAATTAACCTTAAAAAATACAAAGGAATTGAGGAAGATGCCTCAAGGCATTCATCTGTGAACAAGAAACGTCCACAGACAGAGTTCACGGACCAAACTCCAAAGCATCCCACGGATGGGAATCAAAGACTATCCACGGACGGAAGATCAAGACCGTCCACGGACTGAAGATCAAAACTGTCCACGGACAGGAGATCAGCATTGTCCACGGACAGAATACCAGCACTATCCATAGACAAACCATCAAGACCGTCCACATATTGATACTCAAGACCGTCCATGGATGGATACTCAAGACCATCATTGGATAGGCCCAAGCCTAGTCCACAGACTGAAGGCCCAACTGCCCAAAACAAAGGTCCAAGTCAGTCCGAGGGTTGAAAGCATGGCCCCTTCACGGATAAAGGTCCAAGCCAGTCCATGGACATGGTCCACGGATAGGGATCCCTCAAAAGAGAAGGAGATCCCCAGACAGGCACTTTTCCATCCAAGGACAACTCCCTTTCCAAGAAGGAGAAGAGTTGGTAGCATTCAGTCAACAAAAGGAGGGCTCCCTTAGGGCAAAATTCATTGCCTGATGGCGTCATCAAGTCAAAGAAAGAAGGATCAGACTTGCAAGTGTCTTCAAGTAATGCAAGAATCACTGTGGATTTCCCGTGCCTCCATCATTCCCGAATCATGATCAAAGATCATTGCCCTAATAAAGTAAGAACTCACTGTCACCCTCTCGACTGGATAATACGAGGAAGATCGGTGTGGGTAAAGTCACTAAGGTGAACTAATCGCTCAAGAATGATAACACAGTTTTCAAAAGAATGCTGAAACCTATAGGCTATAGTAGGGGATCTAAACCTATGACCTTCAGAAGAGGGGTATGACTTGCTCACTTTAGCCATTTTTGCATTTTCTTGGGAGCAGCCTTTGATGGGGCTGTCGATTTAGGGACTGCCTTCCCTTTTCCAATAGTAGCCTTGGATCTAGCTCTAGTAGTCCGAGGGGCCGAAGGTTCCTCGATCACAATCCTCGGTCCTCAAGTGAGAGGATGTCCAGAATAAGAGTCACTCTCATTCTCCGAGTCAGATTCGGAAGAATGAACTGAAGATAGTGATGAGGAATGTGATTTGTCGGAATTCTTTCTTCATGAGGAGCCTACCATTGAGGAGAACCGAAACCCATATAGGAATGAGGGTAAACATGATGAGGAATGAGAAACTTCAAGTAATGAGAGAAAATTTCAAGAATAGAACAGTGGATTACCTCAAAATGGAGAGAAATTTTCAGAGCCCTAGCTTCGATTTGGAGTGCGTTCGAACGGTTGAGAACAAATGAGGGCAACCCGAGGATTTTATTCAAAAACCACGAATGACATTCGAACGCCCATTAAGGCCGTTCGAACAACCAAAAACGGTTGACATTCCATTCGAATGCCTGGACATGAAAATTGACTTCTCTTTTTCTTTTCTTTTAGTGACTCTCCCCCTCAATTCATGACACATAGAATCTCCCATATAAACCAAACTAATTTCAGAGAGAAATTTTAAGCCCAAATGCATATAAGATATAACAATATTTGAAACATGCAGCTCCCCCTTAATTCAAGACCATTTGAAGCCATAATTCATTTGTAAAGCACAATTAAGTCCAATTTCAAATTAGTCAAAAGCAGAAACTGCCCCACAAAACAAGTTTGCATTAGCCACAACATAATCACATATGTATGCACCAATTTTCAAGGAGCCAAAAGATTGTTCACTCAAGATTTAATATCATTAAGTTTTGACTAAATGAGGATATGTCCACCTGTACTAGTCACACGGGCAATCAATAACACACACAACAACTAAGACACATTTAGCGAAAAGTTTCACTTTGAACCATAGTGTGTGTAGTGAGGTTTTTGACTTGACTCTTTTGGAGGAATCAACCCATGGTTAAGGTTATGACATTATTTCATTTTAGGGACTCAAGGTGACTCATACACTAGAAGTTAAACCTGTTAAATCCTGAATTTAAGCATTTTTGAAGAATATATGCTAATTTTCAGCCTTGTTCATCTTTTATGCGATGTGTCTTTTCTTTTCTTTTCATGACAAACATAGCCATATTTTTGGAAATCTTTTCTTGGCATTTTCACATTTTTTCATACAATGGTGGCTTTCACACTGATTGGGTAGGTAGCCCTAGCTATTGGTAGCAGAAGCTTTCACACTAGCAACCCAAATAGATAACTATTGTCCGCATAGGTAGCCATTACATACTGTTTGCATCCAATAGTGACTTTCACACTATCCCAGAGGTAGCCCTTTCCATTGTCTCAATTTTTTCTTAAAGCAATGGCACAAGCAAATAGGATATCTAACATAACGGTCAATCCAGATTTGGTCAACCAAGAAGATCATCATGAATAATAACATTACTTTTACTTAGGAATTTAAACCCTCTTCTGGAGTAAGTCAGAGTGCATGTGCATGACACTTTAGCAACATTGTTTAACCAACTTTAATTGTGATTTAGAAGCTTTGACTATTTTTTAATTTTCCAAAAGACTTTGTAAGGTATAGTATCTTCATGAACTCAATCCTATCAATATTTTACCTTGACATTAAATAAGATTTATGAATGCAAGGAAATTAAAACATGCACAATATGATAGGAGAGTAAACCCAAGCAACATTTTTTTTTTTTTTTTGTATTTTTTCAATGTTTTTGGATTTTTCAATGTATGAAGGAAAAACAACCTATCTAAAAGAACCACAAAATCTTTTTGGAGTTGTTCTTTTAATCAAGAAAAATGAAACAAATAAGAAAGTGCAAAATTACTAATATACATCACATAGATAGCACTAGGACATAATAGGCATGAAGAAAAACCTAGTCTATCAAACAACACATAATCACTCTCCCTCACACCTAGTGGGGTTTTGGAATTTCAAGGAGGTGCGGGAGATAATGCTTCTAAGGTCATCCTTTCTCATGTAGATGGATTTTGGTTTTTGTTGACCTTTTGGTCTTTATCCATTTCATGAGAAGATGTGAAGGTGACCTTCTTCTTTATTTTCCCATTCTCTCTTCTCCTTTGGGGAGCCCTAGCCTTTCAGTCTATCTTGTTGCATTCCTCATGATAAGCATAGGAAGTGTCCATACCGAGTCTAGTTTTAGACAATTGAGCTATTTTGATCACTTCTTCGCTCTAACTTCTAGACTTTTCAGCCCAGGCTTGATTTGCCTTTGGAGATTCCCTTAAATTGAATGTTGATTCCATGAACCTTTTCGGGGATTTCTCCTAAAATCAAGACATCGAGGTCTTGTGTGACATTTCACTCCACACTGAAAGCAAGTGGGAATGAATCTAGAAGGGGGAAGGGAGCTACCTTGAGGAGCATGAACATGAGTCCTCTTTGCTTCATCAGAAGCAGAACTTTTACCACAACTAGCAGCAACAAAGTGTTGGTATAACTGAGGATGAGATGAATTCACATTTGGTTGAACATGTGTTTTTGGAATTCTCTCTTTGGGGGTTGTAAGCACAAAATTTGTCTTTGCTTATCAAATTTCTTTCATTGTTGTATGGAGTTTATTGTTTGTTGTGGGGGACTATCCTTCTAATTTGAATAAACTTAGACTGTTAAATTACCTTCCTTATTTACGAAAGAACATCCGATTAAGAAGAATAGATATTGAATAAAGTATTTGTATTTATTCAATTGGGTTGCCCAGATCCCATGTAGGCGTTACAAGTGTCTCATTGAGGTATTTGTATTTTCAGAAAAAGTGACAGAGAATGGGGTGACTATTGTATAAGGCTCACCTGATGTTCTCCATGTCGAAGAGTCTTCTTCTTCGGCTTGCTTGCTTGCTTTTTGCTTGCTGCTGCTTGAAGGAGAAGAGAGAGTTTTCTCTTCTTTTTGCCTCTTTTTCTATATTTTCCTCGTATCTCTTCGTGTGGGTTTCTCATGAGAAACCCTCCTTTTATAGGTTTGAAAGAGTCCTCTTTGGTCTCGCTCTTTGACTCTCTTCTTTGAGGGAAGTCAACTTGGGCTCTCCTCTTAGAGGAGGCCAGCTCACGGGTCTCCCTTATCTAGGAGACCCCTCAAGCTCAAGAGAATCCTCTTCTTTTGAGGACTCTTGTACTAGGTTTTCTCTTTTTGGAGGAATAACAATACCTTTCAAAAAAAAGATATGAGTATCTTATCTTCTCCTCAAAATGTGGATTTTAAATCACATCATTTCCTGAGATATAGGACATAGTCCTAATCCTATCATAATTATGGGATGCTATGTGGCATCCTATGAGATTTTGAAAAATTAGATCCTTATCTTAGGATTCCCCAAAGCTGACATACAATCATTTGTATCAAGGATTCTCTGTCCTATGACAGTCGGATACTGACTGTCAGTTGGGGACAAGCTGACCTAGATCCATGGACTATTTGGGCCACAGACTAGGTTCTTGAAAGGGGACTGGTCTTGGTCAGTCCTTGGACCAAAGGAGTGAAACCTTGGTTAGTCCATGGACCCAAGGTGTCACGACCCAAAATACCCCCTAGGAGTTTAGGGATACTTTAGGCGAGACTATCCTTAACCGGGCAAACCATCCTGTCAAATACACAAGGCAATATATATTGTAAACATAAAGTAATGCGGAAGCTTAATCATGTGCGGAAGCGTAACCCAAAAATTTCTTTTCTATACATATCATCTGTATTCCAAGTTTGTACATACATGACAAAAGTAAAGGTGGACATGCCCACCTATCGAAATACAAAAGAACCCTCATAGTCTCTTCACTCAGCAGTAGTCTAGATAGGGCCAGTGGTCTAAGTCCCTTGCCTCCTCCTGAGGCTCCACATATGGCTCCTCCTCGCCATAATCCTCCTCTATCCAAAGCCTTTGATCACATATGTCAAAGGGAGTCCGTGTACCTACCGACATAACATGTACGATTGTGCGTGGAATACTCAGCGAGCCAAAACTACTAGCTAATAGTGTTAAAATAACAAAATACCACATGCAAGTACCCTCTAAGAATAATAATCATAATATTACATACAAGTGCATGAGTAATTACGAATTACAAGTTCATGCTTGAAAACTCCGTCATGGAAAACCGTTCGTAAAACTTGTTATTTTCATGGAAAACAAATCATCTTATGCATGCTTATCAGTTCTTATGAATGCTTGTGAGTCTCGTGTTTTCTTATGAGTTCTTGTGAGCTTACGAGTTCTTATGACTTTTCTTGTGAGCTTATGAGCTTTCTTGTGAGCCTTCTTGTGAGCTTTCTTGTGAGCTTATGATCATTGGAGACATATGCAAGATCTTAGACTTGTGAGTTTCTTATGAGTTCTTGAGAAGCCTTGCGAGACTTATGATCCGTGGAGTTTATGCAAGATCTTAGACTTGATCCTTGTGAGCATGAAGTAACCGATCTTAGAATACCAACCCAAAGTTTGGCTTTGTCAAATGCTTATGCTTCTTTCTTATGAATGCCTTTGAAAAACCTCGTTCATGACTCTTGAAATACATGCTTATGCAAAAACTCGATCATGCATAATTTATCTTGCTTGGTGTGCTTGTGATCATCATTGTGTATATATGTAAAGCCTTAACAATTCATATAGGTTCATACAAGTCATAGTAGCATTGTAGTATCATTGGATAATTCTAAAACATAATATATTTCCATAAATTTCATCACAACATCAAGACTATGGCTTTTAGCCTAATTCATCACATCATTAAGACCATGTCATTTTCATCACATCATACTAAAAATCATGATTTATTTAGGGAATAATAATGATCTCACACATGTATAACCCTATTGATTCTTGTATTGCAACACCCCCAATTTATAAACCCCTATTTACTCATTTGTTCATAAGGTGGTTTAATTACCCAAAATCCCATATGTGTTATTTGCATCATAACAAGACTAACATCACCCATTAAATCATCTTTTTTGTCTTTATAGGATAACAAAGCTAGATCATAATTTTTCTTACAAATATAGTCATATTAATCCTCTTGTTGAAAAACCCCCAAATTTCATATACCCTTATTTACTCACTTGATCACAATCTAGTTGACCCTAAATCATACATTCACTATTTGCATTATAGCAAGGTTAATCTCTATTTAAATCACCCCTTTGATCATCTTTTCTATCTTTGTATAATAACAAAGTTAGGTAGTAGAATCACTAACATCACATTCAAAATCATACTTTCACTATTGCATGATAACAAAGCTAGATAATAGTTTTACTTACTATTTGTACCTTAGCAAAGCTAGGTAGTAGTTTCACTTACCTTGCAAGGATCAAATCTTAGTGTGGAAGGATGATCTAACACGAGCTTGAGCTTGGAAATGGAGATCCAAGCTCAAGGAAGAAGGTTCAAGCTTGTGGAAGCTTTGAGAAGTGATGATTCGATCTCCTCCTTGGTCTCAAACAAAATCCCCCTTTGGAAACCTAGGTTTCCTTCTTTTTCTCTCAAAAAGTCTCTCTCTAAGTGTTAGATATCTTGGACCCCCGAAAAATTTGGTATATAAGGTGTTAGGTTAGTGAAAAATATAAAAAAAAACATTTCTGGGCAATCTCGCTCGAGCGGGCTTCCATCTCGCTCGAGCGGGTTACTCCCTGGCCTCAAAAACTCGTTTTTGGTCAATCTCGGTCGAGCGGGTTTGGATCTCGGTCGAGCGGGTTTGGATCTCGCTCGAGCGAGTTTTTCTACAAAAACGCGCTTCGGTAAATCGGCCATAACTTTTGACTCGGTAGTCCGATTTTGATGGTTCAACTTGGGTTGGATTCTTCTTTTAAAGTGGAACAACTTTCATGTTTTGTATAACTCCAAATTTTGAGTTTTACTTTATCAAAAATGGATCCAAAGCTGACTGGTCTGTAAATGGGTTTCGACAGCCCAGATTTTCAACAGTCTCGACTTTGGAAATCGGACTTTTGACTCAACTCCGACTCAAAATTAAGAACAATGGTAAACATGAACCTCGAAGAGAGTTCAAATACATTTCCAAAAATTTAAAAATCGCTCGATTCCGATCAGCTATGAGCGAACTAGAGCTTTTCAAAATTGAAGGTATGCTAAGGCCTAACCCTTGTTAACACTTAAGAGTATTCTATACTCTTACTTTCTTCATTCCAAACACCTATAAACACCCAAAGCTTAAGAAAACAATATTAAGGCTTTTAATACATGCCATAAAGATCCGGGGTTCTACACAAGGGGTGAGGCTATGGGTCTTACCCATGGACCAAAAGGGTGAGACTATGAGTCTTGCCCATGGTCTAGGTTAGGTCTAGGACCAAATATCAAGATGGTTGATCCATGAGGTTTTAATCCTCACAGGTTGGACACATGTTAGCCTCTTCGAGGCTGGCACTCAAGGGTCATCCGTGAGGTTTTAATCCTTACGGGTTGGACACGTGTTAGCCTTTCGGAGGCTGGCATTCAAGTTTGATCCGTTGGGATTTATCCTCATGTATTGGATATGTAGCAGCCTCTTAGAGAGGGCACCCAAGTTTGATCCATGGGGAATTATCCTCACAGGATTGACATGTGTCAGTCTCTCGGAGACTGGCACTTAAGCTTGATCCGTGGGGATTTATCCTCATGGGATTAACATGTGTCAATCTCTCAGAGACTAGCGCTCAAGCTTGATCTGTGGGGATTTATCCTCACGGATCGGACACGTGTCAGCTTCTTAGAGACTGGCACTTAGGGTTATATCCGTGAGGTTTTGGTCCTCACAGATTGGGCGTGTCAGCCTCTCGGTGGCTGGCTATTAGGGTTAGATCCGTGAGGTTTTTTCCTCACAGGTCATCCCTTCTGCCAGGTTTGGAGGCATGATAGTCAACCATCAACATTTAGTGCTGACAACTGAAAGGAATACTTGTGCCATAAGAACGTGCGAATCCAAACCGTCTTTCGGAGAGACAGTGATCAGGTGTGTGCCATTGCACACACACCCAGGCAATGGATGGTGAGATTTCACTACCTACAAATGCCCCTCAGGATCTAGATGGTTGGAAATGATCCATCCATCTGGATCCTGACACTTGGCAGTGATAGTGAAGAGGTGTAACCACCCTCAATTTAATATTTAATGGAAACCCATGAGAGGATTTCCATAACCGAGGCACTCTCATTGATGAGATCACCTCAGCCATTAAGTCAAAACGATGGTTGAATCCCAGCCATCTATTTCTAAATGGATGGTCATGATCTGACCAAAAGGTATTCTTTATAAGGACGCCTTAGACAAATTGGGGAAGACATTTTATCTTCCTCACCCCTCTGAACTCAAAAAATCTTTCTGAATTCGGAATCTTGTTTTTAGGAAGGATTATTCTTCCTATTTTCAATTCCTTTCTCCTTTCTAGGTGAACTTTTACCCTAATCAGACACAAATGAAAGGAAAGAACCAATGTTCTTCCCATTTTTTTTTTTAACAGAGAGGGAATGATGATTTTGGACCTCACTCAAATGGATTGGAATTCCATTTTGGGCACTTTGTTGGATCTCTTTGATCCTGAGAATCTTTTGAAATGCATTTCTTGGTTTTTCCCAAGTCAGGAAGAGCTTGGAATGCCCTTTTGGGCTTCCTGCAATTGTCGGCAGGAATTCCGGTTCCATTGCCGAAATTTTTTGAGTTCTCCGATCATGGACAACCAGACTGGTGACTCACTGCCCGTGGTCTATGGCCACGGATAGCTTGCCCACAGGACTTTTGTCCATGAGCTCAAACACCTTTGTCCGTGAAATTTTGTCAACAGATACTTTTAACACCCATGGACTTTTGTCCGTGGATATTTTAGTATCCGTGAATAATTTCCACGGATAGGTTGCCTACAGAACTTTTGTTCGTGAGCCATAACTTTTATCTGTGGACTTATTCATAGATATTTTTATGTCCATTGATTTTGTCCATGGATTTTTTAAGTGTCCATGGACATTAATATATCCACGAATCCCAGCTTTAACATTTGTCTGTGGGCATTTGCAATAGGCGTTTCGTCCTTGGACCTTTGTTTCAAAGCTGACTGCACTATTTCATCTTTTGATAAATTTGGGACTTAAAGCTCTTCCCAAAAGAAATATTTATTAAAGATGATAGGGAGTTAACATCTACTCCTCACTCACAATTTCAATTAACCTTGATATATCCATTCCAAAGTTAGATTTTAATTTCATTTTCTTAGCTAATTTAAACTGTATCTACTTTCGTAGAATGGGCTTTTTATCACAGCTAGCTTCGAGAAGGTACATCCTTGATTGGTTGAAGATCAACGAAACCTAGTTTGCCTCCATGTGTTATTTGAAGACCATAGGGGGTCATATCATTGATAAGATTGGAGCTGCTGAACTATGTAACTTGGTAAAGCAAATAGCAAAGAACAACACTTTAATCTCTTCTTGCGACCTTATCATTAATTTAATGATAAGATGTCATAAGAACGAACTCGATATTTTGGAGCTTGTTAAAAGTTCAAATGTTCTTGACAGTGAGCTTGAGCATGTGTTGAGGGGAATACTCTGTATTCTATCCATCTATCTCGATGAAGTTAGCCTGGGTTGCTTGATGCTACTGAACAACCACCTCACTAATATCGAGGGGCATGCTTTTCAAGGTATTTCTTATTCAGCTTTGCAGCTTGCCGCGGCTGATAACACTGAGAGACAATTCCTAGCTCTGCTTCCAGACGTCACCTCTACTGCTATTGATAGGCTAGAATCCTCCCCTAGAGATGGATCAGGACCAAAGATGATGGTGGAAAGTCAGTTACAGGAGGATTTCTAATCTGAATAACATCCACCAATATGGCGTTCTGTCTCCGACCTTATATTCAAGGCGCTGCTTGTCAGACCTACTAGCTTGTTGGAGCTGACAACATGTCCTTAAGATACTATTTGTTTAACTCAATAGCTTGTTAGAGCTGATAATATATTCTCAAGATACTACTTGTTTAACTCGAGTGAATCCTCCAATTTATGCGGAGTTCCCTCATTTTGTTATCCATGAATAAAAGGCTTTATTTTGTTTTCTGTCTTGTACTCCTCCTTTTGGTGATATGGCCCATTCTTTGTATCTTGAAGAATTGGTGTTCTTTCAAAAGTACAGGTTGAACCTACTTCCAGGCTACCTTTGTACCCACGATAGGATCAAGCCAAACGTAGTTCCAAATAGAGGTGATTTCAGACTCGTAGTTTACGAGTAGATAGTTTCCGTTCATATCTGGGAGGGTTTGAACTGTAATTTGAGAACAAGTCTTTAACAAATGATGATCTTTTTAGCTCATATTCAGCAGCCGCCTGTCAGATTGCTCTAACTTTTGCCTAAACCAACTCTTGGAGTGTCAGTTTAGCGAGCTTTTGTTGCCCTAATTTTTGCCTAGACTGACTCTTGGAGTGTTAGTCTAGCGGGCATTTTGTTTTGACTCAATTTTGTCCAAGCCATCCTTTCGGATTTTCAACTTAGCGAGCCATATTACCCTAACTTTTGCCTAAGTCGTCCTTTCGGATTTTCAACTTAGCGGGTATTTTGGTGCCCTAATTTTACCTAGACCATCATTTTAAGATTTTGATCTAGCGGGCTTTCAGAACTTACATTGGTCGAGGGAGATATTCCGTTACCCATCCATTGCAATCAGCAGATGTGCTTCTGATGGTAAGAAGTCTCTCCTTGGAATTTTGGTTTCTTCTTGGTGCATCAGGTAACAGTTGTTCTTCATTTCACCCATATTGAGGGGTGATAACAATGATTTTGTATCCCAAGGGGATAATGTTCTTTTAGAAAAACTAGCTGAACCCAAGTTGATTTTTCTCAAGCTGCCTACGTACCCATGATAGGATCAAGCCAAACGTAGTTCAGAATGGGCATTTAGATTCATATTTTGGGAGCGAATAGGTAGTTTCCATTCTTACCTAGGAAGGTTTTGACTTCGGCCTTGTATTTAGGAGGCTTCTGAAGCTTTGATTCGCAATTTGATAGCGAATAGACAGTTTTGATTCATACCTAGGAGGGTTCTGACTTCGGCCTTGTATTTGGGGGGCTTTTGAAGCTTTGATTCATATTTTGATAGTGAATAGGCAGTTTTCGTTCATACCTAGGAGGGTTTGGAGTTCGGTCTTGTATTCTGGAGTCTTTTGAAGCACCATGAACTTTTTTAGCTCGTATTCGAGAGTCTGTCAAATCGCTCTGATTTTTGCCTATACTGACTCTTGGAGTGTTAGTCTAGCGAGCTATTTGTTGTCCTAATTTTTGCCTAGACCTTCTTCTTGAAGTTTTGGTCTAGTGGGTCTTTTATTTTGACTCAATTTTTTTGTCTAAGCCGTCCTTTCGGATTTTCAACTTAGTGAGTTATTATCGCTCTAATTTTTACCTAAGCCACCCCATAGGGTTTTCAACTTAGCGAGCATGATTTTGACTCTAATTTTTGCTTAGATCATCTTTTAACGTTTTGGTCTAGCCAGCTTTTTAAGTCTTAGGAATAATATCGCTTCAGGAATCTTGCATTGGTTGGAGGGATGGTTCGCTCTCCATCCATTGGAGTCAATAGGTACGCTCCATTGGAATATACCTTCTCGACGACGTAAGGCCCTTCCCACTTTGGTTCGAGCTTCCCCTTGGTTCGCTAGGTGACAATGATTGGAGTTATGACCATTAAGACCAAATCCCTTGTTTTAAAAGACCTTAGTCTTACTTATTTGTTGAAGGCACTAGTTAGGCTTTGTTGGTATATCTCTAAACTCTGTTGGGCTTGGAGACGATGTTCATCAAGAGTTTCAAGCTCTACAAAACGAACTTTAGCTGAGTCTTCTTTTGTGATAGACTGTTGAATTACCACCCATAGGAAGGAATTTGAATTTCTAAGTGGAGAATTGCTTCACCGCTGAAGACCAGGGAATATGGCGTGGCTTGTATCAGAGTCCGGTGAGTAGTTCTATAGGCGCAGAGGCGTTCATGCCAGTCCCGTTTGCTTTTATCCACAACTTTCTTGAGGATTTTGCACAAAGTCTTGTTGAAGGTTTCAGCGAGACCATTTACAGTTGCATAGTACTGGGTGGAATGGTCCTCTCGGATACCAAATTTGGCATACAACTTGTGTATAGGGGCGCTTCAAAAAGGTTGCCCATTATCCGTGATAATGCTTTCTGGAATCCCGAACCGATATATGATGTTAGTCCGGATGAAGTCTGCCACTGAGTACTGTTTGACCTCCTTGAGAGCGACAGTTTTGATCCTCTGTCACAGCTAGGATGTATTGATGCCCAACAGATGATGATGGAGTAAATGGACCTATGACATTCATTCCCCATGTCGCGAAGGGCCATGAACATGTTGTCATGTGAAGAGACTCGGGAGCCTGATGTATGAAATCAGCATGAAGCTGACAAACTTTGCATTTTCTTGTATAGTTGAGACAATCAGTGATCATCATAGGTCAGTAGTAGCCTAATCTTTTCAGTTGCATTTGAAGCTTGGGCCCAGTTTGGTGGGCACCGCAGATCCCGATATGAGTTTCTTCTATGGCTTGATCTATTTCACTTCCCGAGATACAACTCATTAAGATACCATCTAGGGACCGTTTATACAATGTATCTTCCAACATCACAAATTTTGTGACCCGTCGACGGACTTCAGCACGTTTGGCACGGTATCCAGGCAATCGACCATGCTGGAGATAATCAATAAAGGGTTGTCGCCAGTCTTCGTCTGTTTCTTTGATTGTCACAAACAGGGGCGGAGCCACATGGGGCCCAGGGGGGGCTGAAGCCCCCCTTGAAATTTTGGAAAAAAAACCCCTTTTGTAAAACTAGGGGTGCAGCCTGGGAAAGGGGCGGTGCCTGGGCGACGGGGGACTCTAGCCCCCCCGAAACTTCCGAAAAAAAATATATATTCTTTATAAACGGACACAAACAAATGTGCTAACCCCCGAACCCCCATTGTTAGCCCCCCCTGCAAGAGATTCCTGGCTCCGCCCCTGGTCATAGAGCAAACTGTCTCCGGGAGATCTATATCCAGAAGAGCTTTGAGAGTTCTCCTTTCCTCCACTGTGATAGTCAGCATCCTGTCTATTGGTAGAGTTAGAAATGCCGCAAGGCTGGCCAAAGCATCGGCTTGAATGTTGAGTCCTCTCTGGACATGGAAGAGGCTACTTCTTGGAATTTGAGCAAGTAACTGGTCCACTCTCTTATGATAGGGAAGGAGGCTAACTCTTCGCACGACATACCTCGGACTTGTTTGATGACGAGTTCCAAATCCCCATAGATGGTTAACTCATCCATCGGAATCTCAAGAGCCAATTCGAGACTTGCTATCAGGGCTTCATATTCAGCTTCTTTGTTTGAACATCCTTCTGTTAGTGCGAAAGAATAGGATAGTATCGCATTGTCTGGTGTGACAAAAACAATACCGACTCCTGAATTATTCTCCTTCAGGTTGATGTATTTGATTTCATCAGGGCTTCTTGAAGCTCCATCAAAATACATCTTCCAGCTTGATTTGACTTGTACCTACATAACTTCTTCATCAGGGAGGTCGGTAACCAAAGGCGAGTCTGTAGGAACCGGATGTGCTGCAAGGAAGTTAGTAAGGGCTTACTCTTTTATCGCCTTTTAGGGCACAAAATCGATTTCGAATTCAGATAGGAGTACCGCCCATTTTACCATTTTACCAGAGAGAGTGGGGCGGGACATTATCTTTTTGAGAGGATCGGCTCTGGATATCAGTTTCACCAAATGCTCAAGCATATAATGTCTTAATTTCTTCATGGTGAATATGAGGGCTAGACAGACTTTCTCTATTGGTGTATATCTGCATTCCGCTCCACCCAGAGTTCTACTCAGATAGTACAGGGCATTTTCCTTTCTTTGGTCATTATGCTGAGTAAGGAGAGCTCTGAGAGATCCTTCGAGCGCCGCTATATAGAGGATAAGTGGCTTTCCGCTTATGGGACCCATGAGGACTGGTGGATTTGTAAGATAAGTCTTAATGCTGTCAAGAGCATTTTGGCAAGCTTTATCACATTGAAACGATATTCCTTTCTTCTTCAGCCGAGAAAACGGTTGGCACTTTCCGGCCAAGTTGGAGATAAATCTCTGAATGTAAGCAATTCGACCCTGGAGCCTTTCAACTTGTGGAGATTTCTTGGAGGGGGCATATCGCAAATGGCCTTTATCTTTATAGGGTCAATCTCGGTTGTGATTTCTCTCAAATACAAAGACCGGGGGCTCGTACCCAATTTCTAGTGTATATGTCTCAACATAGTTATAGTATCAAGGGCTTTGTGTTGCTCCATTTTGAGCATAGCTTCATAAGCCGGTAGGAGACTTTCTTTGACTTGTTCTCCTTTCTCGGGATCGAACCCTTGGTCTTTGAGGAGCCTGGTAATTGTTTTACCGAAGCTTATTTTCTTCTTGTAAGGATCGACGATTCTGCTCTTTTCATTGGTCCATGAGGAGTTTATCCTACCGTATGGACCTAGAGAATTGAAGAGCATCGGCTTTTGTCCTCTTTGTTTGACAGAGACAGTAAGACTGGAGGTAGTTTCTACCATTGTATAGTTCATTTTCCTCAAAGGGACTAGATGGTCACTTTTCAAAGCTTGAAGAGGGTTAACTTGTTTAACCTCGCAAATCTAGAAAGGGTCAGCTAATTTGCCCTTCTCAAGATTCTGGGAAGATTTGACTAAAGCCAAGGTTGGTTGTCCTTCTTTTCTTTGAGACTTCGGGGCATAATTGAACACCCTTTTTGGAGCTACAGTTTAAGCAGGTCCATGATTGCTTTTCGGGCCTCTCTCAACCTTTTACCCCTTGGGCATCTGTTGAATGCTTCTTTGCGCACTTTTGACATAGAAACGCGTATCTGCATTGAAATTCTTTATTTCAATTAACTCTTTGACCTAGAGGGGGGGTGAATAGGTCTACTCAAGGTTTTCTACCAATTTTAATTTTATGCAATCACACAATCAATCTCACATGAACACACAAGATTTTTATGTGGAAAACCCTTTCAGAAAAAAAAACCACGGGACCTAGTCCATCACAAAATACACTATGAGAAAATGTAGACAATACAAGACTCGAATCTTATCCAACCGAACACGACACACCATTCCTCGGTATTGATTCCTCAGCTTGCAAACCACGAACACAGCACGTTCGATCTCCATAACAGCAGCTCCAGTTCCTCACCGGCCAATCTTGCTCAAAGTGATCAACTACAATCTTCGAAGATCGATCTCCGTCCTTGACAGCTTTGGCTCAAGCCAACCAACGCTCACAGTAGATCACACTATTGGTTTTAGAGTTTAGAAAAGCTCTAGGGTGATCTCATCAAGGTTTGAGGATCATCTAATGCAAGCCCATAAGAATGGGAGTGAAAAGCTTGCAAACCCTAGAGAAAAGCTAATGGAGAGGTAGAAAAATGATTTCTAGAGTTTAGATGAACTCTAGAGTGAGCCGAAGATGCTCTAACAACTCTCCAAAAGATGGGATTCACGGACTAGGGGAGTCCTATTAAATAAAGGAACACCCCAAGTAGTTTAGAACATGCTAAAAACATTTTTAGAAAGTTTTTTCATATCAGGGTCGACCCTTGGAGTTAGTTAGGTCGACCTTGAGGTGTATGGATGAGAATCAGTGAAAAACCCATATCAGGGTCGACCCTGGAAGATGTTTGGGTCGACCCAACATGGTACTTCGGTCGACCCAAACGTCCTTTAGGGTCAATTCTAGAAATTTCAACTCTCTGCCAAATATCACCATACAAATAATGGGCTCTTCAGGGTCGACCCAAACCTCTCAGGCTTGACCTTGAGGTGCCAAATCCGAATTTTTTGTCTTTTAAAACCTTGTTTCAATCCTTCACTTATCCTATGGTCTTTGGAACAAAGTTCCATGTTTTTTAGCATTTCCAAGTGGGGTATTGTTGGTCTTCTAGGTCTCACTTACCTACCTAATCATCGAGCCAATCTTTGATGATGAAGCTTCATACTCTTTTATGGCTTCTTCTTCATTTTGCTTCGAACCGGATGATGACCTAAGACGTTCTATGCAACTCTTTGGGCTTGGAATTTTGCCAACAAAAACTTTGACTTTACATGCATAATATGCCTCTACTTCGTTGAAGGGATCATCATTAGTATCAATCCTTCCTTGCCTATTCCCTTGAGGGTATTTGAGGCTTTGGTGATAGGTGGATGACACAACTAGATGGTTATGCATCCATTGACACCCCAATAAGGCGTTGTACGACGAATCAACATCGTTCACCAGAAACGTTATAGTTTTAGTAATATCCCTAAACCTGATTTTGAGGTTGATCATGCCCATGGGCTTTTATTCATTCTGGTTGAAACCTTGAATAATCAGGCTGCTTTCATGTAGCTGGCCTATTTGTAGGCCAAGCTTGGACAACATCCTTTTTAGGGGATATTGACGGCCGAATCTCCATCTATCAACACCCTGGAGATACTAGTTTTATTAACTAGACTTGAAATGAACAATGGTAGATTATGTTGGAGAGTCTCAGCTCGCATGTCTTCATCATCAAAAATGATTGTGAAGAGACAGGAAGTCCCTATTTCAGGGGGCTGCGGCTGCTGACTTCTAACTTCTTCAGAAAAGTCCTCCGGATTAGAAAGGGCTTATATGAGAGACTTTGTTAATTCCAGAGACATCTTAAGAGCATCATAGACGCTTAGTAAGGAAATAATTTTCTTCAAATTGGCTAGTATGTCATACTTGACCCTCTTATTACCGGGAGCTATTTGGGCTTGGGCCGGTTGAGCTCTAGTCTGACTTTCATGTTGGACTGGAACAAATCTCGGTTGTAGCTTTCTTCCTGACCGGAGGTTGAGTTGGTAGACTTTGGCAATCGTCTGATCTATTGGTTCAGACGACTCTCCTTCCAAGAGTTGGACCATGTTCACAGAACTGAAGTCCAGCTTCCTTTTCTTGCTTTGAAAGGACGACCGATTTGGATTTACGGATCAGGCTGAAATTTGTTTAGATACCAGTGAGCTGTCCGCTGGCCCTAAGTTCAAAATTGGTTCTTCTGTTGGAGGGTCCCTGTTCAAACTGACTGCAGAAGGTGAATCTTGATTCTTGGGCTGAGTTAAAATTTGCACCGGTCGTTGTATCTGAAGATGGTCCTGATTTGGGGTTTGAGGCGTATTTAGCCTTTCCTGAGAGGGATCAGATTGTACTTGTTCATCATCTGCCTCTCGTTCTCCTCTAGATGAAAATCCTTCAGAAAGATCTAAAAGTCCTGCAAGTGTCCATCTTGGTGTGGATGGTCTCATTTCCAGGAGTTCAATATCTTCAGCTTGATCCAACCAATCTTGAAATGCCCGGTGTCTTTCTGGACTATAGGCAGCAATAATTATAAGTGCTCCACGGGCGAGGAGAAGAGAGAGAGAGAGTAATTTTATGGCGGTCTGTTATAGTGGCAAAATACGGAGAGGTTTCTTGCTAAGTTTTGTGGAAGGTCAAGAGTTTTTACGGGATAGGTTTGTGGAAGGGTATCATGGTTGTTGCTCAATTAGTTGTGCCCAAGTTTAGTTTCAAGGTGGGTAGAGGATCAGGGGTTTGATTTTGGAAAGATGTATGGTCTGGTGCCGAGAGATTAAAGGATATCTATGGAAATATTTTCCTCCTAGCCATAGGGATGCTCTAGTGAAAAACTATTTCAAGTGGTGGGATGATAGGGTCGTGTGGTGTCCAAAGTTCAGATGAGATTTGAATGATTGGGAAATCGAAGATTTGGGTTGTCTATTTTTAAGTCTTGGATCTGTCCCTTTGAGCCCCTAAGGCAGAGACTGTAGAATTTGGTCCAGAGGCAACAAATGTCGATTCTCAATGAGATCACAAATCACTTCTACTATCATTTAAGTCATAGTCTTACGCACCCTTTCCTCATTGACTTGAGTGGAATTCATGTATTCCCTCTAATGTATCTTTCTTCCTATAGAATGCATCTTTGAATAAGATGCTTACTTCAACACAATCCTATGAGGAAAGAGAGAGTCTATGGCAGTTTGTGATTGTAGTCAAATATGGGGCACACTTGTGCTAGGTTCTTAAGGAAGTAAGGAGGGCCCATGGGGTGGGAATGTGGAAGGGGATCATGTCAGTTGCGTGATTTTTAGTCCCACTTTTTGCGTTTGAAATCGGTAGGGGATCCAAGGTCAGGTTTTGGAAAGATGTGTGGTGTGGTGCTGTGAAATTACAGGATGATTTTGTTACCATATTCCGTTTAAACATAGATAGGGATAATTATTTGTAGATGTGTGGTATTAGTGGATGAAAAAATAGAAATGATAAATGCAAAACTAGAATTACGGAGTATTATCTTGAAATATAAGGATTTTATGATAAGTCGGACCAAGACAAAATATATGGAATGCAACTTTAGTAAAAACACAGGTGAAGACGGTTGTTAAGACTTAAGATAGATGACCAAGTAATACCCTATAGCAATCAATTTCAATATCTTGGCTCATTTATTCATAATGATGGAGATTGAAGAGGGTGTTTCCCATAGAATTAAAATTGGATAAATAAAGTGGAGAAGTGCTCTATAAGAATATTTTGTCATGTTGTCACCACACTATTTTGTGATGTATCACGATTAAACTAAAGAATATTTTATAAGACAATGATAAAACAACTATGCTTTATGGAGCAGAATGTTGCACTACTAAGAAGCAATATATTAATATAATTAGTGTAGCCGATATGAGGATGTTGAGATGGATGAGTGGAACAAAATGAAAGAAAATGTTAGAAATGAGTGCATTCGAGATAATTTGGGAATAACTCCAACAAGTGATAAAATAAGGGAGTGTCGGTTAAGATGGGTTGGACACATTCAAAGAAGACCGCCAACGGCTCTAGTAAGAAGAAGTGAATTGATGAAAGTTCAAGTTTAAAAAAGGGGGAGAGGAAGGCCAATAAATGATGTGGGTGGGATTAGTAAGAAAAGATTTGAAAATACACAACTTAACCGAAGTTGTGGGAAAAAATGAAATGACGGAACAAGATTCATGTTTCCGACCCCAAAATATATGAGATGATGATGATGATGAGACCAATTTTATCACTAGTGCTTTGGCGCCTGAGGCCTAAATAATGATGCTTAGGTGCCACTAAGCGGCCACCTGCATTGACACTGATATAGGCACTAAAGATCCTGGTTAAGTGAAGCGGTCACCTAACAACTTACTACAATGTTTTATATACCGAATCTATAACCTTTCCTCTAAAACATAAAGAATAAAAAATATTCCAAGAATTCCTAATAAATTTAACTACTAGCATATTGATATTATCAATATGACAAAAGTCAGGTGGCTTCTATGAAATTAAAGATATATTATTGAAAATAATTCCTTTTAGCATTATCCAAGCCAAGCATAATGTAACCCTATTATGTATAAAGAACCATAACTCCAGCATCCAATATTAGTATTTTTTTTTAAAATTGTTGGAAGCATTTATTTTTTCAAAAGAAGCAAAAGAATATATATTGAATGTAGGGAAGAACATTCCACATCTTACAAGATAATTTCTATTGAAGCACCTTTTGCCATTAAGTCAACCAACTCATTAACAATTACTAGAGAGCTATGGCAAAAGATCAATGATATGTTCCTACTACCCAACACTCAAATTTCAGAAAATACTTCAGATTTGACCCACGGTCGCTAATTAGGAAATAATTTTACAAATGTTGAGTCCATTGAGTCTTGATAGTTCAAAAATGCCCTTATTTCTCTTCTTCATGGAACAATGTGTAATGATACATGGGTTGAACACTAAAAATTCCCTTTCATATTTGACATGGTCTCGTGTATGTGATACATGGGTTGAACACTACAAATCTACTTCCACCAGACTGACTTGTAGCATTTTTTTTACCATTTACAACAATTCACGCCTATGAATGAATCATCTATTTTTTATTGTACAAAAGCTTGGCGTGGTTTAATCTTGAGGTTTGAGTTTTTGCCATTTACAACAATTCGTGCCTATGAATGTATACGTCTATTTTTTATCGTAAAAAAGGTTGGCGTGGTTTAATCTTAAAGTCTTGAGGTTTGAAAATGCACTTCCTGAGACATTGCAATATGTGCAAACTGCAAAATCAATGGAATGAGACACTATGTTCTTACACTCCAAAAGAATGTTGATTCAATCATCCAAAATCAAAGAACCTCCTCTGGGAGACCTAACTATTCAGTCTTATTCCTTCTTACCAGCGTGCACTTTTCTATATTTTGTAACCATGGAAAACCTTCAATATCATTTTCTCACTTTTTTTTTCCAAGAAGAAATTTCGTTTATAGCAAATTATGCAGCATTAACAACGAGACTTGGGTGACCCACCTGTCAGATCATCAAAAATATTTCTGCTTGCCAAAGGAAAGAGGTGCTCTAGACAAATCCTGTTCACGTTACATCTAATAGCCGACTGAGCCAAAAGGTCAGCTGTAGCATTAGCTTCTCTGAATATATCTTAATAACTTTTAAGTTTTTAGCAAACAAAATATAGTGGACATGCTGTGAGGTAAACGCCAAGAGGAGAATGTCATGCCTAGACAGTATTTAATAATGCCAGCTGAAACGCTTTCCACATCCACTCGTTTGATGCCACATTTGAAGGCAAGTTGAAGACCCTCCATAACGGCCGAAAGTTCAGCAAATTAATTACTTGTCCTTTCAAGCTGCTTACAAATCTTCCTCTTGGTCTGCAATGACTCCCCTTGTGCATGTTAAATCCAGTGTGTGTAGATGAAGTATTGAAGTAGTACCACCAGTAGTATTCAACTCATACCACCACACAGATGAGCAGATACCATCTGACGAATTCCCCCTTTTTTTAGTCCCCACCTCTTTTTCCTTCTCCATCTAGTTTTGCTGCTTTTGCATAATAGCTCAAGTGGACTATAAAACCTAAATTGTGTTGCTCCAGACAGAAGGAATACTAGATTTGTCATTAAAATACCCTCCATTCCTTCCTTTCCATATACCCAAAAGACAGAAGTATTTAGTCTATTGTCTCCTCTTCCTAGTTTAAGGATCATACTGATAAGATCAAGATTTTGTTTTTTCGCATTCCAGATGTAATAAGATAAATTTCAAAGGATCTCCAAAACTTCAATAGCACAAGTGACCTCAAAGAAAAGCTAACTAATTCTTAATGGAATTTGCAAATGATCTGTTCCGCATGAATCTCCTTTCAAGAGCAGTCTCACTGGAACTATTATAATGAGCCACCTGCCATAAGAGGTTCCTCTCTTTGGAGTTCACCAAAGAGACACTATATTTCAAGTGAGTATTTCATTCAAAGCCGCATTCCATAGAAAGAAAGATACTTTTGAAGGAATGTCGGGATTCCACATAGTCCTATGAGGGAAATAAGCAGATAGACTAGGCCTAATCATCTGAACTAGAGATCTCACTAAAAAACGACCCTTGTTGCCTCTAGACCAAATTCTACAATCTTGGCCCTGAGAGACCAAAGGATGTGACCCCAATCGCTCTAGAAGACTACTAAACTTGATGACTTCTCAATCTTATAGCCCTCTCCTCAACTTAGGACACCAAACAGCCCCCTCTCTCCAGTCTCCCCCTATCAATGTACTCCGCAACTGACGCATCAATGCAAACAAACCACTTAAATCATCCACCACTTTAGCTTTGTGTACTCTATTACAGCATTCTTTTAATGCAGCGGAGCTGTGGAGGCTTGAAGGTTGCTATGGATACAGGAGTCATAGGGACTAATGCTGTGTCTGGTAGGTGATTACAGTCCTAAAATGCAGTATGAGTCACTTTGGGTGGATGAACTGGAGATGCCAAAATTTATTCTTGACATTGGTTATTCTTTGATAGCATATAGTTTTCTCTTTTATAGTGTCAAACTATTCCAAATTAATTTTCACTAACTACTTCATTCAAGCTCTCATAGATGTAATTTACTGGATCAAACATATTATCAGATTTTTAAATCGTTACATTATTAATTACTACTAATAAATTGAATAGTTGAAAAAATCAAACACTTTCGTGTTAGGAACGATCAGTTACCTGAGTGTTTTCTTTCTTTTCATGTATGTGCCATTCCAATTGACCAATGTAGACGAGAAGTGCGAAGGCATTGGTTCATCTGAAGAGGATCAAGACAACAGCGGGGGAGAAATAGAACTTACCGAGATCGATCCACATGCCGAAGATAGAGAACTTAAGAATCACCTATTGAAGAAGTACAGTGGTTACTTAAGCAGTCTTAAACAAGAACTTTCCAAGAAAAGGAAGAAAGGGAAACTGCCAAAGGAAGCCAGGCAGAAGCTACTTACTTGGTGGGAGCTACATTACAAATGGCCATATCCATCGGTACGTCTGTGGTCTCTAAATCAGAATGGAAAATTTCAATTTTGTATACTAACTCCATAATAGAGAACAATCCAAATTCAATCCTGTAAATTAAATCAACGAGTACTTCGCAACTTAAAAAACACATTTAAATTTCTTGTTTATGTTTTCTTCAGGACAATCACACAGGAGACAGAGAAGGTGGCCTTGGCAAAATCGACTGGTTTAGACCAGAAATATTCCACAACCCAACTCTTCAGATTGAACAACCTTAAAAACATGAGTGACCAATCTTTTATTTTGAAAAACATTGTGTCGAAAATTAAGTATTCTTTAACTTTCACTCTGATTCTAAGGCACCACTAACGGTAATCATAGAAGCATTAATTTAACATTTACTAGTGTTCATTACTATGAACCACTCCATGGTCAAATAGCTAGTAATACTAATGTTTCTGAGCGGTTCTTTATGGTGGCTAAGTATGGTGTGATATGGATTGTATATAACCTTATGGGATAAAAAATGTGTACGTCCAAAAAATTGTCCACGCTACATGCATTTAAGCATATACATGTCATTCCAATACTTTACGGCAACCGCCAGGTGAAGTCCATCACCTTATATCCAAAATGAAGGCCTCAAACATGGTGCCCAACCATGTTCAGCCCAAGCAACTTGAGAGCTTTGTGTATGGCTGTCGGGCAAACTTGACATCAATGGCATTCGCCATGTGAAATCCATCACTTGATGTCGTTATCTTTTACACGTGCAATTCGAATACATAAACATAATCAAATGATGCATAAATATTTAATTTGCATAACCATAACAATTCAATATCTGAGAGTGTAAAACAATGACATGTAAATCATATAATTCACCCCCCAATTAGAGACAACAATCGCGCACAAAATTGACCTATCACGTTTTGGATTAATCGGGACACTTCCACACCTTTGGGCAAGAGGGTTATTCTTCTCTCACCGTCACGCACAAATTATTCTGCTCCATTCAATCTGCATGAAGTCCCTAGACACCTTTGGGCAAGACTAATTATTCAATGCAGTTGAGTGCAAACTTAGAGTCTAAAGGAGATCAAAATCTCAAATTCGAAGGACCATAACCTCCTATAGGACGGTCACCTTTGGGCAAGATAATCTAACCTACTTCAGTTATGCCCATTCGAATCACTGTCTTACAGATCAAACCTAAACCCCATATGATGATCTAAACCTTAGTTTTTTATATTAATCTTGGAAAAGGTATCAAGTTCTTCCTTTATTCTATGTCAAAACAATAAGAAAATGATGTTCAAGCAATAAAACAACTCTATACAGTGCTTAGAAGTCCAAATGGACCCCAAAACGAAATTAGAACACCCAAAAAAAAAACTCAAGATTGGTAGGACACTCCCTGGAAGTGTCCTGGGGATGTGTCACGAGCAGAGGACACACCCTGCGAGTGTCACGCGTAGGGAAAGTGCCACACGCATCGATTTTGAGCTTCATGCGCGCGCACTCTACTTCACGCACAATCTGAAAGTCACGAACGTGCGGCCTAACTTGAGCTTATGCAATCCGATCCAGGACACTGGCTCGGTCCGGTCTGGTTCAGGCATCGGCCCGGTCCAGTGGTTGGACCGGGTCTGGTCAAATTCTGGACGAGTCAGGTCAAAACCCATTTGGATCCGGTCTGGATGGTTCAGTTTCGGGTCTAATGAAGATCCGGGTTTTATCAAACCAATCTGGTGCGGATCCGAGGGTCGGGTTTACCCTCGTGAGTCGTCTTCCTAACACAAAACTGATATAATTTTTTTAAAAATTTTATTTTATTTCAAAACCCTAATTGCCGCAACCTGTTCTCCTCCCATTGGGGTTCCTCTTGGCCACCTCTCCAGCTGTCGTCGGTGCCAAACCGATGGCCACGATTCAGCGACCAAAACCCACTTGACGGAAGCCCCAGCCGGTGATGGATGGCGGCGGAATCGCCGTCCAACTGAAAACGGAAAAAACCCCCAAAAATAATTTCTCAATTTCCTTAAATCTTATTCACTCGTATCAATATAAATTGATTATTCAAAATCCGAAAACAAATCCAGATCTTGTTTATCTGATTTACTTTAATTAACAATCACTTAGATCAATAAAATTGATCATTTAGATCTGAAAAATTAATCCAACTCAGATTTGATTATTAGGAAAGATTAATCACAAGGTCAAGCCAGAGCCCTGATTCCAATTGTTGGGATTCAAAAATAATAACATATTAAACCTAAACAATATTACTCCAATCCTAGATCTAGACCATGCAATTAAATTCCAGAATTCATAATAAAAAATAAAGATGAAGATTCACATACCAACTCGCTGGAATATCCTTATTCCCTTCTCGATATGATGCTAGCTAGGCCTTTCGTACTGCGATTGAGAGGATGAGAGGAATCTTCTCTTTTCTCCTTAGGTCTGATTCAATGAGGCTTCTAAATGATGTAAGAGAAAAGGGGGACTTCCCCTTTCTTGATATATACCCTTGGAACCCTACTCATCATAAGATCCAAGGGTTGAGATGAATCACACCAAAGATCTAACGGTCGCCAACCCTGACCCTTTAACCTTATTATTCTCTATTGACAGCAATACAATCCGAGTTTTGAAAACCTAAGGATTGCGCCATTAGACCTAAATTTTTATTTAATAAGAAAAACCCTAACAGTTCTAATCCAAATTGTCTCAAAAGGCACACTACACACACCTACATCAATTTGTTTTCTATTTCTTCAAGAGAAATGCTAGCCCCAATCGCATTTACTCCAAATTTTCCACAGATGCAAGATTGGGGCTAACATGTGGAGATATTTTATATTTTAACAGCTTAAAAAAGTATGAATCAGAGTTTGCTTGACATTTGTTGCTATTAGGGAAATATTATGTTAGGGGAATAATGATGTAATATCTATGAGATACACAAGATCTGATAGATAATATTGAATTAGCATCAATCAAGGATTTGATTTGATTAGATTTCTATCTTGAGGTCAATGTAATATCTACATAAACCCTATTAGAGGTTATTGTAATCATCCAAGAATTCTCAATAAATCAGAATTTCTACTTAGTATCAGAGCGGGCAATCCACCACCTATTTTGATTTTTTTTAATTCCGCTTTTACGGCGGGTGGTGCCGCCACCGCCCACCAGGTGTGAAAACTTTGGGTTTTTATTTTTATTTTTAATAAAAAGTCTACTATCATCTTCAATACCTTTATAACCTCAGTTCTCATAATCATGTTCATGCCTCACGGTCTCTCATTTTCTTTTCAATTATTGAAAACTTCTCCAACAAGAATTTTTTTCTTTAAATCGCCGGTCATACTTCATGTGCTTTGGGAACTAGTGGGCCCCCGGCTCCGACTGACTCAAGAATAGCAGGATGCGACAGAGGTGGACTTCATAGACTAACAGTGACCACCAAGCACAAAACTATTCGTCAACAAATTATCAAAGATCAAAGGTGAGGAGTACTTAACTTGTGGAAAACACATGAAGATCTCGATCCTCATGTGTTTGAGGAGGAGTATTAGGAAAATATTATGTTAGGAAAATAATGATGTAATATCTATGAGATACACAAGATCTCATAGATAATATTGAATTAGCATCAATCAAGGATTTGATTAGATTAAATTTCTATCTTGAGGTCAATGTAATATCTATATAAACCCTATTAGAGGTTATTGTAATCATCTATTAATTCTCAATAAATCAGAATTTCTACAGTTGCCACCTAGTTGCATCTATGGAAGAATTGGACTAGGGCTAGCAAAATCATTTCTTCAATTTTCTTCATCTTTGTTGCAAAAAAATAAAATAACAAGCACAAATACTGAAGTAAAGAAAAACAAACAGACATATTTGTGTGGTTTGACAATGTGCCTAAGCATCCTTCATTATTTCCTGTGAAAAACGGGGTTATAATGATCTCTCTTTTTCCGAATGAAAAATCTATAATCTAAAACACATTTATATACCCTCTACAATGATATAAAATTATGAAATTGACATTCACGTAACCTAGAAGTTGCACTGACCATGAAAATTAACCAAAATATAAGGCACAATCAACCATAAAAACCACCATCTCTACTAAGCCCACCAAAAACCAACAAATCCTATCGCCCACAACTTCCATAGCCTCTCTTTCTTCAACTCAACCACGATCATCTTGAGTGTGGGTAAGAACATGGATTGGGCGAAGTCCATTGACCAAATCTAACATATCTTATTGTTGCGTTAGATTCTTTTGGCAATGGAACCTGAGGAAAATGAATGGAAATTGGGTCCCCTGTCATGCTAAGGTTGAGCTTCATGACACCATTGGCTCTTGAATTGGATGGATCATATCCTTAGAAACCAATCAATGAATAAATTCATAGAGAACGAGTCATGCGGGGAGAATTCAATTGCACCCACAGGTCAACATGTATCTCTTTTAATCCTTATTAATCATGGTTACATTTAGAGTTCAATAATCGAACTTTTGTATTAGAAATTATTTTAAAAAAAATTTAACCATAGGGTTAAAATTTCTTAACCTCAGAGTTAATGTAGGTTTTTTCTTTTAGAAAGAAAAACTAAAAATCTTTTTGGATTAGACGAGTAGAAAGACACATGTTTAACTTTCTTAATAACCGGACCCAATCAGACGAAGAGTAACCATAGAATATTTGGATTCTTCTCTTCTGGTCGCCATATCTGCCTTCTTGCCAGCAAACACCATTCAAACTTCAAATTTCCTCTTTGATCCAGTGATCCCCAATCCTCCACCCACGCACATTAGCAAAACCTCTCTGTAAACAAGCTTTCCTTCTCTCCCTCTCTCTCTCTCTAATGGCAGAAACCCTAGATCTCTCACAGACTCAATGCATCGTCTTCCTCATTGATCTCCATCCACTCCTCCACTTGCGAAACCCGAATTCTTACATCACCTCTATAATCGCTTCAACTTGAACTCTCCTCACCTTCCCATCTCTCTCTTCTTCTCTCTTCGCATTCAAGCTTTTCTTCTCCTCTCTCTCTCCTCTCCTTTCCTCCTCCAAACTTCACCGCCTCCTTAGCAAGTCTTCCACTTCTTTCTCCTTCAACCACTCCTCAGAAACCCTAAATTCACTCTCCGAAACTCTGAATTTTCTCTCCACAATCTATGAAGCTGTAATTTCACCATCTCGAGCCTCTCTGACTGCCAGCTCACTGCTTCAGCTTGTGCACGATTATCCAGAGAGGAATCGAGATTGACCCTATAAAGATAAAGGCCAACCGCGATATGCCCCCTCTAAGAAATCTCCGCAAGTTGAAAGGGCTCCAAGGTCGACTTGCTTATATTCGGAGATTTATCTCCAACTTGGCCAGAAAGTGCCAACAGTTTTTTCAGTCGATGAAAAGGGAATACCGTTTCAATGGGATGAAGCTTGCCAAAATGCTCTTGACAGCATCAAGACTTATCTCACAAATCCACCAGTCCTCATGGGTCTCATCAGAGGAAAGTCACTTATCCTCTATATAGTAGCGCTCGAAGGATCTCTTAGAGCTCTCCTTTCTCAGCATAACGACCAAGGAAACGAAAATGCCCTGTACTATTTGAGCAGGACTCTGGTTGGAGCGGAATACAGATATACGCCAATAGAGAAAATTTGTCTGGCCCTCATATTCGCCTTGAAGAAATTAAGGCATTATATGCTTGAGCATTCGGTGAAACTGATATCCAGAGCCTATCCTTTCAAATACATAATGTCCCGCCCCACTCTCTCAGGCAAAATGGGTGGTACTTTCTGAATTCGAAATTGAATTCATGCCCCAAAAGGCGATAAAAGGGCAAGCCCTCGCTGACTTCCTTGCAGCACATTTGGTTCTTACAGAGTCGCCTTTGGTCACCGACCTCCCTGACGAAGAAGTTATGCAGGTACATGTTAAATCAGGCTGAAAGATGTATTTTGATGGAGCTTCAAGAAGCCCTAATGGAATCAAACACATCAACCTAAAGGAGAATAATTCAAGAGTTGGTATTGTTTTTGTCACACCAGACAATGCGAAACTATCCTATTCCTTCGCACTAATAGAAGGATGTTCAAACAATGAGGCTGGATATGAAACCCTGATAACTGGTCTTGAATTGGTTCTTAAGATTCCAGTGGAGGAGTTAACCATCCATGGGGATTCAGAACTCGTCATCAAATAAGTTCGAGGTGAATATGTCATGCGAAGAGTCAGCCTCCTTCCCTATCAGAAGAGAGTGGACCAGCTACTTGCTCAAATTCAAGAAGCTGCCTCTTCCATATCCGTAGAGGACTTAACAATCAAGTCGACGCTTTGGCCGGCCTTGCAACATCTCTAATGCTACCAACAGATAGGGTGCTGACTATCACAGTGGAGGAAAGAAGAACTCTTAAACCCCTTCCAGATATAGATCTCCCAGAAACAGTTTGACCTGTGACAATCAAAGAAACAGATGAAGACTGGCGACAACCTTTCATTGATTATCTCCAACATGGTCGATTGCCTGGATACCGTGTCAAACGCGCTGAAGTCTATCGACAGGTTACAAAATTTGTGATGCTGGAAGATACATTGTATAAACAGTCCCTGGATGGTATCATAATGAGGTGTGTCTCGGGAAATGAAATAGATCAAGTCATGGAAGAAACTCATGTCAGGATCTGCGGTGCCCCAAGCTGGGCCTAAGCTTCGAATGCAACTGAAAAGATTAGGCTACTACTGGCATACGATGATCACTGACTGCAAGAAAATGCAAAGTTTGTCAGCTTCATGCTGATTTCATACATCGGGCTCCCGAGCCTCTTCACATGACAACATGTTCATAGCCTTTCGCGGCATGGAGAATGGATGTCATAGGTCCATTTACTCCACCATCATCTGTTAGGCATCAATACATCCTAGCTGCGACAGACTACTTCTCAAAATAGGTCGAAGTCGTCGCTCTCAAAGAGGTCAAACACCACTCAGTGGCAGACTTCATTCGAACCAACATCATATATCAGTTTGGGATTCTAAAAAGCATTATCATGGATAATGGACAACTTTTTCAAAGCACCCCTATACACAAGTTATATGCCAAATTTGGTATACGAGAGGACCATTCCACCCGGTATCATGCAGCCGTGAATGGTCCGTCGAAGCCATCAACAAGACTTTGTGCAAAATCCTCAAGAAAGTTGTGAATAAAAGCAAACGGGACTGGCATGAACACCTACCTGAAGCCCTCTGGCCATATAGAACTACTCACCGAACTCCAACACAGGCCACGCCATATTCCCTGATATTCGGCAGTGAAGTAGTTCTCCCCTAGAAATTTAAATTCCCTCCCTACGGGTGGCAATTCATCAGTCTATCACAAAAGAAGACTCGGCTAAAGTTCATCTTGCAGAGCTTGAAACTCTTGATGAACATCATCTCGAAACCCAACAGAGTTTAGAAATGTATCAATAAAGGCTAACTAGTGCTTTCAACAAAAGAGTGAGATTGAGGTCTTTTAAAACAGGGGATTTGGTCTTAATAGTCAGAACTCCAATCATTGTCACCTGACGAACTAAGGGGAAGCTCGAACCAAAGTAGGAAGGGCCTTACGTCGTCAAGAAGGTATATTCCAACGGAGCGTACCTGTTGACTTCAATGGATGGAGAGCGAATTACCCCTCCAACCAATGAAAGATTCCTCAAGCGATATTACTCTTAGGAATCAAAACACTTGCTAGATCAAAACTTTAAAAGATGGTATAGGCAAAAATTAGAGCACAAAAAGACTCACTAAGTTGAAAACCCCAAGAGGCGGCTTAAGCAAAAATTAGAGTCAAAATCATGCTCGCTAAGTTGAAAACCCTAAGGGGTGGCTTAGGCAAAAATTAGAGCACTCACTAAGTTGAAAACCCTAAGGGGCGGCTTAGACAAAAAAATTGAGTCAAAATAAAAGGCCCACTAGAACAAAACCTTAGAAAGAAGGTCTAAGCAAAAATTAGGGCAACAAATAGCTTGCTAGACTAACACTCCAAGAGTCAGTCTAGGAAAAAATTAGAGCAATTTGACAAGCTCCTGAATACAAGCTAAAAAGGTTCACAGCTCTTCAAAAGTCTCCAGAATACATGAACGAAGTCCAAAACCCTCCTAGGTATGAATGAAAATTGTCTATTCGCTATCAAAAATGCGAATTAAAGCTTCAAAAGCCCCCAGAATACAAGGCCGAAGTCAAACCCTCCTAGCTATGAACGGAAACTACCTATTCGCTATCAAAATGTGAATCAAAGCTTCAAAAGCCCCTCAAATACAAGGCCGAAGTCAAAACCTTCCTAGCTATGAATAGAAACTACCTATTCGCTTTCAAAATATGAATCTAAAGGCCCCTTCTGAACTACGTTTGGCTTGATCGTATCATGGGTACGTAGGTAGCCTGAGAAAATCAACTTGGGTTCAATCAGTTCTTCTAAAAGAAAACCATTCCCTTTGGATACAAAATTATTGTTATTGCCATTCCATATGGGTAATACGAAGAAAATTGTTACCTGATGTACCAAGAAGAAACCAAAATTCAAGGAAGGACTTCTTACCATCAGAAACATATCTGCTTATTACAATGGACGGACAACGGAGTATCTCCCCCGACCAATGTAAAATTCTGAAAGCCAGCTAGATCAAAACTTTAAAGATGGTCTAGACAAAAATTAGGGCACCAAAATACCCGCTAAGTCAAAAATCTTAAAGGATGACTTAGGCAAAAGTTTGGGTAACATGGCTCGCTAAGTTGAAAATCCGAAATGATGGCTTAGGCAAAATTGAGTCAAAACAAAATGCCCGCTAGACTAACACTCCAAGAGTTAGTCTAGGCAAAAATTAGGACAACAAAAGCTCGCTAAACTAACACTCCAAGAGTTGGTTTAGGCAAAAGTTAGAGCAATCTGACAGACTCCTCAATACGAGCTAAAATGATTCGTCATTTTTCAAAGACTTGCCCCTAAATTACAAGTCTAAACCTTCCTAGGTACGAATGAAAACTACCTACTTATTCTCAAATTACAAGTCTAAACCTTCCTAGGTACGAATGGAAACTACCTACTTGTTCTCAAATTACAAGTCTAAACCTTCCTAGATATGACGGAAACTATGTACTCATAAATTACGAGTTTGAAATCTCCCCTATTTGGAACTACATTTGGCTTGATCCTATTGTGGGTACAAAAGCAGCTTGGAAGTGGGTTCAGCCTATTCTTCTTAAAGAACACCAATTTTTCAAGATACAAAGAAGGAGCCATATCACCAAAAAAAAAAAGGAGTACAAGACAGAAAACAAAATAAAGTCTTTTATTCATGGATAACAAAATGAGGGAACAGCTCAGGTGGCTCATGAATAATTTTTTTTCTAAAAGTACGGTTAAATTGTTAAACCATAAGGATTAGTGAATTTTAACCATAGTTAATGATGATTAAAAGGGTCACGTGTTGACCTATGTGTGCGACTGAACTTGGAGGGAGTTAAATTGTGAGTGAATATGATCCCAACTCCAATTAAATGGGTCACTCTGGAGAAAAATGAGGGTTCTAAGAATAAAAATCTTATAGGTAGAAACCATCTTTTATGGCTCTATATCAATCCCTGTAATTGAAGTATATCAAGGGTTTCTTCCAAAAAAAAATAATCAAGGGGGTTTCAGTTGGTGTAGTGATTCAAGGTTTTCAAGACTCAAAACTAAAGCAAGATGATATGAAGAAATATATATATATTAAGCAAGCAATACCCAAAAAAGGACCGTCCGAGGAGCTGTTATTTGCGGTCACTGTGTTGTGTTTCCGACGGGTGGAGAGCAGTTGACGAAGGTCCTAAACTCCCTGACTAGATCAAATCACTGTTCCTTCCGAGTTTATATCAGCAAAAAAAAAAAAATTTGTTGCAGAGAAGAAGAACAGATGAAGAGAGAGGGTTCTTCATTGTTAAGGTTTTTCATGGGTTTAATAGGTAGTAGTACCGTTTTGAGGAGCTCTAGGGTGAAGCTTACATGGGCTGCATGTGTGTGGTGTGTATGTGTGTGTGAGTTTGCATGTGGTGTGTGTGTGTGTTTGCATGGGTGGTGTGAGTATTTCCTTGTATTTGCCTTCAGTCATTGCCTTGTGGTATGATTGAGTACCAAAAAAAACCAGAAGCTTTTAGGGTGAGTGTTAAGTCCCACATCAGTTACCTGAGCATGTTGTCCCATATAAGTTCCTTGGCGCCTCAAACGGTTGGTACCCGTTTTGAGGAGCTCTAGGGTGAAGCTTACATGGGCTGCATGTGTGTGGTGTGTCTGTGTGTGTGAGTTTGCATGTGATGTGTGTGTGTGTTTGTGTGTTCGCATGAGTGGTGTGAGTATTTCCTTATATTTGCCTTCAGTCATTGCCTTGTGGTATGATTGAGTTTACCAAAAAAAAAGGTAGTAGTACCAATTTACTTAAAGAATCTTGTCTCCTGATCCAGTCCAATTGCTACCCACACAGCCCTTTTAACCTTGGTTAAGAAATTTTAACTTCATGGTTAAATTTTGGGTGCTGATAGACGCACCCTACTTTTTTATGAATGCACCCCTTAGTAAAAATTACTTGTTACACACCATTAAAATCACAAAATTACTTGCACACCCCAAAAATTTTTAAAAATAACTATAAAATTTATGACTACACCCCCAACCAAACTCACAAGCTAACACGTAGCCCTTTTAACCCCTATTAACTGTGGTTAAGATTCATTAACCTTTAGGTTCAATAATACAACTTTAATTATTAAAAAGAAATATTAACCTTAAGAGTTAATTTTTTTAAACTAGAGTTATAATATTTTTTTAAAAACCAAGGTTATATTATTGAACTCAAGGGTTAATAAATTTTAACCATAATTAATAGGAGTTAAAAAGAACACGTGTTGGCCTATGGGTGCAATTGAACACTACTTGAGTTCAATCACAATTGGTTGTGATTTGATCTCGTGATGGGGTGGGGTGGGTGTGGATGTGTGAGGCCTTTGGCATGTGTGTGCTTGTGTTATTTGTGACTAACCAAAAAAATTCAAGCAATCCAAGGTGTACCGAGTGGGGTGTGTATGTTTACCTTCCTTAAGAATCAAACAAATTGAGCTTACATAAGCACTCAATAACTCTCAAAAGAAACCTCTATAGGAGAATTCTGTATATGCTTCCAAAGGAATAGACTGTATGCTTGAATGAGAGAGACAATGATAATGGTCTCTTCTACGATTCATGTTTAGGTCTCACAGATAATCTAATCAAAAGCCCACAACCAGAATTTCAGATCTTGATTGCTATTGTACACCCACAACCAAAACCACAGAATTGAAGAATATTAGAGATTTTGGGTTCTCTTCAAAGAACATCACTTGAATCCTACAATTGTACCTGCTGTATCCGGTAGTGGAAGAACACAGGCATAGAGAAAGAAGTAAACGATGTCTGGAAAGGGGAAGAAGAAAACGACGCCCAAAAAAAGTGGGGTGCGGTTATTAATTGTAGGGAAACTGAATGTGAGAAAAAAAATAATAATAATGGGGTGTAGTCATATAAAAGTGGGGTGCACCTAACACCACCCTAAATTTTTAATATTTTTTTTCTTAGTTACAAGATTGTTGAACCAGTGTTAGTGAATCTTACACCCCCACCTCTTTTGCCAATGGTAGGTGTCGCTTCTCTCAATAGAACCCCGGATCTTATTTTCATAGCCGGTGAATAGTGTTGTGAATAGTGTTTTAAAGGCCTAAATACCTTAAATGTGATTTGGCACAGTTAAATGATATGGGATCTTTCGAGGTCTTGTATGGGAGAAGTTGTCAAGCTCCTCTGTAATGGGACGAAGTTGGTGAGCGGAAAGTATTGGGTCCTGAGTTGATCGAGTAGACCACTGATAGGGTTAAGATCATCTAGAAAATGTGAAGACTGCCCAGGACAAACAGAAGTGTTATGCAGACACTCGTCACAGAGACTTAGAATTTCAGGTTGGGGATCGGGTCTTTGTGAAGATTTCTCCGAGCTGGGGAATCATGAGATTTAGTAAGAGAGGAAAGCTTAGCCCAAGGTACGTGAGACCTTTCGAGATTATTACTCGGGTTAGAGAGGTCGCATACAGAGTGGCCTTACCTCCTCACATATATGGTGGCGGTCCACAATGTCTTCCATATTTCTATGCTCGGGAAATATGTACCGGACCCCTCACATGTCATTGATTTGGATCCTGTGGAGATTCGAGAGGATCTCACTCTAGTGGAGCAACCGGCACAAATCTTGGATCGTAGAGATCAAGTCTTGCGTAGCAAGACGATTCCTTTAGTCCTCTTGAGATGGCAGCACCATTCAGTAGAAGAGACTACATGGAGCGTGAAGCTGAAGTGAGGGAAAAGTAACCTTAATTGTTTGTATAGTTTTCCTTTTTGGTTTTAATGTATTTTTGTTTTTTTGTACCCTCTTGTATTATTCTAATTTCGGGGATGAAATTCTTATAAGAGGGGAATGATGTAGAACCCCGAGTCTCATTTTCATAGCCGGATAGTACTACGAATAGTGTGTGAATAGTGTCTGTAAATAGTGTTTTAAAGGCCTAAATGCCTTGAATGTGATTGGCATGGTTAAATGATATGGGAAGGTTCTATATTTGGTGTGCGTATTATGTGTGTGCTAAAAGTCAGGGTAAAAGAGTAAAATCACTCTAAGCTTGAAGGAACAAGAGTGAAAACCGAAAAAAATGGGAAAAACGGGAGAAACTGGCAAAATACACAGAGACCGGTCGACCGCCTCCTAGCCAGCCGGTCGACCGCCTGTATGATAAAGGCCAAAAAACAGGGCTACAATAGGGTTTTTGAGAAGGTCGGTCGACCATCCCTCATAGCCAGTTGACCGATTGTCTCCAAAAAGGGGATTTTAGGGGGTTTACACATGGCCGGTTGACCGCCCCTCCTAGCTGGTCGACTGACTGTGGGTTTTTCAAGTCATTTTGTCTGGCCGACCTACTATTGTTTTATAGGATATTTTGGGGGTCTTTTGGGTGTTTCACCAAACCCCAAAGGGGCTATATAAACCCAATTTCGTGGGGTGTGAGCTTCACACAAGCTCTTAGTAAAATTTTAAGAGAAAATGAAGAAAGAAAGAGAGAGAGAAAAGAGAGGGTTTTTGTGAGTTGTTCTTGAGTTGGTGTTTTGGATCAAGGAGTCCTTCTTGCTACTTCAGTGTTTTCTAAAGCGCTCGATCGTAGAGAAACTATCCTTCAAAGGTAGATACTCTCTACTATATACTCTTTTCATGATCCTATTCTTAAACCTAGAGATGAAAAACATGTTATGGATGAAATTGAAGATGAAAATCATGTGCTGTGATGAAAAATTGTAGATACACTTTACTATGTGATTCGTTATATTTTCTATTGAAAAACTATGACGAACCATATGCTTTGAAATGAAAAGAAAGTAGGAAATCCTCTTAGTCTTCCTTATATTGATGTTATGTTTAAAACAAATGATGAAAGAGTGTTTTTGATGAAACCATGAGTATTAGTTTATGTATATGTCATGTGATAGGTTTGAATGAAATTGAAGAGCATATGCCATATGTTGTGTGTTTACCTTATTCACTCACAATTGTATATGACACTTGTAGTGCATGATCGGGTTTTTATGTGTATGTGTGTATCGGATAAGTAAGGTAAAAGATGATGAACAAAGTAAGATATATCGGGAGGATGCTAGTGGACTTCTACCAACCTACGTAGAGCATTAGTCATCTGGTCCCAAATGAAGCTATGTGTGTTAGAAGGGTGCAAATGAACTTCTACCACTCTAGTTAGAACATTTGACATTTGTTCCGGGTAAAATATTTGCAAATATATCCACGGGGAGGTGGATGAAGATGCTAATGGACTTCTATCACTCTAGGTAGAGCATTAGGCATGCTCTATGTGTATGTGAATGTTAATGGACTTCTACCACTCTAGGTAGAGCTTTAGTCAAGTCATGTGTACTCTCCCATAAAAGTCATGTGTAAAGCAAGTAAATGTTCCATGTGCAAAGTAAAAGAGATAAAAGAAAATAAAAGAAGAATATGATTTTGAAAGATAAGTGTATGTGTTCTACAGTATTGCACATGTGTATATGCAAAGAGGTTTCCTTATGTGTTTTAGTGCATGTGTATCAGTGGTGTCAATGAGCCAAGCCAGCTCGGCTCGACTCAAAATAAACCGAGCTTGAGCTTTTACTTTGGGCTCGTTGAGCCAAGCTGAGCCAAGCCTTAAAAGTGAGCTCGAAAAATAAACGAGTCGAGCCTGAACAATAGGTGGCTTAGCTCGGCTCGACTCGATTAATTTTATAATAATACCATTTAAAAGTTAAATTTATATTATATATTTAGTATACCTTTTTTTGGGTAAAATATATTTAGTATACATTAACATATTATTTCCTTTTAAGTTTTCACTCAAACTTTCACGTGAGTAACATGACATCCCCAAAAAAAAAAGCCCTGAATTTTTTTTTTTTGAATTTAGTGCTTATCAATATAATTTTTAAGAAAAAATTATCGAGCCGAGCCCGAGCAGTGCCCAGCTCGGCTCGTTTACACCATTGTGTATTCTATGAATTGGCTATGTGAAGCATGTGAAATTATGACATATGATCTAGTGATTTGTATACGCTGAGTATTCCAAACTTAGCCAATTTGTTATCATTGGCGAGTCTCGATGAGGTGCATGCTCCTGAGCCTTGGGTCGAGGAGGAGTCCTACGAGCCGAAGCCTATCATGGATCACCCGCTCGAGGATAGAGCATTAGATAGGTGGCCCTATTTGGATTGCTGGTGAGCGTGTGAGGGAGTGATTTATGTATTTTGAAGTGGGGAATGTCCACTTTACATTTAGTATGTTTTTGTAAAACTCTGTTGGTTCATACTTGGAGTATATTCAGGTTATGTTTTAGAAATTTTATGCTTCCGTCATTTGTATGTCTTGTGTATTGCACAGGATGGTATGATATGATTTCGGTCACGTGTCAAACGGTCTCCTATCTTCTATGGGGTATTTTGGGTCGCGACACCTAATATTAACCACTAATCATGTACTATACTAAGTTAGGTAAATGATATCTTCCAGTAAAATTAGTAAATCTTAACCACAATTAATAGGGATCAAAGGGACACATGTTGACTTGTTGGCCGAGTTCAATCATATGATCTCAACTCTTTATTTAAATGCCCTCCAATCAAACTATTGAACGTTTGGATTGAAGGGGTATTTAAGTAAGTCAACATAGTCAATTAAATAATAACTATATATTATTATATAATATACTATATTACATAGTACTTCGATCTGGGCGGGCTTCTATAATATACTAAGCCCAGAAGCCCTATCCGGCCCAAAAAATATGGGCTCATAATTGAAAGTTAGGTCATAGTCTCATGGGCTTAACGATAGAGCTTAATTTGGGCTAGATCTCGATCGGATTGGGCCACCAGGCCAGTCTGGCCCATTGACACCCCTAATTATAATTAGAGAGTCAAATTTAGGCCACAAAAATCTCTAGTAAACAACCTGAACTTAGGTTGGGCTTATTAAAAAATCACAACATGCAAGCATAAGCCCAGTCTATTTGCACCCCCAAACTATAGTCTATAAACCAAGCAAGTGCATGTTTTGGGGATGGACTGGGAATATAGTGGGTCGCATATGGCACCAAGGGTAACGAGAATTTTTAGTTCACCTTTTGGAACTGCAATTTTCAGTCATGGTGGCCCAACTAATTGGACCACCCCGCGACTCTCTTGTATTTGCTTGGCAATTTCTATAAGGTCCATTTTTTTTTTGTTGCTAAGGCTTATAAAGTTTGACAGGTTAAACTTTGTCATTGTAGTTGATAGGAAAATTGAGTTACTTTCACAAGGGTTTTAACAATATTAATTAGAGGAATGCTAGCCCTACTCTCAGCCTCCACCAACTACTTGTCCATTCTTATGAGAGACAGTGCTTTAACCACCATAACTGATTTGATAATGGACAGGTAGGTGGTGAAGGCTGAGAGTAGAGTTTGACTGAGAGTAGGGCTAGCACGCCTCTATTAATTATTACAATCATGAGATTTCAAGTCTTACTATTTTTATAAGTTTCCAAAATAATTCATTTTGTTTCATTTAAGGTCTTATGGGAGTTACAACCCAATAGATGAAAAGCATTGATACATTTCATTCTGAAAAGAAAATGCATTCCATTGACAAAACTTACAAAGTGCCGATAATGGTGCACCAGGCCAGTCTGGCCCATTGACACCCCTTACTATTCTCATTATCAACAAAAAAAAAATCATATGATCTATCCATAATTTATTATTTCGAGTTTACATTAGTATTCATAGGTTTTTTTGTTGTGGATATCATTTATCTACATTAGTAGTTAGCTTGGGAATTGGAGCTCTTGCAACTCATACCTGGGGATTAGATCCCCTATCTTCCTCAATAGAGAGGCCACACCCCACCACCACTGGCGCAAGAGGTGTGCGGGGAGTTAGTATACATAGGTTCACTAGACTATAATGGTGGAATGAGATTCTTGTTGTTGAGACGAGGCACTTAAAATAAGAAGAAGATTTGTAGTTTGATTTATTCTTTGTATATATAAACAAGTCGAATAGTCTAATGCAAAATCCTTTAACATGTGATTAATGGCTGATGCAATTGGTGCTACCTTTTATACACTACAAAGTATACATATAATTTTTCATTAGAGTGATACTAGCTTTTACTTATTATTTTTTGATTTTTTTATGGAAAATAATAAGATTAGAAGTATAATCGTACGAGTTAAAGTTTCTTAACTATAATTAAAAAGAGACATTTGAGTTGTGCAACAATGCCAAAGATGTTCTCTTTGGTGCCTACTAGAGATGATCAGGTATTTTCATTACAAACAATTGGGTGATAAAACACCTTAATTTTCTTCCTATGCACCAAAAATAAAAATAAACATTTGTTTTATCTTGAGAGTTCTTTTTTCAAAGTGCACCCAAGCCTTAACCCCTTCTTCTCTAAATAGGATGGCAAACAATTATAACTCAATATTAATGAAGATAAAAATGTTGGTTTCTTATGGAGCAAATTCACATTTCGGTTACAAAGAATTATGGTCACTTATTTTCCTTATTTTTTTTCAACTACATTAGGCTTCTTAGAAATTCTACTACTAGAGGTTGTCTTCCACATTTTTTTTAATTATTTCCTATTTGATACAGGATTCGGATGCTCTTGTTTGTTTTTCTCAAAACTCATGTTCCCTTAACTAAGTTCAGGGAACATACTTTTGAAAGAGCACTTAAAAAGGCTTTTGTGTTGTAACCAGACTCCAATCGTAGAGGATTCCAAGTCCATGGAAACTGTTTTACAGGACCACAGACTCCAATCGTAGAGGATTCCAAGTCCATGGAAACTTTTTTACGGGACCACGCATTTTGTCGGTCCTCATTCGTTCGGGACCATGCATTTTGTCGGTCCTCATTGTTCCATGCCTCTTTTTTAACATTCACGTATTGTGGTTAAGATTTACTCAACCCTGATATTCATCTATCCAACCTTGATTTTTAAAAAATATGAATAAATCTTAATCTTAATTTAATTAAGTTCAAAAATAATTAAAAAGAGTTAAAAGGGACACGTGGACACGGTGGTCCACTAGATTGCACACGTGATCCGCTAATTACTACTCAATCCCCATTGATGTTTTGAGGATTTCCACTCCACCTTACTAACCACAAATAGACGGGTGAGGAAGTGGAGGGTTCAAAGAAAGACAAAAAAAATGTCAAACCCATGCTTGGTCCTTCTCTAAGAGATCTGTAAGTGGAGCAGCTCGAAGTGTTTAGTACATAAATTAGGACTTTTAGCGACAGTTCAAGGAAACCGCCTCTGAATCCTGTATATTGCGATGATTTTTATAAAGCGCCACAAACAACCTGGCGGGAACCATTTACAGAGGCAGTGCTTTATAAAACCACCTCTATTTGAAATGTTTGAACGGCGATTTTTAAAAAACCGCCACTAATTCCATGGTGGGAAACGAGTATCAAAGGCGGGTTATTGTAAACTGCCATGGAAACCAATTCATGCCAAGCCAATTATGGCTGTTTTTAAGGGTCTTTAGCGGTGGTTTTTTAAAACCACCACTAAAGGTCCTATATTTGGGGATTTAGGGCCCCGATCTTTTCCTCTTCTTTTCTTCTTTCCCTCCAGTTTTCCTCTCTTCCTCTCCTGTTGCTCTCCTTCTCCGGCCTTTTGTTCCGACGTCCTTCTCTGGCCACCCACTCTGATAAGTTCTTGCTCCTGTTCCGGCCGCTTCCTGTACTGCTCCAGTAACCACCTCTCTCTCGCAGTCTCTCTCTCTATGCAATCTCTCTCTCCATTCTTCTTTTGGGGTTTGCGGCAATAGGAGAATGCCCCCTCTCTCAAGCTCTCGCTTATCTCTCTCTCTCTCTCCAAGTTCTCTTCACCCTTTGCTCTGTCGCCACCAACGGAGCTTCAGTCACAGCCACGACCACGGCGATTGCCTCTGCCACTTTCGAGCAAGTAGCAGGCTTAGTTTTCTTTTTCTCAAGATCTATTGGATAATGTTAGCATCCATTAAATCAACTTAGGTTTTGTTTAACTATTTCAAGTTAGGTTAAATTAATCTATGTTGTAGATTAAGGAGTAAATTAGCATCCATTAAATTAATCTTTGCAGCATAGTAGTTGTAGAAGCACGTTCAGTATGCCACATTAGAAATTAGCACTACAAGAAATCAAGATATTACCCACGGAAAAATAGCCACTGTAATAGATTTTGTCAATAAAATGACCTTTTCCCATGGTTTTTGTTCCGTTGCTATATATCAGTTGTTTTTAATAATTATTGTACCGTATCCATAAAAAATTATTTTACTAATACATAGCCATGGTTTATTTACCGTCCCTAATAATTTTAATAGGTATCGATGGAAAACTTACTAATGTTTATTTTATTAGCCACGGTATTATTATCGTGGCTAATATCTACAAAATTTATTACCCACGGAAAGAATACTGTGGCTAAAAATTTGTTTAATGAATAGTACTCCGAGCCTCTTCGCCATCATTTCATCCCGCCCCTTTTTCCCTCTGGCTGGCGATCGCCTCTCCATGGTCGTCGCATCTCCATCGCCGTTGCCGTCGCCATCCCCTCTCCATCGCCGACATCTCTCTCTCCAGTAACTCTCTCTCTCTCGAGCTCTCTCAGTCTGTCATCTCTCTCTCTCTCCCTCTCTACTACCGTTTCTCTCTCCCCTCTCTGCCTGCTCTCTCCCGTCGTCTTTACCAGTCACCTCCAACTCGTTCTTCGGCCACTCCCCTCTCTGCCTGCTCTCTCTGTCTCTCCCTGGTTCTCTCTCTCTCTCGATCTACTCTCTCCGCCCTGTCTCTCCTTCCCTTTCTATGCTCTTTAAATCTCTTTCTCTCTGTTGAGGTTTCCCTCCAACAGGTCTCCTCTCTCTCTGCCTGATTTGAGGTAATTTTTTAAAAAATTATTTGCATTTAATTTTTAACTAAAAATGTGTGTAATTTGTTTTGTGTTTCAAAATTTGTTATATTTACTGTGATTTGTTGGAAAATAATTGATTGGTGGTGTTATTTAGAGTACAAATTGAATTTCTTTACCAAACTCCGTCCGCTATAACCGTGCTCCATAATTTCCTTTTCAATGGTTGGGTATTCTCCATGATCTTGTACAATGTGCACCACAGTTTTTCCGTGTTGATAGGCTCCGGCGTAAGTTAGTTTTTCGAAAGTTGTTTGTTCATTAGGTGTGGCTAGTGTACCTAAATTTGTACTTGTACAATTGGATTAGAGATACAAGTACCATCTAAAGATAATTACTGATCAATAGAAAATGAAGAACATCATATTACTAATTTATGGAATTTGAAGAATTCAATCTCAAAGTACACATTATTAACCAATAGGAGTTGAAGAAAACTCTAACTTGAAATAAATACATACTATTTACAAGTACATTGTAGTTTTTGTGATTCTTGATACAACTCATAATCAATTCTCAAATTTCACTCACTTTCATGAAAGAATTAGTGACTGACATGAGCAGCACCCAACCAAGACCTTCCAAGCAAACACACGACAAATAGAAAAGCCCATTGTGGAGATACTATTAGGGAAATATTATGTTAGGGAAATAAAGATGTAATATCTATGTGATACACAAGATCTCATAGATAATATTGAATTAGCATTAATTAAGGATTTGATTAGAATAGGTTTCTATCTTGAGGTTAGATACATGGTATTTAGGATACAGATGTTTAGTAATACTTTGCTTTAGCTATTATATAATATATATCTATCAAAATTACATTAGATTTATTCCAGAAACCTAGTTGATTCACTTTCTAATATTGAGTTATCTTGTACTCTACTTAAACTTGGTTTGGGTTCTCGTCATTGTTAACAAACACCCGTACAATTGATCAAGTCCTTCCAGTTTGATGATTTCTGAAGGCAAAGGCCCTTTAAAACTATTCTACATCCCAATTGTGTAGAAAAGATAGGATGATGGTGTTACTTAGACAAAAAAATATGGTTAATTTCATAAGGATTCCCCATTTTTAGGGATGATATTCAATGTGGATTTTGAGTGGTTATACCCATGTGGAACTATGTTGGTGGATGGAATGGCATTCAATGTGGATTTTGGGTGGTTATAGTCAGTTGATTTATGTGGGTGAATGGATATGTGTATTTCTCATGTGTTTTGGATTTTTAAGAGCTTTTTTTTATAAGAACTTGATTGGCTATAGGTTACTATAATGGGTTTTAAGACCTAAATTTCTAAGTATTATTAGTTGCTTTAGGGTCCGTTCTTTTGCCTAGACTTGTAAAACTTGACACTTTGTACTTTGTCATGGTAGTTATTAGGAAATTAGAGTCACTTTGTTAAGATTTTAGCAAATTAATTGTCACCATCATGAGATTTCAAGTGTTATAGTTTCTTATGAGATTGAAATCATTCATTTTACTTCATTTCAAAGTCTAAAGCGAATTGCAACCCAAGAGATGGAAAGCATGTGTGACCTTATTTTATGACCTTAAGATTGGAGATGAAGAAGAAAAGAGAACTTATTTAATTGATTCTACAAGAAAATAATACTACTGAGTGATGGTTTCATTTGTGAGAGAGGAGAGATTAGAGAGGTAGGTCCCACTTGTTGATTTTTGTTCGTTGACGTGGCTTCACTGGTGAAGAATAGTCTTATGTGGCAGTAAAAGAAGGCCTCAGATTGTCTATGGCGAAGCCAGAAAAGTGGTCTCGGGCAACCACAAAATAGGGGACATGTGGCGATAAAAAGGGGAGAAGTCATTCCATTTTCTCCCCACGATTTTGACTTCTCCCCATTTGATATCTCTCCCCCTTTATTTCACCACTTTATTGCCATGTGTCAAATAATGTGTGGAGAAGTCAAAATCATGGGGCCCATGAAATGACTTCTCCAGTCACATGACCCCTATTTTTTTTTTTTGGTCTCCCAAGGTATCCTCAGGCTTAAACCAGGACTAATCCTCCGAGGTACGATCGGGCGCCGAAGCGGGGACCTCTCCCAAGAAAGTTTTCTGCATCCACAAGGGCTCGAACCTGAGACCACTTGCTTAAGCGACCAGAGCCCCTTCCCCTATTTTGTGGTTGCCCGAGAGGAGCCTTTTTGGCTTTGCCAGAGAGAATCTGAAGCCACAAAAGAAACACCTATGTGGCATCCTTAGAAACACAAAAACTCTGTTTTATAGTAGTAGTATTAGATAGATAGATTATAGCTTCAGGTTGGCCCAGCCTGAGCTTCAAGCAGCCAAGCCTTAGTCCGGCCAAATAAATATGTCCTCTATTTTTGAGTCGGACCCTAGCCCTATAGGCCTTATGAACAGGCTGAAACCGGGCCCGTCCGGGTCTCGTTGGTTAGGTTCCCTTAGAAACCCTTTCGACTGAAAAGTGAAAACTTTCGCTTCCTAGCTCAAGCCGTCTTTTTCCCTCTCCTCTCTCTCTCTCCCAAAACCCTAAAAACCCTGAAAATGGAAAATTACTGAAACGTTCATCTCAAAAACCCTAGATTCTCTCCTCCTCCGGAAGCACCTTCGTTCGTAGTACAGAAACCCTAGTTTTCCCGAAAGAGAAGAAGAAGAAGAAGAAGGAGCAGATCAACAAAATCCAGCGAAAATGTCGATGTCGAAGAGTTCAAAGATGCTTCAGTACATCAACTACAGGATGCGCGTCACCATCCAGGACGGTCGGCAGCTCATTGGAAAATTCATGGCCTTCGATCGACACATGAATCTTGTTCTCGGCGACTGCGAGGAGTTTCGCAAGCTCCCACCCGCCAAAGGCAAGAAGAACGAAGAACGCGAAGAACGAAGAACCCTAGGTCTCGTTCTCCTCCGTGGCGAAGAGGTCGTCTCAATGACCGTCGAAGGCCCTCCTCCTCCCGAGGAATCCCGGGCCAAAGCTGTTGGTGCTGCTGCAATGGCCGGTCCCGGCATTGGCCGTTCTGCCGGCCGTGGAATCCCCACTGCTCCGCTTGTTCAAGCCCAACCTGGTCTTTCTGGACCGGTTCGCGGCGTCGGTGGACCTGCCCCTGGAATGATGCAGCCCCAGATATCTCGCCCGCCGGTACCACAGCTTTCTGCACCACCAATGAATTACCCGCCTGCTCCGATGATTCGCCCACCTGGGCAATTACCTGGGTTTCCTGGGCAGCTCCCACCGCCAATGTCGCGGGGACAAATGCCGCCTGTGCCGGGTCAGTATGGTGCACGTCCAGGTGGGGCACCACCTGGACAATTCCCTCAGTTTGGGCAGAGGCCCATGGGACCGCCGCCACAGATGATGAGAGGACCACCACCTCCTCCCCGACCGGGCATGGGAGGTCCACCGCCTCCCCGACCTGGGATGCCGCCTCCACCTGGTGGTGGCATTCCAGTTTTTGGTCCACCTCGTCCGGGTATGCCTCCACCACCAAACCCTCAGCAACAGCAGCAGAATCAGCAGCAGCAATAGTTTGGTATGAGTTTCCCCAACTCGAAAATTAAATTATTGTTTGTCCAAAATGAATTTCCTGTATATCCAATTTGTAGATAGACATCTGTCAATTCTTTCTCTTTCTTTTTTTTCGTAAATTCTTCAAACAACTGAGTTGTTTTTTCCATAAGGTTTCGTTCAATGGATTAGAGATAGCTATTTTTGGTACCTGTTAAATTGCATCTTGAGCAAATTATTTTTAACTTCATTGTTTTGCCTGTGAGTTGTTGTTGTGGTAATTTTGGATACTTGTCTTCTTTTGTTTTCATTATTATTTTTTTTACCCTTTACCTTGTTTGTCCTCCAGATTTTAGCTGTTTATGAGAAATAACAAGTTCCAGTGGTTTAGTGTTTGGCCCTTTCACTTTGAGTTACCTCAATGTTTAATCAGGAGTGCATATGCACAATGTCAGATATTAAACTATCAGTTCAGATCCTATTTAATATCTGTGCCTAAATGGTGCTTGAATCACTGTTTTAATTGATCATTACCAGACAGAACCTCATATAATAAACTGTCAGTTTAGCTCCTATTTTAATCTGTGCCTAAATGGTGCTTGGGTCACTATTTCAATTGATCATTATCGGTTCCTTATGAAATCGTACTGTTAGAATTCCCCAAGTGTGTAAAAGGATATGAACGTTTGACAAAGCAATACACTTAGGTTTGCTGTTAATAGTAACTGATATTGCTACATTTGATGGGATCCCCTGCTATGTATTTGATATGAAACCTATGTTAGATGTTAATGTCTTATATAGCTTGTATTAATAAAGTAATGCAACTAGGTAACACTATCAAAGAAAATCATGAACCCAAATGACTTCCATCAAGAGCTTAAAACATTGTTTCCTTGGTTTTACACAACAATAATTGTCATACAAACTGTTTCTCCTTTGGCGTGAGTCCTCTCTAGCACCTACACCTTAATGCTGCATTCCTGGTGTGTCCCTCTTCTCATGCGTGTCTAAAGAAAAAGGAAAACTGTGTGCCTTTCCCACATTTTGGTCGAGGGAGAAAAGGTTACTTCCTTGAGGTGGTTTGAAAACGGGAAACTGCGTGCATTTCCCACATTTTGGTCGAGGGAGAAAAGGTTACTTCCTTGAGGTGCGTTGGACCCCATACCCTATCCCCTTGTAGGCATAGTCACAAAGTTGGAGTTCGGCAATTATTCGGCTACGGGAAAGTCAAAATTTTTTTTTGGTAAAATTCAAAAAAATTAGAAAAATGTTGGGCAAGAATGAAAATAATAATAAATAAGATTACTAATTATGAAAATTTATAAAAGAATTTTTTTAATCTATTAATATAAATTTGTTTAGATCTTTTTTAATTTTGTGAATAATTTGCGAAATTTGTGACATTTTAAAAAAAGTTGCGCTTTATTTATGAAGTTGTGAATACTTCATTATTTAATCGTTCGACAAAAAACTTGCAAATTATATGTGACATTTTGGAAAAATCGTAGAACTTTGTTACTATGGTTGTTAGTTGGGTTCACAACGGTTTCCGACCTCTTCCCTGGTAGGGTTACTCACCCGAGGACTCATCTCTTCTCTTCTTCTTCTTCTTCGATATCTGCTATTCTCTATTCTTAACTTCAACTCTTTCCCGAAAGGGTGACTTCTCTTCCTTCATCTTTTTTGCTCTATGCTATTCTCTATTCTCACCTTCAATGTTTTTCTTGTTTCTTTTATCTGCCACATGGTCGATTTTTTTTTGTGTGTGTGTGGAATAAAATACCTTTGAATTCGTTGAGGTTAAGGGAATGACATTCAAATTTGATGAACGAGGAAGGGGCATGTCAATGGAACTAAGATCAAAGGTAAATGGGGTTATGGTGAATGCTTAAGTTCGTTGTTGATTGCGTTAATGACCAACTTGATAAGTATAAAATGTCAATATTGTGCGGTAACACTAGTGCATTGATGTTGAGAGATTCGGTAATAGAAATGGGTTGTTCATCACCCTATCGATGATTCCACCTTTCGGAGGTATAAGACGTTGGATAATATTCTTATAGGGCTGTTAATAGAGGAAATGTTCATACCCCACAAATCTGTACCATCTAGGGGTGCCAATGGGCCAGGCTTGGGATTGGATTTTGGTATTTATTAATAGGCCCGATCCATTTTTAATAGATTTTTTTGGGCCTAAATTTGGCCTGTTGACACCCTTACTACCATCACAGCCTCACAACATGCTTTGTTCCATGGTGACAATCAGACGATTAACAAAGAGGATGATAAACTGTGGCACATTGGCCCTTCTACATCTAGGTAACGTCGCTTATCTAAGGGGTCACCAACATCCGAGGAGGATAGATAGGCAATGGGTTTGATCTATGTTTTCTTGAATGCATTGGGTAGTTGGAGTGAATGAGAGGAAGCTGTGAACAGTATGTTACTAGAGGACGAAAGGACAAATCTTATCCCTTTTGAAGAAAACACAGGGTTACACTAGTTCAATGTTTATCTATTCAAAAGATTTTATGCTCCTCGACTCCTCGTAAACCCAAGCCTCTACCAATTGGTGGGTTTTTGCTGATAAATTGATGGTGGCTAGAGGTTAATGGGCTTCTTTTTGGTAACCTACGACTACGAGCACACTACTGGTTGGGGATTCAAGGGTTTCCATTTCATCTGTTGAACTTTGAAACTTTTTCAAGGATTGGGGAAATGTGCGGGGGTTTATTAGAAGTTGACTATTGCACAATTGCATGGGCGGACCTCCAAGCTCGGGTTTGAGTAAAAGAGATGAGCCTCGTAGCAATTCCTCAAGTGATTTTGGTCCTTGATATGGAATCAATGTTCTCTATAATTATTCACATCCATTTGGCTAGAGAAAATGGCTTCTCCATCAGACAATCCCAAGTTTGAATCTTTCCCACTTGTGTTCAAGCCAATGGAGGAAAGGGTACAAGGACAGATGTTGGTACCAGCTGTATCGGGTCTCTAGCCAAAACAGATGGAGGAGGAAGGGGTACAATCACAATGGGGAGACACTAACATAGGCAAACTTTTAAGGCCTCTTCCGGTGGTAATTGGGAAAGGAGTGGATCAAGATCAGGTTGCCGAAGGTACTTTCATAGCTGGTACTATAAACCATATTTCTAGAAGGTTATTAAGAAGGAAACTTAGGCGGGCGTATAGGCAACAACATGATATGCAGTTTCAAAAGATGGAAAATGCTCAAAAATACCCCTACCATATTGGTGGGTTTGGTACTGATGCAGACCCAAAAACACCCCTACCAAAGAGAAGTTTGTTCATATAATTTAACCATATTTTTTTCGTTCTGCATTGATTCATTACATGAGCAAGTAATCATTAAGATGGCCCACCCTCTAGCTATCCAGAGCATTGAAGAAATGCAAAGGGAAAACCCAGTGACCACTGAAATAGTCTAGGACTAGCTCCATATTCAACTCACAAAAGGACAATAGAGGAGGAGGTGATCAACCTTATTTTCCTCTAAAAAGCACATGTAGCACTTGTTGGGCATCCTCTATCATCTAGTTTTCAAGTGGTCAATTGTGAGGATCTTATCCCAAGCAAACGACCAAAGAAAGAAATAGGTTTTTGAAGGAACCGCTGAATTCAATACATTCTGATGGGAAAAATGATAGTTCTGGTTTTCGTGTGTGAAAGGCACAAGGTGCTAAGACTCCCTTCAAACAACTTTTGTGGGACCTCAAAGGTCTGAATGCAAGTTGTCAAGCGTACCCTTCATGAACTGAATAGTTGTACATAACCTCACCTTATATTGCTTCCCAATTGCGCAATGTTCACACTGGTCTAAATTTTCTGTCCTCACCAATTCTACCAAACCCCCACGCACTCATGTCGCCTATGCCAAATTCACTAGCTACGATACAATTGCTTCACCCTTAATTGTGTTCCATACAACACTTATGTTGTGTTTGGTTACTGAGTAAATTAAACAAGTAGTTAATAGAAAAGAAACAATTTTCTCAATGTTATTTTATTGACAAAAGAAATCATGGAGAAGTTATATTTTTGTTATTTGGTTGCTGCAAAAGTTTCTCATGTTATTCTAACAATCATGAGGTTTTCTAACAATCCTTGACATAAAAAATATGGGCAATCTGATTATTGGAAGAAAAAGCAAGACCGTCTGCCACAATCGAGTAACTGTTGTGGTGGGTCGTCGTTGGGCTGGGTTAGCACTGATGCAGTGAGCATATGCTACCCTCAAAAAGAAACCCAGCCCCATTATAAACAAGTCGAGAAAGACAAACTTAAACCAAGCCAAGAAGGAACTACTCAGCCTTAACCTACCTGCCTAACCTGTTTAAATAATAAAGCATGACGATTCCATTGTAATGGCGGCTTTTGGAAGGCTGCAGCATGGCTATGGAGGTGGTGGATTCTGGGCATAGTGATAACTATTGTCGTTGTGATGGTGATTGGTGGTGCTGATAGTTATGGAAGTTGTAGGGGTAGTATGGTGGTGGTTACAACTTACAATGGTGATACCTATGGCCTAGGTGGAAGTAGTGGTGGTTATGTTGGTGGCAGCAACACTAGAAATTATAGTTTGGTGCTGGCAATGACAGTGCAGTAGCTGTGATCATAGTGACAAAGTCGGGGTTCGGGAATAATTCGGCGGGGGTCAAGTTCAGAAAAATTCGGTAAGTCGGGAAAACTTCGGGAAAAAGTCAGAAAAATAAATAAAATTTAAAATTATATATTACATTAGAAACATGACATTAAGCAATAATAAGTCATACCATCAATTTAATATCCAAAAAATTCCATGATTCCATCAAAGCATCAACATTTCATCAAAATATCACCAAAAATGTTCACCAAAGTCACTAACAAAAGTATTACGATGTACATATTACAATAACAAAATCACTCATCACCCATGAGGATTTATTTATTCATCCAAAAGAAGCTCATCATCTAGCTCATCCTCCGCATTTTCTGAAGGTTCACTTGAAGAGGTAGCATCATCTTCGGGGGTCATGATTTTCTTCACCTTTAGGTATATCTGGGAATGCCAAAATGTTCTCTATATTAATTGGTTCCGAATCGTTCTTTTCTTTCATTGCACTTGTATTCATCAAATGCAAATTCACACGAACATATACCAAATCATGTAATTTTTTGGCTCTAATATGTTCCTCTTCTTCACGTGTGCAGCCTCAAAAGCACTCCAGTTTCGCTCACTAGCTGAGGCACTACAAGGTTGGCTATGCAATTTGATTGCCACCTTTGGAAGGATTGGAACATCGCTTCCATACATCCCACCAAATTTCTAATTACAATTTACAAATTCACAATTAAAAATTATTGACTATAAATTTTAAAATATAATCAAAGTTAAAAAAGTAAATAAATATAATAAACTTACTTGGATGTTTCATCCTAAAGGGAATCAATTGGCCATTTGTCAAAGATGGAATCATCTCGTTGGTGGTAAAGTCTCAGCTCCCTGTCAAACCTTTTCCCTTCTTCCAAACCAATCATTTTCGCAATCACCTTCTCTACACCCATCTTTACTTCCCTATCCATCTTCACCAATTTATTATAAAACAACTAGGGATTAAGATAGGCAGCAATTGCATGCAGGGGACTATGCAATGTTTTGTTCCATCTTTCATCTATGATTTTCCAAAAAGGCATATATTTCTCAGCATTGTCTTCATACAGTCTTTTAATTGCTTCTTTTGCTCTATCCATTCCTTCATATATATATTCCATAGTAGACCCATCACCATCTACCATTCTTAAAACTCTAACTAGAGGCTCAACTGTATGAATTATTACTTTGCCATTCTCCCAAAACATATTCCCCTGTATGAAATTTGTTTTCCACTGTGGAGAACTCTCCATTCAGTTGAAGCAATCATAAATCTCAAAGCTTGTTTTCTCTGGGAATAGACTGCAAACATAGAAATTGTGTTGCAAATCTTGATGCACCCGGCCTTTTTAATTCTCTTTTCTTCGTGTGTAATCTCATTAAATCCAACTCATGTTGGAATTTGTAGAAAAACTTTATCAGATTTCGTGTTTGTTGGCTTCACTTGAGGAAGCTCATCAATTTCCTCGAAAATCAAATCCAAACAATGTATTGCACAAGACGTCTTGATAATATTTGGATATCTATCTTCAATAATAATCCCTGTTGCACTATAATTTGAAGCATTGTCTGAAATAAACTGGACAACATTTGCTGGTTCAATTTCTTCAATCCCAGAAGCAATGAAGTTTGCAAGAAATGTTGCATCCTTCTTCTTCCCCACTGAAATGTTGCATCATTCTTCTTCCCCACTGTGTATTCACTTTTCAAAAAGATTGTGCCATTCGGACAAGCCACTAACAAATTCACGTGTGGCTGCTTCTTTGCATTAATCCATGAATTAGACATGATTGTGCACCCTGAACTAGCCCATGATTGTTTGATTTTTTTAACATATTCATCTGCTTCGTCCTTTAAACTTGCTAATACCTTCATCCTAGCCATTTCATTTCTTGGGGGAATATAACCTAGGCCATGATTTGAATTCACTACAATGGCATCCTTAAATTGTTGGGACCTCAACAAGTGAAATGGGAGGTTATTTGCAACTAAGGCTTTCACTAAGAAAAGTTCTGCAAGCTCTTTCTCTTTCTTTTTCATTAGTTGCTCAATTTTTGGTTGTCTAGACATGGAAATACCTCTCCTCCTAAACTACCACAAGCTGTGTTAGTGACAGAACCCATAGAACTTCCACTTGCACCAACATTACCAGACTGAGATGGTCATGGAAAATCTGTCTTTGCCCTTTTACGCGATTCCAACTATTGTATAGCGTCTAATGCCATTTCATAAACTAAATCAGGCACTATAGTGCAAGGCTGTACATCTCTTTGTGGTATTTTTGCAAAATGGTTTTTCATTTGAGTAATAGTACCAACAAATACTTTATGACAAAAATTACATCTCATCTTTGCCCCCCCTTCATCAGTCACATGTTCCCAAAATGGATCCCTAGCTCTTGGCATTTTTTTAACTTTGATCAAATACTAAAACTGTACTGGTCCTAAAGAAATTAAAAAAAAATAAAATTCAGAACATCAGTATAATTTATAAATGTATATCAATAAATATATAATAAACAAAATTCATGCAGTATTGCTGATTGCATAGACAATTTATTTCAGATTCACAGAGGATCTCAAAGCAATTCTTTAAAGCATTAACTAAGCAAATGAACCAGACAAAGATAATGCTAAAAATAAAATCTAAATAGAACCCAATTAAAAAAAAATTCCAAAAAACTGACCTGGTGTAGATATCCGAACAGGTGTAGATTTCCCAATAGGTGTAGATTTCCGAGAACTCGAAACAACCAGTTCTGTAGTTTGCAAGAAAAAAAATGAACAAGTGTGAGGGTTAGGGGTTTAAAAAGGGGGATTAAATCGAAATTGCAAAGAGAAATGGAAGAGAGGTACGAAGAGAGAAATGGAAGAGAGGGAGATGGAAGAGGAATATGTAGAGAGAGAGACAGAGAGAGAAATTTCAAAGAGATACGGAGAGAGATTTCTCTGAAATTTCAGAGATATGGAGAGAGGGAGAGAAAGAGAGATTTCTCTCTGAAATTCAAAGATACGACGGAGAGAGAGAGAGAGAGAGAGAGATACTTACCGGAGAAGGAGATGTCGCCGCCGGTGAGGCCAGACGAATGTCGGTGAGGCCAGACTTGGGGTTTCGCCACTGAGGGGAGCCGAGACGAGAGAGGGGGGTGTGGGTTTCGTGCCCGAACCTCTTTCTTTCAGCTTTTATAGGTATAAGAAAAAAAAACCATTGACAAACGAACCAAATGCGAACTAAATGCTAAAAACGCGTTTTTACCGATTGAACGCTAAAAAACGTGAATAATTATGAAAAAACGTCGTTTTTTTTTTTAAAGTCGCGATTTAACGAAGAATCATTCGACAACTCCAAAATTCACGAATAAAACCCAAATTTTTCAAAAAAACTACGTTTTTTGTTGCAATGGCAGTGATTACCATATAATGGTGGTGCAGGTGATGACAACAACTACGCAAGAAGTTGATATAGTGGGAGCATGGAATGGCATGTGACGCTAGTGATTTATGCGCGAAGTAGTAAGGACCAAGGCAGCAGCATTGCTGTCGGGGGCTATTGCTAAAATGATCCATGGAATGGAAATGAGTCAACAAGAAGGGTTGGAAATAGTGGGTTAGCTGTCAGGGGCTATTGCTAAAGAACCTAGGCATGATTATTGTTATTTTTTAGCAGGAGAGCAAGTACAAGGATACATTGGGTTAAATGTGATTTTCTTATTGGATTTTGCTAACTGAATGGGTTGTCGTGTTGGTAAGTGGCTTATAAAATAACTAGGTCTTCCCTGGGCTCAAATCCCAAGTCAATAGAATTTTTAGATCCAATTGTTGAGAAGTTTGGGAGGAAATTGCCGGTTTACTATATGTCCTTGTTTAAGGCGGTGGAGAAAGTCGTTAAGATGTTAGAGCAGATTTAGAGAATTTCTTGGGGGACAATCACAACATGAAGAAGGATCATTTGGTTAACTGAATTGGGAGCTGGTCTCGAAATCTAAGGAAGAAGAGGGATTGAGGCTTAAGGTGAAGAATTTGGCCCTTTTGGGGAAATGGGTGTGGAGGTTTCCCCTAGAACCAAATAGCGTTTGGTTCTATATAATTCAAAGCAAATACGGGTTAGGTAGAAATGCTGAAATGGACGGGACACTAAACCAGTGTCTCGGGTCAATCTTCGTTGCCCATGAAAAGCAATTTGCAAAATTCTACCTTCTTTCCTTCCATTGATTCGCTTGGATGTAGGCATGAGAAACCTCATTAATTTCTGGGATGACCTTTGGTTAGGGGACTCAATCCTTAAAGACTCTTACCCTTGCCTTCATATCATCTTGTCATCTTCAAAATTGCTTGGCCACTCAATTGTTTTAATTGGAATTTTTATTTTTTGTAGAGGGTTGGGAGCCTTGAGATAGAGGAACATTGGGTTTTCTTGGAGTCATTAAAAGAAGTCTACATCTCCCAATCCATTTCAGACTTTAGAATTTGTTGTGCTTATTGCGAATCGTGAGGAGCCATTTTCCTTTTGTCATAAGTTTGGAAGTCGTGTGCTCCCCAATAGGTAACAATGTATGTTTTGACTATAGTCATCAATAGTATTAATACTTTTGATTTGCTCCCGAAGAGGAACAGCAACTACTTGTGATTTGTCTTAGAGGAGGAAGAATACCTACCTCTGGCTCAATATTTGTATGATGTGCATGTAGAGTGGAGAGTCGTCCAGCCAGTTTCTTGTCCACTACAGCTATGCTAGAGAGATTTGGCTCCTTTTTCTTGCCTTAGCAGATTTGGTTTGGGTCTTCCCCTCTGATATCACAAATCTCTTGATGTAGTGGAAATCTGGTCATTTTACTTTAAGGGTGTGGATCGTGTTTTATAGTGCTCTTCATGCTATCCTTTGGTCCATCTAGAAAGAAAGAAATACTAAAATGTTCCCTAGGTAAGATTTAATCTTCAGTGGCTTCTCGGGTTTTTGTTTTTCCCTTCTTCCAAGGGGTTAAAACCAAAGATATTTCATGTGATTGGCTGGCGGTCGCCTCATCTGCAGCCTTCTTTGTCTTGAGATGGTATCTTGGAGTCCCCCTTTTGTAGGCTCCGTCAATTTTGATTTTGATGGAAGCTCTCTTGGAAACCTAGGTTCGTTGAGGATTGGAGGGATATCTCGTTCTCCTAGGTTGCTATATCGCTGAATGTGATGGCCAACTCCTTGGCCAAGGAATGTATTGAGAGGGATGCCCTTTTATGTGATTCTTTGTCCTTTTATTTGTCTTTGTGGTTTGCACGTTTTTCCCTCCCAGTAGCGCCTTGATCCCGGGAGGGTCGTGCTTGTTTCTTATTTTCTTTTTCATGATATTTGCTCACTTTTGATCTGTATCCCCTCTTTGCTCTTTGAATCAAAAAAAGAAAAGAGAAAAAAGGAGAGAGCGAGTAGGATATTGATGAAGGAAGAGAGGTGAAAAGGATGCATAGAGTTTGTGACTTTTTTTCTGGTCAAAATGTTGGTTCATGTTCTTTGTATGTATTATGTACTCACTTTTTTTTTTCTTTTTAATATTGTGAACAAATTAATTCTTATTGTAGAAGGATCACATTTGGTATGGATAGCTGTTGGGGGGCTGAAGGTGGAGAAGCTGACGTGGAGTACCAATAGGGATCCCTCTGAGAAATCCGGCCAACAGAGCTGAGTAAATGAGAGTAATGGCCAATCCAATCTCAATTTATCCTAAACCAGATGTCTTGGCCGTATTGAACTGAATAAATTGTGTATTAGAGGAAGGGGATAATAAAGGTTGGTTAGGAAGGGAAAGAGAAGCGCACTATAGGAATCCTTGAAGTGGATATGCGAGGAGTTAATCCGACAAATTAATGGGCATGGTAGTAACTCTCGTCAAAACCATTATGAAACGACCGTTAAGTAAAGGTTTTGGTATTACTCGAACTGATATGACCTATGTTACGTTACTTAATGATCATTACAAAACAGTTGACGCTATATTACTTACCACGAGTTTTAGAAACTCATTCTATCTCACTTCTTTTAAAATTCACCTTCTCCCTCTCAAGCCAAATATAATCACCCTTGTCTTATTTTTTTAGATCATAAATAAGATTTACGTTTTGAATCTTCACAACTCACTTTTGGAAAGAATATAGTGTGAGGGTGGAATCGAATAACGAATGCACTTGCGGTTAAGACAGGTCCTGCATCTCCTACCTAAGGCAATTGATTCAGATCCAGAGAGAGACCGGTTCCAGTATCAGTAGCTCAAACAAAAGCATTCAAGGGGAAAGGGCGCGAGAAGAACAAAATGCATATTGACAAGTTTAGAATATAGATGCCTGGATTTTAAATGAAATCAATAAATCTATGATAATTTTGGTTATGCATTTGCATTTTTATCTCATTATGTGTTAATTATGATACGTTAGCATTTGCATGCATAATATGCATTTCTTTATTAAAACCCTCTCCTTGGCTTAGTAGCAGCAAGTATTGTATAACTGCGGCAGTCGAGTGCCTAAAGGCCCTTTATTTGGGTTCCTAATCGATCAAATAGAAGGTACTCCCATACTTGCTGCGTGGGTGTCCTTGTAGAAAGGAACTCAACTCAAAACGAACCGAAAGCAACTGCTTATTGCTTATATCCCATAACGGTCTTCAATTGCTTGACCTTAACTCGGTCAAGCAAGCCAGCCGACAAAGGTCAAAAGAAGTCCCTCACTCCCTCCCCTTTTTGTTTGCAAGCATGCTTTTTTCTTGAAAGAATGACCATGCAATTATATATTTTTTTTAATTTTTTGTATCTACAAAATGGTGGGGGGAAATGGGTTTTAGCTATAATGGTCGAAACCGTTACGTTACGTTACGTCATTACATAAAGGTTCGGTCAGGCCCATTACACAAGCCAAAACCTTTATTTAAATCCTTGATAACGAGGTCTTTTTTGCTAAAAATTATTCATCTCCTTAAAGAGGGAAGATCCTTTATTTATGGAACCAAAAGGGGAGGTCAAAGGAGCTTGTTGCCAGCCCATTACTATCAACTTCCTTTAACTGCTATCAATAGCCCTGATGTGAAGTACACAATCAGCAGGGTAGGTGAGAAACAAACCCCTCTGACACCTAAGAACCCTTGTCCCATCTACCGTGGTCATTCTTTCATTAAATGCACATGATACTGGTAATCTTATCTCTGAATCATTGACCTATAATGGGTTAGCTACTACACTACCACTCAAGTACTTGCTTTTGGTGTCCTTAGAAACGTACCACAAGATGCCTCGAGGGAAGATATGGCTGTTCTAAAGCTAACATTTCTTCCCAAATTGCTGAACTAGAGACCCATATTATTTCCCCCTTCTCCTCTCAAGAGTCTAACAGGGTGGGCCATGCGCCCTCCCTCCTAGACTACTCAAAGAAGTGTCATAGACTTAGCAGAAGTAATCGGAGCTCGAAGGACAATGGAGATAAGGCGGTCTGTGCTAAGGTCCTCAGAGGCTTAGAAATAAGGCATTCGCTATGCGCTCCGAGACTTGGAGATAAGGAGAATGCATTGTGCCCGGTGGCCCTTGGAAATAAGGCATTTGCTGCGTGCTTCAAGACTTGGAGATAAGGTGTTTGTCATGTCCAGATGCTTTTGCAGATTTGGCAATTTCTATGTGCTCCGAAACTTGGATAAGGCGTTCGCTATGTTCCCAGATGCTTGGAGATAGCGTGAACGCTGCATGCTTGGAGACTTGGAGATAAATGCACTGTGCCGGAGGCACCTTTGGAAATAAGGCATAGTTTTATGCTCCGAGACTTGGAGATAAGGTGTTCACTATGCGTCTAGAGGCTTGGAGATAGGCGAACGCCGTATGCTCAAAGACTTGGTAAAAAGATGTGAATGCACCGTGCCTGGAGATTAGCATTCACTATGTGCTTCGAGGACTTGGAGACAAGGCATTCGCCATGTGCCTGGTGGCTTGGAGATAGGGTGAATGCTGCACTCTCAGAGACTTGGAGATAAAGCAAATGCATTGTTCTCGGAGGCCTTTGGAGATGAGGCATGCACCATGTGTGCAGGTCATGACATACAAATATACAATGCCATGTATCGTCTTAGTTCTGTCCACATCATGAGCTACGTGGACCATTGAATTTGCGCCATCAACATTAGCCCCTTGAATACTAGGGTGCTTAGAGTGCAGTGTAGCATTCTGGCAATCATTCTTGGCTGGACGACCGAGGTTGATCTTGGATGCGTATCGATGTTATCCAGCTGCCTTTTATGTGACGATCACTTCGTCCATTTAAAGTGTAGACGTGTTGAAAGTGGACTTAACGATGTGATTCCTTGAAGTTGAATCTTCTCCTTTGATCAGGGTGAGGAATGCCTCGTTATATGTGACGTTTTGGAAGACACAAATTCAATTATGGTGCCTTAGAGTGGGCCTACGGCATATATATACCTCTATCTCATTGTTGGCAAACCTTCGAGCAGTGTTCTCAGTGAATAGGCGATTTTCAATGACTGTTCATGCTCCCAGAATGGCCTCTGGTCTTCCTCTTTAGTGCTCTCCTTCCTTTTCTACTAAGTCTAATCTGGAGATAAAAAAGATGGTGCGTGGGCTTATCCTTCACCGAGGGAGACCCCAAGATTCAGGACAAAGCTGACCTTCAAGTCTCATTGTGGACCAGCCGGTGCGTTCATACGCTGAATCAGCTGAAGTTCACCAAGAAATTAATGAAGAGGATGATTGTCAGACTGCATGGGATTTAAAATACCTTTTGATGAGGAATGGAGGGAAGCCATCTGCATGGGCTGCTGGATTTTTCTCATCAAATCCTAATGTCAAGGCAGATATCTCATCAATTATTCTTTCCACAGGAACCGTATTTAAGGACCATAACCTCCGAACGCCAAGGGTATGGCCGAGAGGATTCCATGGTCATGAATCAGACTTCATTAGAGCATGGAATGCTCTTAACGACCTCGAAATTGATCGGCTGAAGGAGAGGTGGAAGATTGGTGGTGACCGAGAAGTTTCATGATAATGGAGGAAATGAGGCGAAGGTGAACTTCAGAGTTTGGCACCCTTGACGATGGTAGCATTTGAGTAATTAGAGACCAAACAGGAGACCTTAAAGACCTCAATGTATCACTTGTGATTTTGATAAAATGTGAATTCCAAAACTGAACTTCATTTTCTGCTAGGCGTAGTATTTTTTTTTTAGCCATTTTACATTGATAGGGTTGTTAAGGATGCCCTCATGGGGTGGGGCTATGGAAAGGGATCACTACTGTGGCTAGCTTGTTGACCCCTCACATTAGGTTTAAGATAGGCAACGGGTCTGAGGTTAACTTATGGAAGGATGTGTGGAGCAGGTTGACAAAATTGAAAGATGAGGGATAGGCTTTAGTTGCGGATTGTTTTGAGGTCAGTGAGGGTGGGGGTGGTTTGGTGCCCTAGGCAGAGATAAGACCTTAATGACTGGGAAGTGGCCAATTTTCTTCATCTTATGCAGTAACTCACTACATGTTCCTCTTGTCCCATAGTCAGGGTCTCAGGGATAGTAGGATTTGGTCTAAAGGCAACAACGTTTGATTTTCAGTGATACCATTATTACATCCATTCGACTCTTCTCTCGCGTCCCCCTTCCCTTAAAGTCTGTGTGGAATATACCAATTCCGTCGAAGGTAACTTCCTTTCTATGGGTTGCGGTTTTATATAAGATTCTTACTTGCGATCATTTAAATTTAGAGGGTGGAGGATGGCTAATTATTGCTTCTTGTGCCTTTGGGTGGGAGAGTTGATGGATCATTTGCTACCGCATTGTCGTGTTGTGTTTGAAATTTGGGGTCATTTCCTCTCTTGTCTAGGAGTTGACTTAGTTTTCCTCTCCTCCTTTCAGATCTTTTTAAAAAAAAAAAAAAAAATCTTGTTGGCTTCTGGCATGTCCTGACAATGCTTAGGGGGCTATGTGGGTCGTTCTACTTGGGGGCCTGGGGTCATCTTGTGGTCAAATTTGGAAGGAAAGAAACAAAAGTGTATTTGAGGATTCGTGAAGCTTCTTGCTTGGAGTCCATTTAGGGGTTTTCTTTATCCATAGCTCTTACATGTGTAGCAATTATAGTACCCTTGAGTTTACTTCCTTGTAAACTCTGTCCATAGATCTTTATCATTTTAACGGGAGATGTAACATCTTTTATTTTATATATCATGCTTGATTACCGATAAAAAAAGGATCTCCCCACCTGGAGTTGACAATAAGGCATACTCACTATCAAAACTTTGTCGAACAATAAAGGGTCACTCTCAATTAGGCGTGAACTTATGCATCGCCGAGCCAGAGCGTCCATTGTACAGTAAGAAGTTTGGGCTGGCATAGCCAGCTGGGAATGCCATGCGAGCGATCTCGTTGGAGTAGGGCGGTTTGAGCTCAAAGCGCGTAGTCTGTTTGGCACCCTTGGTGTGCTTGCGTTTGAACAAGGTGGTAGAATTTTATGCCATGAGGAAATTGCTTGGATTGGAACCTAAGCTCTATGTGTTTGGTGTGGGGTTTAGAATGCTCAACTGAGGTTCTGGAGGCACTTGTGCGCCTTGGGCAACATCTGGGTTGGGAGAACAGGTTGGTGGTGAAGGCGGGTTGTCATATCAGAGATTCTGGACCATTTCCATCATTTGTTGCTGGTTAGCATGGAATTGAGCCATCATCTGGGCTTTGGGAATCTTGAATTTGAGACTGTAGTTGCACTTGAGGTTGGGTCTGCATTTGTAGCCGAGATGCCTGAAGAGAAGCAAAAGGAGGACCGGAGAGAGGTTGGAGCCAGAGTCTGGAACCCCTCCAGAGTTCCGAGAAACCTCGACATCATTATGCCTTGCCCAAGGCTTGTTGGTATCAAGGGCTGGTGTGAGGAGGCACCCCATTTTTTAGTAGAAGATGACTGGATCCCCGGCGTAGTAGCCAAAATGTTAGGGGGCCAAAGGTGGAGAAGCTGATGTGGGGTGCCAATAAGGATCCCTCTGAGAAATCCGTCCAATAGAGCTGAGTAAATGAGAGCAATGGGTGATCCAATCTCATAGCAGTCTAAACTAGATGTCCTGGCCGTATGAAACTGATAATAAAGGCTGGTTAGGAAGGGAAAGAAGAGCGAACCACATGAATCCTTAAAGGAGATAGGCAAGCAGTTAATCCGACAGAGTGACGGGGTCTTTTTTGGGGAAAGTTTTGCTTCATTAAAGAGGGGAGATCCTCTATTTATGGAACCAAAAGGCGAAATCATGGGGGCTTGTTGCCAACCCATGTATTATCAACTTCCTTCAATGGCTATCAACTGCCTTGATATGAAGTACACAATCAGTAGGGTAGGTGGGCAACAAACCCCTCTGACACCTAACAACCCCTGCCTCGTCCACTTGAGGTCATGATTTCATTTAATGCACCTGATACTGGTGATTTCATTTCCAAGTCAAGGTCCTACAGTGTGAGGTACTACACTATGTCACTATCACTCGAGTACTTGCTTTTGGTGTCCTTAGAAACGTACCACAAGACGCCTTGTGGGAAGATATGACTGTGCTAGAACTAGCATTTCTCCCCAAACCGTCAAACCCTATTATTTCCCCGTCCTTGTCTCAAGAGTCTAACAGTGTAGGCAATGCGCCATCCTAGATTACTCAAAGAAATATCTTAGACTTAGTAGAAGTAACCAGAGGCGGTCTGCTCCAAATGCTTGGAGACTTGGAATAAGATGTTCGATATGCCCTCCGAGACTTGGAGATAAGGCGTTAGCCATGTGCCTTAAGGCTTTGAGATAGGGAAAATGCCACACGCTTGGAGACTTGGAGATAAAGCGAATTCACAGTGCCCAAAGTCCCTTGGAGATAAGGCATTTGCCATGCTCCCGGAGGCCTAGAGATAGGGCGAACACTACATGCTTGGAGACTTTGAGATAATGCCTGGAGGGCCTTGGAGATAAGGCATTTGCCATGTGTAAAGGATGTGGCATGCAGTGTCACGTGGTGTCTCAGTTTTGTTCATGTCATGCGCTACATAGGCCATTAAATTGGTATCATCAACATTAACTTAAAAACAAAAATGTTGCATATTGTGCACATATCTATAAACTATAAGTTCATTGGGGTTAGTGCTGTTTTATGGCTAAATACACAATATATATAAGCCATAGGAAATGAGTACACGAAGAACCATTAAGCTTTCTTCATGTCCTTGTCTTTATTGCTTCTTCTACTAGGGTGTCCATTCTGGTGCTTCTTTGAGAGTCCTCATCAATCTTTTCTGGATTCTCACCTTCATTTTCACAAGTTTGATGCAAAAGGACATTAATTTGAAAAGGTGGAACATTACTGATAAATTTTTTTTTGAAAAGGTGGGACATTAGTCATCACCCAGGACTTGCTCCAATTTACACTACCAAAATTCAAGAAAGAGGCACAATGTAGTTTCTTCTGCTTGAGGGAAGCAAGCTAGAAGTATATCCTGTGGATATTAAGAGCTGCTTAAATATAGTTTTCGACAGCTGTTTTGAGCTGGCTAAATTACGCAATCTTCTTTGTCATACACGAGTAACAGTCTACTAATATGTTTTGGTGGTTAAATAAAAGGCACCAATCATAAATTTTTCTTCTTGTATTAGTTCTGTCACTATAAAAATCATGCTTTTGCAACCATATTTGGGACTAAGCTGGTTGAACTTTGCAACTCTTTTCGTAGTTTGACGAGTCTCTTCATTAAGAACATAGTATCAAGCTTCACAACCCATTGTTCTTAAAAGACATAGAAAGCAGGGTTTCCTAACAACCACATATAATAATTCAAAAATCTGTAAAATGTATATTCATAGATAGAAATATGTAGAGATACACTACGCTAGAGATAACTGAGAAATATCATATCCAGATTTGGAAATAGTGAGCTACAACTTGTATAGAATAATTGTAGAAAAGGAGTCCTTGATGCAATTCTAGGGCTGGTTGGATATGAGAGCAAGGGAAGGTTAGAACTGCTAACTGGAGTGCAAGAGATTTTACAAGCTGGAACTGCACCTAAAGTATAACATTCTTGCATTAAGCCCTTTTGGTCTCTATTCAGCAGAAGCTTGTAATTTTGCTGATCCCTAGGACTTGGTCTGATCATCTGCAGTGTCAAAAGAGTTGCCTTCAGCATGTAAAATCTTTATATGAGTGATGAATAATTGCAGGTAATCTTAAGCCCTGCGGTATGTTTTGGATGATAATTTTTAGATGTACAATGGTCCTCTATTATGGACCAATAGGGAGTCTCTAAATCTGGTCTGTTGGGTCTTATCACTCATCATTGTCTCCTAGTCACCTCAGTGGCTCATTGTCATGGTCAAAGTTGTTAAGTAGTGCCATGATCGTGATAATGGGCCGGGATGGCCTGAGCATGGGCAAGCTATGCCAATGCCATGCCTAAGAGATAGGTGAGGCATTATGCAAGTAATAGCGCAACGTGATGAAGTGTCTTGATGTCGTGTATGAGATACTGTGGTTTGGGTGAAGTGCATGTGAAGAGTTTTGGGGTGAAGCTTGAGTTTGGTGCTTGGTCGGACACATGTGGGTGAGTGTTGTGGGGCCCACATAGTATATTGGAAGTAGGGACGATAGTACCTTCATTCGAAGAGGAAGTCGATATGAGTTCAATGGTAAAGACGGTTTGTGGAGATTCAATGTATTGTTCTGTAAAAGACTAGTAGGACTCCACTAGCAATGGTTATGTTTCCTTCTGGTGAAGGGTGAAAGATTTAGCATCCACCTTGAGGAGAAGGGCGTAGCTTTACCTTCCCTTGTGGCACATCTGGGGCCACCTAATGAGCAACCCTAAAGGAGTTGGGGGCGTGCTCTAGGATCCTAAAGGGGATCTTGAAGTCTCCTTGGATGGTTGTTGGAGCATCCAAGAACGGTGCAAAGGAGACGAATATCCTAGCACTGCGCGGAGCCTTCGGGCAAGAGTTTTCACCCTAGTTCAGCTTTTAAGCGTGTGGTATGCATCATGGTCGTCTAGGAGTGATGCGAGGTATGGTTGGGCTACTCGGTCAAAGGATTGAGGATCGCGTTGTGGGCGTTATGCCCTCATTGCTCGGTAAACAGGGCAGTGATGCTCCTAAGCTATTCGTGATGCGTGGGGATGACCGATAGTCATGTTTGAGAGTATTGGGCCGTGCTGGATGTTCGGCTTGATCGGGAAACCTTAGCATCATGAGAGATGCGTGAGACGGAACCTTGGTGACAGAGGAACCTTATGTGTTGGACGAGTGTCGGGTGCGACACGATGAAGTAATGTGCAAGCCAGTTGAGTATAGCTTGGCAGATGGGACTCAGTAGTGGGTCGTACCTTGCCATAGCATTGTAGCAGGAGACGTTGGGTCGGTTCAATGGACAGATGGTGTAATGGTGTAAGGCTGGCCGAGATCATGGGATGATCGAGGTGCTGCACGGTTCCGCAAAATCAAAAAGTTGACCGTGACATCATGCTTGTCAATTCTTGGATATTTTCGAGTTGATTTTCTCATCTTAGCATGGTTAGCTTACAATGGAGTGGAAGAGTTTATTTTGTGGATTTTTCATTTTATTGATTGAAGCCGGAAAACTTTTTAATGAAAGAAGATAGAATAAAACAACCAACAAAGCCTTCTGTCGAGGTTACGTTGCCGAAGTAATAACGATCTTGAGATACCTCCTATGTGAAGCAAATTAGCCTTGTCATTAGATGATTTCATGTTGGGGAGATGGAGATATTCGTAGTATAGGCCAACTGTCACCATATACGGCTCTCCTTGTTCCTTTCTCTTTAGCGGAAGCTCATATAGTTGTGTTAACTTTTTCTTTAATTCAAACCCTTACTAATTAAAGCTTCTTTATAGTCTTATTAGAATTTGGAATACATTCCCCAAGATTTTTTTGTCACTTCAATTATAAGAGAGCGTGAAGTGCCGATCATTTTAGCTCCTTACAGTCTTGCACTGTCATGCTTATGCAGTCTCACCATTGATAGGATAGGACTAGATTCTTTTGTTCGAGTTATGGAACTCTATTGTGAAGTTGTGATTTCTGAGTGAAGAAATTGTGAAGTGCTTATCCCCCACCACTCTCCCCATCTTTAATCTTGTTTGTTTGATTTCACTATTAGCGTCCTTGGCCTTTTCATTTGTTTGTTTCTATTCGCAACTTAGGAATACCTAAAGGTCATAAAGATGTGCTAGAGGAACTGAGGGAGTAAAAGAGCTTTAATATGTTCTGATACGGACTGTATGGCAATTAGTGCGTGCCTTTACCTTTGCAGTTTTAGAAAAGGTTTGCTCATACCTATCAGTTTGCTTAGAAGGTGAAACCTACAGATTTTCCTCCATGACATTGATGCAGGAAACCTTTGCCACCCATCTATGGGAAGCATACATCTCTCTTGCAGTGAATGTAGAGAACACATTAATCAAAAGTAGATTCTCGCTTAGAATTTGTTCTCGACCCCCTTCGGAACTCTCCAGCTTTCTTTTAGAAATTCAATTTCCTTGTAAATTTTGGCTTCATGATCGTATAAATTCTTTTTGTTGTTGTTTTGTTTTGGTCAGTGTTTTAAAACACCAAGGCGTGAGGAGAGGCTTTTGGACCTCCAGAGGCGTGAGTAAGCCTCACTTATGCCTCATGCTCCCTCGTTTTGTTAATAAAAATCATGAAAATTTAGAAAATTACAAAAAGATAAAAAAATGATATATATATATATATATATATATGTACATACTAAATAAATTTCATATAAAAACCATGGTTCAAAATATCGGTATCGGTAGCCGTATCGGTAAGTCTAAAATAGGATACGTATCAGTATCGTATCGGTTGGATACGGCGGAAAAATTCAGGATATGCTAAAAAAAGCTTGGATACGCAAGGAAAAACTTAGATACCTTGCATAAAACCTCTTTTAATGTAAATATAAGTTAAAAACAAACTAAATGAAGGCCTCCAACTATATTTATATTCATACATATGAGAATTAACAAAGTTATAAGTTAATTTTTATAAGTTAAAAAAGGTGTGCACGTTGATAAATATGTATGAAAATACAAACCATAGTTACTTAACCAAGTGATAGAAGCTTACTTGCATTCATTAATCAAAAATATGAAAATACATAGACCCTTGTATTCACAAATCAAATTACATACATGACAGAAGTTCAATACCACATAAGCTTCGTGTCGGCTCATACTCTATCATTGTGGGATCAGGAATTAAGTAGAGTGATATATTATAAGTGGTCCAGATATGATGACACCACTGTGTCCAAGTCATCATCATGCGGTACATGTCCAAGTAACATTTGTACATATGCTTGCTACTGAGTCGTGATCTTTCCATAACTATTAGTCGAACACTGGGACTGAGCATCATAACCAGTGGCTCCTGATAAGTAGGGTTGGGTTGGGGCATCATAACCAGTGACTCCTGATAAGTAGGGTTGGGTTGGGGCATCATAATTAGGGGGATAAACCTTATTTACATATTAATATCTAAAGTAAATGAAAGTAAAATCAAGTTAAAATCATTTACTTAAATAATATATTATGTAAATTAGTTGTGTGTATCAGGTCTGTATTGTGGATTGTAGTGTAAATGGAAGGAGAAAAAAAACCAACTGAAAAATTCTCGTATCGAGGTATCGGGCCGATACAGGCCCGATACAGTGAAGTTTTTTTTTTTCCAGGGTACCAGTGTATCGGGTAGCTCCAAATAGGATACGTATCGGCCCGTATCAGTCGATACGTATCGATATTTTAAATCGTGATAAAAACAAAAGAAAGTCTAAGAAAAAAAAGCAAAAGTTGCAATCTAAATTTACATTCTTGTTATTTACTTACTGAAAAATAGATGATGTTCAGTCATTGTATTGGATTTTGGATTCCAAGAAACAAAGCTGCAAAGAAGTTTTGAAGAAAAAAGGAAAAAAAATTCTAAGGAATTGAGTCATATAACTAGACCCAATGATAGGTTAATGCGTGAGGCATATGCCTCAGCCATAAAGTGATCCACAAGGCATTGGGCATTCGCCTCATTTGAATCTTACACTTTGAGGCATAAGCCTCACGAGATTTAAGCATGGAAATAAAAATTGCCGAAACCGATACAAAACGGGCGATACGTATAGGTATTGGTAGCCCCCTGTACGATATTTATACCGATATGAAACGGGCGATGCAAATCGTTTATTAGGGATGCATGTTTTAATTCATTGTAGAATTGTTATTGTGTTTGTTACTTTATCCTTGAGTCGCTTCTCATGACTGAATATTTGGTAAATTTGGTTCCTATAACTCATTTATTTTTTTTATAAATTTTTTATATGTATCGTCCGAAACCGATACGGATAAGTTTTGGTTGGGATCGATATATCTCCTGAATCCGTATTTTTAATCATTGGATTTAAGCCTCAAGGTTGAGTCTTGAGGCGTTTTCCTTAAGCCTCGCCCTAAGGTGTAAGTCTCACATGCCTTTTAAACACTGATTTTTGTACTGATATAATTCCAAGTGTTACCAAGAGGGGATTTGAACCCTAGACCTACCCCACTTAGCCACATCTTTCCATGAGGGTGCTGGCTTCATGATCGTATCACTGCTTAGTATCTGATTGTAATACGATTACTATCAACAAAGTTGACTATTTGGAGTGGATTCTGTCTTAAAGACTATATATATGATCTAAAAGATTTAGATGTACTTTGATGACAATGAAGTGGTTACCTTGATCACTCTGGTAAACTTTACAAGTGAATACTCATCCACATGGAAGGAATATTATTATAGCTTGGAACTCAGCATAAGTATTTAAGATATATTCTTGCTTGATTTAGTTGCTGAAGCTTTGTACCTTGGGCTTTATCTTCTCTCACTGTGTTTGCCAATTAACAGAACTGGTATTCACATCACTGACAAATGTGTTGCTTCACTTACCATTAGGCTGCTCATCTAGGTTGTTGATTAAACTCGAGTAAGGCACTTCGCCTACTCCCATAACTTCAATGGTGAATTCCTTCCATAAAGAGCCCCCCCCTCTGACAATATAAAGTTGTGTATAATATTTCCCCATGATTTATAAAGTTGCTGAGGAATTTTATAATTTTCATTTAGCAAATTAGTTGCACTGAAGAAGAAAGTATCATTTACTCAGCAGGAAACTATTTATGTATTCAACCATGATATGTGTCCTTATTATAAATAGGTTCCAATTACTGATATGCCACTCATTTAGCCCCACCTCATATTCTAGAGCTAAATGCATTCTTGATCAGACACCCATTTTGGTTATGGCATTCTTGATCAGAAACCCATTTTGGTTATGTTCATTATGGCAGGACTGGCTCTGTGAGGGTCTTCAAATGCAGTTTCGTTTCTCTATGTTTGCTGCTCAGCTTCTGGTTTTGAATTCGCCAATGGAGATCTTTGAGATTACAGTGAAGATTACTCCTTTAGTAGGTTTTTGACTTGAGGGTACAAGACCACAATGGGAAGAGGATTGCACTTTAATTAACTCGAGATATTGGACAAATATATTATGGAGAGCAGGTGTTCCTCAACTGCAGATTAACTTCAGCTCCATAAGCAAACAGTTCTATTTTTCTGACATCAACTTCTATATGGGTAATAGTTCATATAGGAAAACGCTGAACCCTGCCTGTTCAATGTGTATTTCTGAAATAGTTGAATTGCTCTTATATTATTTATATCCACTACTGCTTAGATTTTTTTACCAATTGAAATCGTTATTTGATTATGTCGTAAATAGTAGTAGTGTTTGGGTACCGGCCAGATTATAACCCATTATACAATCAATAATCGATTTTACTGATTATAATTGATAAAAAAAAAAGTTAAGGGGTCGTTTGGATACACTTCCGTTTTTCTGTTTTTGTTTTCTGTTTTTTAAAACTGAAAATAAGTTTCTGTTTTCAAATTTTTTAAGTAGAAAATATGTTTGGCATTACTAACTGTTACTTGTTTTAAAAAATAAAAAACAAAAAAAAGCATTTGGGAAATATGATGAATATAATAACAAGCAATTTCAATCCATAGTGGTGGTGGTGGTGATTGTGGTGGTGATGGTGATGATATTGGAGTGGTGTTGGTGGTGGAGTGGTTGTGGTGGTGGTGAGTGGTAATGAGTGGTGGTGGGTGGTGGGTGGTGGAGTGGTGGTGGGTGGTGGGTGGTGGAGTGGTGGTGATGGGTGATGGGTGGTGAGTGATGGTGGGGTGGTGGTGGGTGGTAGAGTGGTGGTAATGGGTGGTGGTGGTGATTGTGGTGGCGGTGGTGGTGATGTTGGTGGTAGATGAGTGGTGTTGGTGGTGGAGTGGTTGTGGTGGTGGTGATGGGTGGTGAGTGGTGGTGGTGGAGTGGTGATGGTGTTAGAGTGATGGTGAATAGTGGTTCTGTTTTTGTTTTTTTGTTTCCAAAAATTGAGGTAATGGAATTTTCTGATATCTTGATTTTCAAAATTTTTTCTACCAATTTTTAGAAACCAAAAACAGAAATATGTTTACCAAAATATGTTGTGTGAAAATTTCCAAATTTTTGTTTTTAAAAATAGAAAATGGAAGTGCAACTAAATGGGGCCCAAAAAAATATATTTCCTTTTCATTTTTCTTTGCTGTCTGGTTGCACATGTGGCCTACTTAAATAATGGCAAGTTGACAAACATGTATATTTTGTCCAGTTTTTTTAGTGATTATATTTTCACTAATTATCTTGTAATTGATTATTCCCAAAATAATCTTGACCAAACGGTCCTAAAGTAAATATTTATATTGTTTTTCCTACCATGATGGGTGAGCTGCTGCTACTAAATGGCCTGGGGGCAGGTAATTTGTTTTCCAATTGAAACACAAGTGCCATTGTCTTCACTTGAGAAAGTTTTTATTTTTATTTTTAAATTGGAAATACTGTTAGGACTCAATACTCAATCTAGGTTAGTATCTGTCCGTGGGTAGAGCTAGCACACGAAATCCGGATATAAAGATCCCATTAGCCGCATTGGTTGATGGTGAGGAGGGGCTGACCGGTGACACGGTGATGGAGAGCTTCTGGCCTCCATTGGCACAGTGCTTCGCGACACCACAGATGAACCATTTATTGCCAGGGGTAGCAAGTGTTATCTCATCATTTCCTGTACTTGGAGCCTCGTTTGCTGGTGGTACACTGCATTCCTTGAAGCCAGTCCCATTCACTCTGAAAACATTGTGAACCCCAATGGGGTATTTGAATACTGCATTGTCAAAATAAACTCAATACCATTAGGGTCGGGTGGCAAACTGGCAATGGGTTTGGGTCGGTATCTCCTCAACCCAAAACAGAAGAACTTTTATTTTTGATAACACAAAAACTCAAACACTATACATCACAAACACACACACACATGCCCAAGGCACAAGGCCACACACCCACTAACCCTCTCATGAGACAGACAAACTTCGTAACACGCACATATATATTGTTATTTAAATTGATATATATATTTATAACTCAAATCAAAAATCAGATGCAAAAAAGTATAAACAAGTTTACCAAGTTTATCACCGACGAGGAATTGTTGTCGTCCAAGCTTGATAATCGAATTTGATGGTCCAACCACCTACTCCGTCGCCATAGCAACTGCAGGAAAGACGACCATAGCAGTGGCCAGGATGACTATATATAAACAAGTGCTTAGAAGCCATGTCTAGGATGGCTGAATCCAGATGGGTTTGGTTAGAGGTCTAAGAGTCTATTTAATTTATAAGGGTTTCTCCTTCTCAGGCTAAGTTCAACACCAATGAACCGGCTTTGGTCGGCACACGCGAAAAAGAGTCAGGCAGATTGCTTTGGGTAATCCGTACCATAAATGAGAAATAAAAATACCTTAGAAAAAAATGGTTGAGATCTATAGCTAGGGAACCTTTTCAAGCGGCTATGTGACCATGTCAACAAATCACGAAATATAAAACAGATGCTGTTCGGTGGCAGCATGAGGGAAGGAATGTTTTTCTTTGCCTTTCTTTGTTCTCATTGATTCATAAAAAGCCATGACTAAAAATGGTGGTTATTGTTAAGAAAATTAATGTAATCATTTCGTAACATTTCAGAACTATGAATCAAAACTCAGTAAAACAGAGTTGGTAAATTTACAGACCTCCTAATCAATTATATAAAATTTAGCAAAATAATTTGTATGCAGATAGTATGCCAATAATAAAAAATAAATTGATTCGGAAGACTTATTGGTGTTTGCAGAGGCCTTTTAGATAGGCCTGTCAAAAAGGCCCGTGTCGAAGGGTACTCAGCCCGACTCGGCCCATCCAAACTCACCAAAGTCCGGCCCTCTTCCAGTCCTAGGGCTTGGCAGGGCCCAATTCCAAGCAGCCCTTCCTCTGTAGGACCGGGCTAGGGCTACCTCTTGCTCAGCACGACCCTACTCTATTAAGATGGTTAATATTTTTAAGAACTTTACTAATATGCCCCCATTTAATGTTTCATTAACGTTATGAAAGTAGGGTTAATTTTGTAATTTTATAACTAAGAGCATTATAAATACATCTATAACTTAACCCTAACACTATTCACTTTCAAAAAATTGAAAACTATCAGAGTGCTCTGCTCTCTCGTCTTTGCCTCTTCAGTCTCCAGTCTCTTCCTCTCTCACTCTCAAACGATTGGTGCCGATATTGTTAATTGTTGAGTTTGCATTCTAATTGTTGAGTTTCTATTCTAGTCTGAGAATAATATTGTAGAACCCCGAAACTTTGGTTCATAGCCTGTGAATAGTGCTGTGAATAGTATCAGTGAATAGTGTTCTAAGGCTTGAAGTCTTGTGTATTGTCATTACTTTGGTTAATGAGAAGGAGGGTTGAAGCTTCAATTGTGTAAATGTGTATGGTGTGTGTTCTATGGTCCTAAGGACTCTTGAAAGGTTTAAAGAAAGAAAAGACCTATGCCAATGAGAAAGAAAATTAGAAAATTAGAAGAAAACAAAGGTGACCGTTCGAACGGTTTCCCTTACCGTTCGAACGATGCCAGTGAATCATGAATGAAAACCAAATAATCTAAGTCAGTAGCCTCAACCGTTCGAACGGTTCATGACCGTTCGAACGATCCCAATAAATATTGAATTAGAATTTCGGAAATCAAAAACAGTAGGCATAACAGTTCGAACGATTAAAAGACTGTTCGAACGGTTCGAACAATCCTAATAAATATTGAATTATAATTTCAGAAACCAAAAACAGTAGGCATAATCGTTTGAATGATCAAAAGACTCTTCGAATGATAAAGAGACCGTTCAAATGGTCATGCACAGTAAAGTTGCGAATCAACCCTAAATGCGAGATTTTTAGGGTTTTATTCCCTTGGGCTATAAATAGAGGGGATTTTCAGGGGTTTTAGACTAACACAGACCCTAAGTGAGATTTTGGGAGAAAAGGGAGATAGAGTTAAGGTTTTTGAGAGGTGTTCTCAAGATCAAGAGTGAAACCCCAAATCACATCCCCATGGCTTCTCAAGATCAAAGGAGGAGCAAAGGATCTTGCAATCCAAGTCGTTCTTCACGCACAAAGTCTCGATGATTCAATTTTTAAGGTAAGTACTACTATCTAGCTTTGCTATGATACAAAGATTTAAAGGAGGATTGGATGTATGATTTGAATAGAAATTGTAAGTACCTTCCACTACCTAGCTTGGTTGATACAAATGTTGAAATGAGGATTTAAGTATGATAGTAAATGAAAATTGTGAGTAAACCCTTCTAGTTAACTTAGTGATAACTTAGATCCCAGACTTAGGTTTTCAAGTTTGAAATATTGAGATTGCTTCCATGTGTTTCCAATTCGTGAATTTACCATGATTTTCCTAAATTTTATGAACTATGAAGTGTGATATGAATGTAATAGGCTAAGTAACCATGATCTATGCAATGTATGTAAATTGTACGATGCCTAATTGTCATGATCCCTATATTTCAAGTTTTCCATGAATACTAAGACGCTTTTAAGGTTCTCTCTTGAGTGTCCAATTATTAGAACACTTATGTATGTTCCTCCAAGTTCTCCCATGCCTATGATAATATTCAAATGCCGCATGTTATCTCTTTAAGTATCACCATGACATGATGATGTTCACAAATCACTATGCATAAGCATGTATGCATGAACCGAGCTTTCTAAGTATAAGTATACGAAGATAAACCAAGAACAAGACAAGTTTATCAGAACCTCAACAGTGGCAACACCTTTCTTTCTAGCCTATGGTATGGAAGCAGTCCTCCCCATCGAAGTAGAGAGTCCATCACTTTGGGTGTTAATGGAAGCGGAAGTCTCAGAAGTGGAATGGGTACAGACCCGGTTCGAGCAGCCAAATCTGATTGAAGAGCGGCGACTGAAAACCATCAATCATTCACAGGCCTATCAGAGGCGTATGGATAGGGCATTCAACAAAACAGTCAAGCCTCGCAGCATCGAAGTCGGTGACCTGGTTCTCCGGAAAGTGTTGCCAAACCGCCCTGATTCTAAAGGCAAGTTCACTCCCAACTATGAAGGCCCATACATCGTCCGAGACAAATTCTCAAGCGGCGCCCTTCGGCTCGGACATATGGATGACGAAGACCTCCCCGAGCCCATCAACATAGACAAAGTAAAATGATAATACGCTTAGGGTCTAGATCTGATAGGCGCTTTGCACTCGTAGAATCTCCGGGAAATGACAGGAGGTCATCTTTGACACACTCTTTATCCCTTTTCAGTGTAACCCGTTTACAATCAATGAAAACTGCTACTTAGCCGCTTTGAACCTAACAGCCTTTCTTTCAAACAAACTTTTCAAGGACCCCCTCCCTCGCCATCCGTGGCATTTGCCTGAACTACATCATTACCTGATCCTACAAAGGGTACGTAGGCAACCTGACAAATCGGGTGCGGTCATCAAAATGGGTAATTATCCCCCAACTCTCCCCAAGAAGAGTCATTCTTTCCCCAAAATGAGTCATCAACTCTCCCCCACAGAGTCACTCCCCAAGCAGAGACAAACTCTCATAACTTCCTCGGTGGATTCAACGCTAAGTTTACAAAATATTCCATTAAAGGAAAACCCAAAATAGAAGTCGAAAAATTCTCCAAGTCAGAGACTCCTCGAGTAGAAACAATCTCTCCGAGCTTTATCCCTAACAGAATCAACTTCTCCCAAAATATCTCTTCCCAGGGGAAACAAATGCAAACTCTCCCCGTGTGAAAAAAAAATCCCCAGAAAGTCAACCTCTACCAGAGAAGACGATTAGTGGAGCAAAAAAAAAATCTCTCCACTGGTAGCACCAAAGGCACAAATCTCCAGCATAACATCTCATGCAAGTCAATTGCAGCAAAGAAAACAATTCCAGGGTATCCCAAACTTCGGTCCCCCAGCTTACATTTCATCCCACTCTAAGTCCTCCTAGATCCCCTAGAAACTGCGAGTGCAAGCACAATATCATATCTACATCCTCAGCGGAGTACAATACCCACAAGAACACAGTCTAAGGCAATTAAGGGAGCATACTTATTTCCCCAACAAGTCGCGGGCATGAGTGAAAACCAGCAACGGTCTCATTGCACAAAAATTACGCAACATCCAAACCTAGTCTTACGACTAGGGGCAAAAAAGGGATAAAAATCAATCAACTTCCTAGGGATGAGGAAAACCAGCAATGGCTTCATCGTGCAAAAATTATGCGAACCCCATAACTTGGCCATTCCAAGGATAAAAAATGGAGAAAAAGCTGAAAAACCCATTTGGCAACACAATCTGGCAGCAATCAGGCTCATCGGACTCCTCAGTCACCCTCAACAGTCAGCATCTCTCGATAGGTCAACATCCTCAGCAGAGATTCCTACAGGGAATATGCCCAACGGATGTGTTACTCCAGGACATATCCCCAGCAGAGATTCCAACAAGAAATACCCTCATCAGATGTGTTACTCCAGGACATATCTCCAGCATACATGCAAACATAAGGAAATTCACAGCATACTGGAAATCCCAAGTTCCCCAGTCAGTAGTCTACAACAGAGACCTACTCCCCAGCAGATCCCGACAATAGGCCATAACAGTCTTCAATCCTCAGCGGATCCCTCAGCAGAAGCCTCCGATAACTCTCAACATTACTCTACCTCAGCAAGAGTTTAGCCAACTTCCGAAGCCTGACAGAAAGATTTTCCCCGGCAAGAGTCCAGAAGTTTGCAACAATATTTAGACAAACTCGTCTATCCTCAGCAGCATTCTGCTCTGAGTCATACTCTACTCTCCGAGAGTAAAAGGGAACCTAGAACCTATTTAAAAGACCTGAACTAAAGCAATTTACTGGTAAATCTGAAATCTAACAAAGCATACTTTTGTCAAAATCGAAAATCTTTTACAAAAGTCTTCTACACTTTTTCTGAAAAAGGTTTTCAAAAACAAACTTTCAGTTTCAAAATCTGTTTGAACCAACTTGGACCAAGCAATCCCGGCAAGACAAGCAGAAGAAGCAGCTTCCGCGCCTCCCTAGCAAGCGGCAATCAGCGGAGTCATGGGAAGGCATCCTCGCCTTTATCCCTCGCATGATACCACTTGCATAATGTCATACCCTGCATGACCAACAATTCAGCATCATCTAACATGATCAAACTCCAAAGCCACTCAGCCATACCAAAGTCAACTCGGCATCATTTGCCTCAAAACTTTGAACATCTTGTACCTTGACAGTGTACACCTCTCAACATCCTCATGTGTCTTTGATAGCCCAGGTCTCCATTGATGCCGAGTCAATATGCCGACGCCTTGCATGTCCACCAACATCTGAGTCTCCATCGACGAAAAGACATCTTGTCGACATGTCGACACTCACCGCATGTACCCTTAGAGACACCCCCGTGTGATTTCGACATCCGAGTCTCCTTTGACAAAACACATCTTGTCAACCCGCCGACACTCACTACATGTCCTCTCTTTTGACACCTCGTATGTCATTGACATCCCAGGTCTCCATTTAATGCCGAGTCAATATGCCGACACCTCGCATGTCCAACACTCCAGGTGTTCTCAATAACCCGTGTGTTCCTGAAACCCCGTGTGTTTTCCGACTGACTCGGTTAATATCCTCCGGGTAACACCGTTTCGATCAAATCCCCTCGCCACTTCCGAGCGACACCTTTTCAGCCAACGCCTATAAGTCGTGCCATCCCTGCATCTACCTCTCATACCCAGCTACTCACTATCCCCTAACAGTAGTCTTCACGGCACTAACCATATGCACAGCATGCATACAACTCATCCATCTCGGTGTAAAATATGATGATTCTAGTCTTTGCCGCTCAATTGCCATTCCGGCACTCTCCGGCAAAGAGGGGCAGCTGTAAGTACCCAATTTTTACACCCTGTGAACCTCAACTCTCCCCAGTAGAAATCGTAGGACTCACCCTAGCCAAACCCTAGTTAGGCCCTAAACCCTAAAAACCTTAGGACAATCATCCGAGCTCAAAAGCTCATTACCCTAAGCCCTAGACTAACCCAAGCTAGCCCTAGGAGAGCCCAAAAATCCTTAGGCAAGCCCTAGAACCACCAAAAACCTTAGAACCAAACCCTTTGGGCTCATGGCCCATTACCCTTAGAATTACTCTAAACCCTAGGTAAGCCCTAGCTAAACCCTAGGACTAACCCTAGACATGCCCTAGCCCTAGCCTAAACCCTAGCCAAACCTAGGTTCAAGCCCTCACGGGCTCAAAGCTCGTTTACAATCCAAAAACTTGAAAAACCCACTAGCCTAGGCCTTGGTGGGCCCCAACTTGGGCCCACCAACCCTAGGGGTCCACTAGGGTGGGGCCCATAACCCACCAATTCGAATAATAGGCCTGGAAACACCCCAAAGTAGCAATTCTTATCCCTTTGGCCCAAGTGTGCGAGAGCCTGGCCCGTAATAGCAAAAACCCCAGAGTGTCGGTAATCGAATACCCCCATTTTGCCTTTGTTTTGGGTGGCAGTAATTCGATTACCGCCATTCTTGGATTTTTTGAGATCGCGTATCAGGCTCCACCTGCAGCCACCTAGGCACCTTGGGTCCTCCCCTATTGGTCCCATTCGATCCTCTGAATGCCTGAAATATCCCCTGGCCTCTCCCCTTCTCCTCTATAAAACCACCACCACCCTCCACAGTTCAGGAGGCCCTTTCTTCACGTCCAAACCCTGTTCGAGCTCCATTAACCCATCCTCAACCTCAAGCTTTCATTCCCCTAGGCCCTGCACTTTTACCAAAAGCTCACCAGCCTCCTAAGTCATCCCTGAGCCTCACCCTTGCTCCACCGTGTAGCACCACCACCTTTCACCACCATTGCCCTCCAAAAAAAAATCGGAAGATGGTGTTGTCCACCCTTGGCCAACCTAGCCTCACTAACCTTAGAACTTTACAACAGCCTTAGGCAGTCCCTTTAGGCCTCCAGGGTCTTTGCCAGGCCTGTCTTAGGCTACTCTAGCTGCCACCACCACTGCATCGTCGCGGTAGCAGTCCATCAAGGGTAATAGACACTCCTCTCCTAGCTCTCTCTACTTTGCTATTGTAAGGGACCCCTGGTCCTGATCCAGGGGTCCCATTCTTCATTTCGTAATGTTCTTGTAGCAGACCAGCCAAGGATAGGGACTTCCCCACCTTCCTCATTGGTGTGGGGGGTATCATGAGGCGTATATACGGTCTCAGTCCACCCACCTTGGCTTGGTTATTCCCCGTAGGGTCTGGGGGTCCCTCTTACAATGAAGGAACCCCTAGACTTCATGCACCCCCGTAGGGGAAATTTCAATTTCTGGGCAAAATCCTTAATGCCGGTAATATAACTACCGACATTCTTTGACCTGACCCTGTAACTCGTGTTTAACTGTAGTTAACTCAGGCCCTGGTTAGTTCCAAGGTCATAGTTAGGTACCTCAGACCCTTGGCTATCACCCTGTAAAATCTTAGCCCCTGACCTTGAGATTAACCATGGTTCACGTGGCCTTAAACCTAGGTTATCAGACTGTCGACAGTCTGATTATCGACACCTTGACATTTTCAAATAGTGGCTTTGGGCCCCTATGGGAACCCTTGCATCCCTCTACCTCTCTGCAAAGTTTCAGACTCAGGGGCCAAGCCTAACCATGGTTAGCAAGACCCCAAATCTTTGGTTAACTCACTGTACAAGTTGTCGGTAATCTCATTACCGACAGATCAAAAAAAATGAAGTTTGCATATTGGTGGTAATGGGATTACCGCCAATACTGAGACTTAGTTTTGCTGACTTTGGGAACACACTCGAGGTCCTCTTGGCCTGAAACCAAGCTCACTGGACTCTTGGCACTCCAAGCTTTCTATACTTATGTTTATTTTTTCCAGGGTTGATCCCTAACCCTAGTTAAACCCTCACAAACTATGGTTAAAAATTTACAGAAATTAAGGTAATCCGATTACCTCCATTCTGTAATTTTTTGAATTTGAGCTTTGTGCAGGGCCCAAACCTGGTAGGAGGCCATTCTAGGTCCTGTCATACCCTTTGGGCCCACTTTTGACTATCAGGACCCTTAACCATGGTTAAAGTGGCATACAGTTAACTTTTAACCATGGCTAAGTACCACTTAATCCCATAAAAATTTGAAAAAATCCCTAAAAATTCAGAAAAATATAAAAGACCAAAAACTTGCATTCGTGGACTTTTTAACCATGGTTAACTCACTTTTAAACTCCAGTTAGCAACCCTAACCCCGAGTTAACACACTCCCTCAGCCTCCGGGCTTCATCCTTAGCCTACCGGGCCTAACCCTAGTCTACCGGACTACCCCTCGGCCTACTGGGCCCACACTTTGCACATTTACCAATCTCGGTCAAGCAAAATCCTAATTTACCGGATTAGGCCTATTTGCTACCTTTTGGTGCACACACACACATCCCATTGCCTTAGCACGGGCTCAAGTACTAGAACTACGCTCGGTCTGATCTCACCCAATGTGAGTACGTAGGCAACCCAACACGGGTTCGACCCTAGTTAGCTTTTACTTTTTTCCGGTTAATATTAACTTAAAAACTTAGGCATTTGATTAACATTGAGACTAATTTTGGCTTAAACCTAGCAAGTAGGGAATCACCATGTGTGGAAGTGTCGGGGTGCCTAACCCCTTCCCCGAACTCAACCAAACCTCTTACCTCGATCTTTGATCGTAAACTAAGTCTTTATCCAACTTTTCCGGAAACTTATCATTTCTGAACGAATAAGTGGCGACTCTTAAACAATCTCGTGAGACTTTCCTAGGGAGTGAAATCCCGTGCTCACACTTATAATTTGTGCTTTAACTTGTTGAGGGTTGCTCACACAAAACGGACTCTATTTGAGGAGGTATCAAGTGGTTAATAGTTTCTAGGTTCGAAGGCATGACTTGAGGGTTTATGAAGTCTGCAGTACTCTTGTAGCCTTGTTAATAGATGGATAGGCTGAGAGGTTGGATGGGGTTAATCAGTGGTTGGGAAGTTAACTATGGGTTAGTCCTATTAAAAAGGGGAGTTTCGCCTAATTTTAAGCCTTGAATCAGAGCTCTGTTCTTACATATAAGGATATCTTAATCTTATTACCTTATAATATTATATATATATAAGGGGTGTGATTCCTTGCACACATGCCTCTACACACCACCATGTGTCATTTTTCTCCTTCTTAACTATAATTAAGTTTAATCAAATCAATGTTAGATGGATGAACCATAGAGAAGCAAGTGATCTTAACCACCATTAGGTGGTGTTAAAAGGGGCACATGACAAAGAAGTTATTATATATATAAATATATATTATATATGAGCATTCCAACCAGCCTCACCAAAATAGTCAAAACTCATTTTTCCTATTTTGGCTATTCATTTTTTTAAAACAGTCTCAGCAACCTCATCAAAATAGTCAACACTCACATTATTTTATTATTTGTGTGGGACCACAATTGTACGAATGAAAAGAGAAACCTTTATTTTATTATTTGTGTGGGACCACAATAAAGGAAGGGAGAGAAATATTTAACTTTGGTGAATGTACAATACTTACCAAATTTGATGAGTACTATACATTCACCAAGCCAAAATAATTATTTTGAACAGCTGGTAGAGACCTTTTAAAGCATTTTTTAATACTTTGGCTCACCAAAATAACTGTTAGGAATGCTCTAATGGCTAATCAGTCTAATATTTATAGACGAGGAGACGCGGGGTGTCCTATGTAGAGAAGTAGAAGATTCGACTAATGCAATGTTGTTTCCGAACATCTATTTGCCGACAAAATATCCATATTTTATCTTCTTCTTCCATTAATTCCTTGCCACAGAGGGAGAATAATTAAATAAGCGTTTTTTTCCCGTATCTTTTCTTCTTGCACGCGAGGGATCGGATTTGGTATATTTCTGGCCACACAAAAACCGTCTGGCCCCACTCACTGAGAACCTTTAACTGTTATTTTAATTCTAGTTAAAAAATATTAACTCTTTTGGTTAAAGTTTATTTAATTTTTTTCTAAATATTAAGATTATATTGTACGGTTTTCGTATGACAACGGCCAGACGAAATCTTATCCCTGCACCGGTGGTCCGTAGAAATAGAAAAACTGATTCTCAGTGCCACCGACAGAATTGGGCATGCCACCATGTAGTGGTGTTAGCATAAAGGCAGACAGACCCCACCGAACTGCCTGCTTTTCTGCGTAGGTGTTCGACTAGAGGTTGTAGTTGTAGTTGTACTTTTACCTCACCGACGCTGGTCAGGTTGGAGCAAGCTGCTTGAGTTCTGTTTTTTCAGAGCCGACTTGGGATACGTCTGTCTAAGGATATGATAGACTAGGTAGAAAGTTAACATGGTAGGACTTGACCCAAAAAAAACACATGGTAGGATTTGGATGCAATTAATGTTTGAAATGGTTAAAAATTTGCCAATTTAGAGTTTAGACCAACCGAAACCAAAACGTTGAAAATTTTGGCCAAATTTGTGAATTCCTTTTAAGATCATTAAATAGAAAAATGTTACATAATAAAATCAAGTGATTCTTCCTGCCATATTGTGAGCATATTATGCTAGAGAATGAACCATCTTATTACCATCCCTTTTCACAAAGGAAAAGTGTGTTCTTTGAATTGACACGTCAAGGGCTTCACACCTTCAGTTACAACTCAGAAAGCTAATATTTATGAATTTTATTAAATACTTTATTCTCTTGAAATATTCTGAAATTTCATGAATTTTGGGTATCAAAATTTTGAATTTTTCCAGAATAAATCAACCTATGATAATAATAAATATTATTATTATATATTTTATTCTAATATATTTACATAAAATTATTAAATACAAGTCACTTATCTAATTATTAATTAATTAGCTAGGTTAGTTTAAATAAGGGTTACTCGATTCACTGAGTAAAACCTAAGACTGTAAACGGATGCGGATATTATCCGTATCTGATTTGTATCTGAATCCATTTAGTCGGATAATTATCCGGATATGTATCCGGCAGAGAGGATTCAGATAGTAAAATACTATCCATCTATAATTGGATACAAATTCGGATACTGTTATATATGATCCGATAAATATTCGTCCGATTATATAATATATATATATATAATATATTTTGAATTTATAAAATTAATATAACATTTAAAATATGTTTTTTAAATAAAAATTTATATATTTTTACATTTTTTAAATATTAATTTATATTTTTAAAATTTTAAAAAAATTAATCGGAAAATTCGGATATTATCAAAATCCGGATATTTTAATCGGAGTCGGATACGGATATCATATTTCACCATCCGCCGGATATTTATTCGGATTCAGATATCCGGATATATAATTGGATACAAATTCGTATATACTAATATCCGCTCCGTTTACAGCCCTAGTAATACCAAATCGGGAATTGGTTTGCAATATAGTTCGTGAAACTAGCAAACCCCATAATCGTACCAAATAGGTCGGGTTCAGTGAATTTTTCTTTTGGATTCGCCAACCGCTTATAGAAAAATATTTTTCATGTTCTTAAAAAAATAAGTATTTACAATTTATTTATTTACATGCTTAAATGATATATATATATATATATATATATATATATATATATATATATATATATATATTATAAAAACTTGAGAGATATATGATGACGGTAAATGGTTACATATATATAAGTGAACCAAGTTAGCAAACCAAACTAAAGAACTTAAGTGAACTGAGAAACGAATTACCACATCCACATCCTACCCCAAGCGAACCGTGAACCCGAACTTGTGTATTATAAACATAATATTTTAGATTAAAAAATAAAGATTTGCTTTAGAAAATTAAATAATAATACTTATCAAGTATTTAATATTTAAGCTTACTAGTTTGTATAGGTTACTAGTACCAAAAAAAAGTTCATAATATTATAATAATAATAAATAAATATCTAATTAAATTTACAATCTAATAACAAATATATTATTATTATATTTTTTAAAAAAACCTTAAATGTTCAAAAAATTATGAAATTTGGACAAATATATCAAAGATTTCGATATATTTTGATAAATATAAATATTTTTTATTAAAATCTAATTAAAAAAATAAACCCGCATTATTTTCATGAAAATCTAAAATTTTGAGATGTTACCTAAAATTGTGCAGCTCGAAATATTAAGGATATCGATTTTGAAGGAGGGACCGAAACCGCCATGTCGACAAATATATCAAAAAATTTGGTATACTTAGGTAAATATCAATATTTTTATTTAAATAAAATTTAAAAACTAAACCATCAATATTTCAATCAAAATTCTCAAATTTCGGCTAAAATAGTGAAGCCCAAAATAATAAGGATTTTGCCAAAATTAAAAACCATGCTTGGATGGATGTATGCCGCTAGATGCATGTGATTGCATTTAATTAACGTGCTATGCTATATTAACTTGTAACAGCGTTTTCCTAGAAAGAAATGTTAGCCCCAAATGGAAATTTCCAAACTCTCATTGTGGTAGCAGTATATGTTTCTACTTTTGATTGCTACATGTTGAACCAATTGAAAATATAACTTCTTCTTATGAAAAAATGTTTTCTTAACCTGTCGAGATTGAACCCAAGGTAATACGGTTAGATGGAAGTATCTAACTTCTCAATTTTATACTTAGGCCTTCTTTAGTTAAACTTCTCGTAAAAGTGACCTTTTAACTTCATTCTTCACAAAATGTGAGTCAATGAGAGTGTGGTGACTTTCCTCAAAAGCTGAAACTTTCCCTTTCAGTGGAAGTAACCCCAGTCAACTTCCCTTAAAAATCAAAATTTGGACTTCTATGCACTTTTGGTTTCTGCAAAAAATAAAAATGAACAACAAACTAAATGAAATTTCTTACAATTCCTAAATTTCATAAAGAAAAAAGTCAAGTCAGTCCAGAAATTTATCCAAACACAACGTTAATGACCCTACAGGTGTAGGGATTGGAAAAGGCCACTGGTGTGGTTCTTTTTTTTCTACTGAGAATATGCTAGGGCCATCTAACCAAATATGTTCTTCAGGTCTCGAATTCTCTCTGGCAAAGCCAGAAAGGTGGTCTCGAGCAACCATAAAATAGGGGACATGTGGTGATAAAAAGGGGAGAAGTCATTTCATTTTCTCCCCATGATTTTGACTTCTCCCCGCTTGATGTCTCTCCCCTTTTATCTCAACACTTTATCACCATGTGTCACATGCTGTGTGGAGAAGTCAAAATCATGGGGACATCATGATGACTTCTCCGCCACATGACCACTATTTTGTGGTTGCCTGAGATGAATCTTTCTGGCTTCGCTAGAGTGAATCTAAGGCTTGTTCTCAGTCTTTGGTATATTTCCGTACATATCTTCATTTACATCTGTACTCAAAATAACCCCCAATTCGTTATACCCAAAATGTCTTTGAGTTTCTATACTATTCTATGGGCCCATTAAGTTTTTTTTCTTAAAATGCCCCTCAAGTTTTTATAATATTTTATACTTCTTAAAAATGCTCATGTCTTTTGTTGTTCTCAACATGCTCCGCAAGTTTCTATAGGACCCTTCCAAGTTTTTGTATTCTTTTTTATTCCTAAAATGCCCTCAATTTTTTATGTTATTTTTATACTTCCCAAAATGTCCCATTTTTTATTGTTCTCAATATGCCACTCAAGTTTCTATAATAATTTATACTTTTCAAAATACCCATATGTCTTTTGTTGTTCCCAACATTCCCCTCAAGTTTCTATACCTAAAACGCCCCTCAAGTTCCTATATTTTTCTATGTGACCCCTTGAGTTTCTATAATATTTTAAACTATTAATTAATATGTCCATCAATTTTTCCCTAAAATACCACTCAAGTTTCTTTGTTCCCAAAATGTCTCTCAATATATTTCCTTACATGTCCTCATCTAAAGGGTATCTAATGAAATGTTTTTTATATCTAAATCTTCATGTTTTTTATCCCCAAAATGTCCATCAAATTTCTATAATATTTTATACTATTATTCAACTTAAGGAAAATGTGTACCCAAAATGCTCCTCAAGTTATTATACCCGAAATGCCCTTAAATTTTTATACTATTCCATGAGTCCCCTCAAGTTTTTTATCTCCAAAATACCCCTCAAGTTCCTATAAAATTTTAAACTTTCCAAAATGCTTATATGTCATTTTTTGCTTCCAACATGTCCCTCAAGTTTCTATACCTAAAACAGAGATCGGATCACACTTAATCATGATTGAACTTGGGGAGAATTCAATCACACCTGCCGGTCAACATGTGTCCCTTTTAACCGCTATTAAATGTGGTGAAGATTCATTAATACTTAAGATTCAACAATCTAACCTTACTTTATAGAAGAAAAAAAATATTAACCTTAGGATTAAGAATTTTTAATCTTAGGGATTTATTTTCTTGCACGTGCCAACTAGTAGATATAATTTAAAATGACTAAAATACCTTTCTTTATGCAACGTATAAACATAGCTAAGACCAGTAAAACAGTTTACTAAAGGGTTATAGCTTTAGTGAGAATTTAGTGCGTTTAGATATGTGGAATTGGAATTGAATTAAAGAACTAAATTATATAGAATTGAAAACCACTTAATTGAATTTTGAAGAGCTCAAAATTCTACTTGTTCTATTTGTGGGGGAAACTAATATGATACCTTTGGGATAACTGGTCTACTCTTGTTTGGCTACAACTGTTTCTTTTCGGGGTGTGACAGTCCTCCGAATTGCAAGGATGCTCTGAAAATTAAGTCAGTGCTAGGTTTTTGGATGAAGGGGGTTAGAAAGTAGAATAATGAGATTAAAATTGCATAAGAGAATTAGGGTTCCGAGTGGGGTTGTGTTCGGGGAGAATCAATCAACCAAGGATCCTCTTCTCTGTTTTTATCGTCTATATTTGTAGTGAGGCCCTTAGGGTTAGCTAGTTTTCTTTCCTTTTGAACTCCTCAAGGGAATAGGAATCTTCATATTTGAATCCTCCAATCATACAAGAATCTTACCTTACCAGTTCGCCTACACAGTCAAGATTGTAGAGTAAATAATCCCTTGTTCAACAGGAGAGTATCGTGATTTTATGCGAGATCTTTGAGATTCGATTTGACTGGGTCTTTCGCATGGTGGCTCGGAGATTAAGAGGATTTTGCCTAAGTTCTCCAGAGCTTCACCTCGGATCGGACGTGTGGCATTCAGGCCAAATTTGACTATCAGGTCGGGGTGTTCTTGATCTGTTGCGTTGTTGGTGCTTCCAGCTATCATTGTGTATAATTATCGATTTCTCCCCTTACAAAAGCCCCTCTTCTCAGGGCCTAAGGTTTGCTTGAGGCTCTGAGAAGCTAGAGAATTTCTCATGCGATTTCCAGCTGGCAACGCTTGAGGAATAAATGCGTTCGTTCGTATGTATAGGACTTTGTATTCCATGCACTATCACAAGCTTCATGATTGCTGGGAAACAATGCGAGATTTGGCACTTCAATTCCTGCCATATGACGATCATGTCCCCAATAGATGGGACATATGGTTTGATTGAGGAGGCCTTAGGTCTATTGCCACTATTCAAATGTCTACAAAAGGCGAGGAGGGGGCTTCAGAAATTCTTCTAAGTGCTCGAACCTTTTGACTCATCTCTTCGTTCCCTTGTTGTTGAAGTCCTTCCTATTCTACTACTTTCATTGTCATAGGATGGAGAGATGGTTTCTTCCCTTGGTTGTGCCCAGTCGATCGGGTAGTTTTCCTTCTCAGATTGGAATCCAGTCTTCTTGTAAAGTCCAGTTTTGGATTGGCTAATTCCGTAAGAAAAACCATGGTTAAAGGGTGTCTTAGTCCAAGAAGCTTTAAGCACTAAAATTGACGAAGAAAAAATTGTTGTTCATGTGCCGCAATTGTGCCTAGGAGTGGTAAGTGACTTATATGACATCTACCCTAAGAGGAATTGACTTAGACAATGTCCAATGAACCCTAGGTGATTAGAAACAAACCAAGGAAGTTAAAAATAAGTTATTGGGCAAATTTCATGCTGGTGGTTTGAACCATGGTATGGGCGTTCGAACCACGGAGCCAAAAATGTATAGGGAAAAATTCTAGTAACTCGGGTTATGGGGTGGTTCAAACTGCCCCTTTGGGCGTTCGAACCACCTTGTGGGAAAACAGTTTTTAGAGGGTTTTCTTTTGCCTTTTTTGGTTTGCCTATATATTATTGTCCCCTATTATGATTTAGGGCTTTTGAGACTGAGAAAAGAAGCTCCTAAAATTATTCTAGGGTTTCCACATTGTGGATGATGTATCCCTTTGAGCTCTCTCTCATGTTCTAGACTAGAGTACAAGTTTCCATTTAAATATCTTTTGACTTGCGTTGTTTGATTCTCATTGTTCTTGAGATCACTCTATGTCCTTCTTTAAACTAAATTAAAGCCCTCAAACTCCTACGTTAGTATAAACTTGGTTGGCACGTGTCAAAGCCTTCGAATAAGGAGATCGGTCCCCGTAGCGGATCGTGGTTATTGTGGTCGGAGAAATCTGGAGTCGGCTAGGCAGAGATCGATCAAGAGATTGTTGTTGCGGAGTTCTGAGAGAATCACAATCAGTTGCTAGTTGATTATGTTGGCTTGCGAGCGCGTGATTGCTTATTTAGGCATTGAGGACAGGTTACCGATGATCGTTGTGTCGAGTTTGGTTGGGTACAGTTCGAGTCTGTAAGTATCTTTTGTTTTTGCTCTTCGTTAAATTTCTTTCATCTGGATGAGGTCCCGTGGTTTTTTCTGAGAGGGTTTTCCACGTAAAAATCTTGGTGTTGTGGTTTGTGTGCCACGATTCTTTGTTTACCTTTTCCATAACTTTAATTAATAAAATTAAAATTGGTAGACAAGCCTTAGAAAACCTATTCACCCCCCCCCCCCCCCTTGGTCTTATTGATACATAAAAGGGGTCATTTCAATTGGTATCAGAGCGGGTTCACTAATAAAGTTAACTACTTTAGTGTGATCTTGTTCATATATCCTTAAGTATGTCTTCAATTAAATAGGGTAGTTCCATCGCTCGTCCTCCCTTGTTTGATGAGAGTAATTATGCTTATTGGAAATCTCAAATGAGAGTTTTTCTCAAATCGATGGATGAGAGTGTATAGTTAACCATTGAGAAGGGTTGGAAGAATCCTATCAAAACTGTCGAGGAACTCAAAGTTGTTAAAAGCTCCAGAAAATTGAGTAAAGAAGAGATGGAGACTGCTAGTTGGAATACTAAAGGTCTTAATGTCATATTCATTGTTATCAGACCCGAAGAAATTTGGAGAATCTCCAAGTGTGGCACATTGAAATAGGCTTGAGAGATTTTAGAGATTACCTATGAGGGGACTACAACTGTGAAAATCTCTAAGCTTCAGATGCTTACGATTAGGTTTGAAAACCTTAGGATGGATGACAATGAAACCTTTGATGAATTTTATGCTAATTTGAGTGACATTGTTAATTCCTGCTTTAATCTAGGGGAGAGACTTTTTGAGTCTATAATTGTTACAAAATTCGTATGATCTCTTCCCGAGAGATTTTAGACCAAAGTTACGACCATTGACGAGAGCAAAATATTGATGCTCTTAAGATTGAGGAGTTAATCGATTCACTCCAAACCTTTGAACTCAATCTTAAATCATCACAGAAATCCAAATTGAAAAATATGACCTTGAAAACTGTCAAGGAATCATTGACTGATTCAGCCTGTGAATCTGAATTTGGGTTGGAAGATATTTCTTTATTTGTTAAAAAAATCAATAAATTCTTGAAAACAAATGAAAGATTTAATCCTAAGATAGGCCGAACATCAATTGAGAAATCTAGGCCTAAGCACAGGGAAGAAAGAAAAGATCCCAAAGGTGTTGAAAAGGAACCCGAAGTATCCAATGCTATGAATGTTATGGATATGGGCACATGTCGCCTGACTGCCCTAACAAGCTGAAATCTAAGAGAAAGGCAATGAATGCCACATGGAATGACAGTGATTCCGAATCTGAGAGTCAGGATAATTCTCCTTCTGAAAATGAAAGTTGGAATCATACTGCCTTCACTACCAGCTCCAGGGAAATTTTTGCTTCTCCCTCATCTGTGTGCAATAAAGATCAAGACATTGTGTCTAAACTCTGATAATGAGGAAGAAAAAGAAAGTCAAAAGGACTCTGAAGATGAAAGAGTTGAGAGTCAAACTCATGAAGAACAAATGTCTGAAGATGAAAGAGTCAGAGTTGACTCTGACTTAGAGGATGATATTCATACAGTAATAAAGAACTGTATATGAGGAGAATCTCAAACTCATGAAGAACAAATGTCTCTCTGACCAAAAGGGTCAATCTAACTGAAAATGATAAAGACAAATTTCTTCAAGAGATTGAGGATTTGAGAATTCTGATTTCTGAGATAGAGTCAGACAAAGAAGTTCTCAATGAAAATATTGTCTTTCTTGAGAGAGAATTTCATAAGATTCTGGCCAACAAAGTTAGCCTAATCAAGAAGGTCACAGACCTTGAAAATGAACTTCAAAGAAGGGCTAAAGAAAATATTGAGTTCTCTGAGAAAGTTACCAAACTTCAAAAAGAAAACAGGTTCCTTGGTGCAACTGAAATAGTTGGAGAGCTAAATTGCCAAGGAAAGAATTATGGTAACAGGAAATGAATTGGTCCTTCATCTCAGAGAGGCCATCATATTGTTGAGAAGCTCAAGGCCAAACATCCAAATCCTCCAGGAAATCAAAATGTCTTTCATGTTAATGGGAACCTAGTTCTTCCTCCATTGTATCAAAATTTTGTGCTTTCTGAAACTGCTAGGGTCCTAGTTCCTCCTACAGTTGAGAGAACTTATATGCATCATACTACTAAGAGGAATCATCCCTCTTATTTTGTTCTCACTTGCTTTCAGTGTGGGGTGAAGGATCACACTAGACCAAAGTGTCTTGCCTTTCAGAAAAATAGGCACCAAGGTTCAATGAACCTAAGGCAAAATATTCAAGGTAACTCCAAAGGAAAATTGAGATCCTTGCAGAGAAGTCTAGGATGCTAGCCTTAAGGTTACAACCTTGGGTACCTTTAAATTTTGATAATAATACAATAATGAAATGAAACTAATGGCACTAATATCTCTGTTTAATGCTTAATCATTTCAGATTATAAGAAAATAAGTATCTCACTCAAGGCAAAAGGAATGAAAGTTACACAAGAAAGTGATCAACTCAAGTAAAAATTGAAGATTCAAAGTTGTGTCCATAGTCTAAGTTGGGTCCCTTGAAGACAAAGCCAAATCACAAGATCCAAGATCAAGTCAAAGATCAACTCTTAAAGAAGCTTATCAATGTAATTTTATTTATTTTGAGAGTTTCTAGGACTTATGTGAGAAGTCCTCAAAATATGGTAAGTTGAATGCTCAAAATACTTAGATTGACCATAGGAGCTTAGGACAAAAATTGGACATCATTCTAAGGCCCTAAGAATTCATAAAAAATCATGTTAAAGGATTGCCAAATGACCTAGGAAGTCATTCCCATCATTAAGGCCTAATCCAAAACAGAAAAACAAATTTTTGTTTTGAATTCGTCGACGAAATCACAGGGTGATTTGATTTCTCGACGAAATGGAGAAATGGAGACAGGAAAACTTCCTGTACTCATTGTTTTTGGATTCAGTGACGAATTGAGTTGGTAACCCAATTTCGTCGACGAAATGAAGTCTGAAACAGAAAAATGTTGTAACAGCTATTTTTCAACGACCTTATTTGCATTAAATGCTCCATCAACGGTCATATTGGATCATGAGCTATAAAAGGAGTTCATCTATGAACAAAATAAAGATCTTGATCAGTGCATTAACTCAAATCATCTACTCATTCATTCTCATTGATTTCATAATCATTCATACACTTAGAAATCCCCAAAATCTCGTTTGAGTTGTTCAACTTCATTTATTTTGAGAGATTTCATTAGTGTTTACTGTCCACTCTTATTCAGCTCAATTCAGGAGCATTTAATCTGGATTTTTTAAATCCACAAATCTTTCATTGAAGAAAGTCAAGAATCTTAAATTCTTGCATTTGAAGTTGTTGCTTCATTTTAGCAAGAGAGGGAAGAGCTCTTGCAGGTTTCAACCTGGCCTAAAGGAGAGTGTGTAAAGGTTCTGTCTTGACCTAAAGAGAGACTGTAACGGTTTAGGCTCCACCCGTGAAGGAGTCTATGCGATTTAAAGAATCGTGGTGAATCCTCTAGCTGGAACAGCTTGAGGCGGGGAGTAGGCTGGAATTGCTGAACCTCGTAAACAAATTTCTGTGTTTGATCTTCTAACTCTTCTCTTTTAATTTCTGTATTACTTTGATTTAATCTTTAGTTGCAATAAATATCATTCCGAATAAAAGATTTAGAGTCAAATTTCAAAATCTACCATAATCCCTATTCACTCCCCCCTTTAGGGTCATTACTTGGACAACATAGGAGTCTGAGTGAAGAGGTGATGAAGATTGCTCATTTATCCAGGAATGGTCAAAGACAGGACACTCCTACATACACTAGCTATAGAGGAGAGAGAAGGGTGGACCAACGAGGTTCCAGGATTTTGTCTGGAAACAAAGAAAATGGGCATTGGATCAAGTTTCCTATATCCTCTAAAATGGTTAGGGACCAAAGGGTTACTTCAAATCTAAAAACCATTTAGATGAGGAGGGAAGACCTCGAGGACTATGATTAGTCCAGTTATGCCATAGCCTAGGATTGTGCTTTGATTGCTATATCTTTACCTAGTGCTTTGTTTAGTCATGGATATTATTAAGATTTTATTCCCCTTGTTTTTTTCTGGATGTTTTGCATTTGTTTTGCTTGCATCCAAAATCCCAAAAAGATTTTTGGTGTTTCTTCTAGATAGGATGTTTCTTCTTACTTTAGTTAGTTGGTCTTTGCTTGAAGTTATTGAAAAAAAAATAAAAATGTGAAAAAAAAAAACAATGAAAAAATTGAGAAAAATAACAAACAATAGAGCATAAAAAATCCAAAAAGAGTTTTTTGTGTGTGGTTATATCTCATAGCATATTTTGCATAACTTGCATTTCTTGTATTCCATAATTGATCTATCATGTGTTCAAGAAAATATACAATCTACGATTGAGATTTTAAGGATAATGCACCTGTTTATGTCATCTGGGTGTTAAAATTAGGGTATCTCACTTATCACAATTAGAGTTTGGTAATTCATGATATGCCTTGTATTTTATGTACATGCACTCTAACAGGACTCTGGTTAAAGGTCTATATTTTTATGTCGTAGGAAATTGTGTTATCCTTTTTTGGCCCCTTCAGTTGATCAACTCTGGGATTGACCATTGGTTATGTTCTCATTTAGTTGTGTCCTCCATGAAAAAGAAAAGAATGAGGCAATAGGAATGGCTACCTATTTGGATATTGTGAAAGTCACTATTGGATGCAAACAATATGTAATGGCTACTTATGCAGACAATAGATATCTATCTGGGTTTCTAGTGTGAAAGTCTCTACTGCCAATAGCCAGGGCTACTTACCCAAATAGTGTGAAAGCCACCACTGTAAGAAAAATATGAAAAAGAGAAGCCAAAAAAATTCTTACAATATGTCTATGTTTGTCAGAAAAAGAAAAAAGAAGAAAATTTCATAAAGACAAACAATAAAGATTGATGCACTTAAATTCAACCATTTTGCATGTTTTGGATCTAACTAGGTTTCACTTCTAGTATTGTGATTTTTGGAGTTTCCTTAGTGTTATAATATCAAATCTTCACTAGGGATAGAAACTTAAAATTGGAATCTAGTCAGATCCTCACTTCACACTTGACTTTCTGAAAAACTGTGCACTAAGTGTGACCAAGTGATTGTGTCTCTGCTTGACTGCCCTGTGTGATTAAAATTAGGTACATTTATCCTAATTTGATTTTATCTAAAAATTGTGATATCTTATTGGGCATGTCATAATTGTTTGTAGCTTGAAATTCTATTTACGCACTAATGAGGTGGAAGTTGTGATTCTTGAACTCAGGGGGAGTCATCGCCATAATTGGGTAAATTGATCTAAAAGTCTTGCACAAATTAATTTGTGATGATAAGATAATGCCCGTTCAGTCTAAAGAGTCATTGCATACTCTATTTGAACCAAAATTGAAAAAACCCAAAAGAAATAACAAAATGGCAAAACAATGAATATCCAGAGGAGGGGGGGGGGGGGGGGGGGGGGGGGGGTTCGAACGCCACCCTTGGTTGTTCAAACAACCCCGCGGGCTTGAGTGATAAAACCCCCAAATTGAGTTCTATTTTCACTCACTCTTGCCCTAGGTAGTTCGAAATTGCTCCTCCTCTTGGGTCTCTTCTCCACTTATGTGCTTCCAAAAGGTCAATCATCTCACTCTATCTGTCAATCTTCATGGCTTTTGCGTTATCCAATATTGTTCTTGCATTCCTCATGTCCGGCAATTCTAAGAGGTGCTATATTGCGTAATCTAACTGCGATGAGGAGTATGATCTTGGAGAAACTTACATTGGTCATGGAATGACCATTGAGAATGCTCCCAATACGAGGCAATCCACCTCCAAGGCAAAAGGGAAAGCCTTGACCTCCAAAGACAAGGCCCCGGCCAAAGAAAAATCCAAAAAGGCCGCACCTAGTGATCCTAGCCTTCCTTCAAGGCTTGCCAAATTTGTGTCCCCCGCTTGTGAAAGTCTACTTAAGAGGTCGATGCATCGTCGTCTAGTTCATGTTGAGAGAGAGACTATCCTCTTAGATTTAACTAACTATGAATTGTTTAACATGATTCATGCTCGTGGATGGTATGTGCCATTAAAGTGCATAGTTAGTCTCCCTTAAAATTAATTTGGGAATTTTATGCCAACATTATGACTTTGATAATGAAACATGGCTTCTAAAATCAAGGGTTCTTGGCAGTTCTGCTGAGATTCATCCAGATCTTATTGCCGCCTACCTTAAGTGTCCCCGTGTTCCTGAGGCCTACTACCCCCATCTCTATGGGAATGACTGAACGCTTGATTCTCTTGATGTTGTTGCCTCCCTTCTGTGTGACTATCAAACTCAATGGGAAGGATTCCACTTATCTCAATCTTGCCTCAACATACAAGACCGGCTTGTCCATCTAGTCATGAGTGCAAACATTCATCCCAAGAGTCACACCACTGAACTTCGTCCAGATTGTGCGCGCTTCCTCTACAGTCTGATGACAAGCCATGGAATTGATTTAACTACCCACATCATTGATGTGATATGTGAGGTACACATAGCTGAATCCACGAAGAAGGGACTTCCTTTTTGGAATCCTACTATATGTTCTTCTAGGAACCTAGATGTTCGAGCTTCTCGAGGTGATGAAGTCAAGAAATCCATAGGCCCCATCACTGCTAAAAATCTCAAGAGCAGTCTATCTCATGCAGCCGCACATGTAACCACCAGGCAACGCTGCTCCAGATCAAGACAATGCTTCAGAGATGCTGATCGGGCGTATGTACACAATTACACACCTCAAAATTACATTTGTTAAGTCTTTCATTCCCATTATGTAACTATGATGCTTCACTTGGTATTATTTTCCTATTTCGGCTATATGAGAGCAAAATGACATAAATCTAAAGAATTACCAATTGAAGAAGCTGGAAGGGTCTCAAACAAGTCAAAGAAGAAAAAGGAGCAAAATTCAAGATAGTCTAATCGATCGGACCCACTAGGCCGATCGACCGGCCAGGCCTAGTGAGATCCGATGGATCGGAACTTACTGGTCGATCGATCAGAGATTTGTATTATACTTTCTTGGGATGCATGTACAACCAGGGTTTGTTGAACCCTAATGAGATCTTTTGAAGGCCTATAAATAGAAGACCCTAAGTCCTTGCCTAAGGTTCGGAATTAGAAAGAAGAAAACATTGGGAGGAGAGCATGGATTCTTCACCAGTCACGGTGATCATTCCTTCCACCATAAGCAACTAAGCTCCCATCTAGGGTTTCGATGAAACTCTAGCCAAGTAAAGTTGATTTTTGTATTTATTTCTAGGGTTTTGTTATTTGTAATAAACAATTGCATACTTTGAAGATTACTTTGGTAATCGAGTTTAAAAGTAGAGATTCGATTTTCAATAGAGTTATTCCTTGTCTTAAGAATTATTTCCATTTTTTATTGAATTCGATTAATGTATAATTTTTGTGATCTTATGTGTGAATGGTATGCAATAGAGCATTTTGTGTAAGTATGAGAATTTTAGGATGATCAATGCCTAGCAAAGACGGATTGTGACCATAACCCTAAGTTAGTTTATATAATGCGGACGATTCGTGTCAACTAAGGATAGATCATGCCTGTTTTTTTTTTTTTTTTTAATAAAAACCACTTAGGGGGAGTGGGGGGTTTGGTGGACCCCTACCTATTTATTAAATAAAAATTTATTATTTGGGGGGAACATAAAACTTTACCCCTACAAAGACTCAAAGAAAGAGGGGGGGATATAAAACCTTACTCCTAAAAAGAAACAAACGAGAGGATGGGGAATTAAAAACCCCCAACCCTTTACAAACTAACCAACACATTGCACACCACAATAATCTAATATTACCAAGACCTACTTTATCCAGAAAGATAAAGGCCCTAAGACGAGGAGAGCTATCTTGAAGAGTCTGGATCACACCGAACGTTGAATATCACAACCATAGTTAGTTAAAATATCAGTAACTTGGTTTGCTTCTTTGTAAATATGAGTAAAAGACGAACAAATATTGATTCTTTTAATTTTTTAGTTCCAATACCAAACAGACCAATGATGTTGGCATTGTCCATTCCATGCTTCTACAAGAGTTGAATGCACACCTAACTCTTAAGATAGATGATCTATATACACACTTAGGATCTTCTCCAGTTGTTGATACTGGTGAGGAGACCGTCATCACCACTCAGAAGGAGCCTAACTCTGCGTAGCACCAACTGAAAAAGATCCCAAATTATATATATATATATATATATAAGTGTTGGTGTTGATTTCCATTTATATAATAACATAGACCTCTCTAATTGCCTGACTTGCCATTGATGCACGCCACCTTAGCCAAATCTCTTTCATACTCTTAACTAGATGAGAAAAGGAAGGAGTTGTCTTCTAGCTCTTGTCATGACAATTTTTACCATAATTACTTTAGATTTTTATAATATTCATGAAAATTTTTCCTTACCCGTGAGAAAGTCATTTTCAGTGGAAACTCATTAGCGGAAATTTTTTCTTTTCCCCCACCTATTTCCAGTCCAAGTAAAACGGAACATGATTATTATTTGTTTTGGAAGGTACAACAAGGAATACTATGTAAGCATTCCATCTTGGGTTGTGGAATGCAAGGGTTCCACCTCACCTACTTACCTACAACAAACGTACTAGTAATCTTGCCAAACCTAAGTCAAATGTGAGGGCATTTTCGTCATTTTAATTTAACAAACACTTACAAAATGTAATCTCTCCAAATTTAGTGGGAAGCGAGTGTCCCGCACCAACCCCCACCAACTCCTGCCACCAACTTTCTCCGTTACATCTCTCTCACGTTCTAAGAAAAAAATTTAAAAGAAAGGGAAGCTCTCAAATCATGACAATGATCGGATCGGGTCGGGTCGGAATACCAGAACGCAAACTTCTTTGGAGTTGCATTGGGTCATTTGGGTTGGGCTGGGTAGATTACCATCAACAAAATCCAACTCATTTATATGAGTTAAAAATGTAAACCTAAGTCTAACCCAATAAAAGGAATCTTTTGGCATAATTTATTTAAAATAAATGAATAATAATTAATTTTTTTAATTTAAAAATATAAAAACAATCTATATTTAATTAATAATAATAAATATAAAATTTTAAATATGAGGCCATGTTTCGTTTGAAAATGTTTTGACATAGTTCCTAACTTTGTTTTTTAACAATTTTACATTAAAAATAAGAATTATGCTAAAAAAAATTCAACGCAAAGCTCAACCTCATTTAAACACTAAATATAATGCACTTTTATATTTGTTTATTAACAAACTAAAAATTATATACACTTTAATGGATTGAGGAGGATAAATCCAAATCCAACCCATGATCCACATCCACAAATAAAAAATGGAAAATGGATGGGTTCGGGCTAGGGGTGTAAGCAAGCTGAGCTGGGCACTGCTTGGGCTCGGCTCGTTGGAATTTTACAATTGCTCAGGCTCGAGGGACTCGGCTCGTTGGAATTTTACAGATGCTTAGGCTCGGCTTGACTCGGCTCAACTCGTTGGAATTTTACAGAAGCTTAGGTTCGGCTCAGCTCGGCTCGTCCACAAATCGTTGAGCCCGAGCTCGGTTTGACTCGATAATTTTTTTTTTAAAATACATTGATAAACACTAAATTCAATAAAAAAAAATTAAAATGACATTTTTTTTTTGGGATGTCATGTGACTCACACGAAAACTTGAGTTAAAACTTAAATAGAAATAATTATGTTAATGTATTCTAAATATATTTTACTCAAAAAAAATATATACTAAATATATAATATAAATTTAACTTTTAAATGGTATTATTATAAAATAAATTGAGCCAAGCCGAGCTGAGCCACCTATTGTTTAAGCTCGACTCGTTTATTTTTCGAGCTCACTTTTAAGGCTCGGCTCGGCTCGGCTCAACGAGCCCAAACTAAAAGTTCAAGCTCGGTTTATTTCGAGTCGAGCCGAGCTGGCTCCGCTCGTTGACACCCCTTTCGGGCGGGTTAGGGGTTGGATTAGAAATTCCCAACCCTATGTGCTTACAACTGCAAATATAAATACTTCATTAAATGAAGGTAACGCTAGCACTCCTCTTTTTACTAATAAAAATAAATTTAAAAAAAAAACATTAGCACTATACGGCCTACCACCAAGGGCTCGATTTTGTATAAATACCCCAACAAACGTCTCCACCTTCTATCGCGCCGTTCTCTTCTCTATCTTCTTCTGTTTAGAACCAGTCCTTGAATTTCCTGAAGGTATGCTTTTTTTCGTGGTTCTTCTTCCTCTTGATTCGGATTTATTGCAAGTTTCTTTGTATTGGAGAGCCGGATTTCTGCTATTTAACCTGTTTTCCTTCTTGATTGGTCGTTCTTTTGTTTGATTTTCGGGAACCATACTGATATATGGGTAGAGGTTTATAGATCTGATATAGAGTTTTTTTTAGGTGTTTTTGTCTTCATTTCTTCGATTTTAGTGGAAGATTTTGATTTGTCGCTGAAATCTACTGTTGAGTGTGCGTTTTTCATGATTTGATTTGGTGTCTTTGAGCTTTTGTTAGCTTAAAAGAGTAGATCGTTAGTTCTCTTGCTCGATTCTGTTTACATTTCTTTGTGATCTGTTTCTATTTTTGGTTTGAGATCTGGTACTTTTATGGCTTTCTCTGCTGTTTCGTTTTTTTTTTTGTCTGTTATTGTTTCATATCGTTTATGGATTTTTTTTTCCTGTTTGATTTGCGATTTTGAGTTCAAGATCTGGCAACTTAGATTAGTGGAATTCGCAGATCTGGTTCTGGATCTGTGGGCTTCTGTGGATCGGATCTGAAGCTCCATTGAAGTGTTTGGATTCCAGTTATATCTGTTCATACATGGAGTTCTGGCATTAAACAGATTATCGATTTTCAGATCTTTAACGTTCTATAATTCACAGTTTAGATTTGCTTAATTTAGAGGTACTTAGTTCAAATGGCTAAGCAGATCTTCTGATGATATATAGATATTACTTTGTTTAATGCTTCGTCCTCAGTATTTTGTTAGTTTTACTAAGTTCATTAGCTTGCAGATGTATAATGTTTCGTTGTTCTCTGTAAATTTGAAACTTTTGCCTCATTTTATTTCAACCTCCTGTCATCTCTCTCTTGCCATGTGTTTTTTCAATGATATTTATCAGCATAGAATATTTTAATTTGGATTTAATTGGGACCCATTATCTTCTATTCCTTCAGAGATCCAGAATGGATTGTTTCATTGCTTATTTGATTAATTGTTGTAAAACATATGCTACATTTGATTTTTTTAATTTTATTTTCCCTTTTTCCATCAATGGGATGGATCATGGATTTAATTTTGTGTTATGAAGCATCTACTAGATTGTTTTAGAGCTATTTGCTCTGTTTTTCTACACTTCTTTTTCGTGTTAGTGACCTCATCTACAAAGATTTTCGCGGGTTCCTAATGCAGTAATTATAAGGGAATCTGACTTCAGTTTGTCTCAATCTGATAAACCAGCACAATGGCATCTCACATTGTTGGATATCCTCGCATGGGGCCTAAGAGAGAGCTCAAGTTTGCTTTGGAATCTTTCTGGGATGGGAAGACTAGTGCCGAGGATTTGCAGAAGGTTGCTGCAGATCTCAGGTCGTCCATCTGGAAGCAGATGGCTAGTGCTGGGATCAAATATATCCCCAGCAACACTTTCTCTTGCTATGACCAAGTGCTCGACACCACAGCAATGCTTGGGGCTGTTCCCCCTAGATATGGTTGGAATGGCGGTGAGATCGGGTTTGACACCTACTTCTCCATGGCCAGAGGAAACGCGTCTGTACCTGCTATGGAAATGACCAAGTGGTTTGACACCAACTAGTAAGTGATGACTCATCTTCACATAGCTCCAACAATTAAAAGAATTTCTAGCTTGTGGTGATGACATACTGACTTATGGATAATGTATGCTTTTATTGATTCAGCCATTTCATTGTCCCTGAATTGGGACCTGACGTGAAGTTCTCTTATGCTTCTCACAAGGCAGTGAATGAATACAAGGAGGCCAAGGCGGTATGTGTGCTGGAGCTTTCTTCTATTTTTCTCAATTTTTGTGGTAGTCTTTGCTGTTAGATCCTTAGGTATGTATTTCGATTACGAATTACGATATGCTTAACTGTGAAGATTGGTTGGATATTTCAAGAGGACATTGGAGGGGTGTTTACTGCATGGATCATAATGGAGATCTATTAGGCAATAACCTAGTGCACAACTGCACATGGAGGGTAGTGGATCCATCTGTCTTTATCACAGTCCCTTCGTACACGGGAAAAAATGGCTAGCAGTCTATGAAATAATCTGGAATGTATGTATATTGCTCACAATTCACAAGGGCTTGAAGGCCCCTTATTGTTTCTGCAGAAATATATTGCAAAATCTAATCCATTTGGATATCATAATTGGCCAATGTAAAATGGTGCACAGATGATGGGGGTAGGCCATGGGTCCCATTTGGGTAATCACAACAATCTGTGATTCTGTTCTATAGGATTTTCAATCTGGACCTCTTCTAATCCCCTTTAGTGCAACAAGGCATTCTTAGGTAGAAGAGTTATTACCACCCAACGTGGGTCAAATTTTGTCATAGGTTTCTTATGTAGGAACACCAGTGACCTTTTATTGCTGCTCCCTCGCGTGTCTCTGAATTCAATTCATGAGCCTGATTGACATTTATCTCTTTCATAATATTTTTCTTTCTCTAATGCAGCTTGGAATCGATACAGTTCCAGTCCTTGTTGGCCCTGTCTCCTACTTGTTGCTATCAAAACCAGCCAAGGGTGTCGAGAAATCATTTTCTCTTCTCTCCCTTCTTGGTGATATTCTTCCAGTCTACAAGTAAGGACTTGGAATTTGTCACTGGACAGCAGTTTAATTCTGCATATATTCATATTTTTCCTCCAACCGGCCATACTAATTATGAATATCTGTGCAGGGAAGTTGTGGCTGAATTAAAGGCAGCTGGTGCTTCCTGGATTCAGTTCGATGAGCCCACCCTCGTGATGGATCTTGATTCTCACAAATTGCAAGCATTCAGTCATGCCTACTCTGAGCTGGAATCATCTCTATCTGGTCTGAGTGTTCTCATCGAGACCTACTTTGCGGATGTTCCTGCTGAGGCATACAAGACACTTACTGCTTTGAAGGGTGTTACTGGGTTTGGATTTGATTTGATTCGTGGATCAAAGACCCTTGATTTGATCAAGGGTGGATTCCCTTCTGGCAAGTACCTCTTTGCTGGAGTGGTTGATGGAAGGAATATCTGGGCTAATGATCTTGCTGATTCTCTCACTATCCTTAAGGGTCTCGAGGGTATTGTGGGCAAAGGTATTCATCCTTGCATACATTCTTAACACTGTAATCAAATAGTCCTTCACCAGAAGTCATTCATGTTGTGGTTTTTTTCTTTTCTGCAGACAAGCTTGTGGTCTCCACCTCCTGCTCACTTCTCCACACTGCCGTTGATCTGGTGAACGAGACTAAGTTGGACCAGGAGATCAAGTCATGGCTTGCATTCGCTGCACAGAAAGTAGTTGAAGTGAATGCCTTGGCCAAGGCATTGGCTGGTCACAAGGATGAGGTATTCCTTCCCCTGTATGTTCCTGTATATTCATTGCTCAATATATATATATATATATATACGTGCGTGCGTGTGTGTGTGCGTGCGTGCGTTGAGAATCCTCAAGCATATCACGCCCCTTACTGTTGAAGTGTGTGTGTGTGTGTGACAGTCGAGTAATGAGAATCCTCAAGCATATCACGCCCCTTACTATGTGTGTGTGTGTGTGTGATGAGAATCCTCAAGCATATCACGCCCCTTACTATTGAAGTGTGTGTGTGTGTGTGACAGTTGAGTAATTAGAATCCTCAAGCATATCACGCCCCTTACTATTGAAGTCTATTTATTCTAACACCTCCAAAAGATTGATAATCTAGAAAATAGAAGGAAATGTTGGATGAATAGTTGATTGATAGACATTGATCCTAGCCAACTGACGGAGAATGATTCGGAAATAATTGAACAATTAAAGCTTTCACAAAAGATGAAATTTCTTTTGATATCCTTTGGACATACTTATTTCAGCAAGTGTACCTAAGAGGTATCACCAAAACATATTGTGGGTGAAGAAAAAATTGGAGAGGAGGGAATCCATGAGACAGATATGGAGATATTAATTGGAGATGAGAGGGTTGAATTCACAAGAATAACCTTGTTAGTGTCTCCAGACAGTGGATCATCAAGAAGTAGTTTTCTATTTTTAGTCAGACTTCAATCAATTTATTCACCTAATTAAGTTGATCAGGAGTTTATGGACAGTTGTAAAGAGTTTGAGTACATCTTTTACAATAAATAGGTTTATAAGCTTTATTTATACTAATTCAGAAAACTATGTGGTGTAGTTTAATTTTTCTCACTGAGTATTCTTCCATCTTCAGGTATTCTTCTCTGCTAATGCTGCGGCCCAGACTTCAAGAAAATCCTCCCCAAGGGTGAACAATGAGGCTGTTCAAAAGGCTGTAAGTGCATCAAGAATTTAGTTTCCATCCCTTCTGGGTATTTATTTATTTATTATTTAACGTTAATATTTTTTACTTATCAAATACATTGCTGTTTCTGCTTGCTTAGGCTGCTGCTTTGAAGGGCTCTGACCACCGCCGAGCTACAAATGTGAGTGCCAGATTGGATGCTCAGCAGAAAAAGCTGAATCTTCCAATCCTCCCAACCACCACCATTGGGTCCTTCCCTCAGACCATGGACCTTAGAAGAGTTCGCCGTGAATACAAGGCTAAGAAGTGAGTGTTCTCTTAACAACTGTTCTTGTTTTCGTCCATATCTGAATCAGTTTTCGCGTTCATCTAATCTTTTCCTTGATCATTAGGATCTCTGAGGATGATTATGTGAAGGCCATCAAGGAAGAAATTCTCAAAGTCGTGAAGCTCCAGGAAGAGCTCGACATTGATGTTCTGGTTCATGGAGAGCCTGAGGTGAGCTTTCTTTTGTGCACAAACCCTTGGAACAAGGGAATGTAACATCTCTTCGGTTCCAAACATATAGAACTGCATATTAATGCAGATGTCCGGCAATTTTTATATACAAAACAACATTTCAAAATTCATTAATTTTTGCGGATCCTTCTCAATGCAGAGGAATGACATGGTTGAGTACTTTGGAGAACAGTTGTCTGGTTTTGCCTTTAGTGCCAATGGGTGGGTGCAATCCTATGGATCCCGGTGCGTCAAGCCACCCATCATCTATGGTGATGTAAGCCGCCCCAAGGCCATGACCGTCTTCTGGTCCTCAATGGCTCAGAGCATGACCGCACGCCCGATGAAGGGAATGCTCACAGGACCTGTCACCATTCTCAACTGGTCCTTTGTCAGAAACGATCAACCCAGGTAGGAAAAAAGGGGAAAAAAACTACCACCTTCTCTCACGGCCTTTGTTTATAATGCATTAACATGATAAATGTGTATTTGCAGATCCGAGACGTGCTATCAAATTGCTTTGGCCATTAAGGATGAAGTTGAAGATCTTGAGAAAGCTGGAATTAATGTTATCCAGATCGATGAGGCTGCTCTGAGAGAGGGTTTGCCTCTTAGGAAGTCCGAGCAAGCTTTCTATTTGGATTGGGCCGTTCACTCCTTCCGGATCACTAACTGTGGCGTCCTAGACACTACTCAGGTTCTTTCCTTTCACTCTCTCTGGAACTGCAGTAATTTAAGTCATAGTTCAGACATTTTAACCTAACCTTTCAATGTTTTGACAGATCCACACCCACATGTGCTACTCTAACTTCAATGACATCATTCACTCAATCATTGACATGGATGCCGATGTGATAACCATTGAGAATTCCCGATCTGACGAGAAGCTCCTCTCAGTCTTCCGTGAGGGAGTGAAGTACGGTGCTGGCATTGGTCCTGGTGTGTACGACATCCACTCTCCGAGGATTCCGTCAACGGAGGAAATTGCTGACCGGATCAACAAGATGCTTGCAGTGCTTGAGACCAACATCCTCTGGGTGAACCCAGACTGTGGGCTGAAGACCCGGAAGTATACCGAGGTCAAGCCTGCCCTCAGCAACATGGTTGCTGCTGCGAAGCTCCTCCGCACTCAGCTGGCTAGCACCAAGTGAGAGAGTTAACGAAGTTTTGGAGGGTATTAGTAGTACTTTAGATGGTTCCCTCCCCGGGCATTTTTTTATATTTTTTTTTCTTGTGGTTTTCTTCCTCTTTATATGTGTCTATCATGTTCGTTTGAGGAATTTGTGCTCAATTTCTTGAGCTGCTAATCTACCTCTTACCTCTATGGATAAAAAATGATGAAATGCTATTAACTACTTTGGTTTAGTTGCTTCTATTTCTTTACAAGTAGGTAGGACTTTTTATTTTCAGCATTAAGTTCTTGTTTGACTGCCCTTTGACACCCCTAGAGAAGATGGAAATGGAATGTTGGGCACTACTATCAACAGTTAAGGTACAAGGGCAGTCTTTGTAACCAGATGGCAGTGTATCTACCCCATGCTCTCCATGTTTAGCCCACTTATAACTAGGGTCTAATCCATTAACTACTACTAATCAACATTAACTGGTGTACTTATAATAACTCTAGGAATTATTGAACTCTAATTAGAGTTAAATTTTTATTTTTATTTTCTTTTTAAAAAATCAAGGATTGGTGGGTGAACCCTAAGGGAGGTGAATTTAACCACAGTTATTGAGCCCGGTTACAATGAAAATAGTGTCACCTAGAACTTTTAATTTGGCACCACTTTAGAGCATCTCCAACGCAGAAATAGAAATGCCCTGCTGACATATAGGGGGTTAGAATCCGAAGGTTGAACTCTAAGAGACAAGCTATATCTTCTCAGTTCCTCAATCTATAGCTTCCAATGATTTTTTTTTTTTTTTTTGAAAAAATGAGTGGCAACTTGATTCCGCTCACCTCCGTTGACGAGCAGAATCGGGCAAGCTATTGTGGCGAGCCTGTTGGAGTTGGGTTTTCTGCTTCATGCTCCCTATTGGGTGAAGGGAGCCAAATTAGGGAGTGCTTTGGAGATGCTCTTACTGAGACGTATTATTCTCAATTTATATTTGATATCTTTCGAGTCGGGTTATAACTAGAGATGATCATATGATGATTCAAAGCCTATAAATAAATGGGTAAATATGAGAAAAATTACTTTATAATACTCCTAAATCATAACTCTTTAATTCAAATAATCAATTAAGGGTCAAGGTTAGATTTGACAACTTATTTTGTCAATTTCTAAATCACATCAACTCTAAATATGTTGATCCTTAATTATTAATCATTTGAATTACTGGGTTAAAAATTAGGAATATATATGGGAGGATGATTGAGACTACCCATACACTATTTTTATAGTTAGTAGTGTTAGTGTTAGCCCAGGTTAGTTTAGTGGGTTAATGCCGAGCATTTAAAGCCTGGCAGCTGGTGGAGGTGACAACCATCACACCCCTCATACTCATTCCAGAACTTATCCAAAGGAGGAGACACACTATCACATCAAATCCATTTCCTCGAATAATTATAAGCAAAAAATAAATTCTGTTTTACTATCCATTTATAATCTGATACGAATTTGAATATTGATATACCTGATTTGATAAATTTTCGTCTCATTATATAACATATTATTATTTATATAAATGAAATGATATATTACAACTTAAAATAACCTTATATATAAGTACCTTTTACATAATTTAATATATTAAATTGTTAATTTAATTTAGATAAAGATAAAATATTAATTTACTGTTTTAAATAAAAATTATATTTTATTATATATTTTTAAAAGTACGAAATTGAAATATTATCCGAATTCAAATATCTTAATCAGAGTCAAATACAAATATCATATTTCACTATCCGTCAAATTTATATCCGAATTCTGATAATTGAATATATAATCTCATTCGAATTCCAATATATTATTTTCCACTCCAAATTCACTCTGTTGATGGCTCTAGGTGTAAATACTCATAAACTGACTTGGAAATGCAGAGTAGAGTATGCTTTAACATTCTTTATAAAAGAAAGGAAAATGCTTAATTTATTAGCGGTTTTCATTATGTAATGAAATGATGGTCCGCATTGTTCAATGCCCCACTTTTTAACACTTACTACTTATGATTAAGAGTCACTCACCCTTCGAGTTAATCAATTTAACATTGACTTTTAAGAAAAAAATTTCTTAATTTAATTAAGCTTAATCAGGATTAAAGGGGAAGGTACACAGGACACACGACGGTAAAAAAAAGTTAAGCAGCGGGTCACTGAGAATCACTGCTTTAAGAAACGCGGTTCCCAGAGTCGTACCCCAACGGTACTCACGCGATTCGGTTGGTGGGACATAAAGGCTCAATTCCAAGATTTTAATATTTTATTTTATTTTTTAACATAAAGGCCCATACCTTTTACACTTGTATTTAACGCGCGTAATTCTCACATCTCAATGTTGTTGAAGCGGTAAGTGACCTCAGAAGCACGGATACGGGAAACTTAGATACGGTAATACGATACGATACGGGTACAACGATATGGCCGAAATTATAAAAAACAACTGAGTTTTACCTTAGAGTGCTGTATTCAATACGTATCCGATACAATAATAAAGGTACGTTTTCATTTTCAAAGTATCCGTGATTCCTAGGTGGTAACCATTTTATAGCAGGTCCGTGAGGTTGTAAACCCGAAACCACTCACCAGCTCAAGTTAAGAATTTGGACCCAGCAAGTTGGATTCGGGATTAATTTTCTCCCTCTTTTGTAATAGGGTGTGTTTGGGTTTGGTTCGATAATAAATAAATGCATTTAAATATTGGTTAAATAATATAAAAGTTAAGTTTAATAGTTAGTACAGCTTAATTATCTAATTAATTATATATTTAACTTAGTCTAATACTCGTTTATTTTAAATGGGCTATATTGGCAAATTCAGGTTGAGGGATTCTTTATGGATTTGAGTTCGACTTGTTTGTCCAACTATTTTACAATCGGGTCGGCCTGGTTAAGACGTACATACAGCATAGCAATCCATTTCGGGTCTTAACCCTCGGAAGATGGCTAAAAATGTCCATCTGACCCGACAACCGACCCATTTCCGCCCCTACATTTCAGACAGGTAATGCATGCACACAGGATGTGTTTTGTACGCGCTTTAGCTGCGCATGACTCTTTAACCTTTCCGGAACAAAAAGAAAATGGAAAATTACATTGACCTTCTTGAGGTTTGGCAAAATTATAAAAACCTACTTCCGTTCTTAATTACAGAATCCACCTTTTCTTTAGAATACCGATCTTTCTATCTTTTATTGGAAGATAATGGCTGAGGGATTTTTTTCCAATACCTATAGGGTATCCAATCATTCAATACCCATAGATCTGAACAGCCAATTCTAAAGATAGACGGTTCAGATGCATTCACATGCTAGTTACTTATTTATAAGTGTTTTAAGCCAACAAATCATTTTTTGGGTGACCTATCGGAGAAAAAAAGGTAGAGAAATCGTGGCCTGATGAACGGCTACGATTCTTAGGTATTGAACGATTAAATACCCTAGGGATATGAAAGTGCGACTCGTTATTGGTGAGTCATGCTCATTAAAAAAATTCAATAAGCAATCTCTAATAACATGACACAAGTCCTTTGAAGAACACTTGATAAAAAATGATAAGAAATCAACTCGACTTAAAAATAGTAGATCAGTATAATAATCAAAAAAGAAGAATCTATTACGGAGAATAAAAATGAGATCAAATCCTTTACGGAAATCCGGTTATCACCCTTGAGATTGTCATGTGTCTCTTTTGACACCCCTTAATTATGCTTAAGATTCACACACCCTTAGGGTTCACCCACCCATCCTTGGATTTTAGAAAAAAATATTAATTATATTTAAAAATATTTTAATAATAAAAAGTCTTAAAAATAGCTTTTTAATATTTAAAAATAAAATTAATTTTTTTTTTCTAAAAATCAAGGATGGGTGGGTGAATCCTAAGGGTTGGTGAATTTTAACCCCAACTAGAAGAATGTCAAAAGGGACACGTGAAGACCTCAAGGTGCCAAATCCGGTTATCACCGTAAAGGATTTGGTTTCAATAAAAATAGAGGGGAGGAGGTGTGTGCAATTTCACTGAACCTCAGGAGGGTAGTGTAATTTAGCCAAAAGGAAAATAGAAAATATTCTCTCAAGTTAGAGTACAGCACAAGGAGAGCATTAATGTCTCTCTCTCTCTCTCTATCTCTTAAAAGTATAAAAACCCACCATTTCTTCTCTGCAACCGTTTCATCTCACGTTCCGCCATTTTCTTTCTTCTTGCATTCCTGCAACTCTCTCGTTCTCTCACTAGAATTTTCTGGAAGAGAGAGAGAGAGAGAGAGAGAAAACAAAGAAAGAAAGAGAGGAGAGATGTACAAGTCGAGGCTGCAAGAGCTGTGTCATCAGAAGCTATGGAGCTTACCAAACTACTCGTCTTCAAAAGATGGTCCAGATCACAACCCTCGCTTCAAAGCTTCTGTTTCCGTCAATGGCGTCTCCTTCGACACCCTTTCCTTCTGCAATTCCTCCAAAGAAGCTCACAACGAAGCTGCTAAGCTTGCCTTCAACCACTTCTCTTCTCCTCAACCTCTCTTGCCCCCAATTGTGCCTCCCAGAGACTCTCCTCCTCCTCATTCTTCTCCTGGTAAATAAAGAACCATAATTCTCTGAATTAATCATCAATTCATAAGTTATTTGGTTATTCGAATGATTTTTTCTTGGATATGCTGGCTATAAACCCTGAATTTCTGTTTTTATACTTTAGAGGGATTTTCATAAGAGTGGGTTTGAGTTGGAATGCTCAAATTACTTCAAATTTCTCTTAATTTTGTAAATCTTGATCGCACGATAGGAAATGTAGTCGCTAAAGAAGTTTAACAAAATATATATATATATATTATAATTGAGCTTGACATGCCGAAATTCTTATTGAATGATTTTTCCGGTTCATGCTATGCATATTATGAGTAAAGGGCATATCTTGGACTGGTTATTGTTTAATAATCTTTTCTTTGAATTCATTTTTTTTCTGAAAAGAAGCCTTGATTTTTAAATTATGTATTATTAGGAGTTTCAAGATCAGTTCCTGAAAGGAATTAGAATGTTGAAGTTTAAGCAAAAATATAGAATGGACTCTCAAATAATTTACTCTTCGACTCTTTCAGTTGCAAAAGATAGAATGTGCTTAGGATATGATCTTAGTTTCATGCAGTATCTGGATTCTTCAATGTATATTAAACAGTAGAAGATCTTTATTTCTATTTTTATTTATTTATTTATTATTATTATTATGACGAGGAACCCCAAGCCCATCCTTCCGGTAGACCGGGTGAACCCCCGGCGCATGCAAGACCCCGCAACCCACATGAACCTGTAAGCCCAAGGCCCATGAGAACCGTGAAACTTTGGGCGGATGGCCCTAAGGGGATGGCAAGAGTCGAACCTTGGGGCCACCTGCACAAGGTTCCATGGTTCTCATGGGCCTTGGGCTTACTGGTTCATGTGGGTTGCAGGTCTTGCAGTGTTTCCTAAGGTTTTTCAAGAACAATTCTTGAATAAGGATGTCAAAACTCAAAACTCCTTCCTTTTTCTTTAAATAGAGATGGGAACCATGAGAACCTTAGCATACATATTATCTTATATTTGTTATCTGATTCTTTAGTTCTTACGAAATAATTTCTAAAAGGAAGCTCTTTGTCTCTGTTTTTAGATCTTTCTTTCTATGGTTTACGGGATTAATTTTGATACTATGCTTTCATTTTCATGAAATTTTGAACTTCTGTTAGGACATTGTAGTCATGGTTAAGCAGAGAAGAGAGTTAAAATATGATCTGAGTAGGATAAGATTTTTAAACTTGTGCTATAAAAGGTTACCCTTGTTATTATGTTCGTTTCTCATAATTTTTCAGGTTCTTCAAGTGCAAGCGATGAGTTGAATAATCCACCCAGTGCCAGAGGGTCATTGTTACCAAAGACTCAAGAAACATATCAGAGTCAGATTTCTGGAGATGCTTTGGGTGTCAAAGATGATAAGGAATTTGGAGGTGTGGAGGATAAGATTCAGAGTTTTACTGTGCATATGCTTTAAAGATCAACTTTGTTATTATGTTTATTGCTTATTATTTCTTCAGGTTCTTCAAGTGCAAGCACTGACTTGAATAAGATACCCAGCGGCAGAGGAGCGTTATTGCCAAAGTATCAAGAAACTTATCAGAGTCCTCAGATTCATGGAAATGCTTTGGATGTCAGAGATGAAACGGAACTTGGAGGTTGATGATTCTTTATTTTACTCTCTCTCTCACACACACACACGCATGCATGCTCGTGGACGCACACACACACACACACACACATATATGTTCTTTTCTTTTTTAATTCACATAATTTTCGTCATTGGTTTTTCCTAGACAATGCTTTGTTGTGCTTAATTTTTCAATCAACCTGATATGGAATCAATGATTATCTAGATTCAGTGTAAAAATAATAATAATAAATAAATAAAAAGGTATTTAGATTTGCAAGTAGGGAAATGTTGGGCATTGTTCTGTCATGTGAGTGATTTACTCACTACCTCTTGTTCTGTGAGCAAACGATAGCTGTACCAAAATGTTGTCTCATCTTAATGAGGCAAGCCCACAATTTTTATTACCTTGCCAAAACCTCATCCCTCGGGGTTGCTTTTAGTTAAGAAAAAGTAAGTTACAACTTACAACGACTATTAGTTTCTTTCTGGGTGAAGACATTTACGATTATGATATTACATTGTCAAAGTAACAAACGAATTGTAGGCACCCTAAATTGTTTTGATTTAAGGCCACTCATATTGACAAAATTGAATTTGTTTTACATTGTCATAGACTAGTTGATCTGTAGAACCCCGGATTTCACTTGCATAGCTGGTGAATAGTCCTATGAATAGTATCTGTGAACAGTGTATGTAAAGGCCAAGGTCTTCCATGTGACCTTGGTATTGGTTTAAATGGGAATGAGGTATCTCATTTTAAAATGAGTGTTATGGTATTAATTTGGTGTATGAAACATAAGGTATGATGTGTGTGTGTTTGGGAACCAAAGCGAGAGTATAAAATACTCTAAGTGTCGCGAAGAGGGATATCTGGAAATAATCTCAACTTGAAAGAACTCTATTTCTCTCGCCGCTCATCGGAATTGAGTGATTCTTGAGTCATTAGAAAGATATTAAAACCCTCTTCGAGATTCATGTTTAACCCTTTTTCAGATTTTGAGTCGAAGTTGGGTCAAACGTCGGATATCTGAACACTAGTCTATTGAAATTCTGGTATGCTGTAATCCATCCTAGACCAGTTACCTTTAGAGCTCAATTAGACCATTAAGAACTCAGAATTTGGATTTGTCTATTAGACACAAATTTTTTTCTCTTTGAATGACGAGTCCAACGCAAGTTGAATTGCTTAAATCTAATAAGCGAGTCAAAATTTATGGGTGAAACAACAAGCAAGGGGAGGGAAAAATAGCCTATCCGTTAGAATGGACTGGAGGCCGTTTTGTGCCATTCGAATGGCCATGAAGGCCGTTCGAACGCTCTGTAGGCAGAATGCCCTGTTGCGGACCTTGGAGATCTTTTAAAGGGTGTTTGGGTTCTTGGCCAAACCCCAAACACCTATATAAAGGCCATTTCGTGGCCTTGGGGTTTCACAAACCCTCTAAGCAAATTTTGGAGAGATCTTTGAGAGAGAAAGAGAAGAGAGAAAGGGGAAGGAAAGTTTGGGTGTTGGCTTGAGTTGTGAACCAAAGAGAAGATCATTTCTCTTTCAAGGTATCTTCCTTGGTGCATTTTCAAGCGAATTAGATCAAGGGATTGATCTAGAAAAGTTAGATACACTCTACTATCTACCCTTGTGATATTCTTTTAAACTAAACCATGTTTTACTATGTGTTTTGGATGAATTGAATTGATGAATTCCAATGGTTTGTAATCTATCACTATTATGGAAATTCTATGACTATGATTCTATGTTTCTAAGATCTCTAAGCATAGTATGATGTTCACAAGCACTCTTATGCACTCTATGATTTCTCATAAGTTGGGTTTATCGAAACATTCATAAGGATTTTCTAAGAACTCATAAGCTACCAAGATCATAAGCATTGATAAAGCCAAACATCGGGTTGGTCAAGGATAGGGCATATCTAAGGATATGTCAAATCCGGCTTAAAGTAATCTCGTAAGAAATTGGATAAAGCCAACCAGAAGGTTGGTCAAGGATCTTGGCAGCCCACTTCGATGTATTCAATGAAGGGCATTTATATACCCGGCTCTAAGTCTTTTCACGGGTGCTAAGATCTGGCTCAAAGTTATACTCATAAGAATCTCATAAGCTCATACAATCTCATAAGTGAATCTCTAAGTGCTCTAAGTTTCTATGACTCATAAGAACTCTAAGGAACTCAAAAGAACTCATAAGACTTAATTCTCATATGCTTATAAGAATCATATGGTCGTAGGACTGGGTTACGAAAATCCCTAAACTCATTCTAAAACCTCATATTTGTTTCCTATCTTCTTCTCTACCTATTCTTAGTACCTTTTTTTATCCTAAAATCCTTTTGTTTTTTGTTGATTAACAACTTGATTTGGGGTTTAATTCATAGATTTGAAGGAATTCAAGGTTCTTTATTTCGGGCATGTTTCAACCCTTGATCCATCTAATTTCCTTATTTCTAAATCTTGAGCTTCATATTGGATTTAAAAGTATCTTGTTACTCATTTATTATATATATTTATTTTTTCTATTTAATGATTTTTTTGGATTTTTTTAAGCAAAAAAAAAAAAAAAATAAGTAAAGGCCGAAACCGTTACGTAACAGCATTACGTAAAGGTTTCGGCCATGTCCGTTACGGTGTCCGAAACCTTTTTTTAAACCTTGATTTGAAGTTATTATAGTTTCTATAGTCCTAGGTGCCCTCCTGTTTATGGGGTATTGCAATCTTCCTTTATTTGTAGTATTCTCCCTAAGTCCAACATGGTCAGTGTATCTCAAGTATTAAGTGCATTGATTGGTTCTTATCATTAGTCATTGTATGCTCAATAGTGTAAATTGGGTATGATATTAAGTTAATATGTTCCATTGCACTGTTTTGTACATTTTATTCAATACATTTGGTTTATCAGTTTAAAATCTATTATATGTCCTGTTGTGCTTGCATAAATGAGTTTCAATTTATTGCATTCCACTCACTTAACATGATAATATTGCTCATTTCAACAAGTCATCGTATGCCTTATAGTTGAGTCTTGTTTATAGATATGCAATATATGTACAAGAACGAGCTTCAAAACTATGCGCAAAGGAGAAATTTCAGTTCACCCTTGTATTCCTATGAACATGAGGGCCAATCTCATGCCCTTCGCTTCAAGGCTAAGGTTACAGTTGATGGAAAGACCTTTGAGAGCCCAAAGTTTTTCCAGACTTTAAAGGAAGCAGAACATGCATCTGCAAAAGCTGCTTTGATGTCATTGTCATTAGATGGCATTCAAGAGGCAAGTGACCTAAATTCTCTCTTTCCATTTACTTATTAGCCTTTCATGGATGCTATGTAAATCTTCATGAGTGTGGTCGTTTATTGGTGTGCATCCTTTTTTCAGGATGACTCTGGTTTATACAAGAATCTGTTACAGGAATTGGCTCTGAAAGAAGGTTTTAGCTTACCAATATATAAGACGCTCAGATCTGGTGCATCTCATTTACCAACTTTCTTTTCAACTGTGGAAATAGAACTAGATATTTTTCATGGGAAAGCAGCGAAAACCAAGAAGCAGGCAGAGATGAATGCAGCAAAGGTTGCTTATTATGGTCTTAAAGAGCGTAAGTCATTGGTTCTTTTTCCACCGATTCCTCATGTATTTGTTTCAAGGTTAACATTAGACATAGGGGAACAGCTTTCTAGTTAATGCCGATATTCTCTGTGCCACATTTCCCTTAACTAGTTTCTTAGATGTTTATGTTGAGCACAAGTCAAGATAGCTTGTTTCCGTGTTTCTTTGGATTACTATTTTTTTTTTGTCAAATACATGCTATCTAGAATTATCTAAATTTTGCTGTATGCTCTACAATTATTTTAACCAATGAAATTGCTAATAGCACAACTATTAAAAGGTTAAAATGATGATTTGAGAACTGAGCATGCAGCTCCACTTAGGGGTGGCACTGGGTTGTGTTGGGTGGGTCAGGTTGGGAACCGATCCAGTTTACTACATCAGATTGGGACCCCTTGGGAGGCACGTGGAAAAAAAAAGGCCGATCGTCCATTTCTAAACCATCGGATTGAAGGTAGAAAAATCAGGGATTTCTATAGTCTAGCCATCTAGGTAGGGTCTAGTGAACCCTACAGGGTTAATGCTGATAAACTAGGGTCTACTCAGATGGTCTAGAATCATTTGAATGGTTTGATATTTTCCACATGTCTCCCATGGGACCCACCTTGACATCCGACGATCGGATCCTCAATTGTGTTCATGAAGCCCTATCTGACCATAGGTTGAAAACCCAAACCTAACTTGTGAAAATGTTGGGCGAGTTTGAGCAGGTTGACAGGTTGGGTCATGAATTGCCATCCCTACCTCCAGTGGGTAGTTTAAGATTGTATGTTCAATCTGAGCTTACATACTTGCCATACTGTATATACATAATGTACTAATGTGTGTGTGCATACTGCATAGACATCAATGTGTTTGTGTATATGTGCATATTGCACAAAATTAGGCAAGAAAAGAAATAAATAAGATGTGTTAATAGGTCTTGATCATTCAAAAATAACGACTGAATTTATTCAAGATCTTAAAAATCATGGATCCCCATTACATTTAACCCATATTTATTGGGCTTGGCCTCCAGTCACCCTTCAAGTGAATCCAAATTCCAAAAGAAACTACAGAGAAATACAAAACTTTATTCAGTCTTGTAAGAGTCTGAAGACTTGGGAGGAGAAAACCAAAATTGAGGATTTTCAAGAGTGGGTCTACATGGACCCATCTTGTCCAACCAACCCAAAAATGACTCTTAGAGTCTAGACAATAACTAGTGTTTGATACTAATATTACTTAGTACTTACGAACATTGGTAATTACATGAAAATCTGTATTGTTGTAATTACAAAAATACCCCTGAATTAAGATATTTTGGATTTCTCTCAATATAGTATGCATTTCTACCCACTATAAGGCTTGAATAGCCCTACCCTACGGTTGGGTATCTTGGATCAGGTGGGTCCATGTGAGGCCCACAACCGAAAATTTCAAAATTTTGAGCTTCTTCTTAGCGGAATTTAGCTCCTGCATCAGCTGTGCGATAAGGCCCAAAACTAGTTTCTTAGATGTTTCTGTTTACCATGAATCAAGGTAGTTTGTGTTTTCCTCTACCATGATTGCAAGTAGATGTTCAGCTGTGAACTACTTGCTTTATTTTCACTTGACATTGCTTTATTTTGTGCTCTTAAGTTTGTAAATCTGGTCCTTACTTCCCTAATATATATATATGGTAGGTATGTACATGTGTGCATGCACGTGTTTATCCTTCCTGGTTGGAAATGTCTCAACTCAACGCATTGGTATACATTTTTATGGGCAGTCAATTTGGATTTTCATGCTCACTTGTGTCAGAACAATTGAGTGGTGGAGTTATATACTCACATTTTCCACATTTAAAAGATGGGTATTTAACATAGAGGTTTAGCTGTTTAGGCTATTAGAGGAAATCTTTTGGTGATGATTGTGCTCATGGAAGATCTTTATTTCAAGTTATTTCCAGCCTACATCTTTTTTCTCAAGTCCTCTCTGTTATTAATTAAGTAATTATCCATGGTCTATTTTTTCATTTGTAAATTTCAAGCATCTGCATAGAAAAGGTTCACTTTCTTTTGTTTAGACAGTTACGATTAGACAATGATTTTACACACAGTACTGAACTATATAATAGGTATAATGATGTAACAGAAAGGTGTATGACATCATTATTCCAGTTTCAACAGATGGCATAGAGGTGGCACCATCTTTATTTACCATTGGGGCTGTGGAAGGCCATTACAATTTACCATTGTTGCTGTATTGTGTGATGTTGATTATGAGAATGATTAGAGAAATCTTGCATATCTACGATGGACTTGTAGCCCTCTCCTTACATTTTGTTATACTACTTTAGTCCTTGCTATCCATTATCCTGTTCATGGTTTAACAAGTTTGATTGGTTACCCGTTAAACCTTTGGAATTGATTAATTTGAAACTTGGATAAAGTTGAAGGCATAACCTGGTTCATCAACTCATGGAAAGAATCGAGTAATCACGAAACTCGTTGAGAATTTAAAATCTAAGCCAAGTGCTTGATTACAGGATTGAGTTTGAGTACTCAGGAAACCCAAATGACACTGGACTGAGTACTTAAAATCTTAGCCTGAAGGCTGAAGATAGGATGGAGTACTTTAAAACCTTGAAAAATTGCATTATTTATATTATATGACAAGCTTTCTTAACTTGGAAAACTTGATTTGTTCAACTGAGATTTTTCTTGGACTCGGGCTGTTGTTGAGTCTAATTCGGTTTCTCTCAATGAGTCCAGTTTGGGTTTACTGAATTTCTAAACCATAACCTGCAGTGAATTCCTCTTGAATCTGATGAACCATCTTTGCCTAATTGCCAGTCACTTGACAAAGACATTGCTGAGAAAGAAATACTAACATGAATACTTGGATGCTGATTAAACAGTTTAAGAAAAGGAGAGGGAAGAATGGAGGGTTCCAAAAGACCACTATCATTGGGAACAGTTAAACAGGAGAATTTCTGGAAACAATGATATTACTCTTGTTTATTACATCTGCAGAAGAATGTCATCGTCCTATCTCAGCTTTTGAAGTGATGCACAAGAGTTGCATGATACATTTGCATATGCAGCTTTTAAAATTTGTTTGCTTTGATTTAACTGGCCTGGACATCAGTCCATAGTACTTCCTTGACAATACATGATGCCTTCTCTGTTCAGGTAGACTGAGTCGGAGCACTGAGTTTCTTTCCCTTGATTGCCAAGAAAAGGGAGCTCTTGAATGCACTTCTCCCAGCTCACACTCAATTGTCACCGTTGACTTGCAACAGACCCTCAAGCCCAAAGGTCCCTTGGTCTCAACTCTGAGCATTAGATCCAAGGAACATGCTGAAGAGAGTAGAGGTGGCATCTCTATCCTAGCTCCTTGTACTATTTAATCTGTACCTTTTGTAATGCTACTTACGCTAGACTACAAGAGTGTCTAAATATATATGATTCTGTCTTTTGTTCGGCTTTCCTTTTGACGCTGTATACAAATGCTTCCATGTCGTGCAACTCCTTTTGCATAAAGCATAGCCCAAAATCACTCATTGAACATTCATAACCGTCCAATCAAGGGCCCAAATTTGAATGGTCAGATACGAAAGGGGATCAGTTAACAGATATGGCCATTGAGAGGATAGTTAAGCTGGTGATTTTTGGTAAATGAATTAATATGTATCTATGCAAGTATCCAACAACTTCATTTGTTGCATACTTGGTGGAAACACTCTGATTTAAGTCAAAATATATGAACAACTGGATAAACACACTGATTTAAGACACAATATATAAACATGTGAATAACTTGTACAATATATTCCTGAAATCCTTGGCTCACAGATGTTGATCATGAAAGAATTGCAAGGAGATCTGAGGAACATGCTGAAGACACTAGAGGTGACATCTTTCTCCAGGCTCCTAATACTATCTTTTTATCATTTTTAGTACTATTTGTGCTAGTCAGCAAGAGCGTCTTTGCACATATATGATTCTGCCTTTTGTCCTGCATTCTTTTGGAAACTGCAAACAAACAAATTGGTTTGCCATTTTGCATGCCGACTGAACTTTCATAACTGTCTGATCAATGGATCGGATTTGAATGGTTGGGTAAAGAAGTAAACAGAGGTTTAGATATGACCATTGGAAGCACACTTCAGCTGTGTGATTTTCAGTAGATAACCCATGTCATAGGCTTCCCAGTTGGTTGATGTATTTGGTATAAATGCTAGGGTATGGGATTATCTATCCCGGAGATTGCCTGAAAATCGTTCTGACTAGTATCAGTTTAATATATACATTTCCCTGTACACATCATACACACTGCATCCTTGCTGTAAAACACATTGATTAATGTCAATTTATATAAACATTTATAGAAATCGAAACTTGTACATTATGGCATCCATGTCTCACAGGTGGAGATCAAGAAGCGGATTCGGCAGAAGTAATCTCAGTCAATGCCAATGCCAGCACTCATCACTTCATTCCATCACCTCCAAAACCAGATTTCGAATCATCTTCTTCAACTGACATGGTATATGCTCGTCTTCGGGACCCATTCCCGTCATCACCTTCCTCACCAGAAGATAGCTCATCTTCACCTACCAAGCCTTCTGAGTGCTCTGCTGTGGCCTCAAATATGGAAGTGCCCACAGGAATGGGGAGTTTCTTACTGTGCAACAGGGTTAGAGTGTACCCACGCAGGCCGGACATGGCATTCCCCAAGGGTATTACTTTATTGCCTATCAGTGATGACAAGTGGGTGGCTGTGAGCTTGGATTTCCCAAACCAAGAAGGCAACTAACGGTGTGAAGCGGCTGCTGATCGCGATTAGAGTCTTTACCTGACATCTTATATTTCTAAACAAATAATAAACCATGCTAAAGGTAATTAGAAAACATTTCTTCTTTTGAACATTTAAGATGAACGAAAAAATATATGATCAGAATGTAATCGATGCCTTTTATTGCTGTTGGAAGTATTGTCACTAGTGGTTTTGCTTCATGTCTAGAATCTCTAAGTATGGTCAGTATGTAAGGATTTGAGGGTTTATCCAACCGTCCGGAGGTTCATCTTCAGTGAAGCCTCGACTGCTCGTATACCCCATATGGTAGCCCAAATATCAGATGGACAACTTCAGAGCACTTAACCTGTGCATCAACGGGTTGGGATTGGACAATTGCTGACCATTTTTACAATTTTGAGGGGCTGAGTTCATTTAAACAAATGGAGCTTATGAGTGATAAAAGCTTCAAGCTAATTCAGAAAAGTCACTGTTTTATGAGAAATTAATGGGGACACTGGATTCCATCACATTACATCTTTAAAAGCTGGTGTCCCACACTTACCATGGTCATCATGTTTTTCATTACAACAGAGATGCTATTGCAGCAAACCCATCACAATTACCTCAAGATGACGTGGCCGCAGCCACCACAACCAAATTGGCCATGGCCCTCGCGGCCAAATGAGTGTCAGTCCATAATGAATTGACATGTGGCCGCAGCCAAATTGCCACCACTTATAATACAGCTCTATAGAAATGTCAGCTTTGTTTAAGAACCAAAGCCACAATTTGACTCTATATTTTTATATCAGACTGATTTCAGTCTGGCTCTAATACCATATTGAAAGATATTGTTTAACCCCCCAATGAAAATTTTATTTGTAGGAACACACTGAATGCACAAACATCTCCTAAGAAACAATCACATGCATAATTTCAGCCAATAATAATAAATAACTCGCATTTCTTTAATAAAAAAATTATAATACAGAGAAAAGACTCCCTTTGAATAAGTAGTAAAAATTTTGTCTAGAGAGACTGAACTCACAAAGGTTGATTAATTATCATCAATCAGGAAAAATAGGCCATTCATATAACCTTAAACTCACATAGTTTGAACATCCTATGAGCACCCCATTCTGGTGGAAATCAAAGAATTTATTGAGAATCCTACTCGTTCTTTTGTCTATTTCTGTAACATATGTAAGTTTCTCAATAATTGTTTTGACACTTATGTCAAAACATTTTTATTTTAAAACCAACAGGGTCCTAGGGTTTCTAAATTATACTCATTATAATTCTTCAAATCCTACTCACATTACAACTCTAAGATTCCTACACTTCTTTCTTTCTTTCACAACATTGATCTCAAAAGTCCAGACTGATAGGAAGGACGCAATCTAGGTATTTATCAATTGGATTGTAACATATCACCACTCTTTGAAGCCGACATCCACAACGGCCCACGGGGCACATGGCATACTCTAACACCCACACGGGACGGTCCACACGGGAACAACCAACACGTGGTATCCTAGGTTGCCCTTTCAAGACTCAAACCCAAGACCTGGTGTTTGGCTCTGGTACCAATTGATACGTACCCAAACACAACCACTGATCCCAAAAGCCCGGACTGATGGGAAGGGCGCAATCTAGGTATTTATCACTTGGATCGTAACAATTTGTTCTTCAATTAAATTTATCTTATATTTAAGGTCTTAATATAGCTTATATTTAAGTTCTTAATATAGTTTAATATTGAATTTCAACTTATAAGATTGTTCGGTAATGCAAATTGTTAACTAGTATTTGAACGATTATGCACTAAGCTAGCAAGGTTCCAATAATACATTCAATTAAAATAAATTAGACACATTTATCCTTAAAAACAAATTAAGAATCTCTTAAATGCACTTTTATTCCTTTATGCAATTATATTATCCTCTTTCTATCGCCCTCCACCCTAGTTGTAGTTAGGAAGAGATTTTTCTATTGATCTTTGTATGTTATGTTCATATTATGTTTGAAATTTGCAGGAGCAATGGTAGTAGTAGCTCTCCATGAGTAGATAAAGCTAAAAGGATTGAAAAATCTGATGCTTCCAATTTATGGAGGAATCAAGGACAAAAGATGATTTCCTTTTAAGTGCATTGAAACAAAATCTGCGCAGATAAGATGTGAGAGAACTAAATGCATAAAATGAGCAATTACTTAGGGTTCGTTTGGTAAATCTTGTAGACAGTAAAATCGTTTGACATAGCTTAAGTTTTTTGCATAATTATGTTTGGTAACATCATCTTATTGCATATTGTTTTAGGGATAATTGATGTCATTTAAAAAAAAATAGATTTTCATAGGTTGGCATAATGCAAATCATAAAAGGGTAAAATAGTAAAAAAAAATCTTTGTTCCATCATCTACCCGCAATAGACACGCATTTCTTTCCAAAAAAATTACAAAAAAATTTGAACTTTGTTTTTAAACATGAAATGTCTTATGTCTTTTTTTTTTTCTATAACAAGTATACATGTTACTAAACAGTCTAAAATGTGAAAACGTCTAGCCACACTTACAATACTTATATATATTAATGCGTGCTTTGCACGTGCACCTTATCTAATATATATAAGTATAATAAGGAATAATGGACCTTCACGGTTATATTCACTGCAATGTTGGTATATATTGATGATGTTGTTATCAATGACGACCAATAATAAAGCCATTACCGATTTAAAGAATTTTTTAGATCAACAATTCCACATCAAGGATCTTGGATCACTGAAATATGGGTATTGAAGTTGCTCACTCACGTCGAAGTGTTTATCTTAGACAACGAAAATACACGCTTGATATATTAACTGATGCCGGTTTACTTGGTGCTTGCCCTACTATATTACCTATGGATCAAAATTTCAAACTCAATAACACTGATGGAGGGATCCTCACTGATCTAATATATATGTATGGTCGATTGGTTTGTCGTCTTATTTATCTTTCCATTACTCAGACTAGATATTGTATACTCTGTTCAAATTCTTAATCAATTCTTGATGAGTAACCGCGACGTCCTTGCCGCACTTCATGTACTTCATTTTTTTGAAAGGTTCTCTAGGACAAGGATTACTTATGTCTTCTTCAAATTCTCTTGTTTTTAAAGGTTATTGAGATTCGGATTGAACTGTCACATGACACAAAGTTCTCTCACTGGTTAGTGCACATTTCTTGGTGATTCTCCTTTATCATGGAAAACAAAGAAGTAAACTACTTCCTCTCGTTCTTCCACCAAAGCCGAATACTTCCACCAAAGCCGAATATCACTACATGACAACTACAAGATGTGAGCTCACTTGACTTATTTATCTTCTTCATGATCATAATGTGCCCCACCTTTAATCGGTCCTACTATTTGCGACAATTAAGAAGCCTTACACATTGCCGCCAATCTCATCTTTCACGAACGCATTAGGCATATTCAAATTGATTGCCACCTCGTTCGTGAAAAGATCCAATCCAGTTTGATGAAGACATCCTATATCCCCCCAAAAAAAAGACATCCTATGTCCAACAAAGTTCAACTTGTGGATTTATTTATCAAACCGTTGAGCAATGATTTATTACACCAAATGAGTTCCAAGTTGAGTGTTCTAAATTCTCACTTTCCAATTTGAGAGGGAGTATTAGAATATACAGTTGTCTTAGATTAGGCAATCCTCCCTATTTAGAATGTACAATTGTAATAAACTAGAAAGTCTATTTATATTATATTATATACTTGCCTCATCAATTAGAAAAATATACATATTTTTCCCAAACCTAACACACACACACATGTTCCCTCTCGATTTCATTGGTCCAGACTCCATCATTCCAAATGTGAATATTTCCATTGAGAACCAAACTTTTGAGGCAAAATTACATAATACCCGAAAGTTTTCCGGATCGTGTTTTCTCTACTCGAACGTACTAATTGTGAGTGCGGGTGCCTATTGTCACGGTCCAACCTTTTTGTAAGCGAAGCGACCGTACGGCACTCGGCTACACCTGCGAGTTAGCCAACCACAAGATACTTACCCAAGAAATATTCCCAAGTGGTAAGATGCACACCAAGTCAGTAAGGGACAAAGTAAGCAACACGTAGCAACACGCAACACCGATTGAAAGCAACTTTAAGCTTTATTGATCATTCCAAGCAACTCTTTACAGACTACAATTAGTGAGGAGATTGAGCTTGCTACAAACTCAAAGGGACATGGGCTAAGGACTCACCTTGCTCACCTCTCCTTAAGGTAGGAAAATAAACATTTCACCCTTTTACAGAAGGAAACATCTTCTTTGCTAGTGGAGTCATACTGGGGTATTTACAACTCTGTCATTACAAATTACCTTACTAAACTACCCTTGACTACAAAAGGAATTTTCAATAAACCCCAGGACACTTTACAAGACTCATATGTACAAGGCTTACAAAACACGGGTCATGGCCATGTGTCGAGCACTGGACAAAATGACCGTGACAGACTCCCCCACTTAAACAGTCGACGCCCTCGTAGACTCTAAGGCTTGATACTCTGCAATCTTGTCTTCGAACGGGCGTAGGTCGTCGGCTAGTTCCCAGCTTGTATCTTCATCACCTCGGCCCCTCCATTTCACAAGGTATTCTCGCTGCGGATGCTTGAGTGTTGGCGCTGCACGATCTGCCAAGATGCGCTCCACTTCACGAACACTCGAACTTGTCACTTTTGGTGCAGTTCTCACAGAGATGTTGTGAGCTGCATCTTCCATGTCAGGATGGTACGGCTTGATGTTGCCGGCATGGAATACTGGGTGGACCTTCAACCATGACGGAAGCTGAACTTTGTAGGAGGTCTTGCCCACACGAGCAACAACAGGAACTGGACCTTCATACTTTCGAACAAGCTTGTTGTGGACTTTCTGAAAGAATTTCAGTTGTTCCGGAAGAAGCTTGACAAGGACTAGATCTCCCACTTGGAATTCTCCTGGTCTTCTATCTTGGTCGGCCCATTTCTTCATTTGCTTTAACGCTTTCTCCAAATAGGCGCGTGCAATATCAGCGTTTCTATTCTACTCCTTAGTGAATTTGTAGGCTTTTGGGCTTGAACCTGTATAATGCTGGGCCACTGTGTGAGGTAACAATGGTTGTTGTCCTGTAACAATCTCAAAAGGACTCTTGTTAGTAGAGGAGCTCTTTTGAATATTAAAGCAGAACTGGGCTATATCCAGAAGATTAACCCAATTTCTTTGGTTAGCAGTTACAAAGTGGCGTAAATATTCTTCAAGCAAACCATTGAATCTCTCTGTCTGCACATCAATTTGTGGATGGTAGCTTGAAGAAAAGTCTAACTTCGACCCCAACAGTCGAAATATCTCCATCCAAAACTGTCCTGTGAACCGAGTGTCTCGATCACTTACCAAATTTTGGGGCACTCCCCAGTATTTGACAACATGTCTGAAGAACAAATAAGCTACCTCCTCTACCGAGCAGTACTTTGGTGCTGGGATGAAAGTTGCATACTTGGAAAACTTGTCCACAACCACCAATATTGACTCATACTCCCCCACTTGAGGCAGGTTAGTTATGAAGTCCATTGAGACACTCTCCCATGGTCTCTTTGGTACTGGTAGCGGTTACAGGATTCCTAATGCCTTCTTTCTCTCAACTTTGTCCTGTTGGCAGATGAGGCAAGTCTTAGTGTACCCCATCACATCATCTTTCATATTTGGCCAATAATAGTTCTGTTTCAACAAGGCCATGGTGCGTTGCCAGCCCGGATGACCTGCCCACAAAGTGTCATGACATTCTTTCAGAAGTAATTTGCACAGTTCACCCGTTCTAGGCACAAACAAGCACCTTCTCTTGGTAAGGAGGAAACCATCCTCCAACCAAAATCGACGCGTCTTGCCCTCCTTGGCAAGTTGAATAATGGTTTTGGCTGTAAGATCTTGGTCAAGCCCTTCTTTAATTCGCTCCCGTATGCTATCAGTCACCTTACTCGCTGTCAAGTGACCCACCAACTTCAAAGCCTCAAACTCGGTCTTCCGGCTCAAGGCATCTGCTACCTGATTAGTGCGTCCTGCCTTATATTCTAGCTCGATGTCAAACTCGGCAAGGAACTCCTGCCATCGAGCTTGCTTGGGAGTGAGTTTCTTTTGGGTCAAGAAGTGGCTTACCGCAGAGTTGTCCGTCTTTACGACAAACTTTGAACCAAGTAGATAATGCCTCCACACCCGGAGACAGTGAATAACAGCCAATAATTCTTTTTCTTGGGCAGTGTATCTTCGTTCGGCATCATTGAGCTTTCGGCTCTCATAAGCAACTGGATGGCCGTCTTGTAGAAGTACACCCCCTAAAGCATAGTCCAATGCATCAGTTTGGACATCAAAGGCTTTCCCCAAATTTGGCAGAGTAAGGACTGGATTGCTCATTACAACATTCTTGAGGTCTTCAAATATGTCTTGGCATTCTTGTGACCAAGACCAAATCCGATCTTTCTTTAGTAAGTCGGTTAGTGGAGCAGCACGCTTAGAGTATCCCAGAATGAATCTCCTGTAATAGTTCACCAGTCCAAGGAATGAGCGTAGCTCACTCACCTTGGTTGGGGCCTTCCATTCCTGGATAGCCTGCACCTTCCTCATATCCATCCTTATTTGGCCTCCGCCAACTTGATGTCCGAGGAACATAATGTGCTCTTGAGCAAATGAGCACTTTTCTCTCTTCACAAATAAGTGGTTCTTCTGGAGTAACTGGAATACGGTGCGTAAATGCCCGACATGCTTCTCCAACGAGGAGCTATATACGACAATATCATCAAGATACACCATTACGAATTTATCCAGATACTCGTGGAAGATTTCATTCATGAGGGTGCAAAATGTGGCAAGGGCATTGGTCAACCCAAATGGCATGACCAAAAACTCAAAAGCACCATATCTAGTTACACATGCAGTTTTTGGTTCATCTCCCTCAGTAATGCGGACTTGATAATAGCCTGACCTTAAATCAAGCTTAGAGAAATATCGTGCTGCTCCCAACTGATCAAACAAATCTGCAATGAGAGGGATAGGATATTTGTTCCGGACAGTTAACTTGTTCAAGGCACGATAATCCACACATAGCCTTAAGCTCCCATCCTGCTTCTTCTGAAATAGCACAGGTGCTCCAAATGGGGCCTTTGATGGCCGGATAAACCCCGACTCCAGCAAGGTATCCAATTGTTTTCTCAATTCTGCCAACTCTAGCGGAGCCATACGATATGCCCCTCTTGCAGGTGGTTTAGCTCCAGGAACCAACTCTATTTGATGATCGATGCCTCTTCTCGGAGGCAATGACTTGGGGAGTTCACCAGGCATCACATTCTCGAACTCCTTCAAGATTTGTTGCACGGCTTTTGGTATAGGAGCTTCTCTCAACTCCTCTTGCACTTCCACAAGGGAAGCCACATAAGTTGGTTCCCCCTTCTTCAGACCCTTCTTCAGTTGGAGGGCTGATAGAAACTTCTCTTTACTTGCTTTGTTAGTGGTAGGAACCATGCAAGGGTTATCTCCGAGTAGACAAACTGAGTTTGAGAATGACATCGGTACCGCCTTAGTCTCTCTTAAGAACTCCATCCCAAGAATGACTTGAAAATCATCCAACGGAACAGCTGTAAGGTTCATTCTTCATTCCCAGTCGCCTAACTTCACATGTATCGACTTGGCCACACCATGGATTGGTTTGGCCTCTGAGTTTACCGCTTTCATTCGACTAGAATCTTTCTCTAGATTCAAGCCGAGGTGTTTCGCTTCCGAACCCGCCACAAAGTTATGAGTGGCCCCTGTGTCGACCATAGCACGGGTCAGCTTACCATTGATCTTCAATTCAACATACATGAGACCTTTGGTAGGGGCTGGTTTCTTCTCTACACTTTGCTTCTTCACAGCATTAAGTAACCGTAGAGCACCCATCTAAGTTGGCTCCTCACTTTCGTCCTCTTCAGGCACTATCTCAGCTTGAGGAGACTGTTGTAAGGCATTCAAAGTCTGCTTTTGTGGGCACACAGCAATCCGATGTGGCCCTCCACAAAGGAAACAACTAATAGTCTTCGACCCAGCTGAAGACGATGTGGATCCTTTGAATTGTGAGGATCCTGAAGGTCTCTTATCACCTCCCTCACTCTTGGGCTTGTTAAACTTCCCTGACTTAGCACTCGAGCTTGAGTTTCCCGAGTAAGCTATTTTCTTCTCTTCCCACCATCTTCGGTAGTATAGTCGGTTAGGAGCTCAACCGTAGCTTGCGCTGACGCCAAATCTTGTACCCTTTGTCTTTGTAACTCAATTTGGGCCCAAGGTTTGAGACCTTCAAGGAAATAGAATAGCTTGTCCTTCTCGAACATATCTCGAATGTCCAGCATCAATGCCGAGAACTATTTCACATATTCGCGAACAGTACCGGTTTGTCGAAGGTTTCTCAACTTTCGCCGAGCCATATACTCGACATTCTCGGGAAAAAATTGTGCCTTCAATTCCCTCTTTAGGTCCTCCCATGAGTCAATGGTGCAAACACCCCTGACTATATCATCGTACTTTGTTCGCCACCACAGTTTGGCATCACCCACCAAATACATAGTAGCCATCGTGACTTTAGTCTCTTTCGAGTCAATTCTAACAGCCCGGAAGTATTGTTCCAGATCGAACAAGAAGTTCTCAAGTTCTTTTGCATCACAAGCACCAACATAGTTTCTAGGTTCAGGAATTTGGATCCTAGAATTTTCACCTGCATTCGGGCCAGTTGTTCCCATTGCTCTAGTGAGAACATTCACCTTAGCAACAAGGTCACCAATTTCGGCTTGTAGGGCTTCCACCGTAGCCCTAAAGTCCTCACTGAGCATATCAGTAGTGTTAGCAACATTCTTTTGTTCCATCTCGATCACATCGAAACGCTCGGTAAGTTGTGCAAGTCCGTCTGCAACACCGCCAAGTTGTGAAGCTTGCGACTCGAGATCCTCGATCCACTCTTTGTTTGTCCGTTCCGGTCTCGGTGGCATGATTCCATCTTCTAGAGGATCACAATGACCGCTCTGATACCAACTGTCATGGTCCAACCTTTTTGTAAGCGAAGCGACCGTTCGGCACTCGGCTACACCTGCGAGTCAGCCAACCACAAGATACTTACCCGAGAAATATTCCCAAGTGGTAAGATGCACACCAAGTCAGTAAGGGACAAAGTAAGCAACACGTAGCAACACGCAACACCGATTGAAAGCAACTTTAAGCTTTATTGATCCTTCCAAGCAACTCTTTACAGACTACAATTAGTGAGGAGATTGAGCTTGCTACAAACTCAAAGGGACATGGGCTAAGGACTCACCTTGCTCACCTCTCCTCAAGGTAGGAAAATAAACATTTCACCATTTTACAGAAGGAAACATCCTCTTTGCTAGTGGAGTCATACTGGGGTATTTACAACTCTGCCATTACAAATTACCTTACTAAACTACCCTTGACTACAAAAGAAATTTTCAATAAACCCCAGGACACTTTACATGACTCATATGTACAAGGCTTACAAAATACGGGTCATGGCCATGTGCCGAGCACTGGACAAAATGACCGTAACACTATGCTCATGTTTGGAAGCAGGTGATTATTGAGTTTGATTCCAAGGAATCCATTGACTCTGGTGGAAGGCATTCATCAGCTGCAGGCCTCTTGTGGAACAGTGGAATTCAAGTTCATCCCTAGACAAGAAAATGGTGAAGCCCATGTGGAGGCTCAGTGGGCTTTAACTAGGAGTATAATTAGTAGCCTCAGCTCAAGCTTGCATTCTGTGTCCTTTAAGTCAGATGCCATCTTACCTTGTATCCCCATGAGTTTGGTGCAAATGAAATTATCTCTTAACCAAAAAAAAAAAAAAGCAAAGACTTATGCTCTTTCTTCATTTAGTTTTAAGCATCTTAAATTTGGTAATTTAAATTAGGGTTTTTTGTATAAAAAAACCTCTATGGACCTTGGGAAGAGGAAGATTATGAGGAGGAAGAGGAAAAGCTAACGGGTGATTACCCCGATGGTGAGTGGAATTTGGACCGTTGGCCATTCCTAGAAATTAGAGTATCAGTATTTATATTTGGAGTTAAGATATTGTACTAGACTTAATGCTGGATTTATGGTTAGATTGAGTTTATAGATGAGAATCAGGATGAATGATTTAAATTATAGATATTGATTTAGTTTTATTCCAGACATTAGACTTAATCATAATTTATTTAAAGAAAAATTTTTAGGTTCATGTTTTTAGAATTGCGTTATATGCTTTATGACAGGAAATTATGGAAGTTAATGGTTAAGTCATGTGCCAAAGTCTCACATTAACCTAGGTGGGATTTTGGAGCGTGACAAAATTGGTATCAGAGCCAAGGCATTAAGTTAGCTAGAGCTTATGTTTTAGGATACAAGAGGCTAGGATTCAATGTGATGTTAGTTTAAGGTTTGAGTGTTATAGTGAATTAATTCCAAGTTAGACTAATTGTTACCGTTTGCTCTCAGGAATATCACAATGAGGCACGGTGGTAGAGCTCGTGGATATAACATTAGGGGAAGCATTAGAAGAGATATTGGAGGACATCCAATTGGTAATGACCAGCCTGACTTGACTGAAGTGCTAGGATCGATTGCCCAGACCATCGCAGTCCTTGCAGCCAGCCAACCTGCTGCAGCTACTCCTGGACCTGCAGAAGCACATACACCCCCTCCACCTAGGACACATGCAGGGATTGAGGCATTTCGGAGATTGAGGCTTCCGTCATTCAATGGGACCACAGATCCAATAGCTGTAGAGGCATGGATCTTACAGCTGGAGAAGATATTTTCAGTTATGTCTCTCACAAATATTAAAAGAGTAACATGGGCGGCCTTTGTAATGGAATGTGAAACAGAACATGGGTGGAGAGCAGCCTCCAGGACTAGGGATTTGACTAGAGCGGGCCAACCATGGACATGGGGGGGGGGGGGGAATTCCTAGATGTGTTTTATAAGAAATACTTTCCAGTGGTTATTTGGGAAAAGAAAGAAGCAGAATTCCTCACTCTTGAACAAGGGAAGATGTCAGTGGCCGAGTACGGGAGCAAGTTCTCCGAACTTTCAAGGTTCGCACCTCACATGATTGCCACAGAAGTGATGAAAACAAGGAAGTTTGAAAGAGGGTTGAGAGACTTTATTCGAGACCGAGTCTCAATGTTTCAACTCGAGACTTTCGCTGAGGTGAACAATAGGGCTCAGTTGGCTGAAAAGAATTTAGAGGAATTCTTGAAGAAAAAAGAGATGAATCAGAAAGAGAAGTTTAGTAGGGGACAACTAAGAGGGTTTGGACCACAAGATAAGAGGCCCAAATTTTCAGGTCAACCACCAGCAGCTAGGCCGACTCCTTATCAGAGGCCAGCACCTCCATCTGCACCTACTGTGCCTCGCCCTACTATTTCTCAAGTCACTCGGTATGCACAGCCTAAGTCTTCTGCACCTATGTTTGATGTGTGTGCACATTGTGGAAAGAGACATCCAGCGGGCGAATGTCGAGCACTTACTGGTATATGTTTTCAGTGCGGACAAATGGGACACCGGATTAGAGATTGTCCTCACCATAGCCAGTAGACCACTCAGCAGACCCATGCTCAGGGGAATAAGCCACCTACCAGATAGGCACCACAGCAGAAGCCTCCTTAGGCTCCTAAATCCCAGCAGCCCTCGCAGCAGCAGCCACGCCTGGTGACTCAGGGCAAGGTCTTTGCAATATTAGAACATGATGCACAGGCATCAGATGACGTGGTGCAAGGTACACTTTAATTATGTCTATATTTGATGTGATATTTCTATGACTAATGTGATGTTTATAATTATGACGTGTTGATAAAAATATACTACTGATATTATATGGATAACACGAGATTGACACTTAGTTATGTAATAACTTAGACACCCTGTTGATTAATGAATGTCTGGCACATGTATTGATTGACACGGGAGCAACACACTCATTTGTTACACCTAGTTTTGCAAAGGGATTTGTTTAAGAACCGAGCCAGTTAGATAAGAAGTTATCAATCTCGACTCCTATTGGTAGATTAGTAGTCACCAACCAAGTATATCGAGCTTGTGTCATCCAAGTGGGACAACATGAGTTACCGGTAGACCTAATCATCTTAGACTTCTAAGATTTTGATGTCATTCTTGGAATGGATTGGTTTGCAGCTTACCATTAACAAGTAGATTGTTTTGAGAAAATGGTGAAATTCAAGTCAGTTAATGGAAACTCCCTTCCATTTTACAAGATTGAAGAAGAAAGACATTGCTAGATTCACAGCCTTAAGTCTTTCGAATCCAAAAGGAAAAGATGGATCTGTCATTCCAGTAATTAGTAAGTTCATAGATGTTTTTCCTGACGAGTTACCAGGGTTACCACCAGATAGGGAGATTGAATTTGTCATTGACTTAGCTCCATGCATTGCACCGATTTCTAGAGCACCGTATAGGATGACTCCAGCAGAATTAAAGGAGTTAAAGGTACAAATTGAGGAATCACTGGAACAAGGTTTCATTAGACCAAATGTGTCACCATGGGGAGCTCCAGTTCTCTTTGTAAAGAAGAAAGACGGGTCGATAAGGATGTGCATCGACTATAGACAACTAAACAAGGTCACAATAAAGAATAAATACCCGTTGCCACGGATTGATGATCTGTTCGACCAGTTAAAGGGAACAAAATTCTTTTCTAAGATAGATCTAAGGTCAGGGCATCACTAGTTGAAGATTAAATCAGAAGATATCCCTAAATCAGCATTTAGAACGAGATATGGACACTTTGAGTTTCTGGTTATGCCTTTCAGCTTAACAAATGCTCCTGCAACATTTATGGACTTGATGAATAGAGTATTCAAACCAGCCTTGGATTGTCATGTGATAGTTTTTGTAGACGACATCCTTGTATACTCACCAACCCAGGAGGATCATGAGAAGCATCTTCGGGTTACACTTGAGACTTTGAGAGAGCATAAGTTGGAGTAAATGCGAATTTTGACTTGAGAAAGTGACATTTCTAGGCCATGTCGTATTATCAAAAGGGATTTCAGTAGACTCTGTCGAGATTGAAGCTGTTGTAGATTGGGATAGGCCAAAGAGTGTTACAGAAATCAGGAGTTTCCTAGGCCTCGCAAGTTATTATAGAAGATTTGTAGAGGGATTCTCTAGCTTGGCAGCACCACATACTTACCTGACCAAGAAAAATACCAAGTTCACATGGGATGATAAATGCGAGCAGAGTTTCTTAGAATTGAAGAAGTGCCTTCCTACGGACCCAGTTCTCACTGTTCCATTAGGTAGTGGTAGATTTGTGGTTTACAGTGATGCTTCACATGTTGGATTAGGTTGTGTTCTCATGCAACATGGTAAAGTCATTGCCTATGCATCTCGGCAATTGAAGAACCATGAGAAGAACTACCCTACTCATGATTTAGAGCTAGCAGTAGTGGTTTTTGTTCTAAAGATTTGACGAGACTATTTGTATAGAGAAGAGTTTGAAATTTTTACAGATCACAAAAGCCTCAAGTACTTATTCTCTCAGAAAGAGCTTAACTTGAGACAGTGTCAATGAGTAGAGTTCCTAAAAGATTATGATTGTTCGATTCAATATCATACGGGGAAAGCTAATGTTGTAGCAGATGCACTTAGTAGAAAGCCCTCTGGTTTATTGGCACATTTAAGGGTCAAATTGTGGAAATTGTTAGAAGACATGTCTAACAACGAAACAAGTTTCAGTCTTTGTACTTCTAGACTGTTGGTAGCTAATATTGCAGTTAGATCATATATTCGAGTCATAATCATATAGTTGTAAGGGTTTGATGAAGAATTGTTAGCTTATCGAGCCAAGTCCTTGAAATTGTCAAGATGATTTCTCAATTAATGGAGAAGGGGCCATCACATTTAAAAGCAGATTATGTGTCCCAAATAATGAAGAATTGAGATGAGAGATTTTGGATGAAGCACATCGATCTAAGTATACAGTTCTTCCTGGTGGTACTAAGATGAACCAAAATCTCAAGAGGCACTATTGGTGAAGGAATATGAAGAGAGATGTGGCTACTCATGTATCTCAATGTTTGGTTTGTCAACAAGTGAAGGCTGAACATAAGAGACCTGTAGGACTATTGCAACCTCTTCCCATTCCTGAATGGAAGTGGGAAAATATATCAATGGATTTTATTGTGGGATTGTCAATGACAACTAAGAATTTTGATGCTATTTAGGTAGTGCTAGACCGTCTGATTAAGTCAGCTCATTTTCTCCCTTATCGGACTACTTATAATGCTAACAAGTTAGCGGAACTGTATATTAAGGAAGTAGTACGCCTCCATGGAGTACCTGTCAATATAGTTTCTGATAGAGACACAAGGTTTACATCAAGATTTTGGAGGAGTTTTCAACAAGCCATGAGATCTCACCTGGATTTCAGCACGGCATTTCGTTCTCAAATAGATGGTCAGACAGAGAGAGTGAATCAGGTTATTGAAGATATGCTCCGATTGTGTATGCTTGATTTTCAAGGCAGTTGAGATGAGCATTTACCCTTAGTTGAATTTGCTTATAACAACAGTTATCAAGTAAGCATTTAAATGACACCGTTTGAAGCCTTGTATAGTAGGAGTTATCGGTCTTCTCTTTGTTGCGATGAAGTAGGAGAGAGAAAACTTCTAGGTCCCGAGTTAGTTGAACAGACCGCAGACAGGGTTAACTTGATCAGGAAAAGATTAAAAACTGCTCAGAGTAGACAGAAGAATTATACTGACACCCAGAGAAGAGATTTTGAATTTCAAGTTGGAGATTACGTTTTTGTCAAAATATCTCCTACAAAGAGGATTATGAGGTTTGGTAAGAGAGGCAAGTTAAGCCCAAGGTATGTTGGACCTTTTGAGATTATCAGGAGAGTAGGAGAAGTGACATACAGGATTACCCTGCCTCCGCACATGCCAGCAGTTCATAATGTCTTCCATGTTTCTATGTTGAGTAAGTACATTCAAGATCTATCACACATCATTGACTTTGAACCTCCGGAAATTCGACAAGATTTAATAATGATAGAACAATCGGTTCAAATTCTGGATAAAAAAGAGCATGTTCTACGCAGGAAGACTATCCATTTTGTCCTCCTTCGTTGGCAACATTACTCCGTTGAAGAGGCCACTTGGGAAAAAGAAGATGAAGTCCGGGAGAAATACCCCCACTTGTTTAAGTAAGGTATGTAATTTCGAGTACGAGATTCTTTTAAGGAGGGAAGGATGTAGAGCCCGAATTTATTATTCTTAATACTTGTAATGTTTATTAAATGCTATAAAAACATGTTTTTAATTTTAATATGTTTAAGCCTGCAAATTAATGTGAAAAGTATCGATTTTAAAACCCAAATAAAATATTCAATTTAAGTCGTTTTCGAAGTTTAATTTTATGAAAAGGAAGATAATAAAAAAGTAGCAAAAGAGTTTTTTTCAAAAAAAAATTTGGATCGGCGCTCCAGCCGATCGATCGCCCACCGGCGGCGATCGATCACCGCTGACGGCGATTGATCGCCTACAATGCCGTTTTGGGCCTCTTTTGCGTGATTTTTCGATTTTTGGAGTCGCTAAGGCTCCCAACACTATAAATACTCCTTATATTCGTGAGTTGAGGGTTTCTTAGTGTTTCTAAAACTTTCTAAACCTAAAAGAGAGTGAGAGAATGAGATTTTGAGAGATCTAAGAGGAGAGATCAAAGGTTTTGCAAGGAAGAAGGGTGAAAAGGCTTAGATCAATCTCATTCGCAAGCGCGTGATAGTAGGGAAGCGATCTAGAGAGGTAAATATAAATTCCTTCCTACCAATATGGTGATTTTAATACAAGTAATATGAAAGAGTTAGATCTAAAGCATGAAAAACAAGATTAAGCATGTTTATAACATATTAATCTCCTATGAAAGATAATTATGATATTTAAAGATGTTTTCCTTATGATTTTTATTATGCAAGATGGATTTTGATGTTTAGAGAGGTTTCCTTATGATTTTTATTATGCAAGATGGATTTTGATGTTTAGAGAGGTTTCCCTATGATTTTTATTATGCAAGATGGATTGTGATGCTTAGAGTTGTTTTCTTATGATTTTATTAATCATATCAATAAGGGGAAAGAGAATGAATTTGTGGTGTATGTATGATAGTGAATGGAAGAAAGGATGATGGTTGAGATTGATGAAACAATTATGAGCTTGCTTTGAAAATTTGATGTGTTATGAAACTAGGGTTCTGTGAGATTTATTTTATAAAAATTATCTTTTGAAATTTGAGGCATGATAGATATAATTGTTCTTATTTTATTGTCGAAAACTTGATCAATCTATATTTTATATTGATCATTTATAAGAAATTCTGCATGTTTAAATTGGTGTATGATTTACAATCATTATTATTTCACTCGCACTTATTCACGAAATTCAACATGTAAAAGCATAAGAATAAACAAGATGACAAGTATTATACAAGTACATAAGGACACGAGCATAACTGTATGATTGAGTTTTGCACCGACCGAGTACCCACAAGCCTAAGATCAAAACATGACAAGCCGTATACACCGGTTAATGTGTAGACAAGCCGTATACACCGGATAATGTGTAGACAAGTCGTATGCACCAGATAATGTGTAAACCGTGTGGTACCTCGGAAATTAGGATATATGTTAATCTCTACCCAATATATAAGATAGAGTTATTTTAAGTTATTGCACTATGTATGTTGTTGGATGCATTCATGAACAAGAAAGCTATGTAAGATAAACAAGAGAAACAAGTACAAATGATCACGTGTAAGAATTGAAATTGAATTATACTTCTGCATTCTGAATTGTTTATATGTTTACATGTCATATTCAATTCCAAATTATGTTTTATATTAAATATTGTTATATTGTTAGCTAGGATTTTATATATACATAGGGTAACTTGTTACTCAGCCGATGACTTTTGTTGTCGGCAGGTTCTAGGTTTGATATCTGTGCTCCAGGACCTTGGGAAGAGGAATAGTACGAGGATGAAGAGGAAAAGCCAACAGGTGATTACCCCGATGGTGAATGGAATTTTGACCGTTAACCATTTCCTAGAAATTAGAGTATCAGTATTTATATTTGGAGTTAAGACATTGTAATAAACTTAATGTTGGATTTATGGTTAGATTGAGTTGATAGATGAGAATTAGGATGAATGATTTAAATTATAGATTTTGGTTTAGTTTTATTCCAGACATTAGACTTGATCATAATTTATTTAAAGAAAAAATTTTAGGTTCATATTTTTATAATTGCCTTATATACTTTATGACAGAAAATTATGGAAGTTAATGGTTAAGTCGCGTGTCAAAGTCTCACATTAACCTAGATGAGATTTTGGGGCACGACAGTGAATCTTAACCACCATTAGTGGGTGTTAAAAAGGACACGTGATAGCTTGTAGAGCCCCCTTTAACTATGGCTAATCATAATCAACATAATGTTAATATTTTCTTTTATAATTTTTCTAAAATCCAAGGTCAAGTGGATGAACCTTAGAGGTGAGTGAATTTTAACAACAATTAGTGGGTGTTAAAAGGGGCATGTGGTGGCTTGTAAAGCCCCCTTTAACTGTGGTTAAGCATAAGCAACCTAAGTTTAATATTTTTTTTCTAAAAACTAAGTTAGATAGATGAATCATAGGGGTGAGTGAATCTTAACCATAGTTAGTGGGTTCCAATTCCAAGCACTTCGTCTCTTTTGAGAAGTTTTTACATATCTCCTTAAATCAAAAAAGGTTTAAAATGTGATTTCTAAAAAATTCAACACTAGCTAACTAAATTATGGATGGAATGGTGGACTTACAAAAGATTTAAAAGTTGGTGGGGGGTAGAATGCAAAATCACAAAAGGAAAGAGAATATTTACAAATAGCTGAAAGGATGGGGGTTTTTCACAAAAATAGCCCTTTAAAGTCATTTATTGAAGCAGAAAATCTATACTACTCCTATATGCTAGAGTGAAAACCTTTCTCCTTACGCCACCTAAGCATGTTATTTTTTTTTGTGAAGCCACCTAAGCTTCCTCTTCATTTGTGAGGCCACATCATCACATTAAAAGCATGAGTGGGACCCTCAATTTTTACTACGTTTCATAATTCTCTCATTAATCCCCTCACACGTTTTCATAATCTAAGGCTTCTCTAATTCTCTCTCATCAGTTTCTTTGTTTGTTTTGGTAATCTTAAAAGACCGTTTTATGGAATCTTTAATGAGATAGAAAATCTCACTCTCAAAAACCCTATGGCAGTTACAAAAATAAAGAGGGGGTGGAGTCGTGGAGAGGGTGTGCAATTAATACGAAAGGCCCCCTCTCATCTTTATTTCTTTAATGTTGACAACAATTACGAGATTTTCAGAGACTCCCCTGATGCCTATTTAAGCAAACACGTGATTTCCGTTGCTTGGAGTATCATTTTTGACAATTGTAATGTTGCCGACGGAGAAGAGTTCGTCCATGGCGGCTGATGAAATCATTTTTGACGATTGTAATGTGCCAACGGAGAAGATGTCCTCCATGGTGGCCGATATCATGGCAGCTCTCGATGTCAACGCCCTGAAGAGATAAATTTTGGATGTGGGTTTTGATTCTCCGTGTTTATTCTCCTTTCTTTCTTTTGCTGATGAAGATGATGGAGGATTTTTAAGCACTTTCAGAAATACAGGCTCCATACCCGAAGACTTCCGGCTGCTGTGGCATCCCTACAAATCATTCAGCCGTTGTTTTGAAGGTATATGGGTGCCCCAAAATTAGTACAGAAACTCCTCGAAGCTGAGCATTTCCCAGTCTGGGTCTCCACAAGGCCCACTCCAGTTAGGGCAGCCTGTTGGAGGGATCTCCACTAAGGGTGGCAACATTATGGAAGGAGAAGAAGGGTAATCGAAGATCTATAGTTGGAATGGTCACCTTCACAAGCTAGGACAATGAATAGACTAATTCACCACGATTTTTGCATACGTGGAGAGTTAGATTTCTTTTTTTTTTGCTGTGGATATCATTTATCATGCGTTAGTATCAATGGTTAGTGGTTAGTATTGGAGATTGTTAGTATCAATGATTAGAGGTTTGGTTAGTGGTTAGCATTGGAGATTATAGCTTACTACTCATTACGAGACCTCTCTCGATTGAGAGAGGCCACACCCAACCATTGGGTCAAGAGGTAAGGGTGTGGAGATCTACATTATGAACATGAAAAAATAAGAGTATTGATTAGTCACCCCTTTAACCCTGGTTAATCTTAACTAAATATTAAAGTTAAGATTTTTATTATTTTTTTCTTTCTAAAAATAAGGTTGGATTGCTTAACCCTAGGGGTGAGTGAATCTTAATCACAGTTGGTAAGTGTTAAAAAGTGCCGCATGAACCAATTAGGATGGGTCATTTTGTTATATAATGAAAACAGCCACTAAGTTAATCATTTTCCAAAAAACAATAATTGACTTTTGTTTTCTTATGCCTTTTCTTTTATATTTTACCATATGTTGTTTATTAAATGAGCAATGCTAAGCCTATTCCCACAAAGTATTAAAGCATTAAAATATGTTCTCAGCTCCCAAAATGTGTTCTATAATATCATATTGAATATGTAAGGTTAGTTAGAAGAGAAAAATGAGAAAAAATGAAGAAACTTATGTATAAATTTCTTTTGCGGTTATTATTTCTCTATTTCTCTATTGAGTGTTTGGATGTTCAACCTGTCATAGAATCTAACTGCAGCATGAATATTAATTATTAATTATAGTTTGTGTAAATTATCAGCATAAGAGATAGAAAATTTTCAAATATGAGATTTTTTTTATGGTTCTCAATTGAAAATGCATGTTTGTGTTATGTATTTATTTGGGGTGAGAAAGCCTTGGCTTGAATCAAGGGTGAAGCCAACTCAACTGTTGGAACTGGTTAATTTAATCTTTAAATGACTATTAGACTATTGAAGTTGCTTGGGATGTAGACTAACCGTCTAATCGGTCTAAAAATCGAATTGAATTTATGATCAAAACATCAAACTCAATGGTCTAACAACGGTATTGTTGCCATGTTACCACTATTTTGTGACATTACATACTGAATCAACATCTCCATCATCATTGTCTTTACTGGCATGAGGATCATGGGTTCCTTGAAAGATTTAGATTATATGCATTGAAGAAGGAACAAGTAGATAGAGATTTTGCTTGCAAAGTAAATAACCAAAGGGATAATGGGTATATAATTTTGCATTCTTTTTTTGTCCTATATATATATATCTATCAGGGAACTCTATTCCAATATAATCCAAAATATGAGTAGTTCAAAATAATCAGATTATTTAAATTATTTGTTGGTAATTTTGTTTTTTTTGAAATAACATATTTTAATTTAACTCAGTGTAGTTATTTATAAAATATTAATGTGAGTTCATTTTCTTTGTTTTTATTACTAACATCCGTGCATCGCACGGGGTGTTTGCTAGTGTGTTGAAAACGCAAGCTCCATGAAGATGAGATTGTTTGTACTTCCAAACCCATCTATGAACGCGGTAAAAAGTAAGACACAATGCTTTTGCTGAGCAAATTAAAGAACCTAACCTTATGATTGGTTGCCGAGAAAATAAGTGAAAACATGTAAAAGAAAAGAAAATTTGATAAAACACAACTAAAAATTGTATTAAAAATCTAAATTTTATTTTTTCTTTTCCATGTTTTCACCTATTTTCTGAACAACCAAACATAGCATAAGGGAATCAAAAAATGAATTATATATCTCATCATCTCTTAGCGAACTAAGTTTACTCTAGAGTGGAGAACCAAATTTGAGCCGCGCTAACTGATAAACTAGGTAACATTGGTATAGAGACAAACATTTCTTCCCTCATGCAGCTCCAAACGGCACCTTCTTTTAATCTCACAAAACCATTTCATCACTAAAACTAACCCCACTGCCCCCTTTGTTGTAATCAAACAAAAAACAAATCAGCATAAATACAAACACTTTTAAGTTTTAACACTATCTTTCCTTGGATTCATTTTATGTCTTGACTCGTTAACTGCCGCTGGAAAAGTTTCCATGGCTATTTCTCTCTCTCTCTCCCCCCATCTTTTCTTAATTATTATTTTCAACATATTTTCAATTCTTATTTGTGCCACGGACTACCCAAAGCTGACCCTTTTTCACGTCTGCCGACCGAAGCCGGTTCATTGGTGTTGAACTTAGCCTTAGAAGGAGAAACCCATATAAATAGACTCCTTAGGCCTCTTCCCAAACCCATCCGGATTCAGCCATCCAAGACAACTTAGAGCTTTAATTAGTCATCTTTGCCACTGTTATGCTCATCTTTCCTGCAGTTACAATTGCGACGGAGTATGTGGTTGGAGATGAGAGTGGTTGGACCATCAAATTCAATTATCAAGCTTGGGCTAAGGACAAACAATTACTCGTCGGTGATAAACTTGGTAAATTATTTCATACTTTTTTAGCATCTGATTTGTGATTTGAGTTACAAATATATCAATTTAAATAACAATATATATGTGCGTGTTACGAAATTTGTCTGTTTCATGAGAGGGTTAGTGGGTGTGTGGCCTTGTGCCTTGGGCATGTGTGTGTTTGTGATGTATAGTGTTTGAGTTTGTGTGTTATCAAAAATAAAAGTTCTTCTGTTTCGGGTTGAGGAGATACCGACCCAAACCCATTACCAGTTTGCCACCAGACCCTAATGGTATTGAGTTTATTTTGACAATGCAGTATTCAAATACCCCATTGGGGTTCACAATGTCTTCAGAGTGAATGAGACGGGCTTCAAGGAATGCAGTGTACCACCTGCAAACGAGGCTCTAAGTACAGGAAATGATGAGATAACACACTTGCTACCCCTGGCAATAATTGGTACATCTGTGGTGTCGCGGAGCACTGCGTCATTGGAGGCCAGAAGCTCTCCATCACCGTGTCACCGGTCAGCCCCTCCTCACCATCTAGCAATGCGGCTAATGGGATCTTTCTATTTGGATACCGTGTACAACTAATAGCAGCTATGATTGCGATCGTGATGATCGTGGTTTGATGGATGTTAACCAAGAATACTTTACATTTTTTATCCAAAAAGAACGAATTTTCCCACTGCATGCATGGTCGTAGGCATGGATATTTATGAACTAAGAGTTTAATGATATATATGTTGATTTAGTTTTTTTTTTAATTATAAAGAAACGCAACTTTCATTCACGGGCAATAGTAAAATAAATTACCGATACTTTTTTTCTTTGTTATCATAATTTGGTTAGCCCTGGTGGTTAATAGTGTTGGTACGTGTTCTTCCGGGTGAAGATCAAATTTTTATAATCTTTCTTCTGGGTCGAGATCAAATCTTGTAAAGGTTAATTTTCCCTAAACTTAGTCCACTTTCTGGGTCGTGACCAGACCTTCTCAATCTCTTTACGGGTAGAAATCAACCCTTACAAAGCTTCCGGTTTTACGAACAAGACTCTCACGGACCACTTGATATTACAACTTCTTTGATAAGAGAAGTTTTTGCACTCAGATAATGCTATTTACATGAACTGATAAATGCCTTGAACACTCACTAAAAATCTCTCAAAGATTAAAGTTGAAAAACTCAAGAACTTGGATTTAGGGATTCTTGATTAAACTCTATGGATTTGAAAATCTAAGCTTGGAGTGAATGATTTGAAGTATTGGATTTCTTAATTTCATTCATAAATCAATCCTATTTATAACTCTTGCAAAAATATAACCATTGGAGGCATAATGGGGCAAAGAATGACTGTTAAAAACTAGCCGTTACAAAGTTCAGGAAACTCTGTCTCGCATGAATTTGTCGACGAGATTGAGTTGACACTTTGAATTCGTCGATGAAATTTGAACAGAAATAGAAAACAGTGGTTCTGCGGACAAATTTGTCGACGAGATTGAATTTCTTATTCAATTTCGTCTACGAGATTACTCTATTTTTTCTATAATCTCATCTTTACTTAACCAAAATAATGTGCATGATTTCCTTGATCTTTTGACTCATCTTTATCATGTTTTTGATCATTACAAATGATGTCCTAGGGCCTTAAAATATTTATCAATTTAGTCTTAGGATCCTTATACAGATGTGCAATATTATCTCAGGATTATAAAGTCAATGTATGACTTTGAACAATTCAACCAATCAACCTTTGATGACTTCTTACAAAAGTCCTTAAACCCTCACAAGACACAAAATAAACTTTTAGATCTTCTTGTGAGTCTTCACTTCACACTTGATCTTGGATCTTCAATTTGGCTTTGTCTTCATGTCTTCTTGATGATCCGACTTGGACTTTGGCTTTTGATGTGATCTTTAATATGCTCAACTTGATCCAATTACTTTTTTATGGCTTAATGGAGGAATCTTCTTTAAGCTTTGTTGCATTTCCATCATTTTACCTTGGATGATATCCTAATGCTCTTCATAAGCTGAATTACACTTAAATTAAATAGAATATTAGTAATACAAATGTCATTCTATTATTGTATTATCATCAAAATCAAGGATGTTACCTTAGGTGAAAAACCTAAAGGCTAATAAAATTAATGATGAAAAAATTATACGTGTCCCTTATGACCCCTTAACTGTGGTTAAGATTCACCTACTCCTAGGGTTCACCCACACATCCTTGGTTTTTAGAAAAAATATTAATTCTTTTTAAACATATTTTAATAGTTTTAATATTAAAATATATATTTTTTAAAAACCTAGGATGGGTGGGTGAACCTGTGAATTTTGACTAGGGTTAAGGGGTGTCAAAAGGGACACGTAGAGACCTTAGAGGTGATAATCGGATTTTCCAAATCCGATTCTCATCGTGGAAGATTTGGTTCCTATAGTGATATTTCCCCTTTAGGACCAACTTTTTAAAGAAACCCCAAAAACAACTTGCTTTTGGGGAATTATTTTATTAGGTCTCTCACATTTGTGGGTGAGAGTTAAACCTATTTTGGACGAGTATACTCTTCTGTAACCTGTGCACATGAGGAAAAGAAAAAACCAGAATAGAGGAAAGGAAGAAGGAAGAAGAAGAGGAAGAGAAGGAAAGGAAGAAGAAGAAGATGGGTACCCGTATACTCGTGTGGGGGCGATACACGTGCACACATCATCCAAGTGATTGGATCTTCCTCTATTTGAATACTTTGTTTGATTTATTCGTAAAAAACTTTGATAAATCAAAATACAATTTGAAGAACGAAACAAAATTATAAAATCTAGTAAAAAATTTGAAATATCGAATTTATTTTAGATATATCGAATTAAATTTCAATATATCGAAAAAAAAAATTCAATATATCAGTTTTTTTTGATATATTGTAAAAAATTAGGAATATCGAATTTTTAATTCGATAAATCAAAAAAAAATTAGGTATATCGATTTTTTTTCTTCGATATATCGATTTATTTTTTAATATACCTATTTTTTTTTTGGATTTATCGAATTAAAAATTCAATATTCCTAATTTTTTTCGATGTACAAATCAATAGATTAATGAAATAAAAAAAATTAATATTTTTTATAAACAATAAAATCGAAAAGAAAAAGAAAAAAAAGAAACATCACGTAACCCTTGTTCTTCCTCTTCTTCATTAACTTTCTTCTCTCATTCTTTCTTCGTGAATGATAGTGTTATTTTAATTTTAGGAGAAGAATAGTAGAGCAGAGAGGGAGAGTGTTTTTAGTATTCATCTTCTTCCTTTCTCTCTATTCTCCCTTTTTTTTTGTTCTAGTTTTTTCTTGAGCAGTGATAGGCGTACCCCTAAAATCTATTTAAAAACCTAAGGTTGGACCTCATTAGTCCAACCCCCCTCTTAAGCACTCAAGAGAGGGGGGGGGGGGGGACTAGACCAATATTGAAGTCCAGCCTTAAGTTTGTAAGTAGATTTCACAGGTATGTTAACTATTTCTCTTTTTTCTTTTCCTTATGAGTGTGTTCGGTTGGCGAGAAAGTGGGTGAAAGAAAAAAAATGAAAAGAAAAGAAAAGAAAATAAAGTAAAAGAAAATAAAAGAAACTAAAATTTTATTGCAAAACAACCATCAAAAGATGGATGAAGGTTTTGAAATAAAATTTATCACTTTTGAGAAAGTATAAGAAAATAAAAGTGTGTTTCTTATAAACTAAATGCAAAAAAACACATTTTCCTTTTTTTTCTTTCACTTTTTAGCCAAATGAACACACCCTATGTGCTAGGTTGCAAAGGGTATAATCGTTCAAAACGAGTTTCATCCTCAAGCACAGGAGAGAGATCTAAATCACCCAAAAACAAGGTGCTAGGTTGCAAAGGGTATAATCGTTCAAAACGAGTTTCATCCTCACGCACAGGAGAGAGATCTAAATCACCCAAAAACAAGGTGTGTTTTTTTTGGGGGGGGGGGGGGGGGGGTTAAAGTGGGACCTAAAGGGGAAATTTCCCGTTCCAAGATGTATATACACCCTGTCAACGACGCAACCTAAAGCTCAGTACTTTGGAGGAAACCGGTGCTACGAGCATCAACCAGGTTCCGATCTTCATCTATTCCGCCTGGACTGGATCAAAGGCTTCAACTACTGAATCACAGACAGAGAGAGAAAACGCAGAGCAGGGGAAAATGTATCCAAGATTACAGTGGAGTGCGAACGGACGAGGTATTTAGTTTTGGGGTTTGGCAAGCTTTACAAAGATCGAATCTTTAACATCAACAAAACGAGGTAAATTTTCCATCAAGTTTAGGGTTTCTTTTGAACGAATTTCGTGCATTCTACTTCTTCTGTTGATTAATGGCGGTTTATTCAATCTCTCAATTGCTATCGTCTTCGTCATATCGATTCAAAAATCCTGGATTTTTGCTTGCACTAAGGCGACCGATCACGAGCGCTTCTGCAGAAAATTATTGGAACCTCTTGCAGAAACATGGTTCAGACTCTAACTTAGAGAGGACTCTAGGAAAAATTAGGGCAAAGTTAGATTCTTCATGCGTCGAACAAGTCTTGCGAAGATGCTCTGTCAATCGATCTCTTTTGGGTCTTAGGTTCTTCATTTGGGCTGATCAGCAACCGGATTACAAACACAGTACATGGATGTATGGTAAAGCTTATAAATTAGTCGAAATTGATCGAATGCCGCAGTATCTGAATGATATTTTAGAAACTTATAGGATTGAAGGTTGTTTGGTTTCAATTAAGACTTTTAAGGTGATTTTGAATTTATGTAGAGAAGCTAAACTTGCTGAAGAGGCTTTAGGGGTATTGAGAAAAATGGCAGAATTTGATTGCCGGCCGGACACTACTTCATATAATGTTGTTATACGGCTCTTTAGCGAAAAGGGTGACATGGATTTGGCAATGGGACTGATGAAAGAGATGGCTTTGATTGATCTTTATCCTGATATGATCACCTATGTCTCGTTGATCAAAGGGTTTTGTAATGTGGGCCGGTTTGAGGATGCTTTTAGCTTATTTGAGGTTATGAGGGGGCATGGCTGTTTTCCAAATGTCGTGGCATATTCCGCATTGCTTGATGGGGTTTGTAAGTCTGGGAGTCTGGAGAGGGCGTTGGAGTTGCTGGGAGAGATGGAGAAAGAGGGTGACATTCCTACTCCGAATGTCGTTACATATACATCTGTGATCCAAAGTTTCTGTGAGAATGGTCGGTCGAACGAGGCGTTGAACATTTTGGATCGAATGGGAGCTCATGGTTGTCCTCCAAATCGGATCACGATTAGTACTTTAATTAAGGGTCTTTGTGTAGAAGGGCGTGTAGTGGAGGCTTACAAGCTGATCGATAAAGTGATTGTGGATGGCAGTGTCTCTAGCGGTGGGTGCTATAGTTCTTTTGTGGTGTGTCTCCTTTGGATTAAAAATATGGAGGAAGCAGAGAAGCTCTTTAGGAGGATGTTAGCAAGTGGGGTGAAGCCCGAGGGGTTGGCATGTAACTCTTTGATAAAGGAGATTTGTTTAGAGGGACGGGCTTTAGATGGGTTTGGTTTGTATTGTGAACTGGAGAAGGTAGAATGCTTATCTTCTGTTGACACCCATATTTATTCAATTCTCTTAGTAGGACTTTTTCAACAGGGTCATTTGTTGGAAGCTTCAAAGCTTGCAAGCGTAATGGTTAGGAGGGGGATTCCATTGAAAGCTCCTTATGTAGACAGTATAATTGATCACTTGAAGAAATCTGGTGAAAAGGAATTGGTTTCACGTCTTAAAAAAATTGGAGAATGACGTTGAACTGAAGACCATGATCCATCATTTTGAGAGACCCTTGTTGATTAACTCTTTTTTTTTTTTCAATCTGTAATTAAAGAATCATGTTGTAACGAAGTAAGAAATATGGAACATAAAACCAGCCCTGGTTTGAGAGACCCTAGCTGGTTGACTTTTGAATTTTGAGTGAGTTTGTGGGAGCAGAGTTGGAAAGTCTCTAATAGTAAAAACAGTCCAGGTTCATGGTCTATTGCATATTTGCATTTGCTTTCCTATTGATAATGGCACATACTTTATAAGAAGAAGGCTTGTGGATGATGCTAAGGGTATGGAGCCGAACGTTGCAGTTGAGGTATAGCTTGTCAAGTATAACTTCGTCCACCCAACAGACCAAGAATGGGGTTGGTTGTGGTTTTATAGAGGAGTGGAGGAGGCTTAGGGGTAGTATGGACATTTAGGGTAGTGTGGGGGACCAATAGTGGAGGACCTAAGGTGGCAGGAAGGGCGTTGATGCACTGGTTCTGCAAAACTCAGAGTGGCGGTGATCAAATTACCGCCACCAAGAAAATAGGGTTTTTTGAGGGTGTCGGTAATTTGATTACCGACACCTTGGGCTTTTTCTTGTTTGGGCTAAATTCTCGCACACTTGGGCCGAACTATGGATAAGCTTGTCCTTTTGGGAGCTTTCCCGCCTATTTTGAACTATGAGGGTGTGAGCCCCATCCTCGAGGACCCCTAAGGTTGGTGGGCCCCCAAAGGCTTTGCTCTATGGTTTTGACTGATTTGGATTTGTAAACGGGCCTTGAGCCCATATGGGCTTGTCCTAGGGTTTTACTAAGTTTTAAGCTAGGGCTAGGTCTAGGGCTTACCTAGGGTTTAGCTATGGTCAGGCTAGGGTTTCGCCTAGGGTTTAGGGTTTTCCTAATGGTGATGGGCTTTGAGCCCGAGGGTTTTGGTTCTAAGATTTTTCCTAAGGGTTTAGGGTTTTCATAGGACTAGCTAGGGTTCTACAGGGTGTAAAAATTGGGTGCTTACAACTGTTATGTGCTTCTTTCTCTTCCCAAATAAAAATGAGAATAAGCACATAACAAGAACAGTCAACATATTCAAACACGACTATAAGTAGTTCACATAAGGCTCCCAACAACAGAAAGCGATCCTCCATCCGCGGCTTCTTTCTCGTCGAGAAACAGATCATCGGTAACCTTAAAAGCAATATGTAAACCAAACCATTCAACCATACATGAGTAAAAACTAAGGCTGCCAAGGAGAATGGAAGCCGAAATGAGTTCGCCGGAATGGGTTCACCAGAATGTGTTCTCTTTGGGTTGGAGGGATTTTTCTTCTCACCTATTTGGGGCTTCTCACCTATTTGGGACTTTGAGATTTCAGGTTCGTACACGGCCTCAAATCACATATATATTTTTTTGAGAAACATCCCAAAGGGAGATGCTTTTTAAACTACATGATGTGGGCATATGACATGACAGCCACATAAGATGGGATGCAACATTTGGGTGATTTCGATGAGTCAAAAAGCATTTCTCTAAAACTATTGGGTTGGGTTCTAGCTCAATCAACCTACTAAAATTGAGCAATGCCTCGTCCACTTTTCGTTGTACACTCTCCCCTATTTTTATTTTATAGGGAAGGCAAATTAGTATGACATTTTTTTGTGAGTTCCATCACTTTTATTATATCTTCTTGTTTAAAAATTAGGAAAAATAATTTGAGAGTGGACAACCAAAAAATGGACGCACCATTGCTCTAAAATTAAAGCCACAAAAATGCAAACCCAAGCTGACCTTTGACTCCTAGTTGACGGGTTGGGCTAGATATTATTGCCACTACAATTTTTTTTCTTTTCTGGGTAGAAGTCATGCGGTTAAGCTGCAACCCTAGTTAGAATGCTAGTAGAGGTCCTAAGTTATTAGTGGGTTAATCCCTGAATTTGAGGCTTGGCTAAGAGGTGGATATTACAAGCATCGCACCCCCTCGATATATATCAAGCCCGGAACCTACGTACCCCTTTGGGGGAGATACACTTACCTTTGGAGAGTGATTAAAGGTTCCGCCTCTTTGGAGAAAGGTCAGGATTACCAATTTTTTAAAGGAAAATGCTAGTGAGACTGCAAAGGATCGAGACCACACCGAGATCATGCTTGTGATGTACGGATTTTAAATTTTCAAAAATAGATTTAATGAAATTTTGAAATCCGTGCATCACAAGCACGGTCTCAGTGTGGTCCCGGTCCTTTGCGGTCTCAGTAGCAAAGTCCTTTTTTAAATGCATAGCCATTAGGCCTATCAATTCGGCCTTTCGATGAGGTAACCTGATCCTCACCCGCAAACTTGAGGAATTTTATCACCCCCTAAAGTTGTACCCAAAATTATCCTTACCTTTAGTGATATTTGATAATTAATGCAGGGTAAAAATAGCTTGATGGTCATGACCAAGTTCACCCACTGAATGAACATTAGCAAGACCCTAAATATATATATACATATATTAATCTGTTTGTACTTGAACATAAGCTCTTTTTTTTATGGATTTTGTGACTCGATTTTCAGAAACACGACCATATATATATCCAAGGATTTTACCTCAGATCATCTTACTAAATTGATGGTTGGCTTATGGTCCTGTACTTAATATATGATTATGCCATTTTAGGAAAAAAGTAGACCTTGATCCTATCAAGGTCTTCCTATTAACAGAGGCCATTAATCCTCTTAGTCGACTATCTCAAGGTCCTAAACAACCAACGCATATATCAATTGTGACAAATGATATAATAAAATAAAAAGAATCAATCAAAATATAAGCAAATAACATACATAAAAAATAAATTTAAGTTACTAAATTATCTGTAATTTCTCAAAAAAATTTAACTTCTTTGTACTGATCTTTGTTTTGTTTTGCTGGTCCGACGCCTGAATAAAGGAAGATGGTTGATATAAGGTTAGTAGCCATGATTATTTAGAAGAATAAAAAAATTGTTGAATATGATAACAAAAACTAAACTATTTATCCGGTTTAAGTTCGGGCCCATTCCTAACTCTGTGAACATTGCTTGGGCCTTTTGGTCAATAAAATTTTAACCTTTTTCAACGGGCCTTGGATTGTCTTTGGCGAAGCCAGAAAGGGCTTGTCTCGGGGTTCCACAGAATAGGTGACAAGTGCTAGAGAAGTCAAAATCATGGGGCCTATGATTTTGACTTCTCCACCCATTATAAGACATGTGGCGATAAGTAAATGAAAATAAGGGGGAGAGATATCATATGGTAAGAAGTCAAAATCATGGGGGAGAAAATGGAATGACTTCTCCCCACTTTTTTGCCAACTATCGCACAATGTATGGAACCCCGAGAGGGTTTTCTGGCTTCGCCAGAGACAATCCCAGGCCTTTTCAACGGGAGGCGTTCTACAGACAGCTCTTCTTAAGCTGTCTCTATGTCACTACACTATTCTCAGTCTTGACTTTTTCTAAATCAAAGAGAACAAACATTTCTTCTTTCATGCTGCCACCAAACAGCATCTTGTTTTACATGTGGTGACTCGTTGACATGGTCATATAGCCGCCGGAAAAGCGTGTGCCGACCGAAGCCTGATCATTGGTGTTTACTTAGCCAAAGAAGGAGAAAGCCATATAACTAGACACCTTAGGCCTCTTCCCAAACCCATCCAGATTCAGCCATCCAAGACACCTTAGAGCTTTAAGAAAACCAAGTTAGCTAGGCTTCCTTCCATGGCTTCTAAGCAATTGTATGTCATTCTTGCCACTATTATGGTCATCTTTCCTGCAGTTGCTATGGCGACAGAGTATGTGGTTGGACCATTAAATTCGATTATCAAGCTTGGGCTAAGGACAAACAATTCCTTGTCGGAGATAAACTTGGTAAATTATTTTATACTATGATTGGATTTTTCCATTTTAATTTTTAACCTAACACTAACCAGTGGGGATAATTTGTGATTTGAGTCATAAAATATATGAATTTAAATAACAATATATGTGTGTTTTAGGAATGAAAAATCACTCGGTGAACCCCAAATAAAATATTCGAGTTGAGAACTCACAAAACCAAGGGGGGATGGCTAGCTTTCCCTATAATTCTTTCTACCATTTTTAAGATTTAATAATTAAATTATTAACTATGGGAAAATAATAAAAGTGCGGAAAAGGAAAACAAGCAAACCACAACACAAGGTTTTTTACGTGGAAACCCTTCCGGGAAAAACCACGGGACCTAGTCCAGTAAAGAGATATCACTAAGACAAAGTCAACAAGAACTTACAAGACTCGAACTTGACTCCTTCGGACTCGACACTACGATCCTTCAGTTCTTAGTCCTCCACGCCTCGAAAAGTCATCACGTACCCGCAAGTCCCGTGATTAACCGCAGTCGCTCGTACTTCTCTTAGATCTCCACAACAACCACGATCCTTCTCGGATCGATCTCCTTCTACGAAGGCTCCGGATCACAAACACCGGCCAAAGACACACACGTGTCGGGATTGTCAAATTAATTTTCTAACAATCTCTAGAGGGATCTTAAAACCATGAAGATCACACAATACAAGAGCTAAGAATAGAAAAGTTATTCTTGCATTCTCTAGAGAGGTTGTGAGAGGAGGGATCAACTATAATCAATGAAGAATAAAAGAAACCCTAGGAGAGAGTTCTCCAGCCTCTACTCTTACAAACTAATAAGATCTCTACGAATTAGGTCAATAGAATTCGTATTTATAGATTCCAAAGAGATTGCATGTGAATAGAACTCTTATTTAGCAAGGATAGATCTATCCATGGTGTGGACGGATCTATCCATTGCCCACGGATCTATCCGTCATCACCAAGGATAGATGCTTCAAAGTCTATTCATGTAAGCACCGATCTATCCAAGTTAGCACCGATCTATCTATCACACCAATGATAGATCTATTCATATGTTGATAGATCTATCCGTCATTACCAAGGATAGATCCTTCAAAATATGACTCTCTGGAAAAAATCCTCATGCATATTTTTTCACCACCGATCTATCCAACATGAAGAATGATAGATCCTTCATTCCATACTTAGCCAATTTCGAATATTTCGAATGACTTGAATACAATAACTTTTTTATGGAATTATACTAAACTCCTAGGTTGATAAAAAGGTGTTCTAAGTCAAAAACCAACCTAGGTAATGGGTCACTAAGTCACTTACATTCCTAGATCCGGAGGTGATACTTGATGTAGATTTCTTCTCTTTTCTTCGGCTTTTTGAAGCTTTACCAAGTATGGCAAGTTGACTTAAAAATGACTCCACTTAGACTTACGTTTTGATACATAATTAGCTAAGATATTTTGGACTTACAATCTCCCCCTTTGGCAATTCTGTGTCAAAACTCCTAGACAAACATATAAAGGACGGACTTCCAAAAACTGATTCATAAAATGAAAGATGAACTTTACATGACTCAAAAAATAAAATTACATGACGTAACCATTTACAAATGACTCATCAAACTTGTCATGCAATTCAATGTCGAAGTCTGCAACCTGTTATCTACACATGCTAAAAACAAAGAATACCTGTGAAGCATGGAGAAATAGATATAAAACATCATAATCCATAGGCCATAGGCAGACTTAAGTATGCTCAAAACTTCTCCCCCTTTTTGGCACAAAATGCCAAAGGTAGATAGGAAGCCAATATCACAATAGATATACCAATTAATCACATATGTAATATCAAAGCAACCACAATACAAACAAGCAACTGTAGACAATGAGGGGACTTTAGAGCGGAGAACAAGATATAGTAATATAAAGCAAAAACTCCCCCTCAACACCACAACTTGATCTTCTCCCCCTAAGATCAAGGACACCACCTAAAGGACAGAGCAACTCATACTAGAAAGGCCCATGCCAACAAAAAAGAAAAAACACAAAATAATAAACTAAAAAATATCATGTGTCACACAAACATGCATTATAAGCATTCCAAGCAATAGTAATTTAGAATTACTAGATCAAGGAAAAAAAACATGATTAGTTAGACCAACTGAGGATAAACATCTAACTAAATCTCGCGGAATGCTAAATCATAGCCAATTCACTTAGTCACAATTAGTGAACAGTTCAAAAGTGAAGCTTTGTGTATAGTGGTGGTCTGACTAGATACTAAATCAAGGTTTCTTTCCCTTTCTAAGGATATGACATTAACCATTAAGGGGACTCCTAGAGACTCAAATCTAAGAATTCAAACCTAGTTAGATCCAGTTATGCTGATTTTTTTTTTATTTTTTTACAACATTTATCCATTTTGATTTGACCTAATATTTTTATTTTACTTTGGTCAAAAACATCCTCACTATTTTGATGTTCTTTTTCTAAACATATCTTTTCATGCACTATTGACTTTCACACTATCCAGGTAGGTAGCTCTTCTCTATTGGCAGTAGGGGCTTTTACTCTTGCAACTCAGAAAGATACCTAACTTGTTGACAGAGGTAGTCATTACTACTGTTTGCACCCAATAGTAGCTTTCACACTAGCCTAGTAGGTAGTCCTTTTTATTGCAACAATTTTTTATTTTTTTTCCTCATGGAGGATACACAAAATGGGGATGACTAACTATATGGTCAATCTAGACAGGTCATCCTAGGTCACACTTTATGAATAAGTCATACACCTACAGATTAAGAAATAGACGTCTTAACAGAATCAGTCAGAGTGCATGTGATAGTACAAAGCATACACACATGGATAAGTCTCTAATCGTGCAAGATAAAACTAGTCTAATTTTCAGCCTAACCAAGAGACTATGAAGGTGATATATCCTCAATCAGCAACAAACTCATGTTTAACCTTGGACAAGTATAGAAATAAAGATCACACAAGGAATGCAAATCATGCAAGTCTTACAAGGGCAACATGACAAAAATCTTTTTGGATTTTATAGTTTTTCAATGTTTTTGAGATTTTTCAAAATAAATAAAACAGAAAAATAGACCATAGCAAATAAAAACTAGTAAAAAGAAAAAAACTACTAGTATACACAAACTTCATAGCACTAGGATAAGATAGAACACTAACAGTACACCCTAGGCTATGACAGACACAGGCTAAGTGAAGCCCTTTAGGTCTTCCTTTCTCACCCAAACAGTTTTAGCAGTTTGATTGACCCTTTGGTCTCTAACCGTTTCAGTTGAGGTAGGTATGACCTTTTGCCTCTTCCTTCTGTTCCTCCTATTCCAAGATTGAGTCCTAGAATTATGGCGGGCATTATGGTTCTCCCTGTTACCTCCTTTATTTCTAGCATAAGGAGTGTCATGACCATGCCACTGTCTAGAGTTATTATAGATATTCAATATACCATCATTTAACTTCCTAGACATCTCCACTAGGATATCAACTCTCCTTTGAAGATTCCCATTAAAATTGATTCGGTTCCTAGAATCATTATTGGGGATTCTTCGAAGTTTAGGACATCGAGGCCTAATATGACCCTTCACTCCACATTTATGACATGTAGGAATGAATTTCTGAGTAGAATGGTCTTTCCTATTCTCAGGAGGGTGCCTTTTATCACCAGGCTCAGTGTTCGAGGTGGATGAAGTTCCCTTCTCATCTCCACACCTCTGATTTTGCTTAAGATCAGCCAACTTGATTTCAAGACTTGTCTTTTCATCAAGACAAACATGCAAATCAGATTCAAGAAGCTGAGTCTTGACAAGGAGGGAAGCCTTCTATTCCTCAAGCTGAGACACAAGAGCTTTCAATCCAGAATTCACTTGGTCTAAGGCATATCTTTCCTTTTCAATAAATTTAACCTTTTTGGTCAAGGAAATCTGACCATTTTTCAACTTTAGGCATTCCTGAAATAACTCATCATAGGTTGTCTCGAGATCTTCCTCAGAGTTCGAGTCATTTTGACTCTCTTCATCATCCTCACCATCAATATGGTGTTGGTTACTCACACTTAAATTTGAAGAAGATTCTTCAATCCCATTTATGGAAGTAGTGAAGGCCATGTAATTCTTAATCTTCTCACAAGAAGAACTATTCGATTCTTCAGATTCAGATTCACTATCATCCCTTGCCTTGCTCTTAGATTTCTTCTCATTTGAGCAATCAGCAGCAATATGGCCGAAGCCTTGACATTCATAGCATTGAAGGCCTTGGGATTTACTGTCCATACTTTTAACATGTTTCTTATATTCATAGTGTTTGGACTTAGGCTTTTCAAAAGATCTTTGTCCATTCGGATTAAATCTTTTATTGAATTTCAGAAATTTTCTGAATTTCTTTGAAAGCAAAGCCATATCTTCTTCATCCTCCTCAGAGTCACTATCTGAACCATCTATAGATTCCTTGACAGATTTCAAGGCAATTGATTTTGGTTTCTTAGATGGGTACAGATTTAACTCATAAGTTTGGAGAGAACTAACCAACTCTTCAATTTTGAGAGCATCAATATTTTTGCTCTCTTCGATGGCGGTAACTTTTGATCTAAATCTTTCAGGCAGAGATCTCAAGATCTTCCTAACAATTTTGGACTCAGATATACCTTTTCCTAGGTTAAAACATGAATTAACAATATCACTCAGATCAGCATAAAAACCATCAAAAGTTTCATTGTCATTCATTCTCAAATTTTCAAATTTAGAAGTAAGCATTTGAAGTTTGGAGATCTTGACAGTTGTAGTCCCTTCATGGGTAAGTTTAAGAATGTCCCATGCATCCTTCGAAGTGTCACATTTAGAAATACGCCGAAATTCTTCCGGTGTGACAGCAGTGAAGATTGCATTTAGACCCTTATTGTTCCATCTACAACTTTCAAGTTCTACGGTGGTCCAGTTAGTAGAAGGTTTAGGGACGGTTTGATTATCTATGGTCGTTGTTGGAGAGGTCCAACCTTGTTCAACAGAGATCCATACTCTCTCATCCAAGGATTTTAGAAAGGCTCTCATACGAGCTTTCCAATAGGCATAATTGTTTCCATCAAAAAATGAGGGACAAGAGATGGATCCTTCTTCTTTTTGGAGATTCATATTCACCGAATATAGAATGAGATCGCACTAATAAATTAGTGAACCCGCTCTGATACTAATTGAAAAATCACTCGGTGAACCCCAATAAAATATTCGAGTTGAGAACTCACAAAACCAAGGGGGGATGGCTAGCTTTCCCTATAATTCTTTCTACCTTTTTAAAGATTTAATAATTAAATTATTAACTAAGGGAAAATAATAATCAAGTGCGGAAAAGGAAAACAAGCAAACCACAACACAAGGTTTTTTACGTGGAAACCCTTCCGGGAAAAACCACGGGACCTAGTCCAGCAAAGAGATATCACTAAGACAAAGTCAACAAGAACTTACAAGACTCGAACTTGACTCCTTCGGACTCGACACTACGATCCTTCAGTTCTTAGTCCTCCACGCCTCGAAAAGTCATCACGTACCCGCAAGTCCCGTGATCAACCGCAGTCGCTCGTACTTCTCTTAGATCTCCACAACAACCACGATCCTTCTCGGATCGATCTCCTTCTACGAAGGCTCCGGATCACAAACACCGGCCAAAGACACACACGTGTCGGGATTGTCAAATTAATTTTCTAACAATCTCTAGAGGGATCTTAAAACCATGAAGATCACACAATACAAGAGCTAAGAATAGAAAAGTTATTCTTGCATTCTCTAGAGAGGTTGTGAGAGGAGGGATCAACTATAATCAATGAAGAATAAAAGAAACCCTAGGAGAGAGTTCTCCAGCCTCTACTCTCACAAACTAATAAGATCTCTACGAATTAGGTCAATAGAATTCGTATTTATAGATTCCAAAGAGATTGCATGTGAATAGAACTCTTATTTAGCAAGGATAGATCTATCCATGGTGTGGACGGATCTATCCATTGCCCACGGATCTATCCGTCATCACCAAGGATAGATGCTTCAAAGTCTATTCATGTAAGCACCGATCTATCCAAGTTAGCACCGATCTATCTATCACACCAAGGATAAATCTATTCATATGTTGATAGATCTATCCGTCATTACCAAGGATAGATCTTTCAAAATATGACTCTCTGGAAAAAATCCTCATACATATTTTTTCACCACCGATCTATCCAACATGAAGAATGATAGATCATTCATTCCATACTTAGCCAATTTCGAATATTTCGAATGACTTGAATACAATAACTTTTTTATTGAATTATACTAAACTCCTAGGTTGATAAAAAGGTGTTCTAAGTCAAAAACCAACCTAGGTAATGGGTAACTAAGTCACTTACCTTCCTAGATCTGGAGGTGATACTTGATGTAGATTTTTTCTATTTTCTTCGGCTTTTTGAAGCTTTACCAAGTATGACAAGTTGACTTAAAAATGACTCCACTTAGACTTACGTTTTGATACATAATTAGCCAAGATATTTTGGACTTACAAGGAAGTTGGGGTGGAGCCGAGCCGCGCCGACCTGATCCAAATCCATTGCCACCCCTAATGGTTTTGAATTTTTTTATTGACAATGCAGTATTCAAGTACCCGGTGGGGATTCACAACGTCTTCAAAGTGAATGGGACGGGCTTCAAGGAATGCATTGTGCCTCCTGCAAACCAGGCTCTAAGCACAGGAAATGATGTGATTACACTTGCTACCCCTGGCAATAAATGGTACATCTGTGGTGTCGAGAAGCACTGTGCCTTTGGAGGCCAGAAGCTCTCCATCACCGTGCTACCGGAATTGTTTGGCCCGGTGCCTGCCCCCTCCTCTCCATCTACCAATGCAGCTAATGAGATCTCTCTATCTGTATATCGTTTACTAATAGCGGCTATATTTGCAATCATGATGATCATGGTTTGATCGATGTTGTCTAAGAAGAATTTGTTATCCATTCTTTTCATAGATGATGAATAAGAGCTTTCCCACTGTACATTTGAGGTTGTAGGCATGGATTTTTATGGAAACTAGAAGTTGAATGATATGGTTTTTTTTTTTCAATTTATATATAGACAGAAATTTTCATTAATTAACAATAGTTACTATGAACAAGAGCTATGGTTGAAGAGCAAGCTAGAGCAACTAAAAATTTGCGTTTAGGCAAGGGTAGTTTAGAAATTATAATACAAAGTAAGGGTATTTCTTTCAACTAAAACGATTTCCTGTAATTTCCAAACTACTCCTGTCAATGCATATTTTCGATTCCTCCAATTTGCTCTGCGGGAGGAAATTACATCACAAAGGAAAGGTATTTCTATCAACAAAAACTTGTTATGGTAATTTCCAAACTACCCCTGTCAAGACATATTTCTTGATCGCTCTGATTTGCTCCTTAACTAGAGCTCCTAGTTATAGTTAATCTCTAAAATAAAAGTAAATGTACTTTAATATTAATTTCCTTAATAATACAATGGAATAAAATCGTATAAGGAGATTGCTTCAAATTAGTGATATTATATTGTAGGGATGTCCAAGGGCAGGGCTAGGGCTTGTCCTAGGTCTTACTTGGCCCGACCCTCATTCACGGGGGTGTGGCTCACCCTAAGGGCTTGGACTTGTTAGCTAATGTCCAATCCTCAAGGGCTAGGGTTGGGTTAAGCCGAAAGAACCAAAAATAAATTATATCTTATTTTATCCATACACATAGTAAGTCTTAACCTCTATTAGATTTTCTTTTAAAATGTTACAAGACAAAATATTAGAAAGATACCACACTAGAATATTAGTATGAGACTAGTACATAATAAGGCTTAGCCTCTTAAGTTATTATATATATTATATATGTAATATTCATATATAGTATAACATATAGAATGGAGAGCTTGGACTGTACTAAGCCTGTCCCTCAAATTAGAATCTTTTAAAATTTGGCCCTAGGGCCTTATTTTAAAAAATTCCTTATTAGGCGGGTTTTGAAAGGTTGACCCTCTCATCAAAGGGTCGGATTGATAGCCCGCGCCAAACAACAAGTGTACTAACTTTTCCCACTACCTTCCCCACGAGTTATAAGTAAGAAATGAAATAGTTTGAGAGTTGCTTATGTCTAAAAATCAATCTAACCTTGATTTAGAAAAGATATTAAAAAATTATTTAATTATGGTTAAGAATTTTTAATCCTTTAAGTTGACATTTTTTTAAAATATTTATTTAAAAAACTAAAATTATATTGTTGACCCTAAGCCTTAAGGGTTAATGAATCTTAACAACAATAAAAGTTAAGAGGGACACGTGTGTTGGATTTATTTTAAATTTGTGAATCAAAATTTAATGTCTTTTAAATCTTCAATTTTGTAACTGTTTTTTTTTTTAAATTTTAAACGACTTTTATTTTATGTAACTCATTTCATTAGTGGGCTGTTTCATGGGTTATTAATGTCCATTATCATCATGATAGAGAAATCTTTATTATAAAAGGGGTTTAATCTCTAAGGTTTCTTGTATAGAAGGTTTTTATCTCTAAGATTTTTGTAGAGAAAAGAGAGTCTTTTCATCTTTTATCTTTTATATTTTGAGTTGAGTTTTCTTGAGTTGAGTTTCATATCAGAAATTCATTAGTGAGTATAATGTATGAGTGCACGCTATTAGACCGCGACTGTTGAATCCTGGAAATCGGCCGCCATAACTTGTTTGTATCAAGGGAGATACTCTGCGCTTAAATCGATCTGGGGCGTGTTGGTTCTCAGTTTTGATGCAGCGATTAAATAAATTTTCATGCTCGGTTTGAGATAAAAGAAATTCAAATTTATTGCAATCGTGGTTGTGACAACATTCAAGGCTAGAAAAGAAAGTTGAAGATTCCTCATTAAATGCATAGTACTGAAAAGCAAAGAATGGTTAGGAGTGGTCTTTCTAATTTTTGAGAGCTTCAACTCATTTTGTCTTTTAACTCTCTATTCTTTGAAAGCTTAGTCTGAGTTGAGTCGTATACTATAAAGCCAAGCTAATTCACGGGCGTTGCGTATAAGTCTAGCTAGGCTGAGCTGAGCGGGACCATCATTTCAAGTCTACTCAACACAAAGGAGGGCCTTTGCTGTGTGAAACATACACACATTGTTAGTGTATTGACTTCGCATTTTCTGCAATATTGGATTTGTTATAAATCCGATTTCATATCTGTTTGAACCGGCATGCTCTTGAAAATAAGGGGAACAAAGTAATGATTGGCTTGTAGTTAAAAAATAAAAAATCTGAGTACGTACACATCCATTACGATAAAGTTACAAATAAATGGTCAGATTTTTCGAAGCCCACTCTTTATATTATCAATTGATTACTTGTGAAATTATATGCTATGCTTTCGGCCATATATGATTTCATGAGTTGCTAAATTGCAATAGCTATAAATGGTTGGACACAAGTAAGAGAATAAAACTAACTATATGAAATTTGGAGAGTCAGCCTTTAAATTATTTTAAGATATGTGATTGTTTAGCTATGATAAGACTAAATAATTCTTAAAATAATAAAATTAGGACATGGATTAAGGAGATGTGCCTTATTGCTTTATCAAAAACAATAAGATATATGAAAAAAAAATAGATCTTGATAATAATGTGATAATAGAATTGAGGAAAGCTGAAAATTCTTTTCCTTTTCAATTCTGATTATTGTGGGAGTTTTAAAAAAATAAAGATCTAAATGAAACTAGTATTTATAATCTCAGTGTACCATCTTCAAATGAAGGAGATAATGTAAGGTAGAATGAAATGCTAGTGTAATGGGTAATTTGCCTGAATGCTGCATATGCAATCGGAAAAATAAGTATATACTAAAGTAATCCCAGTAATGAGCATTGGAATGCAATTAGTAGAGTTCTTAAAAAATAAAAAAAAACTATTAAATATAAAGTTACTAATTGGCTTGAGGTGATGCACTGTAGGAGAATAACATTCTCTAAGTTCCATCCTATGATGTGGATAATGCATAGGATATGTGACGTTTAGAGATTGGGGATTTCCTCTTAATGAGATCTATAGCTCTTCTGAGTGGGATATATGGTCACATAAATATCCTTGATAGACTCACCTTTATAATTGTATGTTAAGGAGACATACAAGACATAGTGTATCTTAACTAGAGTTAGAGACTCTTAATATTATGGTCTAGACTTTGCCATTATATTATAAGGATGTAAAACAATGGTTAGACCTCATTTTTAGATGGGATGAGATTTGCAAATGAATTTTGTTTCACTAACAAGAGTGAATCAAACTCATGAAATTATGATTATGCATGATTTATCTTTTTGATGCATGTAAAAATCATAAGAAATATAGTTTCTAGTTCATTACTAGAAATAATAATATACATGATTTAAACACTAGAAAGTGTGAAGTACCATAAATTTTATGTGGGGGGAAGCTATCATTTCTACATGTTGTATGATTAAAATAGCTTAAGCAAGACTCCGTGTGAGGTATTGAAAAACAAAACAAACTTTGCATATCTGGAAGTGTGGGGGTGTCTTGCTAAGTGGTACAATTTGATTGCTTCTATTAGTCATGTTAAAACATATACCGTGACTCAAGAGAGGAAGATGAGAAATTATCCGACTTGGGTAAATAGCTAAAGGAGTGTAGCTATCTATTGTTGCCGGTTCCTTAACCGACAAATTTGATAAGTGTCTATATGTGTATATAATGGGTTTCCAAGCAGCCTACTAAAACATTTGCTTATATGTCAATGATATGTTATGAGAATAAACCTAGAGTTTACTTATAACTTAAAGTTATGAGAATTATATGTCAATGATTTAGTCATATAAATTTGACATGGTAGAAGCAAATGTAAATTTGGTTGTGATAACATGAATTTATATATTTGAGGATATATTACTATCTCTATGAGATCAAAATTTAAGGGGGATTAATTATTCAGCCTTGTTGGTGGTGATATCTCTTGAAAATCATCCAATCAGACAAATCTCATTCTACTATAAAGCTTGAATTTGCATGCTTGTAGAGTGGAGATGAAAAGAAGGTGAATGGTTTAGAATCTTATTTGTTGCAAAAATAAGAATTAGATCCACTTTGGAAAAGAATTATATCTATAATGAGAATTAATCTTGACATATACGTCAAATGAAGTATTATGCTAGTCATTTTACAAGTGATTATCATGTATATGGTTATACTACAGATGATTATCTTGCAGGTGATTATCCTGTAGATTTTTATCCTACAGGTGGTTAGTTAATTACTCTAAGAGAGTAATTTCAGTGCAGATCCGTTAATTTAGTGAACTAGTTGATAAATAAACATCGAGAGGGATGGGGCTTAAGCCTATTACATGAATGGAAGTGATGGCAACCCAACCTATGTAAATGGAGATCCCAGCAAGTAGGTTCAATGGGTAAAAACAAGTTACTGGACCATTCGATGAAAACACTATCATATTCAATAGTCCCTCCCTATGGTATAGATAGTGCTAACTGTAACAGTGTGAGGTTGAGCTAAATTCTTAATGTATTCATATCCTTTATAGGTGGTGTGTTTAGTTACAGTACACACTTGATAGATTCACCTATATGAGTATAGAACTGGGGCCGCTTCTTATGAGAATTCAGGCAAGTTCTCTAGAGCACTCATGAAAATCCAGGTAGGGTGTAACGCCGAGACATACCAAATCGTTAGAACTCATCTGATATTGAGAATATTGTGTGTGTGGCATGCGCAACCGATTTACAATAAAGGTGTTTGGTTCAAAGAATATTATTTCACCAAATTTCTGTAAATCCTGTCTTGCTTACACTAAGTATTGATTCAAAGTCCATAAGACATCATTACCAATGCACTTCATTTTCACGGCTACCTAACTCGTTTGTTTTTTAAAATTTGTATTATGTGGGGGATTGTTGGATTTATTTTATAATTGTGATTCAAATTTTAATGTCTTTTAAATCTTTAATTTTGTAATTGTTTTTTTTTATTATTTTAAATGACTTTTATTTTATGTAACTCATTTCATTAGTGGGCTATTTCATGGGTTATGAATGCTCATTATCATCATGGTAGAGAAATCTCTATTATAAAAGGGGTTTAATCTCTAAGGTTTCTTGTAGAGAAGGTTTTCATTTCTAAGATTTTTGTAGAGAAAAGAGTCTTTTCATCTTTTATATTTTGAGTTGAGTTTTCTTGAGTTGGGTGTCATATCAGAAGTTCATTAGTGAGTCTAATTTGCGAGTGCATGCTATTAGACTACGACTGTTGAATCCTAGAGATCGGCTGTCATAACCCGTTTGCATCAAGGGAGATACTCCAAGGGGGGGGGGGGGGGGGGGCGAAATCGGTCTTAAATACAACAATTTTAGTATCGTGCCTCAGTCAAAATTCTAATCAATAAGTTTCTTTACTTCTTATATTTGTCAAGATTTTGTTAAATTGATATTGACAAAATGCTTTTGTTTTATATGCAATCTTTAAATTTCATTTCCATATTTGTTAGCATGTTCAATAATTTCTAATTTTTACAACAACGTGTTCGCCTGTTGATGCTATTGAACTCTCAAGAGTTTAACCGCAATTGCTGTGATTTGATCTCCAATTAAATCTATGGAGTTGGGTTCTAGCGGAACCTAATAAATTTTTTTTTAAAAAAAAAATGCAAATCCAAGCCCCAACCTTGGACTCTTAGTTGACAGATTGGGTTAGATATTGTCGCCCCTACGGGGGTTCAAGTCATGTGGTTAGGCTGCAACCCTGGTTAGCCTGGCATTTGAAGCTTGGCTAAGAGGGTGGATATTACACCATCGTACCCCCTCAAGGTCGAGCCCGAAACCTCCTTTGGAGGAGATACGCTTACCACTAAGACAGGTCCAGTTTGTATTGTCGCTCCTACGGATTACCCTTTTGAAGAGTGGTTAAAGGTCCTCTTTGGAGGAAGGTCATGATTACCAATTTTTGTAAATGCATAGCAGTTAGGCCCTTTGGCCCTCCGATGAGGTTACCAGACCGTTGTCCACAAAATTGAGGGATTTTATCACCCCCTAAAGGCCAAGGGCACAGTTGTGCCCAAAATCCATAGGCCTGTGGACATCATTACGGCCAGAGCCAGACCAAGGTTATCAAGTTTGTTGTATGCTATAACGAACCGCGAATCAGATCGATTCGGTTCAAATTGGTTCATGAAATTGAGCAAACCACAAGGTAGTTTCAAAATGGTCTTGGTTTGTCAAATTTTTTATACAAAATTCATTGATATTTTTCTTTAGGTTAGACAAATTTATGCTTTTGAGTTCATGAACCGTTCATAAAAAATATATATATTTTTATGGGTTTCAATTAATTATTTTTAACATATTATTTATATGCTAATATATATATATATAATTAAATAGATATTATTTTATACGCTTAAGTAGCGAACCAAGCTAGCGAACCAAACTAGAGAACCGAAGCGAACTGAGAAATGAAGTCTCATCCTACCCCTAGTGAACCGGGTTCAGTCTAGAGTGGCGAATACCAAACCATGAATCCGATTTCGAACTGAGCAAACCGACAAACCAAGTAACATTGGGCCAAACATTGGCATCTCTAATATATTAATAGTTGGGGTATTGGTAGTAATTTTGCTACCATAACCCCTTAAAGATTAAGTAGATAGCGAAAACCACCTAAATGACCCAGGGTTTTTCCAAAGTACATATGTGACCCTTGACAATTCAACTTAACTTTTATGACTCTCTCATGTGAAAACAGCCACATGTGTAGGGATCCCATTTTTTTTGGACCCATATATCCCTAAGCATTAAGTATTTCATTTAAGACCAATATTGATTGAAATACCTTGTAGAGAAGACTGGGTTTAATGTATCCATGGTTTCCATTATGTAATGGAATGGCCGGTCCTCATTGTTCCATGCCCCATTTTTAATACCTCACCAACTATGGTTAAGATTCACTCACCCCTAGGATTAAGTAATTCAACATTGATATTTAGAAAATAAAAAAAATTAGAATCTTAAATTTAATTTAGTTAAGCTTAACCAGGGTTAAATGGGGGTTAAAAATGGACACAGGGTAAGATAAGTAGTGGACTCATGGGTCTGCTAATCACTGTTCTTTAGTTAGCGAGAGAAGGGATCAAACCGAATATGGCCAACCTAATGCATTTATTACCAAACATGCTTAGACTAGGATGGTGTGCATTGTGTCATTTGGATATTGGGGGATAGGGCCAATGGGGATGATGAATGTTAAGTTGAATTGTCCAAAAAAAACTACCTTCACTTTTAACTTAATGCTTAGGGGTATATAAGTCTAAAAATAATAGAATCCCCACACATGTGCCTGTTTTCACATGAAAGGGTCATAAAAGTTAAGTTGAATTGTAAAGGGCATAGTTCAAAAACCCGAAAACTCGATTCGACTCGAAAGTTAGCCGGGTTGATTAACTCGGATAAGTCGAAAAAAACTTGACTCGGTCCAACTCGGAATATATATGTAATAACTTGAAAAACTTGTGTTAAAAGAACTCAAAGTACGCTGGTTTTACCACCTCAAACCTATAAACTAGGTTTAACAGAACCCATAATAGGTTGTCTTTATAGATCCAATGTAATGACTCGCATTTAATTCATGGTCTTCATAAATTTTATGAGTTAAATTATTAATTAATTGTACTTAAAAGAATGTGTAAATCCTAGGAGAAACCAATGCATTAAAAATCTTGAATCTCAAAACCCATTTAATTCACTTGATTTAGTGAATTTATAGAGATAAATTGCACTAAATCAAAGAAGAACAAAAAGTAGCGAAATTGCTACCAACCGGCGGGCAATCGATCACCCAAAACACCGGTTGGGCGGTGATCTTGCTTGTTTTCGTAGTTTTTTTAGTCCTTAGGGCTCCCAATGTATAAATACCCTTTTATACTCGTGGGAAGGGTTTTCCAAGGCCTTCTAAAACCTAAAAGAGAGAAAGGGAGAAGTTTTTGAGAGATCAAAGAGAGAGGGATTAAAGGAGTTCAAAGATTCGGTCAGAAAAAGGGAAAATGAGGCGTGGAGATTAAGGAGAACCCTATTTGTAAGCGATAGATCGTAGGGATATGATCAAGTGAGGTAAATAACAGATCTAGTATTCAATATTTTGAATAGTTTAACCTGAATAATGAATAAAAAAGGATGAATCTAGGTAAAGATGTAAGAATATGTAGGATGTGAAGAACCCTAGTCTACCCTTTTATTATTGATGATGGATTTGTTAAATGGAATGTAAAGAACCATGATTATGATCTCTATTATTGAATGATTAACATAGGATGTAAAGAACTATATCTGATTCTCATTTATTATTTATGAATGCTAACATAGAATGTGAAGAACCTATCTATGATGTCGTTTATAATTATCCTGGATGGTTAAAATAGGATGTGAAGAACCTATTGATAACTCCGTTTTATTATTCATTGATTGTTAAAGTAGAATATGAAGAACCATTGACGATATTGTTTTATTATTATTGAGATGTTAAAGTAGGATGTAAAGAACCATTGATGATATTATTTTATTAGTATTGAAATGTTAAAATAGGATGTGAAGAACTATTGCTGATATTATTTTATTATCATGGAATTATTATGGTAAGAGGTGAAGAACTATGTAAAATTTATTATGATTCAATAAGGGGATTGGGAAAGTGATGTGAAGTGTGTAGATTTACGAGGAAGATGGGATGATGGATGAAATTGAATGGATGACTTTATTATGATATTTAATGATGTTTGAGTTAGATTTTATGTTTAAAAATTTAAGAGAATGATTATCAATTAAAAAGGATTACGATCAGGATATCGATCTCGATTAAACAAAAAGGAGGAATTGACATTTAAATTAGATTATGATTTAAGAACACTTTTAATATCAACTGGGAATTTTATATTGTTGAATCATTAAGAGTATGATAGTTGGTGTGTTTCTTTTATGTTTCTAATACGTGATATACCATTGGGTAAATGAACCTCTGATGAAAGTCAAACTTGCCTAGGCCTAGTTAACATAGTGGTATGGGACGCTATGGTGAGATGTCCTATGGCCCTTGATGGTTAGTCTTAGGTGAAATTTAAACAAGAGGTGTATCACTGTGCACTTACGAATGAAAAAGATGCAAATGTATGAATAAAGAATTAAAGATATTAATGAAATGTAAGTAAGACCAAAAGCAAAGTAAGAAAAGTATGTAAGTAAAAAAGAAAGACACACAAAAGCGATAATGTATGTTGTGTTGTGCACCACCGGATACTGTCAGAAAGGGCGAGATATATGCCAAAGTAAGTAAGCCGTCGTACTGGAAAATGTACTAAGCCATCCGTACCGGATAATGTACGAAGGGTGGTATCTCGGTAAGGTAAAGTAAAGTATAGTAACCCCTTTCCTTATACGATAAAACGGCATTTTAAGTTATTACAAATGCATGTGAATGAGTATTGGTGTGATGATAATATATGAAACACGAAAAGAAAGAAAAGTAAGAAAGAAAGAATAGAAAGAAGAAAAAAAAAGAAGGAAAGAAAGAAATTGACATAATGTAAATGTTTAACTTCCGCACTCTGATTTTATATGTAAGTTAATGTGTGAAGTGATGAAATGCATATAAATGTTATTCTTTATATTGTTTAATATGTTCAGTTATATACGCAGAGTAACTCGTTACTCAGCTAATGACTTCTGTTATCGGTAGGTTCAGGTTCAGGCTTCGACATTTGTGCTTCCGGACCGTGAGAAGAAGAGGAGTATATTGAGGAACCCGAAGGTGACTATCCCGAGAAAGAAAGGGACCTTGATCGATGACCCTATTATTGAAATGGTCTTATGGTTAATTAGATTCTGGAAGACTTTAATTTAATTGATAGAAACACATGTTAGTTAGTCTTTTATGTTTATGGTCCGGATGGGTGACCAAGATTTATTGCTTTTCAGTTATTATGGGATTGGAGTTTTAGTTGATGGTTTATTTGAAAAAAAATTTTAGGTCCATATTTTTGTGTCTTAATTGCTTCTAACAGGATGACTATTAAGTGAGTCACGTGCCAAGATCTCACATCCTCCTAGCTGGGTTTTGGGGCGTGACACCCAAAGAAACATGAAGCAAAAATAGTGTGACGTTCGAGTTTAGGTTTTAAAAAAATATGATAAAAATACCCTTCTGTGACTCGACCTAGTCCGGTAAGTCGATAAACTCGGGTCGACTCGACCGAGTCACCTGAGAAACTCGACAAATAGTGCCTCCTTTGAGTTTTGAGGCAACTTGACTCGAAATTCAGACGAGTCGAGTAACTTGACCGGGTTACTCGGGTGACTCGCCGAGTTTTCGAATTATGATAAAGGGTCTCATATGTGCTCTAAAAGACTGTGGGGTCATTTAGGTAGTTTTCCCAAGTAGATAATGACCATGGTTTACCTTCAGCATATGGGGCATATGTGTGCATAATTACTTACTATGAAACCCAAGCAGTTGGGTGGACATATGAGGTCCAGCCTTAGGTTTGTAAGTAGATATCCAAGGTATACCTATCACTGCTCCTTTTCTTTAATGGACTTGTCTCGATTAAGTAAGTAATAAGTAAAGATCATTCTTAATCCAGAATCTTTCCTTTTCGTATAAGATAATTGATTTCCCAAAAATCTAATTTAACATTTCAAAATAAATGAGTTTTTAAACATTTTCAAAGCTTGATTATGCACATCAAGGTTCTTTATGACTCCCCCTTTATTACCTTCTTCATCTCATTTTATACCTTCCATCTTTACTTTTCTTTCTCTATATCTTTTTTCCTTGGAAGAAAATCGAGGTTCTCTATTTCACAAATTTAATACCAACTTTGAATCCTACAACAGCTGTGGATTCAAACGAGAATTTGGTGTATTATAAGGTTTGCATTCTCTCTTCTTTCCCCATTTATATGCTATCATACTTTTTTAAAATATATTAATTTTTCTTCTAAAATTATATGCAACTGTGATGCCATCTTCACGTGAACAATTCATCTTTTTACTGTCACTTTTGTTATTCTATCAAGTAAGTTATATATTTACCAACAGGGGTTGGGCTGTTGGTCAGGACCATGCCTCAGGAAGCGGAGGTCCTGAGTTCGAATCCCCTCCCTCTATTGGCCACCCTCAGGGAGTAATCTTGTCTTACTTGGTTGGTGTGGCTTGGTCAGGTGCTCAAAGAGGCCTGGATACCCTCGTTTCCAAACAAAAATAAAGTTTTATATTTACCTTAAAAGCGGTAAAGTTCTTCCCAATTATTGTTTCTATGTGGTTTGTTATGTGAAGTTCACCTCATTAAGCACCCCCTTACAATATAATGGTAATAGCTTTTGATATAATATTATAAATGCACGGATTTAGATTCAAAAAAATGGGATCACTCCTCTATGTACTGTGAGTTTGCTTGCTTGCTGGGTGAGGGTGTGTGGGAAAGAGGAAGCCATTGGTGGTGCCATGTGGCATATGGAGAATGAACGATAGAGAGTAGAGAGTTTGCATGGAGGTTGGACATCAAGGCTGTGCTCAGCTTGGGTCGGTGAAATCATTAACACCCCGTTGAAATGATTAAACCTTCATATAAAAAAGAATTTATAAATATTTTGACTTTATATCTTTTTATATATTGTAATTTCATAGGGTTCTTATCTCTCTTACTTTCAGTTTTGATTTCTCAAGCGAGATTTGCAAGTAAATGCTAATGTATTTCTCTCACTTCTCACGTGATATGGAGTCTCTTTAATATTTAAGGTTTTTTTTTTGTATTTGTACTGGTAGCGTGTTTGTGTGTGAGAGAGAGATGAGATGAGATGAATTTTGGATGGAACTAAAGGATTGGAGTCAATATATGCATAGAGAGAGGGAGGAGAGGGAGGGTTTGGGTGGAAGTAAGTTTAGAGTGGATAGAAGATAGAGTTTGGGTGTATATGTAAAGGAGAGAAAAGAGGGTTGACACACCAAAACCAGTACATGTTACGCCCCAAAACCCCACCTAGGAGGATGTGAGATCTTGGCACGTGACTTACTTAATGATCATCCTGTTAAAAACAATTAAGGCACAAAATTATGGACCTAAAATTTTTTCTTAAAATAAAACATCAACTAAAACTCTAATCCCATAATCTAACTGAAAAGTAATAAACCCTGGTCACCCATCTGGACCATAACCATAACAGACTACTAACATGTGTCTCTATCCATAATTGAAATCATCCGGAATTTAAATAACCATAAAACAACTTCAATTATAGGGTCATCGATCAAGGTCCCCTTCTTCCTCGGGATAGTCACATTCAGGTTCCTCGAAATACTCCTCTTCTTCCCAAGGTCCGGGAGCACAAATGTCGAAGCCTAAACCTGAACCTGGACTTGCCGACAACAAAAGTCATCGGCTGAGTAACGAGTTACTCTGCGAATATAACAGAACATAATAAACAATATAAATAATAACATTTACATGCATGTCATCACTTCACACATTAATTTACATATAAAAATCAGAGTGCAGAAGTTAAAAGTTTGCATTATGCCAATTTCTTTCTTTTTTTCTTTCCTTTCTTTCTTTCTGTTCTTTCTTACTTACTTTTTTTTTTCTTATTTTTCGTATTTCATGTATTATCATCACACCAATACTCATTCACATGCATTTGTAATAACTTAAAATACCGCTTTATCGTATAAGGAAATAGGTTACTATACTTTACTTTACCGAGATACCACCCTTCGTACATTATCCGGCACGGACGGCTTAATACATTTTCCGGTACGACGACTTATTTAATTTGGCATATATCTCGCCCTTTCTAATGGTATCCGATGGTGCACAACACAACATCCATTATCGTTTTCGTGTCTTTTTCTTTTCTTATTTTCATACTTTTCATACTTTACTTTTGGTCTTACTTAACACCTCATTAATGTCTTTAATTCTTTTTCTTACTTTTACAAATTTTTCATTCGTGAGTGCACAATGATATACCTCTTGTTTAAATTACACCTAAAACTAACCGTCGAGGGCCATAGGACATCTCACTATAGCGTCTCATACCACTATGTTAACCAGGCCTAGGCAAGCTCGACTTTTATTAAAGGTTCGTTTACCCAATAGTATATCATGTATTAAAGATGTAACAGAAACACACAATTTATCGTATTTCTTATAATACAACAATCAAACATCACCGATGTCATTAAAATATTCATAATTTACGAGCTAACTTATATATTGAAATCTCCTCTTCATTTTAATTAAGTTTAACGTCTTAATTATAATGTCTTTAATTAATAATAATTCTCTTGGTTTTAAACATAAAATCAAGCTCACATATTGTTAAAATATCACAAATTAAATCATCCATTCCATCTCATCCATCATCTCATTCTCCTCATAACTCCACGTACTTCAAATAATTTTCTCAATCCCCTTGTTGAATAATAATTAATTCAAACATGATCATTCGCATTTAATGATTTGAGAATAAATAAAATGTATCATAATTAGATATTTCACATCCTATTTTTAACTATCAAAATAATGAAACCAAAATCATAAATCGGTTCTCCACATCCTATTTTTTTAATCATCAAAATAATGATACAATATTATACATGAGTTCTTCACATCTTATTTTAACCATCAAGAAAACAATACATTGTAGATAGGTTCTTCACATCCTATTTTTTTACCATCAATAATAATACATAAAAATTAGGTTCTTCACATCTTATTTTATTCACAAAAATAATAACTGAGATCATAAATATGTTCTTCACATCCTATTTTAATCGCAAAAATAATAACGGAGATCATAAACATGTTCTTCACATCCTATTTTAATCATAAAAATAATAACTGAAATCATAAACATGTTCTTCACATCCTATTTTAATAGATCCATCAACATTAATATAGAAGCAACTATAGTTCTTCACATCCCACATATTGTTACATCCTTGCCTAGATTCATCTCTTTTTATTCATTATTTAACTTAAATACTCAAAATATTGAATATTAGATCCATTATTTACCTCACTTGATCGTCTCCCTACGATCTATCGCTTGCGAAACAGGATTCTACCTTGATCTCCATACCTCTTTTCCCCTTCTCTGACCAAATCGTTGAACTCTTACAATTTCTATCTTTTTCATCTCTCAAAAACTCTCACTTTTTGATTTAAAAGGCTTAAGAAAACCCTCCCCATGAGTATAAAGGGGTATTTATACATTGGGAACCCTAGGGACTCAAAAACCACAAAAACTCGCAAATCCTCAGCCAAACGGCGTTTTGGGCAATCGATCGCAGGCGCTGGAAATTATTATTTTTTAAAAAAAATTTTGGTACTTTTTGTTCTTCTTTTATTTAGTGCAATTTATCTCCATAAATTCACTAAATCAAGTGAATTAAATGAGTTTTGTGATTCGACATTTTAATGCATTAATTTCTCCTAGGATTTACACATTATTTTAGGTACATTTATTTAATAATTTAACTTATAAAATTATGAATGCCGTGAATTAAATGCGGGTCATTAGAGTATATCTCACTCAATCCCAAACTATAACAACCTTCATATATCATGTTCCATTGTTACAACTAAGATTTAGCTAGAATTTTATTCTCTATTTAAATGAAATGAAGCGCACAGTCCACCATAGTCTATGTATTCTACGTACCAACTGCTGGACCGTAATATGTGTTCTCGCCCCAGCTTTCGTTTTCCAACCGCATGACATGGATGGTGTCGGCTATGATAGACCATGCAGGGCAAGATCCCATCTACGTAGGGGGGCAACAAGATGGAAAACTACTACGAGAGAAAATTGCCTACAAAGATTACGCCTGTGTAGCATAGCCAGCATCGGCCATGATAGACCACACGACGAAAGATCCCGCGGAAGGAAAAATTCCTGGCTCTGCCCCTACTAGCTCATGATATAGCTAGTTATCAAGTTTTTTTTAGGCAACTCAGATTATCTTACATCCCTCAAGAGCATAATTCTTCTGCTCACTTTAAAGCAATCTCCTCATACGATTTTAAGGGGTAGTATTATCCACGAAAATGATATTGAAAGTACATGTAATTTATTTATTTTTTTACGTTAATGCAAATTTCGTCTCTTTATTAAAAAAAACTCAAAAACAAGAAATGTCATACCGTTAAACTCTTAGTGCATACAAATCCATGTCTACACCCCCAAAATGCATTGGGAAAAATCATATTCATCTAAGAAAATAAATGATAAAGAATTCTTAATCAACATCGATCAAACAATGATCATCACGATTGCAATCAAAGCCGCTATTAGTAAACCATATCCAGATACAAAGATCCCATTAGCGGCATTGGTAGATGGAGAGGAGGGGGCAGGCGCCGGAGCAGACCATTCTGATAACACAGTGATGGAGAGCTTCTGGCCTCCGTCGGCACAGTGCTTCGCGACACCACAGATGTACCATTTATTGCCAGGGGTAGCAAGTGTAATCTCATCATTTCCTGTGCTTAGAGCCAGGTTTGCAGGAGGCACAATGCATTCCTTAAAGCCAGTACCATTCACTTTGAAGACGTTGTGAACGCCCACCGGGTACTTGAATACTGCATTCTCAACATAAAACTTTCATATTAGTATGTTATTTTTCTAACATGAATTTCAATACCAATTGGGGTGGTCTGGGTTTTGGGTCGGGTCTCTTCTTAACCCAATCAGACCAACTTCAGAACACACACACACATGTATATTGTTATTGAAACGAAAGTAGCAGCGGGTTGGTTGACTTGCTGGGTCACAAATTACCTCAACCCGTTGGTGCCACAAATTAATTAAGATTTAGGAAAAATAAAATCAAAAGCTTAACAAAAATCAAATGGAAAAATTCGCAGAAAAGTATGAAATAATTTACCAAGTTTATCTCCGACGAAGAATTGTTTGTCCTTAGCCCAAGCTTCATAATCGAATTTAATGGTCCAACCACTCTCATCTCCAACCACATACTCGGTTGCAATGGTAACTGCAGGAAAGATGAGCATAACAGTGGCAAGGATGACTAACAATTGCTTAGAAGCCATGTTCTTAAAGCTCTAAGGTGTCTTGGATGGCTGAATCAGGATGGGTTTGGGAAGAGGCCTAGGGAGTCTATTTATATATATGGCTTTCTCCTTCTCGGGCTAAGTTCAACACCAAGAACCGGCTTCGGTCGGCACACTCAAAAAGCGTCACGTGGATAACCTTGGCCCTTGGGTAGTCCGTGCCATATATAAGATTTAAAAATACTGTGAAAAAACAAATGGGGTGGAGATAGCTAGGAAGCTTTTCCAGCGCCTTTGTCAACTCAGTCAAGAACACAATAAATTGCGCGCTCAAAATTCTGAATACGCGTCTTTTACAATTTTTTAATACAATTGACAAGTGTTTTTTACCTATTTTGCTTCGATCAAAGAGACAAGTGAGAAATAACACTTGTACGTAGGGTTGTCAAAACAGCTTAGCCTTTGTCAAAGGGTATCCGGCCCGCCCAAGCCAGCCAAAACCCTGTCCTTCCCCTGCCCTTGGACCGGGGCAGGGCCCAAAATCTCCAAACCCTTCCTTTGTTAGGCCAGGTTAGGACACCCCCCTCTCCGGCCCTTGTTAGCCCAACCTTACTCTCATTACACTACAATGAAACTATAGTTTATAGTTTAAGATAACTGTTATATATTGTATATAAGATACTATTGAAATTACTAATATAATCCCAAACTTTTTAAAATTCTCTTCTATTATGTTTTGAGTTTGCTTAGGATTTCTTTCAATCTATTCCATGCGTAGGAAAAATTTGGGTTATTTGATATGGACCATGATTGTTCATAGTAATTTCAAGGGTTTTGATTCTAATAACTTACTTACATTTTGTCTGAAAATTTGATTTGATATATTTAGGTTATACAACCAAATCAGATAGGAAATCAGAGTTTCAGTTAGAAAGAAAGTTATTTATTTCCTTTTATCCTTCTTGTATTGATTAATTTAGTACTTCCAGATCTTTTTTAATTTTTTTATTAGATATCTTAATTTGTATAGTTCTCTATCTCTTGACTAGACTTTATTTGCAACTTCCGGAATGTGAATATGTTTTATATGTCAGTAGTAATAACTGTAGTTTAACAGTTTTGGGATAACATGCCTAATCTATCAAATTCAAGACTGAAGCTAATTTCATTTAACAATCAGTCAAGCTTCCACGACGACAAAAAAATTCTCAATCTAGCCCTTTGGCGCAACCCGGACGGCCCCGGCCCTTGAGGGCGGGGCTAGGGCCCAATCAACCCTGGCCCTTGAAGGGCTAGGGCCCTACTCTAATAGGGAAGGATAGGGCTAGGGCTGACCCTGACCCGACTCTTTGATAGCTCTACTTCTATGTTATAGCTTTACAAGAAAAATAATTATAGTGGTTAACTTAAGTTGAGATTAGAGTAAGTTAATCAAGAATATTTCAAAATTGGTTTTAATTAGAACTTAAGACCAAACACCCTTCAATAAAGGCATGCAGTCTTGTAAATACCCCAACTTAAGGTTAGTATAAAAATAAAAAGAAGACCTAGCTAATAAGGTTAAAAAAAAACCTAAAAGGTAAATCGAAATAAAGAACGTAGAAGGAGAGGGAGTAGAGAGTGGTTGGTTGTTGTGTTCTGGGGAGACAATTTCATGGCCGGGGGTTCGAGATTTGCGTGGTGTAAGGTTTGATCCATTTGAGTCGATCGATTCCGTTGAATTCGTTCCAAACCATTCAAAAACTAGAAAAAGAGGCAAGCGAACACTTCATTAGTTTTGTTTTGATTTGTTCATTATGTTTATTTGTGTTATTAAAATTTAAGTACATTATTTTGCATGAATCTATGTTGAAATATGTGAGTATGGGGTGGTTAATGAGAATAAATTGAATTTTCCCTCAGGTTCTGTCGTATCTAGCTCGAGCAAGAATCATATGGCTCAAGTGAGGTCTATGCAAGAAATTGAATTGCTCTCGAGTTTTGGCAGCTCGAGCGAGGATGTTAGCACGAGCGAGAATCCTCCGGCTCGAGCGAACATCACATATATTCAGCATATGTTATGTCATGTTTTCAATTACAATATGAACATCACCTATATTATGTCATAACTTTAAATGTATGCCACATTGTTTATTGAATTCTTCAATATAATATATAACTGAATTATGCATATGATGAATACAATTGTGTTATAACTTGGAATTGTATGGCTTAGTCTCTTTTACTATGGTGGTATGAGACACTATAGTAAAGATAATTATGAAGTTATAATGACCATTAAACTTAAACATGTTAGGGGTCCGTTAATGGGGTGAGATGTATTCGTCCTGAGGAATGGGTCATTGGGTGTGTTGTGTATGATCCCTAAAGAACAACTTCGTAAAGTTGGGTACAACCCAGAATTTATGAATTGGGTGAAGTTTTGTATAAACCCAATTCCCAATTGGGTGACTGTGTGTGACTCAAGGCATGATTAACCGGGCAAAGTTGTGTACAAACCCAAGTTTCCAATTTGGGTGAATTGTGTAATCCTAAGGGATGGTTAAGTGGGGTAAGGTTGTGTACGAAATCAAGTTTTCTCATTTTCCCATTTTGGTGTGCTGTATGTTGCCCCGAATGATTGTAAAGTGAATTGTGTGCGACCCCTAACGGCAAGTTAACTGAGTAAATAACATAATAGACAATATACTAGTGAAGTATGATACTCTTAAATGTATGCTTATGTGCACTTGGTGGATGTGTTCTCTTGTAGGGATTTGTGCACTCTTATTGATTTGACATTTTCCAGGAGGTAACTGTGGAGAATAAGGATCCTTCACGTTTAGCATAACTAGTGGAGCATTCTAATGGATTTAGTTATTGTTTTTTCCTTTTTATTTGAGAGAAAGTATTGCGGTGAGATATTTTAAGAGTAGACTTTGAGTTATTTAAATTGAATTGCATAACTTGATTAAGAAATTTAGTTAATGCTTGATATTGTAATATGATTAAGGACCATGTGATCATGATTCCCTGAACGGTTTGGGAAGTGCTCACAGTTCACGCATCGGGATCTGCATATGAGATTAGATATTTTGTTACCTGATTTCTAGGCATGACACCTACTATAACCTAGATAAATGATGCCTATACAAAAACGAAACAAAAGACAATTAACAAATGGAAAATAGTTAACGTATCCATGAAATTCATTTCCAACCATTAGGCACCACCTCATTGGTGGATGCCCCCTCTTAAATACTCAACACAATTGGTGAGTATTAAGAAGGGGGGCATCCACTAATGAGGTGGTGCCTTAACTATTAAGGGTGGACCTCCACTATTAGGATGAAGGAGTATATTTGATGCGACCTAAAATTCTCGAACAAGGTCTTTAGTGGTAAATTGGCTTGGTCAAGACTATAAGGATGTCGAGGGATTCGGGGATACCAAACCAACCAACTTTCAAACCAGGTCCTTTTTATGCGGCTCAAATGGAAGACAAGAAATTTCTTATCTAATAAAAAAAAGCTGGCTATTGGGATATGAACATGCTCAATGTGTGCTTTCCTATACAAGTAGTTGAGGAAATCCAGAAATTGCAATCAGTTCTTGCAATGGAGCAGATAAGAAGACATGGCATTTTTCCAAGTTTCGGTAGTTCATGGTGAATTTAGCTTCACATCTAAATAAGAATTTGACTGATGGTACATAAAAGACCCATCTTACAGCAAAATCCCCAACAACTTTAGAAGATGCAACATGGAAAAAGAATTAGAAATTTTCAATTCCTCCAAGAATCCAAATCTTTATCTAGAGAGGTTGCAATGACTCCATAACTTTTGTTTCCAATCTTCCAAAAAAAAAAGTGCAAGTGGATGAAATATGTCCATTTGCCCATTCTAGACTTTGATTTGTTATTACTCTCTTTGATAATTGCCCGCTATTTTCAACATTTAGGGCATTCTCTATTTTTTCATTCGAGGATTTTTTGCAAACTTTCTCGCTCAGAACAACCCACATAATGTTATCATACTTCTGTGTATTTGTCCTGGCAGAATTACTAACATACATAGCCAAAACATTCCAACTTTCTGGTAATGAAGATAAAATAACTAAAGCCCGAACTTCATGATTGAAATTGATGCCTACCGAACTAAACTGGCTAGTGATTGTATTGAAATTGTTTAGATGTCCAACCACAGACCTACCTTTAATCATCTTCATATTAAATAATCTTCTAATTAAAAATACTTTATTTGAAGCAGAAGATTTTTCATACATACTTGCTAAGACTTTCCTTAATTACCCCTAACATTGTCTTCTCTTTCCAGATGTTGAAAGCAATAAATGCAACAAGTGAAAGTTGTATCGTGCCTAGGGCTTTCCTGTCTAATATATCCCATTCGTCGTCTATCATCTTTTCCGGTTTCTTTGTTTTTTCATTTTAAAAAAATATATTGATCATTCTAATAAAGGTAATATTCTATCTGCATCTTTCAAGATCCAAAGATCGAACCATTGAACTTGTCAATTCTCACTTTTCCTTCTTCTGTCATTGCTCTCACTCGAACCTAGAAGCTTTGATACCAGTTGTTGGGAATTGCGCAACAACGCACAATATGATAACCGAAAGAATAAGAACAAAGAAAAATACAAGAATCAAGATACAAAACAAGAACACAACACAAGAATTTACGTGATTTGACTAATGATACCTACGTCTATGGATCCACACTTTACTATGGTCAAAGTTAAAATCAAATCAAGCAATATGTTCACTCTCTTTCATAAAAAAATTGTCTTGATGCCTACAATGAATAATGAAACCCTAGCCCATTAGTTGCTTCTACACTAAACCAAATATATGCCAAAATACGGACCTAAAATAGCAGATCCACGATTTTCGGTCAATCGAAATTCACCACCGTTTGATCAGTATCAACCAAGGGGCTACTAGATTTCGAAGTTGTGGCAAAAAGCCTGAGATCAGTCGACCGGTTTCCCCATTTCAGTCTCCATACTAATTAGGTTGACCCAAACGACGGATTTTGATTATTTCATAACATCATGCCTAATGTCTTTTCATCTTGAAACCATACTTTTTGCCCACTATCTTGATCGATCATAGCCAATCGTGATTGAAGCCCACAGGTTAACACGTGTCCGTGTCAACCGTTAATAACATTCACCAACGGCAAAAGGTTTACTTTGTTGCTCACCCGAGTATCCTTCTAGTGAGCAACGGAATCAGTGGACAAAAAATGGCCACCTCACCATAAGTCTTTTTTTTTCCCACCAATTTTTTGATTTCTTCCCATTTAAATTTTTTTTCCTTCTTATTTTTATCCCTCTAGTGAGCAACAGAGTAAACCATTTGCCTTCACCAACCCTTAGTTCGGATATTATAGGAAAAAGTAAAAGTTTTAGTCGATAGGAATATCCTTCTTCCTCTATATTGCATGTAATTTCCGAACTACGTATCCATCCATTAAGGCAAATTTTAAGTTGCTCCTATTCATAGTTATTATTGTTGGTTAATGTAAATTTCGTCTCTTTTATACCAAAAAGATTAAAAACAAAAAATACCTTATCATTAAACTTCTAGTCTCCATAAAAATCCATGCCAACAACCCCAAAAAATGCAGGGCGAAAGTTAGATTTTATTCATCATCTAGGAAAAGAATGGATAACGAATTCTTCTTAGTCAACATGGATCAAATCATGATCATCACGATCGCAATCAAAGCCGCTATTAGTAAACGATATCCGGATACAAAGATCCCATTAGCCGCATTGGTAGATGGAGAGGAGGGTGCAGGTGCCGGAGCAGACCATCCCGATAACACGGTGATGGAGAGCTTCTGACCTCCATCGACACAGTGCTTCGCGACACCGCAGATGTACCATTTATTGCCGGGGGTAGCAAGTGTTATCACATCATTTCCTGTAGTTAGAGCCTCGGTTGTTGGTGGCACAATGCATTCCTTGAAGCCCGTCCCATTCACTTTGAACACGTTGTGAACCCCCACCGGGTACTTGAATACTGCATTGTTAAAATAAAACTTCAATATCGGGTGGCAATGGGTTTGGATCGCCCAGTTGGGTCTCTCCTAGACCCGGATCAGACCAACTTAGTTACACATATATAATGTAATTTAAATTGATATATTTTATAACTCAAATCATAAATTACCCCCACTGATTAGTGCCACAAATTTATTCAAAATTAGATTAAAAAAAATCAAATGGAAAAATTCGTGGAAAAGTTTAAACTAATTTACCAAGTTTATCTCCGACGAAGGAATTGTTTGTCTTTAGCCCAAGCTTGATAATCGAATTTAATGGTCCAACCACTCTCATCTCCAACAACATGCTCAGTCGCAATCGCCACTGCAGGAAAGATGACCATAACACTGGCAAGAATGACAAACAAGTGCTTAGAAGCCATGTTCAGAGCCTAACTCGGTTTTCTTAACTCCAATTGTCTTGGATGTATGGATGGATCCGGATGGGTTTGGGAAGAAGCCTAAGAAGTCTATTTATAAGGGTTTCTATTTCTCAGGCTAAGTTCAACACCAATGAACCGGCTTTGGTCAGCCCACGCGGATTGCTTTGGGTAGTCCGTTCGACAAATAAGAACAAAATAAAATTCGGTATTAATTTTTTTGGTTAACACAATAAACACACATTATACTTCGGTATTAATTAAAAAAATAAAAGTGGGGTGGAGATAGCTAGGAAAGCTTTTCTAGCGGCTGAGTCTAAGGCATATAGAATTTAATCCAAGAACCGGAAAAAAAAAAAAGATTTAATAAATGTGTTTGAATTTATGCCGATATTTTCGTATGATGTGATGAGAATTGTGGGGTTAGTTTAGTGATGAACTGGTTATGTGAGATTAAAATAACATATTGCTTGAAGGCAACATGAGGGAAGGAGTGTTTGTCTTCACCCTTCTTTGCCCTTTGTTCTATGTGATTCAGAGAAAGCCACTCGTGGCACTCTAGTTTGTTAAATGAGTCTTGTTAATGACCGGTCAAGTTAGAATTATTATTATTACTAGAAAAAACACCCCGTGCAATGCACGGGTAGGTGTGAAGAAAAAAAATTAAAAAGTGAAAAGACAATGTCTTTTTGTCACATTTAAATGAAATCATAGAACATAATAAACCAAAATAACACTAATGAAGAAAATATTTTTTAATCTATGTTTTAAATTGAGTGTTGGACTCTTGGTATTCTTAGTTAAAGTTCGGATAATATATAGTGAGGAAACATGGAACCAACCGCATATAGTATTTGTTAATGCTAAGATACACATTTATCGTTCTCCATTTAATTTATTTTTCTCAAATTTACGCCAAAAAAAAAATTGCCTAAGGAGTTTTTTTTGGTTTTTCGTTGAATTGCCTTAGGAGTTGGACTCTTGATATTCTTAGTTAATGTTCAGATAATATATAGTAAGGAACCCAAATTTATTTTTAGCAATGTTATTTATTATTAATTAGGTGGGGTTCATAACCCCTTTCAACATAAAGCATGAATGGAGGATTTGCACAACTTATATAACAATGGCATACAAAAGATAGAGGAAGCTAAGCTTGCGCCATTGGTAGTGGTGCTAGTCACCACTCACTTGGTCCGGGATCCATTCCAGAGAGGGTGAGAGTGTTGTAATCTCCACCCACCCGCCCACTAACTCAGAACAGGGTTGCAGCCTAACCGTGTATCAATAAATAAAAAAGAGAGAGAGAGAGAGTATTTTGAACTCATGCCTATAAATGAAATGAGTTTATATTGAAATATTAATTAATGACAATTAATTTCTTGAAAAAAAAAAATTCAAATCAAAGTGTTGAGAAGGTGACAATGACACAGTAGGGACAAAAAGTTGGATCTCTCTTTGAGATGCAAATTCATGTGATGCTATGAAGAGGTGTCCCTCATGCTGCCTCTGCCATAGATGTGCTAAAAGTGATGGACTTCTTCTAGAGATCTGATAGACTGTATTGGAGATTTGAGAATCCAAAGAAAATAAAATAAAAAAATACAGAGAGATCGCCTAAAAGATTTATGTACAATATGCCAGAGATATCTTCTTTGTAAGGATGGATCACCTCGATATGTGCTCAATATGTGCAATGCATGGCAGAGGCAGGGAGGCCATAGTTTCACCTCTTACAGATGTTGATGGTATTAGACCGCCGTGAAAATGCACCAAACCGCAATATTGGAGAAGATAAACAATGAACAATTGTATTTTTGAACAGAGAATATTAAATAACTAAATCACCCATAAGGATGTGAATGATCTACATGAGTACAAACTAAAACACATAAGAAAATGGAAAAGAAAAATATTAAAATACAATTACAACCCCCCAGCACTCCAAACCACTTTCCTATCTAAAAGCTTCTTCACCTGATGCTATGATAGATTTTGCTTCAACACACCACTATTATTATCATGCTTTGCTTCAACACGGGGATTTTGGGAGGATATATGCTCTGTCTGTTTCGCACACTTTTTTCTGGATCTCAAATTAAGAGAAAAATGATTTGTGGGAAAGATATATCAAGAGGAGATTGGGAGTGAAGACGAGATTCATTGGGGGCGAGAATGCAAGGAGACATGGGTTTCATTGGGGGCAAGCAGGGAATAAATGGGAAGGGAGTGGGGATACGTGGAAGAGGGGAGAGATTTAATGTTTTTCAAGAAAAAGTGAAATGGCTAATTAAATATGAGATTTAATGTTGATAACCACCCATCTTCAAAGAAATATATGGATGAGAGGATTTTGTAACGTGTGTGTGAGGGGGAGTTAATGAAAGAGAGACCGTGCGAGGTGATAAATGAGAGTATTGAAATGTGAAACAAATCGTGGGTCCCATTTGTAAAGGAGATCTGTTGACGTGGCTTCACAATAGAAAAGGGGTCCTATGTGGCGTCAAAACAGATACATATATGTCATTCAAAGGGAGACTTTAACTGTGTTTTATAGTAGTAGTATAGATTATTAGGAGAATGCTAGCCTTAGTTCCTCTGCTTCGGATTCTCTTTGGCAGGTGCCTTAAAAGTGCTCTCGGGCTACCACAAATGAAGCGACACTTGGCTGGAGAAGTCATTTCATGTTCCCATGATTTTGACTTCTCAAGCCATTATGCAACATGTGGCGAGAAACTGGTGAGAAAAGGGGGGAGAGATATCAAGTGGGGAGAAGTCAAAATCATGGGGAGAAAATGACATGACTTCTCCCCATTCTCATGCCAAGTGTCGCCTCATTTGTAGTAGCCCGAGAGCACTATTCTGGCACCTGCCAGAGAGAATCCGAAGCCTAGTTCCTCTCTTCCTCACTTTCTTTAACAATAGGACTGTCCAGGGCTAGGTCTTATCGGTATGCTCTCATTCATAGGGATGATGCCCTAACCCTCAGAGGATCTGAACTGGCTAAGCCTAAGCCCTACCCTTAAGGGCTAGGGTTACCGTTAAATTGTTAATATTAGCACCATTATATTGAATAAATAAATAAATAGAAAAACATTACAACTTACAAATTGTAACATTTCAAGATTTTAGAAAGAGACTACAATATTAGTCAGTAACATATTCACACAGTAAGCCTTAGCCTCTATTAGATTTTTTTTATTAAAATGTTACAAGACACTATGTTAAGACACTATATTAGAATGATAATACACTACAATGTTAATATGGTACACATACACAATGATGCTTAGCCTCTTATGTTTTTATAAGTCTTAAGTTATTATATTATATATGTAATATTTATGTATGATACATCATATAGAATAGAGGTCCAGGCCAGGCCGGGCCAAGCAGATTAGGAGCTTATCAAGCCCGACCCTCAATATCCTAATTCGTATCCGATTACATACGGATAGTAAACCTACTACTTGAATACTCTTCACCGGATAACTATTCGGATATTTATCCGAGTAGAAGGATTCAAATACAAATTAGATACAAATAATATATGTATCCGTTTACACCCCTAGCAATGGTTAACCTTAAAATTGTTTCTTTATCTCCCATCAAGCATCGTCCTCAAGTTGTTGCAATCTCGATCATCTAATGGTTGGACAAGGGGTAACACTCCTCCCTCATCTAATAGCCTCCGGTTGATCAATTGTGCTTCATGATCAAATCTATCTTCATCTTTCATGTGTCCTTTAGCAAGCTTCATAATCATATCATTGGAATCTTAATCCTTTATCATTGCTTAAGATCCCTCTGTTCCTTTTGCTTTGTGCCTATATTTTGATCTCAGTGCCTTTATCAATCATCCAATTCGTTGAGCTTATTTCGCTTCACTCTTTCAACTAAGAATAGACCTTGAGAGCTAGACAACTTTGGAGCTTATTCTGCTCCAAAGTATCTCCAATCCTTTGGACGTCTAGCCTCTTCTTCTAACATGTATGAATTCTAATACTAAACACATCCTTGCAATGAATGTATTTGAACAAAAAACCCACAAATATTTAAAAAAATGATTTTTCCTTCTCCTTTGTCTTAACAAATCAATTCATCTATGGAAATCCTCAACAATCTTACATGAAATCGTGCTCTTCTCTGCTCATCTTCAGAAAATTCACATTCGATTTCAATTAAACCTCTCGGATACAATCTGATTCAGAACTCATATTCCCTTTCCTTCAACCACGTTTTCAGAAATCCTAACTTCTTACTATTTCCATCCTGATTTTCGTGTGTTTTGGAAAGAGATTTGTGGAGCTTTGGTTTGAAAGAATGTCTATGTAGTACTGTTGTAAGCACCCAATTTTTATACTTTGCCTTAACCATGGTTAACATCATTAACCATGGTCATTCCCAGCTGAGTCCCTAGTCAAGGCCTAAATCCTAGGCAAACCCCTAACCAAACCCTAAACCTAAGTCTAGGTGAACCCTATGCCTAACCCTAGTCAAGCCCTAAACCCTAGGCAAACCCCTAACCAAACCCTAGACCTAACTTTACGTGAACCCTAGGCCTAACCCAAGTCAAGCCCTAAACCCTAGGCAAACCCCTAACCAAACCCTAGACCTAACTCTAGGCGAATCCTAGGCCTAACCCTAGTCAAGCCCTAAACCCTATGCAAACCCCTAACCAAACCCTAGCCAAGCCCTAGGTAAACCCCAAACCCTAAGCCTAAAACCCTAAGTCAAACCCCTACGAGCTCAAGGCCCATTAGTAAACCCATACCACCACAAACCCTCAAAACCAGAACCCAGAACTTCTGTGGGCCCAAACATGTGGCCACAAAGCTTTAGGACCATTGGTGTGGGGCCCACATGCCTAGAAATTCAAAAAATCTTAAATGGCGATAATCAAATTACCGCAATTCCCCCTTATAGGGTGGTGACCAGTGACCTACGGCTTAAGTGTGTGGGTGTGTGGAGGTTTAGCCCAAAATAACAAAGTCAGATAATGGTTGTAATCCAATTACCGCCATTACCATTTCCTCTTCTTTAGGAATGGAGGTAATGACATTACCGCTATTACCTAAAACCTGCAGATCTCGTATCAACAGCCCCCATATTGCCCTGGCTCACTCCAATTGGTTCCCCACATTTGGAAAAATGCCCAAAATGCCCCCAAGGGGCCTGCCTAGCTCCTATATAAACCCCCCTCCCCTGGGTTCAAACTCCACTCCTCAACACCCATACTAAAACTCTACCCATACATGGTCAGCCCACTACCTTCCACCTGAGACCACCCTTAGACCTCCTCAGGACCTTACAGGAGCTCCCCACGCCTGTCCCAGCTTCAGCACTACCTTGCACCACCCTGTACAACTGTCGTGCAGTCCAACAGTAGGGTATAGCATCCCTACCACCCTCTTTTCATTTTGTTAAAGCATTGTAAAAGACCCCTGATCCTATTCAGGGGTCCTCCATTTACTTTTATTTCTATTTTTCCATTCCAGACAAGGATAGGGGTCCCCCTGCCTTAACCATAGGCATGGGAAACCCCCTTGAGGCCCAACCTTCGGCTCAGTGGCCCCCGCATGCATAGCAGTCTCCCTTAAGGTTTTGGGGGTCCCTTAGGCCATGAGGGAACCCCTGGTGCACCTACCCCCCCCCCCCCCCCCCCCCCATGAAGGGAAAATCGATTTATGTGAAATCTGGGTAATGGCGGTAGAATAACTACCGCCATTTCTTAACCCTACTATTGCAGGCTCATTAACCCTAGTTAGGCTAGGCCCTGGTCCATTCCAGGGCCATGTTTGTAAACCTCAGACCCCTGGCCACCCTCCCTAGTCTTTCAAAACCTGACCCTGATGCTTAACCATGGTTAGGACAGCCTTAAACCTCGAGTTAGGTAATGGCGGTAGTCCATCTATAGCCATTTCAGACTCTCAAACATTGCATCTTTGGCCCTTTATGGGGCCCACACCAGACCTCCCCCTGGGCTCACCAAAGGTCCAGGATCTTCCCTGGACTTTAGGCTACACCCCTATAGCATCAGTTTCTCCTGGGTCATCTCCTAACTCCAGTTACAGCCCTGCAAAACCACTACAATTAGTATACTGTAAATGGCTGTAGACTCTCTACCGCCATTCTAAAACAACACTCTTTTGGAATGGCGATAAAGAGATTACCGTCATTCCCTGTTTGCTATTCTAGTGGGTTTGGCACAGGGCCCAGACCAGGTAGGAAGCCAGTCTAGGCCCTGTCATGCTTCCTGTGCCTATTTTTGACATGACCAGACCCTTAACCATGGTTAAATTCACATTTGATTAATATTTAACCATGGTTAAGCACCCCTTAACCCCACAAATGCTGGAAAAATATTCAAAAAATCAGAAATAATTTGAGGATTCTAGAATGACCTTCTATGGTAATTTTTACCTTAGTTAGAACCCTTAACCATGGTCAAACCCTATCTTTGGTTAATTTTTAACCATGGTTAAGAAGCCATTAACTAACAAAATTTTGAAAAAATACTCAGAAATTTAAAAATATTCTGAGAAGCTCAAAAATGGTCTGTTTCAACCATTTAACCCTAGTTAGCAATCTTAACCAAGGTGACCTCTCCTCTAACTATGGTTAAGCAATCCTTAACCTAGGAAAAAAATATGAAAAAATCTCAAAAACATCCAAAAAATCTAAATAAACCAAAAATACAGTTTTTGGACTTTTTTACTGTGGTTAGCAATCCTAACTCTGGTTAGTTTGACCTAAACCCGGTTAGTACCCCTAACCTTGGTCAAGCTTTGTCTTAGCATACCGGGCTCTTCTCTCGGCCTACCGGGCCCAAAACCTAGTCTACCGGATTACCCCTTGTCCTACTGGGTCCAATACCTTGCACATTGGCCAACCTCGGTCAAACAAAACTCTAATCCCCGAGTTAGTCCATTAGTTACCCTTAGTGTACACACACAAACCCCCTAGCCTTAGCATGGACTCATGTTCTAGAACTACGCTCAGTCTGATCTTACCCCAATGAGAGTACGTAGGCAACCCAATCCAAGTTCGACCCTAGTTTAGCTTTTCTTTCTTAGATTAGTTTTACTTTAAACACTTAAGTATTTTAGCAAAACTTTGATATTAATTAGCTTAATCCTAAGGAGTAGGGAACCATTGTAAAACGGAAGCCTCGTGATGCCTAACACCTTCCCTGAACTTAACCGAACCTCTTACCCTAATCTCGAATCGTAGACCAAGACCTTATCCAAATTCCGGGAACTTATCCCTTCTGAATGAATAGGTGGCGACTCTAAAACATCTTCACACCCGCGAGGGTAAAACCCGTGAGTAAAAAAATCTCGCACTCACAACTGTATTGAGTGATGTCATTACATTGAATTCAAATATGTTCTTATCGAGGAATTTAGAGGGCCCGCGTTTTAATTTGTACGTGGTTGGCCTCCCCAATGGATACCTGAAATACATGAGTGCGACGGAGGGTCATGCCATGATTTGGGTCAAAGAAAATTTGCATTCATTATTTTCTTGGACACATCAGTTGAATAGCTGTGGGCAATGAGGTGTTAGGAGGGAATGATTGGAACTCTGAGCTGTTCTACTAGGTGCATTTACGAATATTTACAATGCCATCAACAAGCTTCAACTGAGCGATACAGTTGAGATCTCAATTGCACATTCACAGGCCGTGTTTGCTAATTACTTCCCTTCATCTTCTTGTATTTTTAGGAAGAATATCTTACAATACATGAAGCCACTCATAGAGATATTCTCACAAATTGGTTCTCCTTGCTACATTCACATCTACCCATTTTTGTCCTACATGAGTGATTACTATTGAAGCATAGGGCTAAGCATTGCTCAAAGTGAGTCCTCTTGATATATACCCTTCATACAACAAGCTCTTTCACCCAGGGCATTGCTCTTAGAGTTATATTCTCCCTTCTGTCTACCCATTTCTAACCATAGATATTAACCTTTGGTTTATTAGGTTTATCCACAGTTAAAGGGGGTCTTTACAAGCCCCCCTTATCCCTTTTAACACACACTATTTGTGGTTAAGAGTCACTCACCCTAGGGTTCATCAATCTAACCATAGTTTTTAAGAGATATCTTCTTTGTGAACCTTAGGTTGATTAAGTTTGACCATAGTTATATTGGGCTCTACAAGCCTCCAGGTGTCCCTTTTAACACCCACTCACTATGGTTAAGATTCATTCATCCCTAGGGTGCATCGACCTAACCTTTGTTCTAAGAAAAACTTAAAAATAAATATTAACACCCACTAAATGTGGTTAAGATTCACTCACCTCTAGGGTTCATCCATCTTACCTTAGGCTAGGGTTCAATTAGGGCATACCCATTTCTTTCTCATCCCTACCCATTTACGTTTCCTCCCATTCATCTCCCCCTCATTCAAATTTACGTTTCCCCATTCATCTCCTCATATTCACAATTCCAAATTTAAGAGGGTGGGCATTAATTTCATCCCTCCATCTCTTGGGCATTGATTCCCATCCAACCGATGAAAACAATCTTTCTTCCTTCCATTCTTCTCCTGAGTTGCTTAAAACACACAACTCATCTCTCCTCCTTAACTTCTGCACGATCAAATGATCTCTCATCTTGGTGGCAACGAACCCACTCTCGCTCTCTCTCTATCTTTCTCTCTCTCTCTCTCTCTCTCTCTCATGCTTTGCAACAATTCGTTTAACAAGGATCTAATAGCAGATGCATCAGGGGTGAGACTGAGTTAATGTTCTATTTTTTATTGGCAGATTTAAATTTTTATATCTCGATTTGTTCCTCTCCACATGTACCTCATCTAAAAATTTCTTATTATAAATAAATGTGGTAATAAGCTCAACATCTATGTTTCTTTGTGCAAGAACATTTGTAAGGTTCAAGTTTATCAAGAGGTATGGTGATAAGAAGAAGTTTGCATTTGTCGATACCCAGAAGGACATGCCTCCTGAACATATGTCAGGAAGAGCATTAGGTGAGTAATCTACTTATATTTCTATTAAACTAATAAAAATATTTTCGTTTTCTGTGATTATGCTACTGTTTTGTGTTTTGCTGAATTGAGTTTTAATTGGAGATTAGTCATATTTATTGAAGTCTAAAATTGAAGTTATGGGTGGTTGGATGATTGTTATCACTGAGAAGTCTATGGAGATCCTCAAAATTAGATGAAAAACATAGATATTGTAGTTTGGAGTAGAATTCTTTACTTGGCAGGTCTATTCCCTACTGCTTGCTTGTTATAGTTGACGCTTCCTCCTTCGGGGCATCATTAGTAGATGTATTTTTATCATTATTTGGTTTTAGCTCAATTTAGTGCTTGGGCATGGGAGAGTCAGAGCCATGCTATTAATATAGAAAACGGTAGACAATAATTAATTTTTTTAAAAAAATCTAGGCAGGAAGCAGAATGACAGGCAATTCTATGTCCCACTACTCATTCTCTCTCTCTCTTTTTTTACCGCAAGCTTGAATGATAATTTGTTTTGCAAGATTTTTTTTTTTGGAAATAATCACCTCCTCGATCAGTGACACGAGGAGGGGCGTCTCGGTCCCCTTTTCATGACACGTGTCTCTCTATTAAATCCTTATAACTGTGGTTAAGCTTTGTTTACCCCTAAGGTTCACTCATCTACCCTTAGTTTTTATAAAAATAAAATAAAAAATATTTAACCATAGGATTAAAAGAATTTAACCAGGGTTATGGCAGGTAAAGGGGTGGCTTTGTGAGAGCGAGGAGCAATAGTTCACTCCTCGCCAATGGAGTGAACTATTGCTCTCTTTTTTTCGCAGGAATCAGAACAATGGGAGATCTCCAACTCCTCATTCTCTCTCATCTTTTTTTTTGAGTTTGTTTTTTGCAGAAAGTAGTTTCTTTCTCCTCATTCTCTCTCTCATCTTTCAATTTTTTGCTATTTTATTTTTTTTGTAGAAAGCAATTTCTTCTCCTGATTCTCTTTCTATTTTTTACTATTTTCTTTTTTTGTAGGCAGAAATTTTTTTATTGGAACCAGAACAACAAGAGCTACGAATCCCCACTCCTCATTCTCTCTCTCATCTTTTAACTGCAAGCTTCTCCCTACGTGCTTTATTTCTTATCATTGTACCATTGAGGAAGAACTTATCCAACCAGTATTCATGATTGTTTGAAGTGTGTGCATGTTTCATTTCTCTCCTAAATATTTGAGAGAGGGTGTGATGGTTGATATAGCCACCTGTTAGCTAACATAGAATATATACTAATAATAGTATCTATTGAGCCAAAGAAAAAAAAATGTTTATATGCTCAATTGCTCAAGGTATTTGGATTTATTTTTTATATAGCTTCAATCAATGATTGAAAGAAATTAGTTTAAGTGGTGGATTAGATGGGTTTAAAACATATTCAATATGCCCTACAATTGGCTTAACTATAGCCTTATGACTCCGTGTGAGTTTTTCCTTACTAACTATTACTAATCATTGATTAATTTGATTGAAATTTGACATGGGTTTTTATCTGTATATTGGTTTTTATGCCCTGAGATTTTTCAGTGCTTAGTAGTTATCGAGAGAAATTAGGTAACCATCTAACCGGTTTCTGTTGTAGTAAATTTCATATAGTTGAGTAATTATTACATTAACTAGATTTAGTAATAAGTTATTTTTTAATAGTATATATTTCTTACTCTGAGATCACTTACATATGTTAAAAAAATTCAAGTAATCATAATTAAAGTTATTCATTAACCACCTATATCAGGCTGTTAACCCATGCATTTCGCAGGATTTTTGCTAGGTGGACTAGAATGCTTGATTGCTTTGCTTAAGTTTATCTAATTTAGCATTTATAAGAAGAAATATAATTTTTTTGTTAGTTGCTTAGAACTGCATTCAAACAACATAGATATGTAGGACCTAATAGCTTTTTTTTAACCCACTTATCTTTCAACTTTAGGTGATTTTGGATGATCAATCATCAAAGTTAGGATTGGAAACTACTACATAAAGCCTACATTGATGATCTAGGTGTTGCAGACTTATTGTTCAATCCTTAAACTTAGTTTCCTTTGCACGTCTTATTGCCTTCAACAAATCTTGCCTAACTAAGATTCTCATTATCATTTACATTTTAAAAACTTATTCTTCATAGTTAAATTTTTCCTTAATTTGAATTTTATTTTAACCTTTTATCTCCCATGCAATGCACAGGGTTTTTACTAGTTAGTTTATATTCTAGACTTTGTATTTGTTTTAATTTGGTTTTAGAACAATAGTTTATGTTGGAATAATTATGGAGTTTATTTCACTCACTTACATTCTTATTAACATAATATCTCTTTCTTATGTGTTGCTTAGCAATAGTTGATTTGTCCAATGTTCTTGCTTATTTATTTTAGGATGTTAAATGCTACTCAAATAATTATAATGAATAACCTTCATATTCTTTGAATACTTCCGAAAAAATTATAAGAAGATCATCAGGTAGCTAATATGTGATTTATTAAAATTAAAATTCACATGCATTTTTACTAGTATATATATAATTTTTCATTTGTCTTTTTATCGTCCAAATAGATGTGATGTATTGGAAGAAGGCTACAGTCATTGATTATGTTGATTTTGGCCCTAAAAGAGTCTTGTGGATGTAACTGATTGAATCTTAAATTTGAAATCATCCAATAGTAATATTTTTTTTTTCTAAAAGATGATTTAATATTTTAGGTGAGATTTCACTTGTACTAGTAAGGAACCCATGCCATGCATGGTAAATGGAAAAACATAAGGATAAGTCAATATAATAACTATTATACTTAATTTAAAAAATTTATAAGTCACTAATTTGGAGTAGAAGAGGCATAGAGCAAAAGAGGCAACCCTGCCCCTATAAACCCATAGCTTTATCCTTAACAACCTCTTTCCTTGATCTCAAGTAAGGGTTAGGTTACTCCTACTTTTCAGGGGCGATATATTCTTAAGCTCCTACTGACTGGACAAACATGCAGTAACCGAAACACCACCAACCCGATTAATGCAATTAGGAAACCAATAACAACACATGACCAATCTCATTAATACAATGAGGAAACCAATAACAACAAAGGATCAACCCCACATGTATATACATCAATAATGCCGAAAAAATCAAAAAGGTATTTTTATAAATACTAATGTCAAAGTGTAATAATTATAAATTAACTAATGAGTCGGGGTGATGCGCAGAAAAAGACAAAGGAAAAGCAAAGAATACTTATATAGAAAAACTAAGTAAATTTAAAAAGAAAAAGGTACATAATAAGTTCTAAGATATCGGACAATTAATAATCCAAGTATTTGTCAAATATAAAAATAAAATAAGTATAACTACACTAAATAATTTACATTTTAAATAGTAAATTATTTATAAAGCATACGTAAAGGTTAAAGGTCATCAACAATTGTATAATTAGAAACAAAAAATAGAAGAAAACCAATCGTGCCATGTAGTTGTGGACCCTCTAAGAAGATTACTTCAAGGTATATTTAATATTCCCATAGACGGTGTAGGAGTGGTTCATACCTGAATAATGTAATCTTTTCTCTCGGTACATGCTCGACTTGTCATAGACTTGCAAGGACACTCCAACAGTCAAATTAGTTTTTTTTTCTTTTTAAAATGTAAGAGAACTCCCTATATATATCTGCGTTAGTGTCATTGGAACTCCTGGTGTAGTCTTTGTCTCTACCACTTTGTCAAAAGATTGATTAACCGCCATTATGATTCCAGTACTAGCCGGAGTGGATCAAGCCTCCATAATCATTAGTCACAACCTTTGTCTATTTCCCAAGTGGTTCCTACGTGTGTTGGAAAATATTCACCTCCTACGTATCATTGACCCTATTCACCCCTCCCCCTTCACCCCTTTAGGGTCCAAACCTTAGGCAACAAATGGTATCAATGCATAGCTATCTGTTTTTAAACGATTTAACTATCTTAGAGTAAAGATTTTAATTTGGCAAAAAATGGATAATATATATGCAATTACCCTTAGAGAAGGTCAATCAACCTCTAGACCCCCTTGTTTAATGGTGAAAATTATAATTATTGGAAAGTTTGAATGATGTACTTCATTCATGCTTTAGATTATAAATGTTGGACAATTATTGTTAATGGTCCTCACATCCCCACTAAAAATATTGATGGTATTCAAAAACCTATAGATGAGGATGAATGGTCGGAAGCCAACATTAGACTTGTTCAACTCAATGCCAAAGTTATAAGTAATTTATATTGTGCATTGAGTACACAAGAATTTAATAGAGTCTCAGCTTGCGACTCCGCAAAAGAAATTTGGGTCAAATAAAAGAACAAAAAATTAGCATGTTGGTTCATAAGTATGAACTATTTAAAATAGAACAAAATAAACTCATTTCCTTTATATTTTCTAAATTCACTAACATTATTAATGAGTTGAAATCTTTTGGAAAAATATATTCTAATGCAGAGAATGTAAGGAAGATTCTCCGATCTCTACTAAGGAATTGAGCTCCAAAGGTGACAGTATCCAAGAAACAAATGATCTCACCAAACTACCCACGGATGAGCTACTTAGATCACTAATGACCCATGAGGTCATCATGAGGGAATAAAAAGATGAAGATCCCACACCAAAAAGGAGAGATACCTTAAAATTTTCACAAATGAGTGAAAGTAAAGAGGATGAAAGTGATGAAGAAGAGGAGATTGAGAAGATGACAAGAAAATTCAAAAAACTCTTGAAACATAAGAAGAATCTCAAGAAAAGAGCATTCAAGAAAGAATTCGTCAAGGAATACATCAGAACAAATCAAGCGAATAGGAAGACATCATATGCTACAAGTGCAAAAAGCCCGATCATATCAAGTCGGAGTGCCCCCTACTCAAGAAAAGCCAAACTTGCAAGAAAATGATAATGAAAGCTACATGAAATGACTCCGATGAAAGTCGATTGGATGTGAACTCGAATGATGAGGAGGAAGCCAACCTCTACCGCATGACACATGTGGATGAGGTAAACTCTACCATTGATGAATCTATTTCTTTTAATGAACTTAGAGTTGTTTTTGATGAACTCTATGAAGAATTTAGAAAATTAGCCTCCAATAATTCAAAACTCAAGAAATAAAATTCTTCACTTTTAAATAAAAATGAATTTTTGAAAAAGGAAAATAGAAAACTTACAAGAAGAGAATGAAAATTTGAAAAATAAAAAAGAAATTGATTCTAGGCCTCAAATCACATCCATTGAATGCATAGAATGTAATGAATTAAAATATAAGGCTTATGATTTAAATTACATTGTAACTAAATTCACTAGTGGTAAAAAGACCCTAGATACAATATTAGGTCAACAAAAATGTATGTTTAATAAAGCCGGAATTAGTTATAATGTATCAATCAAACAAAAATTTTATCAAAACTTTTTTACCTTTAGCTCTTCAAGTACTATTTATTCATATATTGAAAAGAATAGGGTAAATAAAGTTTGGGTGCCTAAGGAAACGTGTCTACCCAAGGCTAACCTAGTTGGACTTAAAATGGTTTGTGTACCAAAAGGAGCTACTTGAAATTGTTCATGAAGACTCAATCATAAAAGAAGGAAGTATGCTTAATGATTATAATTTGAATGATTTATTTTTGTGATCATGCTTGATTATGCTTAATATGTATGAATTATAACTTGTATGATTGGTATGATTTGGATGATTATTTTGGGGTTATAATTGATGATATTGTTTGAAGTGATATTATATTTTTATATTTATTAATTATAATTTAGATATTAATGAAATGATGTTTGATGAAATGATGAATGCTTTGTAGGTCAAGGTTTTGACCCTAGAGGGGGATGATTAGGGTTTATGGTAAATTTAAAATTATTCCTAACAGAATTTCAACTAAAACTAGTTAAAATGAATTAGAAACTATGTAATTATACTCAAACAATATAACGAAGAATATAAAGAGAATGGAGAGAGAATACAAATATAATATGACACACGATATTGTTCTCGAGGTTCGGTAATCTGCCTACATCCCCGCCTTAAGCTTCCCTGCTCAAGGATTCACCACGTTTTACTCAAACGCACAGCCTTCTTCCGGGTGAAGACCAAACTTTTATAATCTCTCTTCCAGGTCGAGATCAAACCTTGGAAGGGAACAATCCTCCCTAGACTTAGTCCACTTTCCAGGTAATGACTAGACCTTTCCAATCTCTTTACGGGTGGACCTCACACCTTACAAAGCTTCCCGCTTCAAGGACAAGACTCTTACGGATGAGTTGATTTCAACACTCTTGTATAGAAGTATTTTATAATCACTTTTTGATCCTCTATACGAGCTGGTTGATTACAATAAACCTCAATATAAATCCCTCAAAGATAGGAGTTGAATAGTTCAATAACTCGGATTTGAGATTTCTAAGTTATAACTCGATAAATTTGAAATCTAAGCTTTGAAGTAATTGATTGAATGATTGGAAGTATTAGAGTTCTTAATTTCATTTATAAATTAATCCTATTATAGCTCTTGTTCAATTATATCCGTTGGAGGCATCATCCAAAACAAAAGAGTCGTTGAAAACTAATCGTTACAGGCTATTTTCAGCTTTTCCCGCATGAATTTATCGACGAATCAGAGTGGACTCTTTGCATTCGTCGACGAGTCCTAAGATAAAAAGTTACATAACTTTCTGTAACTCCATTCGTCAATGAGTCTGATTTGACTCTGAGCATATGTCGACGAGTCATCTGTATTTTTCTTGAAAAACTTATATTTTCTTAACCAATTTGATGGACATGATTTACTTAGTTTATACCTTATATTAATCAATATAATTATCATGTTTTAGGTCCTTAGATTGATATTCAATTGGGTCTTAAGGTACATATGGTCAATCTAAGAATTGAGGTTTCAAACTACCAAATTTTGAAAACTTCTTACATAAGTCCTAGACACTCTCATACTAAGATATAAAATCTTAAAACTTTTAGAGAGTCTTCATTCTTCATTTTTGATCTTGAGCAGATTTGACTTTAGCTTCATGATCAACCTTCAATCTTCTTGATGATCCGACTTGTACTTTGGCTTTTGATATAATCTTTAATTATCTTCAATGTGATCCAACTTAATCCAATTGCTTAGTTTTGACTAGATTTGAATCTTCTCAATAGATGAAGTCTTTTTCATGTTTTTTTCTTGAATGGCTTGCTAAGGCTCTTAGTATACTGAATTTCACATAAACTCAAAGAGATATTAGTAACATAAAATATCATTGCAGTATTGTGTTATCATCAAAATCATTATAGAGACCTAAGGTGAAAACGTATAGGCTAACATGCTTGATGAAAATGAAATGATGAATAGTGCTTGATGTTATAATATGTTTGTATACATGTATATTTTCATATATGTAATGCATATATATATTTATATAAATATTGGTAACAAGTGCTTATGTGATACTTTTTGTGATGTTGCCAAATGGGATAAAATATGTAATCATTGTATTGGTATACATGATTGATATAATGGATGATGTTTGATATATAATGAATTAATTTTATTGGTATCATGTTTGAAATGTTTGTTAATTTTGTATCTTTTTTATGTCGTCAAGGGGGAGAAATAGCGATAATGAAATGATAATTATCTAAACCCTTGAAATTATTGGAATAATGTGCTTAAATAACATATTCAAATTGGTTTCAAATTGCTTGCAATGACTTATTATAGTGTACTCGTGAATTAGTGAGTGATTTTTCTAATCTATATGCAAATGAATTGAATTCAAATCTTATTTTAATGCATATGTTCACAGGGAGCTTGCCTAAAAAATTGAATTAAATTTATATATTGAGGGGAACTCATTCTCATTCCATTCCATTATTATGGCATCATCAGAAAGGGGAAGATTGTTAGTTTTTGGGTTTCTACCTAATGTAACATCATTAATTTTGATGATAATACAATAATGTAATGTTATTTGTGTTACTAATGTCTCCATAAGTTTTATGTGAAATTCAATGTATAAGAGCATTAGCAAAGTCATTCAAATACGACGAACTCATCCTCAAAGCTTCCTTGATCTTCAAAGCTTATTCATCTCTCTAAAATCCAAAATTCTTAACTTTCTTATAGCCAATGGCTCTCCTATTTATAGAGAGAGAATCCTTATTAATTTAGGAATTTTAATTGGGTCCAAACTCTTTAAACTCTCTTAAGGTTGAATAGTGATCAAACTCTCACTTATATACACAATAATAGGGTTGGAAAGTGTTTAGAATTGTTAAAAACACAATTCACGCAGCACTATTCATGTGGTTATTATTCATCCTATTTACAATTTTGTCATTAAACTTTGATTAATTCTAGGGAGCTCAATTCTTATCGGATTAAAATAAAATTTGAAACATAGCTACTTTAGGTCATATAGAATTTACCCAAAAGTTACATAAATTTTGGGTGAAAGAAAATGACCAAAGTACCCCTCTATTGATAGAAAGGCGATTTTGGCCAATCGATCCGTCAAGGCAGATTTTCACGATTTTGCTCTCTTTCTCCTCCTTTCTTCAATCTTCGTTTGGTTAAAGTTTATATGAGTCTTTAAAGTTTGTAAATCCTCAAATTAATCTTCTTTTTCTCGCATGTACCTAAAAGGGACAAAAACCATCAAGTACCGTAAAATAATTTAAAAGAGAACCTAAGGAACTAACAAGTTTAGTTTGAGGTACATAAATGTGTAATAATTAGCACCGATCAGTGGCACACAACTCACTTTACTGGCATGACAATCATTCGGGGCAACATACAGCACACCAAAATAGGAAAATGGGAAAACTTGATTTCGTACACAACCTTACCCCACTTAACCACATAAAAAAAACTAATGAAGTGTTCACTTGCCTCTTTTTCTAGTTTTTGAATGGTTTAGAACGAATTCAATCGATCGACTTAGATGGATCAAACCTTACACCATGCAAATCTCGAACCCCCGACCACGAAATTATCTCCCCAAAACACAACAGTCGACCACTCTCTACTCATTCTCCTTCTACGTTCTTTATTTCGATTTACCTTTTAGTTTTTTTTTAATCTTATGAGCTAGGTCTTCTTTTAATTTTAAACTAACCTTAAGTTGGGGTATTTACAAGACTACATGCCTTTATTGAAGGGTGTTTGGTCTTAAGTTCTATTTAAAACCGATTTTGAAATATTCTTGATTAACTTACTCTAATCTCAACTTGAGTTAACCACTTTAATTTATTTTTTTCTCGTAAAGTTGTAACATACAAGTAGGGCTGTCAAAGGGCAGGGCCGGGATCAGACCTAACCCTACCCTTCCCTATAAGAGTAGGGCTCCAGCCCAGCCCTAACCCTTCAAGGGTCAGGGTTGATTGGGCCCTAGCCTTGCCCTCAGAGACCGGGGCCAGGCTAGACTGGGCCAAAGGACCGGAAGAAAGATCGAGAATTTTTTTGTCGTCGTGGACGCTTGACTAATTGTTAAATGAAATTAGCTTAAGTCTTGAATTTGATAGATTGGGGATATTATTCTAAAACTGCTAAACTAAAGTTATTACTACTGACATATAAAGCATACTAGCAAACCGTGCTATGCACGGGTTTGTAAAAATAATAAAATAAATATTTATAAACTAACAATGACTTGTCTACCTAGGCCATGAGAGATAAAAAAAAAAAACAGTATAATCAAGGCCATGATCTCGTGTCCTATTTACTTTTATATTTACTTTTACCATAGGTAGGGGGTTAATCTAGTCTCTCTCTCTCTTTCTTTTTCTCTCTGTATGGGCTAATATATGTGCAATATATAGAAAAGGTTGCCTATGTATGAGTCTTTGAGCCCAAAAGAAAATTGAACCACAAGGCCAATTTCAGCAAAATTAGAGACAATTAGAGACAACATTGCATACAATCAAGGGCACATTGGCTATGAACCACATCACTGTGGCCAAAAAGGGGTTTATAAAAAAGAATTTTGTAACAATAAAATACATAAAGAGTATATAATTGATCTTCGTGAAAAATAAATTTAATATGTATACTATATGGGAGGAAATTGAAGAATATAGAGATTTGTAAGAGGAAATTGAAGAATATAGAGATTTGTAAGAAGAAGGAATTGGACTCCAAATACTTGTTAATGGAATAAGACCAAAGTAAAACCAACCAATGAGTAAGGGTCTCATTAGGTTGGAGTATTTGCTGAACTCGAACATGTTTTCTTTTTAGTATTTGTAAGGAAATGTACACATTTGTAAGTAGGTATATGATTTTTCTATGTCAAGTAAGCCTATACTCAAAATACACAGCATAAATCCACTATCTTCGTTACAAAATCAGTTATATTTCAATAGGGAGGAAAAGTTTGAAATCGAAACACTGAATTATATGCCCAAACCATAAGTAGTTGGCTTCATTGATTATAATATGAGTTTTGATTAGAGGACCCCAAGGTCCTATTCTAAGCTGACCGTAGTGTCCCCTTATCCCTTTCAACATCTATTTAATCATGGTTATGCTTAATTAAATAAAAGTCAATAATTTTTTTTTGTTCTATTTTTTCTAAAAAACATGGTTAGATTTCTTAACCCTAGGGGTGAGTGAATTTTACCACAGTTAATGGGTGATAAAAATGGAGCATGAACTAATGAGATCACGAGGTCAGCTTCTAAGCTGATACTGCAGTCCATTTTCCATTACCCTAATAATATTTCAAATTATTTAATATGGTGCACCTTTTCACATCAATAACCCTAATTTGTTTTTTAACTTATGACCTTGCCTACATCACAACAATGAATTGTGAAGCCTTAATCCGTCCAATAACGGCCCTGGAAGTTATTGGTTTATGCATGAGAACCCATGGTTCTTGCTAGAGCTGATGAGATGCTTCCATGAGATGTGAAGGACTACAGTAATATCATAGTAATCCCTGGAACTACTGGTATAAGCATGAGAAACCATAGTTCTTGGTTGAGCAGGTGTGGTCACTGCAACTAAAAATGAAAAGAATACAACTACACAATTGGAAGAATATTTGCAAGGCACAATGCACATCCGGATAAAGTGTAGAATATTCTCATGGATCAAAGGCGTACAACATGAGAAATTCCCAAAAGGTGACCTACCAATTAGCATATCCAATTCCAATTGAGGCTAAAGGGACAAATAGTGACGGGTAATGTGTTTGGATATCTACTGGCATGTAAGACTGAATCAATCTGTTAGTGCTACTTACGAATTATAATCAAATAAATGATCAGAGTGATGAGGTTGGTGATCATGACGTAGATCTGTAAACCGGTGTAAGTTGTTGACTCACCGGAATCCGTAAACCTCAGAAGGAACAGAGACATCCATGAAAAGAGCAATGATGAATATGAGGGCGAATGCCGAAACTAATGCACCATCCTAATTCTCATACTCAGGTGACTCTAACAGAAGCGATAGGAATATCATGGCGTCTTTCTTGGCCAGTGGTTTATTCTCTGAGTCTCACCTTCACGGAGTCTCTCGCTGAACTGGTGGTTTCTTCTCTGAGTCTCACCTTCACAGAGTCTCTCGCTAAAGATTCAGGGAGAGGGAGATTCTTTTGGATTGATTGATTGATTGGTTTAAGCACCTTAAATAAAGAAATTCTTTCGGATGGTTGGGCTATTATAGGAATTGGAATCGTTATTTTAGAAAGAGGTATTAAGTGGAAGTTAGAATGTTTGGACTCCCCAAGTCCCAGCCATGCTTTGGAGCTGTGTGAATTTTCTGGATAAAGAAGAGTAATAGACGCGAGGGTCCCACAAACTGAACCAAGGAAAGGTGGTTCATGAGGAATATGAAAAGGGAGGAAATGATAGAGAGGGAGGTGGTCCTACTTCCTTGATAGATGATGTTAATGACGTCTCACATACTAAACCAAGGGAAGGTGGTTTGAACGAATTTGTTGGGAGGGAATATGAAAAGGGAAGGAATGAGAGAGAAGGTGAGTCCTATTTACTAATTGAGAGATGATCTTAATGATGACATGACGTGTCTGTGGCAATAATAAGAGGAGACCAAGGGATAGAGAGAATGGGGGATTAATGTTGATTAATCTTACATTAATGAGGAGAGGGGATTTAATAGGTGACTAGACATGGCACCAATATGAAGCTCAAATGGAAGCTTGTGAGGAGTGTCACATGGATACCAACTGCTGTATAGTAGTAGTATAGATATAGATAGATAGATAGATTCACACTCTAGGGGTCTCCAAACACGTTGCAAATAATTTCTAGCCAAGAGTTTGAGAACTATCCAAATTAAGATATCTAATAAAATTTAAAAAAAGAATAGGAAATACCAAATTAATCAATACATGAAGGATAAAATAAAAGAAATAACTTTCTTTCTAACTGCAACTCTGATTTCCCATATGATTTGGTTGTGAAACCTAAATAAATCAAATCAAATTTTTAGACAAAATGCAAGTAAATTATTAGAATCAAAACCCTTAAAATTACTATGAACAATCACAGTCCGTACTTAATAAACCAAACTTTTCCTACACACGGAACATATTGAAAGAAATCCTAAGCAAACTCAAAGCATAATAGAAGATAATTAAAAAAAAATTGGGGTTGTATTAGTAATTTCAGTAATATCTATATATAACATATAACACTAATCTTAGACTATATATTATAGTTTCATTGTGGTGTATGGGAGTAGGGCCCGGCAAGCTAGCCCAGCCCAACAAAGAAAGGGTTTGGAGATTTTGGGCCCTGCCAAGCCCAAGGGCCGGGAAGGTCAGGGCTTTGGCCTGCTTGGGCGGACCGGGTACCCTTTTACAATGGCCAGCTGTTTTGACACCCCTACATACAAGTGTTATTTCTCCCTTGTCTCTTTGGTCGAAGCAAATTAGGGAAAAAAACACTTGTCAATTTTATTAAAAAATTGCAAAAGACGCGTATTCAAAACTGCAAAAAAAACCTATTTTGTCAATTTATTGTGTTCTTGACAAAGGCACTGGAAAAGCTTCCCTAGCTATCCCTACCCCATTTGTTTTTTCACTGTATTTTTAAATCTTATATATGGCACGGACTACCCAAGGGCCAAGGCTATCCACGTGACGCTTTTTGAGTGTGCCGACCGAAGCCGGTTCTTGGTGTTGAACTTAGCCCGAGAAGGAGAAAGCCATATATATAAATAGACTCCCTAGGCCTCTTCCCAAACCCATCCTGATTCAGCCCTCCAAGACACCTTAGAGCTTTAAGAACATGGCTTCTAAGCAATTGTTAGTCATCCTTGCCACTGTTATGCTCATCTTTCCTGCAGTTACCATTGCAACGGAGTATGTGGTTGGAGATGAGAGTGGTTGGACCATTAAATTCGATTATCAAGCTTGGGCTAAGGACAAACAATTCTTCGTCGGAGATAAACTTGGTAAATTATTTCATACTTTTCTGCGAATTTTTCCATTTGATTTCTGTTAAGCCTTTGATTTTATTTTTCCTAAATCTTAATTAATTTGTGGCAACAACGGGTTGAGGTAATTTGTGACCCAGCAAGTCAACCAACCCGCTGCTACTTTCGTTTCAATAACAATATACATGTGTGTGTGTGTTCTGAAGTTGGTCTGATTGGGTTAAGAAGAGACCCGACCCAAAACCCAGACCACCCCAATTGGTATTGAAATTCATGTTAGAAAAATAACATACTAATATGAAAGTTTTATGTTGACAATGCAGTATTCAAGTACCCGGTGGGCGTTCACAACGTCTTCAAAGTGAATGGTACTGGCTTTAAGGAATGCATTGTGCCTCCTGCAAACCTGGCTCTAAGCACAGGAAATGATGAGATTACACTTGCTACCCCTGGCAATAAATGGTACATCTGTGGTGTCGCGAAGCACTGTGCCGACGGAGGCCAGAAGCTCTCCATCACTGTGTTATCGGAATGGTCTGCTCCAGCGCCTGCCCCCTCCTCTCCATCTACCAATGCCGCTAATGGGATCTTTGTATCTGGATATGGTTTACTAATAGCGGCTTTGATTGCAATCGTGATGATCATTGTTTGATCGATGTTGACTAAGAATTCTTTATCATTTATTTTCTTAGATGAATATGATTTTTCCCAATGCATTTTGGGGTTGTAGACATGGATTTGTATGCACTAAGAGTTTATTGGGTATGGCATTTGTGTTTTTTTTTTTTACTAAAGAGACAAAATTTGCATTAACGTAAAAAAATAAATAAAGTACATGTACTTTCAATATCATTTTCGTGGATAATACTACCCATTAAAATCGTATGAGGAGATTGCTTTAAAGTGAGCAGAAGAATTATGCTCTTGAAGGATGTAAGAAAATCTGAGTTGCCTAAAAACAACTTGATAACTAGCTATATCATGAGCTAGCAGGGGCAGAGCCAGGAATTTTTCCTTCCGCGGGATCTTTCGTCGTGTGGTCTATCATGGCCGATGCTGGCTATTCTACACAGGCGTAATCTTTGTAGGCAATTTTCTCTCGTAGTAGTTTTCCATATTGTTGCCCCGTACGTAGATGGGATCTTGCTCTGCATGGTCTATCATTGCTGACACTATCCAAGTCATGCAGTTGGAAGAAGAAAGCTTGGGCGAGAACGTCGGGCACGTATTACGGTCCAGCAGTTGGTACTGGTCGTGCCATGTAGTTGTGGACCCTATGAGAAGATTACTTGTATATTTAATATTTCCACACACGGCCCCAGTTGTGGAGTGCTTCATACCTGAATAGGGTACAAATCCTCTCCAGTGATAACCGGATGTGGCACATCCGGTTATCACCCCTAGAGGTCGCCACGTGTCTCCTTTGACACCCCTTAACCGTGGGTAAGGTTCACCCACCCTTAGGGTTCACCCACCTATTTTTGGTTTTTTTTTTTAAATATTAATTCTATTTTTAAAATTAAAAAAACTTTAAAAACAGTTTTTTAATTTTAAAAATAGAATTAATATTTTTTTAAAAAAACCAAAAATAGGTGGGTGAACCTTACCCACGGTTAAGGGGTGTCAAAGGAGACCCGTGACGACCTCTAGGGCGGTTATCACCGGAGATGATTTGGCACCACCTGAATAATGTAATCTTTTTCCTTTGTAGATGCTCGACGTGTCTTGAGATCTGTAAGGACACTCTAACAATCAAATTAGTTTTTTTAAATGTAAGTGAACTCCTTATATATACCTGTGTTACTGTCATTTAAACTTCTGGTTTGATACCGTCTAATCTTTATCTCAACCATTTTATCAGAAAATTGATTAATCGTCATTTTCATTCCAATACTAGCCGAAGTGGATCAACCCTTATTGGGCACAACCTTTGACTATTTTCCAAGTGGTTCCTAGGTGTCTTGTGCCAGATTTGGCGTTAGTAGGGTTTGGATGACCGTATCATCCAAATCGTACTCTCACTTGCTAAGATGGGATAGGCGTACGTGTACCTTTGCTGATGGGATGAAATACGTCATGGGATCTTGCCAAGATCTCCTTGTGGCGATAATACTAAGGCCGGAGAGTGGAATGCAAGGAGGATGTGTGTGGCGATAATACTCTTGCCAAGATCCCCCCCCCCCCTTTTGAGGAGCTCTAGGGTGAAGCTTACATGGGTTGCATGTGTGTGATATGTGTGTGGGTTAGCATGTGGTGTGTGTGTTTGCTTCGGTGGTGTGAGTATTCCCTTGTCTTTGCCTTCAGTCATTGCCTTGTGGTATGATTGAGTTTACCAAAAACAGAATGCAAGAAGGAGGATGTCGCCGTCGCTCTTGGGAAGTCGTCATGCTTATACTCGGAGTCAGGTCGAGGTTAATCCCGAATGCCTCAGTGATTTTACTTATTTTCCTTATATTAACTAACGGGTGGCACGTGCGATGATGTACGTGGGAGCGAGGGGAAGGAGTTAACGTCGCTAGTGACACGTGCAAATGCACATGAGAGCTAGGGGAAGGAGTTAACCACAGTTAATAGGAATTAAAAGGGCATGTGTTAACCCATGGGTACGAGGTCAATCGCGATTGACTGTGACTCTAAATAGATAGATGGCAAGGGGTATTGTAGGAATTAAAATAAAACATTAAATCAAAGGCTAGGGGAGTTTGGGAATTAAAGTAAACCATTAAATCAATGTTTTGTTCTTATATAATAGTAAAGATAACCCTTATTATATATTTAATTAGAAATATCTCTAATAGGGGTACATTTTTTTAGAACCAATGGAGGTATACATGCATTTGGCAAGAAAAATAATTTTTTATTTTTCTACTCTGCTCAACTTAAAGAATTTAATAATTGATAATGAAATCTATTCCAGGATAGATTTGTTATTGGATTTCAGTAAAAAGAGAAAATAATTCATATGTAAGCTTTCAAGAGATTTGGGAGGTATTGGACTTTCTCTAATGATCCCAAATAAGTAGATCTCCCTTTAATGAAATTTAATTCTACAATTTTCTCATTTAATTTCACATTTTTAATTTGGATTAAAGAGAAAGAAGTATATAACAGCTTACACTTTAATAGGCTTTACGTCGTGTAATGAGAACATCCCCATGTACATGATTGGACCACGATCTTACGGATCTAATAACTGGTCTTTCTATTATCCATCAACTGGAATTTTTATCTTCTCTTGACCTTACTATGGTGAGAACTTCTTTTCCACGTGCCATACTTTTATGTTCTATTTGTAACACATAAGAGAGGCTACTATTTATCGTGTGAAGGTAATATAAAATGGAAGAATTACACAAGCTGGAAAGTTAGAAGTCATTGTTGTTTCATGATCAGATTTCATGGAGCTAGTTGAGGCACATAAGAAAGCTTTATCGGCCATTGATTCTATAGAAACTAGATACCAGGCCCAAGTGTCAGATTCAAAAAGCTCAAGCTATCATATGGAAGATTATACAAAAGAACACGAGGTAATACCAACAATACCTTGACACAAAAACATTCTCAGCTCTCATCTGGGAAATGACATGAAAATAATGGGAAAATGGATGAGATATTGGGTCACAACAGACAACTTATTCAACAAGAAGAAAGGGAGAAAAGAAAAGTTGGTTTATCAATGTACTGGAAGTACATTAATTACAACAACTTATGGAGGAGCTCTCGTCTTATTCATTTTGTTGGTCCAAATTCTATTTCTGATATTCAAATTAGGAGCAATTACTAGATGGCTTGAAGAAGCAATTACTGATGGCTGTAAACCTTAAGAATGAGAGACGATGAGGCATTGTATGTAAAGGATCGCCTTTTTGAATGAAGAATTGAGAGAGAGAGACAGTGAGGTTTTCCCTTTCGCTGTCTCTCTTCCTTTCTCATTTTTGTTTTTCAGAATGGTTGGGGAGCAACAAACCAAGAATCTTCAAACCTTCTTTCCAATTCCACCTCCTCCAAGTTGGAGAGAGAAGGGTGAAAGAGTACTGGCGTACTCCCAAGGTGTCCCTAACACTCCTCCCTTGCTTAAATGTTGAAGCATTTTTGTTAAGAAATTTACAAGTGGATTTAAACAATTATCTTTTATTTTATTAGTATTTTAGGGGTAATTCGGATATTTTAAATATTTAAACCATGACATCATCAAAATATATTCATGTCAATAACACTATGTTATGACAATTGAAACACAGGGAAGGATGGTAAAATTTAAAAAATAAGATAGGAGGTTTCTGTATTTTTGTCAAACCTAAGGAAGGTTACTGCAATTTACCCTAATAATAATAATAATAACTTGGTCAGATGTTAACAAGGTGGCTCTAATGACAAACTAGAGTGCCACTTATGGCTTTTGCGGGCAAGGTTTGAATTTTCGGTTATATTAGTGATTTCGGTTCTCCAACCTGAATCAAAATTTCAAAAATTTTGGATTTCTTAGTGATTTTCAGAATTTTTATTTTTTAAAATATTTTATTGAGTTTAATTATTTTTAGGAAATTTTGTGAAATTTCTTTCAAATTTTAGGAAAATTTTGGTTCAAATAATATTTTATTATAATTTAATAAATATTATTATTTTACTTTTAAAAAAATTAATTTCATGACACATTGATAAATATTTTGAAATATATCAGAATATTATGGAATTTATTAAAAAATATATTTAAAAATAAAATTTTGAAATTTCATCAAAATTACGAAATTTCACCCTGAAAATCCAAAATTTCGGCCAAATTCTACATTTTTGAAATCAATCCTGGTTTCACAAAATTCGCGTTCAAACCTTGTTCGCTGGATCAAAGAGAACAAAGAAAGGCATATAAGGGTAAAGACAAACATTCCTTAATTCATTCATGCTGCCTTCAAACAGCATCTTGTTCTAATCTCAAAAAACCATTTCGTTACAAAACTGACCCCAATTCACATCTAATCATACGAAAATACCAGCATCAATACAAACACTTCTATGATTTTTGTTCTCTTTTGGATTAATTTAATGTCTTGACTCGCTGGAAAAGCTTCCCTAGCTATTTCCACCCCATTTTTATTTTCAAAGTATTTTTAATTCTTATAAATGGCTCGGACTACCCAAGGCGATCGAGGTGAACCTTTCCGCGTGTGCCGACCCAAGACGGTTCATTGTGGTTGAACTTAGCCTTAGAAGGAGAAACCCATATAAATAGACTCCTTAGGCCTCTTCCCAAACCCATCCGGATTCGGTCATCCAAGACAATCGGAGCTAGTATAGCTTTAAGAAAACCGAGTTAGGCTCCGAACATGGCTTCTAAGCAATTGTTTGTCATCCTTGTAACTGTTATGGTCGTCTTTCCTGCAGTTGCCATGGCGACGGAGTATGTGGTTGGAGATGAGAGTGGTTGGACCATTAATTTCGATTATCAAGCTTGGGCTAGGACAAACAATTTCTCGTCGGAGATAAACTTGGTAAACTGGTTTATACTTTTCTTCGAATTTTCCCCTTTTAATCTAAAATTTGTGGCACTAAGCCACTAACAGTGGGGTAATTTATGATTGAGTTATAAAATATATCAATTTGAATGACAATATATATGGTGGCTGTGTTACAAAGTTTGTCTGCTCGGGTTGAGGAGAGATCCGATCGACCCGATCCAAACCCATTTCCACCTTTAATTGTACTGAAAGTTGTGTTTTGAGCTTGCAGTATTCAAGTATCCGGTGGGGGTTCACAACGTTTTCAAAGTGAATGGGACGGGCTTCAAGGAATGCATTGTGCCTCCTGCAAACGAGGCTCTAACCACAGGAAATGATGTGATAACACTTGCTACCCCCGGCAATAAATGGTACATCTGCGGTGTCGGGAAGCACTGTGCCTATGGAGGCCAGAAGCTCTCCATCACCGTGTTACCGGAATGTTCAGCTCCGGCGCCTGCCCCCTTAGCCTCTACTCAACATGTACCGATGCGGCTGACGCGTCTAATGAGATCTTTGTTTCTGAATATTGTTCTGTAATAGCGCGCGGTTATGATTGCTATCGCAATAATCATGGTTTGATCCACGTCCACCAAGAATTCCTTGTCCTTTATTTTCCTAGATGAATAAGAGTTTTCCCACTACATTTTGGGGTTGTAGGCATGTATTTCTATGGACTAAGAGTTTAATGATATGGTATTTGTTTGTGTTTCCTCTCGATGGATTCCGTTTCTATTGTTAAAGTAGTTGGAAAAGTAAATTAGGGTTTTTTTTTTTTTTTTAGGATAAATTACACTCACCTCTCTTGAGGTTTTGTGAAATTTCAGAAACCTCCTCTCTAGTTTATGAAATTACACTGTCCTCCTCTCAACTTTGGTTGTTGTAACAGATTCCCCATTTCCTTAAGTTTACCATTAATTTATGGATGGACTTTGATGTTGTCATCATTTAAACATTTTAAAATGTCTAAATTACCCTTTTTCAATACAAGGTTAGTCAATTCAATAAAAATAAATGATAATTAGTTTCTAACCAAGGTTAATAATATCAACTTTAGGTTACTATATATTTCCAAAATCAAGTATAGATATATTTTTTTCTAAAAACCAATGTTAGATAGATGAACTCTAGGGGTGAGTGAATCTTAACCGCAGTTAGTGAATATTAAAAGGGACACATGGCGACTTACAGAGATCCTTAACTGTGGTTAAACATAATTAACTTAAGGTTAATATTTTATTTTTTTTCTTAAAAGCAAGGTTAGATGGATTAATCCTAGGGGTGAGTGAATCTTAAGCACAATTAGTGGGTGTTAAAGGGAAACATGGCGGCTTGTAGAGCCCCTTTAATTGTGATTAAGCATAATCAACCTAATGATTTTTTTTTCTAAAAATCAAAGTTAAATGGATGAATCCTAGGGGTGAGTGAATTTTAACCACAATTAGTGGGCATTAAAGGGGACACATGACGGCTTGTAGAATTCCCTTTAATTGTGGTTAAGCATAAGCAGCTTAATGTTTTTTTTTCTAAAAACCAAGGTTTGATGGATGAACCCTAGGTGTGAGTGAGATTTAACCATAGTTAGTGGGTGTTAAAAGGGGCACGTGGCGGCTTATAGAGATCTTTTAACTGTTGTTAAACATAATTAACCTAATATTAATATTTTTTATTTTATTTTCTTATAACCAAGGTTAGATTAATGAATCCTAAGGATGAGTGAATCTTAACCACAGTTGGTGGGTGATAAAAGGGACACATGACAGCTTGTAGAGCCTTCTTTAATTGCGGTTAAGCATACCGAACCTAAGGTTATTTTTTCCCTAAAACTAAGGTTAGATGGATAAATCTTAAGGGTGAATAAATCTTAATCATAGTTAGTAGGTATTAAAAGGGACACGTGACGGCTTGGGAGTTTATGTTTTTCTTTGGTTGAGCTTTCAAACTGTAAATACGTATGAGAAAAGGATAACTTTAGTTAACAGTGTTAATATTAAGAACCTGATAGGGGAGGATAGTGTAATTTCAGAAACTAGAGGGGAGGTTTTTGAAATTTCACCAAACCTAAAGGGAGGTGAATGTAATTTACCCCTTTTTGAATCACCTCTAAAGGTCAATGGCTTGGTTGGGCCCAAAATAAATAATCCTACTGACATGAGAGCCGTATTTTACAATCTATAACGTATTAATTAATTTTGGGGTATTGTAAGTAATCTTGCTATCATAGCCCCTAAGATATTCTCCAGCAAAAAAAATTTTGATAGTTTACTTTTGCTAAGTACATAAGGGTGCATGTGTGCTCATTCAGAGAGTGTGTGATCTATCATCCCATGAAACCCCAGCTAAAACATCTACTATAAGAAAAGTTTTCACTACCGCGTGACTGTTTAGGGACAAAACCAACCTCGTCAATGGTTGTATCCTTCCAATACATAACATCCTTTTGAAGGATAAAAAGCAAAATAAAAAATTTGATAAGACGGTTTTACTTATGATCATCTTACAAAATTGTTGTTTGGCCAAAATTGTTGTTTGGCTTATAACGTTGGACCTACACCAGCCAAGCATATTGTAATTTGTATAAGCCTGCAAGCTAGCTTGATGACTTGACACAGCTCGTCTCGTTTGATCTAAGCTCATGCCGGTATTTCAGGCTCAAACGAATTAGTCATGCTTTTATTTGAACTTTTATTTGAACTTGAATGTTTTGACAAGCCAAACTCAAGTTAGACCCTATTTGATTCGGCTTGATTGAAGCTCAACTCGTTTAGGGTTCAGTTAGCTTGACTCGGCCTTATATATATATATAAATATTGGTAATGTTATTTATATTAATACAAAATAATAAACCTTCTTTACAATAGATTGTAATTTATAAAAAAAAAAAATTTGAGAAGTTAAAAGTTAAAATTTTGATCTAAATTTCTACTCATAAGATAGGCGGATTACTCCCAAATCTTATTTTCGTATATAAATGTATTAATTTTATATAGTTTCTTGTATTATAATTTATTAGTAAATATTCTGATAAAAATTATGTAAAATTAATCAAAATGATTTTGTGAATCAAGCTTCAGCTAGCCCGAGCTCGGCTTGGATTGAATAAAGTTCAAGCTTGAACAGAGCTCAAACTCCATTAAGCTTTTTCAAGCCAAGCTCAAGCTTAAATATTCAAGCTTAAGCCGAGCTTGAGCATGTTCAAGCCAAGCTCTCTTGGCCAAGCTAAAAACCAAAAGTAGGCTAGTGTGTCAATTGGTTGAGGGCCCAATCCGGTTCAGCCTGTTATTAAGAACCATAGGGCTAGGGCCATGCTCACGAACACAGACCCATATTTATCTAGGCCGGGCTAAGACTTGGCTACCTAAAGCCCAGCCGCAAGTTATTATTTATTAACTACTTGTGAAGTACCATGGAATTGCTTTCCAAAAAAAAAAACGAAAAGGAAGTACCATGGAATTGGAGGGCATGGCACCAATACTTAAACAAACTATTCAAGACCAGATATATAATATTAACTGTTGCAAAAGCAACATTTGTGACTGTATTATTAGGAAGAGAGGCATGGTGGCCAATGAAGGCTCTAATTTTACTATTAAAAAAAAAATGAAGGCTCTGACTCTTCCACCAACATTAACGCTGAAGTTTCATTTGTTTGAATTTAACTTTAATTATTTAATTTGTGAATATCTACGACGATTAGTTAGGAGGGGCCGGAGCTCATGTATTAGTTATGGGCGTTGGGGCAAGCTATTGCAAAATAAAAATTGATTTCCATTATCATTTTTGTTTTTATAATTATAGCTCTCCAGAAATCCCAACATGTTGAGATGCCTCAAAGATGGTCAAGCTTTTTGCTTGCCTCGCATTGGAAAGCAATCAGCAACTAATCCTTATTGTGGATGTTCATTTATTAGTAGGCAATTGTTATAAACTGTCATTGAAAATATAGCCAAATATTCGTACTAGTATGGTATAAGGCCGGAATTTGACCCGATCTCAGCCCAGCCAGGTTTGTTAAACAATACGGCTTGGGCTTAACTTGCATAGGCCCAGCCAGGCTTGGGATCAGCATTTCCTTGGCTAGGCTGGGCTTGGACCGCACATATCCCAGACCAATTCCCTCCCATTAACAACCCTAACCTTGATCCTACCAAGATCTTCCCATTATCAAATTCCACTAGTCCTCTTAACAGATTAATTTCAAGGCCCTAAATTAACGGCACATATATCAATTGCTATAAATTCTATAATAAAATAATAATAATAAATCAAAATATAAGCAAATAATAGAAATTGGAAAAAAATTATTGAATTAACCTTAATTTCTCAAAATTGAACTCCATTGTGTTGTTTTTGTGGTTGCATTGCTAGTCTCAAGCCCGAATAAAGGAGAAGGGTTAATGTTAGGTTAATAGCCGATGATTGTTCAGAAAAAGAAAATTTACTCAATGTTCTGACAAAAGATAAATTCGTTATCTTCTTTAAGCCCAAACCTGGCCTAGCCCTGAGAGGTTGGCTTGGCCTTAGATAATTCAAGCCCTTTGAGGACTTGGGTTGCTTGGACAGACCCTGGCCCATTTACAGTACTATCCTGCCTTTGGTTGACCAAGATAGTGGGCCGAATATGGTTCCAAGATGCAGCGGACATTTGGCCCGACCCCAATGCTACCAAAATCTACAGGTCAAATACGGTTCATTCACATGACATTGAAAAGAACGAGATCTATGTCGAGGCGTTTAATCGAACCCCAATTCACACCATGGGGTTGTCCTAGTGGTTGTGTATTTTCGCTTTGGGAGGTGTGACTCGAGTTCGAGTCTTGGTGTGGTGGATCAGAGCTCACCATGAGTTCTAACCCCCTAACCTAGATAATGATTAGTACCTGCCAAAAAAAATAATGGAACCCCAATATCTCTAGCCAGTGTAGTCAGAACCGGACCGGACCGGCCGATTGAACCGGTGGAACCAGGAACCAGCCCCCTCGCCGGTTGCCAAAACCCTCAAAATCGGTACTCTTTAAGAACCGGTCAAAATTGGTAGAACCGGTTGGGAACCGATCAGAACTGGGCAGATCCAGGAAAAATTAGGGAAAAATGAAAAAAAAAAAAAGTTTGTAAAAAGTATATAGTCGAACCGGACCGGTTGAACCAGTCGAACCGATGAAACAGGAAATCGGCCACTCTACCGATTCGATGCCCGGTCCGGTTCTAACAACACTGTCTCTAGCAACTAATTTGGTTGGAAAATGAAGCTTTATTTTATGCCAATGCAATGGAATGTCACTTTATCGTTTTGTCCTAGCACCCCTTGATCCATGGATAACAACTAGAGGAGTTTTAGCTAGGGGTGCACACAAGCCGAGCTAGCTTGATGGCTCGGCTTGGATCGGTTCGATAAATCCCGGCTGAGTTTTCAAGCTTGAAATGTGTTTAAGCCAAGCTCGAGCCATGGCCTATTTGATTTGACTCGAAGCTATGCTCGGTTGAGGCTCGATTTGGCTCACTAATCATACAAAAAAAATCAGCTTAAAAATAAACACTTTTATCATTTTTTCAAATCTTCTTCGATTAATTTTCTGCCTTCAATCCCACTGCAAAAGCTTCCCTAGCTATCTCCACCTTTATTCTCTTTTTAACTTTTATTTTCAACATATTTGTATTTCTTAGTTGAGGTACGGACTACCCAAAGCAATCTGCGTGACCCTTTTCCAAGTCTGCCGACTGCCGACCGAAGCCGGATCATTTGTGCTGAACTTAGCCAGAGAGAATGAGAAAGCCATATAAATAGACTCTTTAGGCCTCTTTCCAAACCCATCCAAGACAATTCGAGTTAGTAAAGATTTAAGCAAACTGAGTTAGGCTTCCAAAATGGCTTCTAAGCAGTTGTTTGTCATCCTTGCCACTGTTTTGGTCGGCTTTCCTGCAGTTGCAATGGCGACGGAGTATGTGGTTGGAGATGAGAGTGGTTGGACCATTTTATATGATTATCAAGCTTGGGCTAAGGACAAACAATTCTTCGTCGGAGATAAACTTGGTAAATTAGTTCACTCTTTTGCAAATTTTTCTAATTAGATTTTTTTTTACATTTTATTTTTATTTCTTATAAGCGTAGTAAGCATGTGACTGTTAGGAACCCTACTCTCTCTATATATATTTAGGGTAAAACTTCTGAGACCCCCTTAGGGTCAAGACCACTGAGACTATGCTCTAAGAGCATGAGATTTCAGGTGGGCCTACCATGTGAAATGGGCCCCACTTGAAATCCAATGTTCTAAGAGCATGGTCTCGGCCGTAATGGGGTTTCATAGCAGAGTATATATATATATATAGTTGTCGGATTCGGGTTGAGAAGGGATGTGCCCAAACCCTTCTCATCTTCTAAAGGTAATACACAAAGTTTGAAATTGATGAGATGCGAAAGATAATAATAATGTAAATTGAAACTTTACAGTATTCAAGTACCCGGTGGGGGGTCACAACGTCTTCAAAGTGAATGGGACTGGCTTCAAGGAATGCATTGTGCCTCCGGCAAACGAGGCTCTAACCACAGGAAATGATGTGATTACACTTGCTACCCCTGGCAATAAATGGTACATCTGCGGTGTTGGGAAGCACTGTGCCTATGGAGGCCAGAAGCTCTCCATCACTGTGTTAGTAGAATGGTCAGCTCCCGCGCCTGCCCCCTTAGCCTCTACCCAACATGGACCGATGCGGCTGATGCGGCTAATGAGATCTTGGTTTCTGAATATTGTTCACTAATTGTGGCTATGATTGATATTGTGATGACCATGGTTTGATCCATGTCCACCAAGAATTCGTTGTCCTTTATTTTCATAGAAGAATAAGAGTTTTCCCACTGCATTTTGGGGTTGTAGGCATGGATTTTTATGGACTAAGAGTTTAATGATGTGGTATTTGTTTGTGTTGCCTCTTGATGGATTCAATATCTATATTGTAAAAGCATTTAAAAAAAAAAAACATTCTCCGAAAATCAATCAACTTTTAGTAAATTAACTAAGTAATATGATCCGTCGGGATTTAGGAACCAATTACAAACCTGACTCAATTATAAATGGTTGAGAAAATCACACCCATAACCCAAACTCGTGAAAATGAAGGGATGTTGAGTTGTATTTTGTTTTCATCAGGTTTATCAATCAATCAGCTTCATACCGGAGATGCATTGGTACGCATTAGAATTTAAAACAAAAACAATCTCTTCTAAAGATGGAGGTAAGGTATTCGTAAATGTCTTTCTGGCTAACAGTCATGAGGGTTTTTCTACGTCAAAAATAGAGATCTTATCTAAAATTAATATCAAAAAAGATTGAAGAATATATCAACCAATTAGGGTATGATTGAAGTAAGAATATAGCATCCCTTGTTAGGATCATCATCAATGCCTCATTCAAACTATTTAATTTATTATTTTGTCATTCCATCCGTTATTAGGATAATGTCAAATAAAATTAGGGAATGCTAGCGTCAGGTGCATTTGATGGGCATGACCAGCGCAACCCGGTACCACTTCCCCACGTCTTCCAACTAGAAGTCAACAGAGCAAAATTGAAGCAATAGTGACATATGAATTCGCATCCAATTGCTTGTCCGGCTATCTGGATTCGGTTATATATCCAAATTCGTATCCGATAGTGAAATAGAGTATATGTATCTAACTCTAATTAAAATATTTGAATTCGGATAATATTTGAATTATCTCATTACTTTTTGCCAGAAAAAAAAAAAAAACCAATTGATTAATATTGTATCCTCATTTATATTTTTTTTAAAAAAATAGTAACATGATTCTTAAAATTATATGAAAATAAAAGTATTTTAGTAGTCTTATAAACTTATAATATATTATGTACGTGTATAGAAATATGTTAAATAATTGGCCGGATTTTTATCCAAGCGGATATATTATATCTGAATTCATATCCTATTATAAACGGATAGTAAAATTACAATTTGAATTCATTCCACCGGATACCTATTCGGATAATTATAAGAGTAAATGAATCAGATAAAAATAATATTTGCATCCGTTGAACCCCTACTTGCAGCAATACGTAATGTGCTGGCTAAGCCGCTCATTAACTTTGTTTAACGATGAGAAAACCCATATCTAATGACTCCAATGAAACTAAAACTCATGTGATGTTAATGGCATCGAATACATATATTTATAAATACCCTTTATTTTGATTCAGGTAATGCTAAAATGAGATATACATAAAATTACAATAGAAGACTTAGTTTTGAGCTTTTCCAGAAGATCCAAGTTAGTATGTAACATACACAGCAACAACCAAGACCACTATAATGGCTACAACCATGTTCACCACCAATTGAGGCTTCTGGAGCTCCTTGACATTACCAACATTAGCATGCATATAGTTCTTTAGTTTCCCATGTATTTCGCTATCAGTATATTCATCTTTCTTTTTCTTCAACTTCTCTGTTGTCTTTTCGGCGAAATTCTTAGTATCTTTAGATTCAATACTCTTCCCTTTTGTGTCACTGTGTTCCTTCTGTTCTGGAGTCACTTCAGCATTAGTAAATCCAGTACTCTTCCCATCTGTTTGTTCTTTGGGATTGCTAGTTGAACTAGCTTTCTGAGGAGTTCTGTCTTCACTCGTGAGAGATTTTGGCTCGCTTACGTGTTCTTGAATTTTTGGAGCTTCTAAGGTTGGTTTGCCTTCATCTTGTTGATCAGTGATTATCTTCGGCATTCTAATGAAAAGATTTCCATTCTGCAAATGGGCTTGGATATCATTTATGTTACAATTGGCTGGAATGGCAAATTCCTTGTGGAAACGTCTCCATTTATTATTTCCGACTGCGCATTCTCCACTGATCTCCAAGTTACCGAAGACATCAACTTCAATCCATATCTGTTCCTCAGTAAAATCTGCAAAACCAAGAGATCAATCCAGTGATTTTTTTTTCTCAAGAATTTTTCTTTCTTTATGGTTGAGCACCAAGATATTGGCAGTCTTGGCCTCTTACAACATATCTAGTACAACTCTTAGCAAATGAAGGGGAATGCTAGCACTAGTTGCTTTCTTTTCAAATCGCCCCCCCCAAAACATAATACTTGTATTTCCTTTTACGGGTTACTTGTGCAACTAACGTATTAAGTTATTTGAAAAGTGTTTGTTGCTTTAACCAGTTACACAAGTAATTAGTAATAGAAAATACAAGTGTCGTATTTTGGGGGTGATTTGAAAAATGAGCGATTACTAGCAATCCCCGCAAAATGGAATATCATTAAGAAGGCGATAGAGCGACCAATTTACACTTTATATAACAAATAAAATAGGCTATTAGTGACTAATAAAGAGAAGTGCATAAACATACCGGAAAGTGCGACGATGAGAATATCGGATACGTCCCCTTCCACAAAGTCCGAAGAGGGTTGGAAATCTTCGTATATGCGAGTTCTAGCAGCTTGCCTCCCCTCCATCTAGATCTTCTTTATGTTTTCTTCTTGTTCTCTTATCACCAATCTGTGATGCAAGCTCTGGAAATGGGGGTATATATTTATATATATGAACAAAATGAAAAAAAAAAAAAAAATTCCTTTTGTGCTTTTTTTTAAATGAAAGTATACCTTTTCGGTCTGTTTGGTTTTGTGTTCTTTAGGGGCTTCAAGTATCCCTTAATCATGCAAGGGTAATCACTTACTTGTTGCATAGGTAAAGTTAAAAGTTCTTTGTTTCCTTTACACTCTTTTCTTAGGCTGTGTTAGGGTGTGCTGATAGATGCTTTGAGGGCTTTCATGACTTGGAGCCCCCTTTTTGAGATGGAACGATAGTCAATTGTGATTGAACTCGGGGAGAGTTCCATCGCACCCACAGATCAACACGTGTCCATTTTAACCTCTATTAACCGTGATTAAAATTCACTAACCCCTAGGCTTCAACAATCTAACCTTGGTTTATAGACAAAAATATATTTTTTTAAAAATAACCCTAGGGTTAAATTTTTTAATAGATTTTTTGAAAAACCAAGGTTAGATTGTTGAGCCCTAGGAGTTAGTGAATCTTAACCATGATTAACAAGGGTTAAAAGGGACTCTTGTTGACCTGTGGGTGCGATTGAACTCTCCTTCAATCGCAATTGACTGTGATTGGATCTCCCCCTTTCTTTATTTCTTTGGATAATGCTACCATCACTTTCTTTTGAGATTTCACTCTCTTTTTGATTTGAGAGAATGTAGTTGAAAATTAGTCGAAGACACGTGTCTTTCTCTTAATGGAAGACAATAACACTTGTCTTGCTCATAAAAGAAAGTGTAGTTAGCATTGCCCTCTTTCTTTATGCCTAACTTCCAAGAGAGACCTCCCTCTCGAGAGATGAGATCGAATCAAAGCCAATTGCGAATGAATTTAAATGCATATGTGGCACAAGGTGATTGGCAGAGAGAAAAATGGCGTGAAATTTAAATTCAAATTCTTTTTTGTCCTCCAATCACCTTGTGCCACAAATGCAATTGAATATGTCTCTGATTCGATCTCTTGAGAGATACCATGGAGATGATGCTTTTTCGATGGGCATATTTGAGACAGAACCAGGATCAGGGGCAGAGCCACATGGGACTAGGGGGGTTGAAGCCCCCCTTGAACTTTGGAAAAAAAAAATTATAATATCAATAGGGCGAGAGCAGGGGTAGAGCCAGAGGACGGGGAGCTTTAGTCCTCATGAACTTTTGAGGAAAAAAATATTTGGCCTAATGCCGGTCCTCATTGGTTCACACTTCACATCCTCTTGCAAGTACCAATTAACAGTGGTTAAGATTCTCTCACCCTTAGGGCTCATTCATTTAAGCATTTTTTTTTAAAAAAAAAGAAAATATTATCCTTTTGTGTGGGGTCAGCTAATAACTATTAAAAATAACTAAATTTATACTTATATTATTTAATTTAATTTAAGAGGGAAGTATGGGAAGGGGGCAGTTGCCCCTAAATTTTATTTTTAAACTAAGTTTTATAGTATATTATTTAATTTAAAAGGGACCCATCGAACATGAAAAAATATATTCTTTAGTTACAAACCGATTCAAACATACAAGATGACCTACGAACGCCTACGAACTTGACCCTCAAAAAAAAATTTTAATTGGGCATTACACCCTCAAACCCCCACACCCCATTGTTAGTCCCCCTGCTTGAAGGATTGAGCCTGCCACCTTAGTGAACAAAAACATCTTAAGGTTTTGAAGTAATAAGCAATATAATGTGTCATTTAATCCATTGCTCAAAAGGGAATGTTAGCCTTAATCGTATTAACAATTAATCACTCATAAAGAAAAAAACCTTGTGTTTATAGACCAAGTCAAAAGTTTTTTTTTATGAACTAGCGTTTTATTTTGCCCATAAATGGTTTTACGATATAAAATATTTTTGGTGCAAAAGCTTTTACGATAAAGATAAATTTTTTGCTTTTTTTTTATTTGGTTGCATTTTAGAAAATACTTATAAAGATGAGTATAATTGTCATTTTGGAAAATATATGTGGAGATGAATATTTTTATCATTTAAAAAAATAAAAATAAGTGAAGGGGTGAATTTTGTTCTCTGGGAAAATACATGAAGAGAACTATTTTTGGTCATTTTAAGAACTATATGTGAAGACTGAAGAGTGATATTTTTATCATTTTAGAAAATACATGGAGAGAGATAGAGAGAGAGAGAGAGAGAGGGGTATATCTATTAGTTAAAATGTAACTAAGTAAAATATTTGTCATTTTGATAATTTATGTGAAGAGGGTTTACATCCAATGATCCAAGTCAAAAGTTTTTCTGGTAAGGCTCTATTTGTTTGAGAGGAAATAGGTGTGGGAAATCATTTCTAAGGGAAAAGTTTAGTTCAAGTGTTTGGTATCCTAGAAAATACATTTTATTGTAGAAAACTTTTTCCCAAGTTAATATTTTCCATGGAAAATTTTTCCCTCAAATATGAAGGGAAGTTAATTCCTTAGAGAAATCCGTTATTAAGGTCTCCAAATAAAAACACGAACTCTCACAAAAATTTTAGTTTTTAATTTTTAATATCTTTTCTTACTTTTTAAGTTTTTATTTTTATTTTTTTCTATTTTATTATTTTTATTTTATATTTTATATTTTTTTTTTTTAAATAAAATTTAAAATTTTAATTTTTTATTTTAATTTTAATTTTTATCTTTTTATTCTGATAATTCTTATATGATATTTTTTTTCCTTCTAGCCAAACACTAGAAAAGTGAAGATTAGGAAAAAAAATTCGAGAAAACAATTCTCTTGGAAAAATTTTATTTTCCATCCCATTTTCCATGCAAACAAATACAGCCTAAAAGTTATTTATTTTATATAAAACATTTTATTTTCAAAAGATTTTACAGGCAAATAAATACAAAATGACATTTTCCACATATTTGATTTATTTTCCCACTTTGTCAGCAGTTCCCAAATGTTAAATCTTTGGTCCCAGTAGCAAAGCTCCATGTTATAACCATTATTTATTTAGTTCGTTAAATTGTAATGGTTTAAAGTCGGTTGTGGTTCGGCTACAACATTTGCTGTAGTTGTAATGCACAGGGTAATACCATTGATGCCAAGTCGGTGAGCATAACACCACACTCTCATGCATCATGTTCATTGACTTGTCGTGCTTTGTTTTGTGGTTTGCACTACAGAACTACAGTCAAATTCTGTAGCTAATCTGTATTTGTTTAAGGTCAAGTTATACCCATTGTTAGGTTAATGTAATATGGCATGGTGTTCCCACTCATTTAAGGGAGGTTGGAATCAAGTCCTAGGCATTATGGTTACCAACTACCAATGCATCGAGTTGTACTTGTCCCGTAGCCCCAACCCAGTTGAAGTGAACTTTGCTGCTGAGACCACAAAGAGCCGAGACCACACTGAAACCGTGCTTGTGATGCACTGATCTCAAAATTTCATTAAATCCGTTTTTGAAATTTTAAGATCCGTACATCACCTGCACGGTCTTGGTGTGGTCTCGGCCCTTTGCGGTCTCACTAGCATTTTCCCCGGCTGAAGTAGTTGGGCAAGCTTGGGCCTAGACCCATAGGGCCTGAGGCCTACTTCTACCCAAGTTGGCCTGGCTCAATCATTAATAGTGTCGGACTTGGGGCTAACTCTAAAGCCCAATTAGTAATCTGCCCATCCTGGCCAAGGAAATACCCAACGAGATTTAGTGGGGCATTATATAGCCCAAAAGAGCCTATGCAGTTCATCTTGGGATGACTTGAAGTCAGGGGCCGAGTCAATAATTTATTGTAGGGGGCACATTTGGTTTAAGGGATGGGGGTTCGAGGGCTTAGGAAAAACATTTTTGATGACGAAGTTTGTGGGTCATTGTGGACATATCCAACAAGTATTTTTTTCCTCCCTGTTTATGAGGGCAGCTGTCCCCCTACCCTATGGCTATGCCCTATTAAATAATATAATATAATATAATTCTTTTAAAAAGTTCTTGGAGCAGTTACCCTCTTGTCCAATGATTATGCCTTATAAATAATTAAATGAAATAGTTAAAAGATATTTTTTTTAAAATCAATGGGACAGCTGCCCCATGACTAATCCTCTACGATTATAACCAGACTTTAAGGAGTCTGGTTACAACACAAAAGTCTTTTAACTCTAGTTAACAACTTTAACCTTTAGAGTTAATTTTTGTAATATTTTTTTATCTAAAAACTAAGGTTAGGTGGTTGAATCTTAATGGTTAGTGAATCTTAATCACAATTAAGAGGTATTATAAGGGATATGTGTTGAGCTTTGGATTGTGGATTGTAACCAGACTCCAAGGAATCGGTTATAACAATACAGGATTCTAAATCCTTAGTAAACTATATTTAAAAAAATAATTAAAAGCTAAGGGACACCTTCTTGAGATCAAATCACAACCAATTGCGATTGAGCACAGGGAAAGGTCAATCACACCCACAAGCCAACAAGTGTCCCTTTTTTAACTCTTATTAATTATGGTTAAGATTCACTAACCCTTGAGGTTCAACAATATAACCTTAGTTTTTAGAAGAAAAAAAATATTAAACTTTGGTTAATCATTAGATTTAATATTTTTTTAATAAATTTTTAAAAAAATTAAAGTTATATTGTTTAACCCCAAGGTTAGTGAATCTTAACCACAATTAATAGGATTAAAAGGGGCACATGTTGGCCTGTGAGTGTGACTGAACTTTCCCCGAGTTCAATCGCAATTGGCTATGATTTGTAATTCGATCTCCACCCACCTCTATGAGCCATGCTATGGCTATATATACATTACAAAAATCTTTTTTTTTTAAGTTTAAGGGGCACGTGCCCCAGGACTCTGCCCCTGCTTGAAGTCAACTTGATAGCTGAACTCAGCGTACGAGCTGTTCAGCTTGAACTCGGCTCAAAACCCCATATTATGTTGCGAGCTGAGCTTGGGTTGAGGAGCACTGGGTTAGATTAGTGTTTAAATTTCGGGTTGAGCTTAGGCTAACCCCACCTGCCACGCCTGGAGAGATGTGAGACAGTGGAAGGGAAGCAATGGTGGAGCCAGGGGCCAAGGCCTCCCAAAATTTTTCTAATTCCTACTTGGGGTGGTATTAAATAGTGGGCCCCTTAAAATTTTTTAATTTTATTAGTAATGCCCCCTCCCCCTCCCCCTCCCCCTCCCCCAAATTTTTGTGTCTTATATATTTAGGGCCCCCCCCCCCCCCCCCCTCCCCAAAAAAGTCTCGTATAAAAAGTGGGGCCCCAATGGAGTCCGGTTATGCCCTTGAGGTCGCCACATGTCCCTATTGACACCCCTTAACTATGGTTAAATTTCACCCACTATTAGGGTTCACCTACTTAACCTTGGTTTTTTTTTTTTTTTTTTAAATATTGAAAATTTTATAACCTTAGGAGTTATTGAATTTTAACTAGGGTTCGAACAAAATTTTCAAAAACCAAAAGGGGGGAAATTGTAAGGAGGAAAATTGGTGTGACAATTGACAAGCCATCCGTAGACGAACCCTTGCAGAGCCATGAATGAACCCGAGCAAAATCTTTGATGAATATAAACAAAGTCTTTGACGAATACGAGTAGAGTCTCGGACGAATTCGTGCAATGAACCTTGAAACACGGGTCCACTGACACTATATTAATGAGAACTAAGAAAGGGCGGTTCCCCAGAAGAATGCGCTCATAACTTAGATATTATCTTTGACCATGTGTAAAATGTCAGTCACGTCCGATCACTTCAGGGATCGGCACCGAGTTCTAAGGAGGAGACGTGCATTTATGTAAGGGTCCTTGCCTAACGTTAATACCATGATTAGATCAAATGCATGGCCATCCACCTGCATAGATGGCCATGATAGTCCTGCCTATAAATAAGCCTGGAAGCCTAGTGGTAAGGGGAAATTCTAGCAAAGAAGATTCCCCACTTCCTCCATGTCACTGTTCACTCAGTGCACAGGCCCTCCCAAAGAACTTTTACAACTTTCTTCTCTCTACTCGCCTTCCTCTCTACTCGCCTTCCTTTCATACCCAGTACTGACTTAAGCTTTGGAGTTTCTTTGACAGTATGGAAGGGCTCTCTTTAGCAATTCAAGATCAAGCTTTCATCCTTCAACCAGTAAACTAGTGACAGTTGGAGTCTCTGAGAATTTCTCCCTCCACTTGGAAGGTTGAAAACACTAAACCAAACAAATAGAGAAATGCATGTACAAAATAAGCAAGGGAAGTGGGACTTAGCTTTAAAGATGGAGGTTAAGTATACGTAAATGTTTCTCTGTGGCTAACAATCATGATGGATTTTCTTCTTAAAAAGTAAAGATTTTATCCAGGCCTGGGCCTGATTTTGGAAAGCACTCTTATTTGAGGGCCAGCCCTCCATTCTATATGCTATATCATACATAATATTATATATAATATAATAAGTTAAAGACTTAATAAAACTTAAAAACTTAAGAGGCTGAGCCTTATTATGTGTAACACTATAGTAGTATAGTGTAAGAATAGTTCTGAGATCTTTCTAATATAGTAATTTGTACCTTTTTTTATTAACAAATTTTAATAGAAACTAAGACTTACTGTGAATATGTTTTAGGATTAGGGTTTATTAAAAAATTTTAATAGAGGCTAAGATTTACTGTGAATATGGTTTTTTTTTTTTTCTGTGTATAAGTGTAACAAACTAATAGTGTAGTTTCTTCATAGAATCTTTTTAATTTACTACCTGTAAGTTGTAACTTTTTTCCTTTCAAAAAAAAATTATCATGGTACTAATACTAACAATTTAATGACAACAATTGGGAGATGTATTAATACTAACAATCTAACAATACTAAAACTATGTCATGTTGCTCTTTGAGGTGCATTGTCAGTCCCAAATCCAAATAAAGAAAGTGGGTTCTATATCAGGTTGGCAATCAATGTAGTAAAAATTGCTATAACATTATATATATTTTTTATTCTTCCGGCCCTAGCTAGCCTGACCTTGACCCAGCCCTAGCCCTTGAGGGTAGGAGTTGGGCCTAGCTAGTTCAGGCCCTTTGAGGGCTAGGGCTTCACCCCGGTGAATGAGGATCGGGCCCGGTAAGACCTAAGCCCTGCCCTTTGACAGTCCTAACTGTATTCGAGCCGAGTTTGGCTTGAACATGCTCAAGCTCGGCTTGAGCTTTGATTCAATATATCTCGAATGTTTAAGGATTGGATATTTATCGAATCGGATCATGTATCAATATCTAAATTCGTATCCGACTATAAATAGTAAAATTTTCTATTTGAATTTGTTGCGTTGGATACCTATTCGAATAATTATCCGAGTAAATGAATCGGATAAAAATAATATTTTTATCTGTTGTATCCAACTAGCAACAATATAGAATGTGTTGGCTAAACCATTCATTAACTTTGTTTAACTACGAGAAAACCTATATCTAATGATCCCAATGAAACTAAAACCCATGTGATGTTAATGACGTCAAATTCTTATATTTATAAACAACGTTTATTTTGATTCATGAAATGCTAAAATGATATGTACATAAAATAAAATTACAATAGAAGACTTAGGTGGAGTTTGGTAACACTAATCTAATAAGCTCTAAATAGGTAGAGATTATTTGAAAATTGTGCTTAGTTGGACTTTAGATTGTCAAGTTGAAGGTTAATTGAATGTCTACATCTTTTTGAAGTAGGGGTTTACATCTTTTTGAAGTAGGAGTTTTACCTCTTTTTAAAAAAGTTGTTATGAGATACTTTTTTAATAAGAGTTAAAACCCTTCTTCAAAAAGATGTAAACATCCAATTAACCTTCAACTTAACAATCTAAAGTCCAACTAAGCACAATTTTCAAATAGTCTCTGGATAAAGCTCTGAGACCGTGTTAGGGCCGAGACCATGCTCCTGAGCATGGGGTTTCATGTGGAGCCTACCATGTGAAATGGGCCCCACCTAAAATCCCATGCTAGGGGAGCATGGTCTTGGTGGTCTCGGCCCTAACACGGTCTCAGTAGCAAATTCCATAATCTCTACCTATTTAGAGCTTATTAGATTAGTGTTACCAAACTCCACCTTAGTTTTGAGCTTTTCTAGACGATCAAAGTTTGTATGTAACATACACAGCAAGAACCAACACCACTAGAATGGCTACAACCATGTTCACCACCAATTGAATGGGCTTATGGAGCTCCTTGACATTACCACCATTAACATATGTGTTTTTGTCTAGTTTCTCATCTATTTTGCTATCAGTATATCCATCTTTTTTTCCCTTCTCCTTCTGTCTTTTCAGCGAAATTCTTAGTATCTTTAGATTCAGTACTCTTCCCTTTTGTTTCATTATGTTCCTTCTGTTTTGGAGTCCCTTCAGCATTAGTAAAAAATTCAGTTCAACCTAAGTTTGATATCCTAACCGTTCTAAACTGAATTCCCGAGAAGATGGTGAAACCAAACAAAGAACAAAGGAGAAGATGAAGGAATCATGGTTCAGGGAGAGGGAAAGGAGCAATGAAGAACTTTTAATGAAGCAACGCTTCCCAAAGAAATCTGTCAATCTCTCTCTATAAAAAAAAGTCTCTCTATTTTGTGAGGTTCACCCCTATTTATAGATTTCTGGGTGAGGTCACAGCTAAGATACAGCTGGCATAATTGAATATATAACTATTGGGTGGTGTTATGTGCACACCAATATTTGATGAATGATGACTACAGCCCATTTAAAAATTTCTTATATTTTGAAGTTCTCTATATTTTTTAAATGTGCACCCCATTCATAATTATTTTATTTTTCAACTGATTTCCTCTCTATTCACCACCACCTCTGTACGGTCTCAATTCGTCATCGTTTCTCCATTAACCAAAGTTTTTTTATGTTGTAAGTTTTTAGTTTGACAATTTTGTTTATTTAAGATTTTATTTATTTTATTGAAAATTAATTATATGATTTCCCATATGCCATTGATTTTCTTTGTTTAATCGATAGCTATTGAAAATTCAATTATTTGTTTGAGAATTTTTTTATTATTTGAAGTTCCCTCCATTTAAGTTAGAGAAATGGATAAAAAATAAGAGAAAAAAAAGATTAATGGTATTGAAATTTTTGTACACCACAATAGTGTACTTCCATAATTTATTACCCATAAATATTAAATGAGAAAATTTCAACTCTTTAATTAAACAAGTGGTGATTGCATTATTTATTATTGGGTAAAGTGACTCTTATATGAAAGTGAAGCTAGCATTACCCTCTATTCTTATAATTAATTAATTTGAAGTTTGGTGTATAACTATAAATTTTATAAGTCAGTTTTTTTATATTTTGGTGTGCATTTAAAATTTTAAGAAACAAATGGTGTGTAGTCATCAATTTTAAAAAATTGGGTACAGTTAATATTAGGGTGCACCTAACACCACCCTAACTATTTTGTAACTGAATATGTGATAGAGAGAATCAGATTTTTTCAAGAGAATGTCGGTTCACTTAGTTAATAATAATTTTAATTATGACTAACTCCTTTGAGTTGTTGTGACCAAAACTCTGGATAGGTTCTTGATCAAAGGTTAAAAGGAAATAACTATTTAAACAGCTTACCATTTAACAAACTCCTTTTAAGCCCTCCAACCACAACTCATCATCATCCCCCAAAATGTTATGGCCAAAACAGCTTTCCGGATAGGTTCTTGATCAAAGGTTAAAAGGAAATAATTGTCTAAACAGTTTACCATTTAACAAACTCCTTTTAGGCCCTCCAAACCACAACTCATCATCATCCCCCAAAATATTAAGTTATATCATGAAAGCGGGTCATACGCTTTCATGACATTTTATCCTAAAGGAAATCATAGGTGTTGGACAAAGATACCTTCTCTTATATAATAATCTTACGTCCTAAGAAAAATCATAGGTATTAGACGAAGACATCATTCACAGGGCGGAAATTATATCCGTCATCAGGCCTCAAACAACCCTATTGTAAGATAATGGAACTATGGAAAACACAACTCTCAGATAGCTCACAAGGAAAAGGGGCAAGTAACATCTCAAATCTCTCCTAACTATCAGACTAGAGCAATCCATACTACTGCAATAGGTAATGGGGAGAACGCACACACCCATTCCCACGGAGAGGCAATCCATACTTTAAGCCCCTGACTAACAAAGCAAGATTAGGGTACATCAACCATTAATCACTCATAAAGGAAAAAATCAAAACCCTTCTTTTATGAGACCAATGTCAAATTTTATTTTTTTTGGTAAAGTACACTGTCCTCCCCTGAGGTTTGGTGAAATTACATAAACCTCCCCTCTAGTTTTTGAAATTACACTAGCCTATCCTGAGGTTTGGAAAAATTGCAAAAATCTCCCATCTGGTTTTAAAAATTACACTACCCTCCCCTGAGATTTGGATAAATTAAAAGAACTTCCCCTCTTATTTTTTAAATTACATTGTCCTCCCCTACCAAATTCGTCAATTTGACACCGTTAACGGAGGATTCTCTTGTACAATTTCATTCTCATTGATTTACTCGAGAAAACGACAGTCGTATAACCAAGTTGACCGACTTTAACCAAGTTGACTGACTTCAAGAATGACATGAAATAATCAAAATCGAAAATGCTTAACAGACCAAGCATTCCGCTATGTAGTGAAATGTCGTTATCATTAGTCCACGACCCCTCTTTTAACACCCGCTGATTGTGGTTAAGATTGACTCACCCCTAGGGTTCATCCATCCAACCTGGGTTTTTAGAATTAAAAAAAAATGTGATTAATCTTAATCATAATTAAAAAGGGTTAAAAGGGACACGTGGACACGACGGTCTACTAGATAGCCGACCACGGGGTCATCTAATCACAACTCAATCAAAATTTATCTATTTCAATAACAACATACTAATAGAAATGGCAGATAGTTAAAGTAAAGAGGAGGGCAGTGTAATTTCATAAACAAGAGGGGAGGTTTCTGCAATTTCACCAAACCTCAAAGGATGTCAATGTAATTTCAGAAATAAGAGGGGATAATTTTGTAATTTCATCAAACCTCAAGGGAGATTAGTGTAATTTTATAAACTAGAGGGGAGGTTTTTGCAATTTCACCAAACCTTAGGGAGGTTAGTATGATTTACCTATTTTTAAGAATTGGCACAATTAAGGTTCCGTTTATTTTGCACATAAAAGGTTTTACGATATAAATTATTTTGGTGCAAAAGCTTTTACGATAAAAATAACTTTTTGCCCCCTCCCGGTGTGTTGTTTTTTCTAAAATTTTAGATTAATAAACATGTAGGAGTCTGCCAAACCCCTCTCCCCCACTGGGAGGTGTTTCTTAAAACACTCATTTTTTTTTATTTGGTTGCATTTTAGAAAATACATGTAAAGATGAGTATATCTGTCATTTTGAAAAAATATGTAGAGATGAGTATTTTTATCATTTTGAAAAATATTTGAAGAGATGTATTTTGTTATTTTACAAAATACATGACTATTTATTGTCATTTCATTTTAAGAAATATATGTGAATAGTGATATTTTAATTATTTTAGAAAATACATGTAACAAAAGGCAGAGAGGTATTTCTATTATTATGACTAGTGAAATTTTGTCATTTTGATAAATATATGTGAAGATGAGTACTTTGTCATTTAATAATACATATAAAGATAAATTTATGAGAAATGACAGGAATTTTTTAAAATGCAAGTCATTTTTCACAAAATTTATTCATTTTCGGTAACAAAATTTATTCATTTTCGGTGACAAAATTTTACTTTTCGAAGATCTTATTTGCAAATAAATAGGGGGGAAATGGATAATTTCCGCATATTTGATTTTTTTTTCCAGTTTTTATATAGAAACAAATGGAGCATAACAATGTTTTAAATCCCGGACTGACCCGCCTAATTGGACCGGTTGACTCGGGAATTGGGACCCTCAGCAGGTTTAGGTTAAATCATTGATGGGTTGATTCCGGAGTGACCCAATCAACTCGGACGGTTTTGACCGCCCGTCCACTCAACCGGGTTAGTTTGATAGCATTTTCCCTGAAATTTTTTTTTAAAAAAAGTCGGTTATGGTTCAGCTACAACTTTTAGTGTAGTTGAAGTGCACACAGCACACGGTAATATCATTGATGCCAAGTCAGTGAGCATATCACCATGTTCATTGACTTGTCGTGCTTTGTTGGGTGGTTTGCACTACAGCACTACAATGAAATGCTGTACCTAATCTAGATTCTGTTGAGGGTTGTCAAGTTATACCCATTGTGCTACAGAACAGATCACGTACATGGCATCAAGGTTCTATCTTCTCACTGGATTGCAGGTCCATCTATTGGGAAGTGTATGACACTCTTGGATTATGAGATGAGAGTTTTCTCGGAATCCATTCTTTAATGATTGTTCTTGGGTCCATCTGGGAGCACAGATTTTTTTTATCTACGGCAAGAATTAGATGATATTAATGTGGTATTTGAGCAGAGACTCAATTTCATGTACTTATCTTATCCCGTGAGAAGCCGGAAGTCCCCTCAAAATTTTAATTAATTAAATTCGATAGATTCCTAATGTGTGATCGATGGAAATAAATGCCAGTTTAGGGTAGGGCTTGGTATAGCCCTCTAAGGGCTTGAACTTGGACCCAGCCTTACAAGTGAGGCCCGAGCTTAGACAGACCCTGGCGCAGACTAGGCCCAGTTCATTGACAGCCCTAACTGTGCAAGGCACAAGAACCAAATATAAGACTCCAACAATAGGATTCCAATGAGATTTTATTTTTCATTTTTTTTCGTTGGTAAGCTGCATTTCCAGATATAACAAGAAAGAGACCTAATCTATAAAAATAACAGAGTTGAATGTACAGTGGATCATCTGTACAGTCAATTTACAGCTAAATTAGAAAAAAATAATAATTCAATTTCTACCTGCTGAAAGGAAGTCACAGAACTTAAGACTGGTTTCTCACCAGTTTAACGCTGCTGTAGTAGCGCTTGAGGTCCTTCATCGCCTTCTCCTCGATCTGAATCGAACGGATTGATGAGGGACTGTCGATCTCTGGTTTGAACCAGCGGTTCAAGCCAGCAGAGTCTGACGGCGAGCCCTGACCAGAAGAGACCGAGAACCCTGCTGTCCTTGTCTTTGGGCTGTGAGAAAGACCCTGCTGGTGTTTTCCCTGCTTCAAAACAAAAGGAAAAAAATCCAGTGGATTAAATTACTGTTAAGGTGGTGAACCTTATGTCCAAACAATACTCACTTCCATGGACACTATATTGAGAATTGAACCAATACACAGGCCTAGTTTTTTTTTTGTTAACCGTGGGGTGTCCGCAGGCCTAGTTTACATGGCCATTTCAGGATATGGTAAAGCCGATAACCAAGTAAACTAAAAATAATTCAATTGTTTACTTTCAAAAGAGAAAAAGATCACATGATATGTTCTTGACACTTGAGATAAAAGTTTAGGCTCAAAATAGATAAAAAATTTCTGCAACTCTTTTTTCACTACCTTTTATTAATTCACTCTACTTAATTTTTGTTAACCTGGGTAAGGAAGATTGAAACCTGTCGAGGCATAACATCAGGTTGACAATTGAAGACTCAATCCTGAAAGAACCCTCCCCGTGAGGAGTTTTATTAAAGGCACGCCATCCCCTTAATTATAATAAAATTATGTGTCATTTCCAAATTTTACATACGGTTTTGGCAAATATAAATTGATCAATTACTTGGGTCTCTAAACTTTTGCTCATCTTAATAAATACGGTAATTGATTTATGATTATACATCATCATTATAAATATAATTGCATGATTATAGTTTGTTTAAATAAATATTTATATAAAAGAAAGCAGGCAAAAAACATCCATACCTGTTGCATTTGAATGTCTCTCAGAGATGGCCGAGAGAATCCAGGAGAAGTCCCAGCGGCAGCCCAAGAAGGCGTGTTTTTCTCTCCATCAGACACTGATGATGCATGGGCCACGGTCACTGGTATTGGGCTAGATCCTGCCCCCACTGGCAAATACGAACTCAATTGAATTCGCCCACCTCTTCCCTCAACATGATCTTCAGTCTGATCCTTTGCCCTATTACTTGGTTGACTCTCATTTGTTTTGCTCTGCTCGCTCTGAATCTCTCGAAGAGAAGTCGGTCCCTTTGAAATCTTAACCCCACCCCATGCTGGGCCTTCATTTTTGGGCGTTGGTGGCGGGGGAGCAACATCTTTGGGAACATCATCAAGGGCACCACTCAAAAACATTGACAGACCACCTTTCTTCTTCTTTTTCCTGGACGCAATTGCCAAGGAACTTTTGTTGTTAGAAGGTGATTCAGGAATGTCTTTCTTCAAAATGCAGAAAGGGGGCTCTTTGATGACTTGGTTGACCTTATTTTCTTCGAACTTCGCTTCTCCCTCCTATAAAAAGTGACAATTCAGCACAACTACGAAATTTTATTTGTAATTTAAAGAATCGCTTCTTACTTTGTCGCTAGAAATAGATCAATGGGATTTTTCAAATCAGGATGAGAGGACGGAAAGAACCATCTTCCCATTCTAAGTGGCAGTGTTGGGGTCCGATCAAGTAGAGCTTCCAGTTAAAAGAATGTGACAGATCAGATGATAGGATGAAGCAATAGGGTTGATTTTCGACAAACAGGATCTCCTAAATGGGACCCATCAAATAGTAGATCTAAACTTTGCATTTATGCCACAATCCTGATGTTTGGTATATGGTAATCACTGTTATAACTCACAAGTGATATTTACACCCCCTATGACCTGTTTAGTTTTGAAACCTATCAAGAACAGTACAAGTTTCTACATGAATCCTGATAAATGGAAGGGGTGTACAAAGAGCTTTAGAATCATACCTTTGTTTCAGAACCTTGAGAAAATTCGACATCCAATAACCCCATTATGGGGTGTGGTTCTACACCAGTCCCATAATTCCCGGAGGCTTCCATCTGTGAGACCTTCTGTTTGCTTTTTCTCCTCTGTTTTCTAGATACCTCCACCTTCTTACTCCCTTTCCCATCAGGCAACCCCAGGGAAGCATCCTCCTGGGTTTCAATTGGAATACCAAGTTCCCCAAGTGAGCTCTCAAGTGCCGACCTTGTCTGAAGCTTTGCAATTTGCTGGTCATCAAGAAGATGACCATTAGACTGCTTGGTCTCAAGCATCTCGATTTGCTGCAACTTCTTCCGCAGAGATCGGACTTGTTTCAAGAAGCCTTGATTGACATCATCTTCCGGTTGTAGGAAGCAGTCCAGTCTCTGGTATCCAACTTTCTTTGATACATGTTTCGCATAATTGTTTCGCGTCCTAAAGTATTCGTTCTCGCTATCCTCCTCTTCACTATTAATAATGACAGGAAAAGTAGCTGTTGGGGTTGGGAGTCGACGATAACTCCAAGGCTCAGAGGACCTTAAATCCAGTAATCTCTCTAGACTAGCTAGAACATCTGGTGAAGCACTTGCAATAGCTTGTGCTGAAACCGTGAAAATATAGTCAATGTTGCGAATAGCCATTTCCTGCATAAATGTTGTTACCACCATTAGTTTCAGTAAGCAATATCTGTAATTCTGAATCTTGATCCAAGTAAAAATGATTCCAGCAGAAGAGCAAATGCTAGGTCAGGATGGAGGATGGAAGAGGCAATATGTGCTGCCTCTACTGTGTGTGTGGCATACATGGAGACAATTCGGAAGCACTGCTTATCTAGAATTAGACCTAAAGGATCTTCTATTTGGGAACCAGAGTGGTGGCTCACGGTCATGAAATGATTGGCACATGTATATGGTACAAGCAGCATATGCAATTACCATGAAATTATTGATGATACATATAAAATTGAAACGAAGAAACAAGAACAAGTTTTTTTTTTTAAAGTAAATTTACCTCCATCAGAACAATATTCCAAAGACACAACTAGATAAGTATTACCAATATTGCAAAGTACAAGCTACATGTCACTTTGAGTCTACCGAGCTATAAATTTTTTTTGACAGCTGAGTCATCTAACACAAATCAGCCTATTTTTTTCACAGCTTGGCCGAGTCAGTTTTGTCTCTATAGTCCACATACTGGATTTGTGCGTGCAAAATTGGCTTATGGTATGCAATTCAAAACCTAAGTCAAAGAGAACATGGACATTTAAGTAAAACGACGTATGTCATCATGGAGAAGCTCAATGATTACCTCGCAATGCTTCCTCAGACCATCTGCTCCTAGAGAATCAGCAATTTCAAGTAGCTGTATGGCATTTCGTGGCTCCACCAGAAACTCTGCTGCCACTTTTTCACAAAGGCTTTTTAAACTTGGAACGTGACTGCTATGTGTATCATCCTTATGTACGGTGGATGAAATTTTATTGGTTTCCATATCGTTAAACATAAAATCTTCATCTAACTCTTCTAATTCATCCTCACATTCTAACCTCGGGTTCTGAGGATTCTCGGCCAATTTAGGAGAATAAATGGGATGATAAAGAGCATAAACAATTAGCAAATGTGTTTCACCAACTGCAACTGAAGTAGCCCGCTTCACACCATGTAACCGAGTTGCAACAGGGGGTTCATCCTTGCCTTTCTTCCCATCCCACATATAAACATCACCTGTTGTTGTACCCGCAGCAGTCCAGTACTTCCCAGCAGAGATGCTCACAAGATCTCTCCCACACAGAGAATATAGCTACATAAAACAACCCAGACTAGATGACGAGTTAGTAATAGATTTGGGAGGGCAAGGATAGGAAAGACATAAACACATGGTAACATTCAATCGTATTAAACCTGTTGGCATCTGAGATCAGGATCGGAGGAGACCCAATAAAATAATGCACCATCCTCAGTGAGAGCAATGCTATGTACCATCCCTGCAGCTATCGCGACCACGTGAAGTCGTTCCATGCGGTGGAATTTCAATGGTGCAGTCCCTCTTTTCTTCAAATTTCTAGCAATGAGTACACGCCTTGGGGTAACAAGTCGATGACCCCAAGTGAATACCTGTCAGCCATATGATCCAGTACACCAAGTCACATATACATAACCAATATCAACATAGATAATAAATCTTTGAAAAAAAAAAGGCTTCGTGAGAGTACAATTCGTCTTAATTGGCTTAACATAAGATACAAGGGTGAATTATATTTGCTTAAAAAGTCGAGTAAGTTAACTCTATTCTATAAAGTTTGGGAGCAAATTAACTCGGAAAATTAATTTCTATAAGAACCAAAAAAAATGTAATCAATGCTATCGATCAAAAAAAAAAAATGTAATCAATGCTCCAACATCTCTGTCGAATACTCAATAAACTCAACTTTTTAATAACTTTTATTGGGTACTTGAAAAAAAATTACTTCTGAAGTTGCGAGGCACCACATATTTTTAAACTTGAAAATGTCAAGCAGACACGAGACTAAATCTCAAGTGGACTGATTTATGGACCTTTGATTAAAAAACTTTTAAAAAAAGTATAAGAACAAAAAAGTACAGAGTAGAGCCATATTGTTAATCAAATTAAAAAAACGCTTGTTCTTGAAGTCACCTCTCCGTCAGCTCCTAACACAATTGTGTGATACTTTGCGGCTGTAACTCCTGTGAAAACCTTGCCTTTCAAGTATTCAACCACCCTGGGAGTGTAATTTGAAGCTGAGTTGGAAGTACCATAGCCAAGCTGGCCCTCCTTATTGAATCCCCATGTGAAAACTTCACCAGACTCGGAAACCACAGCAGTGTGTTTGTTCGCCGCAGCAACAGCAACTATTTTTGACCTGAGAGAACTAACCCTTCGTGGAGTGGGTTGGGTATCCACAGAAGTATAACCAAGCTGTCCCTCTGTGTAATATTATTAGAGGTCAGTAGTCCATTAATCATTAATACTATCTTGACATTAATGGCTAGAAAGATCTTCACTTTCTTGTTTTTTTAGGACTAGGATGCAAAAAACAATCAGTTGCACGAGGAACAGATTTCTTTTCTTTTTCTTTTTTGAGTTGATTGGAAGTTGGCCAGGTACTTAAAAAGAGTTCCCTCGTAACAAAATCAAGCCGGACACCACAATCACAAGTCACAACAAGATCCTCTCATCAGAAAATTGGACAACCATATACAAGTTAATACCCAATAACTTTACCTCTATTGGATCCCCAAGTGAACACTTCCCCGCCCTCTGTTGCAACAACTGTGTGATGTTTAGCTGCTGCAATTGCCTTAACCCGGCGGGACCCCAAACCAGATGTCACCTGCCGGGGAGTAATGACTGCAGCTTGGCCACTGTAAACAAAAACAACCGTACCTCACCATTTCTGTGGTTTGGCTAGAATATGAGGGAAAAAATAAAAAATGCAATTGCAATTAGCAATTCTTACATAAGCAAATCCACATCATAGAAAGAATAAGAGAACAACCATTTGCCCGTTTTGACAAGTGAATTCATAAACTTGTGGAAAATTTAGAGGGATAGAACCTTTGATGATTTCATATGCAATTTATTTTGATTTTGATATCTTATCAGCCAAATTAAATGAGAGATGAAGAGAGAGGAGACATCCATGCTTCCTTGCTTCAAGGAGTATTTACACTTGCTGTGGGTGTAACTTAAATAAGGTTTATGAGGTTTCCTAGCAACCCCCAAGGCCAATGGTTTCGTGAGCAGCCTACTTAGATTTTCATATCTTATCAGCAGGACAAAATATACATGACGGAAAGAGCAGCTACTCACAATCCATTGCATCAAAGGACCATTAACCATTTACACTTGCGTTGGACTTCAACAAAGTCTATTAGGTTTCCTTGGCAGTCCTCAGGTTGCTGAGGATGGTTACCCCTCCTACAGAGTTATCATGGTTATCTTAAAGAGCTCTAGAAGAAGAAGCCCGAAACAAGTTTGGAATTTAAGATGGATCAGATTATTGTTTTTACACAGGGCTGCTTGATGGGATAGACAGGCCTTACATGGGGCAGCTAGATGGAATTAGGGCTGTCAAAGGGCCAGGCCAGGGCAGGGCCCAGATCTTACCGGGGCCAAGGCAGGGCCTAGATCTTACCGAGTCAGGCCCTCACTCATTGGGGCCCAGCCCTAGCCCTCAGAGGGCCTGGATTGGTTAGGCCCAAGCCCTACTCTCAAGGGCCAGGGCCGAAAGAACCAAAAAAAATTTATATCATGTATTCCAATTTTTCCTACATTGACTATCAATTTGATAACAGCCCTCCTACTTTATTCGGGCTTGGGACTGACAATGCAAGATGAGGATTAACCTCAAATTAACTTCTTTTACAATGGGGGGTTAGGTAAGGTTAGGTTTAATTTATAGTTGGGGGAAGGGGAATTTGGTGAAACTACCACCACGCCCCAAATTTGGGACCGTTAGATTGTTAAATTAGTACGATTTACAACTTACTTAAAGATTTTGGATAGAGAACACACTTCTATTACACACACTTTTGTTACACACACACAGTAGCCTCTGAGTTCTTTTCTTTTAAGGAAAAGTGTGACTACACTACAGACTGTATTCCCTTCTTTCGTTATGGTAGTAGACAGGCAAGACAAAAGTGATGTTTAATGATTTAGGAACCCTAGAAACAAACAAAAAGGAACTTTTGCGTTATATTATATGTTTAATAAGTTTAAATAATTACAAGAAAGCCCTCCTAAAAGGATTTACAACCAATTAATTTGCTTTAGAGTATAGAACTGAAATAACCAAATCTATATACATTTTCCTGTAACAAAACCGCCTAGGTGAGGGTTCGCCTAGGCCTGGGCATTGTGGGCCACCTGGCCGCCTACGTGAGAGCCTCAGGCGCCGCCCGTGACAACTATAACTACAGTTATAGTATGTTATACATACAAGTCTTAACTTTAGGTTATTATATTATATATAATATTATTTATGGTATAGGCGTATAGAATGGAGGGTCATGTCGAATTAGGCCGAGCTTGGTGTTTATTGGGCCCGGCGCCCTCAAGTAAGAGAGCCTTTCAAAATTAGGTCCAGCTCGGCCCTAGGACCTTAAGAAAAATAAAAGGCCCTCTATTTTGCGGGTTTTGAACTTCGAAGGGCCAAACCGGGCCCCCTCATCAAAGCATAGTTACCAAGTCAGGGTTCAGGGTTCAGGAACTATTATTGAGTGTTAAATAATGAGTGGCAAATAAACATGAAAAAGAACAGTTTAGTTGTTGTGTCCAACAAAAGGCAGAAAAAACTTTGATAGAGACAAATTCAATCTTTTTCTTCGAGAGAGCTAAATGCTGAAACCCTAGGCAAAGTTCACCAAAACCCTCAATAGTTTTTTTCTCACTTTCCTATCTACTAAGAAGCAATAAATTCTATTTAATAATTTATCGATCAAAAAAAATATATTTACTAATTTATTTATTCTACTTCGTAAATAACATCCAACTTTATGTATTTCTCAAGTGACCACTTTTTGTCACTATCACTTGAGTGCCTAGGTGACAATGCCAAGGCACCAACAGGAAACCACATCTTAACAAGCAGCTCCCTAAATCCCAATGCAGGAGCTAGGATTCCCCAGGCAACACTTGACTACACTGCTATAGTATTTATAATATATATAGTCTTCTCTAGAAACAACACACGTATGGCAGGTGTTATTGACAGGATAGAATTCAGAGTGAACGCATGGGTGATCGTGTTTTCTTTCTAGAGGGGTCAATAGGTATTGGGTGGTTGCCTCGTCTAAGCCACACTCAATTACTACAACGGCTTCTTGGAGCCCCACTCCCCCAGCGGGGACTATCAAGCTCAATTTCGATGGTAGCTCAATGGGTAATCTGGCCTGGCTGGGGTACGTGGGGTTTTCATAAACAACAGTGACTCTATTCTCTCTCCCTTCTCGGGTCCGGTTGGTGTGATGACCTTCAATCACGTAGAGATCCTACCCTTAAGAAAAGGCCTAGTCATTTTCCAAATCCCTTGAGTTCCCTTCTATCATTATTGAAGGTGACTCATCACTCAAGGGATGTTATTAGTTGGGCGGAGGGACCAGACGACAGTCCGTGGGGATATGTTTTCATTGTCAAGAAGATACACGAGCTGGTGCTTCATGGGAGCATCTCGTTCTCTTGGATCCCTAGGTCCACGAATGAGTTGGCTGACTCCTTTGCCAAGGACGGTACCAGTAGAAAATTGCTTTATTTGGTAGTGGGCCTGCGATAATTTTTTTTTTTTTAGTTCTAGGCATAGCAGGCCCTTTTTGTCGACTTCTTTTCTTGTTTTGCTCGATCTATATATCCGCATGTATGCATGTATGGAAGTACATAAAGAGTTTGTGTGTGTCCCAAACAGGTTTTGAATAAATGTTTTACCTGTGAATATCAAAGTCAGGGTGCCCAAGACGACCCCCCCTTCCAAATCCCCAAGTGTAAACTTCTCCATGAGCCCCAACTGCTACACTGTGGAACTTTGCAGCAGAAACCAACTTAATATAAGAACCTTGAAGGGAATCAACTTTGCACGGTAATTTCTGTATGTGTGCGTTTCCGGTTCCAAGTTGATAGTTTGCACCACTTCCCCAACTATAGACCTCAGTGGCAACTACAAGGACACAAAAAATCACTCAGAATATCAGAAAACACAATCTCAAATTGTTCCTATAGAAAGCCTAATTAATATATGAACCTCAAAAGTCAAATCACTACAGAAGTATACCAGAATTATGTCCAATTCCGACAACCTGTGAAACAGGCCCAGAAAGTAGATCGATAGGAGTTCGACATTTGGAGTCCTCCAATATAAAAGAAGCGCCATTTTGTAGAAGAATACTCGCCACAGCAAGATGACCAAAATGAAGAGCCCTGTGTAAGCTACTCCATCCAGATTCTCCATCCTAAAAGAGAAAAGATGAATGGTCATGCAAATCACGAATAAACCCGATTTCAACATTATATAACCAGGAACAAAGTTGTATCGATAAGAAGCTTCAATCCTCCCTTTAGAACAGAAACAATGCCTCAGAACCAAAGACCTCAAAATTGTCACAAAAACGAAACCTGATATTGGTCACCCACTATTTTAAGTGACAGCTGCAAATAATCATTTTCCAATTACTACGAGCTTATCATTAGATCATTTGAGCCCAATTATATTTGACTAGACATTAATATAACATTTTACTTTGATCTAGGCTAGTGTTAGAGCCAGACTTGTTATGTAGACTTAAATCATACACGTGTGTTAGTCACTTCATCATAGATGTAGCAATTCAATCGAAGCCTCGACCCAAAAACGCAAAGGAAAATCTGGGAAAGAAAATTACCACTTTTATTATTCCATCAAATAAAATGTAGTATGTACCATGAAAAGAGAGTACCACATTGTAGAACCCTAAAATTTATCAATTTTACACAAAGGTCCCTACACACCATAAAATTGTATAAAGAGCCTAAAATCACTAAAAAGCCCTATACATTTAAATTGGGCCTAATGACAAGGCATGAGCCTCTTACGGTTCGGGTCTGGGCACGAAGTAGAAAGCCCATAAACTCAAAACCCAAGTTCAAATCTAAATGGATCACACACTCGATAAATGGGTCGATCCGTCAACATAAAAAACCTGATTGTGGACTCAATACCCAAGAAGATAGGTGGGGCCCATCAAAATCTCTTAAGTCCCTTAAACCACTAAATAGAGTAGGACTCTTGGAATCCTTATCTTTAAATGGGTGAGGCTTATCAAAATCTCTTAAGTCCCTTAAACCACTAAATGGAGTGGGACTCTTGAGATCCTTATCTCTAAAAGTCTATAAATAAAACCAAAAACTAGAGATTTTGGAGGATTAAGAAATTCAGAAAGAAATTCAGAAGAAGCCAAAGAAGAGAATTCAGAAGCATTCTCTAGCCTTCAAAGAAAAGAAATCAAATCATTCCAGAGAAGACAAAGCTGCAAAGAAGCCAGTTCTCCTCCAAAATCACTTTCTACCCGATCAAGCGCGAAGCCCGGAAGAAAGCAAAAGCTACATCAACACTTTCAAAGAAGATCGAGATCACGCCTTGGCCCTCATCTTCTACTTTAGAAATTTTTTATCGTTAATCAGAGGATTTCTTGAGAGTTGTACCAAACTGAAAATAAATAAATATTTTGTTCCATCATTATTTCGTCCACGAAGTTTTGTGTCAACACACATATAAGAAAAATAAAAGTAAAATTAGATAGGCTAGTCCTTCTTGTCCGACTTCATTAAGAAGTAGCATATTGCTAACCTCCCCCACTTCATTTTTAATCACATTTGAGCACTTTATTTCATTAAAAAAGGGAATAGGGAAAGAAAAGCATAGCTAGTAGTTGTTGTCCAACTTATTCAAGTAGTAGGACATCTGAACTATCCTCCTTCCTTGTTATTTATTGTCCGTATTGGTAGTCCAAACATTAAATAAGAAAGCCGCTGTCCATCAAAACAAGCATCCAATTATTCCTTTTCCGGGTGTAAAGCCCTAATTTAGGTATGTACGGTTCTACTGACAAGTGACAATAACTAACATGGAAGTAGGAAAGTTCAGATATATCTTACTTCTTTGCTCACACATTGAAGAACCCCTTATCCCTCAAAACAATCATCCAATTATCCCTTTTCCGGGTGAAATTAGCCCTTATTATGCCAGTTAGTTTCAGAAAATTCCGCAACATTATTATGGTTTTGAATCAATGCTTCTAGGCAGACTCTACTTGCAGTTTGCACATAACGAAGTTACAGATGGCTACTCAATTCTTTTCATTCAGGTGATTGACAGCAAATATTGTGTACACATTTATTTTTTATATCAGGATTTGTGCCCAGAAGGGAATGTTCGTTAGAAACAAGAATGAAAAGGAAATATACTAACAGATTGAGCTTTTGTTACAGATTCAGCACAAGAATCAAACTTCATCTACTAATAAAATGGAGCACAGATAACTTCTCGAGACCAAATGTTGACAATGACTATAAACATAGTAGTAGAAAATTTGCCATAAAAATTATAAAATAAACAACTTAATTGGACTTCAATAAATAACGTAACATTCTAGAAGAAACAACTTAAAGGGACTTCTAGAAATAAATTATGACATTGAAAAAGAAGCAAAAGATTAGATGATTAACACACCCTGGCATCAGGATCAGCACCAGCTGCAAGTAGCCTCCTCACAATAGGAATGTGATTTCTCCACGTCGCAATGTGAAGAGGCGTAAGACCAAACATGTTCCTTGAATTGATATTTCCCCCATTCTTCTTCAGTAGTGCCAAAGCCAAATCTACTTCTGCCAAGGAGCCTTCTCGTGCAACAAACCACAAATCTTTCTGAGACCCACCTGATAAAAATTTGTTTGCAGGTGTTTGCTGACTCCTCTTCTGACCCAAAGGCAACACTAAACCCTCCATCAATATATATTTGGTTAACGCTCTATAAATACTCTTTAATTTATCTCAAGTTACACTTGAACACTACCAACCCTGGTTCCTGCCACCTAAGTTAGTTAAGCATTCAGCTTCACCGATAATGTAAAGAGCCAGATTCTCCAAAACCCAGTAAGCAGTTAGTCAAGGTCAACTCACAACCCTCTGGCCCTTAATAAAGTTGCCAGGTTCTAAACCATGCTATGGCAAGACCTTCAAGTTTAAGTATCAAGCTATAAAGAACCCATGTCCCTTTAGATGTAAGAACCAGAATTCATAGATGCTATACGACCATCATCATCGACATCATTATTCTGAACACAAACCAGTTGTAGCAGCCATTCACAAACCCCCATCACATTTCATGGGCCATAGAAAAATCTCTGAGAATCAAGGAAAGCTATGGCCAAAATCTGTAATTTCTTCTGTCAGTGTGTTATACCATCTGGAAATAATATAAAAATTGAAATGAATTAAGTATACAACATGAACATATTGAACCAATTTCTAAGAATACTGATGATACCACGTAACCGCAGGCAAAATTAGTTAAAGGGGGCCATTTTGGTAGACCAGGGTTCAGAACATTTGATCAATACCCAGTATAAAGGTATAATATTCATCATATCATGTAATCCAATGCCGTAGAGATTTTGACACAACAGGTATCATTATTGCTGATTGAAGTATGAGCAATGGTACATGATATATGACATACTACTGCATGCACAAAACAACAGTATACTCGATCTACACAGTTCAGTAAAATCACACATAGCTAAGCAGGAAAAAATCCCAAGTTGACCTGAAAATGGTGGAACTAACCATAATTTATGTAATCAGTATTTTCTAGAGGAACCCAAGCCACAAAATGTCAACATAAAGAAGAAGAAAAAATCCAATATAAAAGTAGAAAATCTGCATTTCCCATATAAAATTTTGCCACTCCCACCCAACCTGATACTTTCAGCAATAATAGCAATCCTACATTTTTTTTTTTTTGGGTGCTGATTTGTACAGAAGAACAGAATCTCAAGAAAGAGCACATCACGCCATGCTCCTTTAGATGGATTCTAAGAACCCAGTTCCAATCTTCACCTCAACACCCATCTAATCTGTCGAATCAGATTTCAATACCTTAACAACTAAACCTCGCATGAGAAATTCTTCCCCAACCCCAAACTCCATTTCCACCTACCCATTCCAAAATACAAATATCTGAGATGAAAATGAGGACTTGTCCAATCCAGAACAACAAATCAAGCATTGAATCTCAAAACCCGGATCCAGAAATCCAAGAAATTGATCAATAATCCTCAAAATGGATCACACCAACATTCAAAATCACTAAATTTTAACAAAATAATAACCAGGAAAACCCCCCCCAACAACAGATTCAGAGTTTCAGACCAACAACACCACCTACCCACCAACAAAAGTGTCGCTTTAAACACTCCAGCCGATTAAAAAGTTTTACCCAACATCAAATACTCCCAGAATTCACGAAAAAAATCCCAGAAAATGAAGATAAACATGAATACATTTGAAAAAGGTTGAACAATATCAAATCAAAAAAAAAAAAAAAAATTTGAAGAGAACCCATTAAAGAGAATGAGAGAAAAAACATCACCTGATATTTTTGGGCGAGAGGAAATCACGAATAAAAAAGATGAACTTTTTCCCCTTTTTCTTTCCCTCTTATTTGATGGTGATTTTCGGTTGCGGAAAGAATCGAGCGGTGGAATAAGAATATACCCTAAAACTCATTAAAGCAGAGAGTTTCAGAGACCCAACCCAACTCTTTCAACTCCCATCAAGGGTAATTTGGGCATTAACTTTTAAGCTTGCACGAACTATTCTTACTGTGACTGAACTACCCTTACTCTTTCTAATAAAAGACATTACCTGATAGTCGGTCCGAAGGTTGGAGATGTTTTCGGTCAAGTGTTTCTGTTGACACGTGGAAGTATTTGGAAAGGACAAGTGGCGCAAGCAGTACGTATTCTTTTGGGAGATGAATACGAGACGTTGGTAAGATTTATCGGTTTCTTGGTAGTTTCTCCGTTTTTGAGGGCCAACTGTCAACCTCGAAAGTGTCGGGCGTTAAAAAAGTATTTTAATTGACTAATATGCCCACATAGCTTTCTTTAACGCCGATTTAGTCCCAAGGAGTACGCACAAAGTTAAATTATTCTTCTGCCTAGAAATGGAAAATAATTACCCCTTTAATGTCAGGTGTCCCTCTTTTAACTCTATTTTAACTGTGGTTAAGATTCATTCATCCACGCCAGTGGAACTATCTATTGCTTAAAATAGAAAATAATCACCTCTTTAGTCAGTGACCAGTGACCTGAGGAGGTGCGTCTCTAGTTCCGTTTTAATGTCACGTATCCCTCTTTTAACTCTATTTTAATGTGGTTAAGATTTATTCATCCCTAAGGTTCACCATTTATCCTTCGTTTTTAGAAAAACAAAAATAAAAATAATTTTAACCATAAGAGTTAAAAAAAATTAACTAGAGTTCATAGGAGCTGAGTTGGGTTTGTAAAAGTGAGGAGAAATAGTTTGCTCCTCACCAGTGGAGTGAACTATTACTCCACTAGAAATATACCACTTGATAAGAAGCCTCAGTGCAAAAATGGTCATTTATGATTGAGAAATTGTTAACGTATCCATGAAATCCATTTTCAAACCTAAGGCATCACCTCATTGGTGGATGCCCTTAAAATAAGGGATGCCCACCAGTTGAGCTATATCGATCCATAGGGACTAGGGTCCATTGATGATGATGGGCCTTAATATACATTTCTATGTTTTTCAGGAAGGCAAAAAGATTCGCTTTGGTGGACGCTTCGGGTAGGGCACCTAGCGATAATTTGAAAAGAAACTATTTCATTTTCTCTTCATGATTTTGACTTCTCCCCACTTGATATTTCCCCATTTTATGGATTCCCAGTCTAGCTAATCTTTTGCCTTTTAGGGAAAAGAAAAAAGAAAAAGGACAACATGGAAAGAAATGGCAAAAGAAAATGTTAGCCTAGTGCTTAGCCCACAATTCTACCATACTCCAAGAATCGAAATACAGCACCCAAGACCACAAAACAAAAAAAAAAACTTTGCTAGCACCATGGTCCCACCACAGGGATAGGATGCCCATCTCTGCTTTTTTTCTTCTTTTTTTTTATCGACATACATCAGTATGAGTGAGTACGGTCAGTAGTTAGTTGGTGGCATTAAAGCTCTTGCAAGGACCTTCGCATGGAAGGCCACACCCCCAACCACTCACGCAAGATGCGGGGGTGTTGATGCCCATCTTTGCTTACATTAATAGAAAGTGTTTGATGTAACATTGGTTCAATTTAATTTCATGAAATATTATTCCATTTTTTTCTACATTTGTTTGCACCTAAATGATTTAGGATGTAAAAGATGTTATGGTAAAATAATTAATTTTTCACTTATGTTGTTGAAAGTCACATTTTTAAAAGCTGAAGTATAGATTTTTAAAAGAAATTAAAAATCAGATGTAAAAAAGCATGTTTTTGCCATTTGAATAAAATATCTCGTAACAAAATATTTATCTCAACTCCCTAGTTGAACAATTGTCATCGTTTACAATACATATGAAATGAGTTATTTTTGTCAATTAAATATATACGTAAAGGTGTATTTTTTTTTTTTTAAATGCATGTTATGATGGTTTTAGCCTTCCAAAAAAATGTTAAGAAGGGTTTTGTCTTTTTTTTTTTTTTTAAATCATGCAAAATTGATAAATTTGTTATTTAAGAGAAAAAACTGTTAATAAGAAATTTTTTTTAATCATGTTAAAGAGTACATGTAAAGAATAATATTGATGTCATTTTAGAAATAAATGTGAAGAGAATATTTTTCTTATTTTGAAAATATATTTCAAGAGAAATATTTTGTCATTTTCAAAATACATGTAGGGAAATATATTTTCGCCATTTAAAAATATATATACGTCAAAATGATAATTTTTTTTATTTTAATAAACATACATGTAATGCGGGATATTTCTAAATAAAATTACTTTTGTTATTTTAATAAATATATGTAAAGATTGATATATTTGTTATTTTAAAACATTTTAAAGAGCTTGTGAATTTATAATAAATGACATAAGAATTTCATAGAAAAAAAGATATTTTAACAAATTTTATTTATTTTTCCATTAAACAAAGGATGGCTTAATATACGAATATGAAACCAAATCCTCTACGGGGATAACCGGATTTGGCACTGGTTATCACCCCATGAGGTCGCTACGGAAACGACACCCCTTAACTGTGGTTAAGAGTTAAGATTCACCCAGGTTCATCCACTCATCCTTCATTTTTAGAAAAAAATATTAATTCTTTTTTTTAATATTTTAATATTAAAACAATCCTGAAAATATGTTTTTAATATTAAAAATAGAATCAATATTTTTTCCTCTAGGGGTAGGTGAATCTTAACCACAGTTAAAGGGTGTCAAAAAAAGGACACGTGTCGACCTCATGGGGTTATCACCCTAGAGGATTTGGTCTCTACGAATATACATATCATTATGCTGCTTCTTTTTTCGTAACAAACGTGTACAGTGTACACAAGCCAAGTGGCAGCTGCAACTACAGCTGTTAGTTAATAAAAAATAAATCCTAAACAATTTAAAAGGGCAATTATGTACTCAGGAAACAGTGGCCAATACCTTTTTTTTTTTTTTTTTGGCAATATACAAATCACACAAACACACACACACCCTCATGCCAAAAAAGCACACAGCACCAATACACTAACCTTGTGTTCACACCACATTTCCCTCAAATTCAGTTATATACAGATCCAATATTCAGCATAGCTAACAGCCAAGACTCAGGTATGGTCAAGGTTACCCATATCTCAAGCCACAAAATGAAAAGTAGAACAAACCATTACTGACGTTATATTTTAAAACATAGCTCAACCACATGGGGAAAAGAACAAGAACCAGATCTCTCATCAAAAAACAAAAAAAAAAAAAGAACAAGAACCAAATCACAAGCTAGTTAACATGCAAAATCAACTTACAACTTTTTATTATATGTCTCTGACCAAATACGTCCATGTGCCTAGGTATCAATGACAGACTGAACCAAACTTTTTATGACAATAAGAGAAATATGGTCACATGACCATCAATTTTTTTCCTTCACTAGGCAGAAATAATAGAATTCCATTCCATATTCATATTCTCATTACACAGCAAACAATGACGCAAAGAGATTTTTTTAATAAAAAAAAGAAAAAAAAAACCAGAATTACACATTAAAAAATCAATACCCCTATGAAAATTGAAAAATTAAGAGAAAAATAACTAATAGAATGAATTGCACACAATATACCATAAAGCATAAAAAGAAAGATTACACGTCCTCCAGTCCCATGCACCTTTAGATTCTCCACTTCACCTCAAGAATGCGCCTTTAAATTTTCAATTCAATCCACCATTTTGAAGATTAATGCAATAGGATTGTTCATCAGATTCCCTCTAAGAGATTCAACAAGAACTTTCCTACCCCAAAGTTTTCTGGCTTATGCAGCAATAGGAGAATCCTGCATTAAAGAAAATCTTGGCATAAGAATATCATAACAATGATCAACAATGGAGTTAAAAGGATTCAATGCCAATTTATCTTATAAAAGGAATAAGAAAAAGCAAAAAAAATAAAATTTGAGAAGTTGAAGACAAATGAATTTTGGTTTTATCGGACAATGTTTATCGAATATAAACCCAATATACATAACTCATGAATATGGGAAATGGAAAACGGACCCAGGGCCAACATAGAAGCTGACCCGTAATCTCATTGGTCCACACTCCACAGCCTATTTACCACCCATTAACTGTGGTTACCACCCATTATTAATTTTAATTTACTTAAGCTTACAATGGTTAAATAGGTGTTAAAAAGGACACGGGGACACTGCGGACTGCCGTCAGCGTAGAAGAGGACCCCAAGGGTCCTCTTCTCAGAACTCTGAATATATATGGGGAATGCTATCTTTCACTAAGACTAGTGAACTTGTTAACCTTCACTAGTCTTTTTTAACCCTCACGTATTGAGTACCATTCTATTAAATAAAATGATATATTGGTATTTTTATCAGGGGCAATTCATAAAATAGGAGAGATAAAAATGACAAGAAAAGTAAAACTATACTTTCTCTCCTGCATTTAATGGCTGGTCCCTATAGTGGACACCATATAAATGAGAGAAAATGTTGTAAATATCCAAAATTTAGACCTTCAGCAAATAAACCTGACTAGGGGTGTATTCGAGCCAAGTTTGGTCCTGCTCGGCTCGGTTTGAAATTTTTTTATCTATGCTCGAAAATCTCAGCTCAGCTTGGCTTGAGCTCGGATTGAATTATTAAAAAATTGTTTTTAAATAAAAATAATAATATTTTTATTATTATTATATATATAAATATATATAATAATGATATATATTTATATATATATAAATACATAAATAGGCATTGGCTCAAGCTCGACTTGAATTCATTTTCAAACTCAAAAAATAGCACGGCTCAATCGAGCCTATTTTTCGAGCTCAAGCCCGGCTTGATTGGGCCGAGCAGAGCCGAGCCAAACTTCGAGCTAGCCCGGTTCTGATACACCTCTAATCCTGACCACCAAGACCTGCTACGTAAGAGATATACGGATCGGATAACTGTAACAGCTTCCTCAATAGACTTCTTCTCAGGATTGTTTGCCAAAACTAATGAACCATCAAACATAATGTAAAAGATAATTAGATATGATGGTTGAGATCATCTCACATGTTTACCTTGAATTCAACAGAATAGGGTTATTATGGCCGTTTTGAGGAAATGATGCACCCCATTTTCATCAACTTCAGCATTTTCAGTTGTAACAACAAGAACAAAAAATCCATAAGAGAGTATTAACAGAGCCCACCTTTGCTGTCAAGTTTGAAATAGCCAACTGAAACTTTTCTTTAGTTTTTGTACCAGCCACCTGCCCAACCTTCGCCACCCTACTGAAAGCACCATTCAGCCACGTTGTTCCTGCAGTTACATACCTGCCCAACCACACAATAAATAAGATTTATTCCAATTGAGAAAGGCACTCGAGCAGAGGCCTATTGGCAAATCACCTACGTATTAAAATAGAAATAATAAGCTGATATGAACAGAGCCCCACAGAAAAAGTAATAAAGGAACAAGATGTGGAAGCCAAAAGCTGTTCGACACTTCCTACAAATGCCATTCCAATGAGTTCCAAAAATTAAAGATATCAACAAAAACTCAACCATGCTTACTTGGATGACAATCCCCTTTGTATCGTCTATAAGATAACTAACTATATTGGATAATAATGATTCTCTCTTTCTAACAGAAATGTAATAATCATCACTTCCTTGACTAAAATTAATAATTCAACCTCCACAACGGGGAAAAAAAAGCTCCATAATTGTGGCTTCCTTGACACTTTGACAGTAGCTTACATTCATCAAAATATAACAGTTTAGAAAAATATTAAAGAGTTTCCAGTTTTGGAGGAATAATTTCTTGATTGTTAAATTTCAGTGCAAGGAAATACAAAAATGAGAAAAAGGTGAGATACAAAAAAGAACAAAACCATCCCAAGAGGAAGGGAGTGAAGCAGAAGGAAACCAAAAAAAGCAAAGACTCGAATTGCAACAGTAAATCGGCCCCACAGTAAAGCTTTGCTCTATGAGAACTTCCGTTGGCAAGAGTTCACTGATCACCTTGAGAATGAAATGACCAATATGGATGTCCAATCACAAATTTCTTTGATATGGAATAATCTTCATAGAGCTTTGGATATTAAGGATGCACAGCCCGAAGCATTAAGAGGAGTTCTCTTCCAAAACAAGAATAAATTGAAACCCTTAATGATCTTTAGCTCTAAAAGAAGGACCAAAGCCTTGACTAGGTAGGAATCCCCCTCTCCAATCAGACCTAGAGAAAAAATTAGCAAGTGCGTACTTTTTGGAGGAATACTCAAGTTGGTAAAGAAAGAACGGAGAAGTCATCTTCCCGTATCTGTCATACAATTGCCACAAATATCCCAAAGCTCCTAGGGCCAAAATGTTCCTACCAGAAAATAATAAAAATCTGATCTTTAGACATTTTGTGATAGACCGGATGGTTAGGAATTAGGATCACCAACCGGAAGATTTTCTTCCCAGAACATCTTCACATGTGACGATCAAGGTCCCATAAACACAGGATGTAAGCCATGTGTGGCAGAGAAACAAGTAAATTGTCTCCACAAGTGAGGAGATTAACAACATTCTAAAGAACATGGAGTTGTAACTTGTAACGTCTATGCCCAGAGAATTTTGTTAAGGACACAAGAAAAGACACCTTATACCTGCTTGTTTTGACAGCCGATCCAGTGTCATTCAACTTCCTCTCTGCCGCAGTCAATGCAGCCATCGTTTTATCTGACACATGCAGCTTTTGATCCACAGACTTCACTTTCTCATTGACAACCGAGATCCCAACGGTTATTTTTTCAGTGAACCCAACTCTCCTATCAAAAGAAATGACCTTGGCAGATGCACTGGCCGTCAAACGATGCTTCTCATCAAATGCCTTAGCCTTGTTCACGGCATCTTGTCCAATGGCTGAACCCTTTGCCAGCATACTCGTAACAACATCTTGAGCTTTACTCACATATACTCGACCATTGCTAGGAGAACTACTTCTGGACTGCAAGGGAGAAAAAAATTAAATACAATAATTTCACGTCTATAAAAATTGATGAGATGAAATTCAAGGTGCCTATTGAGCAGACAATTGGGCTGACTAGTCATGGAATAATCATAATTATGACACATTTTGCAACTGCAAGAGTTGTGGGGGGGGGGGGGGGGCAGGCATCATCTAATGTATCCTACTTGAATTGAGGTGAAAATAGTAATAAATCATTCTGACGATCTTTTGTAGGAAAGTTCACCGTGTTTCTGTACTATAGTAGAGTGATGCATAGATTGGACCCTTATCGTCATAAATTTGGTCAATTGTTTGGCCAAGAGATCACGATGGGGAGATGCAACAAAAGACATATCCAAAGCACCCAGCATTAGCACCACTATTGCTCTACTGGTAGTGCTATGCCATGGTTAAGACAGTCTCTATGGTATTCCTGACGACCATAGATTTCATTATATGATGAATGAATTCTGTTTTTAATATTGTTGAGCATAAGTGAAATCTACACTGGGTTCCATTGGCACCTCCGCATTTGGTTCAGAGTTTTCAACAGTAACCACACTCAAAGCATTGTCCACTATCTGTACTCCCTGCATGCATTGCACTGGGTGATATTAGAATCACTTAAAAGGACTTGAACAGGCATAATGCACAAAGTTGTAGATGGAGTTTTTCCACACCTCAACTTTTGGAACATAGTTTTCAACAGCAATTATGCTCACAATCTGGTCTACAATAGTTGCTCCCTGCATTAGCAATAACACAAAATGTAAGTTCCAATTAATAGAGCCAAAAAAACCAGAACCTTCTTCTATTAAAAAGTCAACAAAATCAACTGATTTATACTTGATTAAAGATTGTTCTGGTCAACAACAAATCGAAGTTTGGGGTAGACTGTAGTGGAACACTCTGCAGATATGACATAAGGGATAATTGTCGATCACACGGTCAAGAATCCTATGATATGCTGTCCTTTTAGAAAATATTATGCGATATACTGACACACATGGCCTAAACAATTTAATAACAAACATGTAAGTTAGTTCAAGATATTTTGACGAAACACTTTTCCATTCTCGTGAAGAGGCACGAGAATTTCCGTGCAAGTTGCATGCTGCAACAGGTTTCATCCAACTGCCATTGTCTACCTAAACTGTTCCTAAGGTCTGAAAGACTGAAACACAAAAATATCTTGTCCATTAATTGAATCAATATACTCAACCAATGAGAACTTTAATATCTAATTACAGAATAATATACGAAAAGTCATTACGTTCTTTTTTCTTGCATATTATTTGGGTATGTAACTTGATTTCCTTATCATTGTTGATTCTTGAGTTAGTTCAGTGGTTCAAGATCCATTAATGAAATGATTGTGTATTGTGGATGAGTGTAGGTCAATGTGCCATGCTTCATCCAGCTGCCATCTTCATCCTAGGCCCTAGCATATTCCTACATGTTCCCTACAACCTGAAAGTTGAGGAGTTCATCACATGATAGTCAAAATGCCGCCTAAGCAATGCCTAGGCCACCGCCTCACCTAGCCAGGACCCTAACACCTAATTTAGTTCTAGGAAAACACTAGTTAACACAAGGTCACCTAGTAGTGTCTGGGCTTCGTCTTGCAAGCATGATAACACTAGTTACAATGGAGCTCGAGACCCAACATAATAAAAATAAAACATTTTTTTATCACATTTTGTATGTGATGTTGGCATCTTTCTTTTCAAGCTATGTTTTTTATTTAGGGAAATTTTGTTCTTATGCATGCTTACCTCTAATTTTTTATTTTTTCCAATAACATATGAATATCTTAAAGTTTATAACTTTAATAAGCAAAGTAAATTTGGTCATGTAGGAATTGCCTACACAACCATAGTTACCAAGTCGGAGTTTGGGAATTATTTGTCTAAGAAATATTTCGGAAAAAATTTGAAATATTCAAAATAAATCAGAAAATTTTGGTTCAAGATATGAATAGATATAAAATAAGATTGCTAATTAAGAAAACTATAAAAAAAAAAAAAAAATGTATTTCATATGTTAGATATTTATTCAAAACTTTTTTAAAAATTCGCGAATAATTCGTGTTTTCTTCGCAAAATTCACAAAAATTTGAAAATGTGCGAATATTTCATAAATTAAAAGTTTACCATAAAAGTCGTGTATTATTTGGGACTTTTTGACAATGCCTTGGCTAGGCGTTGCTTAGATGCTTTAACGACATTTTTTTACCGAAATTGGGGATCAATGTCAACAAAGGCTGACCTATTTATCTTCCAAAAAAAGGCTAACCTATTTCCTCATCCATTTCTTCTTCTTTTTATCGGTAATCCAAGCAATTCAAAAATAAACATAAAGTAGATACAAAAAACATAAAACGCATAGTTCATGAGAATGTGAACCGATGCGAAGCACAAAATCAAAAGGAAAAACATGAAACCCCATGATAACCCCCAATAGGATGCCCCCAAAAGCATCACAAAAACCCAGTAGGGATCATGCCTAATCCCACCCCATCGTGCCTAACTGAGCACTACTCCAACATCAAGAACCGGATTTTAGCACAAATACGAGGGAGGGGATAGGAAGAGTTTTCGAACACTCTTCCACAACGCCAACCTTGACCCTTCCCTACTTACCAAATTCCAACAGGATAAGTAGTTGTGAAAGGAAGAAGGAAAGACTTAGGCGACACCCACACGAGATAGAAAGAAACTCCAAATCTCATGAGCTATTGGACAATGCAAGAAAAGGTGATCTACCGACTCTTCCGCTTGGAGGCACATAAAACAACAATTAGCCAACCTCCACCCTCTATTTTTCAAGTGATCACAAGTGTGAATTTTGTTCAAATATGCCTTCCATAGAAAGAAAGATACCTTAGATGGAATACCTGGATTCCACACAGCCCTATGAGGAAAGGAAGTGGAAGGGACTGCTTCAAGCAATTGAACCAGAGATCTCACTGAGAAACGACCCTTGTTGCCTACCGACCATCCATTTCTTGAAACATCTTCATTTCATTTCACTTATTTATTGTTTATTTTCTAATCTCACTAGAGTGTTCATAAAGAACCTGTAACTATTTTAGTGCTAGGGTTTCAAGTTTCAACAAAAAATTATCACCTTAGGTTTTGCACAATAAGTTGAGGTTCCTCGATGTTTTATTGCACAACAGGTCAAGATCTCTCCATGTTATATAACACAATAAAAAAATACATTTCTTTTACCATTGTACTTTACGTGAGGTTGCTGGAAGCCTGGAACATAGTGTTTCAACGGGTAACCAGCCACGGCTTCATCCTCTCGTTTCGTCGCTTTTACCAAAAATGCATTCTATAAGCGTTTAAAATGTGTATTAAACTTTTGGAGGGGTCGCCATTTTAAACGGCTTACTTATGTTGAATTAAGTTTAAAACAGTGATACCCGTATAAAACTCATTTTCGAATTAAACTCGTATAATACGCATACAAAAAGCATTTTTAAAATAAATTTTATATGGTCGTCGTTTAAAACAACAAGCAAATGCGAGCTTGAATAAGAGCAATAGGAGAGATGGAGTTGTCAAAAACTCTCCTAATGGCCCCAGGTAGAACCTCTATAATTGCCCTCTTGGCACTATCCGCATTAACCAATGACCAACAAGATAAAAAGTTCTAAAAGGAAGAAGGGATGACCCAAGCCATCCCAACTCGAGATAGAAAGTATCCCTAGATCACACCACAACAAGGCAGTGCATAAGCAAGTGGTCTACTGTTTCTTCCACTTAGAGGCACAAGAAACAATGATTTGCCAACCTCTACAATCTATTTTTTAAGTGATCAGATGTTAGAATTGTATTCAAATATGCATTCCATATGAAGAAAGATACATTTAGGGGAATGCCTGAATTTCATACAAGTCTATGAGGAAAGGATGCGCTAGGTACTTACTCAAGTGACAGACATAGTGATCTCATTAAAAATCGACCATTGCTACTTACGGACCACATTCTACAATCACGGGCTTGTAGGATCACAGGGGCAGATGTAATGCTCGATAATAGAGAACTCAATTCCTCGAACTCCCAATCATTCAAATCCCTTCTCAACTTAGGACACCACACCATGATTTAAAAAATTGCCAAAACCGTTACGTAAAGGTTTTGGTGGCCTCCGATACCATATATTTACCCGTTTATCTCGAAACAAAACCCTAACGCCTGAAATCGTTACGCCCGATACGTAAAGGTTTCAATCGTAGGACTGAGTTCTGAAAATCCCTAAACTCATTATAAAACCTCATTTTTGCTTCTTCTCTTCTTCTCTACCTATTCTTAATACATTTTTTTCCCTAAAATATTTTTGTTTTTTATTGATTAATAGAATTGAAGGAATTCAAGGCAGGTTCTTTATTTCAGGTATGTTTCAACCCTCGACCCATCTAATTTCCTTATTTCTAAATTTTGAACTTTATATTGGCTTTAAAAGTATCTTGTTACTCATTTATTATATGTTTTTTTTATTTTTTTCTATTTATTGGATTTTTTTTTAAGTAAAAAAGAAAAAATAAGTAAAGGCCGAAACTGTTACGTAAAGGTTTCGGCCGTGTCCGTTACGGTGTCCGAAACCGTTTTTTTAAACCTTGCACCACACTATCCTCTCATCTCTCATCTCAAGGTAAATCCTCCACTAGGGCCTACTTACCTATAGCTAAGAGAACAAGGTTACCACAGGCAACCTTTACTTTTTCGGGACCCCACCAAAGATCTTTCCAAATCCTAACCTCTAACCCGTTCCCACCTTAAATCTAGTCTTAGGAAGAACTAGATGTGCGACGGCCATATACGTTTCCATAACCCTACAGGGATATGTCCTCTTAACCTCCCGTGGAACCTATCGAGAGACCTCGCCATATTTTGCCAATGATAGACCACCATTAGCTCTCCCTCTCCTCCCCAAATCTCCAAAACTATTTTCCTAGCAATGTCTTGTTCACTTGAACTAAAGATTTCAGACTTAGCCCCCCAATGATGACGTTAGATGATTGTTAATAGTTGTATCATGTTTATTATTTATTGATAATTATTAATTATTTAGAAAAAAAAAATCAATACTTTTCTCATATTTTTGCCATACAAAACCCGTACTTCTCAAACGGATCATTGTCGTTTAAAACCTATATTCGTACTTGGTGACTATGCTTTTCGTTAGAAAAAGATTTTGGGTGCTCTTCTACATCAGTAAGCTGAGAATATCCACTCGCTATTGTTGCAAATTTACTGTATTATATTGGGTAAAATGTATTTTTATAGTTAATTTGTACGAACGCAACACTCTAGTCCATAACTCATTGGGGACTCTTTAACATAACCACGTTTGTACCCAAAGTCTCATCCCTTCCTTTGGGATGAAACCTTTCATTTCTAAAGGTCCAAATTGTCATAAGAGAAAAGAAAACCTTATGTTCACTGAATTATGTCTTCTTCTAAGTTTTAACAAGAATGAATCACAAATCAAACTAATTAGGGCCTAACTGGAATTTTCCTCATAGCACCATATCTCATCTACCAAATATTCGACTAGTGCCTCCATGGCAGACATAAGAGCTTAGTTCAAGACTTCAAAGTAATGTGGCATAATCTTCTCCATCCTCTATGTCAGTATTTCACAATTTATTAACTTAATACTGTACTGTATAAGAAAATAACGCGTACATATTATTGCAATTTTTTTTTTCATTTTAATTACTTGACAGGCACTAATAAAATATGCGGCATGTCACATTTAGAAGTAAAGACAGACACAAACAAACAGATATATTGAAGTGCAACAACTGGGATAGTTAAGAAACTATATAAACTTGTTCGGACAGAACAAAGAGCCCGGCACTAAGTAAAGTAACAAAAACAAAACAACATGGGAAGATACCGATAACAGTAATGCAATTTCCAGCGCTTTCGGATCTTTGAATGTGACAAAAGCAGTCTTGGATTGCCCAACATCACTGCAATCCAAATCACAACATATTAAAAGAAGCACAATTCACCATACAAGAAAAACCTTAAAACAAGAAAAAAAAAATCCAAAACATTGATAGAGAGTAAAACCCTTAGTACAAGAAACAGGTAAAAGTGCAAATTATTATTTTAAAAAAAATAAAAAATTAAAGATCATCACAGCCCCAAAAACTGCAAAATTAAAAATAAAATCTAAAACTTTACAGTGTATTAGCAAGCCCTAATTCGAAATTCGAATAGAACAAAAAGAATCTATAAAACAAACCGGTGGATCTCGATGTGTTCGATATCTCCAGAAAATGAGAAAAATTCCTGAATCTCTCTTTCTCCTGCTAGATCTGAAACATGCCCTACTTGAACGGTTCTTGTCTTGAAAAAAAAAAAAATTAATAATAATTCAAACCCAGCTACAAAATTACAAAAGGAAACAATTGAGAGAATTAGGGTTTGAATCTTACCAGCATTTTCCGTACCGCCGTTTCTCTCTCTATCTCTAGTTCAGCAAAACACGTAAGAGAGAAGAAAGGCTCAGAAGAAGAAGAATGAGAGCAGGAGAATGTTACTTCATAAATACCCTTCAGTTTTACCCTTTTTTTTGGGGGGGTAGGTCCCTTCAGTTTTACTGAAATGACTAAATTTAAGAAGATTCCTGCAACCTAAGCGTGCCCAAACTGTCCTCTCTTTCTTTATATCTTTGACTCAAATCCTTCTTGTTTTTTCCTTGAGATATGCGTAACATATGAACCGTTTTACACACACTCCCATCGTACACCCTCTGGCTTGTACCAGTGGCTGTATATATTCCCTTTGCCCCTTCAAAGTCAGATGATTTTTTTTTTTTTTTAATAAAGGCCCTTAGGTCAAGTCGACCTAATTATGAAATGCCATTTTACTTAAGGGTCGGGCCCAGTAAACACCTAACTCAGCCTACGCTTTATATGTTACTAGGGGTTGACACGTGTGATGCATGTGAGAGCGAGGGGAAGGACTTAACCACGGTTACTAGGAGTTATTAGGGACACGTGTTAACCCATGTGTGCGATTGTACTCTCCCCAAGTTCAATCGTGATTGATTGTGATTCTATTCTTTAAATAGATAGATGAGGGTAGTTTGGAAATTAAAGTTTTGTTTTATACAAGGGTAGTTTAGGAATTTCAAAAAATTCAGGCTACGGCCTCTCCCATTATAATAGTAAAGATACTATATATAGTATAATAAATTAAGACTTCTAATAACATAAGGCTATTGACTTACTTGTATGTGTAATGAAACCACCATTGTGCTGTAGTCACTTTTTTTAATCTAAGAGAGGCTAGTGCGTGTATGTGTAATAGAAGTGTAGTATCTTTTAGAATCTTCTTATAAGTTGTAACATTTTTTATTTTTTAATCTAATCGTATTAATCTAAAAATCTTACATTAACAATTAGGGTGTGTGGTGGTAATTCTACCAACCCTCTCACTATAAATTAAACCTAATCCCTCTACTGTAACAGAGGTGTGTATGAGGCTAGTAATTAGGGCCGTAAACGGAGTAGATTGGGAGCGGATATTGGTATATCCGAATTCGTATCCGATAATATATCCGAATTCGAATAAATATCCGACGGATAGTGAAATATAATATCCGTATCCGACTCTGATTAAAATATCCGGATTCGGATAATATTCGAATTATCCAATTAATTTTTTTAACAATTAAAAAATATAAAAATGTATTTTTTATTAAAAAATATATTTTAAAGGTTATGTTAATTCTATAAATTTAAAATATATTATTTTTATATATTATATAATCGGACGTATATTTATCGGATCGGATATAACAGTATCCAAATCCGTATCCGATTATAAACGGATAGTATTTTACTATCCAAATCCACTCTGCCGGATACCTATCCGGATCATTATCCGACTAAACGGAATCGGATACGGATAATATCCGCATCCGTTTATGGCCCTACTAGCAATCTTCGTTTTTCCTTGTTGGTCCCAAGTTTAATTTGAATAAAGGAGGATGGTTACATGTTAGAACGGTTATCAATGTAGAAAAAAATTGTTAATTTGTGGGCATGTATAGCGGCAAAGTTAAGATTTTCTTGTAGAGGTGATGCAACCCAAGATTTGGAAGCCTATATTTTGAGATGTAATATGTTATGTGGAGTGAGAAGTATGATATCAAGACCCATAATCCATTTACCCATAACTCATGACCCATTACCCATACTCTAACTATCCATCTAAGCAATCCATATACCCATTTAGCAAGTTAATGACTTTCTACCTCCTCATTAATGTTACCTAATGTTTAGTTGTAGAAAGTGGTGTTTCCCATATATTAGTTGTAGTGAATGGGCTTAATTAATGAGTTTAATGTTTCCCGTGATAGTGGGTTTTGTAGTAGTTTTCCATGTATGATCTTGTTCTCTATATATACTTAAGAAATGAAATGAGAAGTGGCTCTTTTGTTTAGTTATTCTCTTGTGAGATAACTTGCTGAATTTGAGTGTTGAGGAGTCTACCTTGTTAAGTTTGGGTCGTTTTTACACTATAAAATGACTAAGTCTTTCGTGGTTTTTCTTCAAATTAAATCACCCCAAAATCACCCTGCATCAGTTGGTATGGCAACAAGTTCGTTTGTTGGGAGGTTTATAGAATTACAATTAGACTGATCTTTGTGTCATATCGTTCGAGGAGTCGCGATTGAAACAAGAAGTCTTTGGGACATATTCTACAGGGCACCAATTTATGACTTGTATGATGATGAAAATGAAGGCATTCGAAAAAAGACTCATCAACAACTTTCAATCTCAAAAATGGTAAGTAACCAAACAAATATTTTAGTATCAAACTCAGAGTCTTATTCATCGAATGAAAAGGTTGTAGATTGGGAGTCACCATCAATCTTTGATGAATATTCAGACAATGGTTATTTACTCATAATTGAAACTCTTATTTTTGAAGAAGAAAAGTATACATTGATTTCATTGTATGCATATGAGGATTTATTCTTGTGGAGATCTTTAGAGGTTTCTCTAAAGATGACATGTATGGTGCATGTTGCAATTTTCAAAAATATCTACACCAACATTGGAAGGCGTCCTAAAAAATCAAGTCAAGAAAAATATGCAAGCAATGTATCATGAAATTATCGTTGGTTCCATATGATAATACCATTTCGAAAAAACATATTTCCTGAGGTAAGAGTACTTAAAAAATTAAAGTGAGAGTTTTGGGCAAACCGAAGACCCAAGATCAAGCCTCAATTGAAGCTACATCGTAGAAACTCGTGTGTGAGTTCTTTTCAAGAGGAAGAGAATGATGCAGCCCAAGATTTGGAAGCCTACATTAATTGTAGTGAGTGAGCTTAATTAATGAGTTTAATGTTTCCCTGTGATAGTGGGTTTTGTAGTAGTTTTTCATGTAGGATCTTGTTCTCTATATATATTTAAGAAATGAAATGAGTAGTAGCTCTCTTTGAATTAACATATGATATTATAAGTTTGTAAGCTTTTTTTTGTTTTAGTTATTGTCTTGTGAGATAACTTGTTGAATTTGGGAGTTGAGGAGTCCACCTTATTGAATTTGAGTCGTTTTTACACTCTAAAACGACTAAGTCTTTCGTGATTTTTCTTCAAATTAAACCATCCTAAAATCGCCCTGCATTAGTTGCTATCAGAGCAAGTTCGTTCGTTGGGAGGTTTGTAAGATAATGATTAGACTTATCTTTGTGTCATATTGTTCGAGGGGTCGCGATGGTAACAAGAAGTCTTTGTGACATATTCTACAGGGCGCCAATTTATAACTTGTATGATGAATAAAATGAAGGCATTAGAGAAAAGAATCATCGACAACTTTCAATCTTGAAAATGGTAAGTAACAAAATAAGTGTTTTAATATCAAACTCAAAGTCTTATTCTTCGAAAGGTTGTAGATTGGGAGTCACCGCCAATCTTTGATGAATATTCAGACAATGGTTATTTACTCATAATTGAAACTCTTATTTTTGAAGAAGGAAAGTATACATTGATTTCATTGTCTGCCTATGAGGATTCATTCTAGTGGAGATTAATTTTAGAGGTTTCTCTAAAGATGACATGTATGGTGCATGTTGCAATTTTCAAGTATATCTACACCAACATTGGAAGACATCCTAAAAATTCAAGTCTAGAAAAATATGCAAACAATGTGTCATGAACTTATCATTGGTTCTATATGATAATACCATTTAGAAATAACATATTTCTTGAGGTAAGACTTAAGAAATTAAAGTGGGAGTTTTGGGCAAGCTGAAGACCCAAGATCAAGCCTCAATTGAAGCTACATCGTAGGAACTCGTGGTCGAGTTTTTTTTTTCAAGAGGAAGAGAATGATGCAGCCCAAGATTTGGAAGCCTACATTTTGAGATGTATTATGTTATGTAGGAGTAAGAAGTGATAGTTCGTCTTTTTCATCGTTTGAAAACACTTTATTATCAAGTCTTAAAGTGTAATCCGAGACATACAAAATATGATATGTATAGGACTTGTGTCAGATGTCAAATCCTCACTCGTGAACTATGGGGTTAGTATAAAGAAGTAACCAAAAAAAGAATAGGAAATTATAAAATGATGGAGGGATGAGAATGGTGGAATTGATGAGATTTAAAAAAAAAAACAAGTTGAGAGAATTAATTAAAATCTACTACTTAAATGACATGATCATGAAACAAACTGAATCAAAAAGAGACATCAAGGAATTTAAATAAAATAACATTCATTGCATTAAAATAAAGTGAAGTCACTTACAACTAGAATTAAACTCGCATTACAGTCGTAAGAAAAATTCAGCAATCCGAAAACTCGCACTAAGTATAGTTGCAAGTGTTCTGAGGGAGGTTTTTGAGAAGGGGTTGAGAAAAGAAGAGGTTGAGAGGCTTAGACAGAAAAAGGGTTAAGAAAAGATGATAAGCAAAGTTAGGGGGGAGGGAACCATCTGTGAGAGGGAGGCTAGAGGTGTTTATATAGGATTATATTTAGGGTTTAGAAAGAAAGATGAGAGAAAGAGGGGACGACTAGAATTAGATTAGAAAGAGATTAGGGTTTTAAGAAGATTAAGGTTTTGGAAATATAAGGATTAGGGTTTTGATAGAGATGAATGGTTAAGATTAGGGTTTGGTGATAGAGAATAGATGGATGGTTAGGATTTTGTAGAGAAAGAGATTAGGGTTTTAATACAATGAAAAATTTAAGGAGAAATAAAGGGGGAAAGAAAATATGGGAAGATATTGTGGGATTAGAGTTATCATGTGAAAGAGGGAAAGTAGGGATTTAAAATGGATGATTATGATAGAAGAAAAATAAGTGACTAAGATTAAGTAGAGAGAAAATTAGTTAAGGTTTTTAAAAAAATAAAATTACAAAATAAAAGCAAACAAAAAGAAACAAATAACCATGAACTTTTGTCTCTAACATGATCTCCCCCGGCTTTGCCCATTAAACTTGCTTATTTCTTTGTCTTGTAGGGAATATTTATCAATTGAATCCCTTTCTCTTGGAAATATATTTTTTGCTTCTTTGATCTTCTTCAGTCACTAGCTCAGCCCATGCTTGGCTCGTCCCTAGATGATGTAGCATGTTGGCTCTTTAATCTTCAATACTGTGCTTTGATGGTTGCTTTTGATTTCTTGGTTTCTGAAATTCTTCTAATCTGGGGTCTTAAAACATTAAAGCGCATAATGAGAGTTCATAAAAATAACTTTAAATCTAGACTTTCAGAAACATATTAAATTCATGCAAATGTATCATTTTTACCATAAATGTGTGCTATGCAATGAAGGGAACTCTTACGTAGAAAAGTTTGTAAAATTAAAAGTTTACGTAGTAGAGTTTGACAACGCCTCAAAAGATAATAGTGAAAATAAGTACTTTTAAGTGAATATCAAGACCCATGATCCATTTACCCATAACTGACCCATTACCTATGTTCTAACTATTCATCTAATCAATCTATATACCCACATAGCAAATCAATGACCTTCTACCTCCTCATTAATGTTACCTAGTGTTTAGTTGTAGAAAGTAGTGTTTCACATTTATTAGTTATAGTGAGTGGGCTTAATTAATGAGTTTGATGTTTTCCCATGATAGTGGGTTTTGTAGTAGTTTTCCATCTGGGATCTTGTTCTTTAAAAATAAGAAGTAGCTCTCTTTGAATTAATATATGATATTATAAACTTGTTAGCTTTTTTTTTGTTTAGTTATTTTCTTTTGAGATAACTTGCTGAATTTGGGTGTTAAGGAGTCCACCTTGCTGAGTTTGGGTAATTTTTACACTTTAAAACGACTAAGTTTTTTGTGGTTTTCCTTCAAATTAAACCACCCCAAAATCACCTTGTATCAAGGGGCAAGCGATGATTGATTGAAAATGTTAGATGAATTTGTGAAGAATGATTACAAAATATTTTGGATCTAAGGGGATGAGGGGACTAGCCCCACCCCCCCTGCCCACAAAAAAATAATTAAGGGACTAACCGTACATGAGAAATAGAGGATGATCATCCAAGTGAGAAAGAGAGGGAGAGGATGAGAATTGACATTTAGAGAGAGAGAGACCTGGGTATCTGTGGTTGACCGGAGAAAAAACGACAATGGATGAGGAATGGAATTGATTCTCCAGTTCTAAATTCCTTTCCTACGATCTCACCCCCTTTTGTATGAATTATTCTACATAAGATTTGTTTTCTCTAAAAGTTCAGGGGGCAACTGCTCTCCCCTAGGTTCCACCCTTGTAGTGTCACAGTCTCACCCCTACAATTTAAATAATTTTTTATATTGTTTTTCAAAAGCTCAGGGGTAGTTGCCCACAACCCATGGCTCTGCCCTTAGCTATAGGTATAACACCTATCTCACTATAAGAACATGTTTTTTTTAGAAATGCGAAAGTTATGGTTTCAATCAGTTATAAAAAGTACGAAAGAAAAGTAGCGATGCGTTTTTCTACCATAGTGAGAGTTTGGAAGTTTGCATATGAGACTAGCATTTCTTTTTGGCTAGATAGAAGCATCTCGTTTTCCTTTTTCCATTAGGCATCATTTATATACATTAGGACAGTGTTAGTATTGGAGGGTTAGGGTAGTGTCAGTATTTGGGGTAAATGGGTTGGCCTTTCTTTGAGACTTAGAGAATAATCATGTTTTTTACCTAATCATTTGTTGTTAAAGTATTCATAAGTGAGAATTGTTTTTGATATTTAAAATTGGGGACAATGCCACCCTCTTCCAATATATTTTTTGGAACTTGGGGTGTCCCCAACCCTTTGGTTCAAGACTAATCCTCGAGGGTGCGACGTGAGCCTGCAACCCACCACACTAGATAAGTCCAAGTAAACCTATGCAGGGCTAGCCCCAAAGGGAGTGAGAAATGGAACCCAAGACCTTCCACTTGGGGAAAGGCCTAGGAACCACTAGTCCACCCCTTTGGGGTTCAGGAACCCTCCTCCAATATGCAAAAAGGTTGTCAATTAATTATATATATAGAGGTTTGTTAATATTCACGTAGAATGTGAATATTGTTAACATTCACGCATGCAAAAAATTGTGGCATTTTTATAATTTTGAAGAGAAGTAGTGGCATTTTTTTAATTATAAAGAGAAGAAGATTTTATAAAATTGTCACTGTTTCTCTCCATAATTACAAGAATGCCATTGAGACCTTATTTTTTTGTCTTGCGTAAACATTAACAACATTCACGTGAATGTTAACAGAGTGTGTGTATATATATATATATATATATATATATATATATATATATATATATATATATATATATATATATATATATCATTTCTAGCAGAGTCTTCACTTCCACCAACACGCAAGCCAAAATAATTGACATTCTTGTAATTATGGAGAGATGTAGTGGTATTATTGTAATTATAATGAGAAAATGATTTTGCAAGAATGTCACTATATCTCTCCGCAATTATAAAAATGTCACCAACACCTATAAATTTTGGCTTGCTAACAACATGCACACAAGACATTCTTTTAATCACGGAGAGATGTAATGACATTTTTATAATTATGAAGAGACAATGATTTTGCAAAAATATCACTGCATCAGTCTGTAATTATAATAATGCCACCAATACCTTTAAATTTTGACTTGCGTTAATGGTAACAAATTCATATTGAATATACAATATTTACACATGATATATATAATATAATGATTTTCATTGTATTCGAACTTATATTTTAGTTATTTGACTTCGGTGAGTGTCCAATCAAATTTGAATTTACCATATAGTTAAACTGTCCATTGATACCCAATCTAAATTATCATAAAATATAATATTTTAATCGTATTCAAACTTATCTCTAATAGAAAAAGCAAAGCGAAGAATGCTAGCTTCAGTGTTGCAATGTCAAAATCCTTTTTATAAGTTGTCTTGCTAATGGGGCTATCCACTGTTAGCCTAAAGGTTACAACCTTAGGAATCCTTAATAATTTTGATGATAACATAATAATGAAATGACAATTGTGTTACTAATGTCTCCACTTAGTTTAAATGAATTTCAGTATATAAGAGCATTAAAGTTGTCTCCACTAAGTTTATCTTAAAAAAAAATAAAAAGTCATAAAGCATGGAATTGACATCAAACCTTGAAAAAACTACAATTAAGTCAAAGTCAAAGATCTACAAAACAAGTCATCCAAGTCAGAGTGAAGATGTAAAATCAAGCCAATTAATGATCATCATCCAAGTCTCAAAGTTCTCAAAATTCAAGTTGAAGATCAAGCTTCACCTAGAATCAAGCTTGGAAGATCATGAAGATAAATCCTACATAGAAGATGGAAGACTCTCAAGAAGGTTTAAAATTTTTATTTTTGTCTTTTGAGAGTGCTTAGGACTTATGTACAAAGTCCTCAAAGTTTGAAAGTTGAATACTCAAAAGCCTAGATTGACCATAGGTAACTTAAGACCAAAATAGATATCAATCTAAAGACCTAAAATATGGATTTATATAGGAAAAACCTTGTTAAAATAATGTCCAATGATCTATCAAATCATTCATAAATTCAAGGTTGAATATAACAAATTTTCTGAGAAAATTCAAAAAATTAGTCGACTAATTCCTAATGGGGATCAGAATCGGTCACCTGATTCTGTGCAGGAGTTACTGGAATTGGACTAAGCCAAAACAAGACGATTGATTTGTGATGGGTCACAAAATCAGTTGACTAATTTTATCACAGGAAGTATTAAATGCTTCGCAACGACTAGTTTTCAACGGGCATTTCGCATTGAATGCACCTCCAACGACCATATTTTTCCAACGGCTATAAAATGAGTTCATTTATGAGCTAGAACCAACTATTGATCAAAACAATAACTCCAATCATTAACTCCAAGTCAAGATTTCCAAATCCTTTGTGAAAAAACCCTAAATCCCCAAATCAATTTTCTTGAGCTATTCAACTCTAAACTTTGAGAGATTTTCTAAGAGCTTTTCAGTTATCATCCAACTCGTATTAAAGAACATTTATTGATTGTAAATCACTTATCTCCAAGTGTATTAAAATCAAGAGGTTATTGGGACTCTTGTCCTTGAAGTTGCGGCTTCATTATAAAAGAAGTCAAGAGCGGAGTCTTTTGCAATTGTAAGGTTTGAACTTTACCTGGAAGAAGATCGTGCGATTAGTGAATCGTGAAGAATCCTTAAGTGGTTTGCTTGAGGCGGGGACGTAGGCGGGAAAAGGCCGAACCTCGAGAATACATCCTTGCGTTTGCTCTCTCTCTCTCTCCTTTATTTTACTGTTGCATTGATTTTAAAATTACTAGATTTTATTCCCTTTTAATTAGTTTAATTTAAATTCCACAAAAATAGATTAAGAAGAAATTTAAATTTGCCAAGACCCTATTCCCCCCCAGCCCCCTCTAGGGTCCACTTGGGCAACACCCACAATGCAAGACAATTCAGGCTCCTTATAAGTCTTAATAGGCAATCCTTTTACGTTAGTGTATGTACTTTGGTGGATGTAAGTAATGATCATTCCTTGAATCTTTTTTGTCCCTTTAAAAAATTAAAATATTAATTAACTACAAAAAAGTCACATAATTTGATTTTTTTTTCACTGATAAAGTGACAGAGTTCCAAAGTCTCATTGACAAAGCGATATGCGTTTTTGATTTTAGAGATTGTTATTGCAACTAGATGAAGCAAGAACCTTAAAAAGAGATAGAGTTATTGTTTTACTCGAGTACAAAGGTAATCAATAAAGATCGATTAGTTACTAGATTGACATATGTCAAATCAATTTTGAGAGTATTGAAATTTTGAATTCTGCATTTGATGTCTGTATTAAAACCACATTTATGGCGTTGTTAAAAAGAATGGTAAAATTGATAAATTATGCAACTATGAGGGCTTATTCTTAGTATTTTATCTTGATTCTTTTCTTCCGTCGATGTCTCAACTTTTGAGTGTCATTAATAAAGTAAATTGGACTTTGATGCATTTGCCGACGGCTCTCCCTCTCTCTCTAACGTTCAGTTGCAAAATGGGTTGTTTTATTTGTGCTATTGAGAACACTCTCAAGAGCAAGGTTTGAAGCCTCCGAAAATTTAAGTGATTTGAGAAGTGTTGGACAATATAAACGAAATAAGACAAATTTTTTATATTTCACTTGAATATTTTTTCTTTATTATTATTATTTAAATAAAATATAATTTGAATTGAACACGAAATCTCAAAATTTTGGGATTTCGCACAAAATATTTTGACCTTTTTATAGGATATTCCTAGTTTTTTTTAAAGAATATAGTATTTTTAATATAATTTATACATAGACATTAATTATATACTTTACACATATTATTTATAATTTCCACCTTAATAAAGTTGTATGTATAGTTATATTAGAGTTTATACATTAATTTAAAATATAGTTTATACATTTATGAGGAATTTTAATATAAGACCAAATTATGTATTTTTTAAATAAAATTAAAGTTCACAAAATTTCATGAAATCTTAAAAAATTTACGAAAATTTGAAATTTCAATTTTTTTTTAAATTTTCACAAAATTTTTGGAAATTTCGTTAAATATCAAAATTATGTATTAAAAAAATAAATAACTAGGATTTCGATAGAAAATTCTAAAACTTCAAAATTTCGTGTGAAATCTTGCAAAATGAAATAATCTATATCTCAATTTTGGAGGGATTGAATGAGACTGAAATTTCAATCCTTGCTCGAGAGAGCGAATGCAATGGTCCCTATACCGTGCTCACGCATCGTAGCAGGGATCTTGTGCCACTTTAATAAGTTGGTCTCACTACCTAGCACCCACAAAAATAAAAAATTCTAGCGTATGTACCAATTTTTATTTGCTAGTGTATAATCACATTGTTTGTCTTTAAATGACAATAGATTTAGACAATGACACGTAAAAAAGGAGGGGAGTGCTAGCACAAATCAAGATAACCCTCAATTGTTCCATAATGTTATGTTTGGTTGTTGAGAAAATAAAAGAAAATATGGAAAAGAAAAGAAAAGTATTTGTTTGGCACCTTGTTTGGTTGCTAAGAAAATTTGGTAACATAATAAATTAAAAATATTCAAAAATTTAAAAAAACACAAAAAATTAAATTAAATTAAAAAAATAAAAGAATTTTCCTTTTTAGACAAGACATGAAAATATTTTCTCTTTTGAAGGAAATGGAATCCTTACTTTGAAAGAAAATTATGGGCTAATTTTTTCCCCATTTTCTTTTCCACAAAAATTTTCTTTGCAATCAAATACTAGAAAACTTCATTTTCTTTCACATTTTTTTTTCATGGCCTATTTTCTCGGCAACCAAACACAACATAAGGGAAAGGTTTAATCACTCTTTGGTGGGGCATATTAGAAGTGATTTAACATTGTTTTTATGAGGAGTTTACACATTGACACCATTAATTTTTCATTTTTGATCAAAAGTATCGTGCAATGATACAAGATTGTCCATCACGTTATAAAGGAATTGACAAGGACCAAGAAAAATGAGACTTTCTCAATTATTTGTCGTTCATATGGTCCACGTATAGAGTTTGTAAGAACTCCCTTCCTTAGACACTTGCAGGAGGATATCCTTATCCTCCTTGGCACACCATCTGTCCTAATAGTCAAATAGACACTTTTAAAATTCAAACAAGTCACCTCGGTGGAAAATTGATGTTTTTTCCCCCCACAGTCACTTTTATTTCATTAACCTTTTAAAAAAACAATAATTTAAACTCTAGTTTAATACTGACTCAAGTAAAATTTTAAGAGAAAAACTCCAAGGAAAGTAAAGAAGTTAGGGCCCTGTTTAAGCTCATGCCAAGGAGAGTAGTGAATAGTTTAGGCTCAAATTTAGAGCATGTAGATATGAGTTTGGCACGCAGTTAAAGTGGAGATTAACTAGAAGACGAGATGTATTAGAAGGATTCATACTCGTCTTTGCATACTTAGGAACCTCTAGTGGCCTCTATCGCCGCCTAGAGAGTTCCTAGCCACCTAGCAAAAGGAGGAGATAGGTCTTCTATTCTAAAACTAGTATTTAAAGCAGTTAATAAAGCAATAAATATTACTATATTACCTTAAATACAAACAATAAAAAGAATAGGTGGCGGCCTTAGATATGGTTAGTAGACATGTGACAGTTTTAGAGGTGTTTTGTTTTCTTTAACATTAGTAATGGTAGTTAACACATGGCTGTTTTAGATGTTAAGTGTCACAACCCAAAATCCCCTTAGCAGAAATGGGACTTTGAATCGTGGCATTGCTTACCTTAACTTATATTAAGAGCTTAAAACACATACTAAACTACGAACCTAAATTTTTTTCTTTAAATGAAAATTTATCTTTCGATCAAAAATAAAATGAACCTTGATAATCCAAAACTATTCATCATAATCTCAAGTCAACATATTTAGTTTCATCATCCAGTCAAAATTATTTAATTACAACTCATTGATTTAAAAGCCCAAGTCTCAAAAGTACGGAATTGTCCAATTAACCATCTTCTACCTGGATGTCATCTTCTAGTTCCTCAACGTAGTACTCCTCTATCCAAGGTTCAGTAGCGATCTCAGACTCTAAACCGGCAGTCATGAATATTTTGGTTGAGCACATATGACTCAGTAGACATAATACTCTAGTTAACAATAAGCATAAACATCATAACATACATTCTCCAGACATTAATTTAATCCATTATATATAATGAAATCAGAATACGAAACTTCATGTGAGCATACAAGACGTGCATACTTGTGTGTGTCTCATCATACAAGTCATATCGTGCCTATCCTATGAGAACATATGCACTGTGCACATACCTTAAAATAACTTAAAACTCTTATATATGTCATGAGGTTACATATATTGTAGATTTCTACTAGTTGACCCTTGCTGGTCTCCCGCTACTAGCACCATCGTTTTCCTGTTACACTCCTACTTGTGAACCATGTACTATTGCTAATAATTTTCAAAAGTCAGAATTATAAAATAAAACTAACTTGATTCAAGAGTACCAAACTCTGAATTTTCAGTAGTAGTTTACAATAGCCAGATCTTAAATATGATAGAGTTATTTAATGACCAAATCTGACCTGATTCATATTCTGCAATAACATGATTTGGACAACAACTTCTACCAGTTTATAATCAACAATCACTGAATTCTAACAACAACTTGAATAAGCTTTTCAAGACTGCACTGATACTGTAATATGCAAAACAAGAATTTGAATAACAAAAGGTGATTTATAGAGAAGGGCTGAGGCGTGGTTAGGACCACTATCCTTGAAATCGATTTCGCCCCCACCAAGGTTTCCTTTGGTGCAGTTGGGTAGATGATGCCCGATCTCCAGGATTCAACAGCTGTTCTTTGTTAATCATGCACTCGAAATAACAAAGACACTCGAACTCGTGTGTAGATGATTTTTGCCCAAAGAAAGAATCACAACCACTTAATGAATTGCAATGACAGAAAACCCCTTGTTGCAGTAACCCTTACTGCTTCTCTTTTTCTATAATTCTCAGTGTGTTTAAAACGAAAGATGAGATAGGGCTATTTATAATACGATCAAACCTTTTGGTATTAAACACCAAAAAAAAAATCCGTTGGAATTTCTAACAAATTTGAGAATTAAATCTCCATTAATCTAAGAAATGGATTAACAACGTTCTAATCTCTTAATTAAGGATATTAATATAGAAAAAGGTAATAAATCTCAATAGGAAGATCAAGCTCTACCGAAGTCTTACCTTGATGTATTGGATTATTCAGTGAATATTGAAACTCTATAGAGAGAAGAAGAAAAGACGTTCTAAACCTTAAGGAAGGAAAGACGTTATAGCTTGTAGAAGAAGCTATACTAAAAAGAGAAATTATTTGGTGCTTCTCACACCAAGGTTATATGATGAAATCCTATGTGACATGATATATATTGTACTTCTCACAACACACTGTTTTTGATTTTTATCTCAATAAACACAACAATCCCCCAAAAAACAAAAACAAAAAGAATAAAAAAATAACCTTTGGGCAAAGAAAAAATAGAATGCATTGGTATTGATGTCTTTTGGACTTTGAATCAATACTTAGTATAAGTAACCAGGATTTACAAGTATTTGGTGAATTAATATTTTGAACCACATACTTTTGATGTAATCCAACTGAATTTACCACACACGCTCTATTTAGATCATCAGATGAGTTCTTTGATTTGGCACATTTCGGCCGTGCACCCTATCTAGATATTAATAAGCGCTTTAGAGAATTTGCCTAATTCTCATAAGAGGCGGTCTCATTTCTACACTCATATAGGTGAATCTATCAAGTGTGTACTATAAGTAGACACATCACCTATAAAGGATATGGATACATTAACAGTTTAACTCAACCTCACACTGTTACAGTTAACACTATCTACACCATAGGGAAGGACTATCAAGTTTGATAGTGCTCTCAATCGAATGGTCCAGTGACTTTTTTTACCCATTGAACCTACTTCTTGGGATCTCTATTCACATAGGTTGGATTTCTATGGAACCCCGAATTTATCATTCTTGATATTCGTGATGTATATTAAATTCTATGGAAACCTGTGTTTAAATTATAATGTGATTAAACTTAAAAATTTTAGGTGAAACACATGCATTTTAAAACCAAAATAAATCACTCAATTCAAGACATTTTTAGAGTTAAATTGCATGAAAAGAAGGATAGTCAAAAAGTAGCAAAAGCCTTAAAAAAATTGATTGGTGAGGCGGCCGATCAATCGCCCACCGGCGGCGACGATTGATCGCCCACCAGCGGCAACGATCGATCGCCCCTGATGGCGATCGATCGCCCACAACAACATTTTGGCCTCGGTGTACGCGATTTTTTTATTTCTTTGAGTCCCTAGGGCTCCCAACACTATAAATAACCCTTATGTTCGTGGGTTGAGGATTTCTAAAACTTTTTAAACCTAAAAGAGAGAGAGAAGGAGATTTTGAGAGATCCAAAAGGAGAGATCAAAGGTTTTGCAAGGAAAAAGAGTGAAAAAGCTTAGATCAATCTCATTCGCAAGCGCTTGATCGTAAGGAAGCGATTAAGAGAGGTAAATATAAATTTCTTCCTACCAATATGGTGATTTTGATATAAACATTATGAATAGTTAGATTTAAAGCAAGAAAAGCAAGATTAAACATGTTTATGATATATCAATCCCTTATTGAAGATAGTTATGATGTTTTAGAGATGTTTCCTTATGATTTTATTATGGAAGATGGTTATGATGTTTAGAGATGCTTCATTATGATTTTTATTATAAAAGATATTTATGATGTTGAAGATATTCTTATGATTATTATTATTCATATCAACAAGGGAAAATGGAATGATTTTGTGGTGTATGAATGATAGAGAATAGAGGAAGGGATGATGGTTGGATTTGATGGAATGATTATGAGTTTACTTTGAAATTATGATGTGTTATGAAACTAGGGTTCTGTGAGATTAATTTTATCAAAACTACGTATTGAAAATTCAGGCATAATTGTTTCCTTATTTTATTGTTGAAAACATGATAGACATACTTTTATATTGATCAACTTTGAGAAATTCTGCATGTTTAAACTGGTGTATGATTGACAGTTATCATTGTTTCATTCACACTCATTCATGAAATTGAATATGTACAAGTATGATAATAAGAAAGATAACAAATATACAAGAACACGAGCATGACTGTATGATTGAGTTTTGCACTGCCCGAGTACCCACAAGCCTAAGATCAAGGCAAGACAAGTCGTATACACCGGATAAAATATAGACAAGCCATATACACCGGATAATGTGTAGACAAGCCATATACACTGGATAATTTGTAGACAAGTCGTATGCACCAGATAATGTGTAAACCGTATGGTACCTCAATAAGTAGGGTATATGTTAGTCTCTACCCAATATATGAGGTATAGTTATTTTAAGTTATTGCACTTTGCATGTTGTTGGGTATATTCATGAACAAGAAAGACAAGTAAGTTAAACAAGAGAAATAAGTACAAGTAAGCACATATAAAATTGACTTTGAATTATACTTCCACACTCTGAATTGTTTATATGTTTAAATGTCATGTTAAAATTCTAATTTATGCTTTATATAAAATGTTGTTATATTGTTAGCTAGAAGTTTATATATACGCGGGGTAACTTGTTACTCAATTGATGAATTTTGTTGTCGGTAGGTTCTAGGTTTGATATCTGTACCCCAGGACCTTGGGAAGAGGAAGAGTACGAGGAAGAAGAGGAAGATCCAGCAGGTGATTACCCTGATGGTGAATGGAATTTGGATCGTTGGTTATTTCCAAGAAATTAATTATTAGTATCTTGATTTGGAGTTTTAGAAATTATAATAGACTAAATTTTAGATTTATTGTTAGATTGAATTGATGATTGGGAATCATGGAGGATGATTCGAATTATTTATGATGTTCTTAGTATTTAATTCAAGACATTAGACTTGATCATGATTTATTTAAAGAAAAATTTTCAAGTTCATATTTTAGATTACCTTAAATGCTTATGACAGGATGTTATGATGGTTTAATGGTTAAGTCATGTGCCAAGGTCTCACTTTAATCTAGGTGAGATTTTGGGCCCGCGACAGTTTCCATCACTTCTATTCACGTAATAGGCTTAAGCCCCACCCCCCTCGATGTCTCATTGACTAATTTTCTAGCTAGCTCTTTAGTTAGTGGATTTGCTAAATTCTTTTCAGATCTAACGAAGTCCAATGCTATGACTCTGTCTCCAATTAGCTGCTTCACAATATTATCTCTTAGGTTAGGTGTATATGCCTATTTTTATCATTATATATATTTTTTTTAGCTCGTGCTATAGTATGTTGACAGTTACAATGCAATGAAATTGTAAGTACTGGTTTAGTCCACAATGGTATATCTGGTAACAGATTTCTAAGCCTTTCGGCTTCTACTCCCACCTTCTCTAAGGCAATAAATTCTGATTCCATAATAAATCGAGCTGTGCATGTCTGCTTGGTAAATTTCCAAGAGATTGATGCTTCACCTATAGTAAATACATATCCACTTGTGGATTTAGTCTCATCTGAATTTGAGATCCAGTTAGCATCTGTGTACCTTTCTAGTACAGCAGGATATCCTACAAAGTGTAGACCAAAATCAATTGTTCCTTTAAGATATTTGAGAACCCTCATTAAAGCGGTCCAACGACCTTGACCAGGGTTATGAGTATATCTACTCAACCTCCCTACTGCATATGTAATATCTGGTCTAATGCAGTTCATTAAAAACATCAAACTTCGTATGACTCTAGAGTATTCTAATTGTGATATACTATCACCCACATTCTTACTTAAATGTATACTAGAGTCGTAAGGAGTTTGTATAGGAACACTTTCATACTTATCAAATTTTTTAAAATTTTTTTCTACATAATGAGATTGAGATAATATAAGACCCTCAAATGTCTTAGATATCTTAATTCCCAAAATTATATCTGCTTCTCCCACGTCTTTCATTCTAAAATGAGAAGATAGAAATTTCTTTGTTGAATTAACAACTTTTGTGTTGGTTCCAAATATTAACATATTGTCTACATATAGACATAATTACACCAACTTTATTTATAAACTTACTATATACACACCTATCAGAATCATTAATAACATACCCATTTGTTAATAAGACTTTATCAATTTTTTCATTTCACTGTTTAGGTGATTGTTTTAGTCCATATAAAGATTTTGTAAGTTTACAGACCTTTTGTTCTTGACCGGGAACTTTATATCCCTTTAGTTGATCCATATAAATTTCTTCTTCTAATTCGCCATTTAAAAAGGCAGTTTTAACATACATTTGATGGATTATCAATTATTAATAGATGCAATAGCTATTAGGACTCTAATAGTAGATATTTTTGTTACTGGAGAATAAGTATCAAAGAAATCTACACATTCCTTTTGTTTGTATCCTTTAACTACTAATCTGGCTTTAAACTTGTCTATAGAATCATCTGTTTTTAATTTCTTTTTAAAAACCCACTCGCAACCAATTGTTTTAGAACCAGGAGAAAGATTTACTAATTCCCATGTCTGGTTAATCATAATTGACTCAAGTTCTTTTCTTATGGCCTCTCTCCAAAAGGCTGCATTTGGAGATGATAAGGCATCCTTATAAATTAAAGGATCATATTCCACCAAGAAGGATGTTATAAAGTCTGGTCCAAAACTAGACATTTTTCTAGCCCTTTTACTTTTTCTTGGTTCCAATTTTCTTCTATTTTGCTTAGTTTTAGATTTTTACTTTGATTAGTGGACGCAAAGTTATCTTGTTCCAAAAGAACTACACTAAGCTTAGCTTTCATAGGAAATATATTTTCTAAAAATTTAGCATCTCTAGTTTCTATAATGGTGTTAGCATCTAACACATTATCTTATGATTTTAAGACTAGAAATATATAAGCTGCACTATTTTCTGCATATCCAATAAATACACAGTCTAAAGTCTTGGGGACCTATTTTTCTTTTCTTAATTTCTGGTATTCCTACTTTAGCCAAACACCCCCACACTTTGAGGTATTTAAGATTTGGTTTAAAACCTTCCATAACTCATCTGGTGTCGTACCAGTTTTTCTATAAGGTATTTTATTATGTATATAACATGCAGAAAGAATTGCTTCCCCCACATGTTAGAGGGTAGGGCTGAACTACTTATCATGACATTTACCATGTTTATCAAAGTTCTATTTTTTCTTTCTGTTACACCATTTTGTTCAAGTGAGTATGGTGTAATAGTTTCATGAATAATTCCATGAGATTCACAGAATTCTCTAAAGAGGTGAGACTCATATTCTCCACTTCGGTCTGTTCTAATTCTTTTAATTTTCTTTTCAGTTTGATTTTCCACTTCAGTTTTATATTTAACAAACATTTCTAGAGCTTCATCTTTACTTCTTAATAAGTAAAATTTTGGGAATCTCGAGAAATCATCCACGAAGGTTATGTAGTATTTCTTACCTCCTCTAGACATATTATTTTTAAGATCTCCCAAATCACTATGTATTAAGCCTAATAATTGTGTTTGTCTTTCCACTGATTTAAAAGGCTTCTTAGCAAATTTCGATTCAATACAAATTTCACATTTATTAAAATTTGAATTTGATAATTAAGTAATTAATCTTAATTGTTTCATTTTTTTTAATGTAAGATACATTCACATGATCTAGTCTACCATGCCAGGTATCAAGAGATTCTACAATATAAGCTGAAGATGTACTAGCTTTATTGATTGATACATCCATTACATTCAAAATAAAAAAACCATTGCTACAATACCCTTTTCCCAAAAAAATCCCATTACGAGTTAAAATTAACTTGTTTGACTTAAAAACTAACTTGATGCTCACTTTGTTGATTAAGGACTCAGAAACTAAATTCCTCCTGAGTTCAAGTACATGCAGCAAATCTTGCAAAGCAAGAATTTTCTCGGAAGTAAGCTTTAGAAACACCTTTCCTTTGCCAACAACAGGTGAGGAAAGTGAATTCCCCATAAACACTTGTTCTCCATTTCCTACAAACTTGTAAGTAGCAAAGGCTGCTCTGTCGCTGCATATGTGCTTGGTGGCCCCAGTGTCCACTAGCTAGTTCTTGCTTTGTTGACAAAATAAACTTCAGACACAACGGCTGCAATCACTTCAGATTCAGTCAGGTTTGCCTGAGATCTTGAGTAGTTTTTTTCTTTCTTCCTAAACTTACAGTTAGCTGCATGATGCCCTGGTTTCCCACATAGAAAGCAATCTTCCTTTTTCTTAAATATATTGGAATTATTTCATTTGAACTTGTTTTCAAATTTCTTAACTGGTTTCTTTTCCTTGAATTTTTTTCCAGACTTGTTTTCAAGCAAATTAGTCTTGGAAGTTAATTCCTTTGCCTTTTCTAATTTATCTCTATTTCGGTTGCTCTCCTCAATCCGAATATGGACTACTAAATCTTCCAAAGACAAGTCCTTCCTCTTGTGTTTTAAAGAGTTTTTGTACTCTTTCCATGAGGGAGGCAACTTCTCAATTAGAGCCGCTGCCTGAAAAGTCTCATCAATTTTCATCCATTCCCTCAAAATCTCATCCACAATGAGTTGGAAATCATAAACCTGAGGTATGACCGGTTTCTCATCAACCATCTTATATTCTAAAAATTTGCCTACGACATATTTTTTATTTCCAGCCTCTTCAGTTACACATTTTTTTCTTAGTGCTTCCTAAATATCATTAGCATGCTCCAAGTTGTAATAAACATCATACAATTTATTTGACAAAGCATTCAACATATAATTTTTACTCAAATAATCATTTCTATCCCATTTTTCATTATATGCAGATCTCGCCGGTTGATCAAAATCAGTAGAATGTCTAGGGTCAGATAAAACGTAGGCAACATTCATTATTTCCAAGAAAAATAGCATCTTCTATTGCCAACGTTTGTAGTTCAACTCATTAAAAATTCCAGGTTTGTTAAAATCCAGACTAAGGTTTGGTCTGACACCATCCATCTCCTAAATCAATTTAAAGAATGTTGATAATAATTTTCAAAAGTTAGAACTATAAAATAAAACTAACTTGATTCAAGAGTACCAAATTCTGAAGTTTTAGTAGTAGTTTGCAATAGCCAGATCTGAAATATGATAGAGTTATCTAATGACCAAATTTGACCTGATTCGTATTCTGCAATAACACAATCTGGACAACAACTTCTACCAGTTTATAATCTGTAATCACTAAATTCGGACAACAACTTGAATAAGCTTTTCAAGACTGCACTGATATTGTAATTTGCAAAACAAGAATTTGAATAATGAAAGGTGATTGATAGAGAAGGGCTGAGGCGTGGTTAGGACCACTGTCCTTGAAATCGATTTTGCCCCCACTAAGGTTTCCTTTGGTGCAATTGGGTAGATGGCACCCGATCTCCAGGATTCAACAACCGTTCTTTGTTAATCGTGCACTCAAAATAACAAATACATTTGAACTCATGTGTAGATGATTTTTGCCCAAAGAAAGAATCACAACCACTTAACACATAACAATGGCAGAAAACCCCTTGTTGCATTAACCCTTACTGCTTCTCTTTTTCTAGAATTCTAAGTGTGTTTAAAACAAAAGATGAGATAAGGCTATTTATAATATGATCAAACCTTTTGGTATTAAACACCAAAAAAAAAATCCGTTGGAATTTCTAACGAATTGGAGAAGTAAATCTCCATTAATTTATGAAACGGATTAGCAACGTTCTAATCTCTTAATTAAGGATATTAATATAGAAAAAGGTAATTAATCTCAATAGGAAGATCAATCTCTACTGAAGTCTTACCTTTGATGTCTTGGATTATTTAGTGAATATTGAAACTCTATAAAGAGAATAAGGAAAGGCGTTATAGATTGTAGAAGAAGCTATACTAAAAGGAGAAATTATTTGGTGCTTCTCACACCAAGGTTATATGATAAAATCCTATGGGACATGAAATTGTACTTCTCACAACACACTATTTTTTATTTTCATCTCAATAAACACAACAGGTACCAACCATCATTTTTCCTAATTTTGCATCTACTTATAAACTAGGCTAGTACCCTTGTTTTCCTAATTACATCTACTTGTGAGCCAGGCACTAGTATGTTGTTGGTATCCATAGCTGGTTAGAACTCAACAAGTATCATACATATATTTATCTACATAATTGTGAGGTCTTGTGAGACTTGTGAGCTCTTGAGACTCGTGAGTTTGTGAGATTAGCACTTGTGAAGATGTTTTGCTTTTAAACATTACCATGCATACGATCATTTTGTCTTACAAGATACACATGATTTATAAACTATAAAGGCAAGCAATCATAGTTTTGCAACTAAAGCATCATGTCACAAAAATTTCACACCAATATACATCATCTAGTTCATACTTGTATACTAGCATTACATTACTCAATCATAAATAACATAGAGAAATATAGATTATATCAATATACATTATATTTAACAGATGATCATAACATCATTAGTTCATCACTCAATCGTAAATAATATAGAGAAATACAGATTATATCAATATGCATTATATTTAACATAAGTGGTGTTCATGATATCATTAACTAGGGAAGTTATCTCTACATAATATCTTATGCCACATTCATAAATTGATGCTCATGCTATTGATAGTTAGAGATATTACATCTACATAATATCTCATGCAACACTCATAAATTGATGCTTATGTTATTGATAGTTAGAGATATATATATCTACCTTAAATTGGTGCTCCTTCGTGCTTTCCTCGAATGTTGGATTTCTGGTCCTGCTCCAGCTCTACAACGCTTCTTCTTTTACACACCTTTAAACACAAATAATTATTTTAGATTTCTTGTCATTACCTGTTTATTGACTCTCTTTTACCCTATTAGGGTCATTTATATTTTAATACATGCTGTCAATTTAGGGTCTGTTTTGACCCTTAAGAATTCAGAATTAGGATTTAGACATTAGACAGAGAAGTGTTCCCCTTTGAATTTCAAGTCCAACGCAACTTGAATCGCCTAAATCCAAAAAGTGAGTCAAAATATATGGCTGAAATAGCGGAGCAAGGTCAAAGGGCAAAATCGACTGGTCGACCCACGGGATTAGCGGTCGACCCGTGGTCTACCGGATGACCGGTGATCATGGGCAGTCGACCCCTGGCCTACTGGTCGACACCTAGGCTTAGGCGGTCGACCGGTGGGCTACTTGTTGGCCTGTGGTCACCCGATGGTCGTAGAAACACCCTGTTCTTCAATTTTTTTCCAAGGTCTAACACCTCTAACCCATCCTACTTCAATCCCAACTCCTTGTTATCCTTATTTGGGATTCATTCGGGTCAAGTAAACTCTATTGGGTGTCCATTTCATGTTTATACCAAAATCAGAATTTAAACAAAATTTCCAACACACTAATCACATCATTCTGAGCCGAAATTCCAAGCTGTTTAGCCCGAGGTCTACGCACCTCTGCTCATTTTTCACACATCCCAACCCATCCGTCACACTTCACTATGGGTCTCCGACCCTTTTTCATTCACGCCTTAACAACCATTCCAAGTATAATTAACAGAAAAATAGAAGAGAGGGAAGTGGTTTTACCTCCCATACGTGAAACGAAGCTCTGAATGACAAAATGAACATCGCCAATGCGTCCGGGATGTCAAAGAACCATAGGGTAGACCTTCTCTCTCTCTACCCTCTACTTTCTCTCTCCTCTCTTTCTCTCTCTAGAAAGTTTCGGAAAAGGGGTGGTTGCTCCCTCACGAAATGAAGAAAATGAGGGGGAGGGAGACCCTTTATATAGAGGAGGAAATGGGTGAGGTGTCCCTTGATGATGCCATAGGTGATGTCATCGTGATGATGCCACAATTGTTTGACCGGTTTCCCACTTTTTCACGCGTACAACCCCTGTAACTCTACGAAACGTCGTGTAATGACGACGAAACGATAGGTGATCATAGTAGAGGCGACGTCCGACACCTGCTGCGCGAATTTCAGGGAAAAATATTGAGTTTTAACAGTAAAACCAAAATTCGAAAGAAAGTTGCGAAACCCACAAATTTCCTGATTTTGGACACTAAACATGTTGAGGTTTCACGGTTTGACTTACGGTAGGATTGAGATGACATATAGTCGTCCAAACAGCCGACCGACACTCAGTGTGCGAGTTTCGCAGATTTCTATTGAAAAAATTGGTAAATATTGAGTACCGACGAAATCGCGAAATCCGCGGATTTCTTGGGTTTTTGGGTACTGATTGCACTGCGGTTGTGCGAATCGATGCATGACGGAACCAATACGATGGATAATTATCTAGATAGCCGACCTACACGCAATACAAGAATACTGGGTAGGTATCTCTTGTTTTTATCAGTAATCATCGGAAACCAAATTCGATAACTACAACCCGCGGTTTCTTCATCGGAATGCCGAGTTACGATTGACTCCCCTACATGACACGCATACTGATGGTTTACATCACTAGTGTGACACGAATATTGAGAGTTTAGAATTTGGGTCTCTACATTAAGTTATAGAGGGACAGTGTCTTTGAATGGTTACCTCTTGCATCTCCTAAAGTTTCTCCTTCAATAACTATCTCTTAAATGAGAAGTTTTAATGGATACAAAGATTTTAGTATTTTAATTCTAAAAGGGAATCAAATGTGGTTTGATGTTACATTATCTACCAAGCAAACGTCAAACCTCCTTTAATTTTCTCTTACTAATCTATTCTCTTAAACGTTCTCCTCACCATGTTTCTCACTTTAGGTTCCTATTAAGATGACCTTTCAATGGAAATTAATGGATCTCAGTTATCAAGGGAAACAACGATTAGAGGGGACATTTATGAAAACATAGAACTACGACTCTTGGCTGATAGTTTTGTTGTTGTTTTGGATTTAGGTATTGATTTTGAAAGTTAGTTAATTGAGTTCACTGTATTGGTGTTGTGATTGTGATTTTTCCAGGCTAACAAATCCATATCTCTATGGTGTCCATGTCCATTACCATTTCAGCCAGGCCCTTTGTTATTGGCTCAGCCCTTTTTATGGCGGACGAAGGAACTGTTTTTTTCCAAGGTTTTGCATTTAGTTGATAAATAGAATGGACAATCAGTTTTGATGAGTAGGTTTTTTAATAGATTTATGCACGCACACACACAAAAAAAGGAATTCGGGTTGCAATGAACTAAAATTTGTTAGCAACTCACACATAAGTTTGCTCCCATTTGGCTACATCTATAAATTGTTCGTTTGAGTCCTATATATATTACTAGTAAGCAATCCGTGCGATGCACGGGAATGCGAACAGGAGAAAAATGTGCATGAGAATAGTAATTTTAATTTATTATAAATTTGATTAAATTGATGAAATACAATTAAGGTGGTTAGAATATATAAATTATATTAATTAATCACAAATTTTTAAATTTTCATGAAAACGTATCAACTGAATAATAATAATATGATAAATAGGGTTTATATCATTTAATATATAAATTAAATTAAAACATAACTTAATTAGTATGCAACTACTTATTTAATTATATATTTATCTATTATGCCCAGGGCTTTCGGATATAGAACATGAGATTTTCTAATGTATAGAAGATTGATATACAAATGGGGTAATGGGATGCTACTATTAGATGTACAATTGTGTTTCTTAAAGTTTAAGATTCAAAATATTTTGATATATACGAAAATTGACTAAAGCTGCTGGGGAAATCATAGGTGGTGTGCAAGTTCCATCTACTGCTGGAGATCAAAAAAATTAGTTCAAATTATTTTTTGATAAACACCCAAAAATTAACTCAATGAATAAAACCTGCCTTGTTAATACTCAACTGTAACATGAGAAAGAAAACAATCATTTCTAAGCAAAAGCCAAAGAAGAAAGAAGATTAAAGTGAATTACAAAGAGGAGACGATACGGGATAAGCATCAGTCACAAATAAGCATCATTTAAAGACTCACCATTTACTTCTCTTACTATGATAAGCATGGATACTATAAATCAAGGAAAAAAAAAACAAAAGCACAAAAAATAGAGCAATTGGGGAACAAAAAAATGTAAAATAAGAAGAATCTTAATGGTGTGCTCCCACTCTTCAATTTTGCATGAATATAAATCTTGAAGGGTACAATGCAACAAATAATTAGAATAGGAGAGCTCGCTTATCTCCACCCTTTCTCAGTCCTCTTTTAAAACTCACCACCATTAGCAGCCACTGTTTTTCTCTACAGGAAGCCACCAACCATTGTCGGCTCAATTGTGGGTTAATTCATATAAAAGGAATTTGATGATGGCAAGGGAGCATTATAAAGATGCCAAGACTAATGATTCTATGTTTTCCTCCCTCAATGTCTCCATGTCTTCCTTAATGGCAAAGAATGAAACCTCAATTTTAATAACACCCACAATTACACCCAACTGTTACAAAATTAATTTATTTTATTCCAACCATTATTAAAGTAGTGAGAGTGTTACGTTTTGAGTTAATGTCATAAAGAAAGGAGGTATGGAAAATTTACTGCCATATTGAAGAATTACTCTCAATAGGATCAATTCACTCTTAATTTTTTCTAGAGCTGCCACGTGTCCAATAACTCTATCTAATGCCGCCATGTGTCCACCAACCTTTGGATTTCATAGTAAGTAATAATGGTTAGAGAGAGAAAAGTTATTGAAGGGCCATTAATGTGTTATGTGTGTCATTAATTTAGAAGTATTATATAGGAAGCCAAATGACATGGCCTCAGTTGATTGGATAAACTATGATGAAAGTGACATGTCAGTAGACACGTGACATCAACCTAAAGAGAGAATCAAAAGATTTGAGGTATATCACATGACACCAACCAGTATATAGTATTAGTATAGATAGATTCTATATCATTTGTTATGTTTTAGTAGGAGTCGGTGTATAGGTACTCCCAAATATACTCTCTAATCATAACTATGTATGACTAACACTGAGGGTTAGGATTTGACTTGACTTATTTTGTCTTTTCTAATGTCATATTCTAATGTCATATCAAGTCTAATTCTAACGATTTTATAATTGAGTTAGACGGTTAGGATTTAGGAGTATATTTGGGAGTATTCGTAAACTAATTCTTTTAGTAGATCTCTTTCCACAACATTAACTGGCATATTAGGTTTCTAATTTTTGTAGGAGTGGGATCCGGGCTACAAGGGATAGATTGAATGGAAGATCACTTAAATTGGCCATTAAGGGTTGCGTAATTGTTCAATGTTTATGGGGAGTCCTTCTCATAAAAGCAAGCTTAATTAAGATTTTATAATAGTATTTTTTTTTACCTTATTGTACTTTTGGAAGTGAATTACTCAAAAACATCATTTGAGTAGTGGTTCCTAGCTGTTGACACTTAATGCATTTTTAATTGATCGGGATTTGGGTATAGTCACTCCCTAGAATATAAAGTATATACAACTTAGAGTATATATAATACTTAGAAATATTTTAACCAAAATTTCATATCAAAATAGTCAAATTGTTTTTAATTTTGATGAACAAATTGTTTTTTAATATATTATTAACTATTTTTTCTTCTTTCAGCATTTTTCGTGCATGGCACGGGCTACTTATTAGTTACTAGTGAAACCTGAGCAGGTGGGTGGACAGGTGTCGGTTCCGAGATGGTTGGTGGACATGTTGCATATGTAGAGGATGTTTTCTTAAAACCCATCCTTAGAGGAGTTTAAGGCTTTTGTGACATGTGGGGGTAGCCTCTTCTTTTCTTATTTTTTGTGTTTCTCTTTATTTTATTGGATTGTTTAACAGCTCTCATCTATTGATTATGGAAAATCCCATTTAAATCTCCTAATTTATCTCCCCACTAATCATCCCCTCCATTTGAAAAGTATGAGAGATGGGGAAATATCTTTTAGATCTCCTAATTTATCTCCCACACTAATCCAATTTCTTCCATTTTAAACGCCTGAGATAAGAAAAAATTCCTTTAAAATCTCTTTATGAATACAAAGGAGAAGAGGTAACTAAAGTGGTTACATTCTCCTAACTTTACCCATTTGTTATCTTTATTTATTCATAGTAAAAAGCTCTGTTCTTGTTGTGGAACTTTTAAAGTCTAGAACTTTCATTGTTTTATGCCTAATTTTACTTAAATGTCTAGAACTATGTTATTCTATAGAATGCAAAAGTTCTATGAGTACGGAACTTTTAAGTTCCACCAAAATATTTGGATTTTTTAAGTTCCATTGATGTGGAACTTCTAATTAATTTGAACTCCATAAATGTGAGATATCATTGTGTAAAAAGATTAGAAACTCTCTCCTCTCTCATCCCAGACTCTTGCCTCTCGTTCCAAAATATTAATGTTCCGGACTTTAAATATTCCATCAAAAGAACGGAAGGGTTTCTTTTCCAAGACGTTACACTCTCTCCTATTGATTAAATTGATTATAGTAATAAGAGGAATGCTAGCCCTACTCTCAGTCAAACTCTACTCTCAGTCTCCAACAACCACTTGTCCATTCTTGATGAGAGAAGGTGTTTTAAACACCATAACTGATTTGATAATGGATTGGTGGTTGGCGGAGGCTGAGAGTAGAGTTTGACCGAGACTAGGGCTAGCACACCTCATAGTATTAATCTCTTAAGTTATACCTGGGCTGTTTGGATAAGTAAGGGACCCATTTGACATCACTCCTAGGTAACATTTCTCTATTCCTAGGAATGGAAATCCAAGAAACCTGTTTGGATGACACATAATCTAGAACAATTCCTAGAAATAATCTCAATTGGGAGTAAGAAACGAGGAGTAATTATTTTTAGTTTTAGGAACTTTGGACTTTGCTACTGAGACCGCAAAAGGGCTGAGACCACCGAGACCATGCATGGATGCACGAGATTTGAGGTGGGGCCACGTTCTTATGGTAGGGCCCACCTGAAATCCCGTGCATCCATGCATGGTCTTGGTGGTCTCAGCCCTTGTGCCATCTCAAAATCATTTCCCTTTTTTTAAAAGGAGTATTCACCATCTTTGTTCTAGGTTGCTATTTGGTACTCTGCTTTTGCCATTAGAGGAAGGAAAGTTAATATTGATTGGAAGTCTTCAGATCCAGTCGAGTGTCGGATGCTAAGACGACTTTTATTGTTGAATTAGCCCTCATAGCTCAAATCCTCAAATGATAAAAGCCCTACCCACTCTACCCGTTTTGTTCTAAGATTCCATCTCAGATTTTGTTCTAAGATTCTACTAGAAAGAAAGAAAATAGCTTAAACTATAATTAATAAATCCTTTTTACTCTGTTATAACTTTCATGAATAGTTCTTATATTGTTTTCAATGTTATCCTCTCCCCCTTATCTCTTTGTATAAGAAGTTTGATTATTCTCAACTACCTCTACCACATTGTCAAAGATGAACATTTATGCTTCTCTGTGCTAACTGTATATGCCACCTCCAAACATAGTCATGTCTTCATTTATTGCATGTTTGTTGTTGATGTAAGCATTTCCATGCTTTGAACAATTTATTGTTTATTTATCGGGTTTTCAACTTTTATGATTTATATCCCAATCCCACTTCAGAAAACTGCTATATTAGTGTCTCACTTTATACATATCTCATAGCTGCTGGACTTTGTACATAGGAGCCATTAATGCTATATGACCTACACCTATAAAATCAAAATACAATTTAAAAAGATGTTTTAGATAAAACTATATATATTTAACATGTATTAAACCTCACTACATAAGGAGACTCAGGCTAACCAAAGTGGGGTTCTCAGACATGCATCCATCCTCAGGTTTAATCTCATAATTTGATGGAATGTGCGCTCAGTTGCAACTTTATCATCATTGTAAAAGATAAAAGATGAAACTTTTTTCCATTGGAATTTTCAAAATTTCTTAAATAGTCACCAACTCTAAACAAGCAAGACAACAAAAAATCTTGTTTATGACAGTGTGAAATCCTCTAGGCCCAAAGTTGAAATTTGTAAAAATAAAATAGATAGATAAATCAAGCTTAGGGTAGTGAGATTGGTTCTAAAGCTTCTGTCGACCAGATTGGGGACATTATTGCTTTGTGGGTTTGTTTGTTTTAGTCGGGGATGGTCATTAATCTACACATTCTCAGATATGTCATTGGAAAACAGAGAAGTAATTCTGAAGAAATGGTCAAGGCAAAGATACCATTTGAAACCTCTAAGAGTCGTCGTGTTTGCGATGATCAAAATCTTCTACCTCTTCACTTTCTTCTCTCGGGTAATGCTTCTGTTCCAGTAAATTAATTAGCTCACCCATTTGAAGTTTCTATGCTATATTTCTTACCTCCGTATGTTGCTCCTTTTTTTTGTTTGCTGTTCTTGTGCCTGATTGACTTTCCAGGAAGAGACATTCTAACTCTACTCTCCATCAAAACCTAATCTCAGTCACAAACCAACACCTGTTAAATCATGTACAAGTGTTGGTTTTTTTTTTTTTTGAAAGCATAGACAAGTGTTAGTTTGTGTCTGAGAGAGTAGGGGCCTTTTGACAGTAAGGCTAGTATGGCTCTTGGAGAAGAAAAGCAATAAATATGAATAGAAAAGTATTTTTTTTACTTGAGTGGGATTATTGTTTTTGGGTTTATTTATTTTATGTTCTTGAGAAATGGTTGTCGTCATAGTCATTGCTACAGCCATCATGGTAATTGTCATTGTCGTCGCGGTCTTGTAATTGTGATTGTTGAGCTGGGTTCTTGTTAGAGACTACAATAATCATAGGGTTTGAATTGCATCATATTTTTTTAAATCTAAATAAAGTAAAATCAGTTCTCAATGAGCCACACCAAAATAATTAAGCTGGCACGTTATGTTTATTTTGACTTGTTTGCTTTTCTAATTTCTACTGTGTTTATATGGCATGAATGATGTGATCTGTAACATTCAGCAGGTGCTTGGGATGTACTTAACATTTTGCATTTGATTTTTTATCACGCCATAATAGTTTGACTGATGATAACTAACTGCATTTATCAGTTGGCAGCTCTTCTTTGCATGTCAAAAACCATTAGGCTGAGAAACACAAAATTGCTATGGGAATGAAGGTTTAGAGCTCCAATTTCCTTCCCATAACTGCTCACTGATCTCTACCTTTTTCAGCATCTCTTAGCCTTTAGAATTTGTAGTAACCAAAGTCTATCCATAGGCCAATTCATTGTTGACAAACACTCAATACTGTATTTTATTTTCTTTGGCTGGTGCACTCTAGAGAATTTGTTCAAGTGAGATTGATTGAAGGATATTGATGTATCGTAGTTAACATGCATTTCCAATTGGTCTATGATTTCACATTTTCAGTTGCAGGCTAACACAATGTTTACAACTAATCTGAAAATTTTCATTTGACACTCCCCTTGTTGTCTTAGTCTGCATAATTATCCACTAAAATTTCTCTTGTGGTTGCTGGTGTACTGAATCCAAATTAGTGCATGTGCTCTTTTCAAGCAAAGGTAATTCATATCAAGATGACAAGGATATGCATGGATGCCACTTCTTTCAAGTAGAGAGGATTTGAATCATTCTAAGCGGCTGGTATGTTTTTCTTATTATTTTTTCTACTAATTTAGTTAATTCCAAGTATTGTTGTAAATTTGGAACTAGCAACCCATACAGAGACTTCATGAAAAAAGGTTGTTGAAATATAATAATCCCATGCTAATTATACCATTTGTATTATATTGCCACTTGTATAATGATCATGTATGAAGAGTTCAATTTTATGAAGTGAAATCAAGTTTCTTATTTGATAACTATCATATCTACTGAAATGAAATCAGAACATGTTCCATTATGTTAAGAAAATAATGATCTAATTAGGTGCACGAGAAAATCAGAGCAGGGGGCTAGAAGGAGTGACTGCGATCAGTGCACCTTGAGTGGAGACGGACATTACACGCCTCCACATAGTGGTGCGATCTAATTTGTTTGTGACTAGGTGGTGGAAGCAACAGAGACCGAAGGAAGAGAAGGGAGGATGTTATCCATCCTCTGAAGGTTTCACTGCAAGATGCAACCTCCCTACAATGATGTAAGTGAATAAGGACAAATAAATTGTATAAACAATGTTACAAAAATTGTTATCTAACAGTTTGCAAGATATTTTATAAACTTTATGGGAGTTTAATTCAGACTATAAAAATGAGTAGATCTTGGAAATAAATTGATAGTAGCTTACTTTTGACAATAATATCAAATTTTAACCAAAGGTGGAATTTAGTTTTTATAATATATATATATATTTTAAAATTGGTTCAATCCAACACGATTATGTTATTTCTGTTCTTTAGAAAAAATTCTAACTAAAGAATGTCAAACAGGTTTTCAGCACGACACTAGTCTTCAGAACGCATCCTCAAGAAGTATAATTCTTTTCCGGAACAACAGAATTACCATAATTAATGCTAAATGGGCTCTAAAGGGCCTCTTTTATGAGTCTGTATCAGAGCTAAAATGGGAGAGGATGAGTAGTCTAATAGATAATATGTTAGAAGGTCATTGTGAAGTCATATTTTGTATTGACCTAGTTCCGTTGTCAAAATGGAGTCAATATAAGTCTAGTATTGCTTTTCCTCTGGTTGTTCAAGATTGGTGAAGATGAAGATCCAAAGACTCAAATGAAATACATTCTGGATAAACCTTCACTCACACTCTTAGGATGGTAAGTGACCTAGATACCTAGTGGTTACCATAGGTGGAATTGTTCTAGATGGTACTATCATATACCTTAGGTGATTAGAAATTGACCTAAGTTAAGTTATTGCCAAGATGTATAGGTTCGTGCCTAGTTGGAATGGATTTTGTGCTCAAAAAAGAAAAAATCAGCACAGACCGTTCTAACGTCATCATGGCCGTTCGAATGGTTCATTAATATGTCAAAAACAATAGCCTCATTGGCACACCATTCGTAACCGTTTTCAGACCTTTCTCCAAGCCGTTCAAACGGACTGCGTGTTTTTCTTTCTAATTTTAAATCTGAACTCTTTTTTGGAAATGACTATTTAAGTAATGATCCCTTAGCTTGTTCTAAGGTTTTTGTGAGAGAGAGTAGAGCTTCTCTGAGTAATCTAGGTTTCTTCAATCCCCTTTTGGTGGACACCCATTGTTCTCCTCTCTCACACTCTAGTGATGCAAGTTTAACCTCATAATCCTTGTTCTTGCATTGGTTGATCTCTATTGTGATTGAGATCCTTCTAGAAGTTTGTTAAACCTTCAAAAATCCTATGTGTGCTTTGTGTGAGCGTTTGGTTGGTGTGAGCCAAAGAGGTCGAGGACGGAGATTGTGGTTGAAAACTTTGAGAAGCGTTGGCCGATGAGGAACCGGAGCTGTTGTGGAAGAGATCGAACATGTGGTTTGTGGACTTCAAGATGAGGAATCTGTACTGATGAACAATGTGTGGTGTCCGGTTGAGTAAGGTTCAAGTCTTGTACTTGATAACAATTCTCTTAGTAGATTTTGTGCTGGACTAGTTCCCGTGATTTTTCCAGAAGGGTTTTCCACGTAAAAATCTCTTGTGTTGTGGATTTCTTGTCTTCTATATTTTCCGCACTTGATTTATTTGTTTATCATATCTCTGATTAAGAACTGTATGAAATTAAAATTGATAGACATTGCTAGGAAGACCAATTCATCCCCCTCTAGGTCAAAGGAATCATTAAACTAGGATAGTGCCCTTATATGGTGTGTGTAAAGGCCTGAAGCCTTCCATTATGTTTTTGGTATTATGGTGAGTCAAGTAAGGGTTTTAGTTGCATGTTTTGAGTCTCAAAAAGAGAGTATAAAGATATTCTAAGTGGGTAAAAGCAAGGGTATAAAATACCCTCCGTGTTTAATGGGTTGTAAGTGAATAGTGCTAATGCGCGAGGCATAAAGAGGTTGGGGCCTCTCATGCATATTGGTGTGAATTCAATGATCACCTAGGTGGGTTACAAACCTATGGGGAATGAGTCATGAGGTGTGAGTAGGGTTTTGGACCCAAGGGAAAAGAGTGTGAAAGCACTTCAAATGTTCTGAGTGTTAAAGAGGTATATCTTGACATTCCCTCAATTTTAAGAAGCTCTAATTTGGTCACCTTTGATCAAAATTGAATGATTCTTGAACCATTAGAGAGGTATGGAAATCATCTTTGAGGTTCATGTTTATCATTTTTCCATATTTTTAGCCGAAGATAGGTTAAACGTTAGATTTCCAAAACCGGGTTTGATGAAAATCTGGGCTGCTGAAATCTATTTCCAGACCAATCATCTTTAGAGCCTATTTAGGTAATTAGAAACTCAGAATTAGGATTTATATATTAGACACAAAATTATTGCCCTTTGAATGACGAGTCTAACTCAAGTTGAATCATCAAAATCTGATAAGCGAGTCAAAGGTTATGAGCGAAATACCAAAGCAGGAAAAATCTGGGAAGTTTCTGTTGCGATTACGATCATTTGTAATTACCCTATGAACGATCATAGGAAGCCTACGAATGTTTGTAAACACTCTACGAATGATCATAGAGTCCCAGAAACTGGGAAAACTCACTGGAAAGCCTAAGAATGATCATAGGTGCACGAATCAGTTTTTCTAATGCGGATTTTTTAGGGTTTCAACCCTCTTGGCCTATAAATAGGGACCCAAATTGTGGATTTTAGGTTACCAATACTTAAGAAAGGATTTGGGAGAGAAGGGGAGAAAATATAGGGTTCCAAAGAGGAATTTTTTTGGAGACCAAGGAGGAGCTCAAATCCTCACTTCTCAAAGCTTCCATGAGCTTGGATCTTCATCCTCAAGCTCGGGGTTCTTTTCTACAAGGTTCCTCAAGCTTTCTCAAGCCTTGGATCAAAGAGATTTTATCCCCTAAGTAGATACACTCTACTAGATTTTAATTCCATAAACCATTAATGAGAAGCATGAGTTTCTTGATAAGTATATATATATAATCTTGTATATGTGTAAATACACTCTCCTAGCTTTTGATTTCATAAACCCTTTTCTAAATCAAGATAAAATCCTATGAATTGTGATGTGAGTTAATTTGTGATGATGCTATGCCCTTAACCAATCAATAAAAGATGGTAAATAGTTAGATGTTCTATTTGTTAGTATCCAAAGATGAGAAGCATGTTAAAAGACATAAGTTTTGGGAAAAACAAAGGAGAAAAACCTTATTTTTGACGTAATTGGAATGATGTGATTTAATTGTATATGGGTTATTGTGAATGATGAATTATGTTGAGTATTGGCGATATGGCTATATGTAAAGTGTTTCCTTTATGTCTATGTTACAACTTAATTTAATCCAAATTAATGGACATAAAATCAAGAGTAAAAATAATATACTTGCAAGTGCACAAGTGACACAGTTGATGTATCTGGTGAGCACAGGGTCGAATCCACATGGATTGACTATTGTGCAACAAGAATTAAGAGAACGAAATCTAAAGAGAAGAGAGATTTAAAATCGGTTTTCCACTTAATGAGAATGGAGCAAAAATCACTAATAACTGTAAAGCAATGAAAAAGAGGTCTAAGGCTTCAGGAAAATCCACCTATCCCTCCTTATGCTTAGATTTGGATGAAAACACATCTAGAATTAAATAAAGATTTAATCTAGATGGAAAATTATACGATAAAACCATTGACCATTAACTTCAATTGAATAATTAGAGAAATTTGAAGAGTACTTTGTATCTAACTCACAGGGGATCCAGGCATTCCATATATCAGTAGATCATATGAAATCAAAGAGCATATAGAGAAGAACAATTAACCAAAATAAGAACTATTCAATTAAAATTAATGATCAAACCATCCACATCATCCACATAAATCGGAAAAAAGTTTCAAATCCCTAACCTTAGAAAGGTGTTTAGCCCACCATGATTGGAGTTGTCATCCTCCTTACTGGTGTTCCAAACACTACAATAAAATAACTCCTAAAAAAGCTAAAATAAAAGACAAAAGAGAATGAGAAAAGATCAGAGAGTCCCCAAAAGTCTCTCACTTTAGGTTTATATAGACTAAAGGGAAGAAGAGAAGGGAAAGAAAAACAAAAGAGAAACTTCTAATTCCAAAATTCCAACCAAAATTGCACTTCCCTCCACTTGACAACATGTTTTGACTCCTTAAACGTCCGAATTAGGAGATCTTCGTGAAATATAATTTTGTTTCCCTTTAAGTCTTCTTTCTAAAACATCAAACTTTGCCTTAATCCGAATTTTGAGTCAAAAGTTATGTCCAAATTAGTAAGAACTGTCCAGATTAGGCGGGAATCCGGGAAATCCTCATTCTTTGTTTGGAATTGGTTGCTAAATAATAGCACTCCTCTAGCCATCCACGAAATTTCTTGCTTTTCTTGTAGATTTAGTTGGCCTCCATTAAGCTCCTTGCTTGAATTCCAAAATCCACCCAAAATAAAGAGTTCTTGTGACCAAAATAGACTTTCTCATTTTTTCTGAAATAGAAACATCAATATAGCATACTTCTTCTTTCTAATTCAAGAGAGTTCCACCTTTTTTTATGCCAAAATCATATTAATCCATATCTTGCTAAGATTCTCCAGCCATGTTCTTGGTCTTGGGCTTTGACTATTTGACTTGAGACTTGGCTTCTTGGACTTTTGGCTTGAGCTTTACTCTTTGGGCTCTAGCTCCTTTAGATCTTTGAGTTGAACATGGACTATTTGAAACTTTGGACTTCTTGAATCCCAAGAGTAATCTGGGGTTAGGATTCCTACAAAAAATAAATACACGTAATAAGTCTCTCTTAAAAATATTTTGCATGCGGCCTTCCAAGACATGTGTGAATACATGCAAATGTATCATGAAAATTAAGAAAAAGAAGATAACGCAATGGTGAGAAGAGAATACACCACTTTACGTGTAAAAATGAAGATATAAACCAAAGACCTATGATAATGCTTATTTAAATGAGGATAATTAAGCAAAATTAAGCACTTATCAACACCCCCCAACCAGCATTTTGCTAGTCCTCGAGCAAAAAAATGTGAAGAAGCAATATCAAAATATCATCATTTCAATTCTATGAGACAATCAGAAAACTTTCATTATGCATGACAACCAAGAAATTTTGAAAGAATCTCAGTTCATCTCTCAGTAGCATCACCCATCTGTGACAATGATTTCAACTCAGATTTAAGAGGCAGAATATAGTCAATCAATTAATCAGGATAATAACTATAAAGCATGACTGACAATCCTCCGTTTCAAAACAGATTTATCTTTTCAAAACAATTGAAGAAGAACAAAAATTACTCATAATAAACTTCTTCATGCTGCACATTCTAATCAAGGCATCAAATTTAGAATTATTAGGGCACTGGTTTTCATTATATTTCAGTCATATATTCCAGCATTCTAAATAAAGTCCACTAAGTCACCATTTAGAAAATTTTGAGTGCATGTGCAATCTGACAAATATCCAAAGTATCGATTTCCTTAAACAGAGCCACTTTTTAATCACCACAGAATGGTCGGGTTAGCCTAAGGATCTGATTCAAAACTAAGCTAATCTATCCAGGATCACGAAAGTTGTGGATATTCACCTTAATACCTCATGGGCTTTATCTGTGATATTCCAGTTTATTCGCTTTTTTACAATGACGGCTTTCACCCAACTTGTTTTAACAAGGTCATAGCAAAACAAACTGATATTTCAACATTGAGAGCACATTTTCAAATGTTCATATCATTTTTTTTTTTTTTTTCAAAGACCTGACAAGAGGTAGCCCTTTTCAAAGTACCTGGTCTAATTCACTGGTTTCTTTCCATGACTTCATCATAACCCAGTTCTGTTTTTCTTCTTACCAGCAAACCAAGTGAACAAGATAGTCATAGTTTATCAGACTTGGTTTCTCCCTACATTCTAGACAATTATCAAGTCGACAACTACCAAATTCAACCTAGCTCCAGATATTGAGTCAGATGTGTAGTGAAAGTTCAAAAATTCAGCAATTTATAATTTTCACTAACTGAGAATTAGTAACAAAGACTTTTCATTTTAAACAGCTGGAATTGAGCTTCTTATAGATTTTCACCGTGTGCCTTTATAATCCAAAATTCAATAGCTCAATAGATAAAAGGCAAGGAAGAAATAGACAGTAGCCAGGACAAAAATACAATTTTTTTTTATTTTTTTTATTTTTTGTAAAGGAGGAATGTGATGGTCTACTATTAGCAGAGATTATCCCAACAATAAAGCCCAGATCTACACCCCCCAACCTAAATCGAACATTGTCCTCAATGTTTCAAATAGAGATTTATATGAAATGTAACATTGAGAGATCAAAAAGAGATAGAGGGTATGAAACATCATAGGGATATGAACTAATCAATCAAAGCAAGTAAAAAAAAACAAAAATACATAGTATACACAGAAGTTCTCCTCAAGTGAGAGAAATGATCAATCAGGATAAACGGGATCTTCCAGAGTTGTGGACTCAACATCTGGGGTGAAATTCTCCAAAAACGGTTTCAATCGTTGACCATTGACTTTAAAAACATTACCGTTTTCAGGATTCTCAATCTCGACAGTTCCATAAGGGTAAACAGTTTTCACAATGAAAGGGCCGGTTCAACGAGATCGAAGCTTACCAGGAAATAGATGCAAACGAGAATTATACAAAATAACTTTTTGAGAAGGCTCAAAAGATTTTCGAAGAATATGCTTATCATGAAAAACCTTCATTCTTTCCTTGTAAATTTTTGCACTCTCGTAAGCATCATTTCGAATTTCGTCCAACTCATCCAGTTGAAGTTTGCGAAGCGAGCCTGCTTTCTCCAAATCAAAATTGAGTGTCTTTATCGCCCAGTAAGCCTTGTGTTCCAATTCAACAGGCAAGTGACAAGCTCTTCCAAAGACAATTCGATATGGAGACATTCCAATCGGGGTTTTGAAAGCTGTACGGTAAGCCCATAGTGCATCAGTTAGCCGTAATGACCAATCCTTACGGTCTGGATTTACAGTTTTTTGTAAAATATGTTTAATCTCCCGATTGGATATCTCCACTTGTCCACTTGTTTGTGGGTGATAAGGGGTAGAAACTTTATGGGTTATCCCATATTTTTTCATCAAGGCCTCAAAAGGCCGATTACAGAAGTGTGTACCCCCATCACTGATAATAGCTCGAGGTGTTCCAAACCTTGATAAAACATTTTCTTTTAAAAATCGCAAGACCGTTTTGTGGTCATTGGTTTTGCTTGGAACAGCCTCGATCCATTTTGACACATAATCAATGGCTACTAAGATATAAAGATACCCAAAAGAAGGAGGGAATGGTCCCATGAAATCGATGCCCCAACAGTCAAAGACTTCAATAATCAAAATTGGGTTGAGAGGCATCATATTCCGACGGGAGATTCCTCCTAATTTTTGGCAATGCTCGCATGCTTGGCAAAACTCATGAGTGTCCTTAAAAAGAGTGGGCCAATAAAAACCGTATTGCAGAATTTTTGCGGTAGTCTTTTTGGCTGAAAAATGACCACCACATGCTTCAGAGTGACAAAAGGAGATGACATTCAAGTGTTCAGAATCAGGCACACATCTCCTAATAATTTGATCAGAACAATATTTAAACAGATAAGGATCATCCCAGAAAAATCTACGTACCTCGATCAAAAATTTCTTTTTATCTTGTTGTTTCCAATGAATAGGAAGGTTACCTGTAACAAGATAATTTGCAATATCCGCAAACCAAGGTAATTGGGAGACAGCAAAGAGTTGCTCATCGGGAAACGTGTCTTTGATCGGCATTGTCTCCAAGGAATCAGAGAGTACAAGACGGGATAAATGATCAGCCACTACATTTTCTACTCCTTTTTTATCTTTAATTTCTAAGTCAAATTCCTAGAGTAGAAGGATCCACCTAAGGAGTCTTGGTTTAGCATCCTTCTTAGAAAGAAAATACTTTAAAGTTGTATGGTCAGTGAATATAATAATTCGAGATCCAATCAAGTAAGATCGGAACTTGTCAAGTGCAAAGACTACGGCTAGGAGTTGTTTTTCTGTAGTAGAATAGTTCATCTGAGCACTGTTCAAGGTCCTACTTGCATAGTAAATGACACAAGGCTTCTTATCCTTGCGTTGGCCTAGCACGGCCCCAACCGCATAATCACTAGCATCACACATGATTTCAAATAGTAAACTCCAATCAGGTGGTTGCATTATAGGAGCAGAAGTCAACATGCCTTTCAGCTTTGCAAAAGCATCCTGGCATGCTTTAGCCACTCGAAGGAGTTTTCCTTTGATAGAAGGTTACACAATGGTCTAGATATTGCACTAAAGTCTTTAATAAACATTCTGTAAAATCCTGCATGACCTAGAAAAGATCTAATGTCCTTAATGGTCTTTGGGGTGGGCAAATTGGCTATCAAATCAATTTTGGCTTTATCCACTTCGATTCCTTGGGAGGAGACAATGTGGCCAAACACGATCCCTTTAGAGACCATAAAATGACACTTCTCCCAATTCAGAATGAGGTTTTTCTCCTCACATCTAACCAAAACATTCTTTAAATGAAACAGACAATCATCAAAAGAATCACCAAACACAGAAAAATCATCCATAAACACTTCAAGAAAACGCTCTACCATATCGCTAAATATACTCAACATGCATCTTTGGAATGTGGCAGGAGCATTACACAACCCAAATGGCATCCTTCGATAAGCAAAAGTGCCGAATGGACATGTAATAGTGGTATTTTCTTGATCCTCAGGTGCAATTTCTATCTGATTATAACCGGAGTACCCATCTAGGAAACAATAAAATTTATGACCAGCTACTCTTTCTAAAATTTGGTCCATGAAGGGCAACGGGAAATGGTCTTTCCTAGTCACTAAGTTCAACTTCCTATAGTCAATGCACACTCGCCAACCAGTTGTGACTCTAGTTGGGATTAATTCATCATTAGCATTCTTGACTACAGTTATACCGGATTTCTTAGGTACCACTTGGGTAGGACTTATCCACTGACTATCAGAAATAGGGTATATGATCCCTACATCCAAAAGTTTTAGGACCTCTGCTCTAACCACATCTTTCATGTTGGGATTCAGCCTGCGCTGCATCTCTCTAGAGGGTTTAGCATTATCCTCCAAATATATCCTATGGGTACAAATTAAGGGGCTGATTCCCTTAATATCAGCTATGGTCCACCCTATTGCACCTTTGTGTTCTCTAAGAACATCAATTAATTTTTCTTCCTGAGTCTCATTCAATTGTGAGGAGATGACCACTGGGAATGTCTCTGCTTGTCCCAAAAATGCATATTTGAGATCAACTGGCAAAGGTTTCAACTCAAGCTTTGGTGTTTGGATACTTGACGGGAGGGGTAGGGTATCACGAGGTGGCAATTCCTCAAAACGTGATCTCCACTTGCTAGTATCCAACACCGGAACAGATTCCAATAAAGAGTTTACAGAATTAATTAAAATGTCCTCATTAAAATCATTAAAATGTGCCAAACAAGCTTCTAGAGGATCAGAAAAAGAAGATTGAAGAAATTGGTCTTTCACAAGAGTTTCAATCAAATTTACTCCATGCACATCATCATCATCCCCAAGTTGTTTGCAGATATTAAAAATATTTAATTCCAAAGTCATGTTGCCAAACGAGAGTTTCATGACACCATTCCTGCAATTGATCAAAGCATTGGAGGTTGCAAGGAATGGGCGGCCTAAAATAACAGGAATTTGAGTGCATGCATTCAACACAGGTTGTGTGTCCAAGACAATAAAATCAACATGAAAGTAAAATTTGTCTACTTGGACTAACACATCCTCAACTACCCCTCTCGGTATTTTCACTGAACGGTCAGCAAGTTGAAGTGTTACCTTAGTGGGCTTTAGTTCACCAAGACCCAACTGCTCATACACCGAGTAGGGTAAGAGGTTAACACTAGCCCCAAGGTCAAGCAAAGCTTGCTCTATCCTGAATTTCCCAATAATACAAGAAATTATTGGGCATCCTGCATCTTTGTATTTGGGTGGGGTATTATGTTGAATGATTGCACTCACTTGTTCTGTTAAGAAAGCTTTCTTTTGTACATTAAGCCTACGCTTGACTGTACATAAATCTTTTAAGAATTTGGCATATGATGGAATTTGTTTGATAGCGTCTAACAAGGGGATGTTGATCTTTACTTGTTTGAAGATTTCTAATATATCAGCATTATGGATTAACTTTTGAGGGGGTTGTAACCTTTGGGGAAAAGGAGCAGGTATCGGACATTGCAAAACCATATCAGATTTGGACTTAACAAGTTTATCATCACTCTTTGATTTTAAAGATTCCTCAGGTTTGTGAACCTTCTTTGGAATATCTTTATCAATTATTTTTCCATTTCGTAGCGTGGTGATGGACTTGATATGTTCCTCTTGGGAATCTGAAGAATTTGAATTACTTACCTCAAATTGACCTTTAGGATTTGGTTGAGGTTGAGCAAGAAATTTGCCATTTTCTTGAATGCTCAACGAAGAGGTCAACTCTTTGACAGAATTCTTCAGATCATTGATAGCTTGCATTGTCTGATTATTTATGTTTGTTTGACCTTGTATGAATTGTTGCAACGTCTCCTCAAGGGTCTTCTTATGTGGAGGCACATAAGGAGTATGAATGGAAGGCCCCTGATGAGGGTTGTTTGCAGTAGGACCATTTTTCCAACTAAAGTTGGGATGGTTCCTCCAACCAGGATTGTAAGTTTCCGAGTAGGGAGAAGAAAAATGCCTTTTATAGGTGTTCATGACATTTGCTTGATCATGTAACACCTCTTGAAAAGCTGGGATTGTTGGACAATCCTGAGTTCGGTGTACATTAGTCTCGCATATGCCACAAACATTTTCCACTTTTTCAGTGGCCTTAATTGAGTTTACTTTCATAAGTTCCATGGCTTCTACTTTTCTGGTCAAACTGGCTATTTTGGCATTCACATCATTATTCTCTTCTTTCAGGAGGTACATACCTCCCTTAGTCATGGCATTAGGCTTGGTCTTATCTGACCTATCAGATCTATCAGTGTTATCCCAAGATTGGGTATTTTCAGTTAATTGGTCAAAATAATCCCAAGCCTCTTCGAGATCTTTATTTAGAAACTCACCATTGCACATCATCTCTACAAACTGGCGCATTTGAGAGGTTAAACCTTCATAGAAGAAACTAACGGTGCGCCATGTCTCGTAGCCATGATGGGGGCAAGTCAACAATAATTCTTTGAAACGTTCCCAACATTGGAAAAAAGTTTCATTCTCCTTTTGGGAGAAATTCATGATGTTTCTCCTAAGAGTATTAGTCTTATTGGTAGGGAAGAATTTTTTTAGAAACTCCCTGGTCAGTTCTTGCCATGTGCCAATGGATCTTGGCTTTAGAGAATTTAGCCAATTTTTGGCCTTCTCTTTTAAAGAGAAAGGGAACAATTTTAACCTAACCATATCATCACTAACATTTTGATTGCGCAAGGTTGCACAAACCTCATCAAATTCTTTCAAGTGTAGGTAAGGACTTTCTGAGTCTAAGCCATGGAACTTAGGAAGTAATTGAATCACTCCCGGTTTTAAGTCAAAAGTATTTGCATTAGTGGGAAAAACCATACAAGACGGAGAACTCGTCCTTGTTGGTTGCAAATATTCACGCAAGGTCAGCATTGGTGGATTATTATGAACTCCATTATCCCCCTGATCACTTTCATTGTCAGTCATAGTGTCTGATGAATAAGAATGATCAGAATCTTCAAACAAGTTATTAGACAAGTCTTCAATCTCAAAGTCTGTTCTCCTCAAGCGGCTTGTGTGATCTCGATTCCACGTGATCATACAAATGAGAGAACTCAAAGGGAAAGTCAGAGATTCAAACAAGAATGCATGCACCTCCTATAAGTCTTCTATACGAACAAGCTAGCTAAAGGGGCGACAGACGAGGCACGTATACAGAGTATACGCCGAGCTTCCCCACTAGGTTGTAAGTTGACAGTAGATGTAAGATAAGTAGGAGAATAACAAGAGTGAAGGAGTGAGTTTACCAGATGTGAAGAAATTTCCGAACTTAGGCAAAGCAATGTCTGTTTCCAAGTAGGCAAGCAATAGATGTACCTGTTTTACACGAGCAATATCAATCCGCTTAATTACCTACCGTGGGAGGGTGCACGGAATTCCAACCTTCCACCTATGTTATATAATCCCTTCAAGCAAGTTAATTGACTTCCAACCGTGGGAGGGTGCACGAAATTCCAACCTTCCACTAAAAATAAAAATAAAAATTCAGACTTTTTTTTTTTTTTCAATCAAGTTAAAAAGCAAGAAAATAGAAGTTAGAAGTTAAAAGTTAGAAGTTAGAAGTTAGAAGTTAGAAGCAAGAAAGTAAAAGTTAGCAGTTAGAAGTTAGGAGCAAGAAAGCAAAAGTTAGAAGTCAGGTGCAGAAAGTAAAAGTTAGGAGTTAGAATTAGAGGGAATGGGGAATGGAAGAATTTCGTAACCCGTGTTCTCGTCACACGTTGCAATCCCCGGCAACGGCGCCAAAACTTGTTACAACTTAATTTAATCCAAATTAATGGACATAAAATCAAGAGTAAAAATAATATACTTGCAAGTGCACAAGTGACACAGTTGATGTATCTGGTGAGCACAGGGTCGAATCCACAGGGATTGACTATTGTGCAACAAGAATTAAGAGAACGAAATCTAAAGAGAAGAGAGATTTAAAATCGGTTTTCCACTTAATGAGAATGGAGCAAAAATCACTAATAACTGTAAAGCAATGAAAAAGAGGTCTAAGGCTTCAGGAAAATCCACCTATCCCTCCTTATGCTTAGATTTGGATGAAAACACATCTAAAATTAAATAAAGATTTAATCTAGATGGAAAATTATACGATAAAACCACTGACCATTAACTTCAAATGAATATTTAGAGAAATTTGAAGAGTACTTTGTATCTAACTCACAGGGGATCCAAGCATTACATATATCAGTAGATCATATGAAATCAAAGAGCATATAGAGAAGAACAATTAACCAAAATAAGAACTATTCAATTAAAATTAATGATCAAACCATCCACATCATCCACATAAATCGGAAAAAGGTTTCAAATCCCTAACCTTAGAAAGGTGTTTAGCCCACCATGATTGGAGTTGTCATCCTCCTTAATGGTGTTCCAAACATTACAATAAAATAACTCCAAAAAAAGCTAAAAGAAAAAGAGAGAAAAGAGAATGAGAAAAGATCAGAGAGTCCCCAAAAGTCTCTCACTTTAGGTTTATATAGACTAAAGGGAAGAAGAGAAGGGAAAGAAAAACAAAAGAGAAACTTCTAATTCCAAAATTCAAACCAAAATTGCACTTCCCTCCACTTGACGACATGTTTTGACTCCTTAAACGTCCGAATTAGGAGATCTTCATGAAATGCAATTTTTTTCCCCTTTAAGTCTTCTTTCTAAAACATCAAACTTTGCCTTAATCCGAATTTTGAGTCAAACGTTATGTCCAAATTAGTAAGTACTATCCAGATTAGGCAGGAATCCGGAAAATCCTCATTCTTTGTTTGGAATTGGTTGCTAAATAATAACACTCCTCTAGCCATCCACGAAATTTCTTGCTTTTCTTGTAGATTTAGTTGGCCTCCATTAAGCTCCTTGCTTGAATTCCAAAATCCACCAAAAATAAAGAGTTCTTGTGACCAAAATAGACTTTCTCCTTTTTTCTGAAATAGAAACATCAATATAGCATACTTCTTCTTTCTAATTCAAGAGAGTTCCACCCTTTTTATGCCAAAATCTTATTAATCCATATCTTGCTAAGATTCTCCAGCCATGTTGTAGAATCTTTCTATACTTGGTCTTGGGCTTTGCTCTTGGGCTTTGACTCTTTGACTTGAGACTTGGCTTCTTGGACTTTTGGCTTGGGCTTTGCTCTTTGGGCTCTAGCTCCTTTAGATCTTTGAGTTGAACATGGACTATTTGAAACTTTGGACTTCTTGAATCCCGAGAGTAATCTGGGGTTAGGATTCCTACAAAAAATAAATACACGTAATAAGTCTCTCTTAAAAATATTTTGCATGCGGCCTTCCAAGACATGTGTGAATACATGCAAATGTATCATGAAAATTAAGAGAAAGAAGAAAACGCAATTGTGAGAAGAGAATACACCACTTTACGTGTAAAAATGAAGATATAAACTAAAGACCTATGATAATGCTTATTTAAATGAGGATAATTAAGATAAATTAAGCACTTATCAGTCTACCATGTTATTCACAATTGCTACACTGACACATATGCATATGCATGATTGAGTTTTTTTATATTATGGGTATCCAAAAGAAGAAGTATAAGCATATAAGATGTAATACAAGAATAAGAAGAGGAAGTATAAGAAGCATATGGAAAGTATAAGAGACAAAAGAGGTTACAAGAAGTACAAAAAGTATATGGTGAAAGCCGATAGGGAGGCACGATAGCAGGCCACCTGAAAGGGAAATGGATACTGGCATTAGACTCCGATGATAGCAAGCCGCCCGGAAGGAAAATGGATACTGGTCGTCTACTCCGAAGGTAGCCAAAGGTGAGGATAATATTAGGCCACCCAACTTATGTGGGTATAGGTACTAGTTGTCCGACTTCTGAGGTAGCAAAAGATGAATACCAAGGTATTTTAAATACCTGTACATGAGAAGATAATAAAAGATGAAAACCAAGGTATTTTAAATACCCATATATGCAAAGATAAAAGATGATAAAAAGATGTTTTCCGAGATATATGCACATGATAGTATTTTGTTTTCTGCGCTCTGATTTCAGGAATGCATGGTAATGGATTAAACTGCAATATATATGTTGTATTCATATTTGTGACATTACTATCTAGTGGTTTGTATACGCGGAGTATTCAATACTCAACCGTATATATTTATGTCAGCAGGTCCTGTTGATGCACATGCTCAGGAGCCGTGGGTCGAGGAGGAGTATATTGGGGAGGTGCCTACTCAGGAGGAGCATCAGAGGGAAATTGATAGGTGGTGGCCCAGTGTTTGAGTGATGAGAGGAGTGTCTTGTATATAAATTTTGATAAGCCAGCATGTTCGCTTTTTTATTTTGGTTTATGTGTAAACTGGGATATAGTATGTATAGAAGATTTTGTATTATGCTTCCGCTATCATATGTCTTATATGTTGTACAAGATGTTTTGGTAATGAGTTCACGACGCCAAGGTATCCTAACTCCTAAGGGGTGTTTTGGGTCGCGAAACCTTAAGTATGATCTTGCTTAAAATCCTTGATTAATGACTACTCTAAAAGAGGGTGGTTCCCTCTCTTGTCCCCCACTGTTTGATGGGAATAACTATGCTTATTGGAAAGCTCGAATGAGATTCTTTCTCAAATTGATAGACGAGAGAATTTGGATGTCAATTTAGACTTGGTGGACTATGCCCGCAAAAATTCCTGGTGAAATAACTATCACCAAGGACTCCAAAGACTGGACCATAGATGAGCTCGAGACTAGTGGATGAAACACTAAGGGTCTGATCAATACAATCTTTACTACAGTCACAGTTGAGGAATCCCGACGAATTTCTTCATGTGAAACAACAAATGAGGCATGAGATACTCTTTAGATTACTCATGAGGGTACCACTAAAATTAAGATCTCGAAGCTTCAAATGCTCACCATCAAATTTGAAAACTTAAAAATGGAAGACAATGACACTTTTGATAAATTCTATGCTAAATTGAGTGACATTGTCAATTCTAGCTTCAATTTGGGTGAAAATCTAACTGAGTCTAAAATTGTGAGAAAAATTCTTAGATATCTACCTGAGAGATTTTAATCTAAGGTCATTGCCATAGAAGATAGCAAAAATGTTTTTTTTTTTGTCACTAACATAGCAAGAATGTTGACACTCTCAAGATTGAGGAATTGGTTGGATCTCTCCAAACCTACGAACTCAATCTTCGTCCATCCAAGAAGAATAAATCTATTGCCTTGAAAATTGTCAAGGAAACTTAGGATGAAGGTTGAGTTCGTAGGAATTGGCCTTATTTGTTAAGAAATTTCAAAAACTCTTGAAAATAAATAAGTGATTTAATCTAAACAAGGAGAAAAATATTTTGAGAGGCCAAAGTCAAAACCATGGGAAAGTAAGAAATCGTTCAAAGGTGATGACAAGAAATCCTGTGACATCCAATGCTATGAATGTAAAGGGTATGGTCATATCTTACTTGATTGCCCTAACAATCAGAATAACAATCAGAAAAGCAAGGGAAAAGTGATGAATGCCACATGGGATGACAGTGAAGCCGAAAGTGAACAATCGAAAAGCTCTTCTTCGAGTGGAGAATCTAAAAATCACATGATTTTCAGTGTCTCCCTATCTAAGATTGTTGAGTCTTTCCCTATGGTTGATGAAAAAGAGAAAAGTGATGCAGGTCAAGAGACCGAGACTAGTGAAAATAATGAGAAGAGTCATAGTGACTTTGAATCTGATGAAGATATGAACTCTGCTTGTAAAAACCTATATTCTGAGAGTCTAAAGCTAAAGAAATCCAAGATCTCTTTGAACAAAAAGTTCAAATTAGTTCAACTTGAAAGAGATGCTTGCAAGCTAGAAGCATAAGGGAAGAGTGCTCTAGTTACTCAGCTTGAACTTGAAAAATTTGACCTTGTTGTCAAAATAGAGTGTCTCGAGGAAGAAATTGTTGCACTGAACAAATGGGTCGAAATTTTAGAAAGTGAAAAAGACACTTCCATTAATGGAACTGAAGAGCCAAAGACTCTTGTTTCAAATATTAAATCTGAAAGAGATTCTCTTATTGAGAAGGTTAGATTTCTAGAAATGGAGTTTCTCAATCTCCTCAAAGTTAAGGACGAGTTGGCTAAGAAGGTAACTGAATTTGAGAAAGAGTCTACACTTCTTAGTAATGTGAGTACTTGAATTTTAACCACCCATTCCCAATTAGGATAGATCCCAATGAGAAATAAGCGATAAATTGCAATTGGGTTGAGAGTCGCCACCTATCTAATTTTGAGGGATATAGGTCCCTAAATTGGTTGGATAAGGCATGATTTGGAAGTTAGACGTCAGGGTAAGAGATTCATTTGAGATAGGGGAAGGTGTTAGGCACCCCTAAACTCCCATCTGAAGATGGTTACCTACTCCCTAAGTCTGAATCAAAATGGGGAAATCGTAAGAGAAGCTTGAAATTTGATCTATATACTGAGCAATGTATTATTAACAGAAATAAATGAATTGAGATAGACAAGATAAGAATGGAATAAGGATTCTATCTTAGGGGAGTTGAACTCGATTAGGGTTGCCTGCGTATCCACTGTCAGTGGAATCAAGCCACACGTAGTTCCGGAAGGTGATCGATGGTTTGATTTGATTGATTAGGGATGGTTTGATATGATTGATTGGAGATTGATGGGTTCGATTGAAAGGTTTGATGGTTTTCGCTGATTTGGAAGCGAAATATTGGATGATTTGGTTTGATGGTTTTTGCTCCTATTTGAGGAGCGGATTAGCCTTTTAAGCTCGTGCTGAGGAGCGTTTGGATGGGTAACTGAACAGGGTTTGACTAGGTAGGGTTTAACTAGGTTTAAGCTAGGGTTTACCTAGGGTTAAGCTAGGGTTTACCTAGGGTTAACCTAGAGTTAAGCTGCGGTATACCTAAGGTTTAACTAGGGTTAAGATGGTGTTTACCTAGGGTTTAACTAGGGTTAAGCTGGGACATACCTAGGGTTTAACTAGGGTTAGATGGGGCTTACCTAGGGTTTAACTAGGGTTAAGCTGGGATATACCTAGGGTTTAACTAGGGTTAAGATGAGGCTTACCTAAGGTTTAACTAGGGTTAAGCTGGGACTTAGCTGGATTTGAATCGGGATTTGGACAGAGGTTCGACTAGGCAAAGCTATATTTAAACTGGGATTTGGGCAGAGGTTCGACCAAGCAATGCTATATTTAAACTGGGATTTGGGTAGAGGTTCGACTAGGCAGGGCTATATTTGAACTGGGATTTGGGCAGGGGTTCGACTAGGCAGGGCTATTTTTGAACTGGGATTTGGGCAGAGGTTCAACAGGGCAAGCAGTCTAAGCATTTAAAAAATAATAAAGTAATTAAAACTAATAAAAGACTAAGAAAAAGATAGAGTTTGGCAAGATTTTACCTTCCGACAAACCCAAAAGGGTCTCTGAAATAAGTGCTCCCGAGAATGATTCTTCGAAATCAAACTTCCGGGATCGCCAACGCTAAAGAGGGAATTTCGAAAGAGGAGAGAGAAGAGAGGAAGTGGAATCGATTGAAAATGAAGGAATAGGGTTGGAGGTATTTATATTTTTTCAACAAGTAGTGCCCCTTTTGGATATAAACCCCAAAAGTGAAGCGGCAAGGAACAGTGAGGTGGCAAAACGGACGAAAACTGGGGGGGGGGGGGGGCGCTGTTTGAAGCAGCGCCCCTAGCTGGGTTTTGCAAAAAAGCTTGTCGACACGCCAAAAAAAAAGGGCCCCCAAAGGGAGCGCTGTTTGAAGCAGCACCCCTAGCTAGGGGCCAAAATTATTTTTTTATTTTTTATTTGTTTGACTTTGACTCGTCACGTGTCGTGCTCCGATTCGCAGAAAAGCCATTTTTTCGCTTTTAGCCTGAAAATAGTCAAAATTGAACTGATAAAATCCAGAAAAATATTTTAGATAAAACATGAATTTTTCAGTACTTTTCAGGGGCATTTTGGTCATTTTGTACTCCAGGGGCATTTTTGTCATTTTCTACCGTTTTAAGTCCAATTTAATCCTAAAAATAGTCAAAATTCATCAAAAAAATTTGTAAAATCATTTTGGACAAAATGAATTTTTTTTTATCACTTTTACAGGGGTATTTTGGTCATTTTTCACCCTAGGGGCATTTTGGTCATTTTTTACCTGAGGGGCGTTTTTAGAAATCGAAGCACGTGGCAAGAGGGTTTTAAAAGAGACTTTTTGAAAGAGTTTTTAAGAGTATAAAAAGAGACTAGAGGGGTGCAAAATTGGGGTGCTTACAAGTAACATCCAAATCTTGGATGGATTGGCTAGAATGCAACATTCAGCTGGAAACATGACTGGCATAAACATGACTGGCATAGGACATACAGATAGACCATCAATTCTCATGAGTGTTGGTACAATGGCCAGTGCAACCTTTGAGCCAATTCATGTTGATCCAAGACATGATTAACCTATAAATTCAGGCACAAAAGCTAGGATTCCAGAATCTCCTGTCCAACCAAATAGGAATCCAACCTATCCTCAACTTCATCAAACTTTTGTTGCCCCCAGAAGCATGTGGTATAAATTTTGTTCCTAATCAAGTTGAGAGGACTCATGATCATCCTCAAACTAGAAGGTTTCCTCCTCCTCCAAGATTCATTCCCACATGTTTTCAGTGTGGAGTGAAGGGTCACACCAGACCTAATTTCATTGCTTTTAGGAGATATCCCTGAAAGGGTTCATTGAACCAAAATCAAAATCAAAGGAATCTTCAAAGGCAAATTCAAGTCCAAGCTAAGAAGTCTAGAAGTTTGAGCAAAGAAGTGATGAAAATTGCTCAACTCTCTGGTACTAGAAATGGTCCGGGAACTTCTTATGCTTATCATAAAGAAGGGAACATGATGAACCAAAGCGCTAGGGCTCCGCAAAGGAGAAGGGAAAAATAGGAAACCCAAGAAGAAGAAGTTCAGTCCTACATCTTCTCATACAATGGATAAAGACCGAAAAGTCAATGAAAAGCTAAAACCCATCGATGTGAGAAAGGATGACCTTAGATGTAATACCACTTGTACCTCCTTGAACTTCCAAAATCCTATAATGTGAGAGGTTGAGTGACTGGATGGTTTTATCTAGTCTAGGTGTTTATCATGCTCTACTCTTTCCTAGTGCTATCTCTTTGGTTTATATTATCTGATTTGATGTTTCCTCATGTTTTCCCCGTGTGTTTTTAGTTTGATAAAAGAAAATTCCAAAATGAGTATGTTTCTTTTAGATAGGTTGATTTTCTTTCAAACATTGAAAAATACAAAAACATTGAAAAATCAAAAAGAAATTTTTGTTTTGGTTTGGGCTATCGCTCCTATCATACTATGCATGTTGTAATTTCCTTGCAATCATAATTAATAATTCATGCCAAGGTAAAAATATTGAATATGATTGAGTTCATGGGGATATTATACCTACTAAGACTTTTGTGTGATTGATAATAGACAATCCTACTAATCTCAGTTATAGTTTGGTTAACAATGTTGTTAAGTGCCATGCATATGCACTCTGACTGACCTTAGAAGATGGTCTAAATTCCTAAGTATGGGTAGTGTTATTATTCATGATGGTCTACTAGTTTGATCAAATTTGGAATGACCGATATGTTGATATCTCATTTGTTTGTGCCTGTAAGCACCCAATTTTTACACCCCTTTCCTGATCATGGTTAATTACCTTAACCGTGGTTAAAAGCCTAACCCTAAGTAAACCCTAATCAAACCCTAGGTCTAACCCTAGGACAAATCCTAACCCCAGGTAAGCCCTAGTTAAACCCTAGGTAAAACCCTAGTCAAACCCTAGGCCTAACCCTAGGACAAACCCTAACCCTAGTTAAACCCTAGTCAAATCCTAGGTAAAACCCTAGTCAAACTCTAGGACAAACCCTAATCCTAGGTAAACCTTAGTCTAACCCTACGGCCCAAGAACCCCAAAACTGAAGCCAAAATCCTCAGTGGGCCCAAGCATGGGCCCACAGACACTTGAGAGCCGTTGCTATGGGGCCCACTAGCATCTTTCAAAAATTCTAGGAATGGCAATAATAATATTACCGCCATTTTCAGATTTAGTAAAGTGTACAGTGTTCCTAGGCCAATTGCAGTAAGGTTGGGCTTTTTTTTTGGCAAAAATTCAATAATGGCAGTAGAGTTTCTACCGTCATTCTGGTTTTTGCCCAAACCAGGAATGGCGGTAGAACCTCTACCGCCATTACGGTTTTTGCCCAAACCAGGAATAGCGGTAGAACCTCTACCGCCATTACCAGTTTTCAGTTCAAATATAGCTGGCACCCCCTGGCCACTACAGCTCCGCCCTCTTGGGTCCTCAACTCTCCTGGCAATCTCTAAACTACCCCTGGGTCCATCAAACCCTATAAAACCCCCCCTTCCTCAAGGTTATTTCACTCCAAAAATTCCTTAGTGAAGCCCTATTGGTTTCACTATGCAAACAAAATACGCAAACCCCAACCCTTGACTGCTACCTCAAGGCCTCTCCTAGGCTCCACCATTGTGCGCAGCCACCTTAACCACCGTGAGCATCCAATATTAGGGTAGGGCCATCCCTACCCCTTTTTACTTCTGTAAACTGCACTGTAAGACCGTTGGTGCTATTCCAGGGGTCATTCATTTTCATTTCTATTGCTGCTTACCCAAGGATAGAGGCCTCCTACCTCACTGTAGGTATAGGGGACCCTCTCGAGGGATAAAACCTTGGCTCAAAGGCCCCCCGCGTGCATGGAACCTCCCCTGACCTTCTGGGGGATCCTCAGTCCATGAGGAATCCCCTAGAAGCTGTCTGGCTTAGCCCCAGGGGAGAAAAATCAATTTTTGGAAGAAACCAGGAATGGCGGTAAACTCAGTACTGCCATTCCTGGCCCTTTGTAGTACAGTAGCATGTTACACCATTTTGGGTGGGCCCTAGTCCATTTCAAGGCCATGGTTAGGTCCCTCTGACTCTTATTCATCTACCTTGGTCCTTCTAGGGTCACCCAGCCTTCTTAACCGTGATTAAATTTTCCTTGAACAGAGACTGTCCTTAATGGTAGTAGATATTCTACCGTCATTCTGTATTTTGCTATTAAAGTGATTTCAGGTCCACTATAAGCCCATTTCAAAGCACCCCCTGGGCCCACAGCAGGCCCAGGATGTTTTTGGGAGTCCTCGCTTCAACCCTATGGGTCCCTAACCCCTGTGGGCTCACCCTTAACTTGCCCCTAGACCAGCAAAACCCAAAATAGCAAGAGTTAGGTAGTGGCGGTAGACTCTTTACCGCAATTCCAAACTATAGAAGTTTTGGAATGACGATAAAGAGTTTACTGCCATTCCCATTTTTCTGTAATTTGCGCTTTGCACAGGGCCCAAACTAGGTAGGTGGCCATTTTAGGCCTTGCCATGCCATGTGGGCCTACCCTGACTAAACCAGGACCTTTAATTGGGGTTAACTTAACTCGTTTAACTTTTAACCATGGTTAAGAACTTTTAACCCTTGGTAAAATCTAAAAAATGTCAAAAAAATTCAAAAATGCAAATAAGACCAAAATTTTCTGCTTTGGACTCCTTTACTATGGTTAGCAGCCCTAACCATGGTTCGTTTCCCCTTTAACCCTGGTTAGTAATCCTAACTCCGGTTGAACACCTTTTGGCCTACCGGGCTTACCCGTTGCCTACCGGGCCCAACCTTGCTTCCCTTAATTATTGTTAGCAACCCTAACCATGGTTAACTTGTAATTTAATCCCGGTTAGCAACTCTAATCTTGGTTAAATTCGTCATTTGCCTACTGGGCCTAATCCTAGTCTATCGGACTAATCTCTTAGTCTACTAGACTAACCCTTGGCCTAGCGGCCCTAAACCATGTACTTGACCAACCCAGTCAACCAAACCCTAGCTCCGGGCTATACCCTTAGTCACCCGGTACACACACACGTACAACCCTTAGCCTTGGCATGGGCTCATGTGCTACAACTACACTCGGTCTGATCTCACCCTTGTGAGTATGTAGGCAACCTAACCCAGGTTCGACCCTAGTTAGCTTTTCTTTCTTGAGTTAGTATTACTCTAAACACTTAGGCATTTGAACATGATTTGATTTAATTTGACATACACCTAGAAAGTAGGTAACCATTGTAAAATAGGGGCCTTGGGGTGCCTAACACCTTCCCTAGGATTTAACTGAACCTCTTACCTAGAACTCTCATGTAGACCAAGACTTTATCCACAACCCGGGGACTTATGCTTTCTGAATTAATAGGTGGCGACTCTCAACAAACTCGTGGGTGACAAATTCCGTGCTCACAGACACCCTGAATTCTCGAAATGTGATAATGTCATAACCTTAATAAATGATTAAAACCTCTGAAAGAGTCAAGTCAGAAATCCCACTTCACACACTTTGCTTCAAAGAGAAACTTTTCACTAAATGTGACTTAGTTGTTGAGTCTGTGATTGATCTCCCTATGAGTCTAAAGTAGATGAACATATTCTCATTTAGTCAAAACTTAATGATATATTAAATTTTGGGTGAATTTATTTTGGCATATTGGAAATTGCTTCATATATATGTGATTATATACTTTTGATGAGAGCATGTTTTCAGGGGGAATTTCTAGTTTTATTACTTGAAAAATCTTTCATTCTCATGTGATCTTTAAATTCCTTGAAGTAAGATGGTTTTCACGGGCCTAATAATATCAGGAGAGTTTTTCTGGTACTATATCTCAGGGGGAGTGCTTTTAAAAAGTCAAAATTTGAGTTTGGGAAAGTTTCCCTATTCAGGCGTTCGAACGGGCTCACAGCCGTTCTCTGTCGTTTGAATGGGAATCCAATCGTTTGATCGGGCATCGCAAAATTTGTTTTAAAAACCTTTGTTTACTCGATTCTTCACTTACGCTTTCAAACGGGTTAAAATCAGAGCTAGGGCTCCAAATTTTTTTGACCTTATTAGGGAAATTTCTCTCCTGGAACTTTAAAATTCTATTCTTTGGATTCAACTTTATCATTCCAAATCATGTTTTCTATTGTTCCCCTTTGGATTCTTGCTTTTCTCATGGTGAGTTATTTTCAGAAGAAAAATGCTGAAAATCCCCCTACTCTTGAATCCTCGTACTCGACTCCATCTGAGTCCGAGAGTGAGTGTGATTCCTATTATGGGCCTCCTCATACTTGAGGTCTAGGAATTGTTCTAGAGGAGCCTCCTGCCCCCAAACCCTCAAAGGCTAAAGTCAAGCCTACTTCGGGTAAAGGCAAGGCCATTGCTCCGAAGCCTAAGCCGAGGCCTGCTCCTAAAAAGGCAACAAAAAGGACCAAGGTTAGTCATGCTTACCCTCCTCGGATGACCCTCGTTTTCGTAACCCTACCGCTTCCTATTGATTTCATGAATATTTTGCTAAAAGTGCAGTCATTCTTGAGAGACAAGTCCATCTTCATGACTTCAGTCACACCGATCTTTGGATTATCCAATCTCGAGGGTGGCAAGGAGTTCTTTCTTTATTGGGTTAGTTTCCTCTTGTCTTAGTTCGTGAATTCTATATGAATGTCCATAGAGAAGACCTTGAGAATAGGACTTTTGAATCTCAAGTTCGAGGGATGTTGATGACCATTCACCAGGATTTCATAGCCCGTCTTCTTAATATCCCGCATGTTCCAGATGCATATTTTCCATACCATTATAGGTCTGACCCTCTAGGCCATGATATGGATGAAATTTCCACCAAGATTTATGGCTCCAAGACTAGATGGGCTGCTCTCCATCTTCCTTAGAATAAGTTTACTCCATTTGCTCGGATCCTTCACTGCTCATGTGCTCCAACCTCTACCCTAGAGGCTATAGCATTGACATCAATCCAGATCATGCTTGATTCCTCCATGCTCTTCTCACGGATATGCCTATTGATCTTGCTTTCCATATCATTGAGTTGATGATTCATGCATCTCATCTTACTCTTAGTCTTTTATTTGGCATTTTGGTCAAACTTATTTTGGCCACTTTTGATATCCATCATTCGGCTGATGATGAGGTTGTCACCTCTAAAGGGCCCCTCACAGCGAAGGCCTACATCAGTAGCATTGCTCATGCAGGACCCCACTGCAACTACATATGTTCCTGTTCCCTCTTCATCCTCTCAGCCTCCTCCATCTCCTCCCACTACTATGGATTTATTGGCCGCTCAAATGGCCTTGTTGACTACTAGGCAGACTATGTTCCTTGATGAGTCCCGCTCAACTCACGGTGCTTTTCATAGCATGATGGAAACATAGTTTTCCAGCTTTGCTGCCAAGACTCATAGTCACTTTCGACATCTTAGCATTTTGATTACGAATCTGAGGTCTGACTTTGAGCAACTTAGAGTGGAGTGCTCACGTTGTCCAACTGGTGGTGACGATGATTCTAGTGATGATGGAGATGATGATGACCAGGCCGCTGATGCTTAGTCTTCTCATTGATAATTTTTTGGATATGGATTTTTTTTGATGTTATGATGTATACTGGCTATAGACCATTTTATTGTTTTCCTACTTTTTGATCATGTTATATTTGTCTCATACTATGGATATGAATTGTGGGAAAATTGTTTATGGTCACTCTGGGTTACTTGGACCTTGTTATATCTGTTTTATGTTTCGGATGTGGTCCAAGTGATATTTTTTTGGTTGGATATTGAGATTCTTATATATGAATGATTATCGTTATAGTCATTATTTTTGGATGTTATATCTTAATGCTAATCTTTTTGCTGAATGGATATATTCTTGATAGCATGCTTGATATGGATGTACATTAGAACTCATATGCTAAAATTCCGTTCAATTTAAGATTTCTGAGCTTTATGGTTACTTCTCTTCAATTGTGTTTTGCATGTTATGTTTTGGCATTCGTACCAAAAGGGGGGAGAAGATGTTCAAGTACATACCATGATTTTGCCCTGTATTACCTATTGTTTTTTTTTTTGTATTTCCCATGCTTCACTTGGTTTTGTGTTTTGCCATGTTCAGGTGTACAGATCAAGTTGACATGAAAGGTTGAAAATGTCAAGAGAGTTGGTAAATTGTCAAAATATAATTATGAGTCATGTAATTGGTTAAGTTTGCCATGTTTGAATGGTTTTGGAGAGTTTTTATCGAGTCATGTACTTCAGTTTATATTTGTCACGGAATTACCAAAGGGGGAGTTTGTAAAGTCTTATTTTTATTGGCTTAATTCTGTTGTCAAAATGGTGTCAATGTAAGTCTAGTGTCGTTGTTCCTTTGGTTGTTCAAGATTGGTGAACATGAAGATCCAAAAACTTAAGTGAAGTACATTCTGGATAAAGCTTCGCTCACACTCTTAGGATGGTAAGTGACCTAGAAACCTAGTGGTTACCATAGGTCGAATTATCCAAAATGTATAGGTTCGTGCCTAGTTGGAATGGGTTCTATGCTCAAAAGAGAGAATATCAGCACAGACGATTTGAACGCCCTCATGGCCGTTCGAACGGTTGAGAAATGCCAAGCTGGCCTTTTGAACGGTTCATTAAAATGTCGAAAATAGTAGCCTCCTTGGCACACTTCTCCAGGCCGTTCGAACGCCCTTCTGGCCGTTCGAACAGACTACGTGTTTTCCTTTCTAATTTCAAATCCGAACTCCTTTTTGGAAATGACTATTTAAGTAATAATCTCTTAACTTGATCTAAGGTTTTTGTGAGAGAGAGTAAAGACTTCTCTGAGTAATCTAGGGTTCTCCAATCCCCTTTTGGTGGACACCAATTGTTCTCCTCTCTCACACTCTAGTGATGCAAATTTAAGTTCATAATCCTTATTCTTGCATTGATTGATCTCTATTGTGATTGAGTTCTCTCTAGAATTTTGTTAAACCTTCAAAAACCCTGTGTGTGCTCTGTGTGAGCGTTTGGTTGGCGTGAGACAAAGTAGTTGAGGACGGAGATCGATCTTTGGAGATTTTGGTTGGAAACTTTGAGAAGCATTGACCGATGAGGAATTGGAGCTACTGCCACAAAGATCGAATGTATGGTTTGTGAACTTCAAGATGAGGAATTTGTACAGAGGAATTGTGTGTGGTGTCCGGTCCGGTTGGGTAAAGTTCGAGTCTTGTACTTGACAACAATTCTCTTAGTGGATTTTGTGTTAGACTAGCTCCCGTGGTTTTTTCCGGAAGAGTTTTCCATGTAAAATCTCTTGTGTTGTGGTTTGCTTGTCTTCTATATTTTCCGCACTTGATTGCTTTGTTTATCATATCTCTAATTAATAATTGTGTGAAATTGAAATTGGTAGAAATTGCTAGGATACCTATTCACCCCCACTCTAGGTCAAATGGATTATTGAATTAAGATATTTCAAAGGTCCAGGTTCTAGAAGCAGGTAGAGGAAACATGTGAACATGCCTAAATATTGATTCATTAATTTCCTTCCATTTCTTTGAACCTCTCCTTATCTATGTATGATAAGGTCTATATCTATGCTACTAGTAAATTTATTTTCCTTCAAGATAAAGCGAGAAGAATTTGACTTCCATTTCAAACCCTTCAAAGTTTACAACAAGATCCTTGGTCAAGCATGCTACCATTTGGGCGATGGTGTCAATAGTCCTCTTGGGAAACGGGCAATGGGAGAGTACCCATGATGCTGAAGCCTCATATTAGACCATTTATAATTGAAATTATAAAAGGCGAAGAATGGAAATGAAAGAGCTATAGTTGGAAATATCACCTTCACAAACCAGGCAACGTCATTGACTAGATAGTTTTACCATAAATTTTATAGATACAAATATACCCGGGGAGCTAGATTTTGAACATGAAAAATAATAAAGTATGCAATACCTTTTCTTTTAATTAAGCATTGTTCTATTTTACTTTTGATTTTTTGTCTTGGTTTTGTTGAGGAGGTTCACTTAAGATTTATAATATATGTATGGAAGGAAGAAACATGACAATTTTTCCCAAAAATGATAAAATTATATGCTTATTCGTTCTTTTCAATTTTCCCTAAATCCCAAATTATATGTATTAAAATAAATTGAAACTTTAATTATTATCTATAATTTTCTTTTCTGCAAATTGAAGTAGCTACAAAGAAAGAAATTTTTTGTAGCTTTACTATCATCACTCTCCATATTTGTACCTATAATTCCCACCTACAACTTTACAGTCATCACGTTCCAGTTTGACATAGCTAACAAACTAAGTCCAACTTGAAAGGAGCTCAAGCTGAAAGGTAGGCACATGAAAGGCACTACTAATAAGCGTCCTCATATTGGACTATTCATTCCCTTTCATATATTGATTTGGGTTCTCCACTTTGAAGTGTGTGTTATGCACCTAGAATAATTCTCTATTGCGGTTGTTTAACTTTTTCTTAATTTTTATTTTTCCTCTCTATTGCGGGAATTATTTTTTTAATATTCTAAGAGAAATGAGCAATAAAAATTATGATTTAATGCATTTAATTGTTTATTATACAGTGCATTCCTTCCAAAAACATGAATTCAAGATGCTATAACTTAGAATTCTCTTTTCACCTATTTAAAGAATTTAATTTTTTATAAAATGATTTGGACTTTTAAACTTCTCAAAATTTTTTGTTCATTTGCACGGGCTCCTTACTATTAAAAGAATAAAATGAAAGACAAAAATTGAAATATTACCTTCCTAAGAATCCAAAAGATTTTTGGGAAAAAAGAACATTTCTCGGGGAAATATGATTTCGAGAATTTAACTCTCAGGAAACTATTTTTCAAGGGATTTCCAAATCCCGAGAATTAGATTTCCAAAGGAAAGGAGGCTGGAATTGATATAGAAAGTGGAAAGGGACTTGGGCATTAAATAGGTTCTGAAAAAAGAGGAGAAGAGCTTCTCAACCGACGTGGGACAAAGAAAACAACATTTCTATCGTTTTAAACAGTGGAAATGCTAAGATATTTTTTATAAAGGTTTTTTTTTGGTCAAGGTAACAATACCACAAGGCAAAGCTACAGGTAATAGAAGGGAAAACACACACCACTCACGCGCACACACACAGCCACATGTGTTTTGGTCATTTTAAAAAGTAAATTGGTTGGGAACCATTTTAAAAAGACATAAATGTTGGAAAGTAAATTGGTTGGGAACCTTTTTAAAAAGGCATAAATGTTCTTGTTGCATTTCAAATGACGAAAATACCTGTTTTTTCCTTTATTTATTTACCATCACCCCGTGTTGCCTTTTGGTTTGCCGGAAACTCGATTTTTTGTTTTAAGCCAATCTTAACCCCAAAAATAGCCCAAATTGAACAAACAAATATTTAAATTTGGTTGGGACAAAATGATAACTTTTTATAGCATATTACAAAAGTATTTTGGTCTTTTTTTTTTGTTTCAAATGCACTTGTATATAAATCAAAGATAAAGAGGTGTGTTATTGGTCCCACTTCTATTGTTTCTTGCCATCACTCGATGGTACTACAATTTTGGGAAGAAGAAAATCAAAATAAGTGATTGAACTTTAGTCCAGTTAGAACCAACTCACCAGGCCCATTTACGCCCCTCTTCTTTGATCCATGGAGGTCAATATATCAAGTCCAAAGAATCACAGTTTCAATTCACGAAGGTTTCACATTTTTAGCCTATAGAGGATGATATCCTTGGCTTAGGAGGTTACTTATCTTTGGCTTAGTGAGACTCATTTGCGCTCTATCTTCATCTCTACAATGGCCAAGCAACTAACAAACCAGCAATCTACGGGTTGCATAAGATGAGACTCTATTGTTGTCAAACACATAAAGATATTTCTATCCCCATGAGTTTATGGGTGTCAATGGGCTGGCCCGACACAAAAAAAGCCCGCTCATTACCCATATTCAGCCTAAGGTTGGGCTCAATTCCTTAGGCCCATATTAATGTAGGTTGGGCTTGGACTTGGCTCCTTAAAACCCAAGCCCAGCCCAATATATATATATATATGTGGGAAGGGACCAAGAGACATGAAAAAGAACATATATATTCATATAGGCATACGATCTAGAAATTCAACGATTGCAATCACACCACCTTTTATGTGTGGAAAAAAACATTTAGAGAAATTTTCATTTTTTTAAAAAGAAACGTGTGTGTCTGTCTCTCTCTCTCTCTCCCCCTCCCTCCAATTCCGATGATGTCATTGACTCAAAGTTGATCTCATGCTAAAAATTGTGCGCATGATGAAGAAACAAGAAAGAATATAGCATGTTAAGAACTCGGATCAGCTCAATCCTCCAATATTTAAAACATACACCAACATTCACACAAACAATAAAAATAAATCTAAAATCAGTACTTCAATTATTATCCCATAAGAAAAAAGGTTTTGAGTTTTATCCTTTCTTCTGATTTTACCATTACAAAACAGAAAAGACTAGAGGAAGGATTAGAAATCAGACATCAAACTAAACAAGGGTCATGCCAAAACAAGAGAAAATCCAGAAACCAGTTGGAATGTTGTATCTAGTGAAATCCCCGGAATCAGAGAGAGGGGAGGAAAAGAGAAAAAGATGCCAGAAAAGGGGGACGAATGAGGAATGGTCTTTAAAATATAAAATTCTCTAAATTCTATTTCCCACATAAAAGATAGTGTGATTGTAACCCTTGGTTCTCTAGATCATAAGGTTGTGTGCCTGTGTGAATAAATATTTTATTTTTCATATGTCTTCAAATCCTGCCTATATATATATATATATACACATATTATCTAATATATAATTTTAGTTATATACATAATATTTAACCAAAAAAATATGCATAATTCTTTTTGTAATTGTTACATAATATTATATACTAATAAAATTATAGTAGAACACACTGTTATAAAAGTCGTGCTATATTAGATATGCTTTCATAAATTATAATAGGGTTTCGATTCTTTCTGTGTGTGTGTTCCTTCCAGTAGAACACGCGTGCCTCTATAGGCCAACACGTGTCTGATTCTTCCCCTTTTAAATGTGGTTAAGTATAATAAATCTAAGGTTAATATTCTATAATTTTTTTTGTAATGGTTGTGAGCTCGGGATTTTACTTCGGGTCACAAGAGAAGGTGTTGTAGAGAGTTGCCACCTATTAATTCAAAAGGGATAAGTCCCCGGGTTGTGGATAAGGTCTTGGTCTGCATGTGAGGTCTAATTAAGAGGTTCGGTTAAGTCCGGGGAAGGTGTTAGGCATCCCGAGACTTCCATTTTTCAATGGTTCCCTACTTTCTAGGTATAAGCCAATTAAGATCAAAATTTGTTAAAATGTCTAGGTGTTTAAGATAATACTAGTCTTAGAAAGAAAAGCTAACTAGGGTCGAACTTGGGTTGGGTTGCCTACGTACTCATAAGGTGAGATCAGATCGAGTGTAGTTCTGGCACATGGGCATGTGCCAAGGCTAGGAGGTGTGTGTGTGTGCACCAAGGGTGGCTAATGGACTAGTCCGGTAGACTAGGGTTTGGTTGACCGAGTTTGGTCAAGTGCATGGTTTAAGCCCGATAGGCTTAAGGTTAGTCCGGTAGATAGAAAGGCCTGGTAGGCCAAGATTAGACCCGATAGGCCAAAATCGAAAGTAACCAAGGTTAGGGTTGCTAACCGAAGTTAAGGGTAACAAGGGTAAGCCTAGTAGGCTGAGATTGGGCCTGGTAGGCCAAGGGTGAGCTCGGTAGGCTAAGGATTAGGCCTAGTAGGCTAAAAACGGATTTAACCGAGGTTAGGGTTCCTAACGGAAGTTAAATGGGTAGTCAACCATGGTTAAGGCTGCTAAACATGGTGAGAAAGGTCAAAGCAGAATATTTTGGACACTTAGCAATATTTCAAAAATTTTGAGATTTTTCCTAGGGTTAAGGGTTGCTTAACCATGGTTAAAAGTTAATCGGGGTTAGGTTAACCCCAATTAAGGTTGTTGGTCTGGTTAGGATGGGCCCAGAAAGCATGACAGAGCTTAGAATAGCCTCCTACCTGGTCTAGGCCCAGTGCAAAAGCCCAAAATACAGTAAATAGGGAAGGGTGATAGATTGTTTACCGCCATTCCAAAATTTCCTTGTTTTGGAATGGCGACAAACAGACTACCGCCATTACAGTATTGACTGTTACTGTTTTTTGCAGGGAGTTGGGGTCAGGTTAAAGGTTAACCCAAGGGTTAGGGACCCACCAGGGTTGGTTAGGGGACTCCCCTCAATGTCTTGGGCCTTCAGTGGGCCCTGGATATGGTCTAAAATGGGCCTAAAGTAGGCCCAAAGTCACTGTAAAAATGATAATGAAATGGCGATAGGTGGACTACCGCCATTCTGGACATGGTCTGGTTTAGGCGACGGTAACCATGGTTAGATAGGAGGATGAACCCTGGGATGACCAGGGTAGATAGAGGAGAGGCAGGGGGACCTAACCATGGTGCTGGAATGGACCACGGCCTCACCCAAGTGGGTGCAACAGTGCTGCAAAAGTAAAGGCCATGAATTGCGGTAATTATTCTACCGCCATTCCTAGAGATTTCCATAAATGAAATTTTCCTACTAAGAGGCTGCACCAGTGCGTTCCAGGGGTTCTCTCATGGCCTGAGGGACTCCCAGAAGTCTAAGGGGAGCTCTATACTATAGGGGGTCTTGCACCCGTCGTTCTAACCTCAAGAGGTTTCCCCCACACCTATGAGGAAGGTAGGGGGGCCCCTGTCCTTGGCTGGCAATAGCAAAATAGTGTTGAACAATACCCCTGGAAGATGACCAGGGGTTTAAAATGATAGAACAGAATGTAAAATGGGTAGGGGAAGACCCTACCCTTTCGGTTTGAGCTTCACGATGGTCGTGCAGTGGTGGTATGCGGTGGTGGAGCTGGAGGGGACTTGGAGCGACTCCCTGGGATGCCTGGGATTCTCTTGAGATGGAGATAGAGGTTAAGGAAGGTTGGGTTTGAGGCTGACTGAATTCCTACACTGCTTTGGTATGGATTTTTTTGGAGTGGAGAAACCAAGAGGGATGGTGGGGTATTTATAGGGTATGAGCAGACCTAGGGGCACTCTAGGGATTACTAGAGGCGTGCTAGACACAGTGGAAGAGAGTTGGAGTGGTGCAGGGGGAGCCAGCTACGAGTTTGCAAAAACTGGGTAATAACGGTAATGCCATTATCGCCATTACTGAAAAGTGCTATTTTGAAAATGGCGGTAATAGTATTACCGCAATTCTTGGTATTTTGCCTTAACAGCCCAACCCTTGTACACTTGAACTGAAACACTGTAGTTTTGCCTATAAATGGTAACGACGGTAAAGATATTACCGCCATTATTGAAAAAGTTTGAATTTTGAGTGTGGGCCCCACACCAACAGTTCCTAAGGGTTGGTGAGCCCATGTTTGGGCCCATAAGGCTTTTTAGGCCTTGGATTTAGGGGTTTTTGAGCCCTAGGGCCGAATCAGGGTTTACCTAGGGTTAGGCCTAGGGTTTGATCAAGGTTTGCCTATGGTTTAGGGCTTGACTAGGGTTAGGCCTTGGGTTCACCTAGGGTTTGACTAGGGTTTGCATATGGTTTAGGGCTTAACTGGGGTTAGGCCTAGGGTTTACCTAGGGTCGGGCCTAGGGTTTGATCAGGGTTTGCCTATGGTTTAGGGCTTGATTAGGGCTCAGCTGGGGATAACCATGGTTAAAAGATATTAACCATGGCTAAGGTGGGGTGTACAAATTGGGTGCTTACAATGGTTACATAATATTATATACTAATAAAACTATAGTATAACACACTGTTATAACAGTCATTCTATATTATATATGCTTTTATAAATTATAATAGGGTTCCGATTCTTTCTGTGTGTGCATTCCGTCCAGCAGAACGCGCATGCCTCTATAGGCCAACACGTGTCTAATTCTTCCCCTTTTAATTATGGTTATGTATAATCAACCTAAGGTTAATATATATATATATATATTCTTCTTTGCTAAAAACCAAAGTTAGATGGATGAACCCTAGGGGTAAGTGAATCTTAACCACGATTAGTGTGTGTTAAAAGGGACATGTGGTGGCTTTAGAGCCCATTTAAATATGATTAAGCTTAATCAATCTAAGGCTAATTTTTTTAATTTTTTTCTAAATTCAAAATTAGATGGATGAACCTAGGAGTGAGTAAATCTTAACCACAATTAGTAGGTGTTAAAAAGGGTCAGACTATAATTGGGCCGCATTTTACCGAAGGAATCATATTCTATTACAAAATATTATTATATATATAGCACTATAATAAAAGTGTATAACACTGATATACACTATTACTATAGTGTGTATAACACTGTTATAAATTGTTATATATAATATACACAATGTTATAACAGTGAATAACAAGTGTTATACACTCACATATATATATAATCACATTATATATACTATATACTAAAAATAATAGAAACAATGCTTGTTCACTATTATAACATTGTATATATTTTATATATCACATTATATATGTTATATACTGAGAATAATACACTATTATAATAGTATATTTCATTATCATTCTTATAATAGTGCTTTACACTGTTATAAGAAACTTTATTTTCAATATATAATATATATTATTATATAATAGTGTATAAATTGTTATACATAATGTATGACAATGATATATATAGCACTAATACAAGTATTATTTAATATATATATATATATATATATATATATATATATATTATAATAAAGTTATAAACATAATATTAGAACAAAAAAATATTTAATGGTTAGAGATGGGCTGTACCAAGCCAAGTACAACTGGAGTAAAAAATGGATAGGGCTCAGACCTATATATATTAGGCCCATAAAGAACCGAGCCTACCCAAGCCCGGTCCAGTCCAACTTGGCCCATCGACAACCCTACATGTGTTTGATGGAGAGTATTAGAGATTATATGGATAGCAGTAATAAAGTGTGATGAGACACATACTATCTCATAACTATATAAATTAGATTTGAATTTGAATGAATATTGATTTAGAATTTGATTAGGGAGGATTAAATTAATATAAGATTACATTAATTAACTTTTTATAAACTCTCTCTATATAAACCCCATTTAGGGTCATTGTAAATTATCTTAAATCTATCAATAAATCATTTTCTTTAAATTTCAATTAGAAATTTGACCTACTAAGGATTTTAGAATCCATTAAATAACCACTCATTGTGGAAATTAATAGCTGAGCATAAATTAAAATGTTCACTTAATAATTTGCATTTAAGCATCCTATACAGGAATCCACATTCTTATTTCATGCTCTTAATTATACAAAACACAAATGTTTGATGGTATCAATAGACAATCCAAGGTAACTATAAGATCCTAAATATAAATACTTCCTCTAATAATTGCATCATTACACTCCCTCCTTTGGGTTGAGAATGTAACATGCGATCGACTCCTCTCCTTTAGTGAATTAATTTTATCATAGGACAAATTGGTCATGAATATTGCACATTTTAAGAACTTTAAAGTTTTAGTCCTAAACCCCTCTAATTTGCAATATGACACCAATCTCACCTTGTTTCGTTCGAATTATATAAAATGATGACCCGCTTTTGTGCTTGATTAGCATCCCAGAATAATCCAATGTACGCCTTGATGATACTCTCTTTATAACAAACATAGTAAGTAGTTAATCAAACTATCATACATATTCGAATGCCATCCAAATCTTTCAAATTGAGGTGACTTGAGTGTCTAAAACAATCATTCCAATCTTGTTGGTTTCAAATAAAAAGTTGCCTAAAATTTCATATGCCAAAAAATTATAAAAAAATTAAATAAATATATGTCCATACACATCAATCCATCATACAACCCTAATGGGCACCTTCTGAATTACGCATGTATATATATGACCATTTATTTTCTGCCATAAGATATTACAACAAATAAATCAGCACAATCTAAAACATGCTTTAGCAGTCACAATAACAATGCAATTCAAATTTCAAATAAATAATACATTTAGAGGCACAAAATGGAACAGATAATAGCATGCATCATAAACAATAAGAGCTAAGATTTACATGCACCAAATAATTTGTCACTTTAAAACTTAAATGCACGGTTTACTCGTGTGCTCATATATGTGCTTCAAATTAGAATGCCTTAAGGTCACTAGAATTTGCTCAAGGAATACTTTATGCCTAAAAACCTCACTACACACACAAAATTAGTCAAATTGGCCTTACAGGAATGCCCAAGAGGCTTTACAGGTTGTCTAAAGACTTGCCAATAGTTTATAAATAAGGCTCTCTTAAGGGTTCAAATTAAAGCCAAGAAAAACATCTTAGAATTGGATTTAAGAAGGAAAAACATGCCCATTGAGTATATCAGGCAATTATTGGACACTATAATATAAATTGAGCATTATCAAGAATACATGAGATACCAAATTACGTGCTCACTCAAGCAACAGGCCCAAGATAGATTCATTATGGCCTTTAAATCCTAATTCGAGATTATCCAATTGCTACACTTGACCTCCTTTTTTCTTTTAGGTTCGTTCTTTAGATGAGACTTATAAAGCCTGATACTTTACGTGTGGTAGTTGTCAAGAAATTTGAGTCACTTTGTCAAGGATTGTACCAAAATTAATTCTTTTTATCATGAGATTTCAAGTTGTAAGTGGTGGTTTTTGCGAGTGCCGAGCTGGACTACCACATGAGCACTGTAGGGATGAGGGTACAAGGAATGATCACTGAGTTAGCCTAAACTTGAGTACGGCTGTACTGACTATGGTAGTTTCGGGGAGATAAATGACCGTGGAAAGGGGGACAGTAGAGCACACTTAGGAGAGAAGAGTACCAAAGTCAATCTTAGCACGACTATAGAGAGAGTTAGAGAAGATGAGTTCCTGATTCGGAATCTCAGTCCAATATTGTTCTGCCTTTTCCATAGGGCGTGCTCCCTATTTATAGACTTGGTAAAACCATTCCATACCCGAAAACAATAAGATTTATCTAATTAATTAATGTCATCAACTTTAGATATTTCGGATGTCGACCTTATCTAAGCCCGGATTTCTCGTGTTACTACCTTGAGTTCCCAGGACGACGTTTACTCTTTTTCGTACATTAAGTGGGTTGACACAGGCGGCCCCACGCTGCAGTCTTGCTGCCGGGTGCGCAAGGTGAAGGTGACTCCTTTGTCAATGATCCTCTATGCCCACCAAACCACTAGTCCTATTTTATTCCCTGAATATTTACTATGTTGTGATGTGCAATAACCCACAATCTACAGGTATTACTGTGTCTTCAGGTGCAATAACTCACAGTCAACTGGTAATTTACCAAGGCAATGTAGCCTATTGATGGCTCCTTGCATACTTTTTTGAGGTGTTGTGACCTAAGATAACAAGTATTTATTGCGAATGGGCATAATCAATGTACTTAATCCTCTCGAGTTGCAAGGACTCACTTGTTAAGGACTTACTTCGAGGTCTTAGCCCACTTTAATGAATGTGTTGTGAATTAATCGTATGCCCGAGACGCAAGGGTCCGCAAGAGGGGTACATTTACCAAATATAAATTGTTAATCATGTTTTAGTGCCAATGACACATCCAGAAGGGTTGAGGGGGCCTGGAGGCACCATCACCTATCGAACAGGGCCAAGACGGATGTGAGCATGGGATTTTTACCGTGTTTCCTTCCGGGTCGGGCTTTGCGGAGGAACAACGCTAAATTTCCTTTTCTACTCACGGTTGACTAAGAGTCGCCACCTATTTTGTTCGGGGGAAATAGGACCCGGGTGGTTTGGATAGAGACCTACGGTCTCGATAAGTAATTTTTTTAAGCCCTGGGGAAGGTGTTAAGCACCCCGAGACCCATGTTTTACAATGGTTACCTACTCCCTAGGTATAAGCCAAGCAAGGTAAAATTTTTTTTAAAATTCTTAAGTCATTTGAGTCATACTAACCCAAGAAAGAGAAAATCTTACACTAGGGTCGAATCCGGGTTGGGTTGCCTACATACCCGTTGGGGTGGGATCAAACAGAGCGTAGTTCAGGCAGTACCTTATACTCGTACCGAAGTTGGGGGTGTGTGTGTACCGGAGTGGGTTAAGGGTTAGCTAGGGAGGCTAGGGTTGCACCGAAGTGGCTAAGGTTGCACCGGAGTGGCTAAGGGAGAGTTAACTATGGTTAAAGGCATTAACCAGGGTTAAGGATGTGCACTGGGAGTGGCTTTAAGTCTGAAATTTGTATTTTATATTGTTCTTTGTAGCTTTCCCAATATTGGTTGATTTCCTAAGTCAAGGGTAAGTTAACTGGGGTTAAGTTTAACCTAGGTTAAAGGGCCACTGGTCAAGTTAGGGTCTGAGTGGGGAGTAGTAGCAATTGCAGGACCTAGATTGGCCTCCTACAAGGTATGGGCCCAAAGGTAAGGCCACTGTTATAGGAATTTGGAATTGGCGGTATCTCAGTACTACCAATTCAAGTTATTGTGAACTGGAATGGTGAGTACCTTCCACACAGTGGATTTGAAGCCAAGGGTAAGGGATGGTGAGGGCATCAGAGGGTCCCTGGACCCTTAGGCCAACTCAGGGGCCTTGTGTGGACCTTATGTTAGGTCTGGATTGGCATTATAGTGGAGAGTTTACATGCAAAAGGGAAAACCCTAGAATATCGGTAATCACAGTACCACCATTTTGGGAGTTTTTCAAATTTTGTGAAATTTAACCTTGGTCAGGGGGGTCTGGAGGTGTTGGGTGATTAGGGGGATTAAGGGAGGCCTCTAGGGCTTAACCATGGGCTTTGGAATGAACTAGAAGCCAACACAAGAGGGTGGGAACATCACTATTCTCCACAAGGCCCATAATGGCGGTAATGTCAGTACCGCCATTTGGATTTTCTCCAGATTTTGAATTTTCTCCTCTTGACTTTGAGCCTCTACACTTCCAGGGGTTTCCTATGGACTTAAGGTGCCCTGGAAGACTTGGGTAGTTAAGGGGCTTGCACCTACAATGCATGGCTGATGCAACTTAAAAACAATCTTCCTGTTCAAGAGGGTCCCCTTGACTATGAAGAAGGCAAGGGGACCCCTCCTCTTAGAGATGGTAGCAACTACACATCCCTCCAGATGGACTAGGGGCTACAAGTATAGAAATATAGTAAGGAGAGATGGGGGAAAAGGTCCTACCCTTTGTGAACTTAAAGCTCTAATGGTGATGAAGGTGTCAGCTAGGAGGGGAGACCGTACTAGAGAGGAAGGCCAAGATTCTTCCTCTAGGTTCAAACCCAACTCTTAGGGGGAAAAGGTCAAAGGTCTAGGGGTTTTTGGTGATCCCTACATAATTTCTACTAAGATTTCTATAGGGTTTTTCTGGGATTTTTGGAATGGGAGTAAAGCTCTCAAGTGGGGTGGTATTTCTAGGATTTAGGGAGGTTAGCCTATAAGGGTAATTCAGAGAGGGGTGGTTGGGAGATCAGGAGACCATTGGAAGGTCAACTGAGGGTGCAGGGAGGGTGCCAAACTACTCTACGCAACTGTCCAGGAATGGTGGTACTAATTTCAGTATCACCATTTCCTAGACAAGGAAAAAAGGAAATGGTGGTAAAGGATTTACCTCTCTTTCTGGATTTTTCCAGAGAGAGGGCCTGGCCAGCCTAAGGAAGCCTAGGCGCACTGTTCTTTCACCAAAATGGAAATGTCGATAATTCAATTACCGAATTTATCCAAAAATTTGAATTTTTGAATTTTGAGGGCCTCGAAGGTATAGGGTTTGATCACATGGGTCCATGAGAACTTGATTTCGGGTTTTGGGCCCCTGGACCTTAGATTTTGGTTTCTAAATGGGCTTGAGCCTCGGGTTGAGCCTAGGGGCTGGTTTAGGGTTTAGACTAGGGCTGGGTTATGGCTAGGTCAAGGTTAAGGCTTGGGCTAGGTTGGGGCTTAAAGCTAGGGCTAGGTCAGAGTTGATGTAGGTTAGGTTTAGGAGCTTGGAGTCTTAAGAGGGCAGGCAGGCATGCGGTGTGGGGTGCTTATAATGACACGTATTCAACACATCAAAAAGTAACTATTAACATTAGCCCCCTATCCATGAAGACTATTAGTTGTCTCTCACGGGCAAAATAAGTTGTTTTTTTTTCTCAATAGTTGGCGGTGTGACGGCGGCGGTGATGCAACGACGATGAGGGTGACGTGATGGTGAGCCTAGGTGTGACAAAATGTAGTGAAAATTTTTAACTCACTTTTTGAGTTTTCGTCATACATGGAACCTTTTTGGAGTCCAAAGTCTATAAATATGGCCCTTGGCCATTTTCACTTTTCATTTTTCACTATTCAATTTCTTTGGTAGTGCTCTCCACCAAAGTCTTCTCCTAAGGTAAGCATTTCCCTCTTTTTTCTTTTAGTTCTTTACCTTTCTTTGAATGTAAATTTTTTTCATTCCTTTCCTTACAAAACAAAATTTTCTATTATTCCCAAGAAAGGCTAAATGGCCAAACCTTGGAAAGAAAACTTTTGTAGTGATGTGAGGGAACTTACATAGAACGTAGGCGTGCCTCCAACGAGTGGGTTCTACTGTCACTCCCTCAAAATTGTATACACAATATGCCTTATATTTGTATAGATTCTGAGGTGTGAACTTGGAACATATCCCAACAGAAAATGGAATTCATCATAATAAAATTCATTTCAGACATGCATATCCAGCAATACTAAAGGTTTAACCATATGAAAAAGAAACATATATAATTAATTCAAAAGTCCTCACCATAAGTCCCCCATTCTCAATTTAAAAGTATAAGGATAGTTCTCCACTAGCTAACTTGTTCTTGGAAACTCCCCAAGTCCTTCAGGTCTCTCCTGAAAATATCAACATAGCAAGAGTAAACAATAAGTCCAGTAAGATAAACACATCCAACACATACATCAACAAATTATAATCACATTTACTCAATATGCAATTAATAACAGTTCTAGTAATAACACAAATTCTCCATTTCCATTTACTTGGCCAAGTCATTTGTCTTTAGGGATCACACCACTCACCCTAATGACAATGACAATCAAATAGAAAACCTGGGTTTATACGCAACGCCACCCTGATAATCATTCTTTGGGATCTTACACAATTCAGGCACTCTAGGTTTGAGCTCGTACATAACTGGGCTCGATTGAGATTTGAGCTTGTACTTAACTGTACCCAATTCGCCAATTCTGGGTTCATACATAACTCTCCTCTAGTAAGATGTTTGAGGGTCATACATAACTCTCCTAATGACCCATTCCTAGAGTAGAACGTATCTCACCCCATTACCGAACCCTAGCATGTTTAACCATCTACATCATTTCAATTTAATAATTTTCTTACTATAATGTCCCATATCACCATAGTAAAGAAGTCTAAGCCATACAATTTACAAATTATAAAACAATTCTAAGCAATTAATATATGCATGCTAAACAATTCAATATCATGTGAACATAATAAGGCATTAATGCAAATTAACATGCATACAGTGTTCATGATCAAATGTTACAAGTGATAAATATAGAAAACATAGACATACACTACAAAAAAACTATTTATTAGTTATAGAAGCATTTTTAGGTAAAATCACTATTTACATTGAAACCGTGATAAAATCCATTATAAATCACGCTTCTGATCGCACAAAATTTTTGATGAAATTTTATATCACAGTTGAAATAAAAAAACATGATTACAATATCAATTAAATCATGGTTATTAAATAACTGTGAGTAAAAATATTTAATAAATCATGGTTATTGAGTAGTTGTGAGTATAATATTTTTCTGCAACTTTTATATATCACTGTTATAATTATGACCGTGATCTTATATTGACAAAAAAATTATAATAAGATTTTATTTGATTTCCGATCACCGTTATTGCATAACTGTGATTGCTTTTACTCTCTATATATACTCCTAATGCTTATAAAGTCACTAACAAACAACTCTCGTAGTATTCTTCCCCTTTTATCTTTTATAATTTTCCTTTACATTTTATAAATGCCTTTTCTAAACAAATTTTTCTTTCTCTTGCTTAAGTTTAAGCGAAAAGATCCTTATTATGGAGTGGAAGTAAATTTTCTAGGAGAAAGAAAAGTGTGTTTTGCAGCAAAGAGAAATAAAATTGTTTTCATCTTGTTGATTCGGGTCTCCTCCTCTCTGTCATCAATAACCACATTTTGCGTTTAGATGATTGAGAAAAAGAAGAAACACAAAATGAGATGTATGCATCTTTTACTAGAAGTTGAACATCGATCTTCATTTTCTTCAATTTCGTTTGATCTCTGTTTTTCCTAAAACAGAAAACCTCCAAAGAATCAGCATGTCTTTAGGGTCATTGTTACTTTTCACCAAGGAAAAATGGATCTTCTATTGCATCCTGAACTTCAAAGCATAATGAAGAAGGAAATAGTTGTAGGGAAGCATGCAAAGATTACATTTTGACAATGAGGGGAGAAGATGAATAAGTATGAGAATGAGAAATCTCTTCTATTTGAAGCAGCACATAAGAACTCATGAATTCTTGTAATTATGGTTATTGTAGAAGATATTAAAAAAAAATCCTTACAATTACAGTTTTTATATAGAACTGTAATTATAAAATAATATTAGTCGCCGTTTATATAAACGGTGATTATAGGAAACTTGTTAATTCTATTTTGATCATGGTATATATTAAAATATGCTTGTATTCCAACTAAAGTACTAAACTTTTCACATTCTAATATATGAACAGTTATTGTTTAGAGTTCCAATCACGGTTATTGAAGAACTATAAATGTTACCGAAACCGTAATTGTGATGTCATAAATTTAAAAAAAATTGAAATTAAAATTTTCAGAGTTCCAATCATGATTTAAAAATAGCCATAATTGTATATTGATATGTTATTGCGGTTTTCTAGTAATCGTGATTGTAATTCTTGTCTACATAAGCTCCATTTCATTAAGAAATAATTCATTACTCCCATCACTTTTCCTGATGCTGTTCTTCAATGTATTTTTATTTTTTTATTGGCTATTTAATGTATTTATTTTCTCTCCATAGCAAAAATCTCTTTTTGGGAAATCTCAGACAAGTCTCTTCTTCCGCAAATGGCTCTCAAATGAGAATTCTCAACTCCAATTTCTTCATTTCTGTCTTTTGCCTTAACTCATGCGAGAGAGAGAGAGAGGAATATGGAAGAAGTTGAAGAGATGCAATTGTATTTATATGGGAAGCGACTCATAGGATCTCTTTCTTGTTGGTCATCGTTAATTTTTTGAATGACGAAAGAAATCAATTCAGTTCGAATATAGAAGGTTAAAGAGTGCTCGATCTATACTTGTCCATCCTAGAAGGCAAAGAATTTCTTCTTAAATTGTGATTGTGTATTTTGCCAACATATTCACACCATCCTATGATGGCAAGAAAACTAGGGTAGTTCTATGTGGTGTCGTAATTTATGTAAGCATCCATAGCATTCCTCAACACCGACCTATGATGGGGGGAAGAGAAGATGAGGCAAAGAAGTTCTTCCTATCAGAATTTATGTATAATTTCTTTATGTAAACACCCAATAAAGAGTTTATGTAAACATCCAATAAAGAGTTAAACATCCAATAAAGAGTTTATTTCCTTTTTATTTGATAATCTTCCGTTTCATTTTTTATGAAAAAGTATGTAAATTAAAATTTTTCATGTAAACATTTGGCAATATGAATTTTTTCTTCTTCTTTGTAGTTGTACTACAACCAAGCTAGTAGAACATTTCATTTTACAACTATGGAGTGTAAATATATAAAAGATTTTGTTAATTATAGACAATCACAGTTATATATATTCGTGGTCTTTACAACCATTGAATAAAGTTATGTAAGTAACAACGATTGTATACTGAGAAGCAATCACGGATATTTAAATAATCGTGCTCGTTTGTGTAAGAAACAATCATGGTTATATATAACCGGTGATTAAAACTAAGGTGATCCAAGTTAATATGTGACGTGATTGATTAATTGCTTTGATTGACTAGTCACAGTAATTTAATCTTTACTGACGACAAAATCTAGTAAATCTAATTGATTTTTTTTTAGTTATAATCACTGTTTGGTTTCGATAAGGTATCCAAAGAACTATAAATCTTATAATAACAATGGTTTGATAGAGTTTTTCATTTTTTGAATTGCCAACTACGTCTACGTTACTTACTAGCTAGCCTAAGAAGAGAAGTACTGGCCAATGAAGTCAAGTAAGGATGACTATCTTTTAAGGGCTCGCTTCATCGCTCGCTTGACTGAACTCGTTGGATTTTCTATTTTTTGACCTTTCATTTTTTGTGTCCTTTCATATTAAAAAAAATATATAATTGTTAACATGATCAGAGTTTTGTATTGTAACCGTGATGATAGATTAACATTATAAAACCTCAAATTTTCACTTGCTTTCTCTTTACGCATAGATTTTAAACATAATCTCTAACCCTCATGGAGTCTTCCTTCAACTTTTACTCTTCGTCAAAGGTACCCGTTCAACTTCCAGTATTTGCTCTGTTCAACCTCTAGCATCAGCTCCTTTTTTTAGGTATGAGGACTGTTTTCTCCCTTTTAAAGTAGGTATTAATCAAATGATTAAACAAATTAATATTTATTCTTATATGAAAATAAATATTTTATTTCAAAGCCTCAAACTATTAAGATTGCATACATACACTGAAAATATTGTAATAAACTCACTGTTATATATTTCTTCATTACACAGTTATATCAGGAACACAATGTATTGACGTAGAGTCAAATACTAGTTGCCCTTCTACTTTAAAAATAAAAATTACGAGTGTTGATAGTGATTTAAATTTTAAATCAATATATTTGCTTCGAAATAAAACAATTAGAATATTTAGCCCAAAATACTCAACATCTTACTCAAAACAATTAGAGAAGCAACATCTGAATGAAATTCAATAACTCAAATCAGAAGTACTAAAAATAGAAGAAAGTGAGGATAACCAAAATAAATAAGATATTCTTTGTCAATTATGACTTCTGAAACAATAATTAACCAAGGTAATGGCTATGATGACTGCTCTTGAGTCACAAGTACTAAGAGCACAATCATTTGTTGATAGCTCATGTCACATGATACATAAATGCATGGTTTGGTTCCCTAGCAAGATATATTATTACAATATGTTGCTTTTATTATTTGTTATTTATTGTATAGAATTTTTTTGATAACATTGTCCAAATTGAGTTAATAAATTTTGTATATCTTAGGTTGAAACTGCACAACCAATTAAAGAAATCTTTGAGAAATTTAATCATTGGTTTAATGAGAAAATAAAGAGTTATGGACTTCCACCGATAACATTTGATGCTGTAATCTTTGGCCGAAGAGCTACTTCAACATATATCCTATGATGTCACAGATTTGTGTATAGAAATGATATTGGTGTAAAATTGATTTTGCTAAACATGAGGTGAGATAACTCAAGATTTAATTAAGGTAATTTTTTTTGCTTTCTATTATTATAACTTTATGACTTATAAATTGAATTGCTATTTATTTCAAAAAAATAAATTAAGTATTGAGGGATACAAATGGAGAATGTAGGTATATGTTTTTAACCCTGAACAAACAATAAATACAATTAGTGCTGAATTATCGATAATAAATAAATTGCTCTCAGCCAAGGATGACCAAGTACTTGTCATACATTTTAATGTGGGTAAGTTTCTACATACCTAATCTAGCTCTCCTATAATTTTGTTACTTATGATTACTAATTCTTAAAGTTGAGTGTTCATTTGAAATTATAATTTTGAAATTCATTATTCAATTGTAGGGAATACTGATGCTTGTGTTTAATTCTTCTAGAAATAACTTCAGTGTAATGGTTGGAATCATTGCAGTTAGGTATATATGCACGTCCATAAATTACAAAGGTTCTCAATGAGTAAGTAATTTCTTCTCTAGCCTTCACACATTAATTTGCATCTATGTTTGTGTTTTGTATTACATTTATATAATTGATAAAACTATTGTCGTAAAGGGCAATTGCATATAAGTTGAGTCTTTTGAAAGGTATGATTATACCCACAAAAACAAAATTTATTAATATTAAGGTACGTTTGACATTAATTAGTCATTTTAATTATTGTTTCAAAAGTTTTATATATTAAACATAACTGACATTTTGATTATTATCTTAATTTTTTTGTAGTGTCCCAAACAAAAGGTAACTGAGAATGTACTTACTATACCATGTCATAGTTACGGTACATCATCAAATGCAATGAAATAGAAATACACGATAAAATTATTAACTATTTTATTAAGGATGATGAATCATATAGTGATAAAACAAAAGAAATATTTAAAAATGATTTGGCTGATTACTTAAGCAGCGTTATTGTTTAGATTTATTTTCATTTGTGCATATCTATATATATATATATATTCTGATCACACTGTAAACAAATTTATATTAATTAATAAAAATATAGTTTGTTGGTTATTTATGGTGTAGGTTAATTTACTCTATTATTTCCAAGTTGTTATGTGGAAGAATACTTTATTTTACTTAAGTATAAATTTAGACGTGGTTGTCAGGAGCTATAATTTGTAGGGGTTGCATGAAGGAGAATTTTTATTGGAAAACAAAAGAGAGAAATATCATAGGAAAAAAGGAACAATAGTCACGGTTTATTAAAAATTCATGAGCTTTTAATTTTAAACAAACACAGTTAATAATAAAATCGCGATTGTACGATACACCTGAATAGGGTCAGCTCTTCCATTAGGCCATCAAAACCTTTGCTTTAGGCCTCATTAAAATAATAATAATGTAGCACCCCGGAACTTTTCGTACATAATGAACAATGTTCTCATAGCCAATTGGCCTTTCATGTAGTCCAATTAATAAATAAATAAAAATTGAAAGATTCTAAAATGTCAGAAATGTTATCCTTCAAATGACGAATCCAACACAAGTTGAATCGTCAAAATCCGAAGAACGAGTCAAAAGTTATGACCGAAATACCAAAGTAGGGGAAAACAGCAAAATGGACCCAGTGTCAAAATTTGCAAAGCACCGATCGCTCGATCCAAAGTAAATGGGTCTTTTAACCCCCCCCTTTTTTTCTATATAAGCCCTAATTCATGGGGTTTGGGGTTTCATAAACCCTCAAGAATATAATTTGGAGATTTTAGAGAAGGAAGAGGGGGAAGAAGCTAGGGTTTGGTGCAAGAGTTTTTGGAAGACCCATTGGAGCTTGGATTTCTCAAATCAACCCTCAAGCACGTGTAGAGTTCTTCTCCAAGTGCGGACAACGATCCTTCTCACCATTTTCAAGGGTTTTCTTCCCCTATTCAAGGTTAGTACACCCTACTAACTCACTTAGCAATAACTTAGATTCCTCTCTTGAAAATGATGATTATTGTCTTCTATTTTTCCTTTCTTTGAAATGTACCATTTTCCCTAAATACAAACAAGACAAATAAAAGGGTGTGGGATGTATGGATGGATGTGGTTGAGGCGATTGGATGCCGTAATGGGTGATGAATGTGTGTTGGAAAAATGGTGGATGAACATTTCTAGCATAATGAATACACCCCATGTGGTTTGATGAAATGTATGCACTAAGAAAGTGAAAATAATGACTATGAATGTGTTGCACGTTATGTGTTTGTAGAAATGCATGAATGAGTTAGCAAACCAAAAACTAAGAAAATTATGAGTGATATAAATGGTGCATGCAAGGTGTTTGATGAAAGACTTGTATGAAGATTTAAGCGTTAAATCAAGACTATGAAATACATGAAGTGTGGGGTTTTACCTACTTAGTGATGTTTCTCAAATGCTATGTATATGTACTAAATTTCTCACATGCCTATCGACGAAATTGAAATGCTATGCAACATTCTTAAATTGCTCATGTCATCAGGATTACTACAATTTGCCACACACACACACACATGCATGAATTAACCAAGATTTTCCTAAAAGTATAAGTATATAGAAACACCAAGAACACAACATGTGATTTACGATACGAATGATAAAGCCGGATATCGGGCCGGTCAAGGGTAGAGCATATCGCAAGATATGTCATACCTAACTCACAAGAAAACAAACATGAATGATCATGCTGGACATCGGGCCGGTCAAGAGCAGGGCTTATCGCAAGATATGTCACACCTGGCTCACAAGAAAACAAGTTGATCATGCCGGACACCGGGCTAGTCAAGGAGGTTGGTGTACCCCTTTTCTATATATGTATATTTCGCTGAAGGGAACTTACATTCCCAGCTCATAAGTTGCTTCAAGGGCACTAACCTCTGGCACACAAGAAAACAAGCAAGTCAAGTTAAGAATATGTCAAGAACATGACAAGAGCAAGCAAGACAAGACAAAGCATGTGTGATTCTTACGAACGGGACCAAGACAAGAACAAGTTTTCAAACATGACAAGCAAGTTTTGAAAGAAACATGAAAGACTATTTTCAAGAATAAAATATGACTTTCAAAGTATGAGATTTATCGGAGTTTTTGCATTCATTCAAGCATGTCAAGACTAATACGTTGTTTTACTTTCAATGCTATGAATGTCATATGTTGCTAATATTGCTTTAAATCGATATTGTGTATTGTGTTTATTTTTTTGTGTTTTGTTATTGCTATTATTAGCTAGTAGCTTATACTCACTGAGTATTCCATACTCAGCCATACTTTTATTTCGACAGGTACCGTAGACGCCCTCAATCCTGAGTCTTGGGTTGAGGAAGAGTATGTAGAGGAGAGAGAGCCACCTATCCCGATGTAGTCGCAAGTGGATAGAGACCTCAACGTATGGCCATACTTAGACTACTGCTGAGAGTAGTGAGAGTGAGAGTTCTTTTTGTATTTTGATAAGTGGGCATGTCCACTTTTACATTTATGTTATGCTTTTATATGTAAACTTGGAATACTAACCATGGTTAAAGAAAAAGAAAAAGTTGGTTACGCTTTCGCATTCATGTTATAGCTTCTGCACTCTGATTCATGTTATATTATGTTATGCTCACCTTGTTCAGTACAGGATGGTTTGACAGGTTAAGTTTGGTCACGACTAAAGTATCCCTTAACTCCTAGGGGGTATTTTGGGGCACGACAGAAGTTGTATCAAAGCTCTATGCATTAGAATCCCTAGGGTCACTTAGAACTAATACCATGATTGAACAAGGCATTAGAGTCATTCTAAAGAGTTGTATTCCAAGTATGGACTAACGAGTTAGTTCTAGTCAAAATAGGTTGAAATTCAACCAAACTTAGAGTCCTATGCTAGGAACACGGATTGTATGTGATGCCATTGTAATGTATACCATGTGTGCATTATTTTATGCTCAAGTAAATATGTATTGAGTGAATTGTGAAATTGTTACTAAATGCATATCTAAGTTAGACTCATGTTGCACTGTTGTCCTCAGGAGTAATCATGAGGCGTGGTGCACGTAGTTCGTGGATACAACACAAGGGGCAATGGAATTGATGCTCCATCGGGTGATGATCAACCCAACTTTGCCCAAGCTTTTGCTTCAATAGCCGAGACTTTGGCTATGTTGGCAGCAAGGCAACCTACTCCTCCTACCAACACGCTTATAGCTACTCCTCCAAATCGAGCACAAGCTGGAATAAAAGCCTTTCGGAGGATGAGGCCTCCAGTATTTTGTGGAAGCATCGATCCACTTGTGGCCAAAGGATAGATCTGGTAACTTGAAAAGATCTTCTCTGTGTTGACGCCTACTGAGGCAAAGAGGGTCACTTGGGCCGCCTTTATGCTTGAAGGCGAGGCCGATCATTGGTGGAGGTCCGCACTTAGGACCCCGGATTTAACCCGAGAAGGTCAAGACTGGACTTGGGGAGAATTTTTGGACGTCTTTTACAAGAAGTACTTTCCGGTGGGAATCAAGGAGAAGAAGGAAGTAGAATTTATTACCTTGGAGCAAGGTAATAAGTTAGTGGCAGCTTATAAGGCCAAGTTTTCGGAGCTATCCAGGTTTACTCCGCATATGATAGCGACAGAGACTATGAAAGCCTAGAAATTCGAGAGGGGGTTGAAGGCCTATCTCAAGGATCGAGTCTCAATGTTTAGGCATGAGACATATTCAGAAGTCGTGGATAAGACACTCTTGGCAGAGTCAAATTCCGAAGAATTTTTCAAGAGAAGAGGAATGGATAAAAGCCAGTCCAGTAGTTCGGAGGAGAAGAGAGCTAGGACTAGTTCTTACCCGCCTTTAGGGCTAGCACAGTCACAGAGGTTGTATTCTGCACCTTAGTCCCTTCGCCCTTTTGCTCCACTGGCTTTTCGCCCGCCTCTCACTCAGGCTCCTCGCCTCGCAGTGATGCAGGCGACAGGATATGTACCCTCCACCTATTCTTATGATATCCGCACCCTTTGTGGAAAGAGGCATCCAGTAGGGGAATGCCAGAAAGTTACGGGAAGCTATTTTCATTGTGGCGACCAAGGCCACATAATTCGAGATTGTCCCCAAAGTCATCTGCTAGCTCAATCTCAGGGGAGTAGGCCCCCTGTCAGGCAGTCATCTCAGTAGAGGTCTTCACCGGCATTGAGGCCCGCACAGTCTACATGGCCGCCTCGTCAAGCGACTCAAGACCGAGTCTTTGCCCTGTCCGAGTGGGATGCACGTGCATCGGATGATGTCGTGCAAAGTACGCAAGGGTACTAGAGTTTTAAGTTGTGAATGCTAGTTATTATGTGATATGTTGTTATTTATACTAGGGGTTACCTATGTATGATGTGTGTTATTACTTGAAATTTATTGATGTTAATTTTTTAATCGCACAAGCACTTTATTAGTGAACGAGTGTCTAGCTCGAGTGTTGATTGACACAGGATCCACTCATTCCTTCGTTTCGCCCAGTTTTGAGAAGGGATTTTCATCCGAGCCTAGTCGGTTAAAGCATGAGTTGTCCATTTCGACCCTGCTTGGCAAGTCTGTTGACACGGATTGGATCTATAAGGACAATGTGGTTCAAGTGGGGTAGAACGAGTTATTAGCTGACTTGATCATCCTGGACATCCAAGATTTGGACTTTGATGTCAGTCTTGGTATGGATTGGCTAGCGACTCACCACAGACATGTGGTATGCTTTGAGAAGGTGATAAACTTCAAGCTAGAAGGAGTAAAGCCGTTCCATTTTCGAGGATTGCAAAGAAGGGATATTACTTGCTTCACAGCTTTGAACATAGCAAACTCAGAGGCACCGAACTCCTCAGCTATTCTGGTTGTGAGTGAGTTGTTGGATGTATTTCCGGAAGAACTTCCCGTATTGCCTCCTGATCAAGAGATTGAGTTCGCAATTGAGCTTGCTTCGGGCACAGCTCCAATTTCGAGAGCACCGTATAGGAAGACCCCTATTGAACTCAAGGAGTTGAAGGTGCAATTAGAAGAGCTGCAAAGCCTGGGATTCTTTAGACCAAGTGTCTCACCGTGGGGTGCCCCAGTGCTATTCGTGAAGAAGAAAGATGCCTCAATGCGTATGTGCATTGATTACAGATAGTTGAATAAGGTCACAATTAAGAATCGTTATCCTTTGCCACGGATAGACTACTTGTTCAACAAATTGAAGGGAGCGATATTCTTTTCCAAGATTGATCTTAAGTTAAGGTATCATCAGTTAAAGGTCAAGGTAGAAGATATTTAGAAGACGACTTTTAGGACTCGGTATAGGCACTACGAGTTCCTTGTCATGCCTTTCGGGTTGATGAATGCACCAGCGGCGTTCATGAATTTGATGAACCGGGTGTTCAGATCTTATCTCAATAAATGTGTCGTGGTGTTCGTAGATGACATATTAGTATATTCCCCAACACGGGAGGATCATGATCGAGACCTTCGCCTTACTCTAGAGACGCTTTGGGAGCACAGATTGTATGCTAGGCTAAGTAAGTGTGAGTTCTGGTTGGAGAATGTGGCATTTCTCCGTGGTATCGGCCGAAGGTATCTTTGTTGATCTGGCAAAGATAGAAGCAGTTATGAGTTGGGAGAGACCCAAGAGTGTCATCGAGATACGTAGTTTCCTCGGGATGGCATGCTACTATCGGAGATTTGTGAAGGGATTCTCCAGTTTAGCTACACCTCTCACTTACCTTACGAGGAAAAATGCTAAGTTTAGTTGGAATGATAGATGCGAGATTAGCTTCCAAGAGTTGAAGAAGCGGCTCACTACGGCTCCCGTCCTCACAGTGCCATCCGGGAGTGGCGGTTTCGTAGTGTATAGTGATGCCTCGCATGTTGGCTTGGGTTGTGTTCTAAAGCAAAACAAGAAGGTTATCGTGTATGCTTCTTGACAGTTGAAGGATCATGAGAAGAACTATCCTACGCACGATCTAGAGCTTGCTGCAGTAGTGTTTGCATTGAAAATATGGTGGCACTACCTCTATGGGGAACAATTTGACGTATTCACGAATCACAAAAGCATAAAGTATTTTTTCCCAGAAGGAGTTGAACTTAAGGCAAAGGCGATTGATGGAATTTTTGAAAGATTATGAGTGTCCCATTCAATACCACCCAGGCAAGGCTAATGTAGTCACAGATGCACTTAGCAGGAAGTCTACTGCACTTTTGACTCACATGATGGTGCAGGAGTGGAGGTTGTTAAAAGATGCATCCAAAGTTGACATTAGTCTTAGCCTCCCTACTTTTGGTCCGATAATGGCTAACATCACCAGGCCTTACATCTTAGACCGGATTCGAGAATTGCAAGAATCGGATACCGAGTTACTTGCTTACCGAGACAAGATGATTAGTAGGGGTAGCGAGGATTTCGCCACAAGTGGAGATGGAATTATCACATTCAAAGGAAGAACATGTGTTCCTGCAGATAAAGAGCTTAGCAGGGAGATATCGGATAAAGCTCACTGGTCCAAGTATACCGTTCACCCAAGGGGTACCAAAATGTATAGAAACTTGAAGGGGCACTTTTGGTGGCGGAACATGAAGAGAGAAGTGGTCGAGTACATGTCCTGATGCATGGTGTGTCAGCAAGTCAAGGCTGAGCACATGAGACCGACGGGTCTATTGCAGCCCCTCTCTATTCCCGAATGGAAATGGGAGAATATCTCTATGGACTTCATAGTGGGATTGCCACGGACGGCTAGAAACTCCAATGCTATTTGAGTTGTGGTTGACATACTAACTAAGTCAGCCCATTTCTTGCCATACCGGACTACCTTCAACTCAAATCAGTTAGCGGCATTGTACGTTAAGGAAATCGTTTGGTTGCACGGAGTGCTAGTGAGCATTATCTCAGACCAAGATCCAAGATTCACATCTAGGTTTTGGAAGAGCTTTCAGAGCGCCATGGGTTCCCGACTAGATTTTAGCACTGCTTTTCATCCACAAACGGATGGACAAACAGATCGGGTGAACCAAATCATCGAGGACATGCTCTGGGCATGTATGCTAGACTTCAAGGGAAGTTGGGAAGACCATTTGCCTTTAGTGGAGTTTGCTTATAATAACAGTTATCAAGCGAGCATTCAAATGGCGCCTTTTGAGGTTTTGTACGGCAGAAGTTGTAGATCCCCTTTGTATTGGGATGAAGTTGGAGAAAGGAAGGCATTGGGCCCGGAATTGATTGAGCAGACTGCTGATAGGGTCAAGCTTATCCGGGAGAGATTGAAGACCGCATAGGATCGACAGAAGAGCTACGCCGATAATTGAAGGAGAGATCTTGAATTTCGAGTTGGTGACTTGGTTTTTGTCAAGATTTCACCGACCAAGGGTGTTATGAGATTCGGGAAGAGAGGCAAGCTCAGTCCGAGATACGTGGGTCCGTTCGAGATCATCACTAGAGTCGGTGAGGTGGCTTACTGTGTTGCTTTGCCCGCTCATATGGCAACGGTCCATAATATATACCATGTTTCTATGCTTCGGAAATATATCCTAGACCCATCCCATGTCATTGAACTTTATCCGGTAGAAATCCGAGAGGATCTCACATTAGTTGAGCGACCAACATAGATATTGGATAGGCGAGATCAAGTCCCGCACAACAAAATAATTCCATTGGTCCTCGTTCAATGGCAACACCATTCAATAAAGGAGGCTACATGGGAACAAGAGGCCGAAATGAGAGAAAAGTATCCTCAACTGTTTATTTAGGACTTTGATAGTATCTAGCCTTTTGTTGCGTTTTTTGTACGTGTATGTATCGTCTAAATTTCGAGGATGAAATTTTTGTAAGGGGGGAGAATGTAGCGCCCCAGAACATTTCGTACCTAATGAACAGTGTTCTCATAGCCAATTGGCCTTTCACGTAGTGCAATTAATAAATAAAGAAAAATTGGAAGATTCTAAAATGCTAGAAATGTTCCCCTTCGAATGACAAATCCAACGGAAGTTGAATCGTCAAAATCTGATGAATGAGTCAAAAATTATGACCAAAATACCAAAATAGGGGAAAACAGCAAAATGGACCCAGTGTCAAAATTTGTAGAGCACCGATCGCTCGGTCCAAAGTAGCGATTGCTTGGTCCATAACCGAGCAATTGGTATTTATCGACTGGTCTAAAAATTTGTATGGGAAAAAAATTCCAAAGAGAGTGTTTTCAACTGATCGCTCGGTCAAAAGGACCGAGCGATCGCTACTTTAGACCGAGCGATCGTTGCTCTACAAATTTTGACACTAGGTCCATTTTGCTGTTTTTCCCTATTGCTCGGTAGACAAACGATCACTCGGTAGGCAGGATCACTCGGTCATAAGCACCGATCACTCAGTTTTTCGCGTTTTTGCAGATTTCATTAAGGGTAAATGGGTCTTTTGACCCCCCCCCCCCTTTTTTCTATATAAGCCCCAATTCGTGGGGTTTGGGGTTTCATAAACCCTCAAGCATATACTTTGGAAATTTTAGAGAAGGGAGAGGGGGAAGAAGCTAGGGTTTGGTGCAAGAGTTGTTGGAGGATCCATTGGAGCTTGGATTTCTCAAATCCACCCTCAGGCACGTGTAGAGTTCTTCTCCAAGTGCGGACAACGATCCTTCTCACCATTTTCAAGGGTTTTCTTCCCCTATTCAAGGTTAGTATACCCTACTAACTCACTTAGCAATAACCTAGATTCCTCTTTTGAAAATGATGATTTTAGTCTTGTGTTTTTCCTTTCTTTGAAATGTACCATTTTCCCTAATTACAAATAAGATAAATAAAAGGGTGTGGGATGTATGGATGGATGTGGTTGAGGCGATTGGATGCCGTAATGGGTTATGAATGTGTGTTGGAAAAATGGTGGATGAGCATTTCTAGCATAATGAATACAACCCATGTGGTTTGATGAAATGTATGCACTAAGAAAATGAAAATAATAACTATGAATGTGTTGCACGTTATGTGTTCGTGGAAATGTATGAATGAGTTAGCAAACCAAAAACTATGAAAATTATGAGTGATATAAATGGTGCATGCAAGGTGTTTGATGAAAGACTTGTATGAAGATTTAAGTGTTAAATCAAGACTATGAAATGCACGAAGTGTGGGGTTTTACCTACTTAGTGATGTTTCCCAAATGTTATGTATATGTACTAAATTTCTCACATGCCTATCGATGAAATTGAAATGCTATGCAACATTCTTAAATTGTTCATGTCATCATGATTACTACACGTTGCCACACACACACACACATGCATGAATTAACCGAGATTTTCCTAAAAGTATAAGTATATAGAAACACCAAGAACACAACATGTGATTTACGATACGAATGATAAAGCTGGACATCGGGCCGGTCAAGGGTAGGGCATATCGCAAGATATGTCATACCTGACTCACAAGAAAACAAGCATGAATGATCATGCCGGACATCGGGCCGGTCAAGGGTAGGGCATATCGCAAGATATGTCACACCTGGATCACAAGAAAACAAGTTGATCATGCCTGACATCAGGCCGGTCAAGGAGGTTTGTGTACCCCTTTTCTATATATATATATATATTTTGCTGAAGGGAATTTATGTTCTCGGCTCACAAGTTGCTTCAAGGGCACTAACCTCTGGCTCACAAGAAAACAAGCAAGTCAAGTCAAGAATATGTCAAGAACATGACAAGAACAAGCAAGACAAATAATTTTAAGTAAGACAAGACAAACATGTGTGATTCTTACGAACGAGACCAAGACAAGAACAAGTTTTCAAACATGACAAACAAGTTCTGAAAGAAACACGAAAGGCTATTTTCAAGAATAAAATATGACTTTCAAAGTATGAGATTTATCGGAGTTTTCGCATTCATTCAAGCTTTTCAAGACTAATACGTTGTTTTACTTTCAATGTTATGAATGTCATATATTGCTAGTATTGCTTTAAATCGATATTGTGTATTGTGTTCATTGTTGTGTGTTTTGTTATTACTATTATTAGCTAGTAGCTTGTACTTGCTGAGGATTCCATACTCAACCGCACTTTTATGTCGGCAGGTACCGTGGACGCCCTCAACCCTGAGTCTTGGGTTGAGGAAGAGTATGTAGAGGAGAGAGAGCCATCTATTCTGATGCAGTCGCAAGCGGATAGAGACCTCGACGTGTGGCCATACTTAGACTATTGTTGAGAGTAGTGAGAGTGAGAGTTCTTTTTATATTTTGATAGGTGGGCATGTCCACCTTTACCTTTATGTTATGCTTGTATATGTAAACTTAGAATACTGACTATGGTTAAAGAAAAAGAAAAAGTTGGTTACGCTTCCGCAATAATGTTATAGCTTCCGCACTCTGATTCATGTTATATTATGATATGCTCATCTTGTTCAATACAGGATGGTTTGACAGGTTAAGTATAGTCACGACTAAAGTATCCCTTAACTCCTAGGGGGTATTTTGGGACGCGACAAATAATATTAAAAAGGCCACATTTAGAATATTAAAAAAAATAAAATGCTCATTTAGAATATTAAAAAGGCCTCATTTATAGTTAATTTTTTTTATAATATTAAATTTTTTTTTAAAAAAAAGCCTCATTTAGAATTTTCGCTTTAGGCCTCCAAATGGCTTGGGCCGCCGGCCCTGCACCCGAGTTGAACTTAATTTGAATGTCGAATCTCGGTTATTTTACATATACATTTACGGTTATATAACCGTGATATTTGATACAACATACGATCATCCGTCAAAAGGTTACGATTCCTTCTGCGCGCTATAATTGTGATCAATGACCTACGGTTACGTGAAAAAACTTTGAGTAATGAGTTTTTTTTCTTGTAGTGATACTTAGGTGAATCCTATATCATGCATCCGTTTTAAAATTCTGGTTTAAATACAGTGAAGTTTGTTCGAACGAACCAAATTTCGTTTGAACAGACACCCATTCGAAGTCCAATCATTCGAATAGTACCGGTGTGAGTTTAATGTGTAATTCAAAACATAAAACATTTGTCATTTTCGTTCTAACGAATCCAGTTCGTTCAAACGAACATACAATCGTTCTAATAGAAATCCATTCGTTCTACCATGCTAACCATTAACTATAGATCTAATCACTAACCATAGTGAAATGATACCATAAGCGAAAAAAATTGTAAATATATATATTTTAAGGCGCTAGGGTTGAAATAGAATGTTTTAAGGGGTGCACAAACTCTGGCTTGCACAAGGGGGGCTCGGCAGCTTTATAAGAGCGTGACTCAGAGGTCTTCTCTCTTTTTATGACGTAAGACACATGCATAAATAGGTCCATACACGTGTCAAGGTCACAGGAGCAAGAGCAATAAGCAAGGGTGAGGGACCCTGAGAACCCAATCATGTATAACCCCAATACTAGCTATAGGCGTGGGACCCTGAATGGGAAGATGTGCCACTAAATGCTAAACATATGGAGCCATGGATCTTCCAATCCTTTTGGGCAAAAAAAATGAAAAGAGATATGATTGGTTATAGAATGATTTCATTTCCTAATTCATTGAAATCGAGGGGCTGTATGTGTAAGAGGGAAGGGAAGGGAAGAGGAAGAGAAAATAAGGGAAAAGAAAGATTGTGATGGATCATGAGAGGAAAAGAGGAGAAAAACAAAAGGAGAAAAGCAAAATCCTCTTTGATGTGAAAACCCCATGAAGAACAGGATTCTTTTTGGGTGAACAATCATTTGTAGCTGATGAGTCATGACCAAGCTATTTCTCTTCACACACACTCTCTCAATACTATAGCAGCAACAATAAATTCCAAAAAAAAAAGAAAAACAATAAATTCTGAGTTTGCTTTCTATGGTTGTGTGTTCAACTCCCACACCTCGACTTACCCTAGTGTTTGTAAGGAAAATTCTGAATGGTTCGGTGGGGACATCCAAAGAGTTTGGAACACCTTCCTTTATCAAAAAAAAATAAAATAACAATAAATGTAAATATAGTGGTAAGTACATGAGGAGTAGTATCGCATCAACTATTGGAATGTTGTGTATTTAGTGGGTTATGATCTACATTCTCACATTAGTCTGTCATATTTTTTTTCCCAAAAGATTTTAAAAGTCTATAGAAATTGAGCAAGGAATATCAATCTATTATCACTTAATATTACTCATTATATATTAAAAAATCAGTATCTGTTGATGAGAAAAATGAATTTTCACTATTGTAATGTTTTATGTTAGTGATTACAGAAATGCTAGCCCAAGTCGCTGTCTTCCCTAGACGCAAGGTGGTGGCAACAATTGTCAAACCATCTTCCCCTTATAGGGTAGCAACACCACATGTTGCACCCACCTTGTGTCTGGGTGAAATTTTTGACTTATTGCGTCTAGTGCTAGCACTCCTCTAGTGATTATAATCTCTCTCTCTCTAGCTAGCATAGAATTCAACATAAACAATCTTTGAGAGAATATACTTCTTCTTCTAGCTATATTCAATGTGGTAAGTTTGGACAACCCACCCCCAAATCATAATAAAAAAACTGAAAAATGATGACTTCCTATTGCTAGTTTTCTATGCTATTGGGATTCCTCAAATGGGTATTGGTTTCTCTTGTTACCATGTTTAGTGTGATTGGGCCCCCTCATTTCTCCTTCCTCTCTCTCTCTCTCTCTCCTTCCTGGTGAGGAGAATTAAGGGGAGGTGGTATCAGGCTTTGATTTGGGCGGTGACCCTTTTTCCACCTTGATAGAGAAATCCTAATTGTTGTTAGCTTTTCTAGTGACCCCAACTTTAGCATATAAAATTGTACTAGAGGAGGCCCATGTTCCCTCCCATCCTCTCTTGGCTCTCCTCGTTATTTTCAGAGCTCTTTTCCTCAGAGATAACCTGTAAAAGTCTCAGCACTCTCTACTCCCATAAAAAAGCCTTAGAAGAAGACAACAACACCCCCCAAAAAACCTACCAGCTTTTCATTATTTTATGCACCAAATGACCTGTCCATCATGTGCCTTTTTTTTACATTATTGTTGCTTCTCCTACCTCCAACCTAATATTATCTACCCTCCTTGATATTTCATGTATTTGAGAGAGGGAGAGAAAGAAGAAGTTAAGAGCTTGCAGTCTTGTGGGTTAGTTTGTTGAATCTTGAGAGAGAGAGAGAGAGAGAGATGCAGAAGGAAAGCAGGTGTTTGGAATGAGGTTTGATCCAAGATCCTTCCATTAATTCATCAATTCCATTGTCTTCTTCTTCGATTTCCTATCGCTTGTTTCTCGTACTTTCATGGATGGATCTCGGACCAGGCTTCATTCCTCACAACATGCTTTCCACCAGAAGCAAACCAGGTAAGCTCTTATGGCGGAGTCGTGAAAACTGACAAGTTTGTGTCTATAGATCAGTAAAGCATGGATCACCAAAAGGAAGTAGAACTGTTTATATACTCACTGGGGTTTGATGAAAATCCCATATAGAACTTATGTAGTTTTAAGGATCTATATTCTAAGCTTCTTCTTCTTTATTCTTTAATTGCTTACGTACTGTTTTACATTTTTACCTAACATCCTGCCATGGTTGATGCCAAAATTTATGAGTTCTAGATTTAAACTAGGTTTACAAATCACAGGGGCTCCCCTATGATCTGTATCACAAATCTCTCAAGAAATTTAAGCTTTTTTATTTTTGAAATAGCACAGGTAAGGAAGTTAATAGATATCTTATGAATCTCATTTTTGGCCTATGGATCAATGGAGACAAATATCTAATGTTAGTGTTGATCTACCTAGGAATTTGAACTACTTAATATTCTTTGTTGTTTATTTCTATTGGGTAACTTTATAGAAACCCATGTGAAATTTGTATGTCTTCATTTCTGTTTCTTATTGTCACAGATCTCAGTTGCTTGTCAGTGATTCTCTTACATTTCTGGAATGTATAGGGGCTTGTTTCAAGAATTTATGAATCTAAATTAGGGTTTTTCTTATGATTAAAAATTGTAAACCTTTGGAGAAATTAATTAAGGCCCTAGTTGTTCAAACCATCTATTTTATTTATTTATTTTTAAGAAAGAAAGTTTACATATTTCAAGTTTTAGGCTTGAATCTCTAAGTCAATATTTGAGCAATAGACAATTTCTCCATTTTTTTTCTTTTAAAATCTTGAGATGTTGTTTAAATAAAAGTAAAATATCATATATATATTGAAATTTGATTGTTTAAGGTTCTAATATTTTTATTTATTGTGAATTGAACTGTAAGCGTTTTGAGGATCAGACTAGCAAGCCCTTGTGATCTTGTTCTTATCCTCCTACATATATTTGATTTCACGGATAAGTTTCCAAACAACTTGTTTGTGTTTGCAATAATTAAAAGAACTGTATTAAACTACTTCACAGTTGCGGGCTTATCACCTTAACCATTGTTATACATCTGAATCAGGTGATTATCTCAAATTCATATGGCTGTTATATATCCTGTTGCACTTTTAAATACTAATATATATAATTTAGACAAATGTGCATTTAATTAATTTCAGTTCATATTAATGATGTGATCACCTACATTTTTTGAGCTTTGTATCTCTATATCTACCTCTTTGTACTACATGTGTAGCTACTATTTGGTGAACATTTAGCTATATAGGATTCCGTAAGCTTTTGAGAGAATCTATCACTGTAGATGATTTCCTTTAGGTTCTTGAGCCCATTTTGAACATCTTTCCAATCACAAGAAGAACAAATATATACTAGTAGTCAATTTTCATATCAGTTTTTTAGAAAGCCTGAAAGGCTTACCCATCAAGGCTCGCCTTGAGGCACAATACAGGAAAATGTCTAGAGGCGCACTTTTAGAGGCTAAATCTCCTAAAAATGTGCACGTCTCGAAGTGTGAGGCGAACTCCTTGGACTTTAAAGCTCACCTTATGAGGCATGCGCCACATACATTAATTAGAATTAGGATTCTCTCCACAGAAATAAGATGTAAAATTATTTCTTTTTCCATTTATATTAATGTGATCTAACATCCATTATTAATTTTAATGTATTTAGAATTTTTTTTTTTGTAAAACCCTTTCAGCCTCTATTTCACAATAAGGATTTCTCTAATTGATGTTGAGGGATTTAGAGCCACTAGCCTCCAATGAAAATTTTCATTACTTATTTCGTTCTCATGTCTGAATAATTTTGATTTGAGAAACACGAGGGCATGAGTCCATTCTCACTGGTTTGGAGATCCTAACGCATTGCATTATGCATTCGCATTTTAAGATTTAGTTCTTGAACTGAAGGCTAACCTAGTATTGGTTACATTAGAGAAACCTGTATCCCCATGTAGGATGGGGGCCTTATTATAAATTTTGTTCATAATCAATCCATTAGTTTATTGTTTTTTACTTGTTTTTGCTTTTTTTTTACAATAAGATTAATCGGAATTTTAATTTGAATAAGAATTTTATAAGATTAGTTATATTTCTATCATACTCTATCAACACAGGTTTTAAACTTTGTATATCATATGGTGCTACTATTACTACACTGTTATTAGTAATGAAAAGTGTTAAGGTTTTTCACAAATAATATTTAAATTTATTTGCCTTTAGACATTAATATCCTAAAATACTAATATAAACTCGTCTCTCTGTAACTTGATATTTTTTTTTGAGTTTCTTAATTAGAAGTAACTTTTGTATGTAACTTATCTATTTCTACATGAAAGTATATCCTTAAGTTACACGTCTCACTCCATCTATCCTCAAATCCCTAGTGTAACGGATAAAATTCGTAAAATCAACTTAGCGTTGGAGAACGAGCTCGTTTTTGTTGTTTTGTTCACGAAAGTGACACGTGTACACGAGTTGGGGTCACGTGCTTAAAATAGAGGGATCACACGTTGTCTGATGCACAACGTTCACGTTGTGCGCATTACGACGTCTTTGTTTTCTTGTAGAACAACGCTTCCGTTGTGGCTTGACAACGTGCTCGTTGTCTGAAGCACAACGTAACCGTTGTACTCTTGACAACGTTTTTGTCTTCACATGAACAACGAGTCCATTGTCTCACCGACAACGATGTCCTGGCTGTATTTTAAGACATCTACACCGTAACCGAGCTTGAGTCAACAACGAGACCGACTCGTAGGAGGAAGTGATCAGGAGGCGATCCATAATTCTGACATGTGTGCCGAAAGCACTGTTTTGTGCCGAAAACACTGTCTCGGCATTTAATGCTGGTCACTTCTGCGTACTGTCAGATCTCGACCGACTGAACTCATAGTAGGCTCTCCTGTGTGATGCAACAGGTGACAGATATGTCTGACATATATGGCAATGAGTGCAAGACACGTGGTATGGACATCTATGGTCATCCATGGTCATCGATGGCCATACCAACCTTACCCTATAAATACCCCGTGATTTTTAGTGCTTAAGATCACGTTTTTGGCCGTACTTCAGAGGATACTTGTTCAGTGCTTCCCAGAACCTTGCGTAACTTTCAGTGCCTATTTCAGAGTTTACTGTTCATCATCTTCTACATCTACTTACTTTACCATCGGAGTACAGGTCAGGGTGTCACACCCTCCACTCCAACCTTCTACCGGTAAACCAGAGCGTGTGTGGAGCTGTACCTGACGCGTGTTCGTGACGGTGTTTTTCCCCTTCAAAAATGGCACCGTCTGTGGGAAATAATAAACGAACCCCCCTTTGCTCTTTGTGATCATGGCTGATCAGTCATTGGTGTTCGGGCGTGAGGATCAAACCCCTCAGGCCACTCCTTTTGCACCTTCTGTCGTGCACATCCCTGGGGTCAGTCCTTCGTCTGGGCAACCAGAGAGGACCGAGCCTCATCCTGTTGAGCTTTCTGTTTCTGATCGCATTTTGGCGATGTTGCAAAGGCAGCAGTCTGCTCTGGATCAGATCACCAGGCAGCAGCAGTTGATGCAGGAGAGGCTGGAGGCGTTCGAGCATAGCAGGCTCGAGGTGGATGAGGTGCCACTGCAGAGGTCTTCCGTGAGACGTCAGCTTGACTTCTCTTCTTCTCCTTCTGCACCGGAGAACCGTGAAACCAGGTTTGTGCTTCTTCCTACTGAAGGGATGTAAGGCAGCCTCAGGTTCGGGCAGAGCAGAGTATTCCTTTAGATCGTGTGGATTTGCGAGAAGGGGCAGGGCGAGAAGACTTGAGAGGGGGTACCGGAGGTGCAGACGCCTAGAAGACTTGGGTGACTGCCAAGGAGGTGGAGGCTTTGATCGATGCTCGTGTTAAGAGCATGAAGGGAGGGATTCCTGACCACTTTGCTCAGTCAGCAAAGGACAACGTTGAGAACTCTCCTTTCACAGACACCATCAATCAGTCATATACTTCTTCCAAGTTTATAACTCCGATCTTCCCCATGTACACTGGAAGGACGGATCCAGAGGAGCATTTGTTTGATTTCAAACATGCGATGGCTGTTCGCAATCTAGATGATGACCTGTATTACAAAGCTTTCCCCCACAGCCTGTCTGGGGCAGCGTCGAAGTGGTTTCGGAACTTGCCTCCTGGTTCCATCAGTAATTTCTCAGAGCTCAGGTCAGCTTTTATTGATCGTTTCATTATCAATAAAAAGAAGAAAGCAGGTGCAGATACTCTCTTCTCTTTGAGGATGAAGCCGGCTGAATCCTTGACGGACTTTATTTCGCGTTTCACTGATGAAGTCCACAACATCGATAAAGTCGACGAAGGGAGCTGTATCGCTGCTTTCAAGAATGCTATCCCTAGGCATTCCGAGCTCTATAAGTCCTTGGCTCTTGACTATCTTGTCAAGATGGACTAGATGATGGTTCGTGCCACCAAGTACGGAAGGTATAAGGAGGATGTATCCGTTGTGCCGAAGCCCAGGACGAGAGTGGTGGATGTTGTAGAGAGGACACACCGATCTTCGAAGAGGAAGGAGAAGAAGCAGAGGTACGAGTCTTCATCATCTGAGGACTCACCACCAAGGAAGCAGAAGGAGAGAGTAGTCTATGTGACTCAGCGGGATCAGCCGGTTCGGCGTCCGCTTGAAGAAAACTTTAATCAGCAGCAGAGTAGGACGGAGAGACGTCCTAATGATCAGCAGCAGGTGAGGCAGCAGTATCAGCCACGCCAGGTGCAGCCTCAAGTACAGCAAGAGAGAGGCGTGCAGCCTAGTGAGCGGTGACCTTTTGCAGATCGAGCACCGCCCATCAATTTCACAGTTAGCCCGACGACCATCATGAGGTCAATGGAGGATCAGGCGTACTTCGAGTGGCCGGCTAGGGCTGTGCAGGATGTTACATCGGGATCCTGGGTGCATGAGTATTGTCATTATCACAAGTGCTGTGGTCATCTCACCAACCGATGTCGTATTCTGAGGGAGTACTTAGAAAGGCTGGTTCAGGAAGGGTACTTGGGAGAGTATCTTGCTTCTGGCAACGGCAGCATGGAACATGCCAGGGAGCCAGTATCCCAGTCTCGTGGAGGAGAACCTGCCAGTAATCCGAGTACCAGTGGAGGAGCTTCCTTAGGCACGATCAATGTCATTTGCCGCGCTCGAGCGCCGGAAGTAGATGTGGAGAGGAACTTCAGGGCGAAGGCCAGGAAGCTGTCTCACGATGCTGCAGTGTGTCAGGTGCAAGTGCCTACCAGAAGCGTTGAGCAGGCACTTACTTTCACTGATCGTGATCTGGCAGCAGTAATCCAACCTCACTATGATGCTCTTGTTCTCACCATGAGAATAGGAGATTTCGACATCAAGAGTTCTCGTGGATTCCGGGAGTGGAGCAGACATCTTGTATCTTCATGCTTTCACCCAGATGAAGCTGGATCCTTTCGTTCTCATCTCTGCTCAGACTTCACTGTTCGGATTTGATGGCAGCTCGATGAAGCCTGTAGGCGACGTTATCTTACCCGTTGTGGCTGGACCCGTTGTCCTTCAGACCAGATTCTCCGTTCTGGATGCGCCATCGCCTTACAATGCCATCTTGGGTCGTTGGTGGACCCATGAGATGAAGGCTGTTCCGTCCTCGTACTATCAGGTGTTGAAATATCCAACGCATGACGGGCCTCAGGAGATCAAGGGTGATCAATTGGCATCGCAGAAGTACGATTTTCCTGCTTCCGTTGTGCCTCCATAGCAGTTACAGGTTGTTCCCGTTGTGGAAGAGAGCTCGGAAACCTCGTTGTGCAGACCTTCCGTTGAGCCCACGAGAGCTGTCAATTTGGGAACGGAAGAAGAGCCAAAGGTGTTGCAGGTCGGGACGAGCTTGACAGCGGAGGAAGAGCTCGAGTTGCTGAGTTTCCTTAAGCAGAACCTTGATGTCTTTGCATGGTCTCACAAAGACATGACTAGCATCGATCCGAGTGTTATCAGTCATCACCTCAATGTTGATCCTGCTATCCCTCTAGTGAAGCAGAAACCTCGGAGGCTTGCTCCAGCTTATCATGATGCAGTGAACGAGGAGATTGACAAGCTGATTCAGTTCGGGTTCATTCAGGAGGTGTAGTACCTTGATTGGATAGCCAATGTTGTGGCTGTGCCTAAGAAGAACGGGAATGTGAGAGTTTGTATTGAATTCACTGGTGTCAATAAGGCCTGCCCCAAGGACTTTTTTCCCATGCCAAGGATAGACAGGCTCATCAACGCCACTGCTGGCCACGAGATGTTATCTTTCATGGATGGTTATTCAGGCTATAACCAGATCCTCCTGGCGGAAGTAGACCGAGAGAAGACCACCTTCATAATGGAGTGGGGCTTGTTCTGTTATTGAGTGATGCCTTTTGGCTTGAAGAATGCAGGTGCCACCTATTCAACGTCTTATGAATGTCATGTTTGGGTCACTTCTTGGCAAGATGGTTGAAGTTTACATCGCTGATATCGTTGTGAAGAGTCGAGTACGAGGTACTCTGGTGACGGACCTTACTGAGCCTTTCTCTGTTCTGCGATCTTTCAATCTAAAGATCAACCCAGAGAAGTGCACCTTCGAGGTTATCTCAGGAAAATTTTTGGGTTATCTTGTGAGTCAGCGGGGGATTGAGGCTAATCCAGCTCAGATCCGTGCTTTGCTGGACATGCCAGAGCCTAAGTCGAAGAAGGAGATCCAGAAGCTGACAGGCCGGATTACTGCACTCAATCGGTTTATCTCCAAGTCATCCGATCGTTGCAAACCTCTTTTCGAGTTGCTGAGAAAGGACTCCATTTTTACGTGGACTCTAGAGTGTTCTCGAGCATTCCTTGCCTTGAAGGAATATTTAGGCTCAGCTCTTATCCTTTCGGTATCTGAGCCAGGTGAAATCTTATATCTTTATCTATCTGTTTCAGAGCAAGCCCTTGGTTCCGTCCTGGTCAGGAGTTGTGATGGCGTGGAGAAACCTGTTTATTTCATCAGCAAAACCTTTCTCAAGGCGGAGTGCAATTATAGCAAGCTCGAGAAGGTATGTCTAGCTCTTGTCTTTTCTGCGGAAAAGCTTCGTCCTTACTTTCATGCTCATTCTATCATTGTCATCACAACGTATCCCTTGAAAGTCGTGCTGGGACGACCCGAGCTGGCGGGGAGGATGTCGAAGTGGGCTGTGGCTCTAAGTGAGTTCGATATTTAGTATCAGGCTAGGAGTTCAGAAAAGGGGCAAGCAATGGCAGGTTTTCTTTCTGATTTCCCTGTGGAGGAGGAAGCAGAGGAGGTAATTGTTGATCTTCGAGAACTCCCTATTGAAGTTGACAACGGAGATGTCGTTGTGGATGGAGCCGAGTCATCAGAGTGGAATGATTGGTTATTGTACGTGGACGGATCTTCTAATTTTAGTGGTTCAGGACTGGGCGTTGTGCTTATAAGTCCGAAGAACATCAAAGTGCAGAAGATGTCGCGTCTTGGGTTCACTGCCTCCAACAATGAAGCTGAGTACGAAGCCTTACTGCTTGGGTTGCAGAGTGCTCGAGAGCTGCAGATCTCCATGTTGAGAGTGTTTTGTGATTCACAGCTCGTGGTGAATCAGGTGAATGGTGTTTATGACTACAAGGACGACCGGATGAAGCAGTATGCTACTCTCATTCGTTCGCAGTGTGAAGCATTCACCGTTGTGGAGATCAGGTACATCCGGAGAGATGAGAATAGGCATGCTGACGCTTTGGCATATCTAGCTTCCATGATGCAGGCTGACGAGCCTAAGGCTATTCTGATAGAGTTCCAAGAGTATCTTTCAATAGCTCTTCAGGCACAGCGAGAAGTGTTTTTTGTCAATCCAGTTCCGAGCTGGATGACAGGGCTGGTGGCTTATCTGAAGGATGGAATTCTTCCTATAAGTGAAAAAGTCGAGGCGCATTTTGTTCAAGGCACCTCGTTATGCCTTGCTGCAAGGAGAGTTGTTCAGGAAATCTTTTGGTGGGCCTTTGTTGAAGTGTGTTCATCCTGCAGATGTGGAGAGAATACTTGCTGAGTTGCATGAAGGTATGTATGGTATACATTCAGGTGGGAGAACCATTGCCCATCGAGCTCTGGGGCAAGGTTACTTCTGGCCTTACATGCAGGCTGATGCTCAGAAGTATGTGAAGAAGTGCAGCCAGTGCTAGCGGTTTGCTCGTTTGATTTATGCTCCGGCTCAAGAGCTCAACACTGTATCTCAGCCTTAGCCATTTGTGCGTTGGGGACTTGATATTGTAGGACCTTTCCCTAGGGCTCCAGGGAATCTGATCTTTCTTCTAGTGGCAACTGATTACTTCTCTCATTGGATTGAAGCTGTTCCTCTTGCTCGTATCAGAGAGCAATAGGTGAAGAAGTTCTTGTGGGAACATATCATCTGCAGATTTGGCATACCGCAGTCCATCATTACTGACAACGGGAAGCAGTTTTCAGGACGTTTGATTGCCGACTTTTGCAGCGACCTGAAGATCAGGCATGTTTTCTCTTCCCTATATTATCCTCAGGGGAATGGATTGGCCGAGGCAGCCAATAAGAATATTCTCAATGCCTTGAAAAGAAGACTGGAAGATTCGAAGGGGAAGTGGACCGCCGAGCTGCACAACGTTTTGTGGGGGTACAGAACAACTCCGAGGAGTCCTACCAATGAAACTCCTTTCTCTCTAGCGTATGGTATGGAAGCTGTCATTCCTACTGAGATCAGTTTGCCTATAGTGCGTTCTTGGCACAACAAGAAGAAGGATGGAGAGAAAGATCAGAACACAGAGCTTATGGCTATTCATCTCGATCTGCTAGAAGAGAAGCGAGAAGATGCCAGCATTCAGATGAGGAGGTATCAACAACGATTGAGGAAAGCCTACAACAAGAAAGTACAACGGAGAGTGCTGCAGGTCGGTGATCTCGTTCTCCGAAGAGTGTTCCAGAACACGAGAGAGCTTAACAGTGGCAAGTTGGGACCTAACTGGGAAGGGCCTTATATCGTAGAACGATTGAGAAATCCTGGAGTCTGTTACTTGAAAGACTTACAAGGTAACCTCATCTCAAAATCCTGGAACATTATGAATTTGAGGCAATTCTTTCAATAGAATCTATGTTATGGTACTACATGCATCGTTGTGCTTACAAGTTTTCAGTGATTTTACATAATCATAGTGCTCATATTTCAACATATGACTTGCAATATTATGCGCCTGCTCGTTGTCTACACTATTCTCTGTCTGGTTCATCAGTGTAATATTGTGAATGTTTTGAAAGTAATTCAAATAAAATTTTGACTAAACAACCTACTCATAACGAACACGAGTGGCTTATATAAGGGTGTCATCTGAGCAAATCCAGTGGCTTATCCTAATGACATCCTCTGAGCATATGCTTCGAAACTGAGTTACATTGTGTTCATCATATGAATTTTATTTGTCAGATTGCATTCACATTGAACTACGCAAATGATGTATCTGGAGTAGTACTTGTTCGTAGTGCTTGTTCGTAGTGTTTGTTCGTAGTGCTTTGATCGTAGTACTTGTTCGTAGTGCTTTGCTTGTAGTGCTCTACTCGTAGTGTTCTGATCGTAGTGCTTTGATCAAAATAATTTGTTTAAGTATGTGCATCAGTTATAATTTTCACCCTCATACATACATTCACATAGTAAAGTGCCATATTCACATCAATGCTGTGAACCGTGAAAATTAATTCAACTACTTGTGTTGTGTTGTTTGTGCATACGTTGTGCTACGTTACGAGGTGGAAAGAAACGCGTACATAAGAAAGTAAGTGATCCATTCACGCAGAAGGCCCATTTCTGGGTAATTACAGTAACAAAGGAAAGAGAAGAGTTTACATCATCAAAAGAGAAACAGAAACATGAAGGGGAGCAGCAGAACAGGCGAGCTCAAGGTCAGCATCTGTCGTCGTTGCAACAGGGGCAGAAGTAGAAGCTTCAGCAGTTGGGGTTTTTTCTGGAGTAGCTTCATCGGCAGCAGCAGGAGCTTCGGGAGCAGCTAGCTCGAAGTACGGCTGAGCTGGGAGAGGTGCAGGACCTTCGAGAGAGTGAGGTTGCTCGACGCCTTGGACCTCGGTCTCGTTGTCTAACTCGATCACGTCTTTACTCTGAAGCTCGGAGAACGTGATGGCGTCCTCTTCATTGTCTTCGTTCAGACGGCCTTGTTGGCGGAGCGATTCGAGTATCTCTTTCTCGGTCTCTGCCCGATCCTCCTCCAAGAGCGTGTCCAGCTGAGACTGATAGTGTTGTTGCAGTCTCAGGGTCGCGGTCCTCTCGATGGTCTCTTCAGCTTTCTTGGCCTCCTCGAGCTCCTTCGCCAGTGTTGTCCTGGCTGCCTCAGTTTCCTCCAGCTGTCTGCCCAAAGCTTGGGAGACGAGTTCCAGTTCGCTGATGCGTAGAACAACGTTCTCTACCTCCTGTTTGGCCTTCTTCTTGGCCTCCTTTGCTGATCGTGTCTCAGCCTCAGCTTTTTCTTGTGCCTTGGTGGCAGCTTTGAACTTCCCCTCGACGCGAACAGCGCCAGCTTTGGCTTGAGACAGATCAAAGTCTGCCTTGAGTCTCTCTTCGGCGAGAGTCTCCTCCAGCGTCTCAGTCCTGTCTTGCCAGTACTTGATCCCGTCTCGGAGGTGATTGTAGCTATAATGGCTACGATCACAGAGTTCGTGCACGAGCACGTTCATTTGCAAGGAAGTATCCAGGCATTAGCACAACGAGGAGTAAAATTTCAGCAGTAGAGTAAGAAGAAGAGGAAGTGAGAAATTGACTGATGCCACAGACTAGCAGGCGGCGTAGGACAGTTCGGCCAGATTGAGATTGCCGACGTCAGCAATGTCTCGGGGCAACCTCATAGCATGAGTCAGAGCTCGGGCGGCCTTGTCGGATCTTTGCACCGAGTCGTTTACAGTCGGTCTCCCGTACCGAGAGAAGTCAGGCGACTAGTCCAGAGCGCTCGCCGGTAGCATACGAGCTGGAAGACTCGTTGTGCCAGCTTCCGTTGCGGCCAGGGCAACCACAGCGGAACTCGAGCTGGCTGGAGCAGTTGCAGCTCGAGAGGGGGTAGGTGCCGAGCTGGCTTCGGGCACCGCCGTTGTCACTTCTGCTCCTGGAATTGTTGCAGGAACGGCAGAGGTGGAGGGGGGAGCAGCAATGGCTGCGTTCTCTTTCTCCAGGCGTATGTCCGCCTTCGCTTTCTTTCTGGCCTCGTACTCGGCCTGGGTCGGCAGCTTTCTTTTCGGGTCAGCAGTCGCTGTACCCTTGGAAGGAGGGTTCTTCTTCTTCAACGGTTGTGGCGGTGGTGGCAGCAGAACTGCAGGGCGAGCAGACCTTGGCTTCCTGCTCAGCGGAGGTGGATCTATGCCAGCCATGTCTTCTTCTTCTTCTTCGTTTAAATTAATTGCTGGTGAAGGTGCAGAAGTAGAAGCACCTGGATGCTGTTGTTGTAATTTTTGTTGTCGTCGTTGAGCAGTTGCAATAGGAGTGCTGAAGGCGACCCACGTGTCAGGCTCCAGTGGTTGCCACCGGACGTATTCCCCACCTCGAACACGTTTGATGTTGGTAAGGAGGCCTTCTTCTTCTGGGGCCAACTTCTTATATGGGATCTTCTTTCCGTTAACTGCACACAGAAAAACGCAGAATGAGTACAACGAGAGTCAGCAGGACGAAAGCATACAACGTACAACGAAAACAGAGTTAGGACAGTGGTGCACAACGGACAACGGACGACCGTAGTAGTATACCTGGTTTCGCTTGGAAGACATTGGGGACTGTGGAATTCTCTGCCTTCCAACCGCCAGACACAACGAAAGGAGTGGCTTTCCACCCTCTTTCTCTGTCGAGAATGCCAGAGACGAGCTCTGGATGTAGAGGTTTCTTGTTCCACGAGTAGTAGCAGAACAAACCATCGTCAGTGCCTCGGCATCTGACAGTATGACAGAAGTGGAATAGATGCCTAGCTTCTATTGGGTAACCGTCCTTGATGAATTTGATCATCATGAACATATATTTGTAGAAGCTCGGATGCATTTGTCCCGGTGCGAGTTGCAGGGTGGACAGAATGTCATCCAGGATGGGATGGAGAGGGAAGCGGAGGCCAGCCTCGAGCTGGGAGAGGTAGACGACGGTACAAGCAGAACGCTTATCAATGAGAGCGTCATCTCACTTGAAGTGGAGATTGACGTGGGAAGGGAAGTCGAAACGTTCCCTGTAGTGGTTCAAATGTGCCAACTGATGTTGGCGCAGAGCTGAGGATTGTTCGATATAGGCACCATGAGGTGCGCTACCTATGCAACTGGCCTCATCTTCAGTAGGGCCTCTAACTTCCTCTAACCTAGTGGGTTCTACGGGAATGTTGGCAGCCATAGTAGTTGGAAGAAACAGCGAAAAGGAACAAAGAACAGTGAACCGAACACAGAGAATACCTAGAGTAGAATCACTCAAAGAACCAGAGAAGAAGAGAGAGAGGGAGAAAACAGTAAGAAATATTAAGGAGAAGGGTGAAGAGCATACCGAACAGAAGGTGACGGAGAGAGACTGTTGAGAGCTTGTGGAAGATGAACTTTCGGTTGAGCAAAAAATTCGGCAGAGTAACAGTACAACGGGGTGAAAGAGAAGGTGCGTTCGATGGAGATTTATAAGCATCACAGATATGTGAAACTACACCACAACCCTTCATCAGAGCCGTACACCTGTGTCAAAGGGGAGAAGAGCAGTGGCAAGATCGTCTTTTCACCAAAAGAGAGTAACCGTCAAAGTTATTAAAGCATTTTGAAAATCGAAACGGCAATGATGACAGCCTGTCCGCATTAAAGCGATGTGACAGCTCGCACGCGTAGCCAGCTGGCGTGAACGGTCGATCTTCTCAGCGAGCGTTTAAAGCACGCAACGTTTCATCTTCTGGAGCAGTGCCAGGTATGATCTTTTTGTCCGTTTATGACACTTCGAACTACGTTCCAAGCATCATAAAGGGGCAAATTGTAACGGATAAAATTCGTAAAATCAACTTAGCATTGGAAAACGAGCTCATTTTTGTTGTTTTGTTCATGAAAGTGACACGTGGACACGAGTTGGGGTCACGTGCTTAAAATAGAGGGATCACACGTTGTCTGATGCACAACGTTCACGTTGTGCGCATTACGACGTCTTTGTTTTCTTGTAGAACAACGCTTCCGTTGTGGCTTGACAACGTGCTCGTTGTCTGAAGCACAACGTAACCGTTGTACTCTTGACAACGTTTTTGTCTTCACATGAACAACGAGTCCGTTGTCTCACCGACAACTATGTCCTGGCTGTAATTTAAGACATCTACACCGTAACCGAGCTTGAGTCAACAACGAGACCGACTCGTAGGAGGAAGTGATCAGGAGGCGATCCATAATTTTGACATGTGTGCCGAAAGCACTGTTTTGTGCCGAAAGCACTGTCTTGGCATTTAATGCTGGTCACTTCTGCGTACTGTCAGATCCCGACCGACTGAACTCATAGTAGGCTCTCCCGTGTGATGCAACAGGTGACAGATATGTCTGACATATTTGGCAATGAGTGCAAGACACGTGGTATGGACATCTATGGCCATCCATGGTCATCGATGGCCATACCAACCTTACCCGATAAATACCCCGTGATTTTTAGTGCTTAAGATCACGTTTTTGGCCGTACTTCAGAGGATACTTGTTCAGTGCTTCCCAGAACCTTGCGTAACTTTCAGTGCCTATTTCAGAGTTTACTGTTCATCATCTTCTACATCTACTTACTTTACCATCGGAGTACAGGTCAGGGTGTCACACCCTCCACTCCAACCTTCTACCGGTAAACCAGAGCGTGTGTGGAGCTGTACCTGACGCGTGTTCGTGACGGTGTTTTTCCCCTTCACCTAGCTACTTTCTCTTAGGCCTCAATATATTTTATAAACACTTACTCCCCAAATCCCAAAAAAAAAAACCATAATCTCCATAACCATGTTTGTTTTATAGGTTGCTTTTGCAACTGCACGTGCACTCTTTTTTATGGAGAATATGGAAATATTTTGAATCTGGAGCTAACAGTTTAAAAACTAAGATAAACGGTTAGGATTTGGGAGTACACATTGGGAGTATCTCTAGACTAATTCATCTTTAAGTGGCTGGCCTAAAAACCAATTTAAAAACTGAAAATTTCTAATGTTGGTTGATACAGTTCATGCTAGCAAAGTGAACAATTTTGATAAAACACATTTTACCAAAATAGTTATACGCATGAAATTACAACAGAGAATATCAAAGAATTTCGCAGGATGTCAACAATTAACAGATTGTCATGACATCAAAACACAACAAATATAGTTTCGATCATAGACCAATAATATTAATCTCTACTAATGAACGAAATTAAGAAAAGAAGCAAATAGAGAGCAAGAACTGTTGTGCGGAAATCCCTTAGGATAGAATCAATGACAATGGAGAAATAATAATAGAAAACAAGAACGCATGCCATAAAGTAAGATATACGTGATTCAGCCTAAATGTCTACATCCACGGTCAAAGCAAACAAGTAAACTTCACTAATCCAAGAGAAAAATACAAACAAGAAGAGAAGAACCCACAATGAAGATCAAACCCAAGGAAAGCCTCCAATGTTCTCTCTTACACAAGTCTTCTTGTTCTCTCAACCCAAACTCTAGCTTATTGACAACTCTAATACTTGGCTTTGCCTAGCAAACCCTAATCCTCAAGCCTCTCTTTTATAGCCAAAGGAGACCCCAAAACAAAGAGGAAACGAATCTCTAATAAGATAAGAAATTTGAAAATAGAATAAGCAACCAAAAACACTGAGCATCGATCGATCAAGCTCTGATCAATCAACCACTAAGTGGCCGATCAATCACTCACTCATATTCGAGCCATATTTTCACAAATCTCCACCTTGGCGAGAATTCCGCAAACATCCTCTGATGTGCCACCTCACTTTCACAAACATAATCCAAACCGAATGAAACGCTTCATCTTGCCGAACTTGGAGCAAGTCTAAGCGTCTCTAAGACTTCTCCACCCAAACTCTTTCACCCTATTGCTAAAGATGTGGAGTCACCAACTCCACCTGCAAATCATCATCAAAGCTGAATGTCATATATTTAGCCGCCACCAAATTCGAATGCAAGCCCTGTTTGTTTCCCATAACTCGTACCTCCTTTGCCGGGCTAGAATTAAGAACAATAGAAGCTTTCTTTGCCTTAGATGTGCCACCAGAAGCTGTGTTACCCTGCAACATATACAAATTCTTTCTTCTTCTATCTGTCATCACAATCGAGACCCTCTTTCGAACCTTTAGCACTCCACCTTTTGCATAGAATCTGTACCCCCAAGAGTCTAAAGTGCTCAAAGAGATCATATTTTTCTTCTAATCTGGGACATGCCTCACTCCCGTCAATGGCCTTACAACACTAATGTGCATTTTTATTTTAATTGTCCATATCCCAAGAATTTTGCAGGGTGTATTATCACTCATTGAGACAGTGTCACCTTCAACCTTGTTGTAGGTAGCAAACTAGTCCCTATTTGGACATACATGATGAGAACAACCAGAATCAAGAATCCACTTGTCCTTAGACCAACCCTTAGCTATAGTAATCGAAAGGATCATGGATCACTGTCTGAATCCTTAGAATCTTCATCAGCCACATTGGTTGTACTAGAGAATTTTCTTTCCTACTATTCCTCATCTTTCTTTAAACAACAATATCGAGCTATATGCCCTTTCTTGTGGCAGTGATAGCACTCAACATTCTTGAATGATTTGGACCCCTTTCTAGGCCCGTTACCATTTGTCTTCCCTACCACTAGTAAAGCCTACTCATGGTTTTCACTACCTTGCGCACTCTTTCTCAACTCATTTGAGAGGAGGGCGGCATAATAATATCGTCCAAGTTAATATCCTCCTTTCCATAGAGCAACCTCGTAGCAAGATACTCAAATGAATGAAGTAAGGAAGTAACAAGCAGTAAGGCTTTGTCTTTATCATCAAGTTTCACACCAATGCTTGAGCAACAATCTTATTAAATTCACTAAGATGGTTGAAAATTTTCATACTTTCTTCCAAATTGAGTTTATGCAACCTTTGTTTAAGGTATAACCAGTTAATGAGCGATTTCATCATTTAGAGGCTCGCAAACTTCAATCAAAGTCCTGCAGTCGTCTCCTTCGAGAATGTTGTATAATACCTCATTCGCTAAGCATAGACGGATCACCCTCATCGCCTTCAAATCAAAGTCTTCTTAATCTTCATCCTTCAAATTTGCAGGCTTCTTATCATTTCCATTCAATGCTTTGTGCAAACCTTGTTGGATCTACAAGTCACAAACCTTTATTTGCCATAACCCTAAATTTTTACTTCCATCAAATTTATCTACTTCAAATCAAAGTCTTCCCAATCTTCATTTGTTAAGCATAGACGGATTACCCTCATCACCTTCAAATCAAAGTCTTCCCAATCTTCATCCTTCAGATTTTCGGGCTTCTTACCATTTCCATTCAGAGCTTTGTGCAAGCCTTGTTGGATCTACAAGTCATGAACCTTTATTTGCTAAAACCCTAAATTTTCTACTTCCATCAAATTTCTCCACTTCAAATCTGAAACCCGAAGTCTTTGTCGTGGGTATTCTAAATCAATAGCTCTGATACCAGTTTTTTGTGTGGAAACCCCTTAGGATAGAATCAATGACATTTGAGAAATAATAATAGCAAATAAGAACACACACCACAAAGCAAGATATACGTAGTTCGGACTAAGTGCCTACATCCATGGTCAAAGCAAACAAGTAAACTTCACTAATTCAAGAGAAGAATACAAACAAGAAGTGAAGAACTCATAACAAAGATCAAACCCAATGAAAGCCCACAATGCTCTCTCACACAAGTCTTCTTGTTCTCTCAACCCAAACCCTAGCTGCTTATTGACAACTTTCTTGGCTTTGCCTAGAAAATCTTAATCCCCAAGTCTCTCTTTTATAGCCAAAGGAGACCCCAAAACAAAGAGGAAACAAATCTCTAACAAAATAGGAAATTCCAAAACAGAATTAGCAACCAAAAACGTCGATCACTGATCGATCAACCACTTAGTGGCCAATCGATCGCTCACCCGTATTCGAGCCATATTTTCACAAGAACTTTAAAGAAAGAAAAAAAAATACGAAAATCAACTAATTGTCGTAATGGGATTAAATTTCTTTGATGCGCATAATTAGATAGAGAGCATTGAAAGCGTTACATCCCTTCCCAGAATGTCCTATTTTTATAATGAACAATAATCCACTACTCGCGGAATACTGCAAGGAGTAGTGTCTCGCCCCCTTAAAACTTAGCAAAGTATACCTTTTTACTGTGGTTAATTCTCTTTAATTGTGATTAATCTTTTTAACCTTATTTTTTCTTGAAAACCAGGGTTAAAAATATTAAACCTAAGGGTTAGTGAACCTTAACCATAGTTAAAAGAGAGTAAAATTGGGACACATGACGAATTTTAAGGAGGAGAGCGGCATCCCACAAGGATCGGATTATTTTCCTTTTATAATTAGAGGGTTTTACTGTTTTAGAATTATATAAAGGTTGAATTTCTTATACTTGATTAAAAAATGATGTTCTTTGGATGGGCTGATAATTGTTACATACATATATCTATTACTTAATACTAAGCAAGATTGTCAGTGCATCTGATGTAGCACCTTTCAAAGCCCAGTATTTCTCAGTTTCTTTGGCTGGCTACAAGCCACGTCATATGAACCCACTCTATCACTTACACGACCGTTCTAATTATTATCATTTACACCCCTGCCTCTTGCGTGAGTGGTAGGGGTGTGGCCTTCAATGGAAGGAGGTTGGAGGATCCAATTATTTCCGCAAGGGTATGAGTTGCAAGAGCTCCAATACCTAAGCTAACATCTGACATATTGACCATATACTAACGTAGATAAATGATGCCTACACCCAAAAAAAAAAAAAAAGGAAAATTACTAATATTTCAAAATCTAAGCAATTGTTTATCTCACGAACGATTTGACACCCTACAAAATAACCGACGATCCAATGCGAAACCGGACACATCAAAGGTATATGCCATTCTCTTTCATTTTCAATTATTCAAAAAAAAATATACATATTTCCATATTTTACCAAAATTTCAATGAAATTTTGAAGAACCTCTTATATTTTGGTTTTATGCCTATAATTTTTTTTATTTTTCCACTTACCAAATTTCAGAGACATTTGAAGAACCTCTTCGATTTTGGTTTTATACCTACAGAAACTTAATTTATATAACATAATTTATTACTTTCTGGGAACTATCTAACGCCCCATGCTTCTGCACCAACTTTGAACGATTCAAGTTGCATGACCAACATTCCAAATAATCAGATTGCAGATCCCCCATTTGGTTTTGGTAATTCATCTACACTCTCAAACCAAAAAATAAATTTTTCATAAAAAAAACATAATTTGCAATATACAGGTTCCATCGCCAAAAATTTGCCCAATACACTTCTTTTCCCAATATTGCTCTTCTTCTATCTCTACCCCTCCTCCCCTTCTCCCTCTCTATGTTTCCCATTCCGATATCTCACAACTCCCCTCAAAACCCCTCTTTTTCTCTCTTTGCTTTCTTGAGAGATAACATATGTTTAAGAGGATTGTGTAATGTAGCTTTTGGAGTGGTCTAATTTTGATAAATGTAATGTATTTTTTAGTTTCTTCGAGGGAAAACGGTTTCATTTGTGTTACTTGGAAGGTAACAAACCTCCATTGAGAGAATATCTCTGATTTCATTCATTTGTTGTCAATTACAGAATTCTAAACACTTTAAATAGAGAAACTTTTTCTAATAACTAACTACCTAACCACCTACTAACTCTAACCCTCTAACTACCCACTAACATTAGTCACATAACAATAAAGCATATGGGTTTTATATTCCTTGTATATATGGTGTACCTTCCTCTACATACACCATTGTTTTATCCCAGTCATGAGGTTACAAATGGGTTCTCACATATGAAATTCTAATGCTCTGGATTCTTTCCAATCTAGAGCGCCTTCACACCCCCACCATGAGCCTTTTTGGCAGGCTCTGGTTGAAGCACATATGTCTGGGGAGGTTGAGTATATATAATAGGCTCAGGATCCTCTCGAGTTCAAACCGGGGAGACTCTCTCCGGTTTGAACCCCTAGAGGTCGCCATGTGTCTCCTTTGACACCCCTTAACCATGGGTAAGGTTCACCCACCCCTAGGGTTCGCCCATCCATCCTTGGTTTTTTTTAAAAAATATTAATTTTTTTTTTTAAATTAAAAACTGTTTTTAATATTAAAAAAACTCCAAAAACAGTTTTTTTAATTTAAAAAATAATAATTAATATATAAAAAAAACCAAGGATGGGGGGGGGGGGGTGAACCATACCCATGGTTAAGGGGTGTCAAAGGAGACACGTGGCGACCTCTAGGGGTTCAAACCGGAGAGAGTCTCCCCGGTTTGAACTCGAGAGGATCCTGAGCCTATATAATATACCTCTCTCTAATGAATTAATGGTGCACACTCAATATGAATGTGTAATTTTCCTTCCAAAGAATTATTTGTTCAAAGAATTTATATATATAGTCAAGCAATATATGGAGATCTTACAAATTGTGTTATTTTATTTTCGATGATTTTTTGTGGTTGAAGGATTATGATTGGAACCTACATGAAGATGCAAAGTCCTTCAATTGTAATAGTTATATCTCCTTTGTTCTAATTTTATATTTTTTCCATTTTACTGTTATTTATTCTTTAGATTGAATCCATGCTGGATCAGGATTTTAAATCCTTAATATCGAATTCCTCCTTTGCCATTTCTATTACAACTTGATATTCTTGGCCATTTCATGTACTAATCTTTCCCAGTTATGAGTTTACAAACAAATTTTTGAGGTAATGATTTTTTTCATTCTCCCCTACATGTAACCTGTATTTCATTTTGATTGAGATGTATTTACGTGTTACTCAATTGGATGAATGATTACATGATAGAAACCTAAAAGCATTTCTTTGCAGTTTTACTTAGAAAAACTATAATTAGATTAGTTTCTTTGTTTGATCAATTTTACTCTTCTTATAGGTGCTTAATGACTAATTCAGTGGATGACATACCATTTGTGAATGCTACTCCATTTCTCAGTCTGATGATTATAGGCACATGTTTATTTAGGTTTTCGCTACTGTAATGCTTCTGTTCAAGGACTTGATCTGATGCATTCTATATATTCATTGGTTAGTGAATGCATGTGGAGAGGGAGATTACTGCTTAATTTCTTCTTGCTCGGAGATCAACTTAGGGTTTTGAGATGACGTAGAAGATGGCTCGAGAGTTTCGACAACACCATAATTGAATTGACTTTGTGGTGATCTCCAATGGTAGATGGACAAATTTTAGGATGACTTCTCGGGCAACTTCAATCAATTTTGGTTCTGTTTTTGTAAAACAAAACACTCCGAATTTTAATCCTTGAAAAGAGTTACTGTACCAAAAGCTCAAGTGATTGCCTGCGTTTGGTTATCTATTCTAACCAAAAGCTCCACTCATGAATCCATTGCAGCCTCAAACCTTATCATTTGTGTGTGTATATATATAGACTTTTTAATTATTGGAATATTGAATTTTCTTCCTCAGCATGATATAAAATTTCCAATATAGTTTTTTCTATATTATTTTCTTTTCCGAGTAGAATTTGTCGATCACATAGTACACACATCTAATAGTCCATTGAAGCTAGGGTAATACTAGCTCAACTTTTTTTAAAATTCACTTTCTTAAAGGAAAGACATGTGTTATTGTCTTCAATTGTAGGATCAATTTACATAGATTTGACTCTTCTAATGTTTTGACAATTATATAAATATTGATACTGCTATACAGATATATATATTTTTTAAAGTAGGACTACGAGGGTAGTTGAAACGAGATACGAAGGTGCTCATAGATACCCTAATGGATAGTATAGAATGACTGAAACTACATATGGTTTGAAAGGAGATACGAAGGTGCTCATGAAAACCACATATTCTTAGGACTGCGAGGGTGATTGCTTTTTGTTTTTCTCTTTGTTTTTTTCCCTTTCCCTATAGGGTGTTATTGACATTTTAACCTTTGTGGTGGTGGTTGGACTCTTTTTAAATTTGGATACAATCTCAGTTTTCTTTTTCTCATTTCTAATTATTCTATTATAAAATAATTGATTTTCGGTGCCTTCTCTACTATTACTTTATATTTTGTATTATTTTTGTGCATCGCAACGGGGTTCTTACTAGAATATATATATATTCTAGTAATAGTAGAGAAGGCATCTTGCATCACATGGGGTTTAACCTTCCATTCCCAAACCCGACCTGCCCTGCCCCGCCCCATTTAAGAGAACCCCCAAACCTGTCCCAATAGGGTCAGGGTGGGGTGGGGTGGGGTGGGGTGGGGTGGGTTACCCGAGTAACCCGACTCGTTGTCATCCCTAATTTTGACAGCTTAGTAGGTTCTATCTCATGTGTCACCTCCAAAGTCATTATAGCACCATTGTTGGTTGACAGAGGAGGATGTAAAGACTATCACACCAACACTACAAGCAGCACAATCAAAATCTGACCGACCAGTTACTGGAGAGGCAGTAACAGATGTTGTTCCAAAAATACCTGTAAATGCTAATTCCTGAGAAGCAGACCCGGAAAATCATGAACAATACTGCAACCACGAACTCAGAATAAATCTTGCACTTGAAATTTGATCAGAACAATGGCAGATCGTGTGAGGTGAGGCACAGATACTTCGTTTTTTTTAAGACAATTCGCGCCCCCAAAAATTGCACTGGGTTATTAGTCGCGTTGCCTCCAGGATACAACAACCTCTCACAATCTATCCCTGACTATAAGCGTGCACAGCTTATAGTCGCACACCACTCTGTAAATCTAACCCAGCACTAGAACTCGAAAATATGTATATGAAAACCTGAAAGAAAGAACTGAATAAAACCGTAGAAGGAGAGATTCTTTTTCTATATGTAAACTAATATAGAAGATGCACATATATAGAGAATAAAAAAAATCTCTTTAGATTCTAAAACTGATATATTTAATCCCAATATAATTAGTGGTTAATGACCACTAACGGGAATAAAACGGTAATATTAGAGAAATCCCAAACGGTAATATAGCTTTAAAGGTTAAAACACTATTGGGCCTAATATAAAAAAATAGATTTTATTTTAATCAAAGACCCAACCCAACCCAACGACTCATCGCGCGCGCGTGTGTGTGAGTTGTAGCATAGCATAGTCACAATATGCAATGGGTGGGTAGACAACAAATTCTAATGCCCTTGAAGGCCCAAGCCTTTTACCAACACTCTATTATATAAAGAGGTATAACATTTCATAGGTTTTCCATGTGAGATTAAAAGAAACACCCATGACACAAAAACAAAGTTTTCCTTAGTTTTGAATCACACCAAAAACACAACAACAGATGCCCTGATGCACCTACAATGACTCTGCTTGATCCTAATCCTGCATCGCCAACAAAGCCGCCACCGGATGCCCGGAAACCTCAAATAACAGCTCCTATATATATGATGGCTAAAACTGCCTCAATTGCAGAACTTACAAAACCACCACCTAAAATTGTCCCTGAAACTAAAAAATCACCGGAATCTGACCCACTACCTCTAGTATAAACTACAAATCTAGTGGATATTCTCTTTCACTACAACCCAATAAATCCATCACACTCTTGCTACTAAATACTGATACTGACCCACCAACCCATCCCACGTTGCTAGAATTTTTACGAGTTAGGGTAGGGAGCCCAAAGTCCTTTATAATATATATTATATAGATTTGATTATCAACCTATTTATAATAGGGTTGGGGTTTAGGTTGGACTTTGCTACTGAGACCGCAAAGGGCCGAGACCACATCGAGACTGCTCATATGATGAGCGGATCTCAAAATTTTCATAAACCTAGTTTTATTTTTTTGAGATCCACTCATCACATGCTCCGTCTCGGTATGGTCTCGGCGGTCTCAATAGCATTTCCTGGTTTAGGTTAGGCATTTTGAGCCCAAAGTCCTCTATAATATATATTATATAGATTTGATTATCAATCCATTCATAATAGGGTTGGGGTTTAGGTGAGGCATTTTGGACCCATGAATAGAGTTGTCAAAGGGTAGGCTAGGGCAGGGCCGGGGTCAACCCTAGCCCTACCCTTCCCTACAAGAGTAAGACCCTAGCCCAGCCCTAGCCCTTCAAGGGCCGGGATTGATTGGGCCCTAGTCCTACCCTCAAGGGTCAGGGCAGGGCCAAAGGGCCGGAAGAAAGAGCGGGATTTTTTTTGTGATTTAAAATGACGAGATTTTTTTTCTACATCGACTATCAACCTAACATGGAAATGGATACCCTCCTCTTTTATCCGGGCTTGGGACCGACATGCAACAAAAAGAATAATAACAAAGTTAAATTTTTTTTTCCTTGTTAGTGACAAGCATACATGATAAAATAAAACAAAGTAAAACTATACAGAACAAAATTTATATATCAAAATCCTCTAAGCAGGAAGAGGTGAGGAGACGATTTTGGCATATGAGATTAGGGTTAGGGTTCGTAACGAGTATCGAGGCCTCGAGGGATTTTATAACGATGGTCATGTGAAATTACTCATTTAACCCTACTATTAAACCATTTGAAAGGGTGAAATGAGTAATTTCATAAATATAATAAATATATATATATTATATACTTTTATGGTTTATAGACCTTAGCTACCATGTATCAACTAAGGAGAATGGCAGGGCCGAGATGAGCTCTGGCCCAGCCCTGTAGAAGCAGGGCTTCCGGATTTTGAACCCTACCCGACCCAAGGGCTGGGAAGGACAGGGCTTCAGAGGGCTTTGGAGGGCAGGGTAGGGCCGGGTACCCTTCTACGTGGGCTTATTTGACGGCCCTACCCATGAATCATCTTACTAGTTGGATAACAATTTGCTCGTGTGAACTCCATTATTTCACTCAAAAAAAAAACAAGACTCCATTATTAAGTTAGCAAAAGTGTTAACCCCTAAAAACCTTCCCCCCCACCCAACTTTTATGGGTTAGGGCTGCAGTTTCAATTTTGAATATGATGAGATCGTTTGAATGAAAAAATATAGAGGAATGCTAGCCCTACTCTCAATCAACCCATATTCTTACTCTCCACCAACTAACTGTCCACTTTTTTTGTGAGAGAGTGCTTTGATCATTGTAAAGTAGATAGGTGGTTGATGGAGGGTGAGAGTAGAGATTGACTGAGAGTAGGGCTAGCACTCATCAAAAATATATGTGGAGAACTAGAGATCTCCATTATGGGATTTTTGTATTTATTAGCATAGTGTCCTTTTTTGCAAAAGTCCCCAATGCAATTACATGTGATATTATTATTTTCGAATAAATAGTTTATTTGAAAATCCATTTTAAATGATTTGATCATTTAATATAAATTTATTAATTGTTTAAAATAATTAATGAATGATTTTTCCAATAAATAGATTTTATTTGAAATTTTTAAAAACCCTATTTTTTGATGAGATCATATTTAGGATTTTCAATTCTCTTAATTTTTTTATTTTGATCTTGGATAATAGTAGAACCAATCTCGGATAATAGTAGAACCAATCTTTATAAAAAGATCTTGCATTCGAGAAAGGATCTTGCATTTAAGTAAGGAATAAAATATTGTAGAAATTTAAGAAAATTCTATCTTATATTTTAAAAATAATTTTATAAAAATTGTTTTATGGAAAATATAATTGTTTTATCCCCCGTGGTTTGATCTATATAAGATAAAGATTTTATCGAGCAAATTGATAATTGTTATCAATATTTTAAAACTTTTAAAATAAGAAAAAGTACTCCATCACCATCTTGCATCTAATTATGTGAGATTAAAGTTATGGGTCATATTTATGATAAATTGTTTATTATTCATTCATTCATTCATATTAGAGGATAATATGTTGTAGGTTTTTGGCAAAACTGTAAAGGGCAAATTTATTCGGTTTCCCTGAAAATGGTGAATAGAATACTGGTTTCCCTAATGTCATTTAAATTCCATATAATGCATTGGTGGAGATGCTGCAAAGGAGGATGATGCGATGATAATCTCGATAAGATGATAAAGGAATTGTGAAGGAGTTTGCAAATTACCTTTATTCTCATTCTCTTGCATCCATGCATTTTAATTTTAATTCACTCATAGCGATTAATCTCATATGATGTTTATTGTTGTTTAATTATCTTGAGATGATATCTGTTAATTTTGTTTAGTTATTCTGTTGAAATAATTTCCATAATATATCATATGTATATAAGACTGGGGACAAGTCCCTAAGTATTATGATCTTTTGTCATACACTATGTGATCTTATAGTGGGGAGTGTGAGTAAGCTGACAAGCCAAAGCCGGGCTCAATCTCTCTCACCTATGTGAGAACATGGTGAAAACTATATAAGCAAATAGTGGGAGCAATAACGCAAAAACGTGAGTATAGCATCCCTTATAGATTAGACAGTAGATCGAATGCTCTAGAATTCACAAGATGAGATCTGTGAAAATTGAGAAGATAGTTTCTATCTACCTATTCAAGGCGATGTGATGTTGTGCCCAAAGGCATGATTACATTAAGCCAGTAACTAGGTTTTCAATGTCAATTGAAACTTCCTAAATTGGCAATACTATTAGAAATAGACCCATAATCTAATAGTAATTAATGAATACAATAGATCCCTAATACTATCTTAATTGTCATTTGATTAGACCATGACAGGCCTACACCCACTGACAGAAATTCTTCGTGATGAAAAGTTAGTAGAAACTAACTATGTAGACTGGAAAAGAAAGATTAGAATAGTATTTGCCGCGGATAACCTTGACCTATGACTTAAGACACCTAAACCCGAAATTCTCATCGATGCATCACCGGCTCAAAAGGCTGAGTTGGAGCAATGGGAGAGGTCCAATCAGATGACCAAGTGTTACATACTAGCTTCAATGTCTAACATTTTGCAAAGCCAGCATGAACACATGGATAAGGCTTCTGACATTTTGCAAAACTTGCATGAGATGTTTGGTGAGCAAAATAGGTCAGCTCGACAAGTAAAGTTGAAAACCCTTGTTAACACCAAGATGGCTAAGGGAACTCCAGTTAGAAAGCACATCATAAAGATGACGGGCTTATTAAGTGAGCTGGAAATTCTTAGTAGAGAGATGGATGCCATCACTCAGGTTGACACTGTTCTGCAGTCACTCCCTTCGTCCTTCAATGCATTCGTGTTAAATTATAACATGAACAAAAGTGAAATGTCACTAAGTGAGCTTATGAACTCACTTGTGGCTGTAGAAGATTTGATCAAAAAGTCAACAAAGGGCAAATCTTTAATAGTCAATAAACCTGATACCTCCAAGCGATCTAAAAAGTTTAGAAAAGGGAATAAGGGTAAAGGTAAGTTTAAAGACAATAGGGGTAAGGAAGAGTTGCCAAAGGTTCTTCAAATGATGCTGGCAAGGAAAACAAAGAAAAGGGAAAGTGTTTCCATTGTGGTAAAATAGGCCACTGGAAGAGGAATTGTAGGACTTACCTTGCAACTCTTAAGAAGGGTGACGCCAATACTCAAGGTATGAGATGCTTTGAAGTATTGATTACTATTGAGTCAAACTTTCTGGATGGTCCTCCTAACTCATGGTGCGTGGATTCGTGATCCACTGTACATGTTTGCAATTGTTTGTAGGGGTTCAAGGAAACCAGAAAGCCGACCAAATAGGAGCAGAAGCTTAAAGTTGGCTCGGGTGCAAATGTTGCAGTGAAGTCAATTGACTTGTTTACTCTTTATTTACCTAATGAAAAGACATTAATTTTAGAAGACTGCTTTTATGTGCCTTCTACACATCGTAATTTGATTTCAGTATTTAGACTTTTATTTTGTGGATTCTCTATCAATTTTAATTCAATTGTTGAAATTAAGAAAGATGGAATAGTCTTGATTATTGGTAATCTCATTAATGGTCTTTATTTAATATTCCCTTTAGTATTTAATGAATGTCTGCAAAGTGACAATGCTTCATCATCTAAAATGTCTGGAATGAAGTGACATTGCACAGAGTCTACTTATCTTTGGCATAAGAGACTTGGTCACATTAATCTTGATAGGATCAAGAGATTAGTAAAAGATGGTCTCATTGACTTTCTCAAGGTAAAACCACTTCTTACTTGCAAGTCTTGTCTCGAGGGGAAGATGATCAAGAAGCCTTACCCTAAAAAGGTAGGAAGAGCTGAAGAAAAGTTAAGACTCATACATAGTGATGTATGTGGTCTATTTAACAATGTTGCATGAGGACAATACCGGTATTTTGTCATCTTTACCGATGATTATTCTAGATATGGATATGTCTATTTGATGCAACACAAATCTGACACCTTTGAAAAGTTCAAAGAATTCAGATTAGAAGTTGAGAATCAAACAGACAAATCCATAAAGACACTTCGATCAGATCGAGGTGGTGAATACCTCACCAATGAGTTTATGAATTACTTAAGGGATAATGAGATTATCTCGCAATGGTCTAGTCTTGCCTCACCTCAACAAATGGTATTTCCGAAAGAAGAAACCAAACCTTATTAGATATGGTTTACTCTATGATGAGTCATGCCGATGTACCTTCCTATCTTTGAGGGTATGCTTTATAAACTGTCATTTACATTTTGAACCAGGTTCCTTCTAAGTCTATACCAGTTACACCCTATGAATTGTAGATTGGGCGAAAACCTAGTTTACAACATCTAAGGGTATGAGATTGTTCTGCGCATGTTCGTAAACTCAAATCCACTAAGTTGGAATCTAAAACAGAAAAATGAAACTTTGTAGGATATCCAAAAGAAACTAAGGGTTTCTATTTTTACCCCAAGGCAGACCAAATAATAGTTGTTAGGCATCATGCCACTTTCTTGGAGGAAGAAATTGATCTTCTTAAGAAAGTTGAATTTCATGAGATAAAAGACAACATAGCCAGTGTCCAAGATGAACTTAATCCTTTCACTATTGATTCTTCTAATTTTGTTCCACTGAGAAGGTCTGAAAGAGTTTCTAGACCACCAAATAGACTTCAGTATTATAATAATGAGGTTTGTCTAGTTATCCCTGATGATGAGGATACAGATCCTAATACTTATTAGGAAGCTACAGTAGATGTAGATGCATCTCAATGGAATAAAGCCACAAATGCTGAAATAGATTCCATGTATGACAATGGCGTCTAGACTTTAGTAGATCCACCAGATGGTATAAGACCAATTGGATGCAAATGGATTTACAAAAGGAAGAAGGGTGCCGATGGAAACGTGGAGACCTATAAAGCTAGACTTGTTGCAAAAGGTTACACTCAAATTCAAGGAGTTGATTATGATGATACATTTTCACCAATAGCTATGCTCAAATCCATCAGGATATTGCTAGCTATAGCTACAGATCATGACTATGAGATATGGCAAATGGATGTCAAAACTGTTTTCGTTAATGGAATGTTAGATGAAGACATCTATATGAAGCAACCTGGGGGCTTCATTGCTCTTAATAAGGAGAACATGGTATGCAAGCTCAACAAGTCGATATATGGTTTGAAACAAGCTTCAAGAAGCTGGAACCAAAGATTTGATCTTTCGATCAAAGAATTTGGATTCCAAAAGAATTTAGAGGAATCATTTATTTACAAGGACAGTGGGAGAGCGGTAGTATTCCTAATTCTTTATGTAGATGTAGGGATGTTGTCATCAGTCAAGATTTGACTTTCTCAACATTTCTCAATAAAAGACTTGGGAGAGGCATCCTATATTCTCGGAATAAAGATTTTAAGAGATAGAAAATACTGGATGTTGAGATTGAGCCATACTTCCTACATAAACAAGATTTTGTCTAGGTACAGTATGAGTGATTGTAAGACCACTCATTTCTTTTAGACATGGCGTCACTTTGTCTAAAAAGATAACCCCTATATCAGCTGATGAGATCGAGCAGATGAAGAGGTGCCCTTATGCTTCGGCAGTTGGGTGCCTCATGTATGTCATGCTATGTACTATACTGGATATCTGTTATGCAGTGGGAGTTGTTAGTAGGTTCTAAAGCAATCTAGGTGTTAATCACTGGACAGCTGTGAAGCACATCATGAAGTACCTAAAAAGGACTAGGGATTATGTGCTTACTTTTTAATTAGAAGATGTAGTTGGATTGGGTTATACTGATTCCAATTTCCAATCTAATCCGAACAATATAGCTTGAACATCTGGGTATGTGTTCACACTGGGTGGTGCTGCTATCAATTGGCGCAACATAAAGCAGAAGAGTATTGCAGACTCCACCACATAAGCAGAATATATTACAGCTTTTGAAGCAGCAAAAGAAGCAGTCTAGTTCAGAAGGTTTTTGCAAGAGCTAGGAAATGTTCTTTCAGTACTTGAACCTACTCTCTTTTGTGATAGTAATGGTGCACTAGCTCATAGCAAAAAACCTAGGAGCTACAAGAAGATGAAACATGTGGAGTGGAAGTATCATTTCATTTGTGAGATAATTGAGAAGCAAGATATTATTGTTACAAAGATTAGGTCTCAACTTAATATTGCTTACCCGATGACTAAGGCTTTATCAGATAAAGTATTTGTAACACACTTAGATAATATGGGATTAAAATCTATGACACAATGACTTTTAGGGCAAGTGGGAGATTGTTAGACATGATGCCCAGAAAAGTTATTTAGATTGTAAGATTCTTATTAATTTGATTAATAGAGACTTCTTCTTTATCTATTGTGTATTCATTATGGGTATGATCTATATGATATAAGATATCGATAAAGGTCCATATGATACATTGTAGGAAAGCTATGTGATGGGACTATCACATGCAGATATAGCTTTCCAGTTCCTTATACCTTATATAGTTGTGAGCATAGATTTTGTCCTACCCACAGTTAATCATTTTGATTAAGAGTCGCCACTTATTAATTCAGTAGGGATAAATCTCAGGTTTTACGGATAAAGACTTGGTCTGCTTTAGAGTTCTAGGTAAGATATTCAATTAAATCTGGAGAAGGTGTTAGGCACCCCGACACTTTCATTTTACAATGGTTCCCTACTTGCTAGGTGTAAGCACCCAATTTTCACACTCTTACCCTAACCATGGTTAAAAATTTTAACCATGGTTATCCCTAGCTAAACCCTAGTAACCCTAGGTAAACCCTAATCCAAACCCTAGTAGCCCCAGGTAAACCCTAATCCAAACCCTAGGTAATGCCTTAAACCCTAGCTAAACCCTAGGTCTAATCCTAGGTAAATCCTAGACCTAACCCTAGGCCTAGCCCTAGTCTAAACCCTAGGCTAAAGCCCCTATGGGCTCAAGGCCCATTTCAACTAAAGATACCTAAACCCTATACCAAACCCTAGGCTAACCCTAGCTAAACCCTATGTAAACCCTAGACCTAACCCTAGGTCGGGCCCTAGTCTAAACCTTAGACCTAACCCTAGGCCTAACCATAGTCTAAACCCTAGACCCTAGGCTAAAGCCCCTTTGGGCTCAGTGCCCATTTCAACTAAAAAAACCTAAACCCTAGACCAAACCCTAGGCTAACCTTAGCTAAACCCTAGGTCTAACCCTAAGTAAACCCTAAACCTAACCCTAGGCCTAGACTTAGTCCAAACCCTAGTCTAACCCTAGGTCAAAACCCTATGGGCTCAAAGCCCACTCAAGGCAAAACAACCCCAAAACCGTGGCCCTAAAACTCATCTTTAGGCCCAAACATGGGCCCACAAGGCCCAACCCCAGTGGGGCCCACTTAGTTTTTCAAAATTTGAATTTGGGTGCCAACTCCAAATAGGGTAAAGAGGGGAGTTATTTTCGGCCCACACATGTGAGGTTTAGGCCTAAAGAAGAAACAAAAAGAAAACAATAGAAGTGGGACTATTCATCTTCTTCCCCAGCTGGTCGAGCGTACAACAGCCCCTTGTTGCTCCAACTTCCTTTGCTCCTCTCCTCAAGTGTCCCCCACGCATACAATAATCCCCATAATACCCTCAGGCCTCCCTCCACTCCCCTATAAATCCCCACCATCACCACAAGTTGAAGGGACGATTTTTTTATCCTCAAAAAAAATTCTGCCCACAGTCCTTCCAGCCCATCTCTCATCTCCCTAGTCCCTCTGTCATTCCCTTAGATAGGTCCCAGACCATTCCAGGTCCACCTTAGCTTCATCAACTCCACGAATCACCACGCCACCATTTTGCACAACCACTGTGCAGCCCCCACCATCACCTGCGCAGCTTCGGTGAGCTCCATGCCAAAATAGGGTAGCATCTCTACCCCTTTCTCTTTAGTTTAAAAGCATTGTAAGGGACCCCTAGTCCCATTTTAGGGGTCCCCTTTCTTTTCTTTCATTACAGTAGCATCCACCAAGGATAGGGACCCCCTTTTTGCCTTAACCCTAGGCATGGGGGTATACACTTGAGGTCTCCACTTCGGGAATAAAGGCCCCAACATTTTCAAAGCTTCTCCCAGTGTCGCGACCCAAAACCCACCCTAGGAGTTAGAGTGAACTTTGGATGACTAATCATGGCTTACATGACTTGCTTGACAAACCAACCTGCAAAAACCCACAGAGCATATACAATAGGGGACATCATAGCGGAAACATAACCATAAAGCACAGCGGAAGTCTACCAAACCTCTATGTATATGCATACGCAAATCCAAGTTATACAAAAATAAATCAAAAGAAAGTGCGGACATGCCCGCCAAAATACACAAATCTAACTCTCATCTCACCCACAGCTAATTCACTCAGAATCTACAACCACCTAATGGTAACCCTCTACTGGAGGTTCCTCCAAAGGTTCCTCAGCGTACTCCTCCTCCACCCAAGGGCTCGGAGCACAGATATCAAATGGAGCAGCTGCTCCGCCATCACCTGCCGACATAAGAAGTACGGCTGAGCATGGAATACTCAGCGGGTACTAAGCACTAATCAACAGTCATAGCATACAGATAGCATACATAAAGCAGGAACAATTCATATATGTTAGAAGGAAACAATTCATATCATACAAGAAAGCAAAGCAATTTATAATCATGCTTGTATTTCGTAGAAAGCCGATGAAACCTCTTGAAAATATCGTGCACTTGACTTGACTTGAAATATCTTTTCGTACTTGAAAGCTTGTCGTGTTTGTCTTGCTTGATTCTTGTATATTGTGTCATGTCATGCATGTCATGCGTGCTTGCTTGTGATCATGTAACTTGTGAGATGCACTTGTGAGATGTCTTGAGAGGGAAGGGAGACCCTTCTTTATGCAATGCACTTGCGAGGGAAGGGAGACCCTTCTTTATGATATGTATGTACTTGCGAGGGAAGGGAGGCCCTTCTTCATGATATGCACTTGTGAGTGAGGGGAGACCCCTCGTGGAATGTTGGTTCTTGTTTTCTTGTGAAAAGCGAGGCAAAACATATCATAGGATATGTCCCACCTCTAAACATGTTCTTGAAAACCTCGATAAATCATGTCATGCATGTCGTGCTCGTGGGAACCGTGTACATACTTGCATTTAAATTTAAATATAACATTGGGTAATTTCACAATACATATAACATCAATGATTGAATCAATATGATATTCATGTCATTTAGGGAAAGCAAGAAAACACACTATCATAGACCCTAGCAGTATCCACAATTTATTAGGCATGCATTTCCCCATTTCCAACTCACTGTATTCACCTTGGCATTTCATCAAACATGGTGTGTTCATTATTCATTTTTCAGTTAAACCTAAATCATGCTTTTCTAGGTGGGTTATGCTCACATCACACTTGTTCATTATTAGTACAATGCCCTTTCCCATTCATTCGTCACATCATCCACAACCATTGGCATCCAGTCGCCCCTTCCATCTCCATTCACCATTCACAACCATCCATCTCATAGCACAAATGTAAATAAAAGAAAATAAAGAGGCATGAGGGGAAAAGAAGAACTATAACTAGGAGGGTAGCAAAAAGTACCGACCTTGAAGAAATGAGGAAGAAATCCCTCTTCCAAACGACTGTGAGTTGCTGCCCTAGCTTGGAACACGAGCTTTGCACGAGCTTGAGCCAAGATCTTGAAGAAATCGGGCTTGAGGTTGATCTAGGGTTTCAAAACCCTTTGATTTCTCTCCAAAATGGAAACCCTAGGTTGGAATCGCCTTCTCCCCTTTCTCCTATTCTCTCAAACTCTCTAAGTGTCGAATGATGCCCTAAAGGCTCGGGTTAAACTCTTAAGGTAAGAGTGGACCGACCAAAAGACCCTAATACCCTTACTGAAATTTCTGAAAAACGCGAGGACCGTGAATAGTGTCAAACACGTTGTGCTGTGAACAGTGCCAAACACGTTGTGCTGTGAACAGTGCCGAACACGTTGTGCTGTGAACAGTGCCACACACGTTGTGCTGTGAACAGTGCCGAACACGTTGTCCGTTGTGAATAGTACCAAACACGTTGTCCGTTGTGAAGGGTGCCAAACACGTTGTGCTGTGAACAGTACCAAACACGTTGTCCGTTGTGAATAGTACCAAACACGTTGTCCGTTGTGAAGGGTGCCGAACCCGTTGTCACGTTATGTTGTGCATAGTGCTGAGCTCATAGTCCGTTGTCTTATATACAACGTGCCCGTTGTGCTGTACATCGTACCCGTTGTGAGCTGTACAACGTACCCGTTGTGAGCTGTACAACGGATGCACAACGTATACGTTATCAGAGTACGTTGTCTGTGCTACGATATCAGAGTACGACGTCAGAGCACGACCTTAGTGCCTTCCGCGCTACGCCCTTAGCGCCTAACCGAGCTACGTCCTTAGCGCCTTCCGAGCTACGTCCTTAGTGCATAACCGAGCTACGATTGCCTACAGGTCCAGACTGTTTTGGCCATATCTTTTGACTCGTTCGTCCGATTTTGACGATTCAACTTGCGTTGGGCTCGTACTTCGAAAAGGAACATTTCTGACATTTCAGAATTTCTAATTTCTTCCTTATTTATTAATTATACCTCTTTAAAGGAAAAATGGCAATGAAAGTGTCATGTATTAACTGTAAAAAGGTCTGGGGCTCTACACCCAGGTTCTGAGGGTTCCTGAAGTCATGAGGGAACCCCTGGTAACCATGGGTGCACCCTCAATAAAAAAAAATTCAAATTTATTTTCCGTTTTCAGCCTTGACTGTAACACCCCTTTAACCATGGTTAGGTTAGGCCCTGGTTAGGTCCAGGGCCATGGTCAGTCACACCTCACCCCTGGTTACCTACCTTGGTCATCCTAGCCTCTAACTCATCCCTTAACCACGGTTAAATCAGGCCCAAACTTGGGTTGGCAGTTTGGTGAGACTTGCAAATAGGGTCTCTTTGGCCCACTTTGGGGCCCACACCAGACCTTCCCCTGGGCCCACCAAAGGCCCAGGGTGTTCCCTGCATTTCAGGTTACACACTCATGGTCTCAGTTTCTCCTGGGTAATCTCCTAACCCGAGTTAACACCATACAAACCATGGTTAAAAAAATTGTTGTTGAAACTCGTTACTTCATGTATTACCAACCAAGGCCTCTTTGGCCCACTGTGGGGCCCACACTAGACCTCTCCCTGGGCCCACCAAAGATCCAGGGTGTTCCTTGAACTTCAGGCTACACACCCATATTCTCAGTTTCCCTTGAGGTTACCCCTAACCCGAGTTACCAGCCCGCAAACTATGGCTAAAAGCATGACTGAAAATTTTTTTTTTAAGCCTCTGACCTTTTTATAGGGCCCAAACCAGGTAGGAGGCCAATTTAGGCCCTGCCATGATCCCTGTGCATACTTTTGACCAAACCGGACCCTTAACCATGGTTAAATCCACATATGGTTAACATTTAACCATGGTTAAGCATCCTTAACCCACAAAATTCTGAAAAATTGATAAGAAGTTTAAAAATATTCTCAAAATTCCAAAAAGATCCCTTGTGATCATTTTTACCTTGATTAGAGCCCTTAACAATAGTCAAACTCCATCTTTGGTTAATTTTTAACCATGGTTAAGCAGCCCTTAACCAACAAAAATCTGAGAAAATACTCAAAAAATTAGAAATATTTTGAGATGCCCAAAAATGATCTATTTCAACCATTTAACCATGGTTAGCAGTCCTAACCATGGTAACCTTTTCCCTTAACCATGGTTAAGCGATCCTTAACCATTGGGAAAAATCTGGAAATACCCTAAAAAAATCAAAAAAACATAAAAAGACCAAAAATACTGACTTTGGACCTTTTAACCTTGGTTAGCACCTCTAACCATGATTAACTCTTTTTAAACCCGATTAGCCATCCTAACCTCGGTTAAATCCGCGTTTGGCCTACTGGGTCTAATCCCTTAGTTTACTGGGCTCACCCTTGGCTTACCAGGCCCAATCTCAGCCTACCGGACTTGACCTTACCACATTAACTATGGTTAACAAATCTAACCATGGTAAGTTTGGCCCAACCCCAGTTAACAATCCTAACTCTGATCAAACTTCTCTCTTGACTTACGGGGCCCAAAACTTAGCCTATTGGAATACCTCTTGGCTTACTGGTCCCAATACCTTGCACATTGACCAATCTCGGTAAAAAAACCGTAATTTACTGGATTAGACCCACTAGTCACCCTTAATGCATACACACACACCCTTTAGCCTTAGCACGGGCTCATGTGCCAGAACTACACTTAGTTTAATCTCACTCTAATGTATGTACGTAGGCAACCCAACCTGGATTCAACCCTAATTAGCTTTTCTTTCTTATGGTTAGTATTATCTTAAACAGTTAGTCATTTGATTAACATTGACCTTAATTTGGCTTAAACTTAGAAAGTAGGAAAGCACTGAAAAGTGGAAGTGTCGGGGTGCCTAACCCCTTCCCCGGACTTAATCAAACCTCTTACCTTTATCTCTAATTGGAGACCAAATACCTTATCCAAATCCCAAGGACTTATCCATTCTGAATGAATAGGTAGCGACTCTAAACCACCCATGAGATTATCAGGGTTTCCCGAAACCCATACTCATAGCTCTATCGACTCTAATGGGGAAGTAACCATAAGGTTCAGCCCGGAACCTAGGTTTAAGATAAATAAACCTCAAATTAATCAAATGCCTAAGTATTTAACCTAATACAAATCATTTTACATCTTTAGGATGACTTTTGTACTATGCATTTCATTCATCTCATAGTAGTATAACTATCCTACTAAACCCATTAGACAAGCTTATTACGCTAACGACTGGTGGATGATCATCCTTAATGTCAGTGGCTTAATAGTCTTGGAGGTCCACGGAGTTACTCCTGATGGAAAATTACCCTCAGAGAAGGATTCTAAACGCTCCCGTTTACACCAATCGTCCCTTTTCAAGGGAGTCGTATATACGGTGTTAAGTGATCCCCCACCATATTAGGAACACACCTGCATCAACCCAGCATTCATACATATAATCCAAATTAGGGTATAATCTACAAGTGGCCCACCCAAGGAGGGTTACCCTAAACCCTAATCTACTTGCACCCTGTACCTGCCCTCAATCATGGTTGACTACTTGGACACATTCTACCCGGATAACCACCTATTTAGGGGCATGCAATGAGCCAAAATTGTGCTTGTAATACAATACATCTGACCCCATGTCCAGACATAGCACATGGGGTTCAAATCCCAATCGATTAGGTCTTCACCAAACCTATCCCTGACCTTAACCTGATAGGCCCCCAGTTCCCAACAACCCGAGTAAAGCACACCGAAACTCTGTCCAACTACCCTATTGGCACACATATACCTTGTCACACCCAATCAAAAATCAAAAAAATACATCATCATTTGCGTCTTTGTATTTTCATCTGCATACACAGTCACTCACATTGAGTCTGTCTTCATTCAGGTAGATGACAGGTCCTTCAAGGATCGTTAAGACGACTGGTCAACTTTCATAACCCGTACATTTGACTTCTCAGGGGGCATATGATCAGAACCTCTATGACGCAATCAAGGTCCTCACTTCTGATCAGTGTCTCGTATGGGTCCAGTATTACAAATTGGGATCCGTTTTAGACCTGTCCATGGTTAAACCAGATCCACGCCTCTTAAAAATTGTATTATAGTGTTGGAATCCCTCACACATGGTCCTTCGTTTCGGTAAGAACGAACTATGTCCGACTTTGGAGGAAATTCAGTGCATTATGAGGTTAAACATGGACGGCGATATCATAATACCGCGCTACAAGATAAATTATCAGGTAGACTTCTCAAGGTTCTTGTATCTCAAGCCTGCCTACTTGTAGCTCAGTCCTAACGGCACTTTTGATCAGATCCCATCACAGCAGAACTTCCTGGTCTCAATGCCTTTACACTTATAGCTGTATCTCAGTTGCTGTTCCCGAGATGCCACACACTTGTCGAGTCAGTACTGGTGGGGGTTATCAAGAACACCTGTAATTCTAGAGCCATCGTACTAATCTTCCTAGCAGAGCTTCTCAGGGCTCTCAATCAGGTAGTAGACCGCAGAAAGGGCATCTTTTATGCCAGTATACCTCTCCTGCACCTATGGTTGGTAGGACACTTGCCTACAATCATAGCCGTACCAGTCAACCTCCGTGAAGCCTATATTCTATCTCAAAAGATTTCTCAGAATGAGGGTCCGATAGCACCCACAAATGTCAGGGAGCTCTACCAGCTTCTCCAAGCACTTTCAGAGGAGGAGATCATATGGCAATGTGAGTGGCTAGTCATGAAAAGACTTCCTCTCGTCGTCATATCAAGAAGACGGTGCATGATCCTTGCCGGTCTAACTGGCTTGACAGCCTATGTACCACTCCTAGTCCTTCGCCAGTTTAGACTCTCCCAGTGCATTCCAGTCATAGACCGATAGGGAAATGATTTTTCCACCTTCACACTGCACTTCGACCTCCTCACTAGCCGTTCCTAGTCAGATTGTCGAAGCTCTAAGCGAGATCAGTTGCTAGATTTTGTGGTTACATCAGGACCATCTACAGATGCATCATACTGACTATGGATGAAAAACCCTGACATTCCATCCCCCATGCCTACGCCCAGGGAATTGCCCACACCAGTCTCCGCTCCATCTCGTGGAACTATACCTTTAGCTAAATAAGTAGTTTCCTGGAGAGACATCTTCCTGGAGAGACAGCTCTAGATCTAGCTGAAAGAGAAGCAGCTTCAAAAAGCCCAACAGGCATTCAGGCTACAGGAGGCGGAGCGAGACAGTGAACTTTAGGCCATACAGGAGCAGATCGAGCAGCTTGAGCGGACGATCCGGTCTTGTTAGAAGAAGAGAAAAGGTGACGCCAAGGAAACAACCGTCATTAGGACCTAGCTGCACTTCTATCAAGAACAACTTGATAGTGCGAAGGCGGAGATGACCTCCTGTATCCAATAATTTGGATACCGTATGTTCAATGCTACTAAAACCATTGCAAAACATAGAGGTTGAGGTCACACCCCTCCAATAACAGATCATGGACCTAAACGGTATGTCCCAGCCACTTGACTTCACGATCCCTGACCGACCTGCCTAGGATCGAGTCTTTTCTATTTTTTGAGTCACACAGTTCTGTACTCTTTTCGTGCACATCAAATGCAAAATCCTTTCTAGCATCTTCTTCCTTGCATCATGAACATGCATGTTTAGCTGGTAAGTCACTCTATTCACAATGCTACCACGGCACTGAGCATAAACACTTGCATTATGCCCCTCAAGCATCATTACAACATCCATGCACCCTCATCATTCCTACTGCTTGCACTAGCATCCTTAGAGTTCAGTCTATCCTAGTCAAAGTGTCACCAACATTGCACTGCATTATGTAGTTAGCATCCCTCATGAATTTGTAAAAGGTCCGCCTAACTCTGTCCATGCTCATGTAGTTAGCAGCACTCCCAGAAATGACCTAATTTTGGCATACAAACTACATCCATCCATCACCATGTGCATCCCATTAGGAATACTATGTGCATCCCATCAGGAATACTATTTGGGGTCGAGTCCTCATTCATCAGGTCTAACCCGCATGTGCTCAAGCAATTTAGATTCACATACCTTACCCTCGGTATTGACTCGCTCTATATTTTCAGATCCTACCTTACCGAGGTGGTACCTCAAGGACCCAAGCAATGGAGCATGGAGAAGCATCAAGTGGCCAAGAAATCATCTTGATAACCCTCCTCCATAAAGAATAGGACATCAAGGAAATCAAGTCTCTCCTCCAAGATATGACGGCTGCTCTCAACAAACTCTTGGTGGCACAAGGGCAAACCCAAATCTGCCCCTACCTCTCAAACAAACACATCTAACACAGTGGCACAGCCACCGAAACCTTCCGCCCGTTTGCTTGCCAAGCCTCCGAAAGATCAGGCACCCCCCAAACATTTCACCCCTCTTCCGCTCGGCTAACTCCTATCGACTCTCGTTGAAAGGAAGTTAATCACACTCCGTGGTCCTACACCATTGCAACCCCTAGAAAAGAGAAATCGAAATTACCAGGAGCACGAACATTGTGCTTTTCACCAAGGCCTTGGGCATTCCACTGATCACTACACTGCTCTAAAGCACGCAATCGAAGACCTAATCGATGAAAGCAAACTTAACTATGTGTTTAGTAGTTGGTGCTCCTAAAAACCTTGTCCCCTCACCAGCCCATCATCAAGCCGCCTTTGTGCCACCAGCCCATTAGAAGGAGGAAATTTGAAAACAAGATGCTGAATCCGGTTGATCAAAACCAAGCCAAGTCTAAGTAGTCTTAGTTAAGATTTATTTTTTGTGAGAGGCGGTCACAATGGTCCCTGTACGAGTCCGGTCCAGAGTTTAACTCTTTCAATTCAATGAAATCACTCTCTTTCTCAAGAGTCTCATCTCCTTTGTCATGCATAGCTGAATGCTTCTTAAGCTCATTTGCTTTAACAAGAGGTCACTTAAATTAATAATCAGACCCACAATCCTCAGGGGCAGAATACGATGAGGAGCAGAGTTCTCATCCTACAGTTCTGGAACCATCATACCAGTCATCCTTGCAGATCTTCTCAGGGCTCTCAATCAGGCAACAGGCCATCGAAAGGGCATCTTCTATTCTAGCACACCGCTCATGCACCTCTGGTTGGTAGCACACCTGTCGACGATCATGTCTATACCAAATGACCTCTGTGAAGCTTACAGCATCCCCCGGAAGATCTCTCAGGGTCAGGATCTGGTTTTAACCACAGACGTCCGGAAGCTTTACCAGCTTCTCCAGGACCTAGCAAAGGAGGATATCATGTAGCAGTGCAAGTGGCTAGTCATGCTGAGACTACCTCGCGTTGTCATCTTAGGGAAACGGTGCATGATCCTTGTTGGTCTTACAGGCTCTGCAACCTATGTACCACTCAGAGTCCTCCACCACTTTGGACTCCCTCAACGCATTCCAATCATAGACCGGCAGGAAAATGATTTTGCTGACTTCACAGTGCACTCTGAGCACCTCACCAGCTGATTCCAGTTAAGTTGGCAAACCTCCAAGCGAGATCAGTGGCCAGACTTCGTGGTCAACACTGGACCATCTACAGATGCAGTATACCAGCCTTGGGTGGAAGATCCAGACATTCCATCCCCAATGCCTGCACCTAGGGAACTATCCACTCCAGTCTCAACTCCATCATAAGGAACCATTCCTTTGTCTGAGACGGTAGTTCCTAGACAGACATCTTCATGGAGAGACAGCTCTACATCCAGATGAAAAAGCAACGACTTCAGAAAGCTTGGCAAACTTTCAGGCTACAGTGCAAAGGCGGAGATGACCGATCGTATCCGACAGTTCGGATACCGGATGTTCGGTGCTATAGAGTCCCTTGCCAACATGGAGGTTGATGTCACATCCCTCCAACAGCTGATCATGGACATGGACGGGGTACCCCGACCACTTGACTTTGTGATCCTAGATGGACCTACCTAGGATCGAGTTTTTTTCTTTTCTTTGAGTCACAGGCTTGTATTCACCATACCTCACCATGCATCAATGAAAAATCTCTTTCTAGCATCATCTCTCATGCCTTCATGCATATTCATGGTTAATCGTTGCATCTTTTCAGTTTACATGAGCTGACCCATGACTTGTTCTATGACTGCGATTCTTGCAAACATCGCAAAAGAAGTCTTGACGGAGATACCAGTCACGGAGCTAGTACCTTACCGGCCTCCATTTGAGAGCAGCTCAGAAGTAATGACAGAACCATCGGACCATCAACAGAGACTAGATGATTTGGTGCAGTCACATGACCGGGACATTATTGCTATGCTGAACAAGTTGGACCGAGTTTTGGAATCCCTGAAAATTCTTCTTGGTGCCTGTACCGGAGAACTTTCCACCAAAATCCCTACCACAGAAACCTGACCAGCCTCATCTAGAGCCACATCAGCCTATCCCAATCATCATCCCTAATCTTGGACCCGCAACAGGCAAAGGAGATATGGAGTTTGATCAGTATGAGGAGTAACCCAAGGCCTCACATGTTCACCAAGACAGGCCATCTTCATCTGATCCTACACTGTCCCTCAAAGATCAGGATGAAGAGATTAAGCAGATGAAGGAGGAAATGAGGAAGATGAGAGGGGCATCCGCCAACCCAACTGTATCACTGGAGGATCTGACATTCTCTTCTGGGGATGTTGTTCCCCCAGGGCTCAAGGTTCTAGACTTTGACAAATACGACGAATCAGCCTGTCCTAAACAATACTTGCAGATATACCTAGGGGACATGTTGCTATACAACAAGAATCAGCTTTTATTGATCCAGTACTTTCAGAAGAGTTTAAAGGGAGCAGCCCTTACCTGGTGGATGTTAGTAGACAAGGAGAAAGTCAAGACCTGGCAGAATGCCATGAACATGTTGTGGAGCAGGATTTCTTCAACCAAGAGCTTCGGCCTCAGTGAAGCCAACGGGAACAGATGAGCCAGCAAAATAATGAAACATTCTTGGAGTACGCTTCCCGATAGAGGGTAATGGTTGTGAAAGTCTCCAATCCTATCCCTAAGGAGGACCTGGCAAACATTTTCATGGGCACTCTGAAGTAGCCCTATTCAACCCTGATGGTCACTCTACCAGTCGTAGACTTTGGCACAATTGTCAAGACGGGCGCCCACATTGAGACAACAATACAGAGTGGTGCTATCCATTCCAGTCTTGGGCTTGATCCTCCCAGAACAGTAGCAGCTTCTACTAGCAGAAACAGTGGTTCCCGTGACTAAAAGAGAAAAGAGAATGTCAATTTGGTGGCTACTACAGCACCAATTAGACTACCAGCTCCGACCGCTCAGCAAAAGCTAGCACCAGGGAACACCCGGCCGGCTAGACAAAACCAGGGGTAACCTTGTCCCCCCAGAAACTTTACTTCTCTCCCTTACACCCTCAGTTAACTCCTTGACTTTTTAACCAAACATGGTCTTCTCGAATTGAGAGGCCCTACCCCACTCCTTCTACTTGACAAACAAAGCAAAAACTATGATGCTAACCAATACTGCACCTTTCACTAAGGCCCAGGCCATGCAATAGACTACTGTATTGGCCTGAAGTGCCTCATCCAAGATCTTCTGCATGCACGTAAGGATGAGCTGGCCCCTGGCAATACTAGCATCAACTAGGTGCCACTGCCCCCACATAACAACCAAGTCAATTTTATTGAGTGGGTAGAGCCCGGGGCAGGGCACCCAAGACCTTGTGCACCCACAGTCAATGACGGCATCATCTGGCCTTCGTACCGACCTCCAGTCATAATTCCTCTCCCTTAATCAAACATCCAGGCCCCAGTACAATTACCTGCTCTTGAATCTGACAAAGAGCAAATTGTCTATACCATTCCCAATCTTACCAATTAGCCTATAGCCTCTGCTCGAGCCTCCACATCTTCTGGCCCAGTAAATATCTCTTACATCCCTTCTAAGTTTTTCAGCCTTAACCGTGTACCCGCCCCTTACTCTCTCATCCTAGAGAGTGAGTACATAGCCAATCACCCGATCCAGATGGGTGTACCAACCTCCAACAGCTGAGCCAGTAAAGGACAAGGGAAAAGACAAGGCAGGGGTGTCAGACCCAGAGAAAGAGGTAGCAGATTCAGCTCTTCTACTGAAAATCCTGGAGAAGGCAGAAGAGTTTAATATCACCCAGCAGTTGGGTAAAACACAGGCATAGATCTCTATATTGGGTCTCCTCTTAACTTTGGAAGATCACAGAAAGCAGCTCCTGCGGGTATTTAACAATGTCCATGTCACACTGGGCATCTCACCTGAAAAGCTGGGGCAGATGGTGGGGCAGGAACTCGAGTCAAGAATCATCTCCTTCACTGAAGAGGAGATACCTGACGGAGATAGGGACCACACACGTGCCCTCTATATTGCAGTATAGCGTTTGGACAGAACTCTTTCATCAGTGCTTATTGATAACGGCTCCGGCCTGAATGTCTGCACTTTGTCTACTCTGCAAAGCCTGAGTTTGGATCTCATCTAAGTCAAGAAGAGGCCCATGACCATCAGGGCATTTAACAACACCACCAGGTAGAACTTGGGCGACATAGACTTGACCATCGGGGTCGGACTAGCATAGTTTACAACAAACTTCCAAGTCGTGAATGTATATCAGCCTCATTCACCTTGCTCTTGGGAAGGCCGTGGATCCACACGGCTGGAGCCATTCCCTCTTCCTTGCATCAGATGATCAAATTCATACAGGATGACCACTTAGTCATCATTCCATCAGAGGAGTTGGCAAGTTCCTTTGGGGACATCCAAGAGCTGGGGTAGGGATCAACCTTCATGTCCTATCAGTTTGAACAAGTCAGCTCTATCTCCTGGGTAGAAGAGCTCAGCAAGCAGGTAATGCCGCCATTTGTCTGGATGATGGCCAAAATGAAGTACCAACCGGGGCAGGACCTTGGGGCCAGGAATCAGGGCATGAAAAAGAGATATGGGCCTCCTCATTACATTTCTCCATTCGGGCTGGGATACAAGCCCAAGTACGAGGAATATCTCTCTAAGATAACCCAGAAGAACAAGCAGTCGGCAAAACCTGAACCCCGACCCCATATCTCTATTACTTTCCTCATGGGAATCTTCGAAACCTATCCAGAAACTTCCCTTGCACCCTTTGCTAACATCCCTTACCTACAACCCGGCACCAAATCTTCAGGGATTCCCGAACCAAAAATTTACAGCGTCGCCCAGATGTTCAAAGAGCTGGCTATCAGAGATGCTGAAGAAATAGAAGTTGAGTATTTAGCGGGAGAAGAGGTTTGCACCCTCTCTAACAGCGCAGAAGCATCCTCCAGTCACCGACCACTGATCCGTTAGTGGACCGAGGCTCTTATAATCGAGGCCGTTTAAGGCCGAGGGTAGCACAATGCAGGGAAGGTTGGTTCGATTAAGCAGTGATCCAACACCATTCTATTTCTTCTCTTAATCTATCTCTCTTTTGCTCCCGTTGCAAAATCCAAAGTGTCAGTCATCTGTAGGCCTCTCGTTTTGTCAAGTCATTTTGTAAGCGGTCTACTTTTTATCAATGAAAATCTAGAATTTTGACTCAAAAAAAGACATGTTTTTCAAAAAAAAAAAAAGGTTTACATCGGCTGATGACGAAATCACACGGACTCTTCCCCTGGAAGGCCTAGTGTCCTGAAGCCAACATAAACATAAAAACATAAGCATGCTAAACTAAGCTTAATGATTTGCCAGAAAATCATCTTCGACAAGGCTACCCCTGAAACCCTCCTTGAGCTTTAAGAAGTTGAATATAACTCAGAGCAGGAAGGAGAGCAGGATGAGGAACTGCCTCAGGAGATATTGGACCTCCTAGAACACAATGAAGGGCTTTTGCAGTCAAACATTGAAGAAATTGAGACCATCAACCTTGCTTCTGAGGACAACCCCCAGCTAGTCAAGATCGGCACTACCATGAGCTCGTAGGAGAGAGCAGACATGATCAGCTTCCTAAAGAGCTACAGTGACGTCTTTGCTTAATCATAGGTAGGCATACCCAGCCTAGACCCAGCATTGGTGGTACACAGACTACCCCTAAACCCTGACGTTATACCAGTTAAGCAGAAGCTGAGACAGATGAGACCCGAATGGTCACAGAAGGTCAAGGAAGAAGTAGAAAAATAGATTAGTGCAGGCTTCTTGGTAGTAGCAAACTACCCTGAGTAGTTGGCCAACATTGTCCCGGTACCCAAGAAGGACGGCAAAGTCCAGATGTTCATCGACTACCGGAACCTGAATAAGGCCAGTCCCAAAGATAACTTCCCTCTCCCGCACATCGACATCCTGGTCAACAATACTGCAGGGCACGAGACTCTCTCATTCATGGACGGTTTCTCCGGATACATCCAGATCAGACTAGCAGAGGAAGACATTGAGAAAACCTCCTTTATCACACCTTGGGGCACGTTCTATTACAAGGTCATACCTTTCAGACTCAAGAAAGCAGGGGTAACCTACCAGAGGGCCATGACGGCACTGTTCTATGACATGATCCACAAGTCAACAGAAATCTATGTGGATGACATGATCATCAAATCTCCAACTGCCTGGCAGCACCTGGGAGATTTGAAAAGACTCTATGATAGACTCAGAGAGTTTGGCTTGAGACTGAATCCGACCAAGTGCGTCTTTGGATCCTCATCAGGAAAATGCCTCGGCTTCATTGTCAGTAAGAGAGGCATTAAGATCGATCTAGCTAAAACCAGAGCTATCATCGAAATACCAGCACCCCAGACTGAAAAGGAGATCTGTGGTTTCCTGGGCAGAATTTAGTACATCAGTCGGTTCATCTCTCAGCTAACTCCAATCTGCGAGCCGATCTTCAAGCTTCTTCGAAAGAATACACTGATAGCCTGGACAGCAGAATGCCAAGAAGTCTTTGACAGAATAAAGCAGTATCTTCTCAACCCTCCAGTATTGGTGCCTCTTACACTAGGACGGCCCCTACTACTCTACATCTCCGTGTAAGAAACCTCCATGGGGTGCATCCTGGCACAGCACGTTGAGACAGGCAGAACAAAGCAAGCCATCTACTACATCAATAAGCATCTACTTGAGTATGAAGAGCAGTACAGCCCTCTGGAGAAGACATGCCTGGCACTGGTCTGGGCAACACAGTGTATTCGGCATTATCTGCTATCTTATCCGGTAATCCTAATTTCCCGAATGGACAAGCTGAAATATCTACTGGAAAAGCTAGCCACCACTGGAAGGACTACCCGATGGCTTATGATATTGTCTGAATTTGACATCATATACATGACACAGAAGTCAATCAAAGGGCAAGCGATAGCAGATCACCTCACCCACAGTCCGACCAAAGACTACGTATCTGTACATAACCAGTTTCCAGATGAAGTCATCCTGTACGCAGAAGTAGGAGAACAATAGTACTCCAGCTGGGAGTTGTACTTTGATAGAGCTGCCAACAGTCATGGGAATAGGGTAAGAGTAGTCCTGATCTCACTTAAGGGAGCACACCTCCCTATCTTAGTCAAACTGAAGTTCAGATGCTCCAACAATGAAGCAGAGTATGAGGCATGTATCACCGGATTGAAAGAAGCCTTAGGCATCAGAATCAAGGAGATAAACGTCTACGATGACTCATCTTTGTTAATCTGTCAGGCGAATGAATCTTGGGCCATCCGAGAAGCCAGGCTGGTTTCGTACTTAGCCTACCTCAACATGCTGATTACTCAGTTCAGAAAATCACCTTCAGTCATAGATCCAGGAACCACAATAGATTCACCGATGCACTAACCACTCTTGCTTCCATGGTTCAGATCCCCAGGGGCATCATGCTTTGGCCGATTGAAATTCAGCAATAGGATCAGCCTGCCTACTATCTCAAGCTAGACGCTATGGTAGAAAACCAGCCTTGGTATACAGATATCAAGCAGTACCTCGAGGACGGGACCTTCCCTCTTGATGCTACCATGACAGATCGTCGGGCAATCCAAAGACTGGCTATTCAATTTGTCTTTTTAGGGGAACTCTTGTACAAGAGATCACCGAACATGATTTGGCTCAAATGCCTAGACACCTATGAAGCAACACAGATAGTCAAGGAGGTGCACGGAGGAGCCTGCGGCCCACATATGAACTGGTTGATGCTCTCCAAGATGATTCTCAAGCTGGGCTACTACTGGTCCACCATGGAAGCTGACTGTTGTAAGCATGTACAGAAGTGCCACCAGTGCCAAATCTATGCTGACAAGATCAATACACCGCCGACAAGGTTGTACAATCTGACTACTCCTTGGTCATTCTCTGCCTGGGGCATCAACGTCATCGGACCCATAACTCTGAAAGCATCTAATGGTCATCGATTCATCCTAGTTGCAATCGATGACTTCACAAAATGGGTCGAAGCAGCCTCTTATGCTAATGTGACTGCCTCAGTGGTTCAACGCTTTCTGAAGAGGGACATCATCTACCGATACGGTGTTTCATTTGAGATTGTGATGGACAACACTCTTAACTTCTACAACAAGAGGATGATTGATCTCTGCCGGAAATTCAAGATACAGCATCACAATTCCACTCGATACAGGCCACACTAATGGTGCAGTAGAAGCGGCCAACAAAAACCTGAAAAAGATCATTGAGAAGATGGCAACCAACTACTCTGCTTAGTATGAGATGCTCTCATATACACTCATGGCTTACAAAACGTCAATCAAAACTTTGACAAGGGCAACACCCTTCTCTCTGGCCTATGGTATGGAAGCAGTCCTCCCAATCGAAGTAGAGATTCTATCGCTCTAGGTGTTAATGGAAGCAAAAGTCTCAGAAGCAGAATGGGTACAGACCCAGTTTGAGCAGCTGAATCTGATCAAAGAGCGGCGACTGAAAACCATCAATCATTCACAGACCTATTAGAGGCGCATGGCTAAAGCATTCAACAAGAGAGTCAAGCCTCGCAATATCGAAGTCGGTGACCTGGTTCTCTGAAAAATGCTGCTAAACTACCCTGATCCCAGGGGCATGTTCTCTCCAAACTATGAAGGCCCATACATCGTCCGAGATAAATTCTCAGGCGGCACCCTTCACCTTGGACACATAGATGACGAAGACCTCCCCGAGCCCGTCAACATGGACAAAGTTAAACGATACTACACTTAGGGTCTAGATCTGATAGGCGCTTTGCACTCGTAGAATCTCTGGGAAATGACAGAAGGCCATCCTTGCCACACTCTTTATCCCTTTTCAATGTAACCCATTTACAATCAATGAAAACCGCTAGTTAGCCCCCTTGAGCCTAATAGCCTCTCTTTGAACAAACTTTTCAGGGACACCCTCCCTCGCCATCTGCGGCATTTGCCTGAACTACGTTATGACCTGATCCTGCAAATGGTACGTATGCAACCTGATAAATCAGGTGGGGTCACAAAAGGGGTAATCATTCCCCAACTCTCCCCGAGCAGAGTCCTTCTATCCCCAAAAAAGTGTCATCAACTCTCCCCCACAGAGTCACTCCCCAAGTAAAGACAAACTCTCCCAATTCCCCTGGCAGAGTCGACACCAAGTTTACAAAATATTCTATTAAAAGGAAAATTCAAAATAGAAGTCGAAACATTCTCCAAGTGAGGGACACCCCAAGCGAAAACAATCTCTCCGGGCTTTATCCCCAACAGAATCAACTTCTCTCCCTAGTAGAAACAAATCCAAACTCTCCCCGTGTGGAGAAAAATCCCCAAATAATCAACCTCTACCAGAGCGGACAATCCCCAATGGAGAAAAAAAATTCACTGGAAGCACCAAAGGTACAAGTCTCCAGTAGAAAATCCCATGCAAGCCAGTTGCAGCAAAGGAAACAATTCCATGGTGTCCCAAACTTCGGTCCTCCAGCCTATGTTTCATCCCACTCTAAGTCCTCCTAGATCCCTTAGAAACTACGAGTGCAAGCGCAACATCATATCTACATCCCTCAGCGGAGTATCAACCCCAAGTGTCTATCAGAGCGATGAAGGGAGCATACTTATTTCCCCAACAAGTCACGGGCATGAGTGAAAACTGGAAATTGCCTCATTGCACAAAAATTATGTGACACCCCGATCTAGTCTTACGGCTAAGGGTAAAAAAGGGACAAAAAATCAATCAGCTTCGCAGGCATGAGGAAAACCGGCAACGGCCTCATCGCGCAAAAATTATGCGAACCCCGTGACTTGATCATTTTAAGGATAAAAAAGAGAGAAAAAGCTGAAAACCAGTTCGACAACACAACCCGGTAGCAATCAGGCTCATCGGACTCCTTAATACCCTCAGTAGTCAGCATCTCTCGATAGGTCATATCCCTAACAGAGATTCCAACAGGGAATACCCTCAGCAGATGTGTTACTCCAAGACATATCCCCAGCATATAGACAAACATTGGAAAATCCCCAGCAGACTGAAAATCCCGAGATCCCCGACAGTAGTCTACAACAGAGACTTACTCCCCAGCCAGTAGTCTACAACAAAGACCTACTCCCCGGTAGATCCTCCAGCAACAGGCGGTAACAATCTTCAATCCCTAGCAGATCCCTCAGTAAAAGCCTCTAACAGCTCTGCCCTAGCAAGAGTTCAGCCAGCTTCTAAAGCCTAGCAGAAAAGATTTTTCCCAGCATGAGTCCAGAAGCTTGCAACAGCATTTAGACAAACTTGTCTATCCCTAATAGCATTCTGCTCTGAATCATACTCCACTCTTAGAGAGAAAAAGGGAATCTGAAATCCCCTTAAGCCATGTGCCAAAATCAAAAACCTTTGCAAAAGTCTTCTACACTTTTTCTGAAAAAGATTTTCAAGAACAAACAAATTCTTGGTTTCAAAATCCGTTGAACTAACCTGCACCAAGCAGCCCTAACAAGATGAGCAGCTTCTGCGCCTCCCCAGCAAGCAGCAGTCAACAGAGTCATGGAAAAGCATCCTCGCCTTTATCCCTTGCATGACCTCACTTGCATAGCATCATACCTTGCATGACCAACATTTCAGCATCATCTAACATGATCAAACTTCAGCGCCTCGGCCATATCAAGGTCAATCCAGCATCATTTCCTTCAAAACTTTGAAACATTCTTGTACCTGGATAGTGTATACCCCTTGACACCCCTGTGTGTCTTTGACATCATAGAGTCTCCTTTGACGCCGAGTCAACCTACCGACCCTCACCACATGTCCCCTCAGAGACGTCCCTGTACATTCTTGACATCATAGAGTCTTTATTGACACCGAGTCAACCTGCCGACACTTACCGCCTGTCCCCTCAGAGACACCCCCATGTGATCTCGACGTCTGAGTCTCCTTTGACAAAACACACCTTGTCAACGTGCCAACACTCACTGCATGTCCTTTTTTTTGACACACCATGTGTCCCTGACATCCCAAGTCTCCATTGACGCCGAGTCAATATGCCAACACCTCACTTGTCCAACACTCCGTGTGTTCCCAACATCCCGTGTGTTCCCTACACCCCGCGTGTTCCTGACACCTTGTGTGTCTCCCGATCGACTTGGTTAATATCCTCCGGGAAACACCGTTTCGGCCAGTACCTCCGTGTCACGCCATCTCTACATCCATATTTCATCCCCAGCTACTCACTATCCCCTAGCAATAGTCTTCACCACTTCACCACACTCCACATTTGCGTAGCATGCATACATCTCATCATCCATCTCGATGTAAAAATAGGATGAATCTAGTCTTTGCCGTTCAATTGTCATCCTGGCACTCTCCGGCAAAGAGGGGCAGCTATAAGCACCCAATTTTTACACCCTATGAACCTCAGTGGAGTCCCCAATAGAAACCCTAGAACTAAGCCCTAGGCCTAACCCTAGGTATACCCTCAAACCCTAGAACCTACACCTTTTGGGCTCACGGCCCATTACCCTTAAAATTCCCAAACCCTAGGCTAAACCCTAGGTAAGCCCTGACTAAAACCTAGGACTAACCCTAGGTGAGCCCTAGGACCAACCCTAGACCTAACCCTACCCTAAGCCCTAGCCGAAACCTAGGTGTAAGCCCTACGGGCTCAAGGCCCATTTAACAGTCCAAAACACCAAAAATCCCAAGGTCCTAAGCCTTTGGGAGGCCCAAACTTGGGCCCACCAACCTTAGGGGTCCGGTAGGGTGGGACCCACACACCCTCAAGTTCAAAAACGGGCGGGAAACCCTTTAGTGGCAAGCTTATCCCCTCTTTGGCCCAAGTGTGTGAGGGCCTATCCCGTAATAGCAAAAACCACTGAGTCTCAGTAATTGAATTACCGACACCCTAATTTCACCTTTGTTTTGGGTGGTGGTAATTCGATTACCGCCATTCTTGAAACTCTGCAGTTGTGTGTGTAGGCTCCCCCTACAGCCACCTGGGCACCTTGGGTCCTCCCCTATTGGTCTCCTTCAAATCTTTTAATGCCATAACTGCCCCTAAGGGCCTCTCCTTCTCCCCTATAAATCCCAGTGCACCCCCATGCATTGGACACTCCCACTTTTCATGTCCAACCCCTACCCGAGCTCCACCTACCTCCCTCCATCCTTAGCCACTCATCCTATCCCCTATACAGCATCAGTTAGGTTCCTAGGCCATCTCCGGAGTCACCTCAGCCTTTGTACCACCACCGTTTAGCTGCCACCGTGGGTGTATCCACTGTGCGAGGGTACTAGACCCACCCCCTTTGCTTTCTTTTCCTTACCAATGTAAGGGACCCCTGGTCCTACTCGAGGGGTCCCATCTTATCATCTGTTTGAGTGTATCTTGGTTTCTCAGGGCCAAGGACAGGGTCCCTAGCTTTCTTTATAGGCTTAAGGGAATCCCTCGAGGCCATGCATGGGTACAACACCCCTCCCATGTGCTTGGTTACTCTTCACAAGGGTTTGGGAGTCCCTCAAGCAATTTGGACCCTAATTTGTGCAGCCCCTGTAGGAGAAAATCAATTTTTTTTTAAAATCTACTAGTGGTCGGTAATAGGATTACCAACCCTATGTGCACTCTCTGTGTTTGCTTCACTAACTAGGGTTAGTCAAGGCCCTGGTCAATTCTAGGGCCATGGTTAGTTACCCCAAGCCCTTGGCAATCTCTCTGCACAAATTCAGACCCTAACCATGCTTCTAACCATGGTTAGTTTGCTTACAAACTTAAGATATCAGACTGTCGGCAGTCTGATTACCGACATATTCAGGCCTTTTTGCAGTAGCTTTGGGCCTTCGTTGGGTCCACATACCTCAACCCCTGGGTCCAACCCAGGCTTATTTGGAAGCCCTGACCCTTCTCTCTACAAAATTTCATTTTCAGGGGCCAAGCCTAACCAAGGTTAGCAAGGCCCCAAACCTGGATTAATCTACTGAGCATGTTGTCGGTAATCTCATTACCGATAGGGCCCAAACCTGGTAGGAGGCTATTCTAGGTCCTACCATGCCCTTTGGGCCCATTGTTGACCCACCATGACCCTTAACCATTATTGCCTCCGGTTAACTTTTAACCATGGTTAAGCACTACTTAACTTCACAAAATTTGGGAAAATCCCTAAAAATCCAGAAAACTATAAAAGATAAAAAAATCTTCATCTTGGACCTTTTAACCATGGTTAACTTCCTTTTAACCCTGGTTAGCAACCCTAACCCTGAGTTAACACACCCCTTTACTTTTGGGCTTCACCCTTGGCCTACCGGGCCTAAACCCTAGTTTACCGGACTACCCCTTGGCCTACCGGGCCCAACACTTTGCATATTGACCAACCCCGGTCAAGCAAAACCCTAATCTACCGGATTAGGCTCATTAGCCACCTTTTGGTGCACACACACACAGCCCCTCACCGTAGCACAGGCTCAAGTGCTAGAACTACGCTTGGTCTGATCTCACCCCAATGTGAGTACGTAGGCAACCCAACATGGGTTTGACCCTTGTTAGCTTTACTTTCTTCCAGTTAGTATTAACTTAAACACTTCGGTAGTTGTTTAATTTTGTCTTAAACCTAGCAAGTAGGGAACCACCATGTGTGGAAGTGTCGGGGTGCCTAACCCCTTCCCCGAACTTAACCAAACCTCTTATCTCGATCTTTGATCATAGACCAATTCCTTTTGTCCAATATTTCCCAAGGACTTAAACCTTCTGAACAAATAAGTGGCAACTCTTAGCGATCCCGTGAGATTTTTAAAAGGGAGTGAAATCCCATGTTCACAGTCTCTCCGCAAAGTCTAAACAAAGCAAAAATCCTCTCAAGTCAACTCTCAAGGGTACAAAAATGTCATCTAAGAAAAACTCAAAATAGAAGTTGAAACATTTTCAAAGTCAGAGACTCCTCACATAGAAAAGCTCTCCGGACTTTGTCCCCAGCAAACACCTTTCAAGAAAAATCTCTCTTGAAAAACATTCCCCAAGTAGAGACAACCTCTCTCGAAACCTTCCCCAGTAAGGACAACCTCTCTCAAATTTCCTAGCGGAGTAAAAAAAAATCGGCTAGAAATCCAAAAGTACGAATCCCCATGAGAGTATAATGGATAAGATCACCGAAAGAGTAACTACAAAGGAGAAATCCCAAGGTGTTCCAAACTTCGGTCCCCCAGCCTACATTTCGTCCTATCACAAGTCTTCCTAGATCCCCTAGAGACTGAAAGTGCAAGAAGCTTATCATGCAAGTATCCGAAAGCAAGATACCGATATCCAAGACAACGGGAACAAAACTCCGTTCAAATCCATCGTGGGTCCGATGAAAACCAGAAATGGTATTGGTGCGCAAAAATTACGCGAACCCCAGACCTGGTCTCGAGACCAAGGGCAAAAAAGAGAAGAAAACCTATCAGCCTCGTAGGCATGAGGAAAACCGGCAACGGCCTCATTGTGCAAAAATTATGTGAATCCCATGACTTGGTCATTCCAAGGGTAAAAAAGGAGAAAAGCTGAAGAGCAGTTTGACAACAAAATCTGGCAGCAACTAGTCTATCCAAACTCCCAATCATTCCCAGTAGATGGCACTGAAAAAAATAGTTCCCCAATAGAGTTCAACTTCCCAGCAGACAGTTGACGATCTCTAGCAAAGTGTCACTCCTCGGCAGATCCTCAGTAAGGGTCCACAATAGTGTCACATTCCCTAACGGATCCCTAGTAGAAGCCTCCAATTGCTCTCTACAATACTATCCCCAACAAAAGTCTAGAAGCTCCCCAGCAAGCTTCTCCCCAGTCGGAGTCCAATCTCCAGCAATAGCAAAGGAGAGCAAGTCTTATTGGCAAAGCGACCTCAACTCCCCGGCAAAGCCCTACTCCGCAAACGGGCAAAACACGGCTTCATCAATGTCACAACAAGAAAAATCTGTTTAGCATCGTACTCTACCCTTAAGAGCATAATCCATTCACCCTGTGAAAGTGATCTCCTTGTTAAACCACATAAGCGGAGGAAGCATTCAACTTCTGAGTCTCCTTCTTGTCGCCGCAAGAGTTCTCATACTCATCGGATCAACCATCCTCGAAGTCTCCCGAGTCTGTCAAATCCTGTGACGTCTCTCAATCATCGCCAGAATCCCAATACTCTCTAGATCAATCACCCTCCAAGTGTCTGTCCATCGGGTTGGCCAGATAAAACAAAACTCAGCAATCGCCCAAGATGCATCATAGTTCCAACAAGAAGCAAGAGCAAGATCGAATGCCTCTAGAATCTTCAATTGGCAAAGGACTGGTCTCCAAAAGCGAGTCATATACCCAGCCCTCCATCAACCTTCATGCCACACCATGGAAACCAAGACTAGTCGAGCCTTCCATGCATCAACATAGGTCAAGTCGTGCATGTCATTCATGCACATGTTCCTGCATAGTCAATACACACATTACACTCTAGCTACACTGCACACTATCTATATGCACTCAATCGAGTCATCCACAATACACCCTAGCTACACATTAGTTGCATCCAAGGTGAAAGCCTCATCCAATACTTTCAAGTCACACAACACATTGCACTTTAACTGCATGCATTTAATCAAGTTGCCACTACAGTTGCATTCCAGTTGCTCCCCAGCATTATTCCAAACATGATCAAAATCCAGTGCCTCTCGACCATATCAATATCAAATCCGGCATCATGCCTCAAACAAGTTTGATACCCCCATGTGTCCTCGACATCTCGTCTGTACCTTTACAGTGTACACCAGCATGTCCTCTTTTCAACACCCCTGTATGTCCTTGGCATCCTAGGTGAGCGTCAACATAACAAATTTTGTCGTGTGTACTTTTACAGTGTACACCATCATGTCCCCATTGTGACACCCCCATGTATCCGAGCCATCCCAAATCAGAGTCAACATAACCCACTTTGTCGGTACCTCGCATGTCTCTTTTTTACACCATGTGTGTCCTTGGTATCCCAGATAAGTGTCGACATAACACACTTTGTCGACACCTCGTATGCCTGACATCTCGTGTGTACCTATACAGTGTACACCACCAGCAAGTCACCTTTGTAAAACCTCCGTGTGTCCTTGGCATCCCAGGTGAGCGTCGACATAACACACTTTATCAATACCTCGTATACCCGACATCCCGTGCACACCTTTATAGTGTACACTACCAACATATCCTCTTTGTGGTACCCCCGTGTGTCTATAGCATCCCAGGTGAGCGTCGACATAACTTACTTTGTTGACACACTATATGCCCGACATCCCGTGAGTACCTTTATAGTGTACACCACTAGGATGTCCCCTTTGTGACACACCCATGTGTCTGATACATCCCAGGTGAGCACCAACATAGCAAACTTTTTTAGCACCTCGCATGTCTCCTTTTGACACCCTATGTGTCCTTGGCATCCTAAGTGAGCGTCGATAGAACACACTTTGTCGACACCTCGTATGCCCGAACTCTCGTGAGTACATTTACAGTATACACCACAAACATGTCCCCTTAGTGACACGCCCAAGAGTCCTTGGCATCCCAGGTGAGCGTCGATGTAACACACTTTGTCAACACCTCGTATTACTGACATCCCATGTGCACCTTTACAGTGTACACCACCAGCATGTCTCCTTTATGACACCTCCATGGGTCCTTTACATCCCAGATGAGCGTTGACAAAACAAACTTTGTCTACACCTCGTATGCCTGACATCCCATGTGTACCTTTATAGTGTACGCCACCAGCATGTCTCTTTTATGACACCCCCATGTGTCGTTTGCATCCTAGGTACACGTCGACATAACACAATTTGTCGACACCTCGTATACCCGACATCCCGTGTGTACCTTTATAGTGTACACCACCAACATGTCCCCTTTGTAACACCGTCCTTGACATCCCAGGTGAGCATCGACATAACAAACTTTGTCGACTCCTCGTATGTTCGACATCCTGGGTGTACCTTTACTGTGTACACCACCAGCATATCCTCTTTGTGAAACCCCCGTGTGTCCTTGGCATCCCAAGTGAGCGTCGAAAAAAGCACACTTTTTCAAACCTCACTGGCCCAACATCCTATGTGTACCTTTACAGTATACACCACCAGTATGTCCCCTTTTCTGACACCCCCGTGGGTCCTTGGCATCCAAGTGAGCGTCGACATAACACACTTTGTCGATACCTCGTATGCCCGACATCTCGTGTGTACCTTTAAAGTGTACACCACCAGTATATCCCCTTTGTGACAACCCTGTGTCTCCTTGGCATCCCAGATAAGCGTCGACATAACACACTTTGTTGACACCTCGTATACCTGGCATCCTGTGTATTCCCTTACAGGATACACAACCAGTATGTCCTCTTTGCGACACCCCTGTGTGCCCTTAGCATCCCAGGTAAGTGTTGACATAACATACTTTGTCGACACCTCGTATGCCCGACATCCCGTGTGAACCTCTACAGTGCACACCACCAGCATGTCCCTTTTGTGACACCCCCGTGTGTCCTTGGCATCCCAGGTAAGATTCGACATAACACACATAGTTGATACCTCGTCTGCCCGACATCTCGTGTGTACCTTTACCGTGTACACCACCAGTATATCCCTTTTGTGACAACCCCGTGTGTCCTGGCATCCCAGGTGAGCGTCGACATAACACACATTGTCGACACTTCGTATGCCCGACATCCCGTGAGCACCTTTGCAGTGTACACCACCAGGATGTCCCATTTGTGACACACCCATGTGTCCGAGACATCCCAGGTGAGCGTCAACATAACACATTTTTTTGACACCATGTATGCCCGACATCCCGTATGTACCTTTACAGTGTACACCACCAGCATCTCCCCTTTGTGACACCCCCGTGTGTCCTTGGCATCCTAGGTAAGATTCGACATAACACACATAGTTGATACCTCGTCTGCCCGACATCTCGTGTGTACCTTTACCGTGTACACCACCAGTATATCCCTTTTGTGACAACCCCGTGTGTCCTGGCATCCCAGGTGAGCGTCGACATAACACACATTGTCGACACATCGTATGCCCGACATCCCGTGAGCACCTTTACAGTGTACACCACCAGGATGTCCCATTTGTGACACACCCATCTGTCCGAGACATCCCAGGTGAGCGTCAACATAACACATTTTTTTGACACCATGTATGCCCGACATCCCGTATGTACCTTTACAGTGTACACCATCAGCATCTCCCCTTTGTGACACCCCCGTGTGTCCTTGGCATCCCAGGTGAGCATCGACATAACACACATTATCGACACTTCGTATGTCTGACATCCCAAGAGCACCTTTACAGTGTTAACCACCAGGATGTCCCCTTTGTGACACACCCATGTGTCCGAGACATCCCAAGTGAGCGCCAACATAGCACACTTTTTTGGCACCTCCCATGTCTCCTTTTAACACCCTATATGTCCTTGGCATCCTACGTGAGCGTCGATAGAACACACTTTGTCGACACCTCGTATGCCCGAAATCTTGTCTGCACATTTACAGTGTAGACCACCAACATGTCCCCTTAGTGACACCCCCGTGAGTCATTGGCATCACAGGTGAGCGTCAACGAAACACACTTTGTCAACACCCCGTATTGCTGACATCCCGCTTGTACCTTTACAGTGTACACCACTAGCATGTCTACTTTGTGACACCCCAACGGGTCCTTGACATCCCAGATGAGCGTCGACAAAACAAACTTTGTCTACACCTCTTATGCTAGACATCTCGTGTGTACCTTCACAGTGTACACCACCAGCATGTCTACTTTGACACAACCCCATGTGTCGTTTGTATCCCAGGTACGCGTCGATATAACACACGTTGTCGACACCTCGTATGCCCAACATCCCGTGTGTACCTTTATAGTGTACACCACTAGTATGTTCCCTTTGTGACACCCCCGTGTGTCCTTAGCATCCCAGGTGAGCGTCGACGTAAGAAACTTTGTCGACTCCTCGTATGCTCGACATCCTGGGTGTACCTTTACTGTGTACACCACCAGCATGTCCCCATTGTGAAACCCCCGTGTGTTATTTGCATCTCATGTGAGCGTCGAAAAAAGCACACTTTTTCAAAACCTCACATGCCCGACAACCCATGTGTACTTTTACAGTGTACACCACCGGCATGTCCCATTTTCTGACACCCCGGTGTGTCATTGGCATCCCAGGTGAGCGTCGACATAACACACTTTGTCAACACCTCGTATGCCCGACATCACATGTGTACCTTTACAGTGTACACCACCAGCATGCCCCCCTTATGACACCCCGGTGTGACCTAGGCATCTCAGGGGACTATTGACATAACAAAATTTATCGAGACCTCGCATGCCTGACATCCCGTTTGTACGTTTACATTATACACAACAAGTATGTCCCCCTTTGTGACACCCCTGTGAATCCTTGGCATCCCTGGTGAGTGTCGACACAACACACATTGTCAACACCTCGCATGCCCGGATTCCCGTGTGTACCTTTACAGTGTACCCCACCAGCATGTCTACTTTTGTGACACCCCCATGTGTCTTTTGCATCCCAGGTGAGCATCGACATAAGAGATTTTTGTCGACACCTCGTATACCCGGCATCCCATGTATACCTCTACCGTATACACCACCAGCATGTCCTCTTTGTGACACCCCCCTATGTCCTTAGCATCTCAAGTGAGCGCCGACATAACATACATTGTCAACACCTCGTATGCCCGACATCCCGTGTGAACCTTTACAGTGCACACCACAAACATGTCCCCTTTATGGTACCCCCGTGTGTCATTGGCATCCCAGGTGAGCATCGACATAACACACTTAGTCGATACCCCGTATGCCTGCTATCTCGTGTGTACCTTTACAGTGTACACCACCAGTATATCCCCTTTGTGACAATCCCATGTGTCCTTGACATCTCAGGTGAGCATCCACATAACACACATTGTCGACACTTCGTATGCCCGACATCCCGTGAGCACCTTTATAGTGTACAATACGAGGATGTCCCATTTGTGACACACCCATGTGTCCGAGACATCCCAGGTGAGCGTCAACATAACACATTTTATCGACACCATGTATGCCCGACATCCCGTGTGTACCTTCACAATGTACACCACTAGCATGTCCTCTTTGTGACACCCCCGTATGTCCTTGGCATCCCAGGTGAGCATCGACATAGCACACATTGTCGATACTTCATATGCTTGACATCCCGTGAGCACCTTTACAGAGTACACCACTAGGATGTCCCCTTTGTGACACAACCATGTGTCCGAGACATCCCAGGTGAGCGCCAAGATAGCAAACTTTTTTGGCACCTCGCATGTCTCCTTTTGACACCCTATGTGTCTTTGGCATACTAAGTGAGCATCGAAAGAACACACTTTGTCGATACCTCGTATGCCTGAAATCTTGTGTGTACATTTACAGTCTACAACACCAACATGTCCCCTTAGTGACACCTTCGTGAGTCCATCGCATCCCAGGTGAGCTTCGACGTAACGCATTTTGTTAACACCTCTTATTGTCGACATCCCTTGTGAACCTTAACAGTGTACACCACCAGTATGTCTCCTTTGTGACACCCCCGTGAGTCATTCACATTCCAGATGAGCATCGATAAAATAAACTTTGTCTACAGCTCATATGCCCGACATCCCATGTGTACCTTTACAATGTACACCACCAGCATGTCTCCTTTGTGACACCCCCGTGTGTCGTTTGCATCTCAAGTACACGTCAACATAACACACTTTGTCGATACCTCGTATGCCCGACATCCCGTGTGTATCTTAATAGTGTACAATACCAGCATGTCCCCTTTGTGACATCCCCGTGTGTCCTACGCATCCCAGGTGAGCGTCAACATAACAAATTTTGTCGACTCCTCGTATGCTCGACATCCTGGGTGTACCTTTACTGTGTATACCACCAGCATGTCCCCTTGGTGAAACCCCTGTGTGTCCTTAGCATCCCAAGTGAGCATCGAAAAAAGCACACTTTTTCAAAACCTCACATGCCCGACATCCATGTGTCCCTTTACAGTGTACACCACCAGCATGTCCCCTTTCTGACACCCCCGTGTGTCATTGGCATCCCAGATGAGCGTCGACATAACACACATTGTCGACACCTCGTATGCCCGACATCACATGTGTACCTTTGCAGTGTACACCACCAGCATGTCCCTCTTATGACACCCCGGTGTGACCTTGGCATCTCAGGGGAGCATTGACATAACACAATTTATCGAGACAACGCATACTCGGCATCCAGTTTGTACGTTTACAGTGTACACAAAAATTATGTGCCCCTTTGTGACACCCCTGTGTATCCTTGGCATCCCTGGTGAGCGTCAACATAACACACATTGTCAGCACCTCGCATGCCCGGATTCCAGTGTGTACCTTTATAGTGTACACAACTAGCATGTCTACCTTTATGACACCCCCGTGTGTCCTTGGCATCCCAGGTGAGCGTCGACAAAACAGACATTGTCGACACTTCGTATACTCGACATCCCGTGACCACCTTTACAATGTACACCACCAGGATGTCCTATTTGTGACACACCCATGTGTCCGAGACATCCCAGGTGAGTGTCAACATAACACACTTTGTCGACAGCATATATGCCCAATATTCCGTGTGTACCTTTACAGTGTACATCACCAGCATGTCCCCTTTGTGACACCCCCGTGTGTCCTTGGCATCCCAGGTGAGCGTCAACATAACACACATTGTCGACACTTCGTATGTCCGACATCCCGTGAGCACCTTTACAATGTACACCACCTCAATGTCCCCTTTGTTACACACCCATGTGTCCGAGACATCACAGGTGAACGCCAATAGAGAACACTTTTTTGGCACCTCGTATGTCTCCTTTTGACACCCTATGTGTCCTTAGCATCCCAAGTGAGCGTCGACAGAACACACTTTTCCGACACCTCGTATAACCGAAATCTTGTGTGTACCTTTACAATGTACACCACCAACATGTCTAATTTGTGACACCCCGTGTTTCCTTGGCATCCCAGGTAAGCGTCGACATAACACACTTGGTCGACACCTCTTATGCCTGACATCCCGTTTCCACCTTTACAGTGTACACCAACAGCATATCTCCTTTGGGACACACCTGTGTCTCCTTGACATCCCAGGGAGCATTGATATCCCATGTGTACCTTTACAGTGTACACCACCAGCATGTCCTCTTGTGACACCCCCGTCTGTCTTTGGCTTTCCAGGTGAGTGTCGACATAATAAACTTTGTCGACACCTCGTATACTCGATATCTCGGGTGTACCTTTACTGTGTACACCAGCAGCATGTCCCCTTGTGACACCCCCGTGTGTCATTACCATCCCAAGTAAGTGTTAACATAACACACATTGACGACATCACGTCTGCCCAACATCCCATGTGTACCTTTACAGTGTACTCTACCAGTATATCCCCTTTGTGACACCCCCGTGTGTCTTTCGCTTCCCAAAGGAGCGTGGACATACGATACTTTATCAATAACTCGTATACCAGACATCCCGTGTGTACCTTTACATTGTACACCACCAGCATGTCCCATTCTGACACCCCCGTGTGTCCTTGACTTCCCAGGTGAGTGTCAATATAACACACTTTATCGACACCTCGTATGCCCGATATCCAATGTGTACCTTTACTGTGTACACCACCAGCATGTCCTCTTAAGACACCCTCGTGCGTCCTTAGCATCCCAGGTGAGTGTCGACATAACACACTTTGTCAACACATCGTATGCTTGACATCTTGTGTGTACCTTTACTATGTACTCCACCATTATATCCCATTTGTGACACCCCCGTGTGTCCTTAGTATCCTAGGTGAGCGTCGACATAGCACACATTTATGCAACTTCACATGCCCGACATCCTGTGTGTACCATTACAATGTACACCACCAACATGTCCCTCTTGTGACACCTCCGTGTATCCTCGACATCTTAGGTGAGCTTTGACATAACACACTTTGTCGACACCTCGCATGCCCGACATCCCATCTGTACCTTTACTGTGTACACCACTAGCATGTCCCCCTTTCGGACACCTCCATATGTCCTTGGCATCCCAGGTGAGCATCGACATAACACAATTTGTCAACACCTCGAATACCCGACATCCCGTCTGTACCATTACAATGTACACCACCAACATGTCCCTCTTGTGACACCTCCGTGTATCCTCGACATCTTAGGTGAGCTTTGACATAACACACTTTGTCGACACCTCGCATGCCCGACATCCTATTTCATGTTTACAGTGTCCACCACAAACATGTCCCCCTTTGTGACACCCCCGTGTGTCTTTTAGCATCCCAGGTGAGCGTCGACATAACATACTTTTACGACATCTCACATGCCAGACATCCTGTGTGTACCTTTATAGTGTATATTACCAGGATGTTCCCTTTGTGACACCCCCGTGTGTCCTTGGCATCCCAGGTGAGCGTCGACATAACACACTTTATCAATACCTCATTTGTTCGATATCCCTTGTGTACCTTTAGTATGTGTACCACCAGCATTTCCCCCTTTTAGACACCCCCGTGTGTCCTTGGCATTCCCGGTGAGCATCGACATAACATACTTTGTCGACACCTCGAATGCCCGACATCTCGTCTGTACCTTTACAATGTACACCACAAGCATGTGCCCCTTGTGATTCCCTGGTGTGTCCTTGACATCTCAGGTGAGCTTCGACATAACACACTTTTTTGACACCTCACATGCTCAGCATCTAGTGTATACCACCTGCATGTCCCCATTGTGACAAACCCGTGTGTCCTTTGCGTCCCAGGTGAGCGTCGACATAACACACTTTGTCAACACCTCACATACTAAGCATCAAGTATGTACCTTTACAGTATACACCACCTGCATGTCCCCTTTGTGACAAACTCGTGTGTCCTTGGTAATCCAGGTGACCGTCGACATAACACACTTTGTCGAAACCTCATATGCCCGACACCCTGTATATCCTTGGCATCCCAGGTGAGCATCGACAGAACAAACTTTGTCAATACCTTGTGTGCACCACCAGCATGTCCCCTTTATGACAACCCCGTGTGTCCTTGGCAACCCATTTGAGGGTTGACATAACTTACTTTTTCGACACCACGTATGCCCGACATCCTGTGTGTACCTTTACAGTGTACACCACCAGCATGTCCCATTTGTGAGAACCACGTGTATCTGAGACATCCTTGGTGAGTGCCAACATAACACACTTTATCGGTACCTCGCATGTCTCCTTTTGATACCTTTCGTGTCCTTGGCATACTAGGTAAGTTTCGAAATAACACACTTAGTCGATACCTCATATGCCCGACATCCCGTGTGTACCTTTACAACACACACCACCAGCATGTCCCCTTTGTAACACCTTTGTGCGTCCTTCATATCGCCGGTGAGCATCCACGTAACACACTTTGTCGACACCTCATATGCCCGACATCCCATGTGTACCTTTAAAGTGTACACCACCAGGATGTTCCCTTTGTGAAACCCCCGTGTGTACAAGACATCCCAGGTGAGTGCTAACATAACACACTTTGTCATCACCTCCCATGTCTCCTTTTGACACCCTGTGTGTCCTTGGCATCCCAGGTGAGCGTGACATAACACATTTAGTCGACTTCTCGTATGCTCGACATCCCGTGTACCTTTACAGTGTACACCACCAGCATGCCCATTTGTGACACTCCTGTGTCTCCTTGGCATCCCAGGTGAGCATCGACATAACATACTTTGTCGATACCTCGTATTCCCGACATCCCGTGTGCACATTTACTGTGTACACCACCAGCATGTCCCCTTTGTGACACCCCCGTGTGTCCTTGACATCTCAGGTGAGCGTCGACATAGCACACTTTGTCGATACATCGTATCCCGACATCTCGTGTGTACCTTTAATGTGTACGCCACCAGCATGTCTCTTTGTGACACCCCCGTGTGTCCTTGGCATCTCAGGTGAGTGTCAACATAACACACTTTGTCGACACGACTTATGCCTGAAATCCCGTGTGTACTTTTACAGTATACTCCACCAGTTTATCCCCTTTGTGACACCCCCTGTGTCCTTGGCATCGCAGGTGAGCGTCGACACAACACACTCTGTCGACACCTCTTATGCCCGACATCTCGTGAGTACCTTTACAGTGCACACCACCAGCATGTCCCCTTTGTGACACCACCGTATGTCCTTGGCATCCCAGGTGAGCATCAACATAACACACTTTGTCAACACCTTGAATGCCCCGCATCTCATGTGTACCTTTATAGTGTACACCACCAGCATGTCCCCTATTAACACCCGGTGTATCCTTGGCACCCCAGGTGAGCATCGACATAACACACTATATTAACACCTTGTATTGCTGAGATCCTGTGTGTACCTTTGCAGGGTACTCCACCAGCATGTCCCCTTAGTAACACCCCCGTTTGTCTTTGGCTTCTCAGGTGAGCATTGACATATCACACTTTGTTGACACCTCGTATACCCGACCTCCCATGTGTACCTTTACAGTCTACACCTCCAGCATGTCTCCTTTGTGACACCCCCATGTGTCATTGGCATCCCAGGTGACCGTCGACATAACACACTTTGTCGACACTTCGTATTGCCGAGATCCCGTGTGTACTTTTACAATGTACACCACCAGCATGTCCCCTTTGCGACACTCCCGTGTGTCCTTGGCATCCCCGGTGAGGGTCGACATAACACTCTTTGTCGACTCCTCATATGCCCGACATCCCGTGTGTACCTTTACAATGTACATCATCAGCATGTCCCCTTTTAACACCCCGTGTGTCCTTTGAATCCCAGGTGACCATCGACATAACACACTTTATTGACACATTGTATCTCCGATATCCTGTGTGTACCTTTACAATGTACACTACTAGCATGTCCCATTGGTGACACCCCCGTATGTCCTTAACATCCCAGGTGAGTGTCGATATAATACACTTTTTTGACACTTCACATGCCCGACATCCCGTGTGTACCTTTACAATGTACATCACCAACATGTCCACATTTGTGACACTCCCGTGTGTCTTTAGGTTCTCAGGTGAGCGTCGACATATCACACTTTGTCGACACCTACTATGCCCAATCTCCTGTCTGTACCTTTACATTGTACACCTCAAGCATGTCCCCTTTGTGACACCCCGGTGTGTCCTTGGAATCCCAGGTGAGCGTCGACATAACACACTTTGTCGACACCTTGTATACCCAACATCCCATGTGTACCTTTACAATGTACACCACCAGCATGTTCTCTTTGTGACTCCCCCATGTGTCTTTGGCACCCAGGTGAGCATCGACATAACACACTTTGTCGACATATCGTATGCCCGACATCCCGTGTGTACCTTTACAATATACACCACCAGCATGTCCCCCTTTGTGACACCCTCATGTGTCCTTGGCATCTCAAGTGAACGTCGACATAATACACTTTCTCGACTCCTCGTATGCCCAACATCCCGTGTGTACCTTTATAGTGTACACCACCAGCTTGTCTCATTTGTGACTCTCCTGTGTGTCCTTGGCATCCCAGGTGAGCGTCGACATAACACACTTTGTCGACACCTCATCTGCCCGACATCCCGTGTGTACTTTTACAGTGTACACCACCAGCATGTCCTCCTTTATGACACCCCCATTTGTCCTTGGCATCCCAGGTGAGCGTTGACATAACATATTTTGTCGACCTCTTTGTGACACTCCCGTGTGTCCTTGGCATCCCATGTGAGTATCGACATAACACACTTTGTTAACACCTCGCATGCCCACCATCCTCTGTGTGTACCTTTACAGTGTACACCACATGCATATCCCCCTTTGTGACACCCCCCTGTGTCCTTGGCACCCAGATGAACATTGACATAACACACTTTGTCGACACCTCGCATGCCTGGCATCCCGTGTGTACCTTTACTGTGTACAGCACCAACATGTCCCCCTTTGTGACACCTCCGTGTTTCGTTGGCATCCCAAGTGAGCGTTGACATAACACACTTTGTTGACACCTCATATGCCCGACATCTCGTGTGTACCTTTACAGTGTACACCACCATCATATCCCCTTTTAACAACCCGTTTGTCCTTGGCTTCTCAGGTGAGCGTCAACATAACACACTTTGTCAACACCTCGTATGCCAGATATCTCATTTGTAACTTTACAGTGTACACCACCAACCTTAGGCAGATTATCTTTTGGTCTTGCCTTAACCAGAGTCTTTAAACATTTAGAATCCCCTTGTCTGTCTATCATGACAAGAAGTCTATTACTGATTCTGATGTGTATTCCAAGGCTACCATCATGTGTATGGGATATACATGGATAGAGGCTAGTATTGTTTGGGTTCCTAAATCCCAAACCATCCCTTCATCTGATCCTTCCATCATCCCTGAACCCACTGCTCCTCTACCTACTCCGATTCCTCCACCTTTTCACCCTACTTCTTTAGTACCTCCTTCCACCTTTCCAGATCCCTCAGTTCCACTCCCTTCTTCCCATGATCCCATTTCATCACCTACTCATTCTCATACTCTCTCTCCTTCCCATTCCTCTATCCTTCATTATTCACCAGTAGCTGAGCTAGCACCTACAGTTCAGGCAGAGTCAGATGATGAGGCAACACCAGAGACTGAGACTAGACCAGAGTGGCTAGATGTGATGATTGATATTGAACTTCCCGAGTCCTCACAGAGACAGGACTCATTTCAGATTGAGGACTCAGGACATTAGCAGTTTGTTTCTCCTACCAGGCCTGCACCTTCAGATGAGCAAATGAATTTGATGGCTGGACAGATTGCCTCCATGGTTTCAAGTATGAAGCAATTCCAGTTAGAGTTGAGGCAGAGTCAGTTGCAGTTCCAATCTGAGACTAGAGATAGGTTATCCTCTCTAGAATCTAAGATTGAGATTATTAAGGTTAAGATGAGGAAGAGAGATGAGGTGCTAGAGCCCAGACTAGCAGAGATTGAGATATCTAGTGAGGTTGTGAAGAACAGAGTGGACTCCATAATATCACTAAGTGAGAGGAAGGCAGTAGAGGCCTCAGTTGTGAGTGATAAACACAGTGATGACTTGACTAGTGTGGGGAAGGCTGTGAATTTGCAAGCCATATATATTCAGCATATGACGGGATTATTGGACTCTCAGGCCCCAGTCATTAGAGAGATGGCTATCAGAGTTGATCAAATTTCCATAGAGATGCTGAACATCAGAAAGAAGCTTAAGCTTGTACCTATTCCCATTGTTGTGGAAGTTCCAACTCCACCTCAAGCACCACTTGCTGAGCCACCTTAAGCCAAGACTCAAAAGACACTTCAAGAGCAACCAGCTGAGATCTCCTCTGACTCTTCTCAAGACTTGTCCAAGACCTCCAAAAGAAAGGAAACTACATCCAAGGCTGACAATGCAAGGAAGAGGCAGAAGCTGTGATGAAGACCTCCTCTATGATTTTCTACTTTTTATAGACTGTTTTTGCTTTTTAGTTTTCTGATTTTGGATGTAATAACTGATCATACATGTACTTAAATATTTTTATATATGACATCATGTTTTGATTCCAATGATGTGTTGTTTACTTTACTTTTATCCCTTATATAATTTTTTTATGATGCCAAGGGGGAGGAAAATGTGAATGTTGTATAAGAATAGTGTGGGATTGTTGCAAATGGATTTGTGAATGCTATGATACCTTGTTTATGAATGTTGTGGATTTGTGAATGCTATGATACCTTGTTTATGAATGTTGAAATGAAAACTCATTTTTGTGGAACTTCTCTTGGTTCCAAATTATGTGTTTTAACAATCTTTTCTGAAAATCATCTTTATGGAACTTCTCTTGGTTCCAAAGTATAAAAACCAGTTCATCCTGAAAATAAATGTAAGAATTGTTTGAATTTTTGTTGATTCATGAATGATCATAACAATGCTATGAACTTCAGTATATTGTGAACCTTTTTACAGAAATGCATATGTCAAGGAGGAGCTAACCTCAAAAATTTATTAGACTATATATATTGAGGGGGAGCTTAACCCAAGTCATTCACATTATTATGTCATCATCAAAAAGGAGGAGATTGTTAGCCTCAAGGTTACAACTCTAAGTACCCTTAATAGTTTCGATGATAACACAATAATGGAATGATCTTTATGACACTAATATTTCCATTTAGAATGTGTAATTTCAAAGAAAAAGGATATTAAGGTCATCATTCAAGATATGAAGAATTGAAGAGTTCAACCATTCAAGGTCATCAAGGTCAAAGTCCAAGTACTAGTCACTTCAAGGGAAAAAGATTCAAGGACTCAAGCCAATTCGTGAAGTCAAGTCAAAACTGAAGCTCCATAAGTTCCAGGACAAGATCATTCAATGAAGACTAGAGTCAAAGTTTAGAATGTCTAGGACCTTGTAAAGTCCTCAAGACATTGGATATGATTGCTCAAAGGTTACCTAGATAGACCCTAGGAGACCTAGAATAATTTGGACATAATTCTTAGGGCCTAAAAATGTTTAAAATGATAATATTAAGATTGCCTAAGGACCACAGCACCATTCCCATCACTTTGGTCTCATTACAGATGAGTTCCCTGAAATTTTTCAGTGGACTCGTCGATGAGTGGAAGAGACTCGTCAACAAGTGGAATGACAGAAATTCTCAATTGCTTACTATTTCCACTCGGCGACGACTCTGGGCTTTTCCATACTCACTCGTTGACAAGTGTATGCGGGAAATGGGTGTAACGGCTAGTTCGCATTAAATGTGCTCCAACGACCATATTGATTGCTCAACTATAAATAGAGCTTATTTATGAACTAAATAGAAGATTCTAACACTATTCATTCATACTTTGATTATTCAATAGTCTCCAACAATCAATACCCTGTTTTTACATTGAATACCTAGATTCCCAATCCCTCATTCTTTGAGCATTCATTTCCAATCAATCTTGAGTGATTATTAGCTCTGTATTTCATTCATATTTAGCTCAGTTAGGAGCTTTCAAATTCGGATTTCATATCCAACATATTTCTGTAAAAGCTAAGTCAAGAATCAAGGATTCTTGCACCTTTTGAGAAGAGGTTCTTCTTGTATCCAAGAAAAGTGCTCTCTTGAAGAGGTTTGATCCTAAGCCTGTGAAAAGGATTGTAAAGGCTTACTCTTTGCCCGTAAAAAAGAGTGCAATTAGTGGAATCGTGAGAAAATCCATAAAGCGGAAAGCTTAAAGGTAGGGACGTAGGCATGTTGCTGAACCCCGATAACATATCTTGTGTGTGGTATTAGTATCTCTCCCTCTCTCTTTTTATTATGTTCTTGCTTGTAGCAATATTAGTGATTAGATTTTATTTCCGGATTAATCACTTAGATAAAAAAATTTAATTGCCATTGACCCTAATCACCCCCCCTCTAGGGTCCATTAACTAGGCAACAAGAATGGCCATAGTGTCGACCATAGTCTCCAACAGCTGAGAGAAATCAGACTGTTCATTGCCCATTGGAGTTTTCCCTCCATTTCCTCTAGTCTGGTATCCTCGACCCCTTGTACCGCGTCTCAAGATCAAATCTTGAGAACAACAGTAACCCATGAGTCTAACTCGGAAACCAGTTTCGTCAATAATTCACAATTCATAATATAGGTAATAATACACCGAGGTATACACATAGTAATGTACGCGTACAATTCGGATCCCTAGCAAAGCTAAGACTCAAGTTCGGTTGAAGCCTCAACTAGTTTAAGACTAAGACTAAGAAATTAGTCTATACTTGGAATACGACTCCTTACACAGACCTAATGCCTTTGCTCTGATACCAATTCTGTCGCGACCCAAAATCCCCCTAGAAGTTTTAGGACTTTGGCTCGTCACTTATACTTCAAACCATCCCGTAAGAGCATTTAAAGCAATACTACAAAGTGGAATCGAAATTTTTTCTTAACGATACTCAACCGTATTCTAAGAACATAAACAAAACCATATGAAATACGAGTTTAACAAGTAAACCAGTCTAACAAATCAAAGTCATAGGTGGACATCCCCTCTTTCAACCAAGTATATAGTCAATATGTACAATCACTTGTTGCCCAATAAATGGCCCCTAGAGGGGGTGAATAGGGTCTATGGCAGATTTAAAATTCTATCTAGTTCCTTTTTACAAAATTTTAAGTTAAACTAATTAAACAAATTAAAGAAACTAGCTATCCAATGATAAAGAAATGGTAAGAGATAGAGAGAGCAAACACAATAAGTTGTTCTCGAGGTTCGGCACTCCCACCTCAAGCTCTCCAGCTCAAAGGATTCAACACGATTCACTATCACACAACCTTCTTCTCAGATGAAGGCCCAGTCATTATAATCTCCTTTACAAGCTGAGATTACCACCTTCAATACAAGAGAACACCCTCTCTTGACTTTACAAAGCTATCTGGCTTCTCGAACAAGAATCCTCGATTCTAGATTTTCTTCAATACATGGAAGTAGAGCTTTTAATCTTTTACAAATGCTCCTTTATGAGCTGACAAGATTGGCTTTGAAGCTCTTTTAGAAATCTCTCAAAATAAGGAGAGTTGAAAGCTCGTACAAGAGAGTTTGGGAAATTCTAGGTTTTCAATGAAAACTTGATGAGAATTGAATGCAACTCAAAGATATGATCAATAGTAGTTCAATAATTGTTTGATGTTCATAAATGAATTCAATTTATAGTTGTGGGATCAAGAGAGCCGTCGGGGGAACATTTAATGCAATTTTAGCCATTAAAAAACTAGTCGTTGGAGTGTTCCCACAAGCAGTCGTTGACGAGTGCACTATTTAGTTGTCGATGAGTGAAGGTTAAACAAATTTCCTTCAACTACTGTTAAGCCCACTCATCAACAAGAACTGAGACTGCAATCCCACTCGTCGACGAGTCCTTTGTTTTTCAAAAGAAAACTCATATTTACAAGACCAATAAGATGAGAATGAATTCCTAGGTTTTTTAGCTTCCCTTTACCATGATTTTAATAATATTTTATGATGTCCTAAGGCCTTAGAATGATATCCAAATTTGTCAAGGATTCCTAAGGTCAATCTAAGTACTTGAGCATTTCAACTTTCCAAACTAATGAGGATTTTTACATAAGTCCTAGACTCTTTCAAATAAATAAAAATAGGCTTTAAATCATCTTGAAAAATAGTCATCTTGATCTTGGATCTCTTAACTTGAGTATGTCTTAATGATCTCTATTGTTGTTTATGATCCAACTTGGACTTTGGGATTGATCTTTAATTCAACTTTGAATATAGATGATTCTTCTTGATTAGTTCATCTTGGAAATGTGGAGTCTTTTCCATACATCATGCTTTGAATGTTGGGCTAATGTTCTTGCAATTTGAATTTTTCATAAACTTCATGGAAACATTATTACCAAAATGATCATTTCATTATTATGTTATCATCAAAATTATTAGGTTACACAGGATTGTAACCTTTAGGCTAACATCCCTCACCCTCTCAACATAAATCAAGGTAAGGCCACTTGTTAAGACCCTTGTCTTGTCCCGGGTGTTCTTCCTCGACACCGTCTTCAATGTACTCTTTCTCCACCCATAGAGTTGGAGCACAAATGTCAAAAGATGGACCTGCTAACAATAACAGTTCGATTGAGCATGGAAGGCTCAATGTATACTACTAAACAATGAAGTCATAAAACAACATTGTGAGCACGGGATTTCACTCCCTAAGAAAAATGTCTCACGGGATTTAGAGTCGTAACTTATTAATTCAAAAGGGATAAGTCCCCCGGAAATATTGGATAAGGCTTGGTCCGTGATCAGGGATCGGGTTAAGAGGTTCGATTAAGTTCGGGGGAGGGGTTAGGCACCCCGACACTTCCACACATGGTGGTTCCCTACTTACTAGGTTTAAGCCAAAATTAGTTTCAATATTAATTGAATGTCATTTAGTGTTTAAGTTAATATTAATCGGAAAAAAGTAAAAGCTAATTAGGGTCAGGCCCGTGTTGGACTGCCTACGTACTCACATTGGGGTGAGATCAGACCGAGCGTAGTTCTAGCACTTGAGCCCGTGCTAAGGCGAGGGGGCGTGTGTGTGCACCAAAAGGCGGCCAATGGACCTAATCCGGTAGATTAGGGTTTTACTTGACCGAGGTTGGTCAATGTGCAAAGCGTTGGGCCCGGTAGGCCGAGGGGTAGTTCGGTAGACTAGGGTGAGGCCCGGTAGGTCAAGGGTGAAGCCTAGAGGCAAATGGGGTGTTAACCGAGGGTTAGGGTTGCTAACTAGGGTTAAGAGGGTGTTAACCGTGGTTAGGGTTGCTAACCAGAGTTAAAAAAGTGTTGACCGTGGTTAGGGTTGCTAATCGGGGTTAAGAGGGTGTTAACCGTGGTTAGGGTTGCTAACCAGGATTAAAAAGTCCAAGATAATGATTTTTTGGTCCTTTGTATTTTTAGGGATTTTTTCATATTTTTTATGGGGTTAAGTGGTGCTTAACCATGGTTAAAAGTTAATCGGGGTCATTTTAACCATGATTAAAGGTCATGGTCAGTCAAGAATGGGCCCAAAGGGTATGGCATGGCCTAGAGTGGCCTCCTACCAGGTTTGGGCCCTTTACAAATCCTAAAATCAAAAATTTTAAAATGGAGGTAATCGGATTACCTCCATTTTTGTAACTTTTTAACCAGAGTTTGTGAGGTTGTAATTGGGGTTAGGGACCTCCCCCGGGTAAAGTAAAGGCATGGGAAGATAGCCTGGAGTGCACTCTTTCCAATGGACCAGGTGGTAGCCTCTGAATAGGTCAGGTGTGGGCCCCACACGGGTCTAAAGTCAGGCAAAAATGACTATAGTGTCGGCAGTTGGACTGCCGACACCAAGAACAGAATTTTATTAGAGTTAAGGGCTCTGGTAACTAGGGTTAAACTTCGAGTCAGGCCCTAAAATTTTGTAAGGAGCTAGAGGGGGTCAAGGGCTTCCCAATAAACCTAAGGTGAACCCTAGAGCACAAGGCATGTGGGCCCCATAGGGGCCCGAAGTCGGTGCAAAAATAAGCTCACTATGTCGGTAAACTAAATGGGGACAGAGGCTTTTTAGGCTTTTTTAGTAATGTCGGCATTGGTATTGCCGACATTAAGCTGTTTTGTTGAAAAAAACATTTTCTCCACTGTATTATGCACGAGCAAGGGTTTAGGGGGTTTCCTCATCGCCTGAGGGACCCCAAGGCCTTATGTGGAATGTCCAAGCATGATAAATGGTATTGAACTCGAGTTATACCTCAAGGGTGTTCCCCTACACCTATGAAGAAGGTGAAGGGAACCCTATCCTCGGTTGTAAGCTACTAGGAATGAGAAAACAGCAAGATGGGACCCCTGGAGTAGGACCAGGGGTCCCTTACAATGAGAGACAGAAGCCAACAACTGGGGGGTAGGCCTGTTACCCTGATATGCTGGTTGTAGGTGGCGGAGCTTGGCGGTAATGGTGATGCAGCAGTGATGCAAAGGGGTGCAGTGACTTAGGGACGCACCAGGGGGAGTGTGAGAGACTACCTAAGGTGGAGATAGGGTCTGAGGTGGATGGAATGATGTTGATTTGGGCTGGGGGAGTTTTGACAGAGCTTGTACAGGATGATTCGGGCCTAGGAAATGCATGGGGGTGGCCATGTTTATATAGAGGAGATGGGAGGGACCCCAAGGGCAGTTCGGGCATTAAACAGTCCGGAGGTGAGTCATGGTGGAGGTCCCAAGTGGCTAGGGTGAGCAGGGGGGAGTCTGCAACACGCGATTATGCAAATCTAGAAACGGCAGTAGTCGAATTACTTCCATTCCCAAATCAGGCTTATTTGGAATGTAGGTAATTCAATTACCGACATTATGCCATTTATGCCATTTTAGGCCAGGCCCAATCTCACTTGGGCCAAAAGGGATTGTGGGCAGCCATTTCGGGCATTTCCCGCCCAAATTCGAGTAGGGGGTTGTGGGTCCCACCCATGTGATCCTCATGGGTTGAGGTGGGCCCAAGTTTGGGCCCCAAGGTGTTTGGGCTTTAGAACTTGATGGTTTTTTGGGTTTTTTAAATGGGCCTTGAGCCCATAGGGCTTGTCCTAGGTCTTGGGCTAGGGTTTCGCTATGCTAATGGGCCATGAGCCAAAAAGGATTTACCTAGGTTTTTAGGGTCTAGGGCTCTATTACGGTTTGTCCTAGGGTAATGGGCCTTAAGCCCAAGGCTTAGGTCCTGGGGTTCTAGGGTTTAGGTCCTATGGTTTTAGGGTTTAAATGGAAACGGGCTTTGAGCCCAAGGGTTTAAGGTTCGGATGGGGTGTAAAAATTGGGTGCTTACAAACATGATTTCATATGTAGGTCATGTACCTCAATCATCAAGACACCATAACCGAATTTCATATGCAATTCATATATCCTGAATATTAAATCACATGTATACTTCAAATCAAATATGCGGAAAATCATAGCTTTGATATCAATGTGCGTACTCTTTAAAACTATATATTTTACTTTACTTTCATAAAAAAACAATATTCTTTTATCATTTTTTCATGTCTTTTACTTTCATATTTTCATCTTTCATTTTCTTACTTAACTTTAGCCGAGTTGATCATTTTTACTTGAAATCGGGTATTAGTGGTATACTTGGTCTAAACACACTAATATCCTCCCAATAACATCCTTATTCATTCTTTTACTTGGGATCAAATAACTAGTAGTGGACATGGTCTAAACACACTAGCATCCTCCCAATAGCATTTCTTCCATTGTTTAACTTGAGATCACCTAAAGTGGTGTACCTGGTTTAAATACACTATTACCCTCCCAATAGCATACTATGTTTTACTTAAGATCAAATGACTAGTGGTGTACCTGGTCTAAACATAGTAGCATCCTCCAATAGCATGTTCTTCTTTCGTTTTACTTAAGATCAGGTGGATAGTGGTGTACCTAGTCTAAACACACTATCACCCTCCCAATAACATCTTTTTTTTCTTTCATTTTCTTTACTTTACTTTTCGGATACCCGTACTTATACAAAACTTCGATCATGTAATTCAAGTGCTCATATACTATTGGTGTGTGACATATATGCAATAAAACTTCATCAGCATAGCACATGAATTTCAATTTCTATTTCATAGTCTTAAGCATGCTCTCATATAATTTTGATACATAATTTAACTCATTTAACATGCTTCACATCATCATCTTCTTCCATAATTTACCATATGCATAAATCCAAGTAGGCTAACTAGAGCATTCGCATCACATTCATTAATTCTATCATTTCTTTGCTCCTCTAAGAATTTTCCTTAGAAAACCTAGGATTTTGCTCCACTCTTTGCCACATTAGGTAAGAAAGACTTGGAATATCCTAAAACCCCAAATTAGGTGTCCTATTTATAGTCCAAGGGGGTTAAACCCCACAAATCCGAATTCAGCACAGTTTTTACAAAATTGTTTTAATAACATTCGTTTGAACGATATCAGAGCCCTTTCAAATGGAAATGATCGCGGGTTTTGATTAATTGTCCCTTTTTTGGCTTCGTTTGAACGAATGAGACATTTTTTTTCTTTTAAATAAATCCACTCAGAGAGAGTGGGAGGTTTGCTAGACCCCTACCAGTTTATTAATTAATAAAAATAGGGGGGACATAAACCTTACCCCTACAAAGACTAAGGGTAGGACAAAGCCTAAACCCTATATGAACCAACAAAAAAAAGGGGGGGGGGGGAGGGGAGGGAGGACAAAAACCTTACCCCTACAGGACAATCGACAAAAATTAAAAAAAGAAAAAAGACATGGGGGGACATAAAACCTTACCCCTACAGACTCAACAACAAAAAAACAAAACCAGACTTATATACGAATATGTCTGAGATTCCCAAAACCTGTTTGATCTAACTGAATCAGAGCTTTATTTTTCCCAGGGAGATTCTCATGAAGAAGGAAAGAACCCGAATGCAATCTATCACACCCCATATTAGCCAACGCATCAGCCACTGAATTAGCTTCCCGAAAGATATGATGAAGAGAGAAATTATCTGTCATAAGACTCTTGATCTGTTTATTCCGGTACCAATTCTTCCAAGTTCCATCAGCTTTGCCATTCCACTCATCAACCATGCTCTTAGAATCTGATTCAATAATCACATCCTCTAAGTGAACGAATGGGACATTCGTTCAAACAAAAGTCCCAGATTTCCTATTTTCTAATTTTGTTTCCTTGCTCCAACTTCTGCACCTTTAATCTCTTCCAAGGTATAAGTCAAGATGAATTAATCATCAAGACTAATAATAGACGTTGAGTATGACCCATATTTTAATATTGACCATTTTATCCTTTTGATGCTAAAGTCAATTTTCCCTTTTTCCCTTATCCTTTAAACACCTACAAGGTTTAACCTCAATGGTTGTAGGATTCACAAAAGTGAAATCCATGTCTCTACAACTACTCCACCCTTGTAACATAAATGTATATGTGGACCAAATTACCAACGATATGTAAATCTTCTTTCCCTCGTGAATGTTGTAAAAAAGTTTCTTTACTATTAATGTAGTAGTGTAAGAATAAGGAATTGCAAACTAAGTTATAATATTCTAAGAATAGATAATTTCTTAATAAATGAATATACCTCTTTGAGCATTTGTGGCTGTGCTTTCTTCCTTAAGGCTTTCTGTTAGACTTGTTATAGTATGACTTGATGATTCATTTTCTTGTTGAACTCGTGATGTTGAACCACATTCAATAGTGTTTGTTATAATGTCAAATGAAGATGCATGACACACGTAATGCGGTCCTCCCACTATTATCATCATTATTTTGAGTAGGTGTCATTGTAGATTTAGCATTGCTGTATAGATAATTATGGGACTTTGTGAGCCTTAGATTAGTAGCAAATGCTTCCTTACATTTTCCATCCAATATTTCTTTTCAAGGTTGTCGAGAAAGTCGTTGAACTTCATTGATCTTATGTGGTTCACTACACATGAAGTTGATCACTAAATAGTAGCAATCAACAGTGATCTTAAGTACTTTCATGTCAAGTATTTTCATTAGATCTGATGAGTAATTGACAAATAATTAGGTACTATAGTAACTCAAATATTTGATGTTGTAACAGAGTACAGACAAAAACAAAATTGTGCTAGATAATTAGATTAAGAAATATGAAACAATAATATGCGCATTTAAAAACAATAGAATACCTGGAGACTGAAGACAAAAGCAGTTGATGGGATATCAACGGAGGAGCAATACATCTACAGGGTGAGCGAAAACTAATGTTAAGTTGAATATGTAATTATAATGTCGTAAGAAATTAATAATTATTTGTAAAATTTCTAACAAAAAATAAATGAATACTTATCTAATTGCATTGCACTCGCTATGCATTGTCGGAAGGAAAGTTGTAGGTTTCTTTTGCCCTGTGAGTAAGGAGATAAAAAAAATTGAGGAATAATGAGAATGTTGAAAGATAAACCATAATTTTTTTTTGTAATATTTCAGGAAATGAAGTGAAATAATTGATAACTTGAAATTCTACATACTGTTTAAATGCTGATTAGTCTGACCCACCTGTGTCTTCGATAGTCGTTGACTTTCCCTTCGATCTAAATGTTGGAAGTAAAGTTTATAGGGCTTAGAATTTAATATAGTTTTTATAAGATCCTAAGCAAACATATTTCAATTGGTAAAGTTCTTACATTTTATATGGCAATAAAGGCGGATAATTTGAATCAGCCATGTAGATTTGTTTCTGATAACAAACCACAATGCATTTGAAGCAGATCACCCCATCATAGAATAAATTCCCCAAAGAGAGAACTTAACAATTGTTAATTCAGCGCCAAAAGAGAGTCCTAAACGAAATCGAGTCACTCCCTTTGTAAAAAAAAATTGGTCGTGGTTAAGTTCCACCCATACATAAGGTTAAGTAATCTGACAGAGTGTATTGGAAAAAAAAAATATTACATTGCACCCATCCTTAATGTAAAGGCATATGTGTTAATTTTTTTTGAAGGTAAAGTCATTTGACCTTGTTTGTTGTCACGTGCATGGAAGGTGTCCCATGTATGGACGTGTGTTGGGAGCATTAGATTAGATAATGGTTACTTGTAAATAAATAAGTTGTTAGTGGAGAGATGGAATGAAGTAGTTGAGTATGTGTAGGAGTTGTACTTAGAAGGTTAGTGGGTAGTTACTTATTATCAAGATAGTAGTGTATAGTGGGAGTCTGTGTACGTGCTTAGTGGAGCCATGAGAATAGGTCTTGACTCTTGAGTGAATTATATGTATCAACTTTTTGACCTGAATGAGATTATGAATGAAAAAGCTTTGTATCTAAAATGTCTAAGGAGGATAACCCCCTCCAAGTTGTCTGTATCCCTATCTTCTCTCATCCTCTCCCTTCTAAAGTAACTTGCACGTTACATTTGTTTACGGAACGAACGGCTAAATATTTTTTAAAGGTGCAGTGTGAACGAGTTATTTAAGCAGTATAACTTAAAATAATTTTCTACGATCACATTTAAAATCCAAGAAACTGTTTGCCAAAACCAATATAGATTCTAGACGAAAAAATACAAAATAGTTATTGGTTTGACGAATGGCTACTGGTCGATGTTGGTTGCAATAACATGATGGTTGAAGAGCATAGGATAAAAACGAATAGAGAGCAAATGAGGAAAAATTAATGCAGGGTGCTGTAATTTATATTGAAGAGGAAGATCAGTGGAGAAATTCATAAATAAATAAGGATGCACCTTAAAAAATGAACCGGTTTGTTAAAGAAAGCAAGATGTATGCGGAGTGCGACTGTCTGCAAAGGAGTTCTGTGTCTGGATTGGTAAAGTTTATAGGAAATATGTATTTAATTGGTGGTTTCTTTTGAGTGGGGAGGAAGAAGGAGGAATAAATTATTTGTGGAAGTATCAGGGGTAGAAAAAAGTAAAGGTGGTAGTTAAGAGGCCTATTTCCTGATACCGGGAAAATATGATTGCTTCTAAAAAGAGGGAGGGATAATTTCCGAAAATCGCTCTAGGCCCTCCAAAAATGTTGCTCCAAGAGAAAAGTCAAGCCATTTTTGAATGTGTATCATACAAAAATAGTTTGAATACGAAAATTAAGGGTTAACACAATTAACACTTGTCACTTTCAAAAATCAAGTAAGTAGTTACATGATCTGAGAGAGGATGGACCCTCCAACGGAACTTTCACCAATTGATTGAGAGTTAAATAGCACACCTAAAGGAAGGTCATGCCTACTTATCAGAATGTAGATTTCTCACATACCTAAAGCATTCCATCACAATGTAGGTTTCTCACATACCTAGAGAGAAGCAGTGGTGGACTGAGGATCTTACCAGCGGTGGGAGCGAAGACGGCGGCGGGAGAGGAGTCAACGGTGATAGAGAAGACGACCAGAGAGGAGCCCATTGAGTTTGTCTGCGTTTCTCTGCGCACCTTTTTTTTTTTTTCCCGAAAGCATCGTCAATAAAAATTTCGTAAAATTAAAGGTTTCATCAACTTCTGGCGAAAGCCGGAAATAGCAATTGCCTAGGAAGCTATCTGCACCTACTTTCTCAAGAAGTGGATATATCGACTTCCACAGATTTTTACATCCGCGGGACGTTAATTTGGAGGTGTCTAACCAAACTCATTTATCCTTGAATTTCTACTTCCTGAAGCCCAGTAGTCAGTAGGAAGTCTATCCAAACGCCACCCTAGTGTACCATCCCACCACTTCCACGCCTGCATTATTTTTACCCTCCACCTTTCTCTTTCTCTACCGTCTCAAATTTCTAGCCGAAAACCTTATTGATTTAATGACTTTTTAAAATAACATAATAATATTTTTAAATTGATTGTAATAATTTATAATGTGATAAACGGGTGTTTTGAACCTTAGTTTGTTTGGGTAGGTAACCAATGTATTTAGAATCGGATGAGAAAACTTGAAGCTAGCTAATAAAGCTTACCTATCTTATCTTATAGAATATGTTCTCATATGAGCACATACACATAAGTGTGCTCTAGCGAGGTGAATCACACTGAGCACAACATGGGCGAGTGAAAAGGCATGGGCTTGGTTAGACGCACTTTGCACTTCACATCGTCACTTGAGTCACCTTTCCAAATTAAAAGTCAGATCACCACCATTGATATGATCAAGGTTAAGAATGATTCGAATTTTATGATCCATAACGGATCATGGGTGGGCTTCTAGGTTCACTGAACCTGCTGGGTTCATGTATGTGTTAGTTGGGGAAGCCAAAGTAACTCATAAATGGGTCAATTATGAAGCACAAGAGGCTCCCAAGGCTAGCCTTGACTATATAAAGTGAGGATGAGGAGGGGAGTTTTAACACTAGTGCAAACACCTTAATAGACCTTTGTTAGATTGAGCCCAAAAGAAGAACTCGAACCAGAGGAGAAGATGAGCTCCATTGGAAATCTAAAGCCCATCTCAAGGTTGAAGACGACTCAAACTAGAATATCAGACTAGAGATAACCAATCATCGCATTTGATATCAAGTGTTTATAAACAACAAATAGATTATCCTTGTTTTGGAGCAAATTTTGAAAAATCTACCTGGACTAGTCAATCATCTATTACCAAATAGAGAAAGAGCAGGGTAATTCGATTAGTGCAGAAATACACCAATCATTTGATCACTGCTATCAAACAAAACTTTTAGATAGTGTTATAACCAAATAGTATGTTATCCAAAATTTGGTTAGCTAGAATATATAAAATTCAATTCTAAAACTGTGATAGCCTATTCTGGTTGACACTGTTATTAGAAGAGTGATTATGTTTGGCATCACATTCTATGATAGCCTATTCTGGTTTTACATTATGTGTAACCAATTGTTATCATTATTACGGATAAGTCCAGAATTTAGGACCTTTATTTGGACTAATTTTATTCTAATTTACCTATGGACATCCTAAAATAGGCTAATACATATTACAAGAAAATCACTTAGCAGTGACGGAAATCTTCCGTCACTAATACTAGATCTTCCATCACTATTATTATTAGTGATGGAAAATCCGCCGTCGCTAACCCGTTATTATAACTTCCGTGGCTAATGGTTATTAGTGACGGAAATCACTATCGGTCGCTAAGTAGCGACGGAATATTTCCATCACTATTATTGGCAATTTTAGGACCTGAATTTAGTGACGGAACAACATTGGTGACAGAAATGTGTCCATCACAATTAATTTAATAGTGCCGGAAACTTTCCCGTCACATTTAATTTAATAGTGATGGAAATATTTCCGTCACTAATAAGAATCCTTTATAAGTGACGGAAATACTAATGCCTTTTTTTTTTTCAAAACATTGCACCTATAAACCTATATACATTCCTGGACCTGTATAAAACATTGCACCTGTAAACCTATATACATTCCTGGACCTGTATAAACCTGTTCATTCCAATTTCACATTTTCATTCATATAAACCTGTACATCCATTCCAATTTCACATTTTCACCTATTACATTCCAATTTCACATTCACCTGTATAAACCTGTACTTCCATTCCAATTTCACTTTTCCATCTAAATCATTCATTCACATTTTCATTCACAAAATTTGTACATTCATTCATTCAATCACAAAACTTGTACATCCATTCATTCATTCACAAAACCTGTACATCAATTCATTCATATTTTGTGCATCGTGAGTGATAAATAAAGTTTGTAAACATTATTTCAAAATGCTTCGATGACACTGAGTAATTCTAAAATAAATTTAGAAGTCAAAAAAGTCTGGCTAGATCTTATGAAAACCACAATAAAATTTTCACAGCATCTAATTTCTCCCTAATACCTATTTTAACAATATCCTTAGACACTATCTCATCGACTAAGGTTCAGTGGATATGAAACACCATCCAAGTAATCATTTCCACATTCTTGTAGTATGAACTGACTTACAAGGGCAGTATATATGCCGGTTATTTATATCTAAAATTATCTCAAATGCTTAGACAAACATGTAGATAAATAGACTTATATGAGATATAAACCAGAATAAGCAATTCTCCAATGCATGTAAGTAATCCACCTAGAGACAAATATACAAACAAACACATCAAATTATCTGACGATTTTAGATCTAAATAAGGTAAAAACAAGAAACCCAACCAACCTTGAGAGCAAATTCCCTGTGATTTATGCTGAATTTTCCTTTCAATGCCTCCAACAGCTGCTTCCAAACTCTAACACTGAAATTTGAAGATCAAAATTAGGGTCTTAGTTAAATTTTTTTTAAAACAAAAAAGCTGAAATTCTAAAAAGTTAAATGAAAAAGAAATGGTGGAAACCCTATTCCTAGAGAGCTCTGTTCCCAGACATGCAAAGAGAGAGAGAGAGAGAGAGCACAAGAGGGAGAGAGAGACAGGGAGAGTGATGGAGAGAGAGTGAGATGGACAGAGGGAGAGACAGAGAGAGAGAGAGAGAGAGAGCACGAGAGGGAGAGACAGAGTCAGACAAAAAGAGAGAGAGAGAGAGCAGAAGAGAGAGAAATAGAGAGCGAGAGAGAGAGATTGGGGCTTACCGTGGTGGCCAGAATGTGGTAGGAGGCGAGGAGAGCGGGAACTAGCTAGATGGCGGAAAAAATTTGGGGAAGAAGATGGGTTTGGGTTTGATAAACCCTTTTTAATATATCAATTAGTAGTGACGGAATTATTTCCGTCACTAATAATAATTATACTAATAGTGACGGAAAATATTTCCGTCACTATTAATCATTTCCGTCACTAATATTAATAGTGACAGAAAATATTCCGTCACTATTAATCACTTCTGTCACTAATATTAATACTGACGGAAACTTTCCGTTATTATTATCTAATCCTTATAGTGACAGAAATAATTCCGTCACTACTATTCGATTTAATTGGAAAATACTTCTTACGTATCAAATAGACGGACCTGTCATGACGGCGCATGTTTCCGTCACTATAAGGGAAGTATTAGTGATGGAAAGGTTCCATCACTACTATTCCGTCACTGGGCGGTATTTTGTTGTAGTGATAGTTCCTACTAGACAGTGCAAATCCGTATAGGAATGAATCGATTTTAGGTTAGGTTGAATCCCAATGAGAGAGTTACAAATAGGAGGCTCTAACTAGATATCTTCAAAAACATTGTCTTCTAAGCCAAGTTGATTAAGGAATTGTAATTTTGGGTGCAAGTCATTTTGAATTGATAAAACCAACAAACCTGTCCTTGCTTTCAGCAAAAAAACCAACACATACATATCCTTGTTTTTATAGGCAGAGAGTAGGGGTAGCAATAGGGGTATCAAGTTTGCGAATTGTGAATTGGAGTAAACTCGAACCAATTAGATCGGTTCGACTTGGTTCTTGAAATTGAGAAATGAGAACCACACGATTCTTTCGAACAGTTTTGGTTCGATTTTTATTTGAGTTTGTGGATATTTTTCTTTGAATTTGATGAACTTTAACTTAAGGTTTGATTAAAAATAAAAGTAGGGTTTACGAACCACTCATAGTAGGGTTTACGAACCACTCATACAAATACATAAAAATAAGAGTAGTGATAAGGCATCCACTTATGCATTAGGTTTGCAAATAGAATTCATGGGTCCGTTAGCTGTTTCCTTAAAAATAATTATTTATAATATATTCACACACATATATTTATATATATATATATATTATATTTTATGAGGTTTTTTTTTTCTTCATCCAATGCAATCACACTTGCGTGCGATATATGCAATTGAATTGAATTCAATTGCAATGGGCGATCCAGTCTCACCGAGCTAACCACGTACGAGATAACATTGGATAACACAATTTTAAAATAAAAGTTACGATCATGTTTTTTTCATTTTATTTCCTTTTTCTTTGTCGTTTGTACGATATTTTGTTTTTCTGATTGGACGTTTGTAGGAATTAGGATTCGAGTCAGAAACTGGATTTTTAGTGGAGATCCGAAATTACAGTCACAAAGAACTGAAATGGAAGGAAAGAAGCTGGTTTTTGCTGTTAATGGGGACAGATTCGAGCTCTCCTCTGTAGACCCTTCCACTTCTTTGCTTGAATTCTTACGCTCTCAGACTCCTTACAAGGGTGCCAAGCTTGGTTGCGGAGAAGGTCTTTTTCTTTCTCTCTTTTTTTTTCTGAGTTTCTATACGAGCATTTTTCTTGGGTTGGTTATTGAGGTTTAATTATGGTATTACTGGTGGATTTCAATCTGGGCTCCTTTTTTTTTTTTTTTATATATATAAGTCCGATTGGGGTTTTTCCTTTTTTGAATTTTGATTATCTCATCTTTTTTTTCTTTTTGTAAAATTTAACACACGCAATGATGGGTTAATTTTGTTTTAAATATCTGATTCAATTTTTTTTCAATTCTTAAAGAAGTGTTTCTTTGTTTTTTTTTTCTTGATTGAGTTTTGTGGGGTTTATAAATCTAAGTTTCGGAAATGCTCAGTGGTATATATATATTCCATTGGCATTATCATGTTTAGTTTGACTGGAATGTGGAGTTTTGAGGAGTAGATTTTATTTGTTTGGATTTTTATAGGTATAGATGAGAAGGTTTTTTCATTGGGTTGTTTGATTTTTATTTTTTATTTTTTTAGTAATTTGGATTTGAGGTAGTTTAAACTGTAATGTCATTACTTCTAACTTTGGTTACTGTGATTCATGTCTGGCATTTTTTTTTGGTACTATTTACCTGTTTGATTCAATTGTTCTTGTATGAATAGTCTTCTGTGTTAGAGTCCTAAACAGGATCTGTGAGACACAGAATTATAGACAGAAAAATGAACAAGACCAAACACACACAGAAAACACAGATTTATGTGGTTCCCTCAAGTTGAGGTACGACCATTGAGTCGCTGAGATTTCACTATGATCTGGAGCAAAAGAGAATTACAGTGTTCGCGATCTAAAAAAAAAACAGTAGCCGCCCACCCCTATTCTTAATAGTATTAGGGCTACATAACAAAAGTCAAAAATACCAAATTACCCCTCGGAAAATTCGTCTCGAGAATAGAGGGAGGATGTTCGGTCGAGGCAGGCTCCACACTTCCTATCATTCTGTTTCTGCTGATTGTTTTGTGTTGGGTTTTGGAGTTTTACTGACCAGATATGATGGAATTTTCTTTGGGGATTTTACTAGGATTCATGAATAGTTGTTACAGGATCTAATGATTATTCGAAACCTCAATTTTAATCTACAAGTATTTTTTTTATCAATAAAAAGAATTATTTCTAGCTTTCCCTTGCAGGTGGTTGCGGTGCTTGTGTTGTTCTTCTGTCCAAGTATGACCCTTTGCTCGAAAAAGTTGTGGACTTCACAGTGAGTTCATGCCTGACTCTTCTTTGCAGTATAAATGGGTGTTCGATTACAACCACTGAAGGACTTGGGAACAGCAAAGATGGGTTCCATGCGATCCATCGAAGGTTCTCTGGTTTCCATGCTTCCCAGTGTGGCTTTTGTACTCCTGGTATGTGCATGTCACTCTACTCAGCTCTTGTCAATGCAGAAAAGACCCGGAGGCCGGACCCCTCTCCTGGGTTCTCCAAGCTCACAGTATTGGAAGCTGAAAAGGCTATTGCAGGCAATCTCTGTCGGTGTACTGGTTACCGACCCATTGCAGATGCCTGCAAAAGTTTTGCAGCCGATGCCGATATGGAGGATCTGGGGATCAACTCTTTTTGGAGAAAAGGGGAGAGTAACGATGTAAAAGTAAGCAGATTACCCTCTTATGCTCCTACTGAAGAGATTTGTACATTCCCTGAGTTCTTGAAATGGGAAATAAAATCCAAACCACTATTAGATTCCAAACGATATTCCTGGTATAGTCCTGCTAGTGTTGAGGAGCTTCAGAGCCTACTGGAACCCAAAGATCCCGATGATGGGGTCCGGGTGAAACTAGTTGTTGGCAACACAGGTGCGGGCTATTACAAAGAACTAGAACGCTACAACAAATACATTGATCTAAGACATATCCCTGAGCTCTCAATGATCAGAAGGGATAGTACAGGGATCACAATTGGAGCAGCTGTGACGATCTCTAAGGTCATTCGAGCTTTGAAGGAGGAAAACGAAGGTAAATTTCATTCAAATGGAGAATTGGTGTTTAAAAAAATTGCCGACCATATGGATAAAATTGCATCAGAGTTCATCCGGAATTCTGCAAGTTTGGGTGGCAATTTGGTCATGGCACAAAGGAATCACTTTCCCTCAGATATTGCCACTTTACTTCTTGCTGTGGGTTCACTGGTAGATATACAGACAGGTCCCAAACAGCTAACACTTACCTTGAAGGAATTCTTGGAGAGACCTCCATGTGATTCTAGAACTGTACTTCTTAGTATTAAGATTCCTAGCTGGGAACCAGTTCAAAACGTTTCTTCTGAAACTGAAACCAAGTTGCTGTTCACGAGCTGCACCGCGACCTCTTGGGAATGCACTGCCCTATCTTAATGCTGCTTTTATGGCTCAGGTTTCTCCCTGCAAAACTTCTGATGGAGTTGTTTTGGGAAACATTCAATTGGCTTTCGGCGCTTATGGGACTAAACATGCAATACGGGCCTGGAAGGTTGAGGAATTTTTGGCTGGGAAATTGTTTGGTGTGGGTCTTCTCTCTGAGGCTATCAAATTACTCAGACAAACTGTGGCACCTGAAGAGGGCACTTCAGTTCCTGCTTATAGATCAAGTTTGGCCATTGGTTTTCTTTTTGATTTTTTTCGCCCTTTGGTTGAAGCTAGTGCTGAAATTCCCAACGGTGGCTTGAATGCATATATGAATGCATTGTCAACTAAAGCTTCCACACCCAAAAATAATTATGATCACTTGGGTCATATTGAAACACCTCTGCTATCATCTGCAAAGCAGGTTTTGGTAGTGAGCAGCGAGTATCATCCGGTTGGTGAGCCAACTATAAAAGCTGGCTCTGAGATCCAAGCTTCTGGTATTTTATACCCAATCTAGTATTTTATTTCATTGGAGCTTGACTTATTTTATTTCTACAGCATTACCTGGACACATTCTTTTTTGCATTTCCAGCCATGCTGATAGTTGTAGACACTTAACCCAGCCATGCTGATAGTCGAACAATTTGACTCTTTAAGTGAGACATCTTCTTATCTTTTAAATCAAGTTTATATTGTTGATTTGTAATCCTTGGTGTTTATCGTGGTTTGGAATTTGGATAACCTTTCAGATTCATAAACATCATTATTTTAGGATTAGGGTTGTTGGTGTGTGTCTCATATGTTGATATTGTTAGTGAAGTAATTAGTAATGGTGTAATTGATATATTTATAATTTTATGTGTTCTACTTAATATAAAAGGCTAGTAGGGCTCTTTCTCCCTAACTAAGCCATTTACCACCAACCTCTTTCATTTCTTCTTCTCCCTTCTCAAGCCCTAAACTCTAAACCTAAAACTCTTCATCTAAACCCTAAAACTTATCTTCCTTCTTCTTCGATTGGGTTTGCATGTTAGTTTAATTTTCATGCTAATTAGTATTGAAGAGAATTAACTTTTAAATCTCTCTCGTCTGCCTATTGATTTCATTTTCTTTTCTTTTGGCTTTACCCTCTAAAAGGGAAAAAATAATTTATTGATGGAAATGTCTTCAGCGAAAACAGCAAGCTTTGCAGCTCTTCCATTTTTCACCTCCATTGAAGCTCTTTATCAAATTATATAGGTGAAGCTGTTTATGTTGACGACATCCCTTCTCCAAACAATTGCCTTCACGGAGCATTCATTTATAGCACAAGGCCATTGGCACGAGTGAAGGGTATTAAATTCAAGTCTGGATCACAACCATATGGAGTTACTGGAATTATTTCCATTAAAGACATTCCAAAAGGTGGGGAGAACATAGGAGCTAAGGCCATGTTTGGTTCTGAACCCCTATTTGCAGACGATCTTACTCGGTATGCAGGCCAGCCACTCCGGTTCGTGGTAATTCCATCACATATTAAGGATGGTTCTCTATATTGATTATATGTTCTTAGGCCCTTTAGTTGTTAAGGGCGACAAAAGAAACAATAGGTCTTACTATTCCTACATGTTCCATTATTAGCATTCCCTTAATACTTACAAGGGAGTCACTGCGACTTCCGTGTGCATAATTCTTTTTGAATCTGCTAGAAATCACATAGGAACTTGTTAGAAGTGGATTTATTGGATTGGTTCATCAGCGCTCGGTCAGAATTCCCTTTTTGAATCTGCGTCATTGATTCCACTATTATACATCTGGTTTTTTTTTTTTATGTTGATTATGGATGTGTTGTTGCAGGCACACGACCAGAATCGAGTGTTTACTTTGTGTTTTATGTTTGACTAACATAGTGATTGGAATGGATGGTGTAGGTTGCAGATACGCAGAAACATGCAGACATGGCAGCAAATAATGTGGTCATTGACTATGACACTGAAAATCTAGAGCCACCCATTTTATCAGTAGAAGAGGCTGTTGAGAGGTCCAGCTTTTTTGAGGTCCCTTCTTTCCTCTACCCGAAACAGGTTGGCGATTTCTCAAAAGGAATGGCTGAAGCTGATCATAAGATTCTCTCTGCCGAGGTGCTTCTCTAATATTATTTATCTTTTCTAGCAATGGTTACAACCAGAAGCACAACTTGGACCTAATGAGAGCTCAAGTTTGAATTAATTCAAGACATTCAAGCAGTAGCTCAAATTATTTCAAGATTTAAAACTTAATTTTCTAGTCTGATTGTTGTCGTTTTCTGAGTACTTCAGTTTCAAATCCCTTAATGAGGAATGGCATCGGTACATTGATTCAGTAACATCCTAGAGTACTCTATCTAGTTTCTGAAACTTTGTTTGACATGGTCATTAGATGTATGTGAACCATTTTATTTTGTAATGGTGATTTCCAGATCAAACTTGGATCACAATACTATTTCTATATGGAGACACAAACTGCGCTTGCTGTACCAGATGAAGACAATTGTATGGTGGTTTACAGCTCAATTCAGTGCCCCGAGAATGCACATGCTGTGATTGCGAAATGTCTTGGTGTTCCGGGCCACAATGTCCGTGTGATTACAAGAAGGGTTGGAGGAGGGTTTGGTGGAAAGGGCTTAAAAGCTTTACCTGTGAGTATCCGTTTGATGGTTTTCAGAAATTGACCTTTCTGAGAGAAATACTTCTCCTTTCCAAAGAGATGTCCCCGTCTCCAGTGTTTCAGAATTAAACTTGATTTTCAGAAATCATGCATGTTAATCTGAGCTTTCTATAATCAAGCAATAAAAGAGTTTCAAAGCTTTTCTTAACTGACCAATCCATGTCGATGAGCTTTCCATTGCTTGTGAATGAGTCTTGTTATATCCAGCAATAGAAATCTATGTAATAGATACTATTTTTTGTCCCCCCAAAAAGTACATAACAGACACATGTCAGATACGTATTTACACTGCTATTAGGAGAAAATTTATTCATTTTTCTTTTTGTGTATTGGAAATCTTTGCTCATTGGGACTGATAGGGCTTTGTAACAGATGCAGATAGGTGTCTGTGTGTCAAAGTTACAGTGGATTCTTATTGTTGGATATTATCTGAAGCTGCATATTGGTGCAAACGAACAAATGCGGGGCAAGGGACCCACCATTCAATATTCCCACTTAGGAGATGTCCTAGACAAAAAGTTTATGCAGTTTGATAATCCTTATTATGCAATGTATTGCATTCTTGTGAACATTGAGGAAAATAGTATCCAGATGACAACAGAATGGTCTGTAGAATGGCTGGTTACCATAATTGGTCAGGTTGATATTGGCATAGTAGACTTCCTTGGTGATATTTGGACTAAATGGTGGGTCTAACCGAAGCATGTACTTCATGTGTACCAGCATGCAGCTGGTAGACTGTTCTTCTGGTCTACCACCAACCTGGGGGTTCTCTTAGATTTCCTCTATGGTTAATTAATATTCTAGGCTTGTTTTAATGCTAGATTTATTTTGAAATATCATTTGATTGTAAGATTCTTGATCCTGACTTACGAATAAGGTCACCAGAATAACTCTTTTTTTTTTTCAGAATCTCTCTCTCTCTTCCTAATTTTTCCCCATTTGATATTGTCATTTTATCCTTTAAACTATGAATATCACTGTGAGTACTTACAATGCGATGTTGTAGGTTGCTACAGCATGTGCACTTGCAGCACATAAGTTACGGTGCCCAGTCCGAACATATCTCAATCGCAAGACCGATATGATAATGGCAGGAGGGAGACATCCTATGAAAATAAATTATAGCGTGGGCTTCAAATCCAATGGAAAGATAACGGCCTTGCACCTTGATATATTAATCAATGCAGGGATATATGAAGATATAAGCCCAATAATGCCACACACCATGCTGGGTGCACTGAAGAAATATAACTGGGGAGCTTTGTCTTTTGATATAAAGATCTGCAAGACAAACCATTTAAGTAAGTCAGCAATGCGTGCCCCAGGAGCGGTACAGGCATCATTTATTGCTGAGACAGTGATCGAGCACGTAGCATCTACTCTTTCCTTGGAAGTTGATTCTGTCAGGGACAAGAATGTCCACACATTCAAGAGCCTCTATTTCTTCTATTTAGGTAGTGCGGGAGAACCTCTTGAGTATACTTTACCTTCAGTTTTAGAAAAGTTAACCAAGTCTTCAAACTTGAACCAAAGGGCTGAAGTAATAAGACAGTTTAATTGTAGTAATAAATGGCTGAAAAGGGGAATTTCTCGGGTACCCATCGTGAATGAAGTGACTGTGAAACCAACTCCCGGAAAAGTGAGCATTCTCAATGACGGGTCGGTTGTGGTTGAAGTCGGAGGGATAGAACTGGGCCAGGGGCTCTGGACAAAAGTAAAGCAGATGGCTGCATTTGCTCTCGGTTCAATACAATGTAATGGAAGTGGAGACCTCTTGGATAGAGTGCGGGTCATTCAGGCAGACACTTTGAGCTTAGTCCAAGGGGGGATAACTGCTGGGAGCACCACATCAGAGTCAAGCTGTGAAGCAATTCGCCTTTGCTGCAATACCTTGGTTGAAAGACTAGTCCTTCTCAAGGAAAGATTGCAAGAACAGATGGCTTGTATTACGTGGGATTTTCTAATTCTCCAGGTGACTACTGAACATTTGAAACTACAGAGAGGACTTCTTTGTTTCTTTATCTTCATATCTTGAGGTTCAAAGAGAGGTCTGGAGGACAAGAAGAAGACATCTTCCTTGTGCAGATGCAAGGTGCTTTGAGGATTAAAATGATGGTTTCGACGTATGTAATGGACCCTGCTGAAACCATTACGTAATGCCAAACCTGTTACGTAACGGATGTTATGATTTGGAGGTTATTATTATTATTTTTGAGTAATTTTTTTATAAAATGGCGATTATTATTATTATTACTACTATTTATTTTCATTTAAGTAGTTTTTTGTACAAATGGCACTAAATAGTCCTTGTGGACCGAAACGCCATTACGTAACTCTCTTAATGGTAAGACTCAGCCGAGTGCTAAGTTATGTATTGTATCAACGGCTGGTTCCTACGTTCTTTGGTGTTCTATTGGTACCGTCCTATGTAATGGCTCGGACCCTGATGATACATGTTAAACAAAGGCAGGGGAGACCTCTTCCCATTTTCCTATTCTTCTTTTCTGTTTATTTAATTGTCTTAATCAAAAATCATGTTTAAGCACCTGTGTCTTTTACTTTGTGAGTCCCTGGATTTGTAACTTTACTGGCTTTGACCCTGCATGTGAATACCACAAAACTGGAATAATTTTTTAAGTATCATGTATATTGGAAAATTTGTAAAGGACACATAATTTGGTGAATATTTCAAGTCTTTCATTACATGTATTAGTGATCAAATTATTTTTAATTTAGGAAAAGAGAAAATATCTTTAAATCTTAAATGGTTTAACCTTCTCACTTTAAATGAAATTTTGGGCAGTTTGGAAAACTCTGAAATAGAAAGAAATTTCATGAGATATTTATAATTTGTAAAAGTTATTAAAATTTAATCAATGAGATAATCTATAAATGATTCTGCTTCATCCCATAGAAGATATGTCAGGAAACTTAATCAATTAAAGATATTCTGGATTAGATACAGCAGGAACTATGCTTTCTCTCACTTGGTTTGTCTATCTACATGCAGGCCCATCTTCAAGCTGTAAACTTATCGGCAAATAGTTACTATGTTCCCGACCTTACTTCCAAGAGGTACCTAAACTATGGTGCTGCAGTGAGTGAGGTGAGTTTGTATTTACATATCTTTCACTTTTTATATATTTTTAAAATAAAAACACTGTTTCTAAAGGTAAGCAGGGACCAGGCCAGCTTATATGCTTAATCTCCTCAGAGCTCGCGGCTGAGGCTGACATTTAATAAATATTTATTTTCTTTTATTGAAAAAGTTGTACTGACATATCACTTGTTGGATTTAATGGGGTTATTAAGTCGTTCCTGTATCAACTCACAGTATTCTAAGAATGAACATATGGGTTTTGCAGGTGGAGATAAATCTTCTCACTGGTGCAACCACAATTTTGCAAGCAGATATTATCTATGACTGTGGACAGAGTCTCAATCCTGCTGTTGATTTGGGACAGGTTGACTCGACCACAGTCTTATTCACAAGTTTATTCCAATTTTAAAGTTATTGTCCTTCCCTTTTCTGTTTAGATTCTTAAGCCTCGGCATTTGAGTTACTCCGTGTTTTCTTTCATAGTTGACAAGCATATGAATAGTGTAGTAATAGCCCTAAGTCATTAAACCCATAGTCTTGTGTTAGGTATTATAATGCTTTTGTCTACACATTAGTAAGGCTATTTCTCTCATTTACTAATGATTTATAATAATATGAAAAGGAGAGAGAGAAAACCCTAATCTCTTTTCATCCTCTTCCTAAACCTTGTCTCTCTCTTTTCTATCTTCTCTCTCACATAGAAATCTTGGTTTTTCATATTTCTACTTGTTATCCGAGCATATTGACCTAAGGGGGTATATAAAGAACACAAAAGAGGACAAAAAGGGGGAAGCACACTTTTTGACATAAGAAAGTGTACGGACTGACGTCATCTGACTTACTGACGGCCATCGGATCTCGACTGTAAAGGCATGTTTTAAGAGACCTTGATTTTAGAGAATTTTCTAATCAAGTTTTGTGCGATTTTGAGTTGTTTTGAAAAAGTTAGGACATTTTTTGTGAAAAATAGAAGAAAATTAAAAAAAAATACAGATCTAGTGTTGTCGAGGCACCAAATTCGTATAAAGATGTCTTTTTTTTTTTAATTTCTGAGTTTGATCTCAAGTGGATTTATCATTTTTCTTATGCTTAATTTAATGGAGGTGGTTGTGGATCTTTTGGAGCTATATTGAAGCTCCGGTGATCATTATTTTTACTATATTTGTTTTTTTTTACTGTGTTTGGAGAGTTTTTTCATGCATAGAAGTGCTGTATAATATTTGATAAAAGTGATTTGAAGCTTGTGAAGACTTCATGTTACTTGTTAGAAGTTATTTGAAGGAGTGTGTGACAACCAAGTGTTTCTTAAAGTTCGTATGGTGAAAGGGGTTGATTCTGCAAACCCTAAAGTGTTTTTATAGGTTGTTTTTGTGTTAAAACAACCCTATTACACCTCAAACAAAAAAGGAGGGGTAAGGTCCCGTTGAGTTCTTACTTTTTCAGCGAGACTTTGATCTATTCTATAACATAAAAGTTGGAAATTAATCCAATCAACATAATCATAATATTCTATATCATAGTAAATTAAATAAATTAAATGACAAAACGGACCTCTTGCTTTGATGTTTCAAAAGACTCCATTCCTATTTTTTTCTGATGATGTTTTTGAATAATTAACTCCGTTGATTACATCTCTTCCTCCATAGATTCTTCCGAAGTCAGAAGAAATAAGGAATCAATCGATTTCCTGGATGACACAATATGATATGGATTTCTGTAGATGAGATATCATGCAAATCATTTCTATACTAATCGATTAGATCCCTACTCTATTTATTTGAGTATCTCATCAAAGGTTAATTAAAAACAAAAAAAAAAGTTCATTGAACATCGAATAAGTTTTATTTTCTTAATGGATTACTCCCCCTTTTTTTGTCCACTACTTCTTATACTTCTAAATAAAAAAAAAGGTTCCGATAAACCTGGAAAATTAAATAAAATATAAAGTTAAGAATAGTAATCTTTGACGAACAGGATCAAGAATCATTATTATTTCGACACAAGAACAAAGAAAAGGGTGGAAAATTCCTTATTCTTATGTCGAAGATTGGGAAGATGTCTAATCCTTCCTAGAATGGCGTTGGAGGGGATCTCTGTTACTGAAAATTGTTTGTTATTGACCCAGTTGGTCTAGTTTGTGGAAGGAATGTTCCTTTTTTGAAGTGTTAGGGTATCAAGAAGCCTAGAGGTCAATTTTTAATGTTTTACCACCTTAGAAATAGTGAAAATGTTTGAAAAAGTGGCATGAAAGAAAATTTATCAAATGCTAGAGGGCATAGCAATCCGGTGTATGGGAATGCTAATTATGCTACTCCAGAGAATCCTAATTTGTAAATTTTGACTGTTAAACTGGATGGAAGAAATTATTTAGAATGGTCCCAATCTGCACGGATGTTTATTGATAGCAAAGGTAAATAGAGATACATTAATGGGAGGATAGTAGAACCCAAGCTCTTTGATGATTCATATGATAAGTGGGAGTCAAAATATCTCATTGTCATGTCATGGTTGTTGCATTCTATGCAACCACTGATTTCGAGAGGATTCTTATTTCTCATGATTGTTATAGAGCTTTGGGATTCTACAACCCAACCATATTCCTAGGTGCTTAACATTGCTAGGATCTATTAGCTATGATAGGAGATCTCCCAACTTAGACAGAGTGATAAACCCTTAGACTCAACTCGGATTTTGAATTATAGCGAGTTCAAATTTTGAGTAAGGATGAGTTACCATCACTGAGCCAGGTATATGCCATTGTACAGGGTGAGGAGAGTAGACAAATTGTTATGTATAGTCTTGTCGGTAGTTCCGAACATTCAGCGTTGGCCTTCACTACTTAGCCTTAGAGAGGAGGCAAAGGAGGTAATCGTAAGCTGAGAGGAAGTATGAGTTAAGAGGAGCAGGACAAGTTGAAGTACGATCACTGTGGGAGGTCAAGGCACACGAGAGAGACATGTTAGGATTTAATTGGACGACCAACTAAATACACTCGTGCTACACAATCTTCATTAACATCAACATCAGCTCACAGTGCATCGTCTACTGTTAGTCTGTTCTTGCTTCTTCGGGCCTACTACCTACTACTCAACCTTCTCCAAGGGTGATGATGTCAGTTTCCCCAGAGGAAATCGACAGACGTTGTCATCTCTTCACTCAGCTGGATTACTCTTCTCCACATTTCACATCTCTTGCCCAATCAGGTACCAGTGCTTCTGCATATCATGTTCTTACTTTACCCTCTCCTGGATCATCAATTCAGGTGCTTCAGATCATGTCAGGTATGTTAGCCTCAAGGTTACAACTCTAAGTACCCTTAATGGTTTCGATGATAACACAATAATGGAATGAACTTTATGAGACTAATTCTTGTGTTTAGAATGTGAAATTTCAGAATATTAAGATCAACTTTTAAGTCATGGAGAATTGAAGGAGTCAACCATTCAAGGTCATCAAAGTCAAAGTCCAAGTGATAGTCCTTCAAAGGAAAAAGCTTCAAGAGCTCAAGACATTCCATGAAGATCCATCAAGGGAAAAGCTCCTCAAATCAAGAATGAAGATCATCTCTCAATGAAGACTAGTGTCTTAGTTATAAATGTCTAGGACCTTGTAAAAGTCCTCAAGACATTGGAAAAGAATTGCTCAAAGTTGACCTAGATAGACCCTACGAGACCTATGATAATTTGGACATCAATCTAAGGCCCTAAAAATGATTAAAATAATGTTAATTTGATTGCCTAAGGGTCCTAGCATGATTCCCATCTTTTTGGTCTCATTAAGATGAGTTTACTGAAAAAAATTCAGTGAACTCGTTGACGAGTACAAGGGACTCGTTGACGAGTGGAAGAACCGAAATGAAGCAATTGCTTCTATCTCCACTCGTCGACGACTCAAGCCTATTTTTCACTCACTCGTCGACGAGTGCCTATGGGAAAAATGTATAACGGCTAGTTTGCATTAAATGCTATCCCCAATGGCCATATTGATTGTTCAACTATAAAATGAGCTGATTTATGAACAAAAGAGGAAATCTAAGCATTCAATACACTGTTCTATTCATTCAGAAATCACTCACACCTTCAAGCAATCAATACTCTGTTTTTGCATTGAATATCTAGAATCCCAATCCCTCTTTATTTGAGCATTCAATTACAATCAATTTTGAGAGATTGTTAGCATTCATTTCCATTCTTATCTAGCTCAGTTAGGAGCTTTCAATTCGGATTTCAAATCCACTCAAATTTATGTATTTGCTGTAAGTCAAGAATCATGGATTCTTGCACCTGTTGAGAAGAGTTTCTTCTTGTATCAAAGAGAGAGATTCTCTTGAAGAGGTTATTCCTTAGCCTATTAAAAGGATTGTAAGAGGTTCTTCCTGAGCCTGAAAAATGATTGTAAAGGCTTGCTCTCTGCCTGGAAAGAAGAGTACGATTAGTAAATCGTGTGAAAATCCTTAAAGCAGGAAGCTTAAAGGCGGGGACGTTGGCAAGTTGCTGAACCCCGATAACACATTTGGTGTCTGGTATCTCTGTCTCTATCTTTATCTCTGATTAATTTTTGGTAGTATTAGTGATTATTTCTAATTCCGCAAAAATTCTCTTAGCTTAAATTTAAATTGCCATAAACCCTATTCACCCCCCCTCTAGGGTCCATTTTCTGGGCATCAAGGTATGTCCTCTTTTTTTTTTTTTTCTTATGAGTCTTGTTCTAATAGTGCTAAAACTAATGATTCCTTTTCCTGAGTTTTAGGAAAAGAAACCATTAGTGTTTCTTCAAACCTTTCGTTGTCATCTGTTTTACATGTTTCTGGTTTCTCTGCTAATCATTTTCTTGATAGTAGTCTAATCAGAAAATTAAATTGCAGTGCAACCTTTTTTCCTACCTACTGTGTGTTTAAGGATCTAAAGACACAACAGCAGACTAGGAATGGTCGTGAGGTTGATGCGCTATACTTACTGGATTCGACTTTGAATTCTTCTAGTGCACTTAAATCTCATAGGTGTGTCAATAAAGACCAGATATTGCTTTAGCATAACGGGCTTGGTCATTTGTCTTTTCCATCTTTAAAAGTTGGGATTTCGTATTTTTTTATGTTTGTCAATTCGATAAGTTTCCAATGTGAAGTTTGTGAACTCTAGCAAAACATTATTGTGTTTCTTTTCCTCCTAGTAATTAGAGAAGTCAATTTCCATTTGATATTGTGCATTCTGATGTTTGGGGACCGTCCCCCACTATGTCTTTGTTTGTTTTTGATATTTCATATCTTTTGTGGATGATTGCATACGCTACATTTGTATATACCTTATGAAGACTAGGGATGTAGTATCGAACATCATCCGTCTTTCATAAGTTGTTGAGAACCCAGTTTGACAAAAACATCAAAATTCTTAGATTCAACAATGGTCATGAGTACTTGGAGACCAGTTGAAAGCTTATTTGGAGGACAATGATGTAATAAATCAAACCAGCTGTGTTTATACTCCTCAATAAAATGGAATCGCTGAAAGAAAAAATAGACATTTACTTGAAATAGGAAGAAGTCTGTTGCTAGTTATGAAAGTGGAGAAAAATATTGGGCTATGCGGTGCTTACAGCGTACCTCATTAATCACATGTTATTTAGAGTGTTGGAGTACAAATCTCCACATAAACTATTATCTCCGGATTATCCAATATTCAGTCTTCCTCTAAAAGTCTTTAGTTGTACTTGTTTTGTTTATGTGTTGGGTCCTAATTTCTATAAACTCGACCCCAAGTTTGTGATGTGTCTTTACTTAAGTTACTCTTCCACTCAAAAAGGGTACAAGTGTTTTAATCTAGTTACCGAAAGCTTTTTATTTTTATGGATATTTCATTCTTCGAGTAAACTCCTTATTTTTTGGGTGTTCCTCTTTGGGGGGAGAATAGTAGTATTGAAGATGTCCATTTGTCACTTCTTTTCAAGGGATTGCTTTTTTGGGAAAATGGGCATTTACAAGTTCAAGGTTATATAGATGCTAACTGGGTAGGTTCAGTGACAAACAGAAGATTCACCTCTGAGTATTGCACTTTTGTATGTGTGAACTTAGTGACATGGAGGATCAAGAAATAGGCTGTTGTTGTGCAGTCCAGTGCAGAGGCATAATTCATGACAATGAAACATAGAGCTTGTGAGTTGCTGTGGATCAAGATTCTTATTAAAGAGCTTGGGTTTCCAGTGCAATCTGGGATGAGATTATTTTGTGATAATAAGATAGCTATGAGCATTGCCCATAATCCAATCCAGCATGGTAGAACCAAACATATTGAGGTGGACAGATAATTCACTTGAGAAAAATTGGCTTTAGGAATAATCAGTTTTTCATTTGTCAAAACAGATAATCAGTTCGTTGACGTTCTCACAAAGGAGGTTGCATCTAATTGTCATCATTATCTTTTTGGCAAGCTGAGCATGATAGACATCTATGCCCCACTTGAGGGGGAGTGTAGTAATGGGCCTAATTCATTAAGCCCGTAGTCTTATGTTAGTCATTATAATGCTTTTGTATGTACATTAGTAAGGTTATCTATGTTCTTTATTAATGATTTATAATAATATAAAAATGAGAGAAAGAGAAAACCCTAATCTCTATTCATCCTCTGCCTAAACCTAGTTTCTCTCTTTTCTCTCACAGGAAACTAGGTTTTTCATATTTCTACTAATAGCATGCATATTAATTCAAATGAAAAATGTAAATTCTTTTAGGTGAACAATAAATAGAGCTCCTGTCGACATATGCATGTAGTCGATATGCAAGGGGTATGACCAGCTGTTCTATGGGTATCACCTAGGAATTCTTTTACACGTAAAAGTTAAACCCATATGATGATTGTAACCATTCAGTCTATCTGCTTCGCCCAAGGAAAAAAAGGAAAAAAAAAACATTGAATCTATCTTATTTTTAATGATTAAACATCTCAAATTTGGAAGTTACTTCTTACAGATTGAAGGAGCTTTCGTCCAAGGAATTGGGTTTTTCATGCTAGAAGAGTACCTGACGAATCCAGAAGGATTGGTGGTATCAGATGGTACATGGACGTACAAGATCCCAACCATTGACACCATCCCCAAACAGTTCAATGTCGAGATACTGAATAGTAAGCATCACCAAAAACGCATCCTCTCCTCCAAAGGTACCATTTCCGGGTCCCTTCAATTTTTATAGGAAAGCTAATGTACTGTCCCTATAGGTGGTCTATGTACATGTGCCACAGGTCTTCTGAATCTTTTAAATGGGAAAAACAGTGAATGTTCTATATGAAAAGAATCATTAGATTGGATGGTCAATGATGTTATTTGAGAATCATAATGGAATGCTATCAATTAACCCTAAACAATCTAATCTGACAATTATTTTAGACCATGCTATTTAATTTTTAAAATTGTTGAAATGCTTCGACTTTGTTTCTGATATTGTCAATTGTTATTCCAGTGAGGTAATATTATGTGATTCTTACATGGTTTGAGTTAATTATGGACAAAACATGTGCTGTGAGTCAGTTATTGTTGAAGTTCGAGTCTTCAGTTCTGAATTGAGTTTTTATTAGCTTGCTAGTTAATTCTTTTGTTGATTCCTAATTGAATCCGTGATAGTATCTTGTTTGAGTCATTTTCTTTAGTCTCTCCTCTGTTAGTTTCTATTCAAGTCTTCTTGGTTGCTCAGTAAGAATCTTGATGTTCTATTTAGTTTCCATATTGTAATAGGTTTGATAGTACCAAGGGTTTTGGAATCAATAGCGGTTTCTCTTTTCTTATTCAATTGTTAATAGGAAAGAGGCCATCACCTTATGTACATGCGCCCCCCCCCCCCCCCCCCCCCCCCCCCTCTCTCGTACACGTAGGCCTAGAGGATTGAAGTTATTGAATAAGAGTTCTTTTATGTATTGCTGCTGCATGTGCATGTTAGGCCAGACTTCTTTCTTTTATCAGTGTTGTGTCTTCATCAATTGGTGCTTCTGATTGATGAGACTCCTTTCCTCTAGTTCCTCTGAAGTTGTGAATCTATTATATAATCAGTATCTTAGCCCTCAAAATCCTTTTCCTACAATCCCCTATTAACCCAAACACCCTAATCTCACTACCTTGCAGCCCCACATTGCCTATATTTAACCTTAGCTTCACTATTCTGAACACCCACTAATCAGTCTCCTTCAACTTCTAATTCTCTAAAACATCACCTCAGTCCTGCTGAATCAATCTTAATATTAGTTATTATTAAAAATCTTCAATCAAGGTTGCTGCTAATTCAATCAATTAGATCTCTGCTAGTATTAACACATCCATCCAGCATCAGTTAGGAATTAGGATCACAAATCAGCCGATTGGTAGTTGGATTTTTTCTCTAATATCTCTCCCGGTTGGGGCCATTGAATAATTGGCCTCACCACTCTGCGTGTAATCCATGCTTACTGCTTTCCATTTATAAACTATCTTTATTGTCCCACTCGAAAAGCTAAAACCTATTGTACAGCCCTATTGTTAGTGAAAAATCTAAATTAAATTCAGTGAACCTCAATTCAATGTTTGAGTTGAGAATCTCACAAGATAAGGGGATGGATCGGTTTTCCTGTAAGTCTATCTACCCTTTTTATGTTTTTAACAATTAAGTTATTAACTTAAGAGATGATGTACTTTAAGTGCGGAATAAGGAAAACCAAGCAAACCACAACACAAGGATTTTTACGTGAAAACCCATCCGGGAAAAACCACGGGACCTAGTCCAACCATGAGAATCCATTAAGACAAAGTAAACAAGAACTTACAAGACTCGAACTTGACTCCTTCGGACTCGACACCACAATCATTCAGTTCTTAGTCCTCCACGCCTCGAAAAGTCATCACGTACTCACAAGTCCCGTGATCAACCGCAACCGCTTGTACTTCTCTTTGTGTCTCGAAAATAGTCCACGATCTTCCGATCGATCTCCGTCAATGACGGCTTCGGATTCCACCGACCAAATCACTCTACCACGATCATTTTCGGATCGATCTCCTTCGCAAAGGCTCCGAAATACTCCGGCCAAGGTGTTCTATCCAGAACGGGTTGATGGTTTGATAAGAATCATCACCTAGATGGACTCCTTCATTGCACAAGTCCAAACAAGCAATATTGGAACTTTTGGCTTGTAAACTCTAGGTTTTATGCACTAACAAAAGGGGAGGAGAACAATATGTTCCATAGGTTTCATGACCTCTGGAGACACTTAAAAACTCTCTCCACACACTCCCTAAGTTGTTTCCCACGAACTGGAAGGGTTCTAGCTTTATAGGGAATCAAAAACATGGTTTAGAAGTTGCTAAAACCCAAGAAGGAAAGTGCCAAAATAGCTAAATTAGCAAAAAACCGGATTTGGAAAAAATCCCATATCAGGGTCGACCCATGGGGCACATTCGGTCGACCGAATGGTGCCTTTCGGTCGACTGGATGGTCCTCAGGGTCGACCCTCACAAACACTACTCTCTGCCAAAAAACACCAAACAAATTTTGCTATACCCAGGGTCGACCCAAAATCAACCCGAATTTCAAACTTCGTTTTTGGGTGTTGCACCCTTCACAAAAGTTGTAGCTCTTTTCGACGTTGTCGTTTTGACATATTATGGAGTAAAATCCGAGCTACGGTTTGTGAGATACGCTCAAAACAAGCAACCTTGGTTTTTTGAAAAATTTCAGAATTTAAAACAAGTTTTGCACTGTTTATCTCATCACCTAGGGTCCGTATGGTTAGTCTAGGTTACTTACCACCTAAGGCATCATGTTAGGATAATTTTAAGTCAAATCCCACCTATGGTAGTATGGTATCTAGGTCACTTACCATCCTATGAAGGAAATGATCATCCGAGTGGATCAAGCGATTTTTCAACGTGCTTCAACTTCACTTGTCGTGGATGCTTGACGGCAATGACACAAGAACCACTCCTAGACACCTAGACTCACTTGTTTTGACACCGGAATATGCCAATACAAAAACATGGACTTTACAATCTCTCCCTTTGGCAATTCCGTGGCAAAACCAAACTGAAGTACATGACTTGACACAAACTCACCCAAACACATCAAAACGGTGAATTAGGACATTACATGACTCCAACACTCTTACATGACATCAATCGACAAATCATCTTAATTTAAGACACTTAAGCTCTTGCCAAGAAAAATCAGTCTGCTGCAACCTTGCACCTGCACATGCTCAAAAACAAAATACCTAGTGAAGCATGTGTGGAATATGAAAATAAGTAATCACAGGTGAAGCAAAGAATGTACTGAACGGGAGAAATACTACCCCAACATTCTCCCCCTTTTTGGCACAATTGCCAAAGGAAGGCAGGAAGCCAATATTAAAAAAAATATACCAATTTAACAAAAGTGAAATATCAAGGCAACCACAGTACAACCAATCAAAATAGACAATGAGGGACTAAAAACCCGGGAACGAGATAGAAATATAAAGCACAAACTCCCCCTCAACAACTCAAGCACAGAACTCCCCCTCAACAACTCACCCTGATCTTCTCCCCCTAAGATCAAGGATACCACCAAAAAAATGGCACCTATGCTAGAAAGACCCATGCCAAAAGAAAGAAACACACACAAAAAATATTACAAAAAATATCATGTGCCACACAAACATGCATCAAAAGCATTCCAAGCAGTAGTAATTTAAAATTAAAAATCCAATGAAGAACATGATTAGTTAGTCCGATTGAGGAAACCCATCTAACTAAATCTCATGGAATGCTAAAGCATAGCCAATTCACTTAGACACATTTAGTGAACAGTTCAAAAATAAAGCATTTTGTGTAGTAGTGGTCTAACAAGATACTAGATCAAGGTTTCTTTCCCTTTCCAAGGGTATGACATTAACCACTAAGAGGACTCCTGAAGACATAAATCTTAGAAATCAAACCTAGTTAGATCCAGATATGCTGATTTTTTACATTTTAGTACTCCTGTATCCATTTTATTTGACTCATTAGTTTTCTTTTATTTTTGGTCAAATACCTCCAAACTTTGTAAGATTTCTTTTGATGATCTTTATCTGATCATATCTTTTCATGCAATGATGGCTTTCACATTATCTAGGTAGGTAGTCCTGGCTATTAGCAGCAGAGGCTTTCACTCTAATGACCCAGATAGATACCTACTGTCCGCCTAGGTAGCCATTTCATACTATTTGCATCCAATAGTGACTTTCACATTATCCTAGTAGGTAGCCCTTTTCATTGCAACAAATTAAGCTCATGGAGGATACACAAAATGGGGATGACTAACAAATATGGTCATTCTAGATTGGTCATCCAAGGTCACACTTAAGGGATAAGTCATACACCTACAGATTGGAAAATGGACCTCTCAATAGAATCAGTCAAAGTGCATGTGAAATTTGTAAAGCATACACACATGAATAAGTCTCTACCTATTCAAGATAAAATCGGTCTAATTTTCAGCCTAACCAAGAGACTATGAAGGTGATATATCCTCAATCAACAACAAATTCATGTTCAACCCTAGACAAGTATAGAAATAAAGATCACACAAGGAATGCAGATCATGTAAGTCAAACAAGGGCAACATGAAAAAAATCTTTTTGGATTTTATGGTTTTTTAATGTTTTTGGATTTTTCAAAATAAGGAAAACAGAAAAACATACCAAAGCAAATAAACACTAGTAAAAAGAAAAAGCATACTAGTATACACAGATAGCATAGCACTAGGATAAGATATATCACTAACAGCACACCCTAGGCTATGACAGGCACGGGCTAAGTAAAGCCCTTCAGGTCTTCTTTTCTCACCCAAACGGTTTTAGAAGTTTGATTGACCCTATGGTCTCTAACCGTTTCAGTTGAGGTAGGTATGACCTTTTGCCTCTTCCTCCTATTCTTCCTTTTCCAGGATTGAGTCCTAGAGTTATGGTGGGCATTCTGGTTCTCCCTGTTACCTCCTTTATATCTAGCATAAGGAGTGTCATGACCATGCCACTATCTAGAGTTGTGAGCAATTTTCATCACATCTTCACACAAACTCCTAGACTTCTCCACTAGGACCTCAACTCTCCTTTGAAGATACTCATTAAAGTTTTGGTTTTCAAAACCATGATTGGGCATTCTTCGAAGTTTAGGACACCGAGGCTTAATATGACCCTTCACACCACAGTTATGACATGTAGGAAAGAATTTCTGAATAGAAGGGTCTTTCCCTTTAGCAGGAGGGCGCCTTTTAGCACCAGGCTCAGTGTTCGAGGTGGATGGAGTTCCTTTCACATCTCCACACCTCTGGTTTTGCTCAAGTTTAGCCAACTTGATTTCAAGACTTGTCTTTTCATCAAGACAAACATGTAAATTAGATTCAAATAGCTGAGTCTTGGCAAGGAGGGAAGCCTTCTCTTCCTCAAGCTGTGACACAAGAGCTCTCAACCCTGAAGCCACTTGGTCTAAGGAACCTTTTTCCATTTTAATAGATTTGATCTTTTTGGTCATGGAAAATTGAACATTTTTCAACTTTAGGCATTCCTGAAATAGTTCATCATAGGCTGCCTCAAGGTCTCCCTCAGTATCAGAGTCATTCTGACTCTCATCATCCTCCTCACCATCATTACAGTGTTGGTTACTCACAGCATTTGAAGAAGATTTCTCAATCCCAGATAAGGATGCAGTGAAAGCCATATAACCCCTAGTCTCCTCACAAGAAGAACTATCTGATTCCTCAGATTCAGATTCACTGACATCCCTTGCCTTGCCCTTAAATCTTTTCTTATTAGAGCACTCAGCGGCAATATGGCCGTAGCCTTGGCATTCATAGCATTGAACACCTTGGGATTTCTTGTCCACACTTTTAAAATGTTTCTTGTTTTCAAAGTGCTTGGACTTGGGCTTTTCAAAAGATTTTTGTCTTTTCGGATTAAATCTCTTATTAAGTTTCAAAAATTTTCTGAATTTCTTTGCAAACAAAGCCAACTCTTCTTCATCCTTAGAGTCATTATCTGAGCCATCTTTAGATTCCTTGACGGACTTCAAGGCAATGGATTTTGGTTTCTTAGATGGATTCAGATTTAACTCATAGGTTTGGAGAGAACCAACCAACTCTTCAAGTTTGAGAGCATCAACATTTTTGCTCTCCTCGATGGCGGTAACCTTCGATCGAAATCTCTCAGGTAGAGATCTCAAAATTTTTCTCACAATTTTAGACTCTGGAATTCTTTCTCCTAGATTGAAACTAGAATTGACAATGTCACTCAGATTGGCATAAAAACTATCAAAAGTTTTATTATCATCCATCATCAACTTTTCAAACTTAGAGGTCAGTAATTGAAGTTTGGAGATCTTGACAGTTGTAGTCCCTTCATGGGTAATTTGAAGAATGTCCCATGCCTCTTTCAAAGTGTCACATGTAGAAATACGTCGAAATTCTTCGAGTGTGATAGCAGCGAAGATTGCATTTAGACCCTTACTATTTCATCTACAACTCTCAAGCTCTACATTGATCCATTTAGAAGAAGGTTTAGGGATGGTCTGGTCATTTATGGTCTTTGTTGAATGGGTCCAACCTTGTTCAATGAAGAACCATACTCTCTCGTCCAATGATTTAAGAAACGCTCTCATTCGAGCTTTCCAATAGGCATAATTATTCTCATCAAATAATGGGGGACAAGAAATGGATCCTCCCTCTCTTTGGAGATTCATATTCACCGAAAAGAATGAGATAAGATCACACTAAAAAGTAAGTGAACATGCTCTGATACTAATTGAAAAATCTAAATTAAATTCGGTGAACCTCAATTCAATGTTTGAGTTGAGAATCTCACAAGATAAGGGGATGGATCGGTTTTCCTATAAGCCTATCTACCATTTTTATGTTTTTAACAATTAAGTTATTAACTTAAGAGATGATGTACTTTAAGTGCGGAATAAGGAAAACCAAGCAAACCACAACACAAGGATTTTTACGTGGAAACCCTTCCTAGGAAAAACCAGGAGACCTAGTCCAGTCATGAGAACCTACTAAGACAAAGTAAACAAGAACTTACAAGACTCGAACTTGACTCCTTCGGACTCGACACCACAATCCTTCAGTTCTTAGTCCTCCACGCCTCGAAAAGTCATCACGTACTCACAAGTCACGTGATCAACCGCAGCCGCTTGTACTTCTCTTTGTGTCTCGAAAATAGTCCACGATGTTCCGTTCGATCTCCATCAATGACGGCTTTGGATTCCACCGACCAAATCACTCTACCACAATCCTTTTCGGATCGATCTCCTTCGCAAAGACTCCGGAATACTTCGGCCAAGGTGTTCTATCCAGAACGGGTTAATGGTTTGATAAGAATCATCACCTAGATGGACTCCTTCAATGCACAAGTTCAAACAAGTAATATTGGAACTTTTGGCTTGTAAACTCTAGGTTTTATGCACTAACAAAAGGGGAGGAGAACAATATGTTCCATAGGTTTCATGACCTCTAGAGACACTTACCCTCTCCACACATTCCCTAAGCTGTTTCCCACAAAGTGGAAGGGTTCTAGCTTTATAGGGAATCAAAAACATGGTTTAGAAGTTGCTAAAACCCAAGAAGGAAAGTGCCAAAATAGCTAAATTAGCAAAAAACTGGATTTGGAAAAAATCCCATATCAAGGTCGACCCATGGGGCACATTCGGTCGACCGGATGGTGCCTTTCGGTCGACCGGATGGTCCTCAGGGTCGACCCTCACAAACACTACTCTCTGCCAAAAAACACCATACAAATTTTGCTATACCTAGGGTCGACCCAAAATGGTCAGGGTCAACCTTGAGGTGCCAACCCGAATTTCAAACTTCGTTTTTGGGTCTCGCACCCTTCACAAAAGTTGTATCTCTTTTCGACACGGTCGTTTTGACATATTATGGACTAAAATCCGAGCTACGGTTTGTGAGATACGCTCAAAACAAGCAACCTTGGTTTTTTGAAAAATTTCAGAATTTAAAACAAGTTTTGCACTGTTTATCATCACCTAGGGTCCGTATGGTTAGTCTAGGTCACTTACCACCTAAGGCATCATGTTAGGATAATTCTAGGTCAAATCCCACCTATGCTAGTATGGTATTTAGGTCACTTACCATCCTATGAAGGAAATGATCATCCGAGTGGATCAAGCGATTTTTCAACGCGCTTCAACTTCACTTGTCGTGGATGCTTGACGGCAATGACACAAGAACCACTCCTAGACACCTAGACTCACTTGTTTTGACACCGGAATATGCCAATACAAAAACATGGACTTTACAGTTAGACAACTCTCATTCCAGACTCTCAAGAGCCACAGAAGATCAGGACTCTCCTATCTCTCAGGACTCTCTCAAGATAAATCTTATCTCTAGATAAAGCTTTATCCTCTCTTTTGAATCTCTGTTGTCCGTCGAATGTAACAACTGTAAATGAGTTACTGAAAGTGTTTATATAATACAAAGAGAACTCATCAAATGGTATCGAGATCCAATTAATTCTTCATGGTATCAGAGCCCGAGACTCCTAAACAAAATGCTGCTTCGATCTCACAGGGAGCAGTTCATCCTACATGCAAAAGTCCATCTCTCGATTGGGGCAAGCATTCGAGATTAAAGACTTGGGATGCCTTCATTTTCTCGGTATTGAGGCATCATTCAAGGACGGTGTTCCCTCCCTTACACAATCCACATATGCTTTGGATCTACATACTAAATTCAGGTTAACTGGAGCTAAACTATGCTCCACTCCAGCACCCACTGGAACCAAGCTCTCCCTCCATCAAGGTACGGCCTTGACTGAGCCCTTGATTTACCGTCAATTGGTTGGTGCTTTGCAATATCTCACCATCACAAGTGTGGACATCGCCTTTGCGGTACATCATGTATCCCTCTTTATACATCGCCCAACTGACATTCCTTTTGTATCTACAAAGCGTATCCTACACAGTTACGCTACATCAAGAGCACCTTAGGGCAAGGTCTCTTTCTTCAACCTTGCTCTTCACTCCAAATTTCGGCTTATTCGGATGCTGACTGGGCTGGAAACCTAGATGATAGAAGATCAACAAGCGCATACTGTGTTTATCTTGGATCTAACCTCATCGCATGGGCATCCAAGAAGCAACCGACGGTTTCAAGATCCACAGTTGAAGCTGAGTACCGTGCCCTCGTTACAATTGCTGAAGTATTATGGATTCGCTCAGTTTTCAGGGACCTTGGACCCTCTCTCTTATACTGTGACAATAGTAGTGCCACCTACATGATAACTAACCCAGTGTTTCATGCCCAAAGCAAATACATAGAAATTGATTATCACTTTATTAGAGAAAGGATTATGATGGGAGATATTTGCGTCTTGTTCGTTTCAACCCTTCACCAACACTGTAACAAAAAACTCTGTTTTTAAAAAAAATTCACAAATTATTCGCCCATTTTTAGTTTGCCAAATTATTCTCCGAATTATTCACGAATATTCGTGAATTATTCCCAAATTATTTCCAAATTTGGCAAAAAAACTACTTATGTTGTTCGGTATATTTTTATATTTATTTAATTTATTTGTTATCTTTCCCAATTTTTTCCAAAAACAACCCCAACTTTGTCACTATGTCACCAAACAACGGGTACTCTTACCAAGGGGCTCTCTAAGAAACAATTCCACCATCTCAAGGCTAAACTCATGTTTCAGCCACCATAAGCTTGAAGGGGTGTGTTAGATAACTCTCGTTCAAGACTCTCAAGAGCCACATAAGATCAGGACTCTCCAATCTCTCAGGACTCTCTCAAGATAAAACTTATCTTTAGATAAAGTTTTATCCTCTCTTTTGAATCTCTGTTATCCATCAAATGTAACAACTGTAAATGAGTTACTGAAAGTGTTTATATAGTACAAAGAGAACACATCAAAGGGTATGGAGATCCAATTAATTCTTCCACCTATATGGGTCCAAGTTGATCCATAACCGAAAATCTGAAATTTTTTTGGGCTTCCTCTTTAATGAGCTCAGCTCTTCCTTCAGCAACTATAGTGAGGAAACAAATAGTGATGTACTAGCTAAGATCGGTGTCCAATAGAGAGCATTTCCGTTTTCTCAATTTGAACATTCATAAGGAGGGAGATATAGGTAGCCGAAGGGGAGATGTGGTTTTGTAGTGCTATTTAACATACACATACGGATCAAACCAAAAGGAAAATTGAATAATACATAAATAATATTCACTATGCTTTATGAGAAAATGTTGGACAGTCAAAAGACGGTATGATCATAGAATGATCATTGTCGTCCTGATGAGGATGTTGAGTGGATAGAGTAGGAAACACAAGCTCATAAATGAAAACATTCTAGGGACTTGGGTAATAGCCCCAATATGTGATAAAATAAAGGGGAGTCAACTTAAATGGTTTGGATATGTACAGATCAATTATAGTAACATTTAGAAGTTCTATGGTGGAACTTTAAGGCTCTTAAAGAGGGGAAAGCCGAAGAGGATGTGGATTGGTAGTGGTCTATGGTGATGTGTAATGGTGTCCAAGTATGGTCAAGATTCCATGTGTGACCCTCTTGTGTTGAAATCTCCCTATGGTGATAGTCTGTGGAGGGCTATCACCAATGGCCTGCCGCCTTTAAGAAGCATATCAGGTTTGGAGTGGGGAATGGCGTAGATGGTAAGTTTTGGGAGGATAGGTGGTGTGGGCCCATTCCGTTGAGGAGGGATTTGTGAACATAGAATTTAGCGTCATTCCAAATTGGGAAAAACCCTAATAAGGAATAATGATAACGTACAAAAATTGAGAGTAGCCACTTATTCTAATTTTGAGGGAAAATAGGAAACCTAAATTTAGTGGATAAGACAAAGTCTAGAATTAGAAATCTAGCTAAGAGATTCATTTATGTTTAAGGGAACGAGTTAGATACCCTTAAACATCCACTAAAGGTTGTTACCTACTTCCAAAATCCGAATTAAACAAATGGAAACCTTAGAGCATTCCTAGCAGCCTCACCAAATGTGTTTTGGTGAGCCAAAACACTAAAAATTGTAAAAAGGGGTCTCCAGCAGCCTCTTCAAAATAACCATTTTGGTTTGAAGAGTGTACAGTACTCACCAAACTTGTGAGTGCTGTACACTCACCAAACCAAATCTTCATCTCTCCCTTCCTTTTTGTGGTCCCACACAAATAATAGAATAATGTCTCTCTCCCTTCCTTTATTGTGGTCCCACACAAATAAATAAAATAATATTTCTATCTCCATTCCTTTTTTGTTTTCCCACACAAATATTCCCACACAAATAATAAAATAATGTCTCTCTCTCCCTTCTTTTTTTGTTAAATTGGTGAGGTTCCTGGGAGTGTTTTAAAAAAGTGGATAGCCAAAATAGAAAAAAGTGAGTTTTGGCTATTTTGGTGAGTAAAATTTGATGAGGCTGCTAGGAATGCTCTTAATGGAACTTTGTAATTTAATAACATGCTATTTAGATAATCATGTTAGAGTAACATAGAAACATGCTGAAATGGTGACAAGGTAAAGAAGGAAATATGCTAAAACAATTGTCTTTCACCCAAAATGTCATGTGCATGCCAAATTCAAGAAACTATCTAAGATAAGAAATAAATCATATTAGCAAGCAATTGACAAAATGGAAACTAACCTAATTTTCTAACCTAGTGGAGCTTAACCTGCATGGGGTTGCCTACATATCCATTTGCCTTGTACTTCCTCTTTTGATCCATATATCATCCTTTTATTAATAAATAAAATATTTGAAATCATTCACATGTAACAGAAGATGTAGCTCTAGATAGATTGGAATGACAGAACAGGATTCAGTTGCTGACCCAAAATAGTTGGTAAAAGAAACTTAGTGATGATGATGATTTGAATACACACAAATAGTGTAACCACACTACCATATATCATTATCCAACATGAGCAAGATTACTAGTAAATTTTCTTTGATATCTCTCGGGTTAATTGACTCTTTTTTGTGCAGCCTCTGGGGAGCCACCATTACTTCTAGCAGTATCAGTTCACTGTGCAACAAGAGCAGCCATTAAAGAAGCCAGGAAAGAGTTTTTCTCTTGGAGTGGATCAGATGCTTCTCATTCGTTATTCCAGTTAGAGGTCCCTGCAACCATGCCTGTTGTCAAGGAGCTTTGTGGATTGGACAACGTAGAGAGGTATTTACAAAGCCTGCTTAGTCATTAAAGAAATGTTAGCTCGTTAATTTGTATACTGTAGATCATATTTGAATAATGTGCATGGTTGGCTAGTGTTTTTGTGGACATGCATAAAGATTGTATTAGTTACATTGATCATCTCCTGAAATCAAAGAGCTTCTTGTTTTAAAGATATAGATCACTTTATTATTAAAATGAAATAAATTTTCCTATTGTTATGTCTCAAAATTAAGGCGAAATGGGGAGGCTCCGAAATAGGAACCCGGATTTTCGGAGGAGGCCCAAACCAAACAATGGGCCACGGGCAAGATAACAGGAGATGTGAAACTGATACTTGTTCATCACCACACAGAACCAGAAGGATCTTGGATAACCTGCTTGGCAATATTGGCATTCACAGCTAGGAAAATCAGTAGACATCGCTAGGTACAAACTTGGATTTTTGGGGTCGTTTGGACTTGTGTGATGGCAATTGTCCTCTTGGGCTAAAATATGAGCCTGAGGTGAAGGAAATATTGAGCCTAGCCTCAGCTTCAGCTTCAGCTTCAGCTTCAGCTTCAGCTTCGTGCTGACGAACCATAAAAATCCTCCACCTTCCTATAGGATGAAAGATAAAAGAGATCATTGACCGCCACTTCAACATTACAATTAGCAGTCTTAAAGCCCGGGAGATCAGAGATAAATTCTTTATCCCACTGACTCATGCTCCTCTGTAAAGTGATCAAGAGACATTTGTATCCTTATTGGGGTCATTGAACTTTTTCCACTTCCCAGTGGTTTTTTTAAGCCACTAGAGAGAGCAGGGGTTTGGTAGACCCCAACCTGTTTATTAGACTAAAAATAAGGAGTTTACAAGAAAATAAGGAGGGACATAAAAACAAAACGCCTTGAAAACAAAGAGATTACAAGAATTGTCTAGTCTGAATATTTCCAAACCCCAGTTTATCCAATTTCCAATTTGATAGCTCCACAAACTTGATAAGGTACATCAGAAATGGAGTTAAAAACACCCGAGCCTTGAGAAGTACAAGCTAAATTAGTCAAATGATCAACAACAGTATTAGCTTCTCTGAAATCATGCCCAGTAGTGAAATTCAATTAGGGCAAATACATTTTTACCAATTCCACATTGACCCAGGAAGAGTATGCCAAGAAAAAAAATGGATTAGACCACCAGCATAGAATCTGATTCAATTTTCACATTCATGAAGTTCAAATTCACACAAAGCTGAAGCCCATCTAACAAGGCTCTGATCTCAGCCAAAGAGGTTGAAGCAATGCCATAAAATTTGTAGAAACCTACAATAAAATCACGATGGTCCCTAACACCTTCTCCAGTAAGCCCAGGATTACATTTCACAACATCATTAATATTAAATTTCATTCTTCCTGGCATAGGAAATGACCATTTGCAAATAAGAATGTTTTTCAAGGCTGCTGGCAATGGTTGAATACGCATGATAGAAGCTACATGCTTATTGGTGAGAGAATTAATCACCACTGGAAAAACATTACAAGAAAGATTCACCCATCTTAAACTTTTCTAAATAATCGATTGAGTTGTATTAATTTTATCTTCAAATCTTCTCAAGCAACTCTTCTTCCAAACTTCCCAAATAATAAATAAAGGAACAAAAGATTTAAGAAAGCCTATGAAGGCTGATATATGAGCATTAGAAAATCAGCTCATTAATTTGCATTGGATGTTAATATTCTATAAAATATTTATGCTGCAAATCCTCTCAAAATAAATCTAAATTGCTGAAGCTAGATGGCTCGAAATTAAGAGATGCGTGAGAGATTCTATATTACTTTCATCAGAGCAAGACCAGCAACTAGATGATGGAATATCCAGATTTTGCACATTTGCATCAACTGTAATAACATTATTGAAAGTCCTCCAACCGGAAATGCTTATTTTAGTTGGAATCCTTTTGTTCCATATGAAGTTGTTCCAAGATACAGGAGGGAGCTGATGATGAGCATAATTCCAACCATCAGAAACTGAAAGTGCCATTATTAGAGAGTTTTTAGACGATTTTATAAGGGATCTCTGAGATGAAGAAGCCACTGGCCTGAACAGTCTCTTTTGTATATTGATCTAAAACATTCTGAACAATAGATAAATCTCAAGATCTATGACAGTCCAAAAAATCTGCAATAACAGGGAAATGAACCGGATGAGAAGTCGACAAGGATTAGAGGAACATCCAGGATCCTTATATCAAGCCAAAACTAATCAAAGCTCCATTACCCACCAACCACAAACAATTAAGCCAAAATTCCTTCATCAATCGACATATATGTAACCAATTAGCTGAGCTACCTAAATTAGGCAAAACCAGCCAAAATTGTTTCCCTCTCAAGTATTTTTCCTTGAAAAAATTACCATAGCATATTCATTCCAAACCCCAATGGTGTTGGGTTTGGTGACATGCTATCAATGTTTTCATAACCGGACCGGGCATCGAACTGGTAGAGTGGCCGGTTTCCGGTTCAACCGGTCCGGTTCGACCGTGTACTTTTTGCAAAAAAATAATTTATTTTCATTCTTTCTTAATTTTTCCTGGTTTTGATCGGTTCTGACTAGTTCCCAACTGGTTTTGTCACCAGTTCTTGTTGGTTCTCAAATAATTCCGATTTTGAAGATTTTGGGAACCGGTGAGGGTTGTGTTCCCGGTTCCACTGGTTCGACTGGCCGGTCCGATCCGGTCCGGGTTCTGACAACACTGCATGCTATTATTTATCCTAATGAATGGCTTAAATGATTGCAAGTGGCGTATAATTTTGATACATTTTGTGTGTGCGCGCGCGTGTTAATAACGTTCTCGCAGGCACGTCAACATTGACATTTTTGTAAATATGAAGAAAACTGGTTTTATTCTCTTAATATTTACAAAAATGCCATTAACTTTCCTCTACGTGAAGGATTGTTAACCTTGGCGCAATACCATAGTACCCAAAGTCCCAAACCCGAAATTGATGATCAACCCTATTGGTATTGTCATAGGAGACTTCCAGGGATACAGGTTAAATGGTCGGTTCAACCACTCAAAATGTGAATGGTAGATTAGAAGATTGATGATAACTTCTTCAACCTCGACAATTGAAATATGTATGGGTTATGATTAGCCATCAGAATCCTCTATCAATAGTGAAATTTGGCTTCAAAGTCCAGTTCAAACAAGAGGAAACCTATATGGCCAAATGATCTTTTATATACCTTTTTAATAGTAATTGAATTCATCGAGTCGGGTCTATTTAGATTATTTTAATATGAGGTTGGAAAATGAGCTTGAATGCTACTTTAAATAGTCCAAGGAAAATGACAGATATAAGAAATTAGGAATTCCATTGAAGGTACTAAAGAAATAAGAACAACAACTACTAATTCATCATCTAATATATTCTTGAAAAGTTGTAAACTCAGTGATAAAAGTTTTATGAAATCTTTATTGGATGTTAATTGATAAAAGAATTGGAGTTGGTTAAATTTACAAATAACCCAATCATTTCTTTTGGTGATTCTAATATTTTATCATCATAACTAATTGTTTCATTAGGATAAATATTAGAAATTTTTTTCCTTGTGAATAGTTTAGCACATTCTCTCTTACTAATCTAATCTATTTCTTGATCAATCTTTTTGCCACTACTCATTGTTCAAGAATAAAAAAGATCATTTCCAAGTTTGAAATAATTCATTTGGAATTTAAATATTTCTACTTAATTTTGATTTACATATTTCTTGTTATATTTACTTTTCCTCTCTATTCTTATAAATTATTTACCACATAAACGATTCTTTTTTCAACAGTTATCTGCTCTGCACTTGACTACCCAGCATTTACCATGGGCTCGATAACTATATTCTAATTTGAAAAACCTCTTGTAACTGCTTGGTAGTTTTCATCGCCCATGTTACCTCCAACGTCATTACCACCATTATTGGTTGGAAAAGGAGAAAGTGAAGTTTGACACACCAAATCCTCGGGGGTGTAGCCTAGTGGTCAAAGGACGAACCCGTAAACCCGGAGGTCTTGAGATTGAATTTGGGCTCCTCTCAATATTGGATGTATAGGTTGGGGATTTACTTATGCATCATGTGGGACTAGTCTGAGTCTCAGCGAGGATACCCACGTTTACCAAAAAAATAATAAAAAGTTTGACACGCCAACACCATGACTAAAACAATCAAAATTTGACCTATGGTGGCTGGAGAGGCAGTAACAGATGCCAGAGAGCCTGACATACCTACAGTGATTCCACTGGATCCTGATCCCGTACCACCAACAAAGCCTCAATCGGATTCGGATGCCAAGAAACCCGAATAAACAACTCATCTGCTGGTTGAAACTGCCTTAGTTGCATAACCTTAAAAACCACCCCCTGAAATTGTCCCTGAAGCTGAAAAACTGTCAGAAATCAGAATCAGATCCACTTCCTGTAGTAAAATTACAAAAATGGTGGATCCACTTTAAATCCAACATACTCTTGGTGTTAAGAGGGTTGTTGACTCATCAACCCATCTAATCTAGGCCAATAGTCCTCTAAAATATACAATGAATAGATTTAATTAACAACTTTGTTTATAATTGGGTTGAAGGGGAGGTCTTGAGTTCGAGTCTCTTCAACTTGTCGGCCACCCTTCGGGATTTATCTGGCTTTCCTGGTTGTGTAGTATAAGGGATCTGCACGGCTCGAGAAACTTAGTTGGATGCTCTAAGAGGCCCGGATACCCTTGTTCCAAAAAAATAATTCATAATTAAGTGGCAAAAGGGTTATCCTATGTAATAAAGACCCGTTAGCTCGCCATAAACCGCCCTACGTTTATGGGTCTGGCCTAAATTTTCAGTTTAAACTGGATGAAAAGGCCTGAATGAAAAAGATATGTGGAGATCCCATTATTGAATTTTTTGTATTTATTAGCATTACTGCTAATGTGCCATAAGAATAATCCCACGCACTGATCATCTAAAAGTGCCTAAGTAATGGAGTAATTGTGGACCATTATATACCCCTTCCGAAGCCTAGACCCTTATACACGTCTTTCTCTCTCTAATTGTTGGGAAAAGAAAAAAATGGGAGGAGCCCTCTATAGTACATAAGTACATAGACATAGCTTACATAATCTCTTATTTAAATAAAGAATTTTTTTTATGGTACTCTACTCTCTGGTGAGTGTGGGTCCTATCCAATTGTGATTGAATTCAGGAGACTTCAATCCACTCACAAAGCCCATTTAATTATCCTTCTAACTTTGGTTAATAAGTTTTAATCCTTAGGATTAATATTTTTTAGTATATTATTTTGAAAACCAAGGTTAGATTATTTAACCCAAAGGGTTAGTATTAGTGGTGTTAGTATCTATTGTTAAATGAATAGCATTGGAAGCTGTGCTTATAGATGAGCATCACAACTGTCACACCGAATTAAAGGAAGTGAAACTCGGTTGACACACATCACTGTCACAATAGGAGGTGTAAATAAAAATTATCTTTTCGTCAAAAAAAAGAAAGATAAGTGTAACGACCCCAAAATCCCACAAGGCTAATATAGGACTTTGGAATTTCGCCACATTACTTAAACCTACTTAAAAACCATACATATAAGGCTACTACATGAGTCTCTAAAAATGAGGATAACAAAATTCTGATTTCATCAAACTCAAACTATTATGTATAACAGTCATCTACCTAACATAATAAAATCCAACATAAACAAAATGTCTAAAACTTAACTATAAAGTAATCAAATGAGCAACATCATCTAAAAGTCTATTACAAAAATCACAACCAAACAAACATAAACTAATAGGTGTAGCCACCCAAGCCTCCGGTTCATTTTTCGGAAGGCTCACCTTCACCACCTTCTTCGATGCAAGCTTCCTCAATCCACGGCTCCGCCATGTACTCTTGCTCTAAACCTGCCAAGACAAAGTCCGGCTGAGTACAAAGGTACTCAGTGTATATAAAATCCAACCAACAATAATAATATACCTGCACTTAGTTAGAAACATATCCAATAGCATAATAACATAATCAGAGTACGGAAGAACGTGTGCGCATATACATCATATCATCACCTTGACTCGTGTACTTGTGAGAATCTTAGACTTAGAAGACAATACACTTATGAGCTGCTTATGCTTATGAGACCACGTGCTTGTGAGATGCTTATGCTTATGCACTTATTTAAATCATACAATGATGTAGCATGCCATTCTTAGCGGATACGGACCATGTCTAAGAAATCATATGGTTGGCATGCCGTTCTTGGCGGATACGGACCATGCTTAAGAATCAAATGGTTGACATACAGTTCTTGGCGGATACGGACCATGTCATGCTTATGCTTATTCAGAATGTCATACGTATGTCATGCTCATGCTTGTGGTCCACATGTGTGACTTGTGAGACTCTTATCTTAACATACACGTGCATATGTGCTTAAGTGTCGAAATTAATATTCGAGTTGGTAATTGCTTAGATTCCGATCTCCCACCATAGAAACTCCACTATACTGTCCCATATCAAATAGTTAGAAAATTCCCGGTTTGAGAGATTTTCCTCTAAGTTCTTACTTTCCCGACTATCAATATCCATGCAAGTAATTAAACATACTTAACAAACAATCACATATACATATCTTATCATAATTCATATCACAATTTATAATCAATTTACCACTATTTCATAAGAGTATAATAACATTTATCCTCTCAAGCATTTTCACAAACACCTTGGTTACGCATATTATGAATCCATTGCCCTTCTACATTTCCAACATTCCATCAAGCCATAAATCCTCTATACAATCCAAATATCATCCACATCCACATATTAATCACATCCTTCATACATTTTATCCACATTCAAATCCACATTTCCATCCATAATTAGCTTACTTCATAGAAAATTTGGGAAAAATGCATCTAATCTCTATTCTATTATTCCTATCATATTAACATTTACAAAACATTAAAATAGAGTTGATTATGATAGTATATCGACCTTAGGATTCCTTCCCTTGGATTCAAAACACTCCCGAGGTGATTTGGGGAAGCTTTCCAAGCTCTCCTTGCAAAATTTAAGCTATCTCTTTCTTCTCAAAGAAATCCCTCTCTCAAAACCCTAGGTTTTCTCTCCCTTTTTGTCATATTAGGTTAGAAATAGGTGCAGTATTCTAATACCCCAAAATAAGATCCCTATTTATAGCCCCAAGGGTTGAGGACCAAAAGACCAAAAAACCCTTACTGAAATTCTGCAAAAACACGAAAGACCGAGCGATCGGTGGTTATGACCGAGCAATCGGTCGCCTACCGATCGACCGGTGGTTATGACCGAGCTCTCGGTCAAAAACACCATCTCTGAAAAAAATTTCCATGCAAAAAAGTTAACCAGTCGATAGCTACCGATCGATCGGTTGTGAACCGATTGATCGCTACTTTTGACTGAGCGATCGGTGCTCTCCAGAATTTGACCCATCATACTGTTTTGGCCATAACTTTTGACTCGTTCGTTGGATTTTGATAATTCAACTTGCGTTGGATTTGTCTTTCGAAAAAGAACATTTTTGACATTTTAGAATTTCCAAATTCCCTTTCATTTATGGACCAAATTGTCTCCAAAGTTGACTGATCTGCAATTCCATCAAACAAAACATCGGAAAACCCACTTTTGACTTAGCTTAGACTAAAATATGGAAAAACATTACACATGAACCTCGAAGAGGGTTCCAATACCTTTCTAATGGTTTAAGAATCATTCACTTCTGATAAACGGTGCTAAAACTAGAGCTTTTTAAAGTTCAGGGTGTGATATGACATCCCTCCGTTTACAAGTTTGATTTAGCCTTAATCACACTATACCAATTAGATTTAAATACATAAACATTAAAACATCACAAGGATTATAATACCCCTAATACTTGTAATAAAGACAAGAAAAAGATTCGTGTCTCTACAATAAGGATGCTGCTACGAGCACACCAATATTTACTGGTTCGACACCAAATATATCCCTCACTAACTGTACACTATTAAAATACAATAAACTTTACGAGCACACCAAGAGGTAAACAAAAATACCTATAAATTTCCTAATTATATACAATTCTAAACTTAAAACTATAAAATAGTGATAATTCATTACTCTTTTGTGGACCCAAACCCAACTGAAGGTCCAATAAATTGGTATCAAAGGAATCAGACCCAATTTTTATACATTGCACCACAATTTGTGTGAAAAAAGAGATTGCAACAAAATATTACATGAAACTAAACGTTGAAAATGGTGTGGAGGAAAAGCTTACAATAGTTCCTTTAATCAACCTAAAAAGATCATATACATAAGATCATATAGATCATGAAAGACAAACTTAAATTTTACAAAAAAAAAATAAATAAATATATATATATATAGTAGGAAGAGACGAAGATTGAAGAACAATGAATAACTTAAGTGATATGTCGTGTGGAGTCTGCCCGGACTGAACATCCTACCTCTTTTCTCGGGGGGGTAGGGGGGTATTCTGGTACTTTCGTATTTTATTATGTGACCCTAATACTATTAAGCATAGAGATGGGCGGCTACTATTATTTCTTTCGTAACTCTGCAATTTTCTCTTGCTCCAGATTATAGTGCAATATCGGCAACTCTGTGGACGTACCTCAACTTGAGGGAATCACGTAAATCTTGCTTTCTTGTGTGTGTTTGTGTTCTTTATTTCTGTCCATTTTTCGTATCTCACAGATCTTGTTTAGGGTTCATTCCCTAACATTAAGATTTAAAGTTATTAAGATGGGAAAAGGCTTAATTACAGTAGATCGTGTTTCTACAATTCGCCAGCTCTCTGAAAGTAAGGTAAGAAGAGCTTTGTGGTTCATTCTTAGAAGGAGAATTAAGTTTTTAGAATATGATTTAGAGGTATGGGTGTTCCTAGACAAGACATTCTTTTAAAAAAAGAAAGTTAATTTTTTTTAAATGGTGTCCAATCAATAAATATTGGTGTGCTCATAACAGCACCCAAGATAAATTGTTGTTAAATGTAACTTAAGATAACGATAGTAGGTTACTCCAGTGGTATCTTTCAAAGCTTAGTTACTTTTCAACAAAGCAGCAAAAAGACTAGGATCTTCTCCAATTTAGGAAGGTGCCACACTCCCACTTTGCATGCTTGCCAAGATTGTGTGCACAACCATCCATTGATTGCTGTGAGTGGGGTTTGTGGCCCCTTTCGATTGGATATTGGCCGTCTCCTTGCCAACACCAATTGGAGAAGATCCTAAGTCTAGGATAAACATACTATTAAGATAAAAATTAGCAGTCATGTAGCATACATTAACACGTAAATTCCTAATAAGAGTATGAGTGCTAGCACTAGTCTCAACTTTCAAAATTTTCTAAGATGCAGGGTGGTAGCAAACACATGGCAATGCTACCCTTCAATCGAGTGAAAAGTAGAATTGAAACAAGAGAAAATTTTATTTTCACCGTTTCTTAAGGTAATTGGGTTGATGTAGCAACACTTGTCCCTACCACCTTGAGACTTTGGAAGTCTGAGACTGCTAGTGCTTGGCACTTTACACTTTGTCAAGATTTCTACCAAAATTAATTCTTACCATCACGAGAATTCAGTTCTTATCAATTTTTAGGAGATTTGGAATCATTAATTTTGCTGCATTTGAAGTCTTACGGAAATTATAACCCAAGAGATGAAAAGCACAATACATCTGATTCTTAAAAGAAAATGCCTATTGTCAAATGACAAAAGTTGTGAAGTCTCCGAATTTACAAGTCTTAGTAAAAGAACGACCCTAAGAGTATTGATTGGAATTAATAGAAAAGGTCACATCCTTTGATATTAAATATTTAAACATGCTTTATCATTTAGTGCATGTTTGACCAATCTTAACCATTAAAATCATGAAGCTTCATCAGGTGAGAGTGTGTGTATGTGGATGTGTGTTTGTGAGTGAGTGCATGTGTGTTTCCATTCATTGCCTACAGCTTTGCCTTGTGGTGGTGTTGTGTTAACCAAAAAAATCATTAAAATCAATCTTAAAAAAATGAGATAGTGTCATGTGGCTTGTTCTCAAGTCACGCCAAAGCCTTATCTTTATTAGAGCAAGGAAAGTGATTAGAAACTCTCGATATTTCCTATCATCGAGAGCCTAACTGTTGGATTGAACATCTAAAGGCACCATATATGTACAAGCTTTAAATGATGGGCCCACTTACTACTTGATACCATTAAATTTGTAATCTAATGGTCTAGCTCTCGGTAGTAGGTACTATTGAGAGTTTAAATCACTTCCCTTTATCAGAAAAACATATAAAATGGGTTAGGTAGATGTTGTGAAAGCAGGGAGATGCCCATCTTTGTAAGATTGAGATTGGAATTAGCATTTTTGGTGTAAGATACCTTGGACCAATTTTCCAAGCAAAATCAAATCATTGGATACATCAAGCCAAAGTTTGCCAGTTGTATTAAGGTTCGAGTGAGATTTGACATTTCAGCATTAAAAAGTGGGGTTTTTCCCTAATTGACCCTATAGATTGGGTTTGTTCTCAAAATACCCACCTTTTAAAAACATTTCTCTAAATGCACCCACACACATGTGAAGGAGTTCGCACATGTGAATTTTTTCCATTTTATTCAAACCATTTGAAGGAAAGACATTTGTGTCCCCTCTATTCTTCATCAACCATGGAGAGCACCATTTGTTCCTTATCAACAATGGAGCTCCATCCTTGATCAAGAAGAGTCCCCAAAATTTTCATTGCCTATCGTTTCTGACTGAGATTTTCACAAGAGAGCTTCGTTCCCCTAAACTACTAACCACGACTATGTGAGAACGCCATTAACAAATGAAAAACACCCATTTTTGGGTTTTTTTGTTTTTATGTTTTTTAAAAATAAATTAGTTTAAACTAAAGAAAAAGGATTATTATGATTACATTTATGATTTTAAACCTTAAATCACATGTTAGATGATTTTACATGTGTTTTCTTTGCATTATTTTTTATGATTTACAGTGTGCGGTCGATACTCAACAAGTTGGGTCGATACTTTGCATCAATACTGGTTGTATTCCAAGGTTGAAAACGATATGTATTGATATTATCGATAAGGATTAATATGAGTATCGATATGGTTGATATCGGTCAGTATGTGTCGCGCCCCAAAATCCACCCTAGGAGATAGGCAGGACTTTGTGCATGAGTAAACATATTGTGATGAACCAACCTGCGAAACAGACAAAGCAATAACGTAGCGGAAGCGTAACAAAAAAAAATTCTTTTATATATACCACAGTATTCCAAGTGACCAATGCACAAACGAATGACTTTAAACATATACAAGTCAACCCCCTCAAAAGAATTCTCAAAATACATTCCACTCTCTCTCTCTCATCTCTCAATAATAACCTGGATATGACTACACATCAAGATCCCTATCACCCTTAGGACAACTGCCTATCGGCTCTTCAACATACTCCTCCTCGACCCATGGTTCTGGAATACATATATCAAAAGTACCTACCGAAGATAATAGTTCAATTGAGCATGGAATACTCAACGTATACAAACACTAACGTAGCAAGTAGTAGACATTAATAATAACATGCTTCACAAATCAAGACAAGATTCCAATTTAATGAAATCAGCGAAACAAGCATACCGAAATATTCAAAGAAGGAAACTATGATACTTTCAAAATATGGCATGTACAAGCTTTTCAAAATCTTACTTCTAACAATACTATACAAGCTCTACTTTGAGACATTCCTTTCAACAAAATGTTTCCCTTCTCGGAACATCTTATGAGACGAGTTCTTTCAAGATAAAGTGTTTCCCCTCTCGGAATACCTTATGAGACTAGTTCTTACAAAACTTTACAAGCAAGGCATCTTGCCCTTGGTTATGAAACTTTACAAGCAAGGCTTCATGCCCTTGGTTCCAAAACCTTACAAGCAAATCCTACTTTGAGAAAATCTTCACTTTGAGACAAAATATCATTTTTAAGCCAAGATTATTCTTTTAAGACAAAACTCATGATGATCTAACAACAATTTTACATAGAAGTGCATGTGATCATTCGTGAGCCACAACGAGCAAAATCCTAAATCATTTAATAACATGGTTATAAAGATCAAACAAACTTATTTTCTATTAATGAAATACAACAAGCTAAGTTTAGTAGAGTGTATCTACACACATACCAGGCTATATATATCAAGAAACTCATGCTTCTTATTAATGGTTTACAACAAACTAGCTAGTGGAGTGTATTTACCTCTTTGAGCTTCAATCATTGTGGTTCTTGTGTTTGAGAGCTTTGGAAGAGAGATTTTTGGCCTCACCTTTGATCCTTAAGAAAATCCATTTCAAAACCCTAACTCCTTCTCCTTTATCTCCCAAAATCTCCCTTAGGTTTAGGGTTCCTCTAAAACCCACCAAAACCCCCTCTATTTATAGCCCATGGGGATAAAACCCTAAAAAATCCTGCATTTGAGGTTTTTCGCGATTTTACTGTGCATAACCGTTCGAACGGTGTTTTGATCGTTCGAACGGTGGCGTGATCGTTCGAATGGTCATGCCTACTGTTTTTGGTTTCCGAAATTCTAGTTCCATATTTATAGGGATCGTTTGAACGGTGGTATGATCGTTCGAACAGTGGTGAACCGTTCGAACGACTTAGATTATTGTTTTCGAATGATGAAGTTTTTATTCATCAACCGCTAGCATCGTTCGAACGGTTGCCCTAGTTTCTTATGTTTTTCCCATTTTCTCATTTTCTTTCTCATTGGCTTAAGCCTCAACACTTTTTAAACATTACCAAAGGTCCTTAAGACCTTTGAACCCACGCCATAACTCATTGTTACACACAACCACCTTGTTATCATAAATCATACAACCCAACTATACATCGAAACCTTTTTTATTTTAAAACACACATTTTATAACACTATTCACTAGTACTGTGCACATGAAAAAACCCGGGGTTCTACATCCTCCCCCCTTACAGAAATTTCGTCCCCGAAATTAGGACAATACCAATACATGAAAGACAACTACACAAACAAATGATGGTACTTTTCCTTCATTTCGGCTTTGCGCTCCTACGTGGCTTCTTTAGCTGGATGGTGTTACCAATGCACTAGAACCAAAGGAATAGTTTTATTGCACAAAAATAGTCTCTACGATCCAAAATTTGAACCGGCTGTTCCACCAGTGTGAGATCCTCATGGATTTCCAACGAATCAAGGTTGATCACATGAGAAGGATTCAGAATGTATTTCCAAAGCATGGACACATGGAACACGTTGTGAACTGCCGCCATGTGAGTGGGTAGAGCAACCCAATAAGCAACCTCACCAACTCTGGTGCTGATCTCAAACGGATCCATATACCTTGGGCATAGCTTGCCCCTCTTGCCAAATCTCATAACACTCTTTGTCGGCGAAACCTTAATGAATACAAAGTCGCCCACCCTAAACTCAAGATCTCGCCTACGGGTATCGGCATAGCTCTTCTATCTATCCTGAGCGGATTTCAACCTCTCCCTGATGATCTTGACCCTATCTGCAGTTTGCTCGATCAAATTGGAACCCAGTACTTCCCTCTCCACAACTTCATCCTAGTATAGAGGAGACCTGGAACTTCGTCCATATAACGCCTCGAAAGGTGTCATTTGGATGCTCGCCTGATAATTGTTATTGTAAGCAAACTCAACCAACAGCAAGTGATCCTCCCAACTGCCTTTGAAGTCCAACATGCAAGCTTGGAACATGTCCTCTATAATCTGGTTCACCCTCTCGATTAGCCCATCTGTCTGAGGATGAAAGACGGTGTTAAAGTCCAAACGGGAACACATAACACTCTGAAAAATTCTCCAGAATCTAGAAGTGAATCTCGGATCCCGGTTTGAAACAATACTCACTGCCACCCCATGCAACCGAACCACTTCTTTGATGTACAATGCAACCAGCTGGTTCACATTGAACGTAGTCTGATAGGGTAGGAAATGCGCAGACTTGGTCAACCTGTCGATCAAAACCCATATAGCATCGGAGTTCCTTACCATTCGTGGCAGGCCAACCACAAAATCCATCAAAATATTCTCCCATTTCCACTCGGGAATAGGGAGGGGTTGTAAAAGACCTACTAGTCTCATATGCTCGGCTTTCACCTGTTGGCATACTAAGCATTTCGGCACATACTCAGCGACTTCCCTCTTCATGTTCCGCCAATAATAGTGCACTTTAAGTTCCGATACATCTTCGTACCTCTAGGGTGTACCGTATACTTGGATCTGTGGGCGTCATCCAAGATATCATGCTTCAAGACCTCATTAGAAGGTAAGCATAGCCTTCCCTTGAATGTGATTGCACTATCGCCATTCAAGGAGAAATCTTCACTCCCACTGCTAACTGACTTATCTCTATAGGCAAGCAATTCGGCATCAGAATCCTGCAACTCTTAGATCCAGTCCAAAATATACGGCCTGATAGTAATGTTAGCCATCACTGGCCCATAGGTAGGAAGACTAAAGCAGATATTGAGGTTGGAAACATCTTCCAATAACTTTCACTCTCGCACCATCATATGTGCCAAGAGTCCAGGAGGCTTCCTGCTCAGTGCGTTTGCACCACGTTAGCCTTACTCGGATAATACTGAATGGAACACTCGTAATCTTTCAGGAACTCCATCCAACGACGCTGCCTAAGATTCAGCTCCTTCTGGGAAATAGATACTTCAAGCTCTTGTTATCCATGAACACATCAAACTGCTCCCCATAAAGGTAGTGCTGCCAAATTTTCAATACAAACACAACCGTGACAAGCTCCAAGTCGTGGGTAGGATAGTTTCCCTCATGGTCTTTCAACTTCCGGGAAGCATAGGCGATGACCTTCCCGTGCTGCATCAAAACACATCTTAACCCGATATTCGAGGCATCACTGTAGACTATGAAACCTCTACTCCCCGATGGCACTGTGAGAATGGGGGCCATAGTAAGCCTCTTCTTCAACTTTGTGAAGCTTGCTTCGCACTTGTCACTCCAAGCGAACTTAGTATATTTCCACGTTAAGTACGTGAGTGGTGCCACTAAGCTAGAGAATCCTTCTACGAATCTCTTATAGTATCCTGTCAAGCCGAGAAAACTACGAATCTCGGTAACACTTTCGGCATCTCCCAGTTCATCACTGCCTCTATCTTTGTAGAGTAGACTGAGATACTCTCGGCAGATACCACGTGACCAAGGAACGCCACTTTCTCCAACCAGAACTCGTACTTGCACAACTTAGCATACAGGTGATGCTCTCGAAGAGTCTTAAGTGTAAGGCAAAGATCTCGATCATGATCCTCCCGTATCTGGGAATACAACAAGATGTCGTCGACAAAAACAATGACAATCTTGGAAAAGAACCTTGGTCCCTTCAGTTGGTCAAACAAATCATCTATCCGAGGCAACGGATAACAGTTCTTAATTGTGACCTTATTCAGCTACCCGTAGTCGATGCACATCCTCATCGACCCATCCCTCTTCTTCACGAAGAGTACTGGAGTTCTTCATGGTGACACACTCGATTGGATGAACCCGAGATGCTACAACTCTTCAAGCTATTCCTTCAACTCCTTAAGTTAAACTGGGGCCATTCTATATGGGGCCCTAGAAATAGGAGCAGTTCATGGAGCAAGCTCGATAGCAAACTCTATCACCTGATTAGGAGGCAAATCTGGAAAATCATCGGAGAATACCTTTATATGCTCGCACACAACTGGGATGGCTGTGTAGTTTCGTGTCTCAGGGTTAGAGAGACTCAAAGTTACGAAGTGGGTGATATCTCTCCTTTGTAGCCAATGGAAGTGAAATGGATTAACACCCTCCATCTTAAAATCTACCCTCTTCTTAAAGCAAGCCACATGCCCGTGGTGTGCGGCAAGCCAATCCATCCCAAGAATGACATCGAAGTCTAAATCTTAGAACTCAAGAATGATCAGATCGACTGGCAACTCATGCTGCCCAACTTGCACAATGCAATCCCGATACACTCTCTGAGCATCAACAAACTTGTCGAGCGGACTCAAAATGGATAACTCCTGAGGTAATCAACTCGTCTCTGTAGTAAAACCCTTGGCGAAACTAGGTGAGACAAATGAATGTGTTGATCTAGTGTCGATCAACACACGTGCTAAGCACTGGTTTACTAGCAAGGTACCTGAGGTTCATAAATAACTATGTTAAAATTTTCATTCAACATCCATCAGTTTGTCTATTACAATATAATTCATAAATAATTTCATAATAGCATATTCCATACGCAGTATCATCAAGATTTAACTCAAAACTTAACTCGCGCATACCTTGCACCACATCATCTGATGCCTGTGCGTCCTTGTCGGTCATTGCGAAGACTCGGCCCTGGTTCGCCTGGCGAGTCAGCTGCTTGGGTTGCATGGACCTAAAAGCCTGAGATGATCCCTGCTGAGAAGCTTGCCTGCCTGGGGGTCTACTTCTTTGAGGCTGGACTGATAACTGTCGTCGAGGACAGTCTCTGATATGGTGGCCATGGTCGCCACAATGAAAACATCCTCTGGACAGTCTCCGACATTCCCTGGTTGTGGCTCTTGCCACTGAAAGTGTAGACCTCAAAACCCAATGCCAAGGATGTAGACCACACGTATCAGGTGGCCTGAGAAGTAGCAGGGCGAGGAGCTTGAGGTACCAATGGAGGTCTCTGAGCATGAGCAGGCCTCGTAGTCTGATAAGGGGCCGGCCTAGTCCTTCTCTCTGGTGGTACTGGTCCACTGGAATGGTCTCTAACCATCTGCCTCCTCTGGAAGAATTCCTTGAAACTCTTCTCCGCCATCTTTGCCCTGTTCACAATCTCTCTCTAGGTGGCCAGGCAAAGAATGGAGACTCTATCTCTGATGGAGGGCCGTAGTCCCCTCTCAAACCTCCTCACCTTCATATTTTTGGAGGAGATCAACTATGGAGCAAATCGGGAAAGCTCCGTGAACCGCACCTCGTACTCGATCACTGACATCTCCTCTGGTTCTAAGGTCATGAACTTTATTTCCTTTTATGCCCGGACGAAGTCGGGGAAATATTGCTTATAGAATACGTCAAGGAACTCTGCCCAAGTCCATGGCACTCCTGCTCTGGTGGCATCCCTCTGTCTCAGTGTCCCAGTCAACCCTCCGTTCATTCGTGCAGCGAAGGACCCTGAAGGTCTTCTCCAACTGCATGATCCAGGCCTCAGCGACTATAGGATCAGTACTTCCGTAGAAGGTAAGAGGGAAAAGTCTCCAGAAAGCCTCCAATCCTGTCGTGTGATGTACGAGAGGAGGTAAGGGTGCAGGCGTGACAACATCAGCAGTCTGTCTAGTGGTTAAAAGTCTCACTGCCTCAGTGAGCGTCCCAAACATCTGGGCAAAGTTGGGTTGCTCTTCACCCTTTGGAGTATCTCCTCCATTCCCTCGTGTATGGTAACCGCGACCCCGATTGCCTCATCTCATGATAAATCCTGAGACAATGGCAAAACATGAGTCTAACTTGGAAACCAGATTCACATTGTTGCTAACATGACAATTGATAAAATACCCACTAGATACACGCACACAAGGTATACACATAACAATCTAATAGACATATGGTTGAAATTGTCCTAGCATGACACACTAAGCTCGGTCGATGTATCAACCGTTCTACTAGGACTAAATGATTAGTCTGCACTTGGAATACGACTCTCTATTCGTACCTAATGCTTTGGTTCAATCATGGTATCAGACTCTAAGAGACTCTAGAGAACCTAATGCCTTAGCTCTAATATGATATCCACTCTGGTATCATACATAAACTTTGGAATTCATCTGAGTTCTAAGTTCAACTCAGAGAATAACCTAACCCTATTGAACCTAATGCATAGGCTCTGATACCACCTCTGTCACACCCCAAAATCCACCCTAGGAGATAGGCGGGACTTTGTGCGTGACTAAACATATCATGATGAACCAACCTGCGAAACAGACAAATTAATAACGTAGTGGAAGTGTAACAAAAAAAATTCTTTTATATATACCACAGTATTCCAAGTGACCAATGCACAAACGAATGACTTTAGACATATACAAGTCACCCCTCTCAAAAGAATTCCCAAAATACATCCCACTCTCTCTCTCATCTCTCAATAATAACCCGGATAGGGCCACACATCAAGATCCTTATCACCCTCAAGACAACCGCCTATCGGCTCTTCAACATACTCCTCATCGACCCATGGTTCGGGAATACATATATCAAAAGTACCTACTGAAGATAATAGTTCGGCTAAGCATGGAATACTCAACGTATACAAACCTAACATAGCAAGTAGTAGACATTAATAATAACATGCTTCACAAATCAAGACAAGATTGCAATTCAATGAAATGAGTGAAACAAGCATACCGGAATATTCAAATAAGGAACCTATGATACTTTTCAAAATATGACATGTGAAAGCTTTTCAAAATCTTCGTTCTAACAATACTATACAAACTCTACTTTGAGACATTCATTTCAACAAAGTGTTTCCCTTCTCGAAACACCTTATCAGACGAGTTCCTTCAAGATAAAATGTTTCCCCTCTCGAAACACTTTATGAGACGAGTTCTTTTACAAAACTTTACAAGTCATGCCTCAAGTCCTTGAGTACAAAACTGTTTCCCTTCTCGGAACACCTTGTGAGACGAGTTCTTTCAAGATAAAGTGTTTCCCCTCTCAGAACACCTTATGAGACGAGTTCTTAAAAAACTTTACAAGCAAGGCATCTTGCCATCGGTTACAAAACTTTACAAGCAAGGTTTCATGCCCTTGGTTCCAAAACATTACAAGAAAATCTTACTTTGAGAAAATCTTCACTTTGAGATAAACAACCATTTTTAAGCCAAGATTATTCTTTTAAGACAAAACTCATGATGATCTACCAACAATTTCACATAGAAGTGCACGTGATCATTTGTGAGCAACAACGAGCAAAATCCTAAATCATTTAATAACATGGTTATAGTTTACAAAAGATCAAACAAACTTATTTTCTATTAATGAAATACAACAAGCTAAGTTTACTAGAGTGTATCTACACACATACCGAGCTATAGATATCAAGAAACCCATGCTTCTCATTAATGGTTTACAACAAACTATCTAGTGGAGTGTATTTGCCTCTTTGAGCTTGAATCCTTGTGGTTCTTGTGTTTGAGAGCTTTGGAGGAGAGATTTTTGGCCTCACCTTTGATCCTTGACAAAAAATTCCTTTCAAAACCCTAACTCCTTCTCCTTTATCTCCCAAAATCTCCCTTAGGTTTAGGGTTCCTCTAAAACCCACGAAAACCCCCTCTATTTATAGCCCAAGGGGATAAAACCCTAAAAAATCCCGCATTTGGGGTTTTTCGCGACTTTACTGTGCATGACCGTTCGAACGGTGGTGTGATTGTTCGAATGGTCATGCCTACTATTTTTGGTTTCCAAAATTTTGGTTCCATATTTACTGGGATCGTTTGAACGGTGGTGTGATCGTCCGAATGGTCATGAACCGTTTGAACGGTTTAGGTTACTGTTTTTGAATGATGAAATTTTTATTCATCAACCGCTAGCATCGTTCGATGGTTAAGGGAACCGTTCGAACGGTTGCCCCAGTTTCTTCTGCATTTTCTCCTTTTCTTTCTCATTGGCTTAAGTCTCAACACTTTTTAAACATTGCCAAAGGTCTTTAAGACCTTTGAACCCACGCCATAACTCATTGTTACACACAACCACCTTGTTATCATAAATCATACAACCCAACTATACATTGAAACCTTTTTGGTTTTAAAACACACATTTCATAACACTATTCACTAGTACTATGCACATGAAAAAATCAGGGGTTCTACAATATGAGTATTGATATAGGTCAATATGATTATCAATACAGGTCATTGATATGGTCGATATAGGTCAATATGAGTATCGATACGGTTGATACAGGGTGTATAAGCCATGTGTATCAACCAATATCGACCCAACGCACAAAAACTTCATTCAAACATAAATTTTTTTGCGGATTTTTCATTTTTTCAAGAAAAATTGTACTAAAATATCCATTAAAAGAGAAGGAGGGAGGAGTTTTGTGAGATGTAAAGATGAGGAGAGTGAGAAGCTTCTCTAATCTCATAAGCACATACATAAATCTCTCTTTTCCTCTTCTTCTTCTTCTTCTTCTTCAAAATCATTCTTTAAAGTATTGGTTATAGTAGAGGGGTGTTTCCAATTTTTCATGAATAAGGAATTATGAGAAAAGAGTCATAAGGGCATTATGAGAAGGGTTTTTAAAAGGTGGTTATTTTGAGAACAAAGCTAACTACAGGGGCAATCAGGGGAAAACCCCTTTAAAAATTCTCGTAAGCTTGCTGCTAGACAAGCCAATCACATGCCAACATTTGGAAGTAGAGACTTCAAAAGAGGTAGAGCTAGGATTTTCCTTCAGGAAAATAATCACCTCCTCAATCGGTGACACGAGGAGGTACGTCTTGGGTCCCCTTTCAATACCATGGGTCCCTCTTCAAACTCCATTTAACTGTGGTTAAGATTCACTCATTCTTAGGATTCACCCATCTACCCTTATTTTGTAGAAAAATAATAATAACAAAAATCTAACCAAAGGAGTTAAAAAAACAATTAACTACAGTTCATGGTAGTTGAGTTGGCTTTGTGAGAGCGAGGATCAATAGTTCGCTCCTCGCCAGTGGAGCGAACTATTGCTCTTTTCTTCCCGGGGGCCTGCACCTTTTTTTTTTTGTTGAACTCACTTTTTTTTTGTTGAAATCTCCCCAAACCATGCCCCTATATTAGGATAGTCCAAAAACTAACCCTATATATTTATAGGGAAGGGATCAGGAGACATATGGGATAGAACATACATGTTCACATATATATTCAACCGTACAATCCAGAGATTCAATGGTTGAAATCACGAGATATTTTATATAGAAAAGGGTATTTTGGGAAATGGCATAATTTGTAGAACCCCGAATCTCGCTTGCACAGGTTTGTGAATAGTGCCTGTGCAAGGGCATTTGATTTCCAAACTGGTTTATGTAATTGTTTTGATTGTTTAAATGAGTACGAGGGTTTCATTTTGAACTAAGGTGTTGTGTGTATGTTTTTAGAGTGTTAAGGAATAGAAAAGGAAAATGTTCTAATTGTGGGTTTTGGAAAACAATAGCCAAAACAAGCCAAAGGGCACAAGACGGGGGACAACCGGTCGATCGGTGCCCTAGACCGATCGACCACTCGACCTGACCATTTGACCGGTGGTCGCACTAATTAAATTGTATGGGGTTCTTTTCCAGAACCCCTTGTTTTGACCAGTCGACCGATGGACATGACCGGTCGACCCCTCCTCCACATTTTCCCTTGGTGAGATATATTTAAGGATGTTTGGGTCTTTGGCAACCCAAAACTCTATAAATACAAGGCCATTTCTTGGCCTAAGGTTTTACACTAACCCTTAATAAGTTTTGAGAGAAATTGAGAGAGAAAGAAGGGAGAGGGCTAGGGTTTGTTGAGGTTGGTCTTGAGATCATCGATGAAGGTTGTTCTTGCTTCCAAAAGCTTGGATCTCGCTTCACCAACTATTCTAAAGCATTTGATCAAAAGGGATTTAATCTAGAAAGGTAGATAAACTCTACTATCTACCCTTGTTGTAAATTCTTTGATAAAAGAATGATGAAATGACATGTTTTGGTGAAATAGGCTAAGTAGCCATGTCCTTGTTATGTTACTTCGATGAATGATATTCCATAATTATGTCTTGATGTTTACAAGCTTCCTAAGTCTCCCATGATGTTCACAAGCACTCTATGCACTTAAATCTCGCATGATTGATGTTTTCTCATAAGTTACGGGTATTCGGAAAGTTCATAAGCTCTTAAGTAAATCTCACAAGCTTGAAAGCTCATAAGCACTGATAAAGCCAAACTGTGGGTTGGTCAAGGATAGGGCATATCTAAGGATCTGTCATATCCGGTTCAAAGTGAATTTCATAAGAACGATAAAGCCAAACGGAGGGTTGATCAAGGAGGATGGTAGCCCTATTCTATGTACCTTCGATGAAGGGTTTTTACATACCCGGCTTATAAGTCGCTAAATGGTACTATTTTTTTTCTCATAAGTTCATAAGCGCATAAATTAAGTACATAAGTTCATAAGTCTCTTAAGCAAAGATGTCATCAGTCTAATACGATCTCATGAGAACTCATAAGGTGATTCTCATAAGAGTTGTGATTCTCACAAGAACTCATAATGCTCATAAGTTCGGTAATTCATACGACTCATAAGGTTTTAATTTCAAAGTACGCTCATAAGATAGTTTTGGAAAACTATGCATGTTTTAAGATATATTTCAAAGTACGGTTTTCGCTCTACGCTCTATGTCTTTGATGAACTTTATGCATGTTAATGTTTTATAACACTGTTAGCTAGTAGCCTGTATACGCTGAGTATTCCATGCTCAGCCGAATTGTTCACTTGGTAGGTCCATTCGACATATGTGCTCCGGGACCATGGGTCGAGGAGGAGTTAGGTGAGGAGGAGCCTACCGTGGATCTTGCTCCCAAAGAGAGGGCCCTTGATAGGTAGCCTTATCCTGGTTATTATTGAGAAATGATGTAAGGGAGTGACATGTATATTCATTTTGTTAAAGTGGGTGTGTCCACTTTACTTTTGGGAATGTTAAGCTTTTGTATAAACTTGGAATACTGTATGTATAGAAAGAAATGTTTAGTTTACGCTTCTGCTATAGTCAGCCTTATGTATTGTATACAGGATGGTTTGGTGATATGATAGGCACGCATAAAGTCTCTCCTAACTCCTAGGTTGGATTTTGGATCGGAACGTAATTTTAGCAACTATCTCCTCCTTCCTAGGGAGTCATTTTCTATTCTCTCTCTCCTCCGCATCTTTCCCTCTCTCTTATCAAATATTTATGTAGTTTTTACCTTGACATTGATCCCTTAACTATGAATATAAAAATGTTTCAATGGCAAGAATTGAGATTTGTGGCTGCTTGATCATCTTTCTTGGCGCAAGAGGTGTTTCTTATGTTATATTGGTACTGCAGGAGGAGTTTCTGGAGGTGAGGACCATTGAGGTGGGGAACAACTCAAATGGTTTAGTGTTAGACTATGATCAGTTGATCGCTTTTGTGAGATCAAATCCATGGTTTAAAAGAACATGCCTGGCTTTAAGAGAATTGTGTTAAGCATTCCTTGCTCTCAACCAAAAACTGTGTTGATTTAATGACTCATTAAAATGATATAAAAATAAAATAATGTTTTCAATGGTTTTTATTGATTTTAAATTGAACTCCTCGTGTGTGAACATGGGTGTTTTGAACCTTGGTTTGGGTAAGTAACCAATTTGTTTGAAGAACTCTCTTTGCATTTAGTAGTCTCACATCAGAAAAATGATATGACTTGAAGCTAGTTAATAAAAACTAGATCTCCTATAAAATATGTTCTCATGTGAGCACATAAACACAAAGTGTGTGTTCTAACGAGGTGCATCTCACCGAGTGCGACATGCACACGTGCAAAGGCTGTGCTTTAGGCGCACTTTGCACTTTGCATCGTTGCTTGAGTCGCCTAGTTTTTTTCAGATAACCACTATTGATCTAATCAAGGTCCAAATAGATCAGTTCAAATTTCGTGGGGGGGTGTCCAGGATCATAATGAACCTGGTAGGTTCATGTATGGGTCAGTTGAGGAAACCCAAGGGACTCATAAAAAGGTCATTTAGGAAGCTCAAGAGGCTCCCAAGGCTAGCCCTCACCTATATAAGGTGAGGATGATGAGGAAAGTTCAACATAAGTGTAGAGTCCTTAACAGACACTACTATAAAACTGTTTATTAGTCAAAATTGCATTTTCAAGTACAATAACTGTTTATATGAAAACCATGATGCAATCCATTATAAATCATATCTGAGATCGTGCAAAATTTTTGACGGTATTTTAGATCACGGTTATAATTGAATAGGTGATTAAAAAAATTGTGGAAACTATTAAATCACGGTTACAAAATAACTTTGATCATAAATATGTTTAAGCATCACAGTTATTAATATGATCATGATCTTATATTGACAATAAATCTAATTAGAATGTATTTGATATCCGTATATAATAACTGTGATTATAATTACTATCTATAAATAATTCATATATCAGTATGCAGTTGCTAAATAAGTAACTTTCTTGGTGATCTTCTCCCTTCACCTTTTCTAATTTTTCTTATCATTTTATTAATGCAGTTGCTAAATAAGCATTTCTTTCTCTTATAGAAGTTTAAGCCAAGAGTTCCTTATTATGGAGTGGAAGTAAACTTCTGGAGAGAAAGAAAAACGTGTTTTGCAATGACAACTTCGGCAAGAGAAAGAAAAGTCTATTTTGAAGACATGGAGAAAACATCAACATGACTCTTCTCCCAGATGAAAAAGAATAAGAAACTCGAGAATGATTTATCGCTTCATTTTCTTCTATTTCTTCCAATCTCTGAGTTTTGCTAAAACAGAAAACTGCCCAAGAATCAGTAAATCTTCGAGTGTCATTTTCGCTTCTCTCCCAGTGATGAATGAATCTTTTAATGCATTCTTCAACTCTAAAACATGAGGAATTAAATTATTGCAGGAAGAAGATTAAGAAGTATGAGAATGAGATATTTCTTCTACTTGAAGCAGCACATAATTAGAACTCCTGTGTTCGTGTAATTATGATTATTTAAGAAGATGTCTAAAAATATGGTTATTGCAAAACATATATTTTTAAAAAGTGTACGATCACTATTTTAAATATAATCATGATGATTAAATAGTTTTGGTCACGATTTATATTGAAAAGTGATCATAGGTACCTTTGCATGCTTTAATTTTGATCATGGTATATATTAAAATGTGATTGTAAGTCCAACTAGTCTTTTCATATTCCAATATATGAATAGTTATTCTTTAGAAATAAATCATCAATGTTATATGATGTCTTGTATTATTCCAAGGAAAAATTAGTTTTTAAATTGTGTAGTTCAATCATGATTTGAGAAGAACTGTAATTGTTAGTGTGATGTCATCACAATTATATTAATAAAGGGCTTCAGTCACCAAAATTGTAATTACGATGATACAAATTCCAAAAAAAATTATAATTAATTTTTTTTAGCATTCCAATAACGGTTGAACAAGAAGCGTAATTGTTTATTGATATGCCATATATCATGGTTTTGAAGAAATAGTGATTGTAATACCTGCCTATTTCTACATCCCAGTTCTTTAACAAAAATTTATTCCTCCTTTCATTTTTCCTGATGTAGTTTTTCATTTTTCCTAATGTATTATTATTTTTTTCTTGAATATTAAATATTATTTGCTCTCCATAGCAAGGCATAACAGATTGCAAATTTATAAAGCATATAATGGATGTAATTATTTTTCCTCCATAACATGGAGTTGTTTCTGAAGCTCAATTTTTAACTTCAATATTTCTTGTTTTAGAGGGTAATGGGTATGTGTTCTCAAATGAGATTGACATTTTCAACTCCAATTTCCTCATCTTTGTCTTTTTGCTGGGATCTTTTACGGAAAAGTCTCATGGGATCTCTTTCTTGTTTGTTGTAAGTAGAACTCATGCTAGAAGCATCCAAATATTACTTTTTTAGCCAATTGAGTTCGAATGACGAATGAGAAGGTTGAAGAGCTCAATCTAAGAGTAATCTTGTCCTAGGAAAGCAAAGAAGTTCTTCTTAAATTGGAATATGAAGTTTAGGATTCAACCGTTTAAAATAGATTTTATTTCCCCTCCAAAACATGTAGTTATTTCTGAAGCTTAGTTTTCATCCCTCTAGGAATTTATGTAAATTTTGTTTATGTAAACATACAGAATTTGTTATGTAAACATCAAATAAAGAGTTTATTTTATTTTCATTTTATAATCTCCCATTCATTTCTATATGAAAAAAGTTGCAAAGATTTCACAGTTGAAAAAAGTTCCAATAAAGAGTTTATTTCTTTTTCATTTGCAATTGTTATTTACAACCAAGTTAGTAGAACATTTCATGATCATTACAATAAACGATCACGGTTATTTATGTAATCGTGATCTTATATTAAGAAACAATCATTGTTATTAAAATAACCATGATCATTTGTGTAATACACAATCACGTTATTTGAATTGGTGATTGTAACTAAGGTGATCTATTTATTCGTAACATGATTGATTGATCGCTTTGATTGGTTGGTCACGGTAATTTAATCTTTACTGACAACAATATCTTGCAGATTCGTCGATAAAAAATCAAATTGACTTTTTTTAAGTTATAATCACGGTTACTATTATAACCGTGGTCACCAACGATAATAACCAAGCCTAGATGGATTCTTTTCATTTTTCGACTTTCTATTTTTTCTGACTATTCATATTTAAAAAATATATATATATATATATATATTGAGCCTTTTTATTTTCTGACTTTTCATTTTCTGTGACTAATCGTATTAATAAATGATATAATTGTTAATATGATCATGATTTTCATTTGTAATCGTGATGATTCATTAACATTACAAAATCTCAAAATTTTACTTTGTTTCACTTCACGCACAGATTTTGAACATAATGTAACTCTCGCAGAGTCTTCCTGTAACTATTATTCTTTCTGTCAAAGGTCTTGTTCAACTTCCAACATTTTTTCCATTCAACCTTCGACATCAGCTCATTTTTCAGGTACGAAGAATGTTCTCTCTTTTTTATAGTAGGTTTCACCCAAATGATTATACAAATTAATGTTTATTTTTAGTTGAAAATAAATATTTTATTTCAAAGTCTCCTATTAAGATTTCATACATACACAGGGGGATTGTTATAAACTCACTGTTACACAGTCATGTCAAGAACACAACGTTTTGATGTAGCGCCAAATAACAGTGACCCTTCTACTTTGAAAAGAAAAAGGGTGATGCTACGAGCACACTACTATTTACTTACTGGACACCATGTTAAAAAAAACTTACTATTTTTTTTATACGTTTGAAGTTTCTATGCACACCCATATTCCCAAATCCCTTTAAATCCTTTCTAAAACTTCTTTCTTCTACAAACGTCACTTTTTCCATCTTCTTAAGTTCTTCTCTAGCTAAGAAGGAACCTCTTCCTCATCTTCTTAAGTTCTTCTTCTTCAAACCAAGAAGGAACGTATTCCATGAAGTTTTGATTTAGTCCAACTTCTTCTCATCAAACCGGACCGTGCATCATCTCATTGTTTGTTGACGGGTAAGACGTTCTTATTGTCCTCCTTACACTGATACATGCTATTTTATTTTTTTTTAATTTTTTTTTTAATGCAAGCAATTCAATTTACTTCGTTAGGGTCACATTGACGGATTCATCATGTTTCAATAAATGTCATAATCATAGCTACATTTGTTCTTGATAAAGCAAAACAAAAGCTGGTTGCTTGAAGCTATCTTCACAGGAAAACAAAGAAATTGAATTCCACATGTTATTCAAATATAAAAACAACTCAATGTCCAAGACTGCATGAGGAATCTATCAACCTATATTTAAGACACGACAACAAAGAGACTGTAAGCAGGATTATTAGAAACCAGATCCATCCAATAGAACTCCAAACATTCTAAACATGCATCTCCAGGCAGTTGCAAGTCTCTTGGAATGAAAAGAGCATCTATTTCATTTCATCCTTCTTGTTAGGATCCTGTTGCGGAGAGTAGATCATAGCAGCGGCCATAGCCACTGGAAGAACAAAGAAGTAGATGACTATGCCTTCTTGTTTTCTTTTAATATTCTCATTCAATACAGCTACCGGTTTTTTTTTTTTTGTGAAAAGTGAATCCACTTTAATCAGATGGCTATGAATGTCAAAACTTTCTTGGACTTAGAATGTGATAATATCCTCTAAATTTGAAAGCTTGAAATTGGGAGTTTTCTTTTAAAAAAATTTCTCTACAGCAAATATGACTGCTGAAATCACTTTTGATGATGAAATTGAAATTGAACCATTCAATGGACCAGTCGAAGTTGATGTTTTGGATCAATTTTCAACAAATAGGGTATGTTGCCTATAAATTACAATTGATATTTTTGCTTAGATGTCTTCTTTAAACTAAAATAATTGATGTCCCTATTAAACATATGATTTGTTATTGATTTATAGGTCTTTGAACAATGCAATGATTTGATAAAATGGGCACGTGAAGTTGCTCGTGGTATTGGTTATGTTTTGACGATCCAAAAATCTGATGGGCTGAATTCACACTCATGCCCGCGAATGTTTCTTGGTTGTGATCGATTAAGAAATTATAGAGAGAACCAAGCACCTACAACTTGAACCAAGAGAGGAATTCATCGTACTTCTACCAAACGTTGTGGGTGTCCATCCTCTTTGAAAGCACAAAAGGCAAATGGCTTAGATTAGTGGAAAGTTGAAATCCTTTGTGGGTTTCACAATCATGAAAGGTGGTATTTGGAAGGGCATTCTTTTGCAAGAAAACTTGACACTGAGCAAAAAAATGTATTAAAAGACAAGTCTTGCGTAGGTATCAAACCATGTGATGTCCTTAGAACTTTCAAGAAGATGGACCCTACTAATGTAACTACAATCAATACCATCTACAATGCTCGAGCTACTATTCGATTAGAGGAATTAGGTGGAAGATCTCCGATTCAACATCTCTTTACATGCCTTGATGATCTTGGTTATGTGACCTTCCATCGCATGGATGAAAAAATTAATAACTTGAAAGAATTGTTCTTTGCACATCCGACTTCAATTAAGCTTTCAATGACATTCCCAAGTGTGTTTCTTCTAGACTGTACTTACAAGACCAATCTCTTTTGATTGCCTCTCTTGTCTATTGTTAGCATCACTTCAACAGATCGGACATTTTTTTTTCTGCATTCTCATTTTTAAGATTGGAGAAGGATTCTACCTACACTTGGGCATTGGAGTGTTTCAATTCGATTCTTAATCCAAGTTCACTACCTTCAGTTTTGGTGACAGATCGCGAATTGGCCTTAATCAACTCAATTAAAAAAAAATTTCCAACCTCTAAGAATCTATTGTGCCTTTGGCACATTTCAAAGAATGTCTTCACCAATTGCAAGAAGGTTTCCACTGAAGATGAGACATTCGAAAAGTTTATGAAAGATTGGAATGTTTTGATACGATCGTCTACAGAGTCTGATTATAATCACGCTTAATGTCAATGATGAAGGATTTTTCACTTTATCCCAAAGCACTTGCCTACATAACACTTACGTGGCTCAATTCGTACAAAAAATGCTTTGTTGCTGCTTGGACTAATCAATGTTTTCATATTGGAAATACTTCAACTAGTCGAGTAAAGAGTGCTCACTCCCAGCTAAAGCACTATCTTTAAGTATCAACATCAAATTTGACGACAGCATGGCAAAGCTTCGATAATCTAATCAATCAAACAACATACGGATATTAAATCTTCATTCTCGATAAGTCACATAAAAATGCCTCATATTTGCAATCAAATTTTTTACAGGGAACTTTGTGGGTTGGTAAGTATTTATGCACTGGAGAAGATTAAAGAACAAAAGGAATTAGCAGAATCTTATCAAGAAGACATTATGGTTGATGCCCAAGAATGCTGACATGTAGTTCAACAATCATTGGGAATACCTTGTGCTCATGAAATTGTAATATATGTGAAGGAAGAAAAGTCTTTGCCATTGTCATTAGTCCATGATCAGTGGAAGAAACTTACATTGGGGGAATGATGATGAATTTTCATCAAAAGAGTTGTATAAGGATATTGCTCTGGAGTTAGAGATGATTATTGCAAGATATGAAAAGTCTCACCCACATCAAAAGATTGAAGTCAAGCAAAAGTTACATCAGATTGCGGAACCATCATCAATTCAGACGAAAGAACCTTTGGTGCCAGCTAAACAAAGGGGTAGGCCTAAGGGATCAGTTAAGCGATTACAAAAAGATTCTACATCAACAAAACGTGATCCTTCTGCATTCGAATATGTGGAAAAAATTCCTATAATAAAAGGTAAAAAAACATACTCAAGAGTGTAGAATGTTGAGTTTCCATGAAATAGTCGGTTGTCTTCCTACATCTTTGTTTAATTTTATCAAACACTCCACAAATGTTGTGGGTGATGGCCATTGTGGATTTCAAGTAGTTGCTAGTTTGATGAGAATGAGAGAAGAAGGTTGGCGTCAAGTGAAAAAAGATTTAGCTTATGAACTTCAAAATCACAACCAACAATATACCAAATTATTTGGTGGTTTACAGAGGATTGCTGAATAAACCATGTCCCTACGATGTGAAGAAGTTCTTGCTGGCCCCCAATTTTGGATGTCAATGCCAGACATGGGACATTTGATTGCCTCATACTACAATGTCGTCTTGTAGCATATTTCAAAAGAGCAATGCCTCACATTTCTTCCTTTTTGGTCTTCACCTTCTATCACTCATAAGCTTCTCGCCATCGGTTACATACACAAAAATCACTTCGTCCAACTACACATGATTGAGAGTACTCTGAAACCACCAATTGCCTGCAACTGGACCAAATACCATGATCCAATCGCTGATGGTTGGGCGACACCGTATGCTTCAAGGATCAAATTTTTTACTCAAGTGATAGAGCCAGGAACTGCTATATCTGAGATGCCAAATGACGTGGTATGGGTATAGATATGATTTTTGGGATATGGATCTAGTATGGGTTTGGATGCGATATATTTCTTTTTAATATGGTTGTTGGATATGGTTCTTTTTTCAATATATATGATTTTTTTTTTTGGGTGGTTATGAATGATGTATGGGTTATGGATGAAGTTATATGATGAGTTATTTGGGTTCTTACAAGCTTAATATTATTTCTTTATTTTATTTGAGATGCTTACATTAGGGTGGAGTCTCTAGCATGAAAGTGTAATGATTTATGGTTTTAAGTTTAGAATGGTGTATAAGTAGAAATTTATTAGGTATTTTTTTACTTTTGGTGTGCTCGTAGAATTTGTTATATTTTAATGGTGTCCAATTAGTAAGTAATATTAATAGTGTCCAGTCAGTAAATAGTGGTGTGCTTGTAGCGTCATCCAAGAAAAATTATGAGTATTGATGGTGATTGAAATTTTAAATAGATATTTTTATTTCTAAACAAAATAATTAGAATATTTAGCTTAAAATACTCAATATCTTACTCAAGAACAATTAAAGAAGCAACACATGCACGAAATTTAACAACTCAAATAAAAAGTGTTGAAAATGGAAGAAATGATAACCAAATCCGTTAATTACGACTTATGAAGTAAGAGTTAGCATAATTAATGACTAAGATGATTGCTCTTAATTCAGAAGTACTAAGAGCACAATCATCTGCTGGTAGCTCATGTCACATGGTATGTAAATAGAAGAGTTAACACAATTAATGACTAAGATGATTGCTAGATATGTTATTACAATATGTTACTTTAATTTGCTATAATTATTTGTTAGTTGTTGTATAAATGTTTTGGATAATATTGTCGATATTGAGTTAATAAATTTCACATATCTTAGGTTGAAGCTGCACAACCAATTGAAAAATTCTTTGAAAATTTTAGTCATTGATTTGATGAGAAAATAAGTAATGGTGGACTTTCACTAATAACATTTGATGCTGCTATCTTTAGTCAAATACTTACTTCATCGACATATATCATACGGCAAGATGTCACGAACTTGCGTACAAAAAAAGACGTCACTGCAAATTTGATTTTGCTAAACATAAGCAGAAACAACTCAAGAATTAATTAAGATTTTGTTTGCATTTCTATTATTATAACTTTATGACTTACAATTTGAATTGTTATTTATTTCAGAAAAATAAGGAGTTATTTGTGGGATAGAAAGAAGGAACGTAGGTATATGTTTATTAACCCTGAACAAACTGTAAATACTACTAGTGCTGAATTATCGATAATAAGTAAATTGGTCTTAGCTAATGATGACCAAGTACTCGTCATATATTATAATGTTGGGTAAGTCTCTAGCTACATCTAGATCTCATATTATTTTGTTACTTATAATTACTAATTCTTAAAATTGAGTGTTCATTTAAAATTATAATTTTGGATTTCATTATTCAATTGCAGGAAACACTAATGTTTGTGTTTAATCTTTCTAGGAACAATTTCAATGTACTGGTTGGATTCATTGCATTTAGGCATATATGCACGCTTAGAAATTATAAAGGTCCTCAATGAGTAAGTAATTTATTTCCTAGCCTTCACATATTTTACATCTATGTTTATGTTTTGTACTACCTTTATTTAATTGATCAAGTTACTATCATAATTTGATATTAAGTTGAGTTTTTTAAAAGACAAGAATAAACCCACAAGAACAAAATTTATTAATATTAAGGTACGTTCGACATTAATTAGTCATTTTAATTATTGTTTCATAAATTTTATGTATTAAACATAACTAACATTTCATTCATTATCATAACTTTTTTGTAGTGTCCCAGTAAAAAATGTAACTGTGAATGTGGTTACTATACCATATTGTACTTGAGGGATATCATCACCAACAAAAATATACAAATACATGAGAAGATTGATGATTATTTTGTTACGAGTGATGAACCATATAGTGATAAAACAATAGAAAGACTTAAAAATGATTTGACTAAATACTTGAGAAGTGTTATTTTTTAGATTAATTATAATTTGTGCATATATGTATTCTGATCACACTGTAAACAAATTTCCATTAATTAATTAAAATATAGTTTAATTTTTGTTGTTATATTATTCATGGTGGAGATTAATTTATTTTATACTTAGCAAATTAGTGTGTAGATGAATGAATGCTTTTTGTATTCATGTAAAAATTTAGAAGTGGTTGTGAGAAGTTACAGGTGGTAGGGGTTGTATGAATGAGGATTTTAACTGGAAAATAAAATGGAGGAAAATCATGGAAAAAAAATCAATGATCACGGTTTATTAAAACTCCATGAACTTTTAATTTTAAACAATCACTGTTAATTGTCAAACCATGATTGTACGATGAATCTGAAACGATTGTATTTTGAATGTATAATCTCGATTAATTTACATATATAATCACGGTTAAATAATCGTGATATTTGATATCACTTACGATTATACGTCGAAAGGTACAGTTCATTCTACTCGCTATAACAATGATTAATGATCTATGATTATGGATAAAAACCATGAGCGATGAGCCAATTTCTTGTAGTGAGACATTTATTGGATTGATCCTAGAAAAAATTCCCGAATCAGAGGAAAAGATCAAATCTCCATTAGAGATCTGAAGCCCATCTCAAGGTTTAAGAAGACTTAGACAAGAATATCCGGACCAGAGATAACCAATCATTGGATTGGATATCAAGTGTTCTAGAACAAAAAAATAGATTACCCTTGTTTTGGAGCATAATTTGAAAAGCCTATATGGAGTACTAGTTGATCGTCTATTACCAAACATAAAAAAGAATAGGGTAGTCCAGTTAGTGTAGAAATACACCAATCATTTAAGCATTGTTACCAAACAGCCTTTAGATAGTGCTATAACCAAACAGTCTATTATCTGAAATTTGGTTAGTCAGAAGACATACAGATCTAACTCTAGAACTATGTTAGAATTACTTTCTTGGTGTGATTTTGTTTGACATCACATATTGTGATAGCTTATTCTAGTTTATATATTCTGCAAATTATTTTTACTAAAAATAACTCTAAAATTTAGTACCTTAATTGGGACTAATTTAATTCAAATTAACATATAACCACTCTAAAATAGATTAATGCATGTACAGTTCTTACCAGATAGTGCATATTTGTAGATGAACAGATTGATTTCAGGTCAGGTTGGATTTTGGAATAGAGTTACCATATTCCTTTATACAAACAGGAGGCTCTAACTATCTTCAAGAAGTATTTTGTGTAGCACATCTTAGCCCAATTGATTAAGGAATTATGGCTATTGAATGTAATTTTGAATTAATAAAACCAACAACAAAAGTCCTAACCCTAGGATTCAACCATCTAACCTTAGTTTTTAGAAAAATAAACCCTAATTAAAATTTACTAACTCCTAGGGTTAACTTTTTTTTACATATTTGTTTTAAAATCCAAAGATAAGTGGGTGAACCCTAAGGTGAATGAATCTTAACCACAATTCAAGAATGTTAAAAGGGACACATGGCGGCCTCAGTGGCATACATAACTAGCCACCAAAGAGTCGGGTTATAACTGTAGAGAATTTCAAGTCTACTATTTATAGATAGTTAGATGAGTAAGGGATAGTGTGAGAATTAAGCAAATCAAGTGTTTGTCTTATATAATGATCATGAGAAGGATAGTTTGAGAATTATGAAAAACTTCATCTACAGTTTTAAGGGGGGAATTCTCATTATATACGGTAAGATAAGATCAGAAAGAGAAATAAAATATATAAGAAGAAAAGAAAAAGAGACAAGAGCAAAGAGTAGTTTTAGAATTACAAAAGATTCAATCTACATATTGAAGACGGGGATCCTCTATATTAGTTAGTACAGAAGATATAGCAAAAGTAATCAAGAAGGGGTGGTCCCTTTTGTTATTTTATTGAGTGATCCAAGAATCATACACACAATAGGTAGTACGACAGAGAGTTCAGTACAAGCTGCTAAATGCAGTTATGGTTAATAAAAGTAATTCTAGTTGATTTTCGAAGGAGGGAAATTTTTGATCATCTCATCTGACAAATTACGTAGAAGGTGCCTGCAAATCTGAATGCATGAATCAAGGCATTTTTCATAGGTGGACTTAGGAGCACCATTGGCCATGCACACAGGCATGCAATTCCCGTAGATGCATAAAATCCCTAATTCGCCTATATTCTCTGGATCGGAGGAGACACACATCATTAACATAGCCATGACGAGCATTGCCACTACTACTTTGTTGCAACCCATCTTAACTTCTTTCTTTAAACCTTCTTCTTCCAAGAAAGAGGAGCTGTAGCTGTGTCAATGCAAAAGAGAGGGATATATTGTTATTTATAGGGTTATGAGCCTTAGAGGAGTTTAAGGGGCTGGTGGTGTGGAGGAAAACATGGGAGTTTAAACCTCCTAACTTACTAGCTTGGATATCTCTACATTATAGAATAATCCCTTCCTCTCTTAAAACTCGCCATGTGTCCTCTTTAACTGTGGTTAAAAATCACTAACCTCTAGAGTTAAAGAATCAAACCTTGCTATTTAGAGAAATTAACAATATTAAGGGTTAAAACTTGTTAACCAGGGTTCAAGGGCAGTTAAAGGGGCTTTGTGAGAGGTCAGATGCATCCCTCCCCTCCTCCTCGGGAGGAGGAGATTACTGCTCTTCTACATATGTAGGACAAATGTATGATTGAGACAAGGTCACCATTCTAAGTACAACTAATCTAACCTAGAATTCAGAGACCCATGAACAGCCTCCGAATCGAAGGGTGAGGGAACTGGGAATGGATTGGATTTGGGTTTGATAATACTGCTACCGAACCAAACCAAACCCAGCCCCTGTTTATTAACGGATTGAAACTGCAAATTGAACTTAACCCAATTAATGACCCTTCAACCATAACCGTCCATCTAATCAATTTTTTTATTTTTTTTTTGAAAATTAGCTCATTTTTTCTATTTATTTGAAAGTCTTTTTTATGGGTACAATCCAAGTGTCAATAGTGTTACTATCTGTCAATGAAGGCCTAGCATTAAAAGCTTGGCTAAGGGTGGTGGGTTGGTATCGAGCTTTTAACAAACTCAATTAAAATATAATTAATTTTTAAAAATGTATAATATATTATTAATTTTAAAAATGACCTTTTAGAAGTATTTATGTTATATATTTACATATATTGTTATTATATTTTTAATATATATTGTAAATTTATATATATTATTAAATTTTTATATTTTATATATATATATATATATATAAGCATGCCGACCTTTTAACTCGCCAAATACAAAGGTGTTCACGCTCGGCTTGTTTACTAAACAGGCTTCAAAATGGTGTTACTAAACAGGCTTCAAAATGGTGTTTCAATCCGATCGAGCACGAGTTTGAATGGCTCATGCCCACCCCTAGTGGCAAGACAACCCAACGCACCCCTTGGAATTGAATCCCTGGAACCTCCCTCCTAGTGAGGGGATACACTACCACTCGGTTAACCCACTGTTACAAAAAAAAGTAAATAAGAGTGGTTCCTAAAATACGAGGCTGAAAAGTGAGTCGGACCCCAACACATGTTCTTCCTCAAAGAAAAGGGATTGTGTGGTAGTGCTCATGACATTTAAGGGTGGAGAACAAACATGGAAAGAAAAGAAGTGCTCAATGTAGACATGGTGAATGGTATTCATCTTCACAATGAATGGTAACACATACTTGTCCTTTAAAAATCTAGTTACTCTTTTAAAAGTTAATTAATAGGGGAAATGTTGAACTTACCGCCACATTTGACTATATAGTCAAATGTGCGGTTCTCATTGGTCCATGCCCCTCTTTTTAACACACATCAACTGTGGTTAAGATTCATTCAATCCTAGGGTTAAGCAATCTAAACTGGATTTTTAAATTTCAAAACAAAACAAAAATATTCATCTTAATTTTCTTAAGCTTAACCAAGTTTTTTTTTTTTATAATGTGGGTATCCTGGGCCAGGCTCAGACTAATCCCACGTGATGCATAGGGAATCCCCCACCTGATACATCCGATATTGAGGGGAGCCCAGATTCGATCTCGAGACCTGATTCGATCTCGAGACCTCTGGGTTTATGGTTCATCCTTCAACCACTAGGCTACACCCCTGAGGGTTAAGCTTAATCATAGTTAAAGGTGTGTTAAAGGGACAAGTGGACATGGCATTTGACTACATAGTCAAATGCGTGGTGGGCTAATCACTGCCTAATTCATATAGAGTCAGTTTATGGGTACTCCACAATATACTCCCTAATCCTAACCATTTATAATTAACCACTAAGGGTCAGGATTTGGCATGGCTTATTTTGTCATTTCTAAAGCCACATCAGCTCTAATCCTAACTGTTTAATTATTGAGTTAAACAATTAGGATTTGGGAGTAGGAGTGCACTTTGGGAGAACCCGTACACTAAATCATATCTATACTATAATATAAAGAAATAAGACTTTCTTCTTTGATCTCCATATTCCAACCCTTAGAATTCTAGAGGTGATGATGTGGCACCTTTAAAAAGGGAGTGGTTTTAGGGGATTGTGATATGAGGGATGGAAAGAGAATGTAGAGGATGCAAAAATGACGCTCACAAGGGATCTTCTGGTAGGTTATAGGAGGTCTTGTAAGCCCTACAAGGGTACAAAAATGAGGTGCTTATAGGATTTTGGGTGTATTCTCCTTCACAGAGGACAAAAGGTGCTTTGTCGTGAGCAACTTTTCCTTAGGAATTGGGAGGTAGTTTGTGTCGGGAATTGCCTAGAATTCTAGATTGGGTACAATTCTATTTTGGGTGTAACTCTATTACTTAGGAGTTATTTGTTGGATTACAATTTTAGGATATCTAATTTGTTTGGGATTAGAATTTAGGTAATTCCTAATTGGTTTGGAATTAGATTTTGAGAAAGTCCTAATTGGACTTGGATTTGTTTTGGGGCGTAATTCCTCATTGGTCTAGGAATTGTTTTGTGCTTATAAATAGGCATAGGGTGGAGGCTTATTTGAAAACCAACCAACCAAGAGGAGGAGAAAAAGCTAAGGATGTGAGGAGAGGGGTGGGGTGGGGTGGGGTCTACATGGGGAGCAGGGTTGCATTCATGGAGAGCCCTAGTGTATCTCTTGAAAAGAAGAGCGTACTCACGACTTATCTCTGTGTGCTCTCAATGTAGGAGAGTGTTGGTTCGGTGTGCTCTCAATGTGGGAGAGTATCGGTTCGTCCTTTGTACCTAAAAGGACTTATGAAAAGGATTCAAAATTCAAGATCTACTCCGCTCAAACGGAGACGGGAAGTTGCTTGAGCGGTTTGCAATGGATTCTCAAGGGTTTTGTTATGCGGGATTCAGCTCAAGCGGAATTGGGTTCCGCTTGAGCAGTTATCGGATTCTTGTGGAGAATCGTAGGGCTGTCAAAGGGCCGGGTAGGGGCAAGGTCAGGGTCATCGCTAGCCATACCCTTCCCTATAAGAGTAGGGCCCTAGCCTAACCCTAGCCCTTCAAGGGTTAGGATTGATTGGGCCCTAGCAATGCCCTTAGTGGTTAGGGCCGAGGCTGGCCAAAGGGCCGGAAGAAAGAGCGGAATTCTTTTTGTTATCTGAGATGACAAGATTTTTTTTCTACACCGACTGTCAACCTGACATGGAAATGGCTCCTCTTTTATCCTGTTTTGGAACTGACATTGCAACAAAAAGAGCAATGACAAAGTTAATTTTTTTTCCTTGTCAGTGACAGGCAAACATAATACGAATCAGATTATCAAACTCAAAAATCAGAATGGTAATCTCATATCAGAACAAAAACTAAAAATTTGAATCAGTTATCCTAAACAATATTCAGGGTTACAACAAAATCAGAATAGTATTCTCAATTCAAATTATCAAACTAAAAATCCGAATCAGATTATCAAACTCAACAGTCAAAAGAGTATTCTCAAATCAGAATAGAAACTAGGGTATCATAATTAAAATTACAGAATTGAATCAAATGAAGTAAATGATTATCAGAGACAGAGTTTCAGTAAGTTAATCATCAAAATGACAGTAAGTTAATCATAATTTATAAAAACAGAAAAATTAAGGAACTACAGTATCAGTCTATTAGAGAATAAGGGGTAGGGTTTGGGACTCCTAAAGGTTTATGGATCAACACGGAAACACCTAAGGTTAGGGACTTGGAATTTCTGGATTTCTAATAAAAATAGAATTAAAAACTAACTAGGGTAGTAGGGTTATTGGGTTAGGGACTTAGGGTTTTAGAAATTCAGAAAGGGAAAATTTAGGGGGTTAGGGATGGGGTTTGGTCGGAGACTATTCAAGGGTTTTAGTTTTAAAGGGTTAGAGTTTGGTCTGACCGTCTGAGGCTCTGAGCACTGAGAGCAGTAGGGTTAGGGTTAGGGTTAGGGTTAGAGTTAGAGTTCGGTGGCTACTGCTTACTGGCTAACAAGTAACAAAAATGTGCACTATAGCCATAGGAGGGTGGTGGACTAATGGTGGCTGGTGGTGGCTGTGAGCTTGATCTGACAGCAATAATCTGAGACAGAGATCTCCTGGGAGAGAGCAATCGTTTATCGAGTGATCTCTTGAGACTGAGAGAGAGCACCACTTAGAGATCTCCTAAGAGAGAGCAATCGTTGATCGAGTGATCTCCTGAGGATGAGACTAGGAGAGGAAAAGCTTGAAGAGGTGAAGATTTGAAGAGGCACAACACAGAGCTAAGAGCCTTTAGGGTTTGAGATTTTCGAAACATGAATAGTGTTGTGTTAGGGTTTACACTCGATATTTTTAATGGTCTTAAGTTACGAAATTCAAAATTAACCCTAATTTCTAATCATTAATGGGGCATATTAGTAAATAACCTAAAATTAATAAGTATCTTAATAAAGTAGGGGGGGCCAGGCAGGGGTGCCCCCTAGCCTAGCCCTACAGAGGAAGGGCTTCGTAGACTTGGGCCCTGCCGACCCAAGGGCAAGAGGGCCAGACTTTGGCGGGTTTGGACAAGTCAGGTCGGGATGGGTACCCTTCAATGCAAGCCTTTTTGACAGGTCTAAGAATTGGTTAAGATAGAGGTTGAGAAAGTGAACAATGAATTGTGGGCTGTGTGAGAGCCTTTCAAGAGTTGTGGTAGAGTCTTTGATCTTGTGTATTCTTGTTTATCTGTTCTCTTATAATCTTCTCTTTCATTAGTGGAGGTATATTTGGATCGATTCGACTGTGAATGTAGCCCTATGATAAGTGAGCCATGTTTATCTTGTTTATTGTGTTTTTTTTTTGTTATAGCATCCATTCACATTATTTGTTAGAGGCTTCTGCGTACTACAGGTTGGACTCTTAAGTTATGAAGGAATTTGAACGATTTGGAGTTTGATGCATGATGTGTTGAGACTTATAGGTAAACTAGTGTTGGAGCATCATCGCCCCCAATTGCATGATACCAAGCTCTAGGTAAGGAATAACAATGGGAGGTTTTCTGTGAGATCATATTATTTGGCTTTGGGGAATCCTTCCGGCCCCTCTTTCCCTTATCTCACCCTATTATTCCATCAAAGATTTTTTATCTTCCTTTGAACATCTACTTTGGACATGAGTATCACTTTTAACCACTTAGAGACCAGGGGTTGGAACCTTGCTAACAAATGCTTTATGAGTCTGGGAGATAAGTAATCTATTGACCGTTTACTCATTCATTTCCCCTTTTTCTTGAGTCTAGGGGTACTTTCTAAATCGTCTAGGGATGTTATGCATTTTTTCTACCAGCATTAAGGACCTCCTATCTGGCTGGTCTCTTAAGGGATGTTGGCAGATCCACTTGGATGGTGTGGTGGGCATTTTCACAGGCGATCTGGTGGAGTATCTAGGGGAAAGGAATGGACGGGCTTTTGACAGTTCATGTCGTACCACCGATTATAACATTGTTGATGCCAAGGGACTTCTTCAAAAATTGAGTATTTTTTTTCGGTAAAGAGATTTTTCATTGATTAAGAGAAACTATAAACAAGTGGTGGCTTGGTCCTGTGGGAAGGGGCCATGAGGTTAACCCATGATCAGGTAGAACGAATCAGGCAATGTTGTCGTTGAGGGCCCGCTGTGCTTGGTGGTGAACCATGGAGTTTGCCTCACGGTGAATGAAGCTAAAATTCATGAGCCACACTAATTTTTCAAGCAGTGAATGTCTTTTAAAATGGTCTGAATTTCCCAATGGAGTTTGGTGTTACCTAATTATGAGGATTTTGGGTCCTGATATCTTTTTAGCATGTAGAAGGCTTTGTGTTTTTTCCTTTTCTCTTTGTTCACAAATTGGTGAACTGCCTTGTACTTTTTTTTTTTTGATTTAAACTCTAATCACTTAACTCACTCACTCACACAGTTACACCAATACACACAAGCCCTATGAGACTAAGCCCAACACAGCTCTTCAAAAGGGTCTATCTCTTGAAGAAGGGGAGGAGGGCACAAGGAGTCTACATCAGCTTTCGATGGATAGCATTGTACTTCGTCTTTTGTGAAATATCTCTGTTCAATGATTCCTTTGACCTAGAAGGGGGGGTGAATAGGTCTTCCTAGCAATGTCTACCAATTTTTAATTTATCGATTAACAATCAGAGTTATAGCAAACAAAGCAAACAAGTGCGGAAAATATAAAAGACGTGCAATCCACCACACACGAGATTTTTACGTGGAAACCCTTCTGAGAAAAAACCACGGGACCTAGTCTAGCACAAAATCAACTATAAGAATAAGTTACCAGACACAAGACCAAATCTTACCCAACTGGACACCAAACACTGTTCCTTGGTACAAATACTCCGTCTTGTAGAACTATCACGAACTCCTCGTTCGATCTCTGCAGCAGCAGCTTCGGCTCCTCACCGGCCAACTTTTGTCAAAGTTTCAATCCACGATCCAACGATCGATCCCCATCCTCGACGGCTTTGGTAATGCCAACCAATACTCACACAGAGTTCAAACTTATATGAAGGAATGAAATACAGCTCCAGTGGGATCTCTAACAACAATGGAGATCAACCGATGCAACTCAAGATAGAACAATTCGATCTTGCATCAACTAGAGCATGAGAGAGGAGAACTAAGGGAATCCACCAAGTGGGGATTTAAGAACCCTAAAATCTTCAGAGTAGTCTCTAAACTCTCTCTCTAATTCCTTAGAACGAGCTAAGTGATCATCCAATAAATAGCCAAGGCAATGGAAATTGTCAAAACATAGTTCGGATGGATTTAGAAACCATTTATACAAGACCCGTTCGAACGGCCACAAGAGGTGTTCGAACGGTCTTGGATTTGGATGAAAACGGTTAAAAACGGAGGCCCAGGCAAGCTACTATTTTCGACATTCAATTGCCCGTTCGAAAGGCTAGCCAGCCATCAGCCATTCTTGAGCATTCGAACGACCAGGCTGGGCATTCGACCCTTTATCCAACATCCAAAACCTTAAAAAGATCATCCAAAGGCTATTAAGATTACATGGGTTAATTTCTAATCACCTAGGGTATATGCTTAAGGTGTTCTAAGCCAATTCCACCAATGGTAACCACTGGGTATCTAGATCACTTACCATCCTAAGAGTGTAAGTGAAGCTTGAAACCAAAATGTACTTCACTTGAGTCTTTGGAGTTTCATCTGCACCGAACTTCATCAACCAGAGGAACAGCGATACTAAACTTATATTGACATCATTTTGACATCGGAATTAAGCTTTTGTTATTTTATTGAGTGATCCAAGAATCATACACATAAGCTTCAACAAACAATGCAGTGCTAATCACATATCCAGTAAATAAAAGTAATTCTAGTTGATCTTCAAATACGGGAATTTTGGGATCTTCAAATCCGAGAATTTATGTGGAAGGTTCCTGCACATGGCAGCGCATGCTCTAATGCATGCTTGATAGGCCAACTTAGGACGATCGTACATGCATGATGGCATGCAACTCTTGTAGACGCAAACATTCATGAATTTGGGTGTATGCCCTTGGACGGGGACGTGGATAGAGACACACATCACAAACATAGCCATCACCAGCATTGCCACTACTACTTTGTTGCAACCCATTAATTACTTCTTTCTTTAAACCTTCTTCGGAGCTGTAGCTTTGTCAATGCAAAAGGGATTAATGTTATTTACAGGGGTTAGAGCCTTAGAGGAGTGGTAGTTTTTTACCCATCTTTCTCGACTGCCTGGTGGTCTGGAGGAAAACATGTATGGGACTCATCAACAGCCTCCGAATCTTAGGTTGGGAATGGATTGGATTGGATTCGGGTTTCATTTTACTGCTACCGAACCAAACTCAGCCCCGCTCCTGTTTATTAACTGATTGAAACTGCTAATTGCACTTAACCCCAATTAATTAATGACCCTTCAACTATAACTGCCTGCCATCTAACATTTTTTTTCCCGAAAATTAGCTTCTTTTTTTTTATAAAAAAAAATTCCTGGGCACTGGTTAAATGTTAGTAGCATTACTATCTCTCAGTGAATGCCTGACATTGGAAGCTTGGCTAAGAGTGGCGAGTAGGGGTGAGTATTGAGCTGAGCTTGAGCTTTTAACGAGCTCAATTAAAATATATTTAATTTTGAAACATGTATAATATGTTATTACTTTAAAAAAAATTATTTTATTGAAATATTTAGATTATATATTTAAATATATTATATATATAAAACAAGCCGAGCTTTTAATGAGCCAAGTACGAAGGTGTTCACAATTGACTTGTTTACTAAACGAGCTTCAAAATGGTGTTTCGAGCCTAGCTCAAGTTCGAATGGCTCGTGTCCACCACTAATGGCGAGACAACCCAACGATGAACCCCTCGGGAATGAATCCCAGAATCTCTCTCCAAGTGAGGGGGTCGATACACTACCACTCAGCTAATTACCCACGGTTTCAAAAAAGTAAATCTATGGTGGTTCCTAAAATAAGATGCTGAAAAGTGAGTCAGACCACATCACTTGTTCTTCCTCAAAGAAAAGGGATTGTGTGGTATTGCTTGATGAGACATGAAATTTGACTACATAGTCAAATGTGTGGTGGACTAATTACTACCTAATTCATATAGAGTCGGTCTATGGGTACTCAAAAATATACTCTCTAATCCTAACCATTTATAAGTAACCACTAAGGGTTAGGATTTGGCTCGACTTATTTTGTCTTTTCTAATGCCACATCAACTCTAATCCTAATTACCGTTTAATAATTGAGTTAAACGGTTTAGGATTTGGGAGTAGGAGTACAATTGGAGTATCCGTAGACTAATTCATATCTATACTATAATCTATTTATAGTATAAAGAAATAAGTGTCACCTAACCCGTCTCCTTTGCTCTCCAATCTTCAATTTCATGAATCCTACGAGTTTTGTTTTAAGGATGCCACGCGGCACCCTTCTTTAATCTCAACCGTTAACTATTTCTCATACACACGTCTCTCTCTCAATTCAAAAATTATTTGAGAGATTTTAGAGGGTTGTAGTTCTCTATTTTCTCACACGGATAAGGGTATGTAGAGGTGTGTCCCTTCCCCACTTTTCTCTCTCTATCCCTACCTATTAAGTCTCTTCATTTTTTGTTTGATCCCAAAAAAACTCAAATTATCTCTTCCTAAATTCTCTCATGTATCTCACTTTTTTTTTTTTTCTCTCAAAAGACACAACTCCTCCCAATATTTCTCAATAGTTCTCTCACATTTATTTCAACTTTTTCTTTTAGTTATTCTCTTTTCATTTTTCTTTGTGCTCCCGTACATCGCATGGGGGCTTTGCTAGTATAAAGAAATAAGACTAGCTCTCTTTGTTGATCTTCAAACTCCAATCCTTAGAATTCTAGAGGTGCTGACTATCACCTTTGAAAGGGGAGTGATTTTAGGGGATTGTGATACGAGGGATGGAGAGAGAATGTAGATGATGCAAAAATGAGGCTCGCAAAGGATCCTCCGATATGTCATAGGAGGTCTTGTAGGCCCTACAAGGGTGCAAGATGAGCTGCTTACAGGATTTTGGGAGTCTATTCTCCTTGGTAGAGGACAAAAGGTGCTTTGTCGCGACCAACTTTTCCTTAGGAACTGAGAGGTAGTTCGACCCTTAGGTTATGAAAGAATTTGAATGATTTGGAGTTTGATGATGTGTTAAGAGTTTGATGATGTGTTAACACTTATGGGTAAACTATTTTTGAAGCATCCTGACCCCCAATTTCGTGATACCAGGCTCTTGGTGAAGAATAACAATTGGAGGTTTTCGATGAGATCATACTAAATTGGCTTTGGGGAATCCTTCCGACCCCTCTTTCCCTTATAGAGAGGTGTAGAGCCCTAATATTCCATCAAAGATCTCTTTCTTCCTCTGGACATCGACTTTGGACAAGAATCTCACTTATAACCACTTAGAGAATAAAGATTGAAATCTTGCTAACAGATGCTTTATGAGTTTGGGGGACGAGGAATCTATTGACCATTTGATCATTCATTTCCTTCTTCTATTGAGTCTTCTGGTACTATCTGTATTTCCTTCCAGCATTAAGGACCTCCTCTTTGGCTGGTCTCTTAAGGGATGTTGGCATATCAACTTAGATGGCGTGGTGACACTACAAGAAATCGGCTCATAGGTAAGATCACGATTATAGCACGCAGAAGGAACCATAACCTTTCGACGCATGATCGTATATCATATCAAATATCACGGTTATATAACCGTGATTGTATACGTAAATTAACCAAGATTATACATTCAAAATATCGTCATTTCAGGTTCATCTTACAATTGCGGTTTTATTATTAACTGTGAAGTTTGGCTTCAAAGTCCGGTTCAAACAAGAGGAAACTTGCATAGCCAAGTGATCTTTTATATTACTTTCTAGTAGTAATTAATTAATTCATTGAGTTGGATCAATTCAGATTATTTTAACGCAAAGTTGGAAAATATGAGCTTGAACCACTGAAGGTACTCAAAGAAATAAGAACAACAACTACTAATTCATCATCTAATATATTCTTGAAAAGTTAAAAACTCGATAATAAAGGTTTTATGAATTCTTTTTGGATGTTAACTGGTAAAAGGATTAGAGTTGGTTGAATGTATTTACTGAAATAACCGAAGTATTTCTTTTGGCGATTCTAATCTTTTATCATCATAATTAATTGTTTCATTAAGTTAATACTTATCTCTGACTTAGAAATTTTTTTCTTGCGAATAATTTAGCACATTCTCTCTTAGTAAGAGATTTTTCTCGATCAAACCTTTTGCAATTCTTCACGACTTAAAAAGATTATTTTCAAGTTTATATGTATTTGTTCAATTGGAATGTGAGTATTTCTAGTTAATTTTGATTTACTTATTTCTTATTTTATCTATATATTTCTTGTTATACCTACTTTTCCGCTCTTTTCATATAAATTATTTACCATAAAAATAATTCTTTTTTCAACAGTTATTTGCTCTCCACTTCGCTAGGCATTTACCATGGCAAGCTATAACTATAAAAATCAAGATCAAATCACTGCCAATTGCGATTGAACTTGGGGAGAGTTCAATCATATCCACAAGTCAACATATGTCCCTGTTAACTCCTATTAACCGTGGTTAAGATTCACTAACCCTTAAGGTTCAATAACTTAACTTTGGCTTTTAGAAAAAAAGTTTAACTCTTGTAGGTGCAATGAATCTTAAGTGTTATTGAACCCTAAGTGTTATGAATCTTAATCATTAATAAGGGTTAGCAGGGACATTTGTTGACTTGTAGGTGGGATTGAACTTTCCTCGAGTTCAATCGCAATTGGCTATGATTCGATCTCGTAAAAACCTCTTTAGCTCTTCTCACACACCAACACCACTAGCAACACAATTGATTGATCGATCCTGTTCTGCACCCCCAACAAAACCACCATCGGATGCCAAGAAACCCGAATAAACTGGATCGAATTTGGTTTGGCCCACCATAGAAGTATAACTTTCTGTTGGCTAGAATTGAAAGTCTTATAGCTCGTTTCTCTTGTTTTCACATTTGTTATTCTCCTATGGAAGCTAATCATGCTACAGATTTCCTTTCAAAGTTTTGTAGAGCTCCGGGTGAGCATGTTTAACTCCCAGCTCAGTTTCCGCCTCATCTTTCGGACATCATTGCCAAGGATGCTAGGGGCTGTTCATATATGAGGATGTAATTTCCTTTTCTTAGTGTAGATCGGGGTCTACCTAACCCTTCTTTCTTTCTAAAAAAAAAATGATTTGGTCGGCCCTCACCAGGCCAAAATCGTCACAGAGCCCGTTAACTGTCATTTGAAGCCTAGTTAAGAAATTTAAACTTCTATGGTTAATTTTTTAAAAATATTATTTTCTAAGAACCAAGCTTACATGGTTAAACCCTAAGGGTTAGTAAATCTTAACAACAAATAATAAATATTAAGAGGGTCACATGTCTACATGTGGAATGAGGGCCAGACAACGAGGACCGAGACCAAATCCCATTCCGAATAAACAACTCCTCTGCTGGTTGAAATTTCCATGAATGCTCCGTTTGTTTTGATGTAAAATAGGGGAAAACAAATGAAATTCATGGAAAATGTCAATTGTCCTAAAGAAAATACACACGAAAAATGACATTTTTCGTGGAATTCTTTTGTTTTCCTCTATTTTACATCAAAACAAATGGAACAGAAGTTAAAAAACCATCGGAAATCAGAATCTGGCCCACTGCCTCTAGTAAAGTTGTCCACGTATCCCTTTTAACACCCTCATTAATTAAGGTTAACATTTTTGTTTTGTTTTTTTTCTAAAAACCAAGGTTAGATTGCTTAACCTTAGGGGTGAGTGAATCTCAACCACAGTTGGTGGGTGTTAAAAAAAGGGGGCGTGAACCAATGAATTCGTGCGGTCAACTAGGAAGCTAATCAAGGTCTTTTCCAATTTCCCTTACGAAAAAAATAAATGGGAAACATACCATGCAGTTAGCTTCCAAGCTGACCACGCGGTCTATTTGGTTTGTGCCCTCCTTTTTAACACTCATTAATTGTGATTAAGATTCACTCATTCTTAGGTTCATCATCCAACCTTGGTTTTTAAAAGAAAAAATAATTATTTTAAAATTAATTTAGTTAAGCTTAACCATAGTTAAAAAAGGATTAAACGGGACTTAGGGACACGGAGATACTGTGGTTAGCTAAGATAGCCAGGGGACCTCGCGGTCCCTTCTCAGGACTCAAATAGCGTGGATTATATTCACTTCCACTACAACCCAATAAATTCAACATATTCTCGGTGTTAAGTGGGTGTTGACCAATAAACTGATACCTGACCCATCTAACCTAGCTAAAAGTTTTACGGGGAGTTAGTGTAAGGAGCCCAAAATCCTCTAAAATATATAATATATAGATTTGATTATCAACCTTTTTACGGGGAGTTAGTGTAAGGAGCCCAACTCCTTCTCCAACTCATGTAGAACACTCTTATCTTCACAAGAACTCTTTCTCCATAAGAACTCCCTTTCCTCCAAAGAACTTCATCCTTTATTAAAAAGTATAATTTAAATAACTTATATTTTCTATTTTGTGGGGCGTATGAAATTAGATGTTTTGCTTTAGATAAACTGTTAAAGTCTTCTTATTGGAAACCACTACTACTCTTTAATCTTTATAATAAATAATATAAGTGAAACTCTACACCTTCAAATTAATTAAACACTGATTTCTTAAGGAGTTTTGGGTTTGATCTTCGTTGAATTGGAGAGCGGGATTATACACATGAGGGGGATGGATGATTTGATGAACAACATTTTTGTGGCGTTGGGAATGGGAGCTCTCTAGGCCAACGTTTGCTGCTGCTGTTGCTATTGCCATTAAAGGATTTGCTGCGGGTGTAGCTGTTGTGGAAAAACAAGTGATCAAAAGATATGTTCCAATATGGGGAAAATTAGTAAAGTTTCACTTGCTCTTTTCTTGTTTGAATGATTCTAGAGTTGAGAGATTTGGTGATTTTGGCGTTTGTAGGTTTATCTTCTCTTCTTACTATTTGCACGGGCTGGTACACTTTTATCACTATTTTGATATATAGAACAATGGATTTGCTTGACTATTGTGCTGCTCCATTATGAGATAAATTTTAAAGTATTTTTTTAATATGTTTTCCAACCGTGTAATACATGTGCCATGTTAGATGTCTGAACATAAGTTCATATATAGGGTGTTTGGATTTTATGTTCTCTGAGTTTACATGGTTAGATGTAAATTTTCGGTGGATAAAACACAAGAATACATGTTAATCTTGGAGATTGGAATCTTGATCAGATCCCAAATAGGCAATGCATTGGTTGAGTTAACTAATCATAATCTTATTCCAACTGCATTCTTATCTTTATTCTTATCTCTATCTATATCCTTATCAAATAGTAATTAGTAGAGTGATCATGGAAAAGGAAACCATCATAGAGAATTTTGCGATTTGTGTGTTTACGGAAATCATGGTCAAAAGAATTTTGTATTCATAAGGAGTCTTTTGTGGCTTCAAAATCTGCTGTGTACAACCCATTATTAGCAAAACTTTCTGTTTTATCAAACTAAAAACTGTGTTTTGATGTTTAATCTTTTAATTGAAACTATATACAAAAGAAAACCTTGGATCCACAGTGAGCTTCAAGGTTATTCTACTGCACTTTCCTGGCAGACACATATTAATCCTTTTATTTTCATTATTATTAGTAGGGAAATGGTCTTCCATTCTCATGTAAATGAATATTTTGTTTACTAATAGAATAATTATGAATGGTACCAATGCTAGCCTGGGCTCCTAGGCAGTAAGGTCTTAACATATGTTACCTAGTTCGTCAGTTCACTCAATTTGAATTCGGGTACAATTCATGTATATATTTTTCCAATTTCTTCTTAATTTTTTTAGTATTTAATTACTATCAAAATAGTGAAGAGTGTAATAGGGGAGAGTGGAGCTAGCAAAGTCTTTTTACATCTATAATACAACTAAATAAAAAAAATTAATATCTTAGAGCAATCAAAAAGTCTAATGCTTAACTGCAAAGATTTATACATGGTAGATTGTAGGATCTATAGCGTTGGACCCGAAAGACCATTTAATAGGTTATATATAATTCGATGGAAATAGGTATGTGTTGTGATTATTCCGTTAAGAATTATATATATTAGTGGAAGACATGTGGATACTTGAGATCATTGAGGCTTATTATGTATAATTTTCAATTTACATGCATTGTTAATTAGATGAACCTAACCACTAAGTTTATTGCATTCATTTGGATGGACGAAAATATAGCATACTTTCTAAAAAAAAGAAGTGTTTAGATCTGTACAGTAATTGCTTAGGTTTCCATTGTATTTGAAATTATCACTCCTACTCTTACCTGGTATGGCCTCACATGTGAATCACTCGCTATATAGGAGTCTTTGATCACCGGCCAATTGCATCATCCTCAATTCATGAACTCACTCATTTCGATTTCCCTATTTTAGTTTTTTTATTCAAAATTATGTTGAATTTTTCATCGAATTAAATCAAGTGATATATTTTACGTGCAACGCACGTGTATTTTTACTAGTATATATATATATATATATATATATATATATACATATTTTGATACCGTGGACATCCTGAGCCTTGAAAGCTCAGACTAGTCCCACGAACTAACATAGGGAATACCCCCACCCCATGGAGCCGTTATTGAGGGGAGCCAGTGAATTGAACTCGTGACCTCCAAGTTTACAGTTTGTCCAAGTGACCACTGGGCTACACCCTCGGGGGTTCACAAAACATAATATTAGTTGGATAACTATTTGTTCCCATAGACTTCATTTTTAAGTTGGCAAAAGTGTTATTCTACAAATTAAGGACCAGTTTGCCATTATGCAGCCTGAATCTTAATGGATCGAGCCTAAAGTCTTAGTTTAAATAGGATGAAAAGGTCAATAATTAAAAAAAAATATAGACATTATTGCAGTTTTGTATTTATTGAGCATAGCAGCTTTTGGGCAAAATTTCCTAATGCTATTATAAAAATGCCACTATATTTACATTTTGAAATCTCAACAACTCTTTTTATAGGGGGTCTTAAAACATATCTAAAAACTGTCAAATCACTATACTAAAGAAATAATTAAATCAATTATCGGTACTCCCAAATAAACTCCCTAACCTTAATTGTTTATAACAAACCATTAGGGATCAGGATTTGGCCAAACTTATTTTGTCTTTTCTAATATCACATCAGCTTCAATCATAATAGTTTAATAATTGAGTTAAATGGTTATGATTTGGAAGTACACTTTTGGAGTACCCGTATATTAAGTCTTAGGATAGTTGAAAAACTAAAAACAAATAAGGCCTCTTTTTCTCCTCTCTCTAGTTGTTGCGAATTTAAAGAAAATGAGAACAAATAGAGAGGAATACCTAAAAACCTCTATAGTACATAAGCGTATAGACATAAATTACATCATGTCTTATTTAAATAAAAATATTTTTCTGGTATTCTACTCTTTGGTAGGGGTGTTAATATATGTTGTTAATGCATGGCATTGAAAGCTGCGCTTATAGGTGGGTTTCACAACCGCCACACTTAATCGGAGTTGAACCCAAAATCACCTCAATAGGAAATAGAAACTACCATGGTCACAACAAGCAGATATAAATAAAGAATATCTTTTCATCAAAAGAAAAAAGATAAATTGTTGTGAAATTTATAAGAGCTATTACATGGTGGTTAAGACAAGGAGCGCAATCAACCAATGTGGTATAAGCCCGCTGCACCAGAGCATACATGTATTTCTCCTATAGGTAACTTTGCAAGCCCCAAACTCAAATCTTAAAGAAATGAGTTGTGTCATCGAAACTGATTCGAATGATTCAACAACACCTAATGTGGGAGAGATTTGCACCCTATTGGCTGACATTCAAGTTCTCTGGCGAGAGTGCAATAGTGTGGTAATCAATTTGGTGAGCAGGCAGGCTAATCTGGCAGCCCAATATGCTCTGAATATTAGTTTCAATGTTCTTTCCCAATCTACTTCTCCAAATAGCCCGGTCTGTAATTCAAGTGCTACTTTAGCCCCTTTATTTTTTGTTTTTTTTGTTTTTTTGGTAAGAACTTTAGCCCCCCTGACTAATATGAAATTCCTTTCAACCAAAATAAAAAAATTCCCAATTCAACGTCAAAGCCTTATCTCTCATTAGAAAACCATATAAAATGGGTTAGGTAGATGTTATGACATAAGGGAGATGCTCATCTTTGAAAAGATACCTTCGACCAATTTAATTTCCAAGCAATCGCTGGATACATCAACCCAGACGTTGTTTGTGTAATATGTCGTATTAGGGTTCGAGGGAGATTTGATTTTTGAACACTAACAAAATTCTCGTTATCAACTCTCATCTCATTCGGGTTATTTATTTATTTATTTATTTTTATTATGGATATCTCATTCAGCTTTTTGCTACAGAAGCCAATAAGCCAATCACATGTCAACATTTGGAAGTAGAGGCCTAAGAGCCTTTTGATATGTTCTATAATATAATTGATTTAAAGTTGAAACATTTTGGTTTATGAATGGTGCTCCAGGAAATAAGATCAAAATTATTTTCGCAAAGAAAAAATTGGTGAGAGAGATGGACCGGAAAAGAAGAAGTCAAATTTTTTTTTGTGTGATCCACCTCTAAGTATCAACTTTTTTTTCTTTACGATCAGCACTCCCCTTATTATATGTATCTTGTGTTGTTTAATTGTAAGAGGAATGTTAGCCCTAGTTTCTCTCTTCCTCACTTATTTTATGATGTCACTACTAAATAATATAATATTTAACTAAGGCCCCGTTTGGTTGCACTTCTATTTTCTGTTTTTTGTTTTTAAAAACAAAAATTTTAAAAATTTTACACAAAACATATTTGGTAAACATGTTTCTACTTTTTATTTCTTTAAATTAGTAACAAAATTTTTGAAAATCAAGGTAACAAAAATTTTCTACTACCTCTGTTTTTGAAAACAAAAAACAAAATTAAAAAACACGGACCCACCATCACCACCCAGCATCACCACCACCCACAATACTACCACCACTACTACTACTCACCACCCACCATCCACCTCCACCGCCACCCACCAACTCAATACTACCACCACCACCATCCACCACCACCACCACCACCACTACTCACCACCCACCATCACCTCCACCGCCACCACCACAATACAACCACCATCACCACCACCACTACACCACCCACCACCACCTCCACCATCACCACTACTCACCCCACCACCACCATACAACCACCACCGCCACCATCACCACCATTCACCACCACACTACACCCATCGCCACCACTCACCACTACCACTACTATGAATTGAAATTATTTAATCATATTTATCAAACGTGTTTCTTGTTTTTCTTTTTAAAAAATAAATAACAGTTAGTAATACCAAACGTGTTTCCTATTTTAAAATATTGAAAACAAAAAGTCGTTTCCAATTTTTAAAATAAAAACAGAAAAACGGAAGTGTATCCAAACGGCCCCTTTTAGATAGCTATATGACACAAAACTTAAAAGGTGCACGTTGACTAAGTCAACATATTCAGTAACAATGAGCAATGATTTTAACAACTAGAAGAGGAATAAGGTATTCCTGGTGTTCATAAGTCATAAGTGCGAACATGTGTTAGTTTTTTTTTTTTTTTTTTTGCTTTCAACATCTAGAAGGGGGGTCTGGTGTTCACAAGTCATAAGTGTGTATATGTGCTAGTTTTTTGTTTCTTTCAACACGTAGAAGGGGGTATTCCTGGTGTTCATAAGTCATAAGTGCGTACATGTGCTAGTTTTTTTTTTTTTTGCTTTGGGGTATTCCTGGTTTTCATAAGTCTTAAGTTCGTACATGTGCTAGGTTTTTTTTTTGGTTAGTTGAGTTGCGACTAAAATGTTGAGGGCCAGCTCCCTGTGAATGTGGAAAAGAAATCATAGCTTGTAAAACCAATGTAACAACTAAAGAAGAAAGTAAAAGATCCAAAAACAGCTCCCTGTGAATGTGGAAAAGAAATCATAACTTGTAAAACTAATGTAACAACTAAAAAAGAAAGTAAAAGATTCATAACTCATTAATGCATCACACAATGTGTCCCATGCTCCGCTTTTCCCCCATCTAAGCCCTCCTCAGCATACTCTTTAACTATTAGGAGATAAAGAATATCTAAAAATCCTCTATTACGTAAATTTACTTGGAGGAGAAGAATCTTAATTTGTTTTTATAATGGATTTTTTTAATAGAATCCACTTATCACTTAATTACCGATAATTACATTCACAAAAAGTTTGGTATACTCCTTACACTTTTATTAGTATAATAATATTATATATATATAGATATAATGAGAGAAGGAATGAAGGTTTTTTTTTTTTTTTTTTGGAGATGAGGGGTTGACACTCTTTTTACTATGACAAAAAAATTAAATATATTATCATCCTATTACTATTTAGTGTATATTAAAGTCATTTTTTGTATGGAAATGTTATCATGTAACTAACACGCACTAAAGTCATTTCAAATCTATTAACTTCAATTTCCTTAAATAGCGTTGATTCCCTCAACTTTCTACTCCTATTCTTATCTCTCATTCTTTATTTGTTTTCAACCACCGCACAAATTGTTGGAGAAATGGTTTCTGAAATCACAGAAATATAGCAAGCAAATCCGAGGCATAGGCTATACTTTTTTTAAACTGTATTCGCCCCCACAACAAAGCCAGCAAAATGGTACAACGAACCAGTTCAGGATACAACGGACATTGCTTTGGATGTTGTTTAACAGAATTAGTTTGTTGTACTAAGTCTGTTTCAGAACACAGAACTTACAGAATTTGCTCAGAGAAATGGAGTAAAAAACAAAAGTGATTTTGAGAATAGAAGAGACTCTTATTTAAAGAGTAAAGACACCTTTTCGAAAAGGCACAGATTTAAAAAGGTCCAATAGTCATAAATTGTTCAGCAGACAAAACTAACTCAACAGTCATAAAACAGTTATAGTTTAAAATTAAAACTATTTTCATTTTAATTAAAAATGTTTAAACAAAAGAGATTAAAAATAATCATTTAAATCTTATAACCTAGCCCAGCCCAGCCCAGCCCAGCCTGCCAGGCTTGGCACGCACGCGCGCGTGTGTGGTTTGACATAATGGTTTGACAATTAGCATAGTGGGTATAGGTAATAAATTTCAATGCCCCTTGAATGTCCAAGTATTCTTCCAACACTATCTTATATATACTTGTCAAAGTATTGGTAGTTTTCCAATATGGGACTAAACTTTTGCTTTGAAAAACAACTTTAAAAAACACACTATGTTTTCGAAACAAAAAACTCGTGGTTTATTTTTCTTTAAAATATCCAACAATCCCCCACTATTTTAAATAAAATAAAAATAAAGAAATTTTTGAGCAAACTAGGAGAAGTTATATTTCAGTGAATGGTGTCTTCCGGACTTTAACCATCGCCTAAGTTTACGGAATCAAAATCCACCAGTGTTTTCAGTGACCGTAGTCTTGAACTGCTTACACTTAATGGTGAACCGGACTATGTATACACATAATTTTTCCTCAAAAGTTCTAGTGTTCATTTACGTTAGCACTTTTATGGCTCTGTGCCATAATCCTGTTTTCTGTGAGTGTTTAATGAGAAAGTTGTTTCTCATTTTAGAAACGGCCAAACTTCCACACCTACATAGGTAGATCTATTAAAAGTGTAATTGTAAATGGTACATTTCAACACTTAGTTATTGACCTATTAAGAGTCATTGTTCAACCTCTCTTTTGTTATTACAGTTCTAAAGTATATGTTAATACACTTTCAATCACATATTTATAACTTGTTTTTCTCATTGAACCTAATGAATATTAGGTTGGGCTTATGCTATAAGTGATTCCTATGAGTTAATGGATTTCAAACCTATTTCTCTCGATGTCTTGTATACACCATTTCGACCCAGGCCTTTAGTAAATGGATCCGCCAGGTTTTATAAAGACCTGATACTTAAAACATAGAGTATTCATTTTTTTAGTAATTCTCTTACATAGCTATGCCTTAAACCAATGTGTCTAGATTTTCCATTATATGTTTTACAATAGGTCTTTGATAGTGTGGCTTTACTATCACAGTGTATAGAAACTGGTGGCAATAGTTTTACCATTAATGGAATTTTTAACATTAAATTCCTTAGTCACTCTGCCTCTTTGCTGCAAGCCGTTAGTGTAACAAATTCAGATTCCATTGTGGAATGAGTTAAGCAAGTTTGCTTCTTTGATCCCCATAAGATCGCGGCTCCACCCATAGTGAATATCCACCCACTTGTGGATTTAAAATCATTAGAATTCCAACTTGCATCACAATAACCTTCTAGTACATTTAGAAAACCAGAAAAATGTAAAGCATAATTCATTGAATACTTTAAATATCTAAAAATACGAGTTAGAGCATTTCAATGCATATATCCAAGATTAGATGTGAATCTACTCAATTTTCCAACAGCATATGCTATATCAGGTCTAGTACAATGCATTGCATTCATAAGACTTAATATATGACTTGCATATTTAAGTTAAGAGATACATCTTCCTTCATTTTTAATTAGCTTCACATTTGTATCATAAGGTGTAGATGTTAAATCCATATCAAAGTAGTTATACTTTTTAATAATCTTTTCAAAATAATGTGATTGAGACATTATTATTTCATTTTCAGTTCTTATTATTTTAATTCCTAAGATAAGATCTGCTAATCCCATATCTTTCATATCGAAGAAAAAATTCAAGAAACTTTTGCTTTCTTCTATCACAATAATATTAGTTCCAAATAATAACAAATCATCCACATATAAGCAAATTATAATTCCATTGTTATTATGAAATTTACTATAAACACATTTATTAGATTCATTTACTTTAAATCCAAAGTTTAAAATAACTTCATCAAATCTAATGTATCATTGTTTAGGAGTTTGTTTTAAACCATACAAAGATTTAGTTAATTTACATACTTTTTTTTCATTTCCTGGTAAAACAAATCCTTCAGATTGATCCATATATATTTCTTCTTCTAAATTTCCATTTAGAAAAGCAATTTTTACATCCATTTGATGAATTATTAATTTATGAATTGAAGCTAAAGCAATTAAACATCTTATTGTAGTAAAACGTGCTACAGGTGTAAAAGTATCAAAGAAATCTATTCTTTCCTTTTGTCTATATCCCTTAGCAACTAATCTTGCTTTAAATTTTTCAATAGAACCGTCAGCTCTTAATTTTCTCTTGAATATCCATTTATTACCTATGGTTTTAGATCCTTTAGGTAAAGTCACTAGTTACCAAGTTTGATTTCTCATTAATGAATTCATTTCATCATTAATAGCTTCCTTCCAAAAATCTACATCTCTTGAATTAATAGCTTCTGAAATGTTAATGGATCACTATCTATGTTTAGACAATATAGAAATTCATGAACAAAATTATTTCGATCCCTTTCTACTAAGTATAGAAAATAATCATTTTCTAAATTAGTTTCTTTCTAGCCCTTTTACTTATTCCAAGTTCTGAGATTGGATTAAGATTTTGTTCTTGGTCTTGTGTTAGTTCTTTAATTTTTTCATTTTGAGTATTTTCTATAATTGGAATTTCTAAAATTATTTATACTATGATTAGTATTTTCTTGACTTAGTTTTGTTATAAATGAAGTTTTATAAAAAACAGCATCTCTAGATTCAATGATAGAATATTTATTTATTACTTGATTATTTTCAATAACCATAAATCTATATGTTATGTTATTCTGTTCATATCCAATGAATACACATTCAATTGCCCTTAAACTAAGCTTTGGTCTTTTAGGATTTTGCAATCTTACTATTGCTCTACACCCCCACACTTTAAAATAGTGTAGACTAGGAGCTCTTCCCATCATCATTTCAAATGGGATTCTATCCAAATTCTTATTTGAAATTTTGTTTAATACATGGACAACAGTTAGAATTGTTTCACCCCATAAGTCTAAACCAAGATTTGAATTGCATAACATAACATTTATCATTTCAACTAGAGTTCTATTTTTTCTTTCTGCAATACCATTTTGTTGAAGAGTATAAGGGGTTGTAAACTCATGTCTAATACCTTGGCTTTCACAAAAAACATTAAATTCATTAGAAATATATTCTGCTCCCCTATCGGATCTTAATCCTTTTATTTTAATATCTAATTGATTTTCTACATATGCTTTATAAGTTTTAAACTTTTTTAAGGCTTCACTTTTATTTTGTATTAAATATACTTGAGTGAATCTAGAAAAATAATCAATAAATGTTATAAAATATATTTTTCCTCCTCTTGTAGTAATTTTAGAGAAATCACATAAATCTGAATGAATTAATTCTAAAAAATTAGACTTTCTTACCATATTTTTAAATGACTTTCTAGTTAATTTAGTCTTAGTGCAGATTTCACATTTATCAACATTTGAGTTTTCAAGTAAATGAATCAAGTTTAATTTTGACATAGATTTCATATATCTAAAATTTATGTGTCCTAATCTAGCATGTCATAAATTAAAAGAATCAACGATATAGCAGAATCAGAAATTTTATTCATTTCATCATAGCCAATACTGGCTTTGAACAATCCTCCCAAGGCATAGCCTTTACTAACAAATTTCCCTTTCCTAGATAGAATACATTTATCAGACTTAACCACTAACTTAAAGTCATGCTTTACTAATAGGCTTACTGATACAAGAATCTTCCTGACTTCGAGTACATATAAGACATTATTAAGAGTAACTGTCTTCCTAGAAGTGAAGTCCATTTTCACCTTCTCATGTCCTTCAATCTTTGCCGTAGAAGAGTTTCCCATGTAGAGAACTTGATTTTCTTCTGTTACCTTTTCATAGGAAGAAAACATGGAATGGTTTTTGCACACATGTCTTGTAGCACCTGTGTCAAACCACCATTCTTTTTCATCTCCTAAAAGGTTCACTTCAGAAAACATTGCAGCAAACTTTTCTTCAACTACATTTGCTTGACTTTTCTTGAAGTGTCGGCAATCCCTTTTGAAGTGTCCGGACTTCCCACAATGGTAGCAAGCCCCCTTCTTGAATTTCTTATCCTTAGTGTTCTTCTTCTAGTCTTTCTTGTCCTTTTATTAGAAAGACTGTTTGAATTTATGCTTCTTCTTATCTGGTTCTTCATTCTAAATCAGGTTCGCCTTGGAGATCAATTCAATTTGATCCTCCAGTTTATCCCTCAATTTTGACTCTTCCTCAATTCGAAGATGCTTGAGAAGATCATCCATAGTCATTTCTTCCTTAGTATGTTTAAAGGTTTTCCGGTATTCTTTCCATGAAAGTGGTAGTTTTGCAACTATTGCTTTCATAAGAAAGAATTCCTTGAAGATGACTCCTTCTGCAATTAGGTTATTTATGATAACCTGGAACTCATGAACCTGTTCAAGAATGAGTTTTCCATCAGTCATCTTATAATTTAAAAATTAACTCACAAGATAGGATCGATATCCTTCATCCTCTATATTGTATTTCTTTTCCAGTGCTTCTCAAAGTTCTTTTGCAGTCTTTGTATACTGGTACACATCAAATAGAGAATCAGCCAACTAATTGAGGATGTGACCACAACATGCATAATTTTCTAATTCTCACTTCTGCTTCTTCTGCATATCTTCAATGGTAGAATCATCAGTTGTGATAGGAAAATTGTGCACCATTAAAATTCTCAAGCCTTGGAAGATTCGGATGAGGCTGCACTTGATTTCTGGTTGCCATGGAATACAGTTTAAAATTGTTAGAGAAATGGTTTCAGAAATCACAAAAATACAGCAAGCAAATCCGAGGCGTAGGCTATACTTTCTTTAACTTGTATTCGCCCTCATAACGAAGTTAGCATAAGGGTACAACGAACCAGTTCCAAGATACAACGGACACTGCTTTGGATGTTGTTTAACAGAATTAGTTTGCTGTATTAAGTCTGTTTCTGAACACAGAACTTACGGAATTTGCTCAGAGAAAGGGAGTAAAAAACAAAAGTGATTTTGAGAATAGAAGAGATTCTTAGTTAAAGAGTAAAGATACATTTTTGAAAAGGCACAAAAATTTAAAAAGATCCAATAGTCATAAACTGTTCAATAGATAAAACTAACTCAACAGTCATAAAACAGTTATAGTTTAAATTTAAAACTGTTTTGGTTTTAATTAAAAACGTTTAAACAAAAGAGATTAAAAACAATAATTTAAATCTTATAACCCAACCCCGGCCCGCCCGCCCGCCCGCCCGACTTGACTCGGCACGGCACAGCACGGCACGGCATGCGCATGTGTGTGGTTTGACAATTAGCATAGTGGGTGTGGGTAATAAATTCCAATGCCGCTTGAAGGCCCAAGCCTTCTTCCAACACTATCTTATATATACTTGTCAAAGTATTGGTAGTTTTCCAATATGAAACTAAATTTTTGCTTTGAAAAACAACTTTCAAAAACACACTTTGTTTTCAAAACAAAAAACTCATGGTTTATTTTTCTTTAAAATATCCAATACAATTCACATTTTAAACACATTTTCTATCTCCCATGTGCCTCCTCTAACACTCTTGCATCAGAGGGTCTCCTAGGGTCCTCTTTTCATTCTCTCTTCCCCCTTCCCTCTCTTACATGCATCACATGTGTATATATATATATATATATATATGTTTTACATGTACAAATAAGCGAACCAAGCTATTGAACCAAATTAAAAGACCTAAGTGAATAGAAAAAGAATGCTAAGAAAATAGGTGAAAACGTGGATAATAATTATTTTTTTTTTGAAAATTTAATACAATTTTTAGTTATGTTTTATCCAATTTTTATTTTCTATAATTTTATTTATTGTCTCGGCAACCAAACATAAGATACACTTAGTGAACCAGGTTCACTTATAAAGAGTCGTGGCAGATTTATCTCCTGCTCCACCTAGCTAATCAGGTTCACTCTCGAGTCTTAGATAGTCTAGATCGGTAAACTGTATTCAAACCGAGCAAGTACCACTACCAGGCAACATTGGACAGCACGACTCAATATTAAAATAAAAAGTTTTTCTTTTTGGGTTAACTCAACAACACCGCAAGAAGCTGAAGGCAATTGGAAAGAAGACTAAACAATCCCAACCGATAACCTTCACCCAAACTCTACCTAAGTTTCAAGGTCATGTTTTTTTTTTTTTGTCAGTTTTTTTTTGTCGCTTGTAGGATATTTTGTTTTTGGAATCAAATCTTCTACAAATCCGGTTAATACCCTTTGAGGTGGCCATGTGTCCCCTTGACACCCCTTAACTGTGGTTCAGATTCACCCACCCCTGAGGTTCACCTACCCATCCTTGATTTTCAGAAAAAAAAATATTAATTCTATTAAAATATTATAATATTAAAAAACCATAAAAATAGTTTTTTAATTTTAAAAAATAGAAATTAATATTTTTTTTCTAAAAACCAAGGATAGATGGGTGAACCTTAGGGGTGGGTGAATCTGAACCACAGTTAAGTTAAGAGGTGTCAAGGGGGGCATGTGGCCGCCTCAAAGGATGATAAGCGGATTTGCCAAATCCAGTTATCACCGTAGAAGATTTGACTCCTTTTTTATTTTGTTTTTTGGTTGGACGTTGGTAGGATTTTAAGTGGAGAACGGAACTGCCCTTTGTCCTTCTGGTATTACAATCACTAAGGGCATCTCCAACGCAATACCCTATATCTCTCCTCTATTTGGGCAATCTCCTCTAAATATAGAGGAGATGACCCCACGTTAAAGTTATTTGTTTCAATGGTGTGAAACTCTGAATCACTATTCTTACTCTATAATACTATTCATTTATTATTAAAAAAAATAGTTTGCATATGTTTTCTTCCCAATTTTTCCTCTCAAACTCAATAATTCATCACTTTTGCCTCCAAAATTAAATAATTGGCCCACAAAATTTGTTATTGGAGTTTTTTCAATATTAAAAATAGTTGTTATTAAAGTTTAGAGTTTCCAATAGTAGAGATGAGTTGATTTTGAGTTTTTATTTATTAAAGTTTGTTATTAGAGTTTTTTAATATTAAAAATAATTTTTTAATTTTAAAAAATAATAATATTTATATAAAAAAGTAAGGATGGGTGGATGAATCTTAACCACGGTTAAGGGGTGTCAAAAGGGACACGTAGCGACCTCAAGGGGTGATACCGTAGAGGATTTGATTTTTTTTTTGTATCTTTTATTGATGAATTAAATTTAAAAATTTAAAAATTATTAAAAAAATCTAAATATAATTTTAATATAAAATGATAATTATTAAAATAAATTAAAAGGATATAATTGGTATTTTGAAAAAAGATTGAGAGACAAAAAAAAAAAAAAAAAAAAAGGACACAGATGACATTATAAGGAAATGAATAGTATTATAAAGGTATCCTCTATTTTCTCTCTTATCCTCTAAATATAGAAGATCGTTGTAGTATTATAGAGGACCACCTCTAAATATAGAGGACGGTTGGAGTGCTCTTTTCCAATTGATCCTCTATATTTAGAGTTATAAAGGATAGTTGGAGATGCTCTAAGAACATCTTTACTGCAATATTTTATATTTTTCCTCTATTTTGGCATCTACTCTAAATATAGAGGAGAAGACCCTACTTTAAAGTAATTTGCTCCAATGGTGTGAAAGTCTAAATCATTATTCCTACTTTATAATACTATTCATTTATTATTTAAAAAATAGTTTTCATATGTTTTCTTTCTCATTTTTCCTCTCAAACTCAATAATTCTTCATTTTTGCCTTCAAAACTAAATAATTGACTCATAAAATTACTACTAATGATTAACAATAAATAATTCATTATACAAAATAAACATTTTAGGAAAATAAGACTAATTAAATTTACATCTTTTAATAAAGAGAAATTGAAACAAAACTATTAAATCAATACATTTAAAAAAAAAGTCAAACTTTAATGGAGTTTTTATTTATTAAAACTTGTTATTAGAGTTTTTTTAATATTAAAAATAGTTTTTTAATTTAAAAAAAATTAATATTTAAAGAAAAAATCAAGGATGGGTGGATGAATTTTAACCACAGTTAAGGGAGAGGTGGCAACCTCAAGGATGATACCGTAGAGGATTTGGCTTTTTTTTTTTTTTTTTTTCATATTTTAATGGGCAGCACGACCCAATTTTAAAATAAAAAGTTTCAAGGTCATGTTTTATTTTTTTCAGTTTTTTTTTTGTCGCTTGTAAGATCTTTTGTTTTTGTTTTTGATTTTTAGGATTTGAGTCAAAAAGGTGTAATTATGATCTCGATTTTAAGTGGAGAACGGAACTGTCCTTTCGAAATTACAGTCACTAAGAAATGGAAGGAAAGAAGCTGGTTTTTGCTGTTAATGGGCAAAGATTTGAGCTCTCCTCTCTCGACCCTTCCACTTCTTTGCTTGAATTCTTACGCTCTCAGACTCGTTATAAGGGTGCCAAGCTTAGTTGCGGAGAAGGTCTTTTTCTTTCTCTGTTTTTTTTCTTAGTTTCATGGGTTGGTTATTGAGGTATGGTTACTTTAATACTGGTGGATTTCAATCTGGGTTCCTTTTTTTTTCTTTAATGGGCAGGTTGGGGTTTTTCTTCTTTGGAATTTTGATTTTTCTCTCTTTTTTTTGTAAAATTTAACACGGGCGATGATTCTCACGTGGGTTAATTTGGTTTTAAGATTTAATTTTATTCAGTTCTTAAAGAAGTGGTTCTTTGTTTTGTTTTCTTGATTGGGTTTTGTGGGATTTAAAAATCTAAATATTTATTCCATTTCCATTATCATGTTTAGTTTGATTGGAATGTGGAGTTTTGAGGAGTAGATTTTATTTATATGGATTTTTATAGGTATAGATGAGAAGTTTTTTTCAAATGGTCGTTTTTTTTATTTTTAAGTAATTTGAATTTGGGGTAGTTTACACTATAATGTAATTGCTTCTAACTTTAGTTACTGTGTTTCATGTCTGGAATTTATTTTGGTACTATATACCTGTTTGATTTAATTGTTCCTGTATGAATAGTCTTCTGCTTCTGCTGATTGTTTTGTGTTGGGTATTTTGGACTCGAATACTCTTTTAAGTTTTGAAGTTTTACTGACCAGATATGATGGAATTTTCTTTGGGCGATTTTATTAGGATTCATGAATAGTTGCATACCAGGATCTAATGATTAATCGAAACCTCAATTATCTCGTTTTTTTTTATCAATAAAAAGAATTTAGTTCTGGCTTTCAATTGCAGGTGGTTGCGGTGCTTGTGTTGTTCTTCTGTCCAAGTATGACCCTTTGCTCGAAAAAGTTGAGGACTTCACAGTAAGTTCATGCCTGACTCTTCTTTGCAGTATAAATGGATGTTCCATTACAACCACTGAAGGACTTGGGAACAGCAAAGATGGGTTCCACGCGATCCATCGAAGGTTCTCTGGTTTCCATGCTTCTCAGTGTGGCTTTTGTACTCCTGGTATGTGCATGTCACTCTACTCGGCTCTTGTCAATGCAGAAAAGACCCGGAGGCCGGACCCCTCTCCTGGGTTCTCCAAGCTCACAGTATTGGAAGCTGAAAAGGCTATCGCAGGCAATCTCTGTCGGTGTACTGGTTACCGACCCATTGCGGATGCCTGCAAAAGTTTTGCAGCCGATGCCGACATGGAGGATCTGGGGATCAATTCTTTTTGGAGAAAAGGGGAGAGTAACGATGTTAAAGCAAGTAGATTACCCTTTTATACCCCTACTGAAGAGATTTTTGCATTCCCTGAGTTCTTGAAATGGGAATTAAAGTCCAAATCGCTATTGGATTCCAAACAATATTCCTGGTATAGTCCTGTTAGTGTTGAGGAACTTCAGAGCCTATTGGAATCCAAAGAGTCTGATAATGGGGCCCGAGTGAAACTAGTTGTTGGCAACACAGGTACGGGCTATTACAAAGAACTAGAACGCTACGACAAATACATTGATCTAAGACATATCCCTGAGCTCTCAATGATCAGAAGGGATAGTACAGGGATCACAATTGGAGCAGCTGTGACGATCTCTAAGGTCATTCGAGCTTTGAAGGAGGAAAACAAAGGTAAATTTCATTCAAATGGAGAATTGGTGTTCAAAAAAATTGCCGACCATATGGATAAAATTGCATCAGAGTTCATCCGGAATTCTGCAAGTTTGGGGGGCAATTTGGTCATGGCACAAAGGAATCACTTTCCCTCTGATATTGCCACTTTACTTCTTGCTGCGGGTTCACTGGTAGATATACAGACAGGTCCCAAACAACTAACACTTACCTTCAAGGAATTCTTGGAGAGGCCTCCATGTGATTCTAGAACTGTACTTCTTAATGTTAAGATTCCTAGCTGGGAACCAGTTCAAAACGTTTCTGTTGAAACTGAAACCAAGTTGCTGTTCAAAACCTATCGAGCTGCACCGCGACCTCTTGGGAATGCACTGCCCTATCTTAATGCTGCTTTTATGGCTCAGGTTTCTCCCTGCAAAACTTCTGATGGAGTTGTTTTGCGAAACATTCAATTGGCTTTCGGTGCTTATGGGACTAAACATGCAATACGGGCCTGGAAGGTTGAGGAATTTTTGGCTGGGAAATTGTTTAGTGTGGGTCTTCTCTCTGAGGCTATTAAATTACTCAGAGAAACTGTGGCACCTGAAGAGGGCACTTCAGTTCCTGCTTATAGATCAAGCTTGGCCATTGGTTTTCTTTTTGATTTTTTTCGCCCTTTGGTTGAAGCTAGTGCTGAAATTCCCAATGGAGGCTTGAATGGATACATGAGTGCATTGTCAACTAAGGCTTCCGCACCCAAAAATAATTATGATCACTTTGGTCATATTGAAACGCCTCTGCTGTCATCTGCAAAGCAGGTTTTGGTGGTGAGCAGGGAGTATCATCCAGTTGGTGAGCCGATTATAAAAGCTGGTGCTGAGATCCAAGCTTCTGGTATTTTATACCCAATCTAGTATTCTATTTCATTGGAGCGTGACTTATTTTATTTATACAACATTACCTGGACACATTCTTTTTTTGCTTTTCCAGCCATGTTGATAGTTGTAGACACTTAACCCAGCCCTGACATGACAAGACACACTCCAGAGGCCTTAAGTATTGAAAAATTTAATTCTTAAGTGAGACATCTTGATCTGCATTCTTAGCTAGACTTTCATCTTATCTTTTAAATCCAGTTTTATGCTGTTGATTTGTGGTTTGGGCTTTAATTTACAAGTTAACCTTTTTGGATTCATAAACATCGTTCTTTTAGGATAGGGGTTTGCGCGTTCGTTTAAATTTCATGCTAATTAGTATAATAGAATTAACTTTTAAATCTTTCTCTCGACTGTGTATTGACTTCTATTTCTTTTTGTTTTGCTTTAACTTTAACTATATTTCTTAAATGATGTATTTATTGTAGCCTCTAAAGGGGGAAAAAACTATTTATTGATGGAAATGTTTTTAGCTCCATTGACACTCTCTATCAAATTATATAGGTGAAGCTGTGTATGTTGACGACATCCCTTCTCCAAAGGATTGCCTTCACGGAGCATTCATTTATAGCACAAGGCCATTGGCACGAGTGAAGGGTATTAAATTCAAGTCTGGATCACTACCAGATGGAGTTACTGGAGTTATTTCCATTAAAGACATTCCAAAAGGTGGGGAGAACATAGGAGCTAGGGCCATGTTTGGTTCTGAACCTCTATTTGCGGACGATATTACTCGGTATGCGGGCCAGCCACTCGGGTTCGTGGTAATTCCATCATTCTTATCACATGTTAACTTATTAAGTATGGTTCTCTATATGGATTATATGTTTTTATGCCCTTTAATAATTAAGGGCAACAAAAGAAACAATAGGTCTTACTATTCCTACATATTCCATTAGTAGCATTCCCTTGGTACTTACAAGGGAGTCGCTGCATATCTTCCATGTGCATAATGTTTTTTTTTTAATCTGCTAGAAATCATAGTCACAAAATTCGTCGAATTTCTGAAAAATTTGCAAATTATTCGCGAATTTTAGGTTTGCCAAATTCTTCCCGTATTATTCGCAAATTTCACAATTTATTCCCAAATTATGCCTGAATTATTCGTGAATGATTTGTTTAGTTCAGCAAGTAAACTACTTATTTTGTAATTTGTATGTTATCTAATCAAATTGTTGGATATATTTTTATAATCATTATTTTCCTGAATTTTTCCCAAATCTTTTCCGAACTTGGCCCTTGCCGAATTTTTCCCAAACCCCGACTTTGTCACTATGTTAGAAATCTCATAGGAATTTGTTTGAAGTGGGTTTATTGGATTTGTTCATCAGCTTTCGATCAGAATTCCTTTCTGAATCTGCGTCATTGATTCCACTATTATACATCTGGGTTTTTGTTATGTTGATTATGGATGTGTTGTCACACGCACGCGGGCAGAATGGAGTGTTTACTTTGTGTTTGACGTACGTAGTGATTGGAATGGCTGGTGTAGGTTGCAGATACACAGAAACATGCAGACATGGCAGCAAATAGTGTGGTCGTTGACTATGACACTGAAAACCTTGAGCCACCCATTTTATCAGTAGAAGAGGCTGTTGAGATGTCCAGCTTTTTTGAGGTCCCTTCTTTCCTCTACCCGAAACAAGTTGGTGATTTCTCAAAAGGAATGGCTGAAGCTGATCACAAGATTTTCTCTGTCGAGGTGCTTCTCAAATACTCTTTTATCTTTTTTAGCAATGGTTACAACCAAAAGCACAACTTGGACCTAATGACTAATGAGGGCTCAAGTTTGAATTAACTCAAGACATTCAGGCAGTAGTTCGAGTTCTTTCAAGATTTAAAACGTGATTTTCTAGTCTGATTTTTGTCATTTTCTGAGTACTTGAGTTTCAAACCCCTTTATGAGTAAAGGCACGGCATGGTTACATTGACTCAGAAACTTCCTAGAGTACTCCATCTAGTTTCCGAAATTTGTTTGCCATGGTCATTAGATGTATCTGATCCATATTATATTGTAATGATGATTTCCAGATCAAACTTGGGTCACAATACTATTTCTACATGGAGACACAAACTGCGCTTGCTGTGCCAGATGAAGACAATTGCATGGTGGTTTACAGCTCAATTCAATGCCCCGAGAATGCACAGGCTGTGGTTGCGAGATGCCTTGGTGTTCCAGGCCATAATGTCCGTGTGATTACAAGAAGGGTTGGAGGAGGGTTTGGTGGGAAGGCCTTAAAATCTTTACCTGTGAGTATCCGTTTGTATTGTTTTCAGAAATTGACCTTTCTGAGTGAAGTACTTCTCATTTCTTGAGAGATGTTCCTATGTCCAGTGTTTCAGAATTAAAGTGAATTTTCAGAAATCATGGAAGTTACTCTGAGCTATCTATAGTTAAGCAATAAAAGAGTTTCAAAGCTTTTCTTAACTGACCCATCCATGTCAACGAGCACAAAGACCTCATCTGGAGAAGGTACTAAACTTGTTTTATCCAACAATAGAAATCAATGTAACAAAGACCATTTTTTCCCCCCAAAAAAAAAGAAAAAATTACATATCAGACACATGTCGGAGACTTTTTTACACTCCTATTAGGAGAGAATCCTGTTCATTTTTCCTTTTTGTGTATTGGTCGTATCTATTTATTCGTTTTTAGGTCATAGACTCATAATCAATTTCATCAACTGTAGATGTTCTTATGGATTACTTTTGTCTGTTTATATGTCTTCCAAATTATATAATTATGTGTAACTCTTTTCTCATTGAGATTTATGGGGCTTTGTAACTGATGCAGATAGGAGTCTGTGTGTCAAAGTTACAATTGATTCCTATTATTGGATGAATCTAAAACTGTATATTGGTCAAGGTATTAAACTTCGATTTCCGTATAAACTTCAGTCGCTAAGGAAGTTGACACGTTTCGAGGAAGTTTAAGGAAGTCTAAAGAAGTTATGTAAAAATTAAAGAAGTCTAGGAAACGTTTAGGAAACATTAGAAATTTAAGATGAAACTTTAAAATTCAATACTTAAGTATAAACAACACACATCTAGAATTCATTATATTCCTGATGCAAGCATGTAGTACTCAAATTTGAGAATCATGTTGAATGATGTGTTGTCTGCTTATTTGAGCTATAATTTCTTGTTGATATTTCTCTGTATGGTCAATTTTTTTAATTATATTTTATCCTCTCTGTCAAATGAAGGAGATATGTATTCTCTTTATTTTTCAATTATTATCCATGTTAATTGTTTTAGAAACCTGAAAAACTTATGAATGTACATTAAAGTTGATAAATAAATGAATTCAATTTAGTTTCTAAACCTATTTCAATCTGCAATTGATGAGCTCAGTGTTTTTATAGGACTGAATCAATATGTGAAGAAGAGATGTGTAGTTTAATGATTTTCAATTTATAAAATACTATTGGGAATTTTTTTATTTTAATATGACTAAAAATCCCTTATGGGCATAATATACTAATAATAAAATGATTAAAATAATAAAATTATGATTTATTATAAGGTTAATGCTAACCACACTCTAATAATAAAATTATAATTTATAATAAAATTAATACTAGCAACACTCTCTTTTAAAGCTAATTATACTTATAATAAGGTTAATGATAGAGACACATGACTTTCTTTATGAAGAAAATAAGTTTAAAGCGAGTGAAACTAAGTTAAAACTTCAAAGCCCTTCAATATAAAGACTTTTTCTATACACTTTGTTTAACTTCCATTGAAGTTCTGTATTTTCTCAATACTTCTTTTTCTTGTTTCGGTCGAAGTTTACCAAAGTTCACCGAAGTCTACCACGAAGTCCAATATTTTTTAAATATAAGTGCATTCACTTCGGACATTACGAAAGTCGACTCAATTCGGTCAACTTCGGCAGAATTGAGTCGATTTTTGACACCATGATATTGGTACATATGACACATATGCTGAGCAAGAGGGACCTTCCATTCAATATTCCTACTTAGGAGATGTCCTTGGCAAAAAGTTTACCCGGCCTGATGATCCTTATTATGTGATGTATGGCATTCTTGTGGACATTGAGGAAAATAGTATCCAGATGACAACAGAATGGTTTGTAGAAGGGCTGCTTACCATCATTTGTCAGGTTGATATTGGCATAGCGGCATAGGAGACTTCCTTGGTGATATCTACTAAATAGTGGGTCTAACCCCTTCATGTACTCCATGTGTACTGGCCTGCCGCCGGTAGACTATTCTTCTGGTCTACCACCACCAACCTGATGGTTCTCTTAGATGACCTCTTTAGCTAATTACCTCTTATGGGGCTTTGTAACTGATGCAGATAGGAGTCTGTGTGTCAAAGTTACAGTTGATTCTTATTATTGGATGAATCTAAAACCGCATATTGGTGCATATGACACAAATGCGGAGCAAGGGGGACCTGCCATTCAATATCCTACTTAGGATATGTCCTAGCCAAAAAGTTTACCCGGTCTGATGATCCTTATTATGTGATGTATGGCATTTTTCTGGACATTGAGGAAAATAGTATCCCGATGACAACAGAATGGTCTGTATAAGGGCATTCTTGTCAGGTTGTTATTGGCATAGGAGACTTCCTAGGTGATATCTACTAAATAGTGGGTTTAACCCCTTCATGTACTCCATGTGTACCGGCATGCCGCTTAGACTGTTTGCATACGATCTACCACCAACCTGATGATTCTCTTAGATTACCTCTTTAGCTAATTATAATTCTAGGCTTGTTTTAATGCTAGGGGAAGATGCTGAACTATTATTTTTGGTTTATTCTGAAACATCATATGATTGTAAGATTCTTGATCCTGACTTCCAAATAAGTTCACCAGAATACTTTTTTTAAAAATATTTCCAGAATCTCTCTTTCTCTCTCCCTTTGATATTTTCATTCTATCCTTTAAATTATGAATCTCACTGTGTGAGTACTTTCACTGTGATGTTCTAGGTTGCTACAGTATGCGCACTTGCAGCACATAAGTTACGGTGCCCAGTCCGAACATATCTCAATCGGAAGACTGATATGATAATGGCAGGAGGACGACATCCTATGAAAATAAATTACAGTGTGGGCTTCAAATCCAATGGAAAGATAACGGCCTTGCACATTGATGTATTAATCAATGCAGGGATTTATGAAGATATAAGCCCGATAATGCCACACAACATGCTGGGTGCACTGAAGAAATACAACTGGGGAGCTTTGTCTTTTGATATAAAGATCTGCAAGACAAACCATGTAAGTAAGACAGCAATGCGTGCCCCAGGAGAAGTACAGGCATCATTTCTTGCCGAGACTGTGATCGAGCATGTAGCATCTACTCTTTCCATGGATGTTGATTCTGTCCGGGACAAGAATGTCCACACGTTCAAGAGCCTCAAATTTTTTTATGAAAATAGTGCGGGGGAACCTCTTGAGTATACTTTGCCCTCAGTTTTGGATAAGTTGACCAAGTCGTCAAGCTTCAACCAAAGGGCTGAAGTAATAAGACGGTTTAATTGTAGTAATAAATGGCTGAAAAGGGGAATTTCTCGGGTACCCATCGTGCATGAAGTGACTTTGAGACCAACTCCCGGAAAAGTGAGCATTCTTAATGATGGGTCGGTTGTGGTTGAAGTCGGGGGGATAGAACTGGGTCAGGGGCTCTGGACAAAAGTAAAGCAGATGGCTGCATTTGCTCTCAGTCCAATACAATGTGATGAAAGTGGAGATCTCTTGGATAGAGTGCGGGTCATTCAGGCAGATACCTTGAGCTTAGTACAAGGGGGGTTTACTGCTGGGAGCACCACATCAGAGTCAAGCTGTGAAGCAGTACGTCTTTGCTGCAATGCCTTGGTTGAAAGACTAGTCCCTCTGAAGGAAAGATTGCAAGAACACATGGCTAGTATTACGTGGGATTTTCTAATTCTCCAGGTGACCACATGAACTTTTGAAACTACATAGAGGACTTTTTTTTTTGCTTTCTCTTGAGGTTCAAAATGAGGTTTGGAGGACAGGAAGAAGACATCTTTCTCTATCCAAATGCATGGTGCTTCAAGGATTAAAATAACGGTTTTTGCATATGCAACCTGCCAAAACCGTTACGTAATGTAGAACCCGTTATGTAACGGTCGTTACAATTTGGAGGTTTTTAATTATTTGATTAATTATTTTTAGAGTCGTTTTTGTATAAATGGCAATTATTATTATTATTTATTTATTTATTATTGTTGTTGTTGTTGCTTGAATTGTTTTGGGTATAAAAAAAACCCTTATTATTATTTATATTTAAGTCATTTTTCATACAAATGGCGCTAATAATGTCCTTGTGGACCGAAACGGCCGTTACGTAACTCTCATTATGGCAGGTCTCAGCCGAGTCCTAACTTGCGTTTTGCGTAACGGCCAGTTCATATGTTCTTTGGTGTTTTATGGGTATCGTCCAATGCAACGGGTTAGACTCTGCCGATACCATGAGGTGCTTCATGCTTGAATCCACCACTTAGTGGGGTCTCACCCAGCCCCCAGGACCTGATGATCCTTAATACATGAAATTCCTTTGGAAGGTCAGGAAAAGATACAACTAATAGTCTAGAAACAATTACATTGGTTGGATGATTAAGCATATGTAATTGGGTTCTTACCCCTATCTAGTTAGTGGGACACATCCAGTGGTTAATACTTAATACTATGTAAAGCTTAAACACGACCACATGTGAGTGTGACACATAAATGTTCAGATATGCTAACTTTAACAAATACATTAAGTCAACATGTCTTACAGTTTTATTCCATATCTTTGAAGATATACTTTAAGATATTTTACATTTTCACATTTTAAGGCTTCAATAAAACCCACTTGCAGGATTCCTACATCCAAAAATAAAGTTATCTCTCTCTCTCTCTCTCTCTCTATATATATATATATATATGTGTGTGTGTGTGTTTGTGTGTGTGTGTGTGTGTGTGTGGAAATTGTTTGATCTATATATAAATAACAGCTGAAAACAAGAATCTGGTAAATTGAAATTTGTCTAAATGAAAGTGTTGACCTGTGTCTGACATCTGAGTACTACATGGGCATCTGGCACTGCAAATCTTTTTTTGAAAATAGAGTGTTGTATAAGGTGAATCTCGAGAAAGCCCAGATGTGTAACTGCTATATGGCGAAGGCAGGGGAGACTTGTTCCCATCCTCCAATTCTTGTTTTCTTTTTATTTTCTTTGTCTTAATTAAAACTCATGCTAAGCACCTGCGTCTTTTACTTTGTGAGGCCCTGGCCTTGTAAATCGTAACATTTCTGGTTTAATAACAATCTCCTTTAGATTTTAGCAAACTATGTAAGTCCACTGTATGTGATAGCCACAAAACTAGAATCATTTTTTAAATATCATGTATTGTGGGAAACTATGGAAAAGAATGATAATATGGTGAATATTTCAAGTCTTTCATTACCTAAATTAGTGCAAAAATATTTTTTTTAAATTTAGAAAAAGAGAAAAATATCTGTAAACCTTAAATGGTTTAACATTCTCACTTTAAATGACATTTTGGGCAGTTTGACAAACTTTGAAATAGAAAGAAATTTTCAGAGGTATTTATAATCTTGTAAAGCTATTAAAAATTTAATCAAGGAGATAATCGATAAATGATTCTGCGGTGTCCAATAGAAGAGGAGTGGTTAAAGTGGATGCAGTTATTGAGGAAGCACAAAATATTAGGGTAGCACTTTCAAATTTAGAAATATTCTGGATTAGATACAGCGGGAACTATGTTTTCTCTCATTTTCATTGTCTATCTACATGCAGGCACATCTTCAAGCTGTGAACTTATCAGCGAGCAGTTACTATGTTCCTGACTCTTCTTCCATGCAGTACCTAAACTACGGTGCTGCAGTGAGTGAGGTGAGTTTGTCTTTACATATTTTTCACATTTTATGTTTTTTTGAAATGAAAACAGTCTCTAAAAAGGTAACCAGGGACCAGACCAGCTTACATGCTCAGTCGTGTCAGAGCCCACTGTTGAGGCTGACATTTAATAAATGTTTATTTTGTTTTATTGAATAAGTTTTACTGACAAGCCACTTGTTGGATTAGCTGGGATTATTAACTCATTCCTGTATCAACTTACACAGTATTCTAAGAATGAACATATGGGTATCACAGGTGGAGATAGATCTTCTCACTGGAGCAACAACAATTTTGCAAGCAGATATTATCTATGACTGTGGGCAGAGTTTGAATCCAGCTGTTGATTTGGGACAGGTTGACTCAACCACAATCTTATTTACAAAGTCTACTCCAATTTTAAAGTTCTTATCCTTCTTTTCTGTTTACATGCTTAAGCCTACATTTGAATAGCATGCATATTAATTCAAATGAAAAATCTAATTTCCTCTAGGTGGACATTAAATAGAGGCTGCTGTGGCATATGTAGTCGATATGACCAACTGTTCTATGGGTCTCAACTAGGCATTCTTTTACACATAAAATTTAAACCCATAAGATGATTGTAACCATTCAATTTATCTTGTTTACCGCAAGGAAAAAAAATTGAATCGATCTTGTTCTTAATGGTTAAACATCTCACATTTGGAAGTTACTTCTTACAGATTGAAGGAGCTTTCGTCCAAGGAATTGGGTTTTTCATGCTAGAAGAATATCTGACGAATCCAGATGGATTGGTGGTATCAGAAGGTACATGGACATACAAGATCCCAACCATTGACACCATCCCCAAAAAGTTCAATGTTGAGTTACTGAATAGTGAGCATCACCAAAAACGTGTCCTCTCCTCTAAAGGTACCATTTCCAATTCCTTCAATATTTATAGGAAAGCTAATGTCCTGTCCTTATAGATGGTCTATGTACATTTGCCACTGGTCTACTGAATCTTTTAAAATGGGAAAAATGGTGAATGTTCTAGATGAAAAGAATTATTAAATTGGATGGCCAATGATGCTATTTGAGAATCACAATGGGAGAAATTGTGTGGTTCCTTGTAGAAACCACAAATAAAGAAGAGTAGGAAAACAATTCTATCATCAAATCCAAAACAATCTTGTCTGACCATTTTATTTTAGACTATGTTATTTTATGTTTAGATTTGTCAAGATACATCAACTTTGGTGCTGATAGTTGTCAATTACTATTCCAGTTAGGCAGGATTATTTGATTCTTACATGATATGAGTAAATTATTGTCAAAACATGTGCAGCGAGTTGGTTATTGTTGAAGTTTAGGTCTTCAGTTCTGAATTGAGTTTTTATTAGCTTGCTAGTTAAGTCTTTTGTTCATTCATGATTGATAGCATCTTCTTGAGTCATTTTCTTTAGTTTCTCCTCTGTTAGTTTATTCGTGTACTTGGTTGTATGGTAAGAATCTTGAAGTTCTATTTAGTTTCCATATTGTGATAGGTTTGATAGTAGCAAATGTTTTGGAATCAATAGTGGTTTCTCTTCTCTAGTCCAATTGTGAATAGGAAAGAGGCCATCACCTTGCCTCCATAAATGTACATGTAAACCCCCCCTCCCCCCTATTGTATATGTAGCCATCCTTTATTTCTAAAGAATCGAAGTTGAATAAGAGTTCTTTTATGTATGGCTGCTACATGTTAGGCGCCCGACCCCTTTCTTTTATGAGTGGTGTGCCTTTATCAATTGGTGCTTCCGATTGGTGAGACTCCTTTCCTTGAGTTCCTCCGATGTTGCGAAACTCTACTTCTCTATCCTCTCTATTTAGATCTTTTTTCTTCTCTTTAGTTGTCTTTTTGAATTGTATAACCAGTACCTCAGCCCTCAAAATCCTATTCCTACAATCCTCTATTAACCCAAACACCCAACCCAAAAACCTTAATCTCAGTACCTTACTGCCCCACATTCCCTATATTTAACCTTATCTTCACTATTTATTCCTGCGAACCAATCTCCTTCAACCTCTAAAACACCCCCCCCCCCACAGCCCTGCTGAATGATAATCAATCTTAATATTAGTTCTTATTAAAAATATTCAATCAAGGTTGCTACTAGCTCAATCAACTAGATCTCTGCTTGTATCTATACTTTCATCCGGCATCAGTTAGGATCATAAATCAGCCGGCTGGTAGTTGGATTTTTTCCCTAGGAGCTCTCCTGGTTGGGGCCATTGAATGATTGGTCTCACACTCTGCATGAATCCATGCTTACTGCTTTCCATTTATAAACTCTATTTATTATCCCCTAGAGGGCCCTTAAATTTCTAGCCTGAGCAGTTAGGATTGCTATCATATAACCTCAAAAGAACTAGTAATATTCGTCATTTCTTCATTATTGTGGACTGTGGAGATAGTGCATAGGGTATAATCTTTTTACTATTCCACTCTTAGTAATATGAGTTTCTCCCCTACATGGGTAAGCATTCTTATAAATCCTACTGTGTATTGTGTACACCCTTAGTGGTATGAGTCTCTCCCCTGAATCCTAACATGTACAATTTGTGGGCCTCATCTAGAAAATTTTTTGGACCAAGATAAGCTTAATTGATGATTCTAACCACCCAACCAAGTGAATACAAGGTTAAATGTTTGGGAAAGATTTTACTAAATATATGATTAGAACATCCCTTCAAGCTTATTTTCAGTCTAACAGGTCATCTAAATGGGGTTCACCAAATTTAAAATGTTAGGGCAGAAGGGTGTTTTGGTAATTTTGCACGCAAATTCAAAACCATTGTTATGAGATGGTTCTAGAAGAGTTAAGAATTAGGTCTGTTCCAAATTTGAGAATTTTCTGACAAGTCTAAGACAATCTGTTAAAGGTCCAAAAGGGTCAAATGTAAATGGAATTAAGAGATTTGTCTGAACTTTGAAATTCCAGTCTAGGATTTGGGGTTCAACCGATATTTATGATGTAAAACCAGTTTAGGAATGATCAATCATCAAAACCACACAAGAATTTTGATCAATTACAAGAAATTTATAAAATTTCAAAAAATCCTTTATTTATCTTAAGTAACCGAAATTAGGGCTTTATGGTTTTGATTTAAAACCCAAGAATTTATCGATAGGAACATATTTGGATCCTTAGAACAGTAAGCAAAAGGGTATTTCAAAGAATGAAATCAAAACCTAATGAATATAGTATGCTAAGCTCAAGATCTAGGGTTTTTAATTCAAAGATCAACAAACAACTAATGCTGAACTAGTCGATGATTTTGGATCAAAGGATTGAAGAATGGGGTAGGGGCAGCTTTAGGAAACTGTTCCTAGGGTTGCAACATTCAAACTTCAATAATCTTTTTGATATGATTTTAGCCAGCGCCCAGCGGTTTTCTTCTTCAATGTTTTGATCAAATCAATTGTCAATGAAGGAAACAAAATCAACCACTGAATCAGCTTCAGCAAGCTAGAAGGAACAAGTCTCTCTTATTCACTCAATGTATTACTTCTATTCTGTGTTGGAGAACTAGTTTGACTCCAACTAAAATTTAACTTTTAATTAAAATCAAAGATCCTAATAATAGACGTTAACTTAAGCTCATATAACTAATGAAACCCAATTAAATCTGGCCCACTCAAAAAGCTAAAACCAACTATAAGGCCCTATATGAATCCAAGTTGGTCCGTACCAGAAAATCTGGAATTTATTGGTCTCTTTAATGAGTTCAGTTTGCATCAGCGATTTAGTAAGGAAACAATAGTTATGCTATGTACCAGCTAAGAATGATGTCCAATAGATTTCCAATAGAGAGCATTGCCGTTATCTCAATTTGACCATTCATAAGGAGTGAGATATTAAGGAGGATGTTGCTCGTTGAATCAGATCTAGGTGGCCAAATGGGAGATGTGGTTCTGTAGTGCTATGTGACAGACACATACAGATCAAACAAGAGGAAAAAATTGAATGACATAAATAATACCAACTATGATTTATGAGAAAATGTTGGATAGTCAAAAGACGGCATGTTCACAGAATGATCATTGTTGTCCTGATGAGGATGTTGAGTGGAAAGAGTAGGAAACCACAAGTTCATAAATGAGCATGTTCTAGGGAATTGGGGCATAGCCCCACTAGGTGATAAACTTAAGGGGAGTCGATTGAAATGATTTGGACCTGTACAATGAAGATCAATGATACTAACATTGAGAAGTGCTATGGTGCAAGTTTCAGGTTCTCTTAAAGAAGGGAAAATTGAAGGGGATGCGAATTGTGGTAGTGAATTTTTTTTTAAAATCATTACCTATGGTGATAGTCTGTGGCAATGTGTCATAATGGTCAACATTCAGTGTGGGACCCTTCTGTGGTGAAATCTCCCTTTAGTGTTAATCTGTGCAGGGCTATCACCAATGACCTTGCCACCTTAAAGAAGCAGAAGCATATCAAGATGACCACTAGAAAGGTTCCCCACTGGGGGACCGGATCCTGATGAAACAACTTTTTCCTTGGGAGGATAGGTGCTGCAGGCCCATTCTGTTGTGGATGGATTTGGGGACTTCTCCTTGACAGAGGACAAAAGGTGCTTTTTTGCGTTCATCTTTTGCCTCAGGAATGGGGAGGTAGTTTGGAACCTAGGTTAAGAAAGAATATGAACAATGGGGAGATCAATAATGTGTTTAGACTTATGGGGAAGACTAGTTTCGGAGCATCCTAACCCCCAATTCCGTGACACCAGACTCTGGTGAGGAATAGCGAAGGAGGTTTTGTCTGAGATCATACTATTTGTAGCTTTGGGGATCCTTCCGACCCCTCTTTCCCTTATAGTGCGGTGTGGAACACAGTATTCCATCAAAGATCTCTTTCCTCTTGACATCGGCTTTGGACAAGATTATCACTTAAAGAACAAGGGTTGGAGCCTTACTAACAGATGCTTTATATGCCTGGGAGTTGAGGAATCTATTGACTATCTGGTCATTCATTGCCCTCTAGTTTCTCGAGTATGGGGAGTACTTCCTAAATCGTCTTGGTGGTGCTGTGGATTTTTCCTTCCAGTATTAGGGACTTCCTCTCAATCTGGTTTCTAAGGGATGTTGGTGGATCCACATGGATGGTGTGGTGGGCGCTTCTGGGGGTGATCTGTTGGAGTATCTCGGAGGAAAGGAATAGGCGCGCTTCAAGCGACTTCTTCAAGAATGGAGTTTGGTGTTACCGGATTATGATGATTTTGGGATGTTTAGTATTTTCGGTTTTGATTAGGGTCATTTCTTGTTCTGATTTCTTTTTAGCATATGAAGGCTTTGTGCTCTTTTCTTTTTCTCTTCGTTCACTCATAGGTAAACTGCCTTGTACTTCCCTTTTTGGTCTATATATTATCCCTGTATCAATCAAAAAAGAAAGATTTGAAATCACTCATGAGTAATAGAAGATGTAGTTGTAGATAGATTAGAAAGACGAAACAGGATTCGGTTGCTGAGCCTAAATAGTTGGTAAAAGAAACTTAGTAATGATGATGATTTGAATACACACAAAAATGTGTACCACACTAACATATATCATTATCCAACATGAGAAAGATCACTTGTAAATTTTGTTGATATCACTCGGGTTGATTGACTCTCTTTTGTGCAGCCTCTGGGGAGCCACCATTACTTCTAGCAGTCTCAGTTCACTGTGCAACAAGAGCAGCCATTAAAGAAGCCAGGAAAGATCTTCTTTCTATGAGTGGCTCAGATGCTTCTCATTCGACATTCCAGTTAGGGGTCCCTGCAACCATGCCTGTTGTCAAGGAGCTCTGTGGGTTGGACAACGTAGAGAGGTATTTACAAAGCTTGCTTAGTCATTAATGAATTGTTAGCTTTGTATACTATAGATCATATTTGAATTATGCGCATTGTTAGCCAGTGTTCTTGTGGATATGCGCATCAAGATTGTATTTGTTACATTGGTCATCTAGCATCGAAGAGCTTGTTGTTTTAAAGATAGAGATCATGTTATTATTAAAATGAAATAAATTACCAAGGGTTGATTTAGAACCATGAATGAACTTTTCTTCTATTTCCCTTTTTTCTTTTTGGTGGAAGAGAAAAACAATTAAGTCTGAAAGGATTACAAGGGAAATTCACTGGTTAGTGTAATCCGAATTGTGGGAGGAGACCCAAACCAGACAATGGGCCACGGGAAAGATAACTGGAGATGAGGAACTGATATTTGTTCATCACCACACAGAACCAGAAGGATCTTGGATAACCTGCTCGGCAAGATTGGCATTTACGGCTAGGGAATTTGCTATGTACAAACTTGGATTTGGAAGCAGTTTGGACTTCTGAGCTGGGAATTGTCCTCTTGAGCTAAACTATGATATCCAGATTGCAGAGAGCCTGAGCAGACGGAATGTTGAAGATAGCCTCAGTTTCATGCTGACAAACCTTAAAAATCGTCTATTTTTTTTTGTTGAATAACGTGGTTATCCCGGACCAGACTCTGACTAATCTCATGTGATGCATAGACGTGGTTATCCCGGACCAGACTCTTGACTAATCTCACGTGATGCATAGGGAAACCCCCACCACATATATACATATATTTGATATTGAGGGACCCAGTATCGACCTCGAGTTTAGGGTTCATCCTTCAGCCACTGGACTACACCTAAGGGGTTAACCCTCCGGATTTTTTTTTCAATACCCATACAATACCCTAGGGGTATGGAAGTGCGACTCTAATCCTCCACCTTCCTAGAGGAAGATAAAAGAGATGATTGACGACTTCAGCATTAAAATTAGCACTAGGTGTGTCAACGGGCAGGGCCTGGGCTTGAATTTTTGTTATTCTTGAATAAGCCTGGCCCAAATCTGACTGGTTTAAAAGAGGTTCTTAAGGCCCAAATTTGGCCCGTTGAAACCCCTAATATAGCAGGCTTAAAGCCCTGGAGATCAGAGATAATTGCTTTAACTTCACTCACTCACTCACCCTCCTCACTAAAAATGTTAGATCAAGAAACATTTGTATCCTCGATTCCTCATTCAATTCTCACAGGTCAAAAATTTGCACGAACTTTATCAAATTCCCAATATTGCTAGCCTTGTGACATGGGCATGGCTAATTTCTATCCTACTTGGATGGCCTACATTGTGCCCGCATGGGAAACCCCAAAAACTCTCAACTTTGCATTGAAATGCGTGACACATTGCAATATGCACCATGCGCATTTTATATATATGGGAACTGATTTAAAACTCTCCATAGTAGTTCTGAGTTGCACCAGGATTAAAAATTCAATAATGTCAAGCACTAAGTGGGGCCATCATTTAAAGCTTGCTCACACATGGAGCCATTGGATGCTTAGTCCAACGGTCAAGCTCTCGATAGTAGGTACTATCAAGAGTTCTTAATCACTTCCTTATATATATATATATATAGAAGACGTTTTCGATTGACCAAATGCTAGTTCCACATTCAGTTTAAACTATAGGATAGACCAAACGCTAGTTCCACATTCAATTTAAACTATAGGATATGATAAATTTGTATTGTATCTATATTTGGCATATATAATATATAAGTTAGGCATATGTTTTTATTGGTATGTATGCATAGGGTTTATATAATAAATTATGTAACATAATTTGTTACTCTAATTGAATTCGGTCTTGCCAAGTAGATGTGAACTCGAGTTCATCCCAAAAAAGATTTGACCGGATTTTGGGTTAGCGGCTTGTGCGGGATTTTGGCCAAGCATAGATAGACCGATTTGGGCCCACTAACCTTGGCTGCCGTCCTACTTAAAGAAATAGCCATGTTCACCATGTGAGCGCTCTACAAGACTACAAAAGAGGCATTTAAGTCAGTTGAGATTCTTTTATGTTTAGTAATTGCCTTTTGAAAATTTATCCTTCTAAGTTTTATGTTTTTCAATAAAGATGGCTGAAATAAATGTAGAAGATTCACCGATCCTTATCCTTGGCTTTCTTTCTCTCCTCCTTTCACTTCTTTTGTAGATGCCTTTTGAAATGTATAAATTTCGGGTCTACTTGTCTATACGTCTATTGCATATAAACATTCTTATGTTTTAAACTATTTGATAGCGTATCTACTTAATATAGAAAAAAAAAACAAAAAATTGTCTAAAATAGAAGTTTAAATTTTTACTTTCTTCTATTGATATTGATATGTAGCCTATAAGCCCTAACCCTAATATTTGCCATGATAATGAATAAAGCTACAAAACCTTAAACCCAGTGTTATCAAAATCGGATCAGACCGGTTGAATCGAAAAAATCAGGAACTGGTTTCCAAAACCCCCAAAATCAGCCCACATTAAAAAACGGCCAAAACCAATCAGAACCGATCAGAATGGGTCAAAACCGGTGGTAGAACCAGCCAATACTGGGTAAAAATGAGGAATATATTTTTTCCAAATAAAAATAAGACATAATCGAACTAGTTGAACTTGTTAATTGGGAACCGACCATCCAACCAGTTCGACGTCCGGTCCGATTTGAAAACACTGCTCAAATTTCTCCCCTCATGTCAACTTGACACGTCAGAATTAACCTTCGAGGTTTATATATCAGGGATGTAATAGTATGAACCAAGGTCTAAGCATTAAGACCTTGAACCTAACATTGATCCATTTGAATTTGCTTTTTCTTGGGAGTGTTGTTAATAACTTGCTTTAATAAGATTATTACTAATGAAAGCAAGTCATTAACAGTAATTTAGATATAGAAAAAAAGGATCTAACAAATGCCCATTGGGTCCAAGACTTTAATCGTTGTATCTCCCTTATAGAAATGCTGATGTCGCATAGTTTTTGCGTGCAGGCATGTGAGGCATAGTGGGGGAGCTAGCTTTTATACGCTCCATGGCAAAGTTCTCTTGGGTCAATCCAATCAAAAAATTCTTTAGCCTACGCAAACACGTGCACGGTGCATCTGACTAAAAAAACAAAAGAGTGGCGAACATGTCTATATTATATATATATATATATATATATATATATATATATATATATATCATTTATATTAAATTTTTTTTATCATTTATATTAATTTTTTTCTCTATGAAATTTGATCAATTTGGGGGTCCACACGTCTTAGCCAAGTCCAAACCAAAGTAATCAGATCGTAGAGCGTGAGTGAGAGTGCAAAAACGTCAAATTTCAATGGGATAGGGTCGAGAAAGCCTCCGGAATACCAAAATATATATATATAATTCTTGAAAATTACTTGTAAATGCAAATATATTATTTTTCACTTTTAAGAAAAATTTTATAAGATCCTCAATCATTGAAATTTGTTGTCACAGTAAACATGACATATTAAATACAGAGGAATGCTAGCCCTACTCTCAATCAACCACTACTCTCACTCTTCACTAATCATTTATCTCTTCTACAATCATTAAAGCACTCTTTCACCCAAAAAGTGGACCGAGGTTAGTAAAGGGTGAGAGTATAGATTGACTAAGAGTAGGGCTAGTACTCCTCATTAAATATATCATTCAAAATTCAATTATAAGATCATTAATAATTAACAAATCTTACAAGAATCTCGTACACTACAAAGGATAAAATACACTCCACTTAACATGAAAAACAAAAATAAAATTTTACATAAACGGCGCTCTATAAACCATAAACCAGGCTCCCAATGTAAGAGCAAGTTTTGAGAGCGGGAGCTAGCAACAGATTGAAAGGTTGAGGTTACTAAGGTCCAAACCTTTCTAAACATAGTCTTGAGTTATATGACGAATTTCACATAATTTTGGTGTGGAACCAACCACGGCATGCCACGTACCTCAAAACAACGTGATCCTTCTAATTTTGAACAACTTACGAGCTGAAGTGAAATGTTAGTTTTTCAAAGTTTTGGTGTGAAATGGTCACACTTGATCAAGACGCAAGTAAATCGCAATAACAGGCGGTAGTCTATTCCTATAAGGAAGCTGAAGAAGATGACGATGAAGAAGAATGAAAATTAGGTCTTGCTCTGTTGATGGTTATTGTTTGATAAAAAAATGGACCACCGTGATGATGTAGTTTTAGATAATTTGGTAAGTTGTCATGATTTGTAGCTGTTATTTTCCCATGATGGGAAGAAAGTGAGCTATTCTTATCGCGTATTATGTGGAAACAAGCGCTAGAAGATAAATACTAGGATAATATATAAAAGGTTTGTTGTAGCAAGACTGTCTTTATTTTGTTTTGTTTTTTGTTTTTGTTTTTGTTTTTTGTTTTTTTTTCTCATTTTTAGGGGACATCGCACCCGATTAAGCCGCAACCCTGTTTAGTTTGGTTACATGTTCTAGTTATTGAGTAGATTTTGATTAGAGAGTGGACATATCAATCATTACACTTATTTCAAGAATTTGAACTCATGCCTTCTCTTAGGGGATACAGTTACAAAAAAAATTACTATTATAGAGAGGGAGAGGTGTATGAACATAATACATCTACCTAAGATTGTAATTCAAATAACTTCGATTAATTTGGGAATTTCTTTTGATATCAAGAAAATTCAAAATTTTTGACATTTCAAACAGGTTTGCATAAGTTCTTAACCCAGAAAAAGGCACAGTTTTGGATAAGTTCTCGACCCAGAAAAAGGCTTGACTTTGAAAACTGAGAAAAATTTTAATTTTTTATTAGTAGAATTGAATCATACCAGATTCAAGATTTAATACCTAATATGTAATGAAGGACCACATTGTAGCCTCAATGACAAATAGACTAGATTCTAGGCACGGACGATTGTTTTATCGGTGTAATCTGTGGGTTTTGCTCCACCGATGCGGAGAATGAATACTAACTCATTCCGAAAATTGTAAATTAAAAATTTTGGAAGCAATTTAAAATAGGAAATGTCCTTTTTTTTTAGGTAAAGTGGGGTTAGGCGACCCCAACCAAATATATAGATAAAGGATACGATTACACTCTGATACACTTATTTCCAGACCTATCCGAAGAGATGATAGTCTGGAGATCGCTAGGAAAAGCCCTGGAAGAATAGGAAATGTCTTAATGCATGCTCACCTTCGGCAGGTGCGGAGCCGGCCTGAACTTAAGAAAAAATAAGTACAATGTTATTTAGTTATTTAACAGATCATAGCCATAAGCAAGTACACAAGTGCGCCAACTTTTAAAAATTATATTATATTATTTAATTATTTAAGAGATATGACCATGAGCAAGGGGTAGATGTCCTCCCAAGAAAGAAGAAACAATACTCGTACCATATGTACAAAACATACTAATGAGATGGCCTACGAGTTTGGTGCTATGCCTCTAACCCCTCGACCCTACCCGCCTAACCATTATCTACAAAGCTATCAGTAATTACTAACATTTCCAATCGACCACTGCTTGTCCCTACAAGAAAATTTAGGCTACGCCCCTGACTTTGAGGGTGTGCATCAATTCAAAAATGGTCTGACGGCCATGGCTGTATTAGAACATTATTCTTTGACAATATGAAACGGCCAAAAATATGATTCATCTCTAAAATGCAACAGCGTTTCATTTCATCAGTTTGGAGATATGGCCTTTTGTTTGATGCCCCAAGGAGACCTTGGAAGCAAAAGCAAAAGCAAAAAGTATGTGGGTTTTGAATTTGGTTCACCAATGCGCCCTATTACAACTTGCCGAAGTCATTTGATCAAATTAAAGTGTCCAACCCCTTAACCCCAAAGGGGTGGACCAGTGGCTCCTGGGCCTTTAATGAAGCGGGAGGTCCTAGGTTCCGTTTCTCACTCCCCTTAGGGTCAGTCCAGCCCGAATTTTCCAGCCTTACCTAGTGTGCCGGGTTGTGGGCTATCGCTACATCCCCCGGGGACTTAGTCCTAACCCAAAGGGTTGGGACACCCTGGGTTACGAAAAAAAAGTCTCGACCCTTACTCTCGCCAACAAATGACTAAAATTGCTGAACATTATTTGTGTTGCTGCCCCAATTCAATTCAAAATCTAGTGTAGGGCCGAAAATCATTGACCCAGTTTGGGTTCGTGGCTAAATTAATAGGGTTTGGGTTAAGCATTTGCTCTCTGAGTCCGGGCTAACCAAATCGACGCGGTTGGCTTAGAGGGCTGTACCTAAGAGCATTATTCACTTGTCCCCTTGTCCATAGGGACCTCGTGCCTCACAGACAATGGAAGGGGCCACCTTTTACCAATAAAAATTGACACTTTGTCCCTTAATATAAAATCTCTCCGAGCTTCATTTCAAAAACCTTAATTAAGTTAGCATTAATAGTAAGGGAGCCTTAGCCCAAAACATAGGTATCAAAAATTTTCAAAACTCTCACGAGGTGTAATACCTAGCATTGCTATTACTTCCATAGGTTAAAGAAAAAGAAGAGAGTTTTGGTCTCAACAATCTAAAGGTAAGAGAGAAAAGTAGTTACACATGTCACACTAACAATGAGATTTTCGAAATTTGTGAGGCTAACATTTTTCTAATGAGCAATAGTTTGCTCTAGGGGCGAGGAGCGAACTATTGCTCATTCGCTCTTCACTCTCACAAAGCTGCCCTTTAACTGCCATGAACTCAGGTTAAAGTTTTTTAATCCTGTAGTTAATTTATTTATTTTTCTTAAAACTAAGGGTAAAGGGTTGAACTTTAGGAGTGAGTAAATCTTAACCACAATTAAATAATGTTAAATGGAGACATGTGACAAGATAAGGGGAGCCAAGACGCCCCCTCCTCGCATCACCGATCGATGAGGTGATTATTTTCTTTTTTTCTAATACCAAATGCTTAGGTTTTTTTTTAAAAATAAAAAATAAAAGAGTTAAATCATTTTTGTTGGTGAACGTGACGCCCACTCAAAAAAAGAGAAGTGCTACCCACATATGCACCAAGTCAAATTCTAAATCTCTCTCTCTCTCTCTCTATATATATATATATATATCTTTTTCAAAGGCAAGTGAGTGCAAAACACTTGGTGCTGCTACCTATTACATGAAGATTGTTTAACACTTGTCACCATTTTTGCGAAAGATTGGGTGAGGCTAGCATTCCTGCTCAAAAAAAAATTAGTGAGTGTAATTTGTTCACCAAAATAGATAATTGGCCTCTCTTTTTATAGTCTTTGGTAACAGAGAAACATATTCCAAGCTTGAAATGCTAGGCATTAACCCACTAACCTAGACTAGATATTAACACTACAAACTAAGGATTGCGGCCTAACCCCAAAAAATAAATAAATAAATATTAGAGTATTTTTCTTCTTCTTAAAGTAAGCAAATATTAACTATTTAAATTAATTAAAGAGAGGAATGCTATCCATCAGTAAGACTACTTACGTTTTTTTATTTTATTTTATTTTAGGGGTGAGAGACACACCCGGTTACTAGGTTAGTATATGTTCTAAGTTATTGCCTTGTGGTATTGTTACCTTGACCAAAAAAAAAAAAAGTTATGGGCGGGTGGAAATGGAACCTGGATCACTAGAGTGGTGACTATCACACACTACCGATGGGGCAAGCAACACTTCCTGACTACCGACTTTTGACTTGTTAACCGTTGCTAGTCTTTTTTATCCTTATCTATTGAAATCATTCTATTAAATGTAAGGGTATTTTAATATTGGAAAATAGTTAATGTACCTATAGATCCCATTTTATAACAGAATGACTGGTCTTCATTGGTCCAGGCACCCATTTTAAATACTCACCTATCGTGGCTAAGATTCCCTCATCCTTAAGGTTAAAGCAATCCAACTAAGGCTTTTCAAAGAAAAAAAAAACCAAATTCTTAGTTTTAATTCAAAGGGACAATGTGGACACGGGATAAGATATGAAACGGACCCATGGGTCCATTAAGTACGGCTCTTTAATATTTAAGTAGTGGACAATTCATAGAAGAGCAGTGATAAGCGGACCCTAGGGTCCGCTTCATCTTACCCTGTGTTGGTTAAACTTAATTAAATTAAAAATAAGATTTTGGTATTTTTATAAGAAAAAAAAACCATGATTGGATTGCTTAACAATAAGGATGTGTGAATCTTAATCACATAGTATTTAGAATTGGGCGTGAACCAATGAGTAGGACCATTCATTACAGGTACGTGAACTCGTTTGGCTTCATTAAATAGATGAGAGCAAAGGTACAAGAAAAATCGAAATATATTTTCTCTCTCCTATATTTAATTATTGGTACTATTTTCTTTCATTAAATATCTGAGAGCAAAGGTGAAAGAAAAATCGAAATATATTTTCTCTCCTACATATAATTATTGGTCCTTTAAAAAGAATAATAATAAAGAAATTAAACTATCATTTAATTTTAGTGAGTTTAATAATTAATATAAGGATGAAAATATCTTAAGTAAATGTTAACATGTTCCCAGATTGGGTGAACATTAGCAGCACCCAATAAAAAACACAAATTACATATTTTTATCAATAACTTGTAGCATATCAGAGGCGAAAGTTGGCTCTTATTAATTTTTATTGGGTTAGATGTTTGTTCTTGTAACTATTTTGGCTGAAATCCGAACTTGCTGATACCTACTTGAAAATAAAATATAAATGAATAAGAAATTAGTAAAATTTCAAAGTTCAACCGAAATCTCTCAAATTTAGGCATTATGGACGAGGAAAAACTAGGGGGTGGAGCCAAGATTCTCTTGGAGGGGGGGCTAACAATGGGGGTTCGGGGGCTGTAGCCCCCAAATTTTTTTTCTTTTGAGGACCAGATTCATGGACATCATGTCTGTTTGTGGCTCCGCCCCTGGAAAAAAACAAATAAGATTCCATAATTTTTTTTCATAGAAAGTCCAAATATCACAATCTAAATTTTGGCCGCACTGTATTTTAACATTTTTCTGTTTCAGATTGCTGGACGAAACGAGTTTCTGAATTTCAGATCATTCCTCATAGTACCAAGCACACATTGTGCATGAAGATGGGTTGGTATTTCATCCACATATGACCTTACTCCATAATTCAACTCAAAATGCATTACCTTTTTCTTTTCTTTTTTCAAAAAATAACTCAATTTGTATTGTTTTTTGTTCCGAGATATAAGTTTAGGCTCAACGCCTGTTAGGTGTTAGTATCTGTTCAGTTAGTGGGCAGTTGGAGAGTATATACAAACTCCCACCCTCTTGGAAATGGAACCGATACCTCCCCCAAAACAGGAGATACACTACCACTGGTGTATGAATTCCATGAAAAGAGTTTCAAATCCCATGCATGCACCCAATCCATTACAGGGTTGGTAAAAGTCCATTCAATCTAATTTGTAAATAATTTCCAATAGTAAGGATAGTTCAGTAATTTAACAATCATGATCGAGGCACCAAAGATTTCAGATTGACATTTAAGAGGCACTTGTTTAAAGCCAAAAGGCGGTATCATTGAGATTTGACACTTAAGAGATGGTTTCGGCCCAATGAGGTGGTTCTCTTTGAGTAGGATGTCAACGGATAATGATATTATCCCAGAAAATTGAAATAATTAAAAATAAAAAATAAAATCATTTATTTTGAATAACAAAGAGCTATTAATTAAGTCCCACTAGTTTTTCATGCACCTTTAAGGGCCATACAATCCTCTTTTTTGAGAGTTGTGTGGGGGTGTTATGTGCTTTGATGCTTGAGGGTGTGTGTTTGTGTGCTCTATATATATACCTAAAAAAATTAGTCCAATAAAGTTTTTCAACAAGCCTTGCAAGGAATTCCAGGAACTTTAAATTGATTCGAATCCGAATTTGTTTACTCAGATAATTATTTAAATAGATATTCGGTGGAATGAATTCAAATAGTGATTCTATTACTTGTTTATAATCGAATATGAATATAGATATTGATATATTTGATTTGATAATTATTCAACCAATTATATATATATATATATATATATTATAAGTTTACAAAACTAAATAATCTTATAATATATATTTTCTATTTAATTTAAGACATTAAATTATTTCTTAGTATAAATAAAGATAAATATTAATTTATTATTTTTTAACGTAAAACTTATACTTTTAATATATTTGAAGCATTTTTTTCTTTCTTTTAATTTTTCCAGAGTCGGATACAAGTACCATATTTCACTATCTGTTAGATATTTATTCGAATTCGGATACTGAATATGTAAGCAAATATGAATTCATATATATTTCTATCCGCTCTGTTGATATATAGCCTCCAACAATAAAATTTTGATTTTTTTTTTCCAAAATGGGAATGAGTTTACGTATTAACCTCTATGAATCCTGATAGATAGGTTACCCTCTATTATCCTAACAATTTATTGTATCTTATCCTCTTTAAGAAGAAAATAACCTTTAATAAGAGATGTATAAAGGTTAGTAGAAGAGACTTAAACCCTCCTCCCAAAAAAATATGAAACAATCAACATTGATGCTCCTTTTTAGGGTTGTAAATGGATTGGATTCGGATAATATCATGCTAAAACCCAAATACAATCCAATTAAATATTTGACATCCAAATTTGATCAAAGTTTTGGATTATAAATTGGTCAATTGGGGTTGAATCCAATTATTTAATTAAGATTTGAATTCGTTTCGAATTTAGTCTCAAATTAACTTCCAAGCATATAAAAAAAAATTAATGAAAGATTTTATAGATAGTTTTTTTTAAAGAAACAGCATTATTATCTATGTATTCAAAAAGGAATATTAATATCTATGTGTAGACCCATTGCTACTAGGAGTTGAGTGACTTAAAGTGTTCGGTCCATGAGATCGATCCATGATCCTCCAAAGGTGGAGGGATGCATATTCCACATAATCAAATCAGATTGGATTGAAGGGTTGAAAATAAAACCTAATTTGATCTTTCATATGTACTTAATATGGTTTATCATTTCAAGAAAAAACATGAAATGAGAGAACGAGCAAATTGACATTATTTGGAATATCTTATTTCTTTTAATTAATTTTATTCTATTTAAAATAAAATAAACAGAGAAGTTTCTTCTTTTTTGTCAAGGTATTTAAGATAGCTAGCCACTGGAATGAGGCTTCATTTATCTGCAGAGGGGCAAGGGGGGCATCTACAACCGAACTTTTACAACAAATATATATATATATATATATATATATATATATATATATATATATATATATATATTATTTAATAAAGCATTGTCATAGGGCAAGGGGGCGGAGGTAGTTACCACTCTAAATTCTAAAAAATAAAATTTTATTTAATTATTTAAAAGAGCATGCATAGCCATTGGGCAAGGGGGGGCAATCACCCTAGTAAATAAAGAGAAACAGTCCTAATAGCATCAGTATGAAACGAAATGGCCTATACATTTAGTCCTCAAAAAATGAATCAGGGTCTAACCCCGGAACCCTTATGAAATTGTGAAACCCCTGCACCCTAAAACCATAATATTTAGTACTACCCAATGTTGTCAGAACCGGACCGGACCGATCGATCGAACCGGTGGAACCGGGAACCGGTCCCCTAACCGGTTCCCAAAACCCTTAGAACCGGCCCTATTTCAAAACCGGGCTATTTTGTGATAACCGTGCGAACCAGCCCGGTTGAACCGGGAACCGGTGGTCAGAACCGGTCAAGAACCGGTCATATATGAGTAAAAATGGATTTTTTTTAAAAAAAATTAAAAAAGGACATGGTTGAACCGGACCGGTCGAACTAGTGGAACCGGGAACCGGCCACTCAACCGGTTTGATGACCGGTCCGGTTATGATAACATTGGTATTACCTAATCATTTTTTCATAAATTCATTAACAATTATTAATATTATCAATTAACCATCGCTTGCCCTTATAAGAAAATCTAAATTTTGCCATTGTCTATGTTAGTTGTGAACCTTTGGTTAGTTTAGAGTTAGTGGTTGAGTGAAGCTATTTTAGCTAGGGTAGTCAGATTTGTTAGGGGGATGAATGAACGTTTTGTCTCATGAGTTCATTTCTTACAAGTATAAGGAGAAATATTGTTAATTGTCATAAGAAAAAGTATTTTTATTTTTGCTAACACCTCATGTTCATGGGAGAGTGTTGCTAACACCTCATGTTCATGGGACTTGGGAGAGTGGTCGGTCAAATCTTTGGTTCAAAACCCTATAAAGAATGTAAACTTAAAAAACTTACCGTGTTTTTTTTTTTTTCCCTAATAGAAGTCAATTGGACCTATGAGCTACGCAATGAGAGGTAGCTGTCCCTCTCATAAACTCCCCAATCCTCCTGATATAGGTGAGATTCAACTCTCAGGTCTCTAGTAAGACGTGAAGAGACTTTACCAATTAAACTAGTTGACACCTATGAGTGATTTGACACCCTTCACGAGAGCTTTTTTTTACGCTTGGAATAGAATTAAAAAATTACATGTGACAACTTTTTTTGAAACGTTTTTATCTTTGAAAATATGGTGTTTCGGGTATTGTTTTTCGAGATGTACCCGCAACAATAAAGTTAAAGATTAAAGAAATAGGGTTGCTTTTTAAATTAATAAAAAAATAAGGGAATTCAAAACTGAATTTCAAAACTCATAGGGTTATTTATTCCACTTTTTTAATATAGACTTGATGGATTTAGTCTTTTGGCTCAACTCTTGCCATTATAAAAAAGGTGTGCCTTTATTTTGTCTCACGCCACTTGCTAAAAAACACTCAATTTGCCAGGTGCCAAGATTGCATTCCTGTCTTCCACGCCCTTTATGAAATTTTTCAAAAAGAAAAGATAACATACTTCCAAGCTGAAGGTTTGAAATTTTCATATTATCCGCGATTTCTGTATTCCAGCCGGCACTGATATTTCAAAATTTTCAGTTATTTTGATAGGATTTTAGAATTTTGATTTATTAATATTTTATTATATATATATATAAAATAAAAATAATATGTTATAAAAATTAATATAATTATATAAATATTATTATTTTATTTTAAATATAAATATATAAATTTCCGCCCGGAAGTTTGTTAAAATTATTAAAATATTTAGGAGCTTTAATAAAAAATTATTTAAAATCAATATTTTGAAATTTCATCAAAATTCTGAGATTTTTGAAATTTAAAATTTCATAAAATTTTTTGAAATCGTGTATTCTGAAATCCATATCAATAGGGGGGTTGGATAAAACTGAGATTTCACGAAATTTCACTTCAAAGCTTGTCCAAGCTTCATCTTCGAACATTTGGACATGATCTTAACCCCATTTTTTTCATTCTAATCGTATCACACGGTTAAGTTGCAACCCCAGTTAGCTTAATTAATAGAGTAGTGATAGGCAATAAGTATTTAAAAGAGGGGGACATGGACTAATGAGGTCCAACCTTAGGTTTGGAAATGATTTTCCGACTAATTATTTTCCTAAAATTAATATAATCTGCTGTAGGTAACTAGTGGGCGCTTATCAACCACCATAAGGACTCGATCCCTTTGTCATCTTTTTTTTTTTTTTGGTTTGAGATATCCATTTAAGCCGCAACGCCGATTAGGTTTTAGTATCTAATCAGTTAGTGAACGGGTGGAGAGTATATACAAACTCCTATCCTCTCAAAAATGGAACCCGTACCTCCCAAAAGCAGGGATACACTACCATGGGACAAAGCCCTGGTATCATGGTGTCATCGACATGAGAGATAAAGTAAGGTATTAGTATTAGGATTACCGTCTTCTAAACTACCGTTATTTTGTCCCACACGAAAACATTTCTATTAATACCACCTCCATCCCTCTCTTTTTTCTTTGACAGAACAGAGAGAGAAATATCTCTTTTTATCTTTGACAGAAGAGAGAGAAAATTCTCTTCTCCAACCTCTCTCTCTCTCTAAATCTGTTGAGTCCGAATAAGAGCAGAGTTTTTCGCTAGGGTTTCAGGTTTCCTCTGTAAGTTCTGCTCTCTCTTCGTTTCCTCTCCAGCGAAATCATTATATGATTTTAGTTATTTATGTTCGAGTTTTTTTAAGCTTTTACAGTAATGGATCGAGGAGTTTTTTGATGTTTTGTAGCTTTTCTGAGATGAATGTGGATGCTTTAGTTTGAGAGAAATCGTTTTCGAGTTCTCTGCTGCATTGTTCTTTTCTTAACGTTGGAGATATGAATTTTCCCTTTGTTTTGGTTGTTTTTGGGTTTTCAGAGCTATTTTTTTGGTCTTTAATGGAGTGTTTTTTGTTTTTTTTAGCTCATAATTCAAATCTGCGATTTTTTTTTTGCTTTCTGTAAGGAGCTTTTGATTCCTGATTTGAGTCTGTTTTTAGCTTTCATAGAATCTCATTGCTTTTAACTTTTACTGTTTTACATTTGTGTATGATATAGTTAGATGAGATGAATGTGGATGCTTATTCGATTTCCTTTTTTTTTTTGTTGAGATTTTCCTGTTGAGTTGTAGATTTTTGGTTTTTTTTTTTCTCCTTTGAGTTTATTTTTTGAATTTTCTTTTCTTTTCTTTTCGATTTGTTTGATTGTTCTTTGCAGTAGCTGTAAGAAAGTGTGGATTTCTTTGCTATTTTGATCATTCTTTTGGGCTTTTCCGAGATCCGTTCACCAAGTTTTTGGGTCCCTTTTCATCATTCTTAGCTGTTGAATGTGACAAATATATGCATCTCTATAAGCCCTTTTCTTTCGCCATATCTTGATCTTTCAATGCTCATTATATTTCTTTGTTTTTGTTTTTTTATTAAATAATTAGGAATTGTTCATAAAAAATTGTTTTAGGATGTCTAAACTTCAACCAGTAGTCTAATTTTTGTGATTTGCTCTGTTTCAATCAAAGAAGAATTTGGGGAAGAAAGATGGCGAGAGTTTCCATCCCCTTGATTGGGCTTCTGCTCTTATGTTGCTGGGCAGCCATGGCACAGGCAGTGTCCATGAAATACAAAGATCCGAAACAGCCTCTAAATACACGGATCAAGGATCTGATGAAACGGATGACTCTAGAGGAAAAGATTGGCCAAATGGTGCAGATCGAGAGGGGCGTTGCATCGGCTGATGTGATGAAGAACTACTTCATTGGTAAACATCATTTACCCCATGTCTATGCTTTTCTTGTCTTTCTAACTAATGAAGTTTGGAAATATAAAGTGTATAGGTAAGCTGTACTTAATAATCTTGGTTTGGGCAGGGAGTGTATTGAGTGGCGGAGGGAGTGTGCCATCTGCTAAGGCCTCTGCCGAGGTGTGGATTAATTTGGTGAATACGTTACAAAAAGGTTCTCTATCTACCCGTCTTGGGATTCCAATGATTTATGGTATTGATGCGGTTCACGGCCACAACAATGTCTACAAGGCAACACTATTTCCTCACAATGTCGGACTTGGAGCAACCAGGCAAGTAGTAGATATGCCCATTCACAAACATGTTCCCATGCTTAAACTATCCATCCTAACTTGATGAGTCTTAAATCTGTGTAATATAGGTTTTTTTAGCATTTGACAAACTCATCCTGTGCTTGAGGTAGTATAGAATTATTTAGACTTGTTCAATAGAACGCTAGTCACCAAAACTTGTGATAACTTCTTTTCTTTATTTTAATTTCTTTGGTTCTTGGGTGAAATCACTAAGACTGCTGTTTAAAATTGCCTCTTTTAAATACTCGAAGTGACGGGACAAGCCAATTGATTTAACTTAACTAATCAAGTTAAAGGGTACCCATAAACAAAGATATGAAACAAAGCCCGCAAACAAAATATGAAGAATTGAGTATTTTATAAATTTGATCTGAGTATTTGAGTCTTGAGCTCTCATTAAGTCACTCAAAATTCGAATGTTATGCCCTGTGTTGCAACTTTTTTGCTTCTGTTTTTTTCCTGGCATGGGATTACCTCTGGTGCACGCCCGAGGCTGGGCCTCGGGCGTCCATTCACCATCCGGCATTTGGCGCTAAAAGCGGAGAAGTCATTCCATTTCTCCCCTGTTTTTTGACTTCTCCCGCATTGATATCTCTCCCTCTTTTTCTCCTCTTTTTATCACACATGGCAGTAAATGAATGGACGCCCGAGGCCCAGCCTCGGGCGTGCACCAGAGGTAATCCCATAATCCCATGCCTTTTTTCTTCCTCTAGTAACAGTAGCTTAAGCATCAGAAAACCAGGAAATAATAATTACCTAATAAAAGGATACTTTAGTCAGTACCATGGTTTTTTGATATGATATGTCAGAACTTTGCAATGAACTTCTTATTTTCTACAGGGATCCTGGACTTGTCAAGCAGATTGGAGCCGCAACTGCTCTTGAAGTTAGAGCTACAGGCATTCCTTATGTTTTTGCTCCATGTATCGCGGTAACTAAACAAATTACAACAACAATTGCTGTAAAATTCAGAAAGTCCTTAACTTATTGAAGCTCTGACCTTTTCCATCTGAACTTTGACCCTTGCAGGTTTGCAGAGATCCGAGATGGGGTCGGTGTTATGAAAGCTACAGCGAAGATCCCAAGATTGTTCAAGCAATGACAGAGATAATACCTGGTTTACAAGGAGATATGCCTAAGAGTTTTCAAAAGGGTGCTCCTTTTGTTGCTGGAAAGTAAGAGCCTTTACTATTTACTATTTGTATGTGTTCTCTTCAATCAGAAAGATTAACTAGTGATATTCTTACTTCTTGAGTCAGTTTCGAAGAATCTTTTTTAGCATATCTTTATTGATATGCTATATATAGAAAATGATAGGCTTCGTCTAAATGCCCTTTGGTTGGTTGAGACTTACGTAAGATGATGAGGATAACCCTTTTGGACTTTTTGGCTGGTTGAGGCTTAGTGGTATGGACCATGTGGTAAGGCTTAGGGTTGGACCATTTACTCCTCTAATTATAGAGAAAGAACACAAAATCTGGGTTGCCTTCATGTTCAAGCTTCAAAATTTGACTTTGTATCTTGAGTTTATTCGCCAGCCTCCAATATCAGAAGACCAATTTCAAGTTAACTCGGTAATCATACATTATTCCTCAACTTTATTTCAAAATGCCTACAGAACCCATTAAATCACATCTGATGATAGACTACTGCAATCCAACCTGGTAGAAGATATTATTTTCCTATTTAGTTACCAGAAACATCACCCAAGTACAGGCTTTTGGGGTGATTAATTATATCAAACATCTGAATTTATCTTTCCTGTAAGATTCCTAAGTTATCTTTTGATTATTTATCAAAGATTATTTGAAGACAGGAATGAACTTTACATGAATCCGCGGCTAACTTATTTCCCATAACTGGTGCTTAATTCGGGTAGGGAAAAGGTTGCGGCTTGTGCTAAGCATTTTGTGGGCGATGGTGGCACAACCAAGGGCATTAATGAGAACAACACTGTGATAGACAGGCATGGATTGCTCAGCATCCACATGCCAGGCTACTACAACTCAATCCACAAGGGCGTTGCGACCATCATGGTCTCCTACTCAAGCTGGAATGGGAAGAAGATGCATGCTAACCATGATCTTGTCACTGGCTTCCTCAAGGACACACTCCGTTTCAGGGTAAAAATCAGTAATGATTTATCCAACATTCCAACCATAGTTTGTAAAATCGGTCAATTAAAATGAAAGCAATCGAGGCTAAAGGTTTTCGTTTTGTGGATGAAACTCAGGGTTTTGTCATATCAGATTGGGAAGGTATTGACAGGATCACCTCTCCACCAGGTGCTAACTACTCATATTCTGTCGAAGCTGGAGTCAGTGCGGGCATTGACATGGTCAGTTAAAAGGCATTGTAGTCTAGAACTTGGTCTTTTGGAAATGTAACTTGATCTTTCTACTGCAATTGAGCAATTGAAATTTAGAAAAATAAACTATAATTTAAAATTTTCTAAAACTCTGAAGCTTGATTAGGTAATTTCTATCATATGTTATTAGATTTTCTGCAGTACTTCTATTGATTAATATTTTTATTGTTTGTTTTGGGTGCATTGCAGGTGATGATTCCCAACAACTATAAGACCTTCATTGATGATCTAACCTTCCTGGTGAAGAACAATATAATCCCAATGACCCGGATTGATGATGCCGTGAAGAGGATCTTGAGGGTTAAGTTTGTCATGGGTCTCTTTGAGAATCCACTGGCCGATCTCAGCCTGGTCCACCACCTCGGAAGTCAGGTTAGTCACTTTAGATCATAGTTACCAATTTCAGAAACGAAAGCGAGAAGCAAAGCGGAAAGCAAGGCTCCAAAAATCCTTAGGAAATAGAAAGCGAGAAATAGATATAGGTGTCTATTCCCATTATATTACGATGGTCAATGATACCTTAAATTTTCTCTTACTTGAGTTATCCGTGGAGAAGTGTCATACAGCCTTAGGTTCCAACAATACTTGCTTAAGATCTATGTCATAAGCTTTAGACTCAAAAGTCTATCCTATTACTTTATAGATTGTATCAACCACTAAATGGGGACCTGATGGAAGCGAGTTTGGGAAACGAGCTTCCTAGAAAGCGAGTTTCCTACCTTTTACATAGCTTCCTTGCAATTATGCTTTAGATCATGTTCTTTTAGAACCCCGATAGCCCTGCATTGATCAAATATTGTGTCTTCCACAGGAGCATAGAGAATTGGCAAGGAAAGCCGTGAGAAAATCACTTGTGCTGCTGAAGAACGGTGAAGCAGCTGATAAGCCGTTGCTTCCACTACCCAAGAAAGCACCCAAGATACTAGTTGCTGGAAGTCATGCTGATAACTTGGGTTACCAATGCGGCGGCTGGACAATTGAGTGGCAGGGACTTAGCGGGAATGACCTCACCAGTGGTATGTTTCCAGCTTTATGCATCAATGATTTGCATTTTTAGGCTTCTATTTATCTGAAAATCAGAATTCCTAGTAATATAATTTTTATAAATCATTTGATCATGAACAGGAACCACGATCCTCACTGCGATCAAAAATACCGTTGATCCGACCACTCAACTCATCTACAGTGAGAACCCGGATGTTGAGTTTGTGAAGTCCAACAAATTCTCTTATGCTATTGTAGTAGTGGGAGAGCATCCATATGCAGAGACGTTTGGTGACAGTTTGAATCTCACTATCTCCGAACCCGGCCCGAGCACCATCACCAACGTGTGTGGGGCTGTTAAGTGTGTTGTTGTGGTCATCTCCGGTCGCCCCGTCGTGATTCAGCCGTATGTTGCTTCAATGGATGCTCTTGTGGCTGCTTGGCTACCGGGAACGGAAGGGCAAGGTGTTGCTGATGTTCTTTTTGGGGATTATGGCTTCACTGGGAAGCTGGCACGGACTTGGTTCAAGACTGTTGACCAGCTACCGATGAATGTTGGGGATCCACATTACGACCCGCTTTTCCCATTCGGGTTTGGACTCACGACCAAGCCTACTAAGAGCAACTAGAAATTTCATTTCACGTTTTTTGATTTTTTTTTCCCTCTTTTGTTGAGACTTTCATTTGATGAGTATTTGGCCATTTTCTTTCCCTTCTAATAGGGGGTTATGGTCTCGGAAGTCACTCTATGAACCTTGAATGGTCAGCATTCCTGTTTCTGGATTTACTCTTTAATCTAATCTTCTAAATCGGATTTAAGGAAATAAGCATTCGAATGAAAAATGAAAGTAAATCGAACCAAGAAAAAAAGTATACCTGTGTACCCCCCTCGAGTTTGAGTCATTTGTGTGTTGGCCTAACCACGTGTGTGAGAGTGAGTTTAAGTGATTAGACTTTAACAAAAAAAGAAAAAAAAAACTGAGTCATTTATGGGTACTCTTAAACATACTCCCTAAGTCTAACCGTATATGGATAGCCGCGAAGGCTGTGTCGGTTTGATGGAAAGTGACGGGAAGAAAAAAAAGAATTGTTCTTTTTGCAATGGACAAAAATGGCCTTGAAAGTTTACCGGGGTATAATGATAAACTTATTACTTTTCTTGCAAAACAACTTATTTGAACTCATGAAAATTTTAGAAGGAGGCGTATGATTTCTACTGTAGAGAAAGTACAAACCGAACATGCAAACAATGAGTCCTTCTATGGGTATTTCCAATTATACTCCTAAATATATTCTCTAATCTTAACCGTTTATAACCTACCACTAAGGGTTAGGATTTCAGTTGGCTTATTTTGTCTTTTCTATTACCACATCAGCTTGAATCCTAACCATTTAATAATTGAAATAACCTATTATATGGGAGGGAGTACACTTTGGGAGTATCTCTATACTAATTCGCAAACAATTTGCTTTTCTTTTACTTTAACCTAGTTTTCCTCAATCCAACATATCCTGAGGGTCAGGATTTTATTTTTTTTATTTAGTTGAAGGCAACTACCCCACAAGGTGAAAGCTGCGGGCAAAGCAATGAAACACACACCTATGTTGATGGTTAGTGTAAAAATATTCATAAATTAAAGCACAATTAGTTATCATTAACAAATAAATTAAATAAATAATTATATAATGAATCATTTGAACTGAGAGGCACTCGAAGAGTCTTTCTTGAAGATAGTTGAAGCCTCTCATTGTACAAGGGATAAGATAGCTCTATCTTTGGGATTCAATTCAGCTCGGATTCATCCTGTCTTTCCCTACAAGTTTGCATTACTTGGCGGAAGACGACGGTACCCAACCTCCTTTAGGATGCCCGAATAAATTAATTTTAAATTAAAATTGAATTTCTTCATATACTTTAAATTTAACCACATATATAAAATTAATCAAATTAATTTGATTGCATCAAAAACAAATTTCGATCAAATTAATTTAATCTCATGATCAAAACGTCCAATAATATGAGATTTTAAATTCAGGTTAAATTATTTTACCGATTAATTCAAAAAACTTCTAAATTTAATTATTTAAATTAAATTATATTAAGTGTTGCAGATTGTCTAAAATTCGACAGAGTCTCTCCTTAACCTATGCGATTTCGGGTTGATAGATTAGTTCAATTAAGAACCGACCCAAAATTAATGATCCGATCGGAATATTTTAAGATTCTAGTCAATTAAGATAGACTCAAAAGAGTCTGTTCAATTAATCTAGACAAGAGACGATCCATTTGGATTGTCAAAAATTGATCCTAAGATCTGTCTAAAAAGACAATCTGTTTGGATCAATTTAATAGGATTCGAACTGAATAATCCGATCTCAAGAAAAATCAGTCCACATAATATGATTGGTCAATGTGAAAGAGAAATTTCAAAGTATGTCCCGACCTACCTTTTGGTACCTCTGCAATAAGGGATTATATTTAAGTCTGAAGGTATCTTGAGCTTCGGCTCTTAAAAATGAACTCAGCATAATTCCCTTTCACTTTGATCCTCCATATGTCTTATCGACAAGACAAAACCATTGAGCCCTTTCACTTTGATCCTCTAACCGTAGAGCCCGTAATGCTCATTGAAGACTTCGGTTACCAAGAAATCCCAAAAGCCTTCAAGGTTAAGATCATGTTGGTTAAAGGAATCTCTCAAAGGTAATATCCAAGGGATATTCACATTGATTAATCTTCCATCATCATAACCATTACTTTTCAAGAATAATTAAATCTAACCGACTATATTCTTAACCAAAAAAATAAAACAGATCATATTGATTAACTACCAAAAAAAAAGAAAAAAAAATCTAAATAGGCACGATCAAAATTGAATTTATTATGAATAATATTATTAAATATTTTATTTATTATTTAAAAATCAAATCAAAACCAAGAACCTGCACACTTACTCACACACCCTACACCATAAATCCTCTCAATCCTTAGAATCTTCACCCACACACTCCCCAGAACGTGTGCCAACCTTTTGGTGCCAACCTTCTGGGAGGGGGGGTGGGTGGGGGTGTAATGGAACCTTTAAAGGAATGATAAAGAAGGGGGGGGGGGGTGTAATGGAACCTTTAAAGGAATGATAAAGAGTCTGGATTTGACTTGGTTTTTTTTTTTTTTTTAATGTCACATCAATCTTTTTAAATAATTGAATTAAATGATTAGAATTCGAGAGTATATTTTGCGGTCTTCTTCCATTATGCTATGTAATCAAATGTAACCGAATCAACAAAAGTTAAAATTGAAGAAGAAAAATCCCTCTTGGCACTTATTGGAGCATTCCTAGCAGTCTCACCAAAATAATTTTTTAGCTATTTTAGTGAGCCAATTGGTTAAAAAGTGCACCTCACTAATTTACAGATTTCAGTTTGGTGAGTGTAGAATACTCACCAATGTTGGTGAGTCACTATAGACTCACCAAACCAAAATATCTCTCTTTCCCTCCTTGTTTATGGGCCCACACAAATAAAATAAAAGTTTCCCTCTCCCTTTTTTGTGTGTGGATGTGATACAAATAATAAAATAATGATAATTTTGGCTATTTTGATGAAGCTGCTGGGGTGTTTTAAAAAAATGGCTCACCAACATAACTTTTTGTGAATTTTGACTATTTTGGTGAGACAAATTTGGTGAGGCTGCTAGGAATGCTCTTATATTTTTAATTTTTAGTAAAATTTGTAACTTGTGACATTCGTAACTTGTGACATTCTTACCAAAGCTTTATGAAATGCTTGTTTGTTCTCGTAACTATTTTGGCTTAAATCTGAACTTCCTGAAAATAAAATAAAAATAAAGAATTAAATTTTAGCAAAATTTTAAAGATTCATATGTAAAATTTCAGCTAAAATCTCTCAAATTTAATCATTATGGACGAGGAAAAACAAATAAGATTCCGCAATTTTTTTTTATGGAAATTCCAAATATCACTGTCCAAATTTTTGCAATCCAGTGCTTTAATTTTTTTGGATTTCAGATTGTTGGACGAAACCAAGAGTTTCTGAAATCTCAGATCATCGCTCAGAGTACCATGCACACATTGTGCATGAACATGGGTTGGTATTTCATCCACATATGACCTTACCCCATAGGATAATTCAACTCTCTTTTTTTTGTTTGGTATCGGCATATATCAGTAGAGTAAAGTTACGGTGAGAAATTAGCTGGGGGCATTGAGGCTCTTGCAACCCTTGCCCCAAGGAGATTAGATCCCCAGACCTTCACATGGAAGGCCACACCCCTACCACTCACGCAAGAGGATGGGGTGTGGATAATTCAACTCAAGCCATTTTCTTTTTTTTCTTTTTCTTTTTCGAAAAATAATTCAATTTGGATGAGCCCATTACAGGGTAAGTCCAATCAGTCTAATTTAATAAATAATTTCCAAAAGTAAGGATAGTTTTGTAATTTAAATAATCATGATCGGAGGTACCAAAATGCCAAAGTTTTCATATTGACATTTAAGAGGCACTTGTTCTAGCTAAAGGGAGGTATCATTGAGATTTGACATGGAAGATATAGTAGTTTCAAGGCAAATGAGGTGTGTTTTTTTTTTTTTTTGGCCTCGGATTGTCTCCGGCTAAAAAGGGCTTGTCTCGGGCGTCCATAGAATATGGGGACATGTGGTGGTGAAGTCAAAATCATGGGGTCCATATTTTGACTTCTCCCCACATAATGAGACATGTGAGATATCAAGTGGGGAGAAGTCAAAATCATGGGGAGAAAATGAAATGACTTCTCATTTTAATGTCAACTCCCGCACAATGTATGGACACCCGAGAGCATTTTCTGGCTTCGCCAGAGACAATCCGAGGCCGTTTGTTTTTGGTTCAAAGGCAAATGAGGTGTTTCTCTCCAAGTTGGGTGTACGGATATTATCCGACAAATTTAAAATAATGAAAAAAAAAATTTATAATTGGATATGAATACAAATATTGTTATATTTGATTTAAGAAATATTCGACCCATTATATAATATATTATTATATATATAATTAATATATTATAAGTATACGAAAGTAAAATAATTTTATAAATATATTTTTGTATATAATTTCAGACAATAATTTTGTTAATATAAATAAAGATTTAATATTAATTTATTATTTTTTTAAAAATTATCTTTTTAAATATTTTTTAGCAATTTTTCTTTCTTTAAATATTTTTTGAAAGTAATTGGAGAATACATATATTATCCCTATTTTATCCTAACAATTTATCACATCTTGCCTTTTTTTTAAGAAGAAAAGAACCTTTCATAAGAGATGGGATTGGATCCCACCTAAATCAGGGTTGGGGGGTTTATGGAAGGGGGAGGAATACCGAATACCCCTCATTGTGTAACCCATAGGTCCTTGTGGCCTCCAATGAACATAAAAAAAAAACAAGAGATGTATAAAGGTTATTAGAAGATACTTAAACCCTCCCAAAAAAAATGAAAAAAAATCAAGATTGATGCTCCTTTTTAGGGTTGTAAACAAATTGGATTTGGATAATATCATGTTTTAACTAAATACAATACAATTAAAAATCTTCGATCAAAGATTTGTTGTATTATAAATTAGTCGATTGGGTTTGAATCCAATTATTTAATTAAGATTTGCATTCGTTTCGAATTTAGTCTCAAATTAACTTCTAATCATATATTTAAATTGATGAAAGATTTTATAGATAGTTTAAATAAAAAGCAGCATAATTATCATCCATGTATTCATAAAAAAAATATTAATCAACTATATATGTACATATGTATTACACAAAATGGAATCAAATTCGATTAAAGGATTGAAAATACAACCTAATTAATCTTTCAGATGTACTTAATAGGGTTTATCATTTCAACATAAAATATGAAATGAGAGAATGGGCAAATTGACATTGTTTGGAATATCTTATTTTCTTTAATTAATTTTTATTCTATTTAAAATAAAATAGATAGAGAAGCTTCTTCTTCTTTGTCAAGGTCTAGGTCTTTAAGATAACCACTGGTACGAGGCATCATTTATCTACAGTCAGGGGCAGAGCCAAGGGGGCAGCTACAATCGAACTTTTACAAAAAAAAATTATTCAATATTATTTAAGTATTTAACAAGGCATAACCATTGTGCAAGGGTAGTTATCTTCCTGAATTTTTTTTTAAAAAAATATTTATATTATATTATTTAATTGTTTAATTGGGCATGCATAGCCATGAGGAAAGGGTACAACTACTCCGTTAAATAAAGAGAAACAATACTAGTATGAAGCGAGATGGCCTACAAACTTGGTCTCCAAAAAACAAATTTGGGTCTATGCCCCCAAACCCTAATGCAATGGTGAAACCCCCGCCACTAAACCCATAATATTTAGTACCTACCCAATTATTTTTCCATAAATTCATCAATAATTATTAACATTACCAATTAATCATCGCTTGTCCCTACAACAAAATCTTAATTCTATCATTCTCTATGGTTAGTTGTTAGTGTTAGTGAGTAAGTAAGTAAAACTATTTTAGGATAATCAAGTTTGTTAAGGGGTGAGGATGAATGACCCTTTTGTTAGTGAGTTCATTTCTTACAAGGAGAAAAATAGTTAATACCTAAAAAGAGAAGTATTTTTATTTTTGCTAACACCGTATGGTCATGGGAAAGTGGTGGGGCAAATCTTTTTTTTTTTTTATTACAGTGAAACTAACCTTTGCGTGTGTGCCTTTCCTATGTGGTGTTCCCCTTTCAGGTGAAATGTTATCATGTAACTAACACACAGCTAGACCTAAGGTAGCTACAAAGGTGCCATAAAAGTAAGTTTAAGCAACCACTCCAAAAAGGTCTGTCCTAAGAGGGTTGATGGCCCTTGTACACCATTATTTATTATGTGTTAGTCATATGATAATATTTCACCAAAAAAAACAACCATTTGATCATTTTTTTCCATGCAAATCTTTGGTTTGACCATTCTTAGCGGCGCAAATCCTCTATTGGATGTCTAATACTAAAATGGTTCAATCAAATGTTAACACATCACTCGCCGCATTTAAAGCCTTGGAATGCTAAAAAAGAGATCCCGTTGGACTTAATTAACTATAGGGCAAATATGTCTTATAACAAAAGAAACTTTTGGCATTCTTAGGAATCATTTTTTATTAAATAGTGGTGCATGAACATGTAAGGCACGTGTAAGGCTTTTAACCCCTATATATTAATTGTTATTAAGATTTATTAACCCTTGGGTTCAAGATAACCTTAATTTTTAGATAAAAATTAACTAACTCTAGGGTCAACAATATAACCTTGGTGTTTTTAAAAATTAACATTAACTCTGGTTAGGAATTTTTAATCCTTAAGGAGTTAAAAAAAAATTAAAATATTTTTTCTAAAAACCAAGGTTATATTGTTGAGTCCCAAGGATTAGTGAATCTTAACCACGGTTAATAGGGATTAAAAGGGATAAGTATAAAATATTTAACTCTGATTAAAATTTAAAGAATATTTTGAAAAAATTTAAATTTTTAAGGGTTAAAAATTCTTAACCAGAGTTAATATTTTTTTTAAATAAAAAAAATCAAGATTATATTATTGAACCTAAGCGTTAATTTTTTTTCTTCTAAAAAGCAAAGTTATATTGTTGAAATTTTAAAAAATATTTTGACAAAATTTAACTACTTAATGGTTAAAAATTCTTAACCCTTCTTAAGAGTGAAAAAATATTTTTTAAAAATTTAACTTCTTAAGGGTTAAAAATTCTTAACTAGAGTTAATATTTTAAAAATAAGAAACCAAGGTTATATTTTTGAACCCAAGGTTAGTTATTTTTTCTTCTTCTAAAAATCAAGATTATATTGTTAAAAATTTTAAAAATATTTTGAAAAAATTTAACTTCTTAAGGTTTAAAAATTTAACTTCTTAAGGGTTATAAATACTTTTTAAATTTTAATCAGAGTTAAATTTTATACATATCCCTTTTAATCCCTATTAACCGTGGTTAAAATTTATTAACCCTTGGAATTCAATAATATAACCTTGGTTTTTAAAAATAAATATTTTAATTTTGTTAACTCCTTAAGGGTTACAGATTCCAAAACTAGAGTTAGTATTTTTTTCTAAAAAAACCAAGGTTATATTGTGAACCGGGGTTTTTTTTTTTGTTCGAGATATATGTTTAGGCCGCAACGCCGGTTAGGTGTTAGTATCTGTTCAGTTAGTGGGCAGGTGGAGAGTATATACAAACTCTCACCCTCTCGGGAATGGAACCCGGGACCTTCCCCCAAAGCAGGAGATACACTACCACTTGGGACAAAGCCCTGGTGTAACTCCTTAAGGGTTACATATTCCAAAACTAGAGTTAATATTTTTTCTAAACAAACCAAGGTTATATTGTGAACCAGGGTTTTTTTTTAAAGTTTTTTCTAAAAACTAAGGTTATATTTTAGAATCACAAGGATTAATGTATCTTAACCACGTTTAATATACAGGGTTGCTTTATTTTGTCTCACGCGTCGCAACATGCTAAGAAACACTCAGTTTAATTGCCGCCTGCCAATATTGCATTCTTGTCTTCCACGTCCTTTTTCGAAAGTTTTCAAAAAGAAAAAGATAAGATGCATCGATAGTGTACATTTGGACATGATCTTAAACCTAATTCTATAATTTTTTATTCTAACGTATCACACGGTTACCGCGATTCATCCTAGTTGTAGTGTATCTCCCTTAGGGAAGGTGTGACTCGTGTTCGAGTCTTGGTAAGCCCAACTTGAGTTCTAACCCCTAACATAGATAAGTAAATGATATAACTGCCTACTCAAAAAAAAAAAAAAATCATACGGTTAAGCTGCAACCCCAATTGGATTAGTTAATATATGTTGTATCCCCTACCCTCCAAAGGCCCACACCAAGCCCATTGTCCCTATATCCCGACCAACTCCTCATCAAACATCCCTGATGTACACCCACCATCATCCACTGCACACAACCCTCCCGTATCTAACACATCTCTACAACCCCCAACTCTCTCAGGAAACCAAAGATTCTTCTAAGGTCCCACAAAGTGGGTGTGCACAAACGCCCACCTACAGGAAAGTCTGACACACCTGTCGAGGAGCAGCCACCCCAGTCGCAATAATTGCCCTCTCCTAGAACTGTCGGGGGCTAGACGGACCCGGACGGTTCCTACTCTAAAGGACCTTGTCCTTTGCTTCCTGCTTGAGGTACTTTTTCTGATGGAAACTAAGAATCAACCTGAGAAAATTCACCAAGTTGCGTGAAAGTTACATATGGAGAACGTTTTTATAGTAGATCCCGATAGGTTATCCGGGGGAATCGCAATTCTATGGACCAATTCTCTCTCACTTAGTGTTCTACATGTCGATCCCCACCTGATTGAAGCTATAACAAAGGGATCACCAACTCTCGATGGCCTGAGACGCCTCCTTCATCTATGGGTCTACCAATTTCCATGATAGAAAGCAGCTATGGTCCTATCTCACTACTACGGGTCAACAGTGTATACTCCTGTAGTTATGTGTGGGTGATTTTAACGACATTGCCACTTCTGAGGAAAATATTGGTGGCAACCAGCCTAACTTATCCCACTGCCATGTATTCCCTAACATGATATCCTCAGCGGGCCTTTTAGATTTGGGATTCCAGGGGCTTTCTTTCACATGGAGTAATAAGAGAGCCTGTAGAAACCCATTTTAGCTCATTTATATGATTAAATTGCATGAATTTAAAGCTAATAAATAATAGTAGCAAAAGAGTTTTTTTTTTTTTTAAAAGGCGTTGATCGCTACCAGCACTGATCGATTACAGGTGTCGATCGATTGGCATTCTATGGCAATCGATCGATGAGAACAATATTTTTTCTATGAAAACGCTGATTTTTTACCCTTTTAATACCTTAGGGTTCCCAACCCTATAAATACCCATTATTTCGTGGGTGTAGGGTTAGAGAAGCATTTTGAGAGTTTTGGAGAAAGAAAAAGGGGAAAATCTAGAGATTTCAAAGGGCTTTGCAATTAGAGAAGAATGAACCCTTGGAAATCGAGATCCAAGACCATTCGCAAGCGATTGATAGTAGGGAAGCGATCTTGAGAGGTTTAATACTTTGCTTAATTAATGATTTTAATTAATAAGAATTCTTGATTTCAAGATCATGATTAGGTATTAATAAATCCTAATTGAATAGAATGATTTTTATGATTTCAAGAGATTGATCTCAAGATTTGGTATAAATTAATGGAAATAATATTGATAAACTTTGTTGATTTTGTTTTACTTGTAATTATTGTTGAAATTTGATACATGATGGATCATGATTGAATATGAAAGAATGGAATGAATGATGGTTATGAATTGATTATGAAGGATGAGATGTATGTTAGATTATGGTGGAATGAATGATTAAGGATTAACAATTTTATGTTATGCGATGATATTGATAACCTTGTCAACATGGTTGGATGTTAATACCCTGTTGAATGATAAGTATTATGTTATGATTTGGCATGCTAAACTATAATTATTTATACATCTAAAATGATTAAATTTCAGATAAGTCAATGCTTAAAGAATGATACTATTAACCTAGAATTCTCTAACTATCGTGGTAAGGGGTCATTATAGTGGAGTTTCGATGGTAACTAAGGTATCAAAAACTAAGAGGTAGCCTAGATGAAAATTAATCATGGCACGGTCAATCACAAGTCTCACGACATAGTATGTTGGTAAGTCTGCAAAAGTCCACGCATTAGTGAGTCTGCATATGTACCCACGACTGATAGGACCCTAGTAAGAATGGTATGGATCTGGTGAAAATGGATAAGTATGAAATTTACATGCAGATAGTATGGATCTAGAATGATGTAACTGATAAAACCCTGGTACAAATTGGTAAGCCTGGAATGACATGGAAAACTGGTATGGACCTTAGAATGGTATAGATCTTTGAACCCTAGTATGATAATGGAACTAGTATGGATTGGTCATTCAACAAGGTACGAGGCCAAATTTTCAGAGCTTTCGAGGTTCGCCCATCACATGATTGCAACAGAGGCGATCAAAGCCTAAAAATTTGAAAGGGGATTAAAGGACTAAAGGACTACATTCGAAATAGGGTTTCTATGTTTTGACTTGAGACTTTCGTGGAAGTAAAAGACAGAGCACATTTAGTAGAGAAGAATTTAGAGGAATTCTTGAGAAAAAGGGAGATGAACCAAAAGGAGAGGTTCAATAGGGGACAACTGAGCAGGATGGGTCCAATGGACAAGAGGCAAAGATTTTCAGGTCAAGCATCAGTTGCCAGGCCGACTCCTTATCAAAGGCCTGCACCTACATCTACATCTACATCTACAGTGCCACACCCTACCACTACTTAGGCACCAAGGGCTACACAACCTAATACTCGAGCACCTACATTTGAGCTGTGTGCGCAGTGTAACAAGAGACACAGGCCAGGCGAATGCCGAATAGTTACAGGTGGATGCTTCCATTGTGGGGATTTAACACATAGAATTAGAGACTGCCCTACTCGAAATTTGCAGTAGCCTCCTCAGACACAACCTCAGGGAGCCAGACCACCAACCAGGTAGACCATACAACAGAGGCCTCCTCAGGCTCCTAAGCCTCGTAGTCGCCTCAACCACCCCGTCCGACTAACCAGGGCAAGGTGTTTTCCATTTCAGAACATGATGCTCAGGCATCTGATGATGTGGTCCAGATTATGTTTTATTACAGTTTTAAAGTTGATTAAGAATTTCTATGATGAGTTGTGAACTTGCTATTTATACTGTATATGTGAATTATAATGTGATGTATGAATTATGCTTGCTAGCACAAAATATGGCAGCGAGTTATTTATGAAACTAAGACACCTTAATGGTGAATGACTATCTAGCACATGTGTTGATCGACACTAGGACAACTCATTCTTTCATCACATTCAATTTTGCCAAGGGATTCCCCTCAGAGTCAAGTCAACTGGATAGCCAGCTGTCTATTGTCACCCCGATTGGTAGTTTAGTGATCACCAACAAAGTATACCACACTTGTGTCATCCACATTGGACAACATGAGTTCCCTGTAGACTTGATCATCCTTGACTTCCAAGATTTCAATATCATTCTAGGAATAGATTGGCTGTCAGCTTACCATGGTCATGTGAACTGTTTTCAAAAGATGGTAAACTTCAAGCCAATTAATCGAACTCCTTTCCATTTTAGAGGATTAAAGAAGAAGGGCATTGCATGATTTGCAGCCTTAAGCCTTTCAAATCTAGAGGAGAAAGATTCTTTAGTCATCCCAGTAGTAAGTGAATTTATGGATGTGTTTCCCGACGAGTTGCCAGGGTTACCACCAAATAGGGAGATTAAGTTCATTAGACTTAGCTCCCGGTATTGCACCCTTATCAAGAGCACCATATAGGATGGCTCTGGTAGAGTTTAAAGAGTCGAAGGAGCAGATACATGAGTTACTTGACAATGGTTTCATCAGGCCAAGTGTGTCGCCATGGGGAAATCCATTGCTCTTTGTGAAGAAGAAGGATGAGTCGATGAGATGTGCATCGATTATAGGCAATTGAACAAGGCAACAATCAAGATCGTTATCCATTATCAAGGATAGATGATTTGTTTGACCAGTTGCGAGAAGAAAATATTTCTCTAAGATCGATCTGTGATCAGGCTACCACCAATTGAAGATCAGGATAGAAGATGTTCCAAAGACTGCCTTCAGGAATCGGTATGGGCATTACGAGTTTCTAGTCATATTGTTTGGTTTGACGAACGCACCTGCAACATTCATGGATTTGATGAATAGGGTGTTCAAGCCAGCTTTGGACTGCTACGTGATAGTCTTCGTGGATGACATCTTAATATACTCGAAGACACGGGAAGAACATAGAAGGCATCTCTAGATTACTTTGAAGACGTTAAGGGAACATCAATTATATGCCAAACTAAGTAAATGCGAATTTTGGCTTGAGAAAATGACATTCCTAGGCCATATAGTTTTTACAGAAGGTGTTTTGATAGATTTTGAAAAGATTGAAGTTGTGTTAGATTGGAATAGGTCAAAGAGTGTTACAGAAATCAGAAGTTTCCTAGGCCTTGCGAGGTACTATAGAAGATTTATAGAGGGTTTCTCTAGTTTGGAAGTACCGCTCACCCATTTGACCAGGAAGAATGCCAAGTTCACATGGGATGACAGATGTGAGAAAAGTTTTTTTGAGTTGAAGAAACGCCTCACTACAGTGCCAATTCTTACAGTTCCACCTGAGAGTGGGGGTTTTGTGGTTTTCAGTGATGCCTCATACATTAGATTGGGATGTGTTCTTATGCAATATGGGAAAGTCATCGCCTATGCTTCAAGGCAGTGAAAGATCACGAGAAGAACTATCTCACTCATGATTTGGAGTTAGCAGTGGTGGTTTTTACTCTCGAGATCTGGAGGCACTATTTATATGGAGAGCAGTTTTAGATATACACAGATCATAAGAGCTTGGAGTATCTCTTCTCATAGAAGGAGTTAAATTTGAGGCAACACCATTGAGTGGAGTTCTTCAAGGACTACGATTGTTCAATCTTGTATCATCCTGGGAAAGCCAATGTAGTGGCTGATGCATTCAGCAGGAAGCCTTTTGGACTATTGGCTTATATGATGGTCCAGGAATGGAGATTGTTGGAAGACTTGTCCAAGAATGATGCAAACTTCAGTGTTGGCACATCAGGGGCTTTAGTGGTTAATATTACAGTTAGGCCATTGATCTTAGATAAGATCAATGATCTTTAGCATGTTGATCGGAAATTGTGGGAATATTATAATAGGATGATCAGCAAGGGCAATGAAGATTTTAAGATGAATGAGAAGGGTGCTCTTATATTCAATGAGACAATATGTGTCCCAGCAAATGATGAATTGAGAAGAGAAATTTTTTATGAGGCACACAAATCAAAGTACACTGGACTGTTCATCCAGGAAGTACCAAAATGTACTAGAACCTCAAGAGACACTTCTGGTGGAGAAACATGAAGAGAGATGTGAAATCATATGAGTCTAAGTGTTTAGTTTGCCAGCAAGTAAAGGTCAAACACCAAAGACCAGCAGGAGTTCTTCAGCTGCTTCCTATTCCGGAATGGAAGTGGAAAAACATCTCGATGGATTTCGTAGTTGGTTTACCAAGAACAACGAAAACTTTTGATGTGATATGAGTAGTAGTTGATTGATTGACCAAGTCAGCCAACTTTCTGTCATATCACACTAAAATTAACTCAAATCAACTTGCAAACTTGTACATCAAGGAAGTGCTCTGTTTGCACGAAGTTCCAGATAACATTGTTTTCGACCAAGATCTAAGATTCCCTTTAAGATTCTGGAGAAGCTTTCAGCAAGCTATTGGTTCTCACCTAGATTTCAGTCCTGCCTTTCACCCTCAAACTGATGGGCAAACTGAAAGAGTGAATCAAATTATAGAAGATATGCTACGGGCCTGTATGCTAGATTTCTAAGGTAGTTGGGACAATCATATACCTTTAGTAGAGTTTGCCTACAACAACAGTTACCAAGCAAGTATACATATGACACCTTTCGAAGCATTTTATGAGAAAAGTTGTAAGTCTCCTCTATATTGGAATGAAGTAGGTGAGAGAAAGTTGTTGGGTCCCGAACTCATTGAGCAGATTGCTGATAGAGTTTAGATGATTAGGGAGAAATTGAAGACTACTCAGAGTAGGCAGAAGGGTTAAGTGGATACTTGCCAAAGTGACTTAGAACTCCAAGTTGGGGATCAAGTCTTTATCAAGATTTCTCCTACAAAAGGAGTTATGAGATTTTACAAGTGGGGTAAGCTAAGCCCGAGGTATGTGGGCTCTTTTGAAGTCATTAGAAGAGTAGGGGAAATTGCCTACAAGATTGCCCTACCTCCTCACATGACAGCTGTCCATAATGTCTTCCATGTCTCCATGTTAAGGAAGTATATTTCGGATCCATCTCACATCATCAATCTTGAACCACTAGAGATTCGTGAAGATTTGACTATAGTTGAACAACCAGTTCAAATTTTGGATCAAAAGGAGCTATTCTTACGCACCAACACAATCCACCTTATTCTCTTTCGTTTGCAACACTATTCCATTGAAGAAGCCACTTGGGAAAGAGATGATGAAGTTCGAGAAAAGTATCCTCATTTATTCGTTTAAGGTATGTAATTTCAAGGACAAAATTATTTGAAGGGGGGAAGGATGTAGAAACCAAAATATTTTACTTATTTTAGCTCGTTTATATGATTTAATTGCATGCATTTAAAGCTCATCAAAAATAGTAAAGAGTAAAAAAAAAGGGCGCCGATTGATCGGAGCTACCAGCGCTGATTGATCAATACTCTATGGGCGATCGATTGGTGAGAACATGATTTTTTTCCTTGAAAACGCTGATTTTTGACCCTTTTAATACCTTAGGGTTCCCAACACTATAAATACCCATTATTTCATGGGTCCAGGGTTCGATAAGCATTGTAAGAGTTTTGGAGAAAAAAAAAGGAGAAAATGTAGGGATTTCAAAGGGGTTTGCAATTAGAGAAGAAGAAACGCTTGAAAATCGAAATCCAAGGCCATTCGTAAGCGATTAATCGTAGGGAAGCGATCTTGAGAGGTTTTATGCTTTGCTGAATTAATGATTTTAATTAATAAGAATTCTTGATTTCAAGATCATGATTAGGTATTGATAAATCCTAATTGAATAGAATGATTTTTATGATTTCAAGAGATATCTCTCAAGATCGCGATTTGGTATAAACTAATGGAAATGATATTAATAAACTTTGTTGATTTTGTTGTAATTGTTATTATTGTTGGAATTTGATACATGATGAACCATGATTGAATATGGAGGAAGGGAATGAATGATGGTTATGAATTATTATAGAGGATGAGATGTATGTTGGATTATGGTGGAATGAATGGTTAAGGATTAACAATCTCACGTTATGCGATGATATTGATAATCTTGTTAACTTAGTTGGATGTTAATACCCTGTTGAATGATACACATTACGGTATGATTTTGCATGCTAAATTATAATTATTTATACATCTAAAATGATTAAATTTTAGATAGGTCAATGCTTAGAGAATGATACTAATAACCTAGAATTCCTTTAACTATCATGGTAAGGGGCCATTATTATGGAGTTTCGATGGTAAGGTATTAGAACCTAAAAGATAGCCTAAATGAAAATTAATCATGACACGGTCAAATACCAGTCTCACTGCATAGTATGTTGGTAGTATGCATAAGTTCACGCATTAGTGAGTCTACATATGTACCCACGACTGATGGGACCCTAGTATCAATGGTATGGATCTGGTGAAAATGGATAAGCATGGAATTTACATGCAGATGGTACGAACCTAGAATGATGTGATTGATAAAGCCATGTTACGAATTTGTAATCCTGGAATGGCATGGAAAACTGGTATGGACCTTGGAACCCTGAAATGATAATGGAACTGGTATGGACCTAGTATGAACAGAAATGAGAGCATGCATATGTATTATAGGCTTGCATAAGTCATTAGTATTAAAATGTTATGGAATGATTATATAAATTGCTTATAATTTTCCACTCTCTAATATTATAAAATATGATATGACTGAAAATGCACATTATTTATATTGTTAATTATGTTTTGTATCCACCGAGTATTTTCAATGCTTAGTCAAACTGTTACTTTTGGTAGGTTTGGGATTTGATATCTGCGCTTCAAGATTGTGGATAGAGGAAGAATACAAAGAGGAGCATGAAGGTGATTATAGGGAAGCAGAGATCGACTTGGATTGATACCCTTAATACTGATTTAGTAGTATTCTATTTGTTTTGGAAATGTTGTAATAAGACAATTTTTATTATTGTTGCTTAGGTTTTCAGTTTCGGATCTTGTGATCATAATGGATGATCCAAATTAATTATGGTTAAATTGGTCACTTATTATGGATGATGATTTATAGGGATTAGCAATTTAATTTTATCAATGTTAAGGAAAATTTTGAGATTCATATTTTATATGCCTTATATTCTATTAAGATAAGTTGGATATGCAGTGTCACGGGTCCAAAGTGCTATTTGACCGCTATGGGATTGTAGGGTGCGACAGAGCCTGTCTAACCTTCATCATTGCCCATATTGATCAGGGACTTGCAAATACTTAGTGGCAGGCTGCTTTCCCAAACTCAGTCATCAAAGTTCTCCCGACAATTGGATCGGATCATTGTCCCCATATCCTCTGATCAAACTTAACCGGCCGCAAACAACGTAAAATTTTTAGATATGAGGAGATGTGGGATCAACATGTGGATTGTCGCGATGTGATCAAAACAGCTTGGACCAACAAATGCCAAGGGTCCCCGATGTTCCAGTTCTACTACAGGATCAATTACTATTATGAGGACCTCCTCAAATGGAACAACATTTCTTCTGGAAACCTTACTCATTGAATCCAATGGCTAAACGCCCAGATCAGTGATCTTCAAAAAAGAGATCTCTCTGGAAGTAGTACTAAACTTCAAAAGTACTTTGGAACTCGACAAAGCTTATAATTAATAGGAATCTTTCTGGAGGCAAAAATCCAGGGCGAGATGGCTTACACTCAGCAACATAAATACGAGGTTCTTTCATACTACAGTCGTGCAACGTTGACAACAGAATCACATCCTTGCACTTAAAGATGCCAGTGGGAACTAGATGACTATGGAAGCTAACATTGAATCCCATGTCTTGAGTCATTTTATTGAGTTGTACACGTCGACCTATCCCGAGGGGATACAGGATACTCTCTCCGCCATCAATCCCTGCATATCTAGCACAGTAAATGAAGAGCTTTGTCGGGACGCCACCATGGAGGATATCAAAGATGCGGTCTTTCGAATTGGGCCTTTAAAAGCATCTGGACCTGATGGATTGCCAGGTATTTTCTACCATACACATTGGGAGACTGTGGGTAATGATTTATGCACTGCTTTCATGAGTTTTTTCTCAGGGAGGATACCTATTACGATAGCTAAATTTCACCCACATAGTGATGATCTCCAAGATTGCTCACCCAGATCAAAGCCTGAGTCACTACCGCCCCATTAGCCTGTGCAATGTAATTTATAAAGTGATCTCCAAAATTTTGACCAAACAATTACGTGTGCCTCCATGAGGTCATCGACCCGACTCAATCAGCCTTCGTCCGGGGAAGATTGATATCAGACAATATCCTAATAGCTCACAAGATTGGCCATTTCCTTAAAGGGCAGAAGAGAGGGATGCACCCAAGATGGCGGTAAAACTTGACATGAACCAAGCCTACGATAAGGACGATTGGCCCTTTCTCATTGCAATGATGGAAAAATTGGGTTTTTGTGATAAATGGATTCACCTTATTCGGCAGTGTGTTACCACGGCATCCTTTTCAGTTATGCTCAATGGTGAACCCATTGGACTCATCACTCCTTCAAGAGGCTTGTGGCAAGGTGATCCTTTATCCTCGTATTTATTTCTGATTTGTATGGAGGCGTTGTCTACTCTTCTAAATGGTGCTGTTTAGGAAAGGCAGTTAAGTGGTATTCAAGTGACTCGCAGGGCCCCTATCATTTCACATCTTTTCTTCGCCAATGATTGTACGATGTATCTCAATGCAAACATGGCTGAGGCGGATCATATTTTGGCAATCCTTTATCTCTATGGCCGAGCCTCGGGTCAAAGGATTAATTATCAAAAGTCAAGTATCTTGTTTAGCTCCTCGACTCCTTGAAGTTTTAGGCGACTTCTTGCAGGGGCCCTTAACATCACAAAGCTCATAGCCCCCGCAACGTATCTAGGCCTACTGGTCAAAATCGGAAGGTCCAAAATGAGATCCTTTGATCTCTTGAAATAGCGGATCTTGAAGCACAAAGGGCTAGAAAGTTGCCCTCTTAACTCAAGTAGACCATGGAGTTATGATCCGTGCTATTATCCAAGTCATACCAGCTTATGCCATGAGCTATTTTAAGCTCCCTAAGAGATGGTTATCTGATATAAACTCTGCCATAGCAAGATTTTGGTGGAGTAATGCCCAGGAACAAAAAAAATCACTAGATCAGTTGGAACAAATTATGTCAGCCAAAGGACCGTGGGGGGTGTTGGTCTTAGAGACCTTCAGGCTTTCAATTTGGGGCTTTTGGACAAGCTTGGATGGAGGTTGTTAAATCAGCCTAAATCTCTATGGGCCAAAATAGTGAAGGTGGCTTACTTCCCCAGATCTTCTTTTCTCGATGCAAGGATGGGGCAACGCCCTTCCTAGGTGTGGCGAAGCATTATGGCTGGATAGAGCATCCTTGAGAAGGGCATACAATGGAAAATTGGATCGGAATCTCAGGTTCAGGCAGGTCTATACCCCTGGGTTCCATCTCTTCCTCTATTTAAACTGATGCCCAAGCAGGGGGCTTCCTTAGGAGATAGCTTGGTGTCATCTTTTATCAACAGTGATCTATGGGGCGGGGACCTTCACTAGCTTGCGAGCAAGTTGCCCATTTCGGCCATCTCTAAAATTTAGAAAATTCCTATTAGCAGCCATTCCATCCCTGACAAACTAATATGGCACTACGCCAAGTCGGGTGCTTTCAAAGTGAGGTTGGCCACCCACTTGGCTAAATACTTGGTCAACTCGCAAAAACCCTCCACCAATCGGAAGCTCTGTTAGCTCAGACGATAAGACTTGGCACATGATCTGGAAAATCCCAATCCCTCCCAAAGTTCAAGTGTTCCTGTGGTGACTTGGTCACAATGCTCTTGTCGGACAACCTTCAAACGAGGAAGATGGAAATTTATGGATGTTGCCCCCTTTGTAAATCAGAAAAGGAAACCACTGATCACCTATTCTTGGAATACCCACTGGCGAGGTGCATATGGTTTGGCTGAACTCTATCCTTCCAACTCCCTGCCACAACAGAGATGTCTTTCCTGCTTTGGTGGAAACATTAGGCTTCTACCCTAGAATTCAGTTGCAGAATCAGTCAGTTCCTGGTTAAACTAACCTCTATACACTGGAGTATTTGGAATTACATGAATGGAGTATTTGGAATCACGTGAATGACATCCTCTTCAATGGGCCACACCAGATCCGAACTTAGTTATCCACAAGGCTGAGTTATTCTGGCAGGAGGTGTGTAGGGGTTCACTTAGTCCCTGCATAGCTCAGATCTCGAGCCCTATTCCAAGCTGCCCTGAACCCCTTCGGTGGTGTCCACTTGATCAAGGATGGCTCAAATCAATGTCGATGGAGCGACGATTTCTAGTGATCTTGTTGCAGGAGCTGGTGTTGTGGTACGAAATCACAAGGGCCACTTTATCTGTATAGAGCATAAACCCTTGCTTGGGGAGTCGAATGGGGTGGGTAAGGCTGAAGCCATCTGACTGGGTTTTGATCTTGTGGCGGCCAAGGGCTGGAGCTGCGTCCACATAGAGTCCAAGTCCAAAGAAATTACTAACTACCTGAATGGGGAATCAACAAATTCTCATTGGGAGATTTACTCTATCTTACAGGACATTAGATTGCTTGGGCTCCGATGTGAACAAGTCCTCCTTCATTTTGTCCCATGTCAAGTTAACTCAGTAGCACATGACGTCGCCCATTTTGCCTTAAACCTGAGCCTACGTGAGGCTTCTTATGCTAATGTTATCTTCCGACAACTTGGTTCCATTTCTAGGACCAACCGTGCAAATTCCTGTTCTGGATAGACCTTAATTTAATGAATACCTCTTTATCGAAAAAAAAGTAGTGGACACATATCAACCACCAGAAGGGACTCAATCCTTGGTCTCATCGACGTGAGGTGGTTTACATGTATTAAAACCATCATCTTCTAAGTTCTAAACTACCGTTATTTTGTCACAAGAAAATATTTCTATAAATACCACCTCTATCCCTCTCTTTATTCTTTGACTGAAGAGAGGGAAATATCTCTTTTATCTTTGACAGAAAAGAGAGAAAATTCTTTCTCTTTCTCTTGAATCCGAATAAGAGTAAAGTTTTTCCCTAGGATTTCTGGTTTCCTCTATAAGTTCTACTTTATATTCGTTTCCTCTCTAGCTAACTATTAGAGAATATAGAGGGGTACTATAATAAGGTGTGTGAGATTCACTACATCATTCAAGTGTATCCCATCACAATATTAGATTAGCATTAATCAATGATAGATTAGATTCGATTAGATATGATTAAATTAGGTTGATTTACTTTCCATAAAGTCTATCATGTTATCTTTATATAAACCCTAGTTAAGGTCATTGTAAATCATCTAAGTTTATCAATGAATCCTTTTTCTATCATGGTATCAGAGCAGGTGATCCACCCCTTGTTTTGAGTTTTTTGTTTGAGTAAATTTTCCCGAGGGTGGCAGCGGCGGTGGTGCCACCCTTCCGTCTTAGAGTTTTTGCTCTCATCTCCCTTATCTCTCTTTTTGTTTTGATCTTGTTTCTTCCCTTTATAATGGGTTGCACCAAGCCTCCAGCCCCATCTTTTTCTTCGAAAGCAACACTAGGAGTTAATTGGGTTGTCACTCCTCCAATAATTTCAATACAAAGAGTGAGTGGGGTCACATTCAATAGAAGAATAATATTGCTTTTCTTTGCCACCCTCTTCACTCAAGATGATTCCTTGTCCGGCAACACAATAAGCAACAACCTCATCCAGGTTCACCCCCTTGTTGGGCTCCTTCTCATCAAAGTAACCCTAAGGAGGAGTTAAACCAAAGGAATCCTTGTGCTTCCATCGATAAGAACAATCTCATCAATCTAGCGCTTCTCCAATCCCTGCATCTTCTATCGCTCTATTCACGAGTCCCATGGTCTTCCTAGACTGTTCGTTGTTCAACTCTTCATAGCCTAGTGGCTTTCTAGCTTCACCATGTGCTACCCATTGCCTCCAAAGCCAAGTGCCATTGCTGCCATCTAAAGTCGCCATTATAGCTGACCTACTATTAGCTCTATCTTTAGGGTTTTGAATAAACCCTCTTTTTTATGAGAAGAAGAAGAGCAATGGTATTTGCCAAAAACAAAAAATCTTTGATTTATTTTCTCTAAGCCTATGGAGGTCTTTATTTCATGCCCGTTAGAGGCTCCCATATTTTGGCCCATTAGTGGCCCCATCTTTGACCCACGAGGTCAATTTAGGACCATAGAGACAACATTTTCTAGTCCACGGAGACTAATATTTGAGGCCCATGGAGGCCCATTTCAAGCCCTTTGAGGCTAATTTACTTGGCCATTGAGCCTTGTCAGGCCCATTAGTGGCATTGTTTTTTCATGCCCATTTGAGGCATTTCTTTTAGGTCCATAGAGACCTTTCTTTTAACTCATTAAAGGCTCGTTTGGTTCGACCACATCCTTCAACAAGAAAGTGACTAACAAACTGACACAAGCATGCAATGAAGATCAAATGTGTCAAGTGGAGACAAAAAGGTGTCAAATAGATTTCTACTATCAGCAAACACATAGAGATTTTTCAATTCTCATTTGTTTGAGGGGAAGTATTAAAGAATATAGAGAAGTATTGTAATAAGGTGTGTGGGATACACTGCATCATTCAAGTGTATCTCGTCACAATATTAGATTAACATTAATCAATGATAGATTAGATTTGATTAGATATGACTAAATTAAGTTGATTTACTTTCTATAAAATCTATCATGTTATCTCTATATAAACCCTCGTTAGGATCATTGTAAATCATCCAAGTTTATCAATAAATCTTTTTTATATTACCTTATAATATGTTTCTCACGACAAGATAAGAGAAGTAATGGAAATATGTACAATTTTTTGTTTTGCTCACAAAGTAAATATAATAGTAATAAAGTATATATAACATGTGGTATTGCTCAACCATTTTCAAGAATAAATAAAGATATCTACATTTTATGGGGTTTTAATTTCAGTTGACCCCCTTTTCACCAATAACTCACCATACAGTCCTAATTAAGTGTGAAGAAGGTGGCTGGCGGTGGGGAGTCAAATCAAAAACACCATATAGAAAACCATAACTTGATCTAATATATTAATAAAAATTATTTTTAAATCAGTTGGTCAGTGACAGTGCCATTTTTTTGGCTACGAACTATTGTTCTTATTGGTCCTCTTAGCATCACCATCAACCATAAAATAAAAAAAGAACCTCTCTCAATTGGTTCCAAAGCTTAGAAAGGGGTGTATCAAGTTTTTTTCTTGAAAACATTCTAAGAAGGGTTGGTCAATTTTCAGGTGATTTTTTTCGTCATCAATCATTAGACGGAGTACCGGACCATATCACTGGATTCTTCATCATCCGATGATTTCTAGCCTCAATCCATTTGCTGCCATATATTGGTGGGTCAAAAAGTCACTTCTTAAAAGGGTTTTGCAAACCCTCTCGGGATTTAGCCATTACGAAACAATGGTATAGTGGACATCATATTAAGTAATTATGGTTATAAGGTGATCTTCAGTTTTCTTCGTGTATTATGACTCTAATAACCAATACCTTATATAAAGTATAATTAGATTATCGATCTTAACTCAACCTCCATAATAAGCGTGAAGAAAGTGTGGGCACGGATTTCGTTCGCCCACAAGAATCGGTTTGAGATTAGGAGTCGTCACTTATTAATTCAGAATGGATAAGTCCTAGAGTTATGGATAAGGTCTTAGGGTCTGCATTAGAGCTCTAGGTAAGAAGTTTGATTAAGTCTCAGGGAAGGTGTTAGGCACCCTGAGACCCCCATTTTACAATGGTTATCTACTCACTAGGTATAAGCCAAATTAATGCCAAGCATTATTCAATGCCTCATCTTTTAGGTTGTACTAATCCAATAAAGAAAAGCTTACTAGGGTTAAATCTGGGTTGGGTTACTTACGTACTTATATGGGGTGAGATCAGACCGAGCGTAGTTCTGACACATGAGCCCGTGCCAAGGGTAGAGGAGTGTGTGTGCGCACCAGAGTGGCTTAAAGGTCTAGCCTGGGGGGCTAGGGGTGGTTGATTGGGTTGGTCAAGTGCATGGTCTAAGGTTGATTTGAGCTCCAGGCCCAGGGTTAGCCTGGTGGTCTAGGGGGTTAGTCCCGTTGACTAGGGTTAGGCTCAGTAGGCCAAAGGTTAGGCCCAGCAGGCCATGGGTTAGTTCGGTAGGCCAAGGGTTAGTCCAATAGACTGAGGCTAGGCCCAGTAGGTCAAGATTTTAGTCTGGTAGACTAAGGTTAGGCCCGATAGTTGTTTAGTCAGAGTTAAGAGGTGAGTTAACCATGGTTAGGGTTGCTAACCATAGTTGGCAAGGTCCAAAGGCAGATTTTTGTATTTTTTAGATATTTTTGAGATTTTTCCAATGGTTAAGGGGGTTTAACCATGGTTAAATACTAACCGGATTGAGTTAACCCCGATTAAAAGGTATGGTCTGGTCAGGGTGGGCCCAGGTAGCATGGTAGGGCCTAGAATGATCTCCTACCTGGTCTGGGCCTTGTGAAAAGCCCAATTTGCAGGAACTGGGATTGGCGGTAAACTGTTTACAGCCAATTCCAATTCTTCACAAAATTGAAATGATGGTAGACTGTTTACTGCCATTCTCAGTTATGCCTGAGGATGGTTTTGCAGGTCAGTGGGAATGGTCAAGGGTGAACCCGTGGGGTCGTGGGCCCTCAAGGCTAGTTAGGGGACTCCCCATGCGTCCTGGGCCTATTGTGGGCCCAGGGCTTGGTTTGAGATAGGCCCACAGTGACCATTTTTATACTATAAATAAGATCCCAGAATGGCGGGAGATTGTTTATCGCCATTCTGGACAGTTTTTCTTTTTGAGCATTTTTAACCATGGTTAAGTTAATGGGTGAGCTTGGAAGGACCATGGTAGGCTGAAGGAGGCCCTAGGGGCCAGGTCTGGGCCCTGGAATGGACTAGGGCTCAACCAAATGGGGCCTACAGCTACTGGAATGGGGAAGGTCCAGCATTACTGTACTATGTTTACCGCAATTCTGGAAATTTTTCAGAAACTAAATTTTTCCCTACAGTGTTGCATTGTGACGCTTCCAGGGGATTCCTGATGGAGCGAGGATCCCCCAGAAGGCTCAAGGTGGCTGAGGACACCGTGAACGTGTGTGAGAGTGAATGGAGTTGAGATTTCCTGGGGGAGGGGTCCCCATTGCCTATGGGAGAGGCAAGGGGGACCCTACCCTCGGGCTTGCAATGAGCTAAAACCCTCTTGAGGTGACCAGGGGTTTACATATGCTCGACGGAAATAAATGGAGGTGTGGGGGGGGGGGGGGGTAGCCTTAGCCTCTACTTCGAGTTCAGGAAGATGATGAACAGTGGTAGTGGTACGTCTGGGAGGGAGTCTTGGATGGTCCCTCAGGAAGGAAACTCTTCGAAACCTTGGGAGAGGGTCTTCACCACAAGCTGGGGTAGGAGGGGCAGGGGTTCTGGACTTCTAATAAGAGGGGTAGTTGTCATGCTGGAGCAAGATAATAATCTTGGGAATGGTTTGCCATGATTGACCAGATTCTCTGCTTTTTCTCTATCTATTGTGAAATGACTGGACCCTGCATACAAAGGGTGCTATAGGTAGAAAAGTCATGTGCAAAGTTACATCACTTAGGGCCAAGAGTTCTAAAGTTTATCTAAGATAAACTGCATGGACATATCAGCGTGTCCAAATTTCTAATTTCACTATTTTTGACTTCCTGGGCCGAGTCTAAATTTGCATAGCTTAGCAGAAGTTCATCAATCTAGTTCACCAAATCTCACTTTGTAAAACTTTATATTGAACTGCAGTGCCTTGAAAAAGAAGTTGAAAGAGAAGATGTCCGAATTTCAGGTACTGACTTTAGACAAGTCACAAGATCTCTTCCCCCTTCCTTTTCTTATATTTCTCATCTTTATGGATCCATAAATCTTTGCAGACTCTAAGGGAAACCATCCATCATGAGTATCGGGAGGTTGTTGAGAGATGGGTATTTACAGGTTTTTAACTCCTCCCTAGCCAAACTAAAATGAGTGCAATTTCTGTAATTTATACATTAGATTTACCAGGATAATAGAGCAGATTGTATTGACAAGGTCCTGGTTTATGTGATGTTCAGTAACAGGCACTAGACCTGATGAAGAGGTGAGGTTTTCTTGCGCTCTGAAAATTTTAAACACGCTTTTTAATTAGCTATATCTTTGTAAGCACATGTGATTATTGGACAGACTATTAACCAATTAATAGAGACTGGAGATAGCGAACAAATATTCCAGAAAGCAATTCAGGGACAAGGCCGGGGCCAGGTTTGTCACTCTTTTCCTCCCTTCTCCTTTTTCCATTTAGTTATTATCACTTCTTTTAGCAAGGCAGAACACTTGATATTAGTCTCAGATTTGAAATGATTGTCGACTCAATTTGACTACCGAATTTTCTGATCTCTTTCATGAAGCTAAAGGAGAAACTGTAACGGATAAAATTCGTAAAATCAACTCAGCGTTGGAGAACGAGCTCGTTTTTGTCGTTTTGTTCACGAAAGTGACACGTGGACACGAGTTGGGGTCACGTGCTTAAAATAGAGGGGTCACACATTGTCTGATGCACAACGATCCCGTTGTGCGCATTACGACGTCTCTGTTCTCTTGCAGAACGACGTTTCCGTTGTGGCTTTGACAACGTGCTCGTTGTCTGAAGCACAACGTGAACGTTGTACTCAAGACAACGTCTTTGTCGTTACGCGAACAACGAGTCCGTTGTCTCACCGACGACGATGTCGTGCTGTGTTTTAAGGCATCTACACCGTAACCGAGCTTGAGTTAACAACGAGACCGACTCGCAGGAGGAAGTGATCAGGAGGCGATCCATAATTCCGACAAGTGTGCCGAACGCGCCGTTTCGTGCCGAAAGCACTATCTTGGCATTTAATGCTGGTCACTTCTGCGTACCGTCCGATCCCGTCCGATTGGACTCATAGGAGGCTCTCACGTGTGATGCAACCGGCGGCAGATATGTCTAAGATATTTGGCAATGAGTGCAAAGACACGTGGTATGGACACCTATGGCCATCTATGGTCATCGATGGCCATACCAACCTAACCCTATAAAAACCCCGTGATTTTTAGTGCACAGGATAGTTGTTCATCGATCCAGACCTGAGAATACACGTTTTCAGTGCTTCCAGTGCCTTGCGTAATTTTCAGTGACTGTTCTAGTGTTTACTGTTCATCATCTTCTACACCTACTAACTTTACCATCGGAGTACAGGTCAGGGTGCCACACCCTCCACTCCAACCTTCTACCGGTAAACCAGAGCGTGGGAGGAGCTGCTGCTGACGCGTGTCCTTTCCGGTATTTCCCCTCACAAAAACCTTTTCCAATTTATTACAATTATTTATGCTTTGATTGGATTCTTTGGTTCCTGATTGAAAATTATTGGGTTGAACTCTGTTTCTTTCTAAATGAAAATCCAAAATTGAATTCTAAGGAATATTCAGCTTCAGTAATAACTAAGTTGACTCAACATAGGTGAGTGCTTATAGAATGCAAAATAATCACACTAAGTAAGATCATACGTGACCGGTGGATCAGACCTGAAGCTCAAATGAATTATTACTCCTAAAGTGTGAGAGGTGACTACTGATTTCAAATATATTTTGTGTTTTGCAGATAATGGACACTCTGGCAGAAATACAAGAGCGCCATAATGCTGTGAGAGAGATAGAGAAGAAGCTTCTAGAGTTGCAGCAGGTATTTTATCATTTCCTTGCATCAATGCGTAAAAACTGGTATAATATTTGGGGAGTCAGCTTGTTAAAATCAATAGCTCAACCAAATATTTTATCAAGCTCTCATCTACTCCTGGGTAGAGTTCTAAATTTGAACCTCGTCATGCATTTACTATACACCGTAAAGAGTAGGAAAAAAACTAGTTAGAGACTTAGGGATGAAACTAAGTTGAAAACTGCTTCATTCATTGGGTGCCAAAAAAACACATCATGGTAAAATGTGTTGTAGACCGTATTGAGAATCCAGTGTTTTAAAAGGCGTGTGAGGCTTATGCCTCAAGGCAAGGCTCAAATAAAATGCTTTGAGGCTCAACCTTGAGACTACGCCTCAAAGTGTGAGGCACATGCCTCATGCCTCGAGAGTTGCTATATTTCTAAGGCATACACCTCAACCATTAACCCAATATAAGGGTCCAGCCAAACAAAGGGTCCAGCCACATAAGTGAGACTTAAAAAGTATTTTTCTGTTAGTCATTGTCTCCTTCCCTGACTTCTTTGCAACTGCATATTTGAAATCCAAAATCCGCAGCTAGATTTGATTCTTTCAATATTTATAAATACAAAAAAGTAAATATAAATTGTAGTTTCTTGCCTCTCTTGATGTGTCCTTTTTCTTCTATATTATGGTTCTCATTTCTTATTATTATTTTATTTAAAAATGACGGAGCATGAGGCTTGAGCCTTATGCATTTGGAGACCCTAACATCTCGTCCATGCCTTCAGCTTTTAAAACAATGATTGAGACTTGCTTTTATAGATGTACTTATATAGCCACAAAAGGTTCCTTAAACTTGAACATTGATGGTACTAGACTTAGGTAGTGATGTCAATGGATCGAATCAACATCCAGATCTTGATCATATTGAAGATCTGTTGGATCAGATACAGATATGAGATCTTGAATCTGATTGATCAAAATCGAATTCGTATCTATAGCGATCCGATTAAAATCCAATTTGATTATGTTATATATATATACTAGCAAAAATCCCGTGCGATGCACGGGTGTGGTAGTTTAAAACATTAAGAATGATAGAATATAAATAGATATAACAAATGAACTCGTGGCAACGTTGGTTGCACGTGGTAAGAACAAATTTCAAATAAATTGAGTTAAAATTTGCCTTTTTTCCAACATCCAAACACACAATTACAAAAATGTTGTCCGAATTTTGGTAATCAACATCTTCTAGCAGTAATTAATATTTACTGAAGAGGGATTTAGATATTATCTAGAACTCAATGATTTAATAATACCATTATAAAGTAACACGTAGATGGATGCCTTTTATATATTTTAAGAATCAATTTGTTTCAAACTTTCCATGGAAGTCCCTAATTTAAATCTAGAAACCACTCAATAAAATTACATTTTAGCACATCAACGGCCACAAGAAAATCAAATTTACTCCATTTAGAAGGAAGAGTCAAGAACCTCAACATATGTATGTCTTATTTAAAGTTTCTCAACCTACGAAATGTAGTCATAAATGGGTGTCATAGAAAATGACAAACACAACTTTAAGAAAATATTTGTAGAGCCAAATATATTTTATTTAAGATTGATAATTGTGAAAAAGAAAAAAAGAAAATATTACCTACTTTCATGAAGTGAATTGTATTTTAAATAGCTAGGAATAAAAAAAATATATATCGAAACACGAGTCATGGATGGAAGGAATGAAACATTGCAAAAAGCTAAAGTTAATAAAAATCGGAGTTTGTTCAAGCAAAAGCTATATACTTCTAGTGATTCAATTTTTATTTAGCACATATTATTAAAAAATATAAAAAAATAAAGAAGCAAAAATGAAAAAATAATAGAAAAGATTTAGGAACAAAGTTTGATTAAATGTATAGCAATATGGATTCTCTACTCGCTTGATTTAGCAGAAATAATTAATCAAAAACAGAATAAACTTAAACACCCAGCATAACTTAAGGGCCTCTAACAAACCCAAAGCTAAAGTCAAAAGAAATTTGACTTGGTTCAGCCAAATAGCCTTTTATTGAAATAGTTTTAGTGATTCAGTTCAGGGCCTCACGCTTCATTTAGCACATAAGAATAAAGAAAAATAATATGAAAGAAATAAAAAAACACTGAAGGCAAACAAATAAGAGAAGAGAATTAGAGACAAAAATTGATTACCTCAATGAAAGAAAACAAATACCCTCCAAAAAAAAAATCCAATTTTAGACATCCTCAAAATAAGTACGTGCTTCTTATCACATACTTGTCATTATAGTATCCTCACATTTCTATGAATCATTATCCTATTCTTAAAATCTCAACGAAACCATTAATGAAAGGGATAAAGTAGAGATGCCAATTGCATGAGAAACCCTTTTGTTTGTACATTGTTACTTCAACATGAAACCAATGGTGAAGATAGGGAGGTTCTTACTGTTATTAATTTTATTATGTATCATCAAATGAAAAAACATACCCCTCCATTTGCATGAGCTATGTCCATCTGATTACGCTTGGCTATAGTCAAATAGAAAATTTTATTAGTCCAAGAAGACTCCAAAGTTATTATTCAATGGAAGCCCCCATGTAGATTGTGGATACCAAAATCTAAAGTGAATGTGGTCCTTCCGGATGTAGATTGAGAACCAAAATCTGAGAATGCAACTGGGTGCACATCCAATAACGTATCGCGAAGCCAACCAAATGGCTGGCCTGGTAACAAACTTGACGCATGATCAGAACCTTGAAATTATTTGGAGAGATTAAACGGTCCCGGGTTGCCCTATGATGGTACGGTCATAGTAGATCACAGTAGTTCGACCATCATGGGTGACAAGAGGTGCATACTGAACAAGAGGGAGGGATCTAGAAATGTAATAAAAAATTTCTTAGATTATCTTTTAGTTTTATAATATTACATCAACTTGTTTAGTAGAGATGATACTGACCCAAATAGATAAGAAGTAAAAAATACAAAAACATGGCCGTCTAGGGTGAAGGAGGTGCACCGCTCCCATGGATAATTTCAAAATAGACACCATACCTCACCTCAGCGCCACTGCTTGTCCCACCACCTCCCCCATCATTGAATCCCGAGTAAAATATGCTCATACCTTTGTCCCAGCCCAAACGTCCAAAAGCAAATAAACAAAACAGCTCTCCCATTCACATGGTGCTATTGATGATGGTTTGCATAGAGTGTTGCAGCCTGCATGTAGCGCTGAGGATTGCCTCGTTTGATTGGATCTTCTATATGGATATTCTATTGTAAGACTCAGTGCCAGATGGGTGCATATTTTCTTGGAAGTGCATTACCACAACCTAAGAGGCGAAAAATCATGGAGGCGATTAAGGAGAAGAAGAAGAATAGTGAATTAGATATAATGAAGGCATAGGGAGAGATGAAAAGGTATGTAATAGGAGGTATGTAACGTAGAAGATGGTTGTCGTGGGTTTACTTGTTCTGATGTGGTGTTAGTAACGGACAAGTTAGTAGGAGGACGTGGGTATCCTTTCATGCAATTAATGGTAATCAATAATAGACTCATTAATATAGGAGATTAATATGAGAGGGAAAAAATTAAATAATAATTGTCACATAAGCAGCCATGTCAACTGCCACATGTCCTCAACCTGAAGAGAGAATGAAGAATGTTGAGAGATGCCACGTGGAACCAACTAGCATATAATATTAGTATAGATATATATATAACTTTGTAAAGATATTACAAAAGTACCCACATATATTTTTTATTTTCTTACTAAATTATACTTTTAAAGATATTAACATTAATTTTTTTTACTAGAATCCAATGGATTATAGCCCTAGACCCAGGGGCTTTTGGCACTAACTGTGCTATTAATAGTTTGCATAGGAGAGGTTAGGAAAGCTTTGTAACAAAAGTAGTAGCAGCCTAGGATTCTACATGTTATTGTTCTTGATGTTCCCTCTAATTTTGGAATTGAAGTAACATGATTAGTTCGGGATCAGGAGTTCAAGCCTGTGGGTTCTACCGTCCCCTATGTATGGGACCTATCCTAACAAGCTCTTATATTGTGCTAACAAAGTACTAGAACTTCATTTAGAGTGGACACATTGATGGTGCCTTTATATCTTTTTTTAGCTCCATGCTTTCAAACACCAAAATAAAAGTGAAGAAAAGGAAAAAAAAAAGTTTTTGACAATGGAATCACCATGATTCTGACTTCATATCCACCTTTAGCATTGCTCTAGATATAATTGAAATGATATTGTTTTTGCTTGTGTGATAGCAAGGTTTTAAATATCTATGAAAAATGCGTTTTATTGACCAACATATCGCAATTTTGCACCCGAGGGATATATTAATCCCTACAATATATCTTTGACGATTTATTCCTAAAATATTGCCAATTTCTTGCTCATCTTGCAATATTTCGTAAATGTTGCTCATATTGCATGATATTTTGATTCATCTCAACATAAAAGTTACATTATGTGTGTCAGAATAGGGATATTTGGACCAACAGCTTGGATATTTGTGGAATTTCTTCCAACTTAATTTCTCTCAAATTTAGTTTGATTTGACCCTATTGAACTCAAAATATTTTTTATAATTATTATAGTCATAAAATACATACATATACATACATAATAATTTAAAAATTACATGTAAATACAAATACTAGTGAAATAATTTTGTAATGGATAATTACTACATAGTTATGTTATTAAAAATTTGATTGTTATTCTGGTAAGTAAATTATCCATATACAATTTTAAAAAAAAATTTAAATCAAAAAGTTTAAGATTTAATAAATATAGGATATTGATGGGAAATTTTCATATATTAGATGTTTATGTAAGTTTTAATTATTGCATAGTTTTAAGTTGTGTTATGACTTATGAATGTTACACTAATATCAGATTATCATTATACACTTCCATTAGCGCGTATTTTTGCTCCCCTTCCAATTGCATCTATTATAAGGAATGGTGTTTTTTGCCTTTTTTTTATTCAAAAATATGTATTTGTATTTGTTTTGCACATATCCTGAAGTTTTGCTGAATTATTCTGTGTTTTTCCTAATTTTCTCGATTTTCTATAGAACAACAAAAAATCCACTATTTTATTAATATTGTGCGATAATATGCCGTAATATATCCCATCTTCAATCTGCGATATTTCTTGAGAAAATAACATTTGAAGCCTTTTGTGCTAGGGGTATAGTGACCTCAAAGACACCTAACATAGAAAATCTGGATGCCAAATGGATATATATTCAGAATTTGATTTCAGATTTTGCATACTAGATTTATCTGTCTTTTTAGATATTCCTAGACATGGCGGTATTGGTAGATGCGCAAGAGGACATGCTGGACAACATAGAATCACATGTATGGGACTCTTCTCTTCAGATATTATGCCTGACATGGATTTGCTCTCATTTGAATACTGGATTAAAGCAATGTACAATATTTTGTCCTTAGGAGCCACAAATCTGAGCCTGTGATTCATATCCTATCCTATTTTAACTTTCATTTTTCAGGTTTCAAGTGCAGTTGGCCACGTTCAATCAGGGAATACTGCCCTTCGAAAGACAAAAAAGCTACAGAAGAGCTCCCGGAAATGTGTGTGCATTGCAATCTTTATCATTATAATCATTATCATCCATTGAAGTGATTTAAAACTCTGGATAGGAGATACTAAATCCTACCTTTGGATTAAATTCTAAGGGTGCAAGAACTAGGTGGGCCCCATCGTTTAAAGTGAGTTTTTTTTTATCACTTTCCTATTATCATCGTCCTAGTCGTCATCAAGCCATGGAATAGCAACAAGGGTGCTTAGTCGGTCCAGTATTTATATTGTAATATAGTAGTTATCCTTTTGATATCATTAGGATCCCTCAGTGTTTTCCCTTAAAGTTATTATTCCATTACTTTTTTTCTGGTCCATGTTTCATGACAGCAGCTTCTGGTTCTGTCATTTGAGTCCATAATAGTGGAGTGTGTTATTCAGAACTAGCAGAGATCCCGTGCGATGCACGGTAATAATTAAGAATATCTAAAATTAAATAATATTATTTATTTATTTAAATATTAAGTAATATATATTAAAAATATTTCATAATTAATTAATTTTATAATAATAATTTTTTATTATTTTAATAATATTTATAGGAAAATCATAAGTTATTTAGTATTAAACTTAAATTAATACATCCAAGAGTTGGAGATAAGAGAGAACTCTATAAGAGATGAGATAGATAGGACTCTAGGATGAGATAGTGGATCCCAAACCTATAAGAGTTGGAGATAAGAGAGGAGTTTATAATAGTGGAGATAGAGCTCTAGAAAATAATAAATATCTTCAAATCTATACGTTTGAGATAACTCTTGATAAGAGTTGTGTCGTTTGAGGATAAAGGAAAGAGTCATTAATACTAATCTATACGTTTGAGATAACTCTTCATATAAGGATCAGTGCGACACATGTCATAAGATTAGAATATTATAATCCTATGTGGCGAAAGGAGGAGGAGAGGAAGAAGTCTGCCTTATATTTAGTTAACGTTTGAGATAACTCTTCATAAAAGGATCAGTGCGACACGTGTCATAAGATTAGAATATTATAATCCTATGTGGCGAAAGGAGGAGGGGAGGAAAAAGTCTGCCTTATATTTAGTTAATAGATACATGCTACTGTTATAAGTACAGAGAAAGCATATTATTTGTTTAGTAAATTTATGAAATTAAGGCAGTTTCTCCATAACCCTTTCAGTTATTTCAAGTATCCTTGTGAATGTGTTTACACCAAAATCTTACACCCTGAGTGGATGGGTAAGATTATGACACGTGGTGAACTTTTTATCAACCAACAGATGGCTGAAGTCATTAGTAAAGAAATACTCTCTAACTTTGGTTATGAATTTTGACCAATGACAAAAAGTGACCAAAAAAACTTCGGCTAGCAATCGAAAAATGGTTGAAGTCAACTTCGGTCATGATTGGTCAACCTTGGGACACGTGGCAGTCATCGAAGGGACACATGGCGGTTATCGAAGGTCAAGTACGTGGGACATGTGGCGGTCATCAAAGGTCAAGTACTGGGACACATGGTGGTCATCGATGGTAAACTACATGGGACATATGACAGTCATCAAGGGTTGAAATCATGGTTATATGGAAGTTATAACTGTCAAACATGGGACACATGACAAAAGGCGATTAATAGAATCAGTAGATAAGACAGTTATCTTAATTGTCAACAAAGCTCACACGTGGCAAAAGAAGATAAGGATGGATGAAGGCTTTATCAAGGAATAGTTACTCTCAAAGACACTTGACAAAATTAGATGGTATCAATACAGAAAATTGGTGGAAACAGTTATTGAAGTTATTGAAACTAACTGCTACTGAAGTCTATAAAAGGCCAAGCACGAAGAAGATCATGTCACTCAACTAAACCCAAATCAGCAACACCTTGCTCCTCAGTAACCTGCCTCTCAGTAGCCTTATCTCCTCCTCTAGGAGGGACCCTCAGCATAGTTTCCTCATTCGGGAGAGTCTCCTTAGTCACTTTTGTATCTATCTCCTATTAGAGAGATCTTAGTCACTTTGTCTTTAACATCCACATCGGTGGGACTTTGTATTTGCCTATGCGACTCATGTCGATCGCATGATAGTTTAACATAGTTTCTTCTTTCGTGAGAGTCTCCTTAGTCACTTTTATATCCATCTCCTATGGGAGAGATCTTAGTTACTTTATCTTCAACATCCACCTCGGTGGAACTTTGTATTTGTCTCTTCGACTCATTTCGATCACATGATAATTTGCAAGTTATCTTTTCCGATTGCTTTTAATCAATTCCAATTATCATTTCTCTCACTTCTATCTATTTCACATCCAACACATACATCACATCATCACATTCGACTTTGCCTTAAAATTTGGAAACCCCTTCGGTCATCGAAGAAGACATTGTAGAACTCATTTTAGAAGGACGAACTCTCCCCTCTCTAAATCACCTTGACCGATTTATCTAGCGGTGGTTGGTCAAACGGCCGAAGTGAACGCACTCTCGGTCACTAGGTTTGAATCGGCGTCTGGAGTCTAAGGCCTTGGCACGCCTAGCAAACCAGATTTCCAGCCAACATAATGGATGTCTTTTTTTCTTTTCTCATTTATTCTTTGTTATTTACCTAACAAAAACTTCAACCAAATTCATTTGGATGTCTGCTGTTAGGAATTGATGATAGGACCTCCTCTTTATGAGGGTCACAACAAGGTTTGAAATCGCATTTATATCAGTAATTTTGGTCCTCCAACCCAAATCGGAGTTTCAAAATTTCCAGATTTCTTGGCGAGACTTCGAAAATTTTGTTTTTTAAAATTTTTTTTATTAGATTTAATTATTTTTACGACATTTCACAAAGTTTCAGAGAATTTTGGTCAAAAGTTGAAATGATATTTTATTAAAATTTAATATATTTATATAAATAATATTATTTTATTCTTTATAACATTTCAAAATTTTGTGAAATTTTGACAAGTACTTTGGAATATTATTTTAAAAACTTTGAAAATAATTTTTTTTTAATTTCATCCCAAATTCCAAAATTTCGACAGAAATCTACAAATCCACAATGACTGATTTTTTTCCCGAGATGGGGGGAACTAAGCCAAATTTCGTTGAGGGGAGAAGGGTGTTCGAATGAATGTCCCTTCTAATACAAGACCGAACTGCTAGATTGGCTATCTGATGTATGTTTCAAGGGTGCGCGTTGGGGCAACCTACCTTATACCCGAGAACGAAAGGTTAGCTCCAATTCCCCCATTGGGATGCTCCGATAGGAACATATGAATACCTGTAGGTCCGACGCAAATGTGAGGAGCGAACCCCCGCCTGCCGAATGCGCATTTCTTCTCTGAATAGAGAGGTATCAGATTGAAGTACCATAAGTGTGGATTATAATTGAAGTGATTTCCGGGAGAACAAAGTGGATTTATGAGCTAATTCTGGCCTTCTATAAATAACAATTTGTGAAAGCTTTACATTGTGGTCTTGGGTAATGTTGAAGATGATTGCCTTTTAGAAATAACCATTTGTGAGACAGCATTCCATCGTGGTCTAAGATACCCACTGAAGACTGCCTAAGATACACAGCTCTCGGAGAACAACATTTGGATCCATTCCACGAGTTGTGGTGGTGTGACGGTTGAAATGCTCACTGTTTGATCCAGCTTACAATGCTAGGCTTCTCACCACTAATCAATGAACAACTACTAATACCAGATATTAATACCACTAACCGGGGTTGCAGCCTAACCGTATTTGCGATACCAAAAAAATAAAAAACCTACATCATCTCCCCCATTTTTTGGGGGTATAAATTCTTCCCCCATTTAATTAGTGTCCGAATAATAAAAAAGACTTCTCTTTCAGACTCCTGAAGGCATCTATCTACTCATGTAAGAGAATTGGTCAGTCAGAAATACCGAAAAATAAAGAGAAAACAGAAGGTTTTACTACTATGGACAATTCTGGATGAACAAACATTTCAAACAACCACTACTCCGAAGATTAGAGGGTAGAGTTATTACCATTAGATGGAACGGGAACTGACAATTCTAATAACAAATATTGATTTGGAAACTTGAAAATTGTACAATTGTATCACATGTATGTGTAAAGAAGAAGCGTCATCCATGCTGATCTGCTTCGACAATGAAAAGACACTTCCATTTTCTTCAACCTCTCCTGCTCCCATTTGTGCAAAAGATGTGCACCTATCACTCGCTGGAATCAGCTTACCCTTCTGCATTGATCTTCCCACCACCTTCATCTTAGTAGTTTTTAACGGATTTGAATTTAAAAAATTACATCTCCTGTTGTTGAAGATGTAGATCTATTCAAAAGAATGATTCTCAATTCTTCTTGCCCTCAAAAAACATAAATTTGAAACCGTGGCCTCTTATCACACTAGTGCAGATTGTGACCTGAGCATTTTGCTCTCTGCCCCCAAAATTGTCCAGGAAAAGGTCACTGGAAACTGATTACCAACTCAAAAGAGTTAAAACGGGAACACTTGTATCTGTACATGTACTTCTAATCATCAGGATCCATTTCCTCATCCTGTTCTGAAGGCGGAGATTCATCAGTTCTGTTGCCATTATCATCAGATTCTTGCTGCTCATCCAAATCCATTTCATCTTCTGGCGACTCATTTTCATCAATTTTGCCCTCTTCTTGTGCACTGGCTGCCTTCAAGGAACCCATTGCAAGACCATGCTGCATCCATTTGGGGCACTCATCTTCACCTCCATATAAAAATTGGCCATTGCTGCCCTTTACTTGATTTGAAATCTCGGCAGATCCAGATATTCGACAAGAACATTCAGGAAGTGGATGGGCAAGGAATGAGGTTGGTTTTGACAGGCGAGATTCCCTTACAAGGCCTTCTTCACCCAAGCTTTTATTCAGATGTTCCTGCACTGATAGTGTCCAATTGCGCTTTGGATGGTACAGATTATCACGGGTACCGTTGAGCAGTTCAGCTAGAACTTCCCTGTTTCAAAGATCATGCTAATAGTATCAAAACGAAAAAAAAAAATTATTACAGATAATATTATAATAAAATAAAGTTAACCAAGACAGATGATACCATAAAAGTCAACAAGACAAACCAATAATATCAAAAAGCAGTCATGTTAAGTCCAAATGACAGAGCCAATTAATCAACTAAGAGAACACAAATTAACAACCAGGTAAAGAAATCTGTAATTTTTATTGTTCTATAAAGATATGTTTTAGAACTACAAAGCCTTCTCTCCTAATTGAAGGACCCAATTTTTTTTCCTTTTAGCAGTCTCAAGAAAATGTATTCCCTTTTACCTATCCTAAATCAAGCTAAAATACAGAACAAAATGTGCTCGTGCAGAAAGATCTCAGACAACTCATTTTGTCTGAAGTTTCTCTTTGTTAGCTTTTAATCACAAACAAGGATTCTTTTCTCTTATGCAGTTAAACTTGCATTGATGTTAACCCCTCCAAGGGAGGATATGGGCGAATCAAGTATGTAGAATAAATTTTCAAGAAGTACGGGATAAGTTAGGGTTTTCCTATTAACAATGTCAGAGTCGGACATGGAAAAATATTAGAAATGGAGATGCCCTGATCACGCATGCAAACCTTCCCCCAATAATTAATAAGACCACAAAAAGTGGTTAAGAAGACTCAACCCAAGTAAGGTTATGCCAGCATTAGACCTAGAGAAATTCCTTACTGACAACATTATATTTCTGCACAGTTTACCTGTCTGGTCGATATGTTCTAGCAGATGCCATCTCATACAATCGGTGCCCCATCACCAAGCTTGAAAAATCAGGCCGTCCACTACCATCATTGTTAAAACCTGGAAAGAAAGCATCTGCTTCCACTGAGACAATGTAATCAAGAGCATCCCAGAGTAACCTGTGTGCCTGCATCCTCAGATCTAAACGTGAAGGGTCTGGTTCTGTCTCAGTCTCAGTGATCCAACCATACCAACCTTCTTTTTCATGCCGATAAATAGGTCTGTCTGGAGGGGGAGGAAGAGGCCGAGGCCGAGGGCCAGCCTTCTTCCATTCTTTTTGAAGTTGTTCTTCACTTTTGGTTGGAGGAGACAGAAATGAATCTGGAGGAAGAGGAGTTTCAGGGCCAATTAAGCCAGAAAACTCTAGCTTGCTGCACAAAGAAGTGCAATCCACCAAGTTGGCATACATAGCACGCAGAGGGATCAGAACACGTTGACCACCAAATGTTTCAGAGCCTGCCAAATATATAATTGTTTTAGGAGGATAGCCCAATGCTCGAAGGAGAAGACCAACCTGCAACAGTTTCAAAAACACCAATTGAGCCAGACAGAACCCTATAAATAACGCATACTAAGGCAGGAAATCGGTCCTGAATTTCTACTAACCACACTGAAAATGTATGAAGAGAAGAAAACTGCCTATTTCAGTAAATTCAGAAGCAATCTATCATTCAGTGACCCCATTCTTTTGAAAGGGAGACATGCCAGTAAGAGTCACTTCCTGTGCGCAAAGGACACCTCTTTACATCTCCACCTAATGACTTGGCATCATCATTGGTTCTTCCACGAGTATGCTTCATAGAATAGACAAAGGACTGCAACTAATATTCGACATGGTCAATAATGCTTGCTTGATGCCATGAATCATTGTTTTCCTAGAAATTTGAGCAATTATTCTGAGTGAATTTTGTCTTTGGTGATCCAATGAAGATAAATATAATAAATATTAACCTTCTTGCCTAAAAGCATTTTGATGCAACTGGGAGAGCAGGCATTTATTAGGCTTCCCACTAGAGAGTGTCACTGGATAGCCGCAGTGTTACCTGAATGTACAGAGAAAGTGCGACACTTGAGGGCACTTGAGAGTGTCCCACTACCTAGGGATATTTTTTCAGTGGTGACACTTGAGGGCACTTAATTGTACAAACAAGACCTCTTGAATGTAGACAAAGTTGCATGAAGACGCTGTAAGAAATGTTAAAAATGGACATAATAAAATGAATGATGGCCCTTTTTTAGGTGTCTTCGTAATCTCTCATTCCCATTTCACCAACCTCTTCTATTTACCTCCATAAGATCTCAGGGACCAATAACTCCTTCAATAATAGTTTTCAGGTCAATGATCTGCCTTATAGGATCAAATAGTGTGACATGCTTCGAAGAAGAAAAACAAAGTCCTCTTCCTTGCGTGTATATGATGTGAACAAGAGATTATGAGTTGATAAATCATCTCTTACACATTATGAAGTGACCTTGAGAATCTGGAATCACTTCTTTAAATGTGGTCGACTTACCTCAGGTTCTCCCTTCAGACATTCTAGAGTTGATATCTCTCAATAGACAGCCGGCCCCTTCAGGTACACTTTTAGCTATCTTATGGGTTAAAGAATAGTAGAACTTTGAGAAAAATCATAGCACTGCCAGCATAATTTATTAAATTAAGGTGATGTGTCTCACTAGGTTTCAACCTTTAAAGAGTTAAGTTGGAGATGGAGTATTAGGGAAATGAAGTATCACATGTGTACAAGATACAACGAATCATAACTAAGAACCTTTTTGGAAACTCTAAATTTTGGGTCTATTTGTCTATACGTCTATTGCGGATAGACGTTTTCACATTTTAGACCATTTCGTAGTGCGGCTAGAAGAAGAGATAGAAAGACATGAAATGTCTAAAATAGAAATTCATTGAGATTTTGGGGATTAGATCTATATATCTTTTGTGGGTAGATGACATAACCCAATTTTTCGTCATTATATTTACCGTTTTACCTCTTTATATGTTGCCCAAATCCTCTCCTGAACAGAAAAAGAAGGGGCTTCAAAGAAATAGGGTTTCTTTCTTCTTCTTCCCCAACGTTCCTTCTTCCACTGCTGCTGAGTTGTTCCAGCTACCAACTGCTACCGCCTCTTCCTACCACCAGCTGCTGCTGCCGGCTCTAACCGGTAATCTCCTCTTCTTCTTCTGTTGTTCTCTTCTTTTTTCTCTTCCTCCTTGCTACAACCCTGAACTGTTTAGGAGGGGGGCATGGGGGTCTCTTCACTTGCTAAAGGACTAAGGTACCGTACACAAACGGAGAGTTCTTCCTGCTCTCCAATTTTTATTCGTTATGACTTTTTTGCTTATATAATGAATGGAATGTTGAAGATCAATTTGTAATATAACGAATCAATTTTAATCATCCACAGTATCAGCAAATTATTTCTCAAGATCTTACTATGTGGCTGTTTTTAGAGCCTGTTTACAACACCCATTAATCCAATTGAAGTCTTCTGCACTTGAATTAATTAAGAAACCATTAAACAATCTTCACTAATTCTCCTCCTTTCCTGTATAGCTTTAGATTTTTCCCCAGATCATTTATATATTGGTAGAATCAGACCGGTTCCGAATTAAAGTTATTTCATTTATTTTTTACTTTTGACTTTTAAAATTCCAGTTGAACTGGCAAAAGAAATTTTGAAGGATTTCAGTTTTCTCTTCTTTCCTTTTTAATAAGCTGAGGGAATCATATTTAATACACATTGGCTGGTCAGGAACCTAGATTTCCTCTCCTTTCATTTATCTCTACTGGTTTTTTCTATAAGAAAATGTAAGAAGATAGATAGACAGTTCAGATAGGGAAAGCAAAGAGAAAGCCCATTTCGTAAGATCTTCTAGTTTTAGCCTGTGTGAGGGAATTGCTCTGGTTTGTTGCTGTATGTTCTTTTATACTTCTGTTTGCATGTTTTTGGCATTGGTTTTGAAGGGTGAACTGAGATTCTTACCTTACCTGACTTGAACAAGAGAATTAAAATTTTCTTTTGATCTAAATATGTTGTGAGAAGAAATCCAGGTCCTAGGTGAAACCCAGACAACACGAGAACTTTTTGGTTTTAAATTGGGTTTCTATATATTGATATTCTCAAAGTACTCAACTCTAACCTTGACATGCAGGAGTGAAGTTTTAGGTCAACTCATGGAGTTCAAAACCTAGGAGCTATTCTGCAAGACCTTCTAGATGGATCTTTCTAGACTTCTGTTAGACATCTCTGCATTCTGCAAAATAATTCCATTTACTTTTCCATGTTTTGGTGTTTGTTGAATTTTCTGGGACAGAGCAAACTTTCAGCAATGCTTTTTACTCATAATATAGTTCATTATACAAACCTGTCTTGCTTATCTTCATCGATGGTTTTGTGCATTGTAACTTGTAAGGGTGTGGTCTTAAACTCATTTGATCTGAGTCGCATTGTGAAATTTTGTGGCTTCGTCTCTCCTTTTAGAGTTAGGGTTTCCTATTAAAGGCCCTATGTCTTTATATTGTGATAATGAGGTTGCCACAAAGATTACTTCTGATTCTGTGCTTCATGAGAGAACAAAACACATTGAAGTTGATATTCATTTTCTCCAAGAGAAAGTTTGGGATTGTTCATTATCTCTTCAACGTGTTTCATCTTCTCAACAACTTGCTGACATCTTCACTAAGTCTGTTGACCCTACTATCCTCCAGGATATTACTGTCAAGCTGGGCATGGTTAATGTTTATGCTTCATCTTGAAGGGGAGTATTGATAAATGTAATATTGAGGGTATATTTGTAATGTTCTCTTAATATAAGATGCTCAGAGGGCTTTCTTTCCTCTCTTCACTCTTTTCTCTTCTCTAACCCTAAATCCTCCAAACCCTTTCTCCAACTTAATGTTTATACTAGGTTGTGCTTGGTTGAGGATGAACTTGACAATTAGGGAAGAACATTTCAATCATCTTCATTCATATTTGAGAGCGAACCTTCGCGGTATTGAAGGCTCGTTTCAAAATTTTGAAGAGGATGCTTCCGTACCCATTCCCTGCACAAAGAAGTATAGTATTTGTTGCAATGACAAAAAAGACCCCATTACAGACAAGTTGTTTGAAAAGTACGAGAGTGATGACGTAGAATTGTTAGTTGATGATTATGGTTGGGATAACAGTGAACCAACCGACATGGGTATGAATTTGAGTGCGCATATGGAGATGAATGAAGTTAGGAATGTGATCCCAGATACCATATATTTGCATGTATGAAGATTTTTTTTGTTTGTTTCATTGGCGTTGACATTCAAGTTGTAATCTTTATGATTTTCTTGTGTTGAAGTAGTTAAATTTATGTATATCATAGATTATGGCACAAGAATTTCAGCATCTCATGTGTTCATGTTGGGGTGGAATTGGCTACCAAATGAAAATCTGTTTTTTATTTTTTTTATAAATGGAATCAACTGCCCCTGCAATAGATGATGTTACGAAACACAGTTTTATATATTAAAAAAAAGCTTGTATATTACTCTGCACTGCCAAACAGCTTTACTGTCTATAATTTTATTTCTTACTGATCTTTTTGACACAAATCTATCTAGCTAGATTTGTCCAAAATAGACAAGATCAGATAAAATCTACCAAATGACTCTAAGTGTATCTCATTATAATATCTTATTTGATTAATTCTTATTAAATTAGGATTATTTTAAATTATGAGTTGATTACCTTTGGATTCTTTTAGTATGTATAAACCTTGTTTCAGGTCATTGTAGATAATCAATCAACTCATTAACAATGTTCAGTTTTTCTATCAGAGCCGAAGATTCGGTTCTTGGAGAAACCCTGATAAATTCTATCTTTCCAGCAGGCAGTGTCTCCACCGTCCACCGAGCTTAAATTTTATTTATTTTATTAACTTTGCTTGTGTTAAGTTTATGTTTCCTTTAGTTATTTTTACTGTTTTGTTGAGTTTCACTCCATTTAGCCTCTTCTTTGTGTTAATTCTCTCATGGCAGCCTCCGGTGCTCGTAAGATCATGCTCAAAATTGAGGTAGAAGCCTCAATCTGTTGTGATCTGTTAGGACTTAACACCAACAAACTTGTTGCAGCCACCTTCTATCTCCTTGTTGAAAGCTACCGTTTGAAGATCTGTATATAAAGATCAGGTGGAACCGCAACTGCCTCATTTGAAAGCCATAGAAAAAAAACATGTTCCATTATATGGTTTGTTCTAGGTACAGAAAAATGAAGACCTAGTGGTTGATAGTGGCAGATCTATTGAAGCCGCCTATTATCTCCTCCTTGAAAGTCTCTGTATGAAAATCTGTGTAAGACGATCTGGTGGACCCGTTGTTGCCTTGTCTAAAAGTCACCAGGAAAAACCTTTTCAAACACCATGTAAGATTGTTCAATCCCCATGAACTTGAGGGGTAGTGTTGGAGAAAAGAGAGTAGTAGTGGAATGAAGTTTCATTATAATAATGTGTATCAGATACATTGAATCATAACCAAGTGTATCTCATCATAATCAGAATAATATCTTATTAGATTAATCAATTAGGATAAATCTAGATTATGAGTGGATTACCTTTGAATTCTGTTAGTTTCTACATAAACCATGTTTAGGGTTACTGTCAATAATCAATCAACTTATTAATAAAGTTTAGTTTTTCCAAGTTTAAATGTGTTAGTAACTGGGATATTTTGAGGGAGTTAAAATTGGTGATTGGTCTTTCCACTGCACCAAAATATCATGATGATCTAGCTTCTTCCAAAAGACGGAGGAAAGATAAACTTGATAAGTGCTAGTTGGGAGATCGGTCCTTATGAGATTGGAGGCATCTTACGGGTAGTGAATTATTCATGTGTTTTTTGGACCAACCACAAAAGAAAACTAATAAAGCGAAAGTTATATTTGAAGGGGATTCTTCCAAAGCAATTAGTTTGGCTAGCAAAAAGAAGAAAAAGACATGGAGGTATTCTTACATTACTAGAGATTCAAGAATTGGCCTTTTTTGAAGTTGTTATTGCATAAGAGTTCTTGTGTTATATGTTAAATTTGAATTGGAACCAAGTCATGTCTTTGTCAATGACCCTTTCGATTTTTTTCATTTAGACTGATTTCCTTATTTCTAACTAATCCCATGTTTGAATTATTGGAGACTGATGTGTTCAACACTGAAGGACAACTCAAGACTTGGAACCCATGCCATTTCTAGGTAACACTGGCCACAATCCAAAATTTTCAAATTAGGGTATATTGGAGAACTTCAGCCTGAATCCCAAAGATTTTGAGAAGTTTGGACACTTCAATATCTAAAAGCTTTGAGAAATTTCAGTCAAGACTTCTATCAAATTTACAGTATCTTGACCAAACTTTGAGAGTTTGTCTCAGGTTTTGAGCAGGACCAAACCTCTGATAAAATCTTGAGTATATTCGTCATGTTCTGGAAATGTTATATCAACGGTCACATGTAACCAGAGATGATCACAGTCAAAACCTTTATTCAGCTAGATCAAATATACTGCATCAATACTAAGATAAATACAAACTGGAACTGAGACTTTAATCCAAAATATACCTCTTCAGGCATGAGGGGGCATGAGCCATTTCCTCTTCGCAGGTGTGAATCAATGCGTAGCTTTTCATTAACAATCCTTTGTTCAATCATCTGTGCCCTTCGGTACTGTATAAGTTCAGTGTGAACATCCTAAACAAGTACAGAATTACAATCTGGAGTCAGGAAAAGCATAAAAAGCAAAGGAATAAGCTGAGAATTATGTCATATTTTTTAGTGAAATTGCAGACAACACACACCCTCAACTATGTGAAAGGATCAATGGAGATTCAGAAGTTCCCAAATCAAAAATCCATTAATTAATTAAGGACCAAGAAAACTCAAAACAAAATCCAATGCAACATAGAGTTAGGGTATAACAATGAGCTTAATATAACACTTAACAAAAGAGAGATGTCCAAAAAAAGAAGAGCTTCAACAACTAACCTGAAAAAGCTCTGCACAACCATGATATGCTAAGGTGTCTCTCATTAGGCCAGGATGAAAAGCTAGGTAAGGTTGGCCCCACGCTCGTAACCTGTGGAAAAAATAAATAGCTCGGGATGATCAACTGCAAGCTGCCAGTTTGCTAGGGAAAAGGTATGGGCATAGCACAAGTGCACAACAGCCACTTTAGTGGTAATGTAGTATTACACTTCACCAGACAAACTAAGGCCCTGTAGTCTCTAAAGTCCGAAGTGAATTTATCTTCACTATAAGACAGGTCATCAAGCACATTTTAATTATGTATACGTAACGGCAGTAGCCTGCATTTAAGAATCTCTCAATGTAATCCCTATAAGGAAATTTTTCCGAGGGGTATCAGTCCCCTATTAATAAAATCAACCCTTCCATAAAGCTTCTGGACATCTTTGTGCATGAGGAAATAGTATCACAAAAGACATAAGTATGGGACAGGTGTCATGATTAGACAGAAAAAGCATTTGAAAGATTAAAAAGGGTATATTTTAAAATATAAAAATGCTTAATATTTTTCAGGATTTGTTGCATACTTAATTTGCAGAAGAAACAAGGAAACTAAGTAATAAATGATTCCTACCTCTCCACCATCTGGAGCCCAAGCTCCCGTATTTCTGGGCGAAAATGGAGTGCATGGAAGGCCACCCTGCATCTAAGTCTCTGATACTCGGACATGCTAGGGGGGAGGACAGACTGAAAAGAAGATTAAATTGAATAAAGAGACTCTTGCACCTTGTTGTTCACAGATAGAAATGCCATGAAATAGTATTTAAAAAAAAATAACAAATTGAGAATGAAAGAAAATAGTGCAAATGTAAGATGAGTAGATAACCCAAAGAAGTCAGGCAGTACTCACTTCCCCAACTCCAAATCAGCCTATCAATCCTCCATAAGGACCAAAACCACAAGATAACACCACCACAAGTGCTAAAGATGACCATCCTGAGAACGAAAATATATGAGATCTTAGAGTTGCTAGCATCCTACAGTTATGATCTTCCCATCAATTCGAAATGGAAGGCGGACATCTCAATTGAAGTCAAAATGGTTAAAGAGTGTCCCAATAAGACACTAGGTTTAACATCTTCATGTTCGCCCACAAAGTAGAGACTCTCATAAACATTAGAGATATGCTTTTATTAATGTTTCTCATATACATTTATTGAACAGTAGAAACGTTTTGCATTTACAGAGATTAGAGAAGGCTATCTTGTCCTTTACACATATAACATGTGGCCCTCATTACCAACCTATTTGGTTAGACCACATTTCTCTAGCTAGGGATTTGAAAGAGCATTTTGCGCTCAATTCTCCATCTTGTTCAATAGCTTTCATGGTATTAAGGCCTAGACCAGGACTTCCATCCATTTCTTCTTTCCCAACAGTAAGTTTGAACTTCTATGTCTCCTCTGATTTAGATTCTTTCTCTTCATCAAATCCTTGGTCCACTCCTCCTAATCAACCTTTTTAATCCCAAACAGTAAAAATCCAGGAAAATGAAAAGAATATGCAATGAGGGTTGAAATTTCCTGTTCACATTCTCTTTTCCTTTTAATTAATAATGGAGGGGGAGTCCACTTTCGAACCTTAAACAGTCCAAGTGTCCACCTGATGCAGTTAGATAAGGAAGATCACCACTAGATTCTAAACGAACTTCCTATTTCGAGGATCCATATAAAAGAAACACTCAGAAAGCTGACTGCTCAACAAATCATTAATGACAATGAAGACATTTGCATCAGTTAAAGAGAGCAAGAATAGCCTCAGCAAGGAGAAATATTCTTTAGGTAGGGAGGCACTGAGGCAGCCAGTTCAGTGAAGTCCACAATGTTCTGGAGTTCAGCACAAAATGGATCCTCATCCTAAACCAGAGTCATTTATGCTCTATTGAAAACGGGTTTAGAAACATAATTTCATAAAGATAAAATATAATTTATCACTTCAATAAAGAGGCTTATTTGTGGTTTCTCGGCCTGGACCAAGGCAGTCTCACACCAATGGCAACCAAAAGCCCTGACTGCACAATCCCCATTATAAGACAAGATTTTCAAGCCATGCAAGTTGTGGGGCTCTAAGGAATCACCCACGAGACAGCCGCAACATCACAACAAAAATGAAAGCAGCAAGACTAGGGGACTGGGGCTCAAGGGGATGGGGGCTCCATTCTATACTACTTTATAATGCATCTTAGTTAAGAACTGAAACTGAAAACATATCCTACCCCTTGGTATGAAAAATGTTACTGCTCCTTAACTTACTTCAACTGCCATGCTCAACATCTGCTCCTTGAAGGGTGCCCCAGAAATATTTTGAAGATCATATGGCTACAGACACAAGCTGTCCAATAAAGTCCGATGTGATTTCTTTGGGACACCTATGAAAGAAAACAGAGAAACTTGCGATATAATTTATTGAAGTAATTTAATGTTGGACTCATGCCACTAAAAACTCAGTCAGTATCTAGCTTTGGTTGCATTGCGAATCCAAACCCAGATCAAGGAGGGAAATTATAATATCTGACACAACATTTTTGTCACACTCTTCAACATGAATCCCAATGACTTCACGCCCTTTAAAGCCAATTTTATATCACTTAATCTTAAATATGCATTTCTTGCCTGTTTTCCATTCTATGTATCTTGCATACACAAGGTTCTAAATGTTGATATCATGACATGTCGTCGAGTCATGGAAAAAAGATATATCAGGGATATATCGCAGGGTATAGTGATATCGCGGGAACAATATTACACGTGAAGGGAAAAAAAATAGTGAAAAAAATATAATTTTTTAATGAAACTTCAAGAAATGTTAATACTCATCTGAGAATCAATTTTTTTTAAAAAATAATGTTTATAAGAGATGCGATGAGAAGGGGGCCAAAGATGTGTGTTAATGTTGATGATAATGTATGATTCACTAATATTAATGTAACTTAAATAAAAAGTTTCATTTATTTCTTAATCAAGCATAACAATTAACTCAAATACTATTAGTTTCATACATAATAGTTAATAGATCAATAATGGTATCTCCAAGTATCCAACCTCAACCACTACAATCACAATCTCATAGTCACATGGAGTTACGTGGAGGATAAAAGTCATCTATGTCCTGACTAGATTGACGACAGTACTAGTTCTCTACATAAGCACAATATTGTGCCCAACTTATCACATTATGGTACAATGATGTATACTCATGTACATAATGGTCTAAGATGTAGCAACATTCTCATCAGTGGATACTGTGGAAACTGATGCACAATTGTCACTGTCATTGCCACATAATGTTGTACACCTCCATACTCATCTATACGACTCATACCCAAAAACAAATTCATATGATTTGTTTGAAATTTAAATTGGGGAGTATTTTAGATGGAGGGTACCCATAATATGCTTAATTTTTTATTTTATTTTTGTAAAGATTGAATGTAAGTCTTTTTCTGTTGAACTGTTATTTGACTTTTGACCCAGTAGATGCAAATATTTTTGAAGACTTTGATACGAGACTTTTTTCACCAGACTTATGGGTTTTAGTAATATTTTGATATGATAGCATTTATGAAATTTTAAGATTTGAGAATAACTTAGCGTTTGAAAGTTGAAATATTGAAAAAGGCACTAAAAATGAATTTTGTTCTTGAACTGAAAAGTTGACGTTTTATTCTTCAGGAATTTGAATATAGGATAATTTTTATTAAATTTATACGGAGGGTATAACCTTATTTACATATGAATATCTTAAACAAATTAAAGAAAATTAAAAGAAAACTACTTTATTAAATGATATTTTATGTAAATAAGCTATAAATAGGATTTGGCTATGTTTTATAGCTTAAAATCCAACATTTCCCACGATATTGCACGATATCCATAATATATCGTGCGATATTTTGTAAAATTTATATTACCCCGTATAGATAGGTCGGGACCCATCGAAATCGATAAATATCATCGATATCAACGATATTTCGTCGACATTTCAAACCATGTGCATACATGAGTGTCTAGTATCAGAATCATCTATTATGAATCATAGAAGGAAGTCGGGTGCTTTTATTTGATCATTGCGCAATGAGATACGACTGTCCAATCGTATGCAAGCCTCAATAATTTTATCACAGATAGGGTGTGAGTTGGGACAACTCATTATTGTACAACTATCACGTGTGAGTGGCCATATTAAGTGGGATGACATGGATTTACGTAATTACGTGCACATTAGGCTTGTTTTGGTAATATATTTTATTTTCTCTAAAGTCACCATAAGGTTATTCATGTTATGCAGTGGCGGAACAGGATTTTCTACTAGAGGGGGCATGTTTTGGTTGATGGAAAATGATAGTAATTGTTGATGGATTTGTGGAGTATTATTAGGTCGGTAGGAAATATTCTGGGTCTAGGAGGATGGGGGCGTAGTCCCCGAATTATTTTTTATGAAAGTTTGGGGGCATTTCGTCCATACATTTCTTACATATCTTAAAGGTATTATTTCTCCTTGTTTACGGGACAGCTATCCCCTTGCCCCATGGCTATCCCCCCGTTAAATAATTAAATAACATGATATAAAAGATATATTTTGTTTTCAATAGTTTAGGAACGTTGCCCCTTCCTCATGGCTATACCTATTAAATAATATAGTATAATTTTTTTAGGAACAATTGCTCCTTACCATAATTATGCCCAATAAAATAATTAAACTTAGCATAAAAATATTTTTTTTAAGTTCAATGGGACTTGCATGGAGATCAAATCACGGTCAATTGCGAATGAACTCAGGGAGAGTTCCATTGCACCCACAGGTCAACCCCCACCTGGCTCCTGGCTCCGCTCCTATGGTTATGAGCCATTGTCCAATTTCCTCTCAACAATTTATTGGTTTTCAGTCAAAATAAGAGAAGCCTAATGGATCCCAAGCCCTTTTTACTTGTGGATTCCTTGTAAGAGTTTGAAAACTTCTGTTATTTAAACCTTAAGGAGGCCTCTAACGCTCATAACTAAAACATCCTTGTTAGGGGTGTAAGAATCCATTTAAGGCAAAGCATCTATAAAGAGGGCTAATACTTGGATGGTTGGACCTTTTCATCCACTTTCCCAAGTATTCTTACAACTCTTGTGGTTTGACTCTCTACATAGAGTGTTGACCAGCTGATCCTAGAAAATAATAATTAAGGTTTCGAATACTTTTTCCGACATGTTTCATAAATTTAAAACAATGCCCCCCAAGAAAAAGTGAACTACAAAGGAACACGACATCTGGAGCCTAAAGTCCCTAAAATCAAAACTTTAACTTCAAACTGTAGCAAAATCCCATAAAATAGCTAATATTTTAACAACTAAAAGAACAGACAAATCCTTTGTAGTTTGCCAATTAACCATGGAACCATTTATACCTCCATAATTCACGAGCACAATCGTCGGAGAAACATAGATGACTAGTTCAATTGTTCAGGGGAAAAATAAGAAAGAAAGAAAAAAAGACAAATGGCAACTGCTCAAGTATCACGGCTATAGTAACATGCACAGTTAGCCTACAGGACAACCTGTTGAATACTGTTTTGGTCTATTGTACCTTTATGATATAGTAGACCTTTGGGTGTGTTACTATGCTAGTGTTAAGTATATAATCTAATGAATGAGATAGAATAGTTAAGCTCTCTATTCTTTCTTTTCTTCCTTCTCTTCTTCTTCTTCTTCTTCTTCTTCTTCCTCTTCTCTTTCTTCCTTCCTTCTTTCAAACCCTAACCTTAAACTAAACTAATTAAGTCAACTTGGTATCAGAGCATCTAAAGATCTAAGGGGCCATACAGCCAAGGTATGGATAACCTAGCTTTTTCTACCATCTAATGAGCCTTGAAATGTTGGGATTTGTGGTATTGATTTCAGATTTTGTTTTTAGGCATGGAGATGGGAGTTTTGTAAAGTTAGTTGGAGTTTTGTGTGAAATTAATTGGTTGTATTTGATCCGTATATCGTGCGAAATTGTAAAAAAAGAAGAAAGGAAAAAAGAAAGAAAGAACAATGATCTCGTGACCGTGAAAGATAGAAGGAATCTGGATTTCAGACTTTTGCAAACTATCACCGACAAGCCTACAAGCTACAACATACCCGTGAAATCCATTGTTATTTAAAAAATGGTTAAACCCCTCAAAAATCCATGGGAAAGAATAAGGAAAGGAAAAAAAAGGAATTTGAGAAGGATTTAGGGTGGAGGGTACATACCCGTAGCAGAGGACCTCGTCGCCATTGCCATCGCATTCGCTGTCGCCGAGCAGTGGTTCTCTAGTCGCCTGTCGATGAGTCTCTCCCCTTCTCCTCTCTTCTCTCAATTTCTACGTTGAATCTTACGAATGCCTTATGTTTAGGGATTTAGGTTTAAGTTATAATGGGTTATTACAAAAAAGGACCTTAGTTATTCAATAATAACTATAAGGTACTTATTTATAAATAAATTTCATTCTTACCTTTTTTTTTTGTTTAAAGACTCCTCCCTTACATTACAATTTACACACTAATGATATTAAAAAAAAAATTGTATAAAATAAGAGTATTAGTAGTGGAGGCCTAATCATATTTCATAAATTAAAAATTGTAAAACTTTACTTTGACGTAAATATCCTTCACTTTACTTTATTAAATAAAAACTTTATATTAAAATTTGCATGCTTTTAACAATATGGTAAGGAGTAAGGACTCTCTATAGTAGACTTAGAAGGACTCTATTACATATGTTTATTGGTGAATCATGCATTGTCATCAGAGTCAGCGCACGTGTTTGGCCCCCTTCTCATTGCATCTATTATGTACATTGTTGTTTTTTTAATTTTTTCGTTTCTCATATGTGTATTAACATTTATTTTAACATTTCTTTAAGTTACATTGAAAAATTCCATGTTTTTCACTATTTTTTTCAATTTTTTCCTGCACATGCGATATTGTTCCCGCGATATCGATATATCTTACGAGATATCCTCGATATATCTTTTTTTCATGGCTCGACATAACATGCGATATCGATATTCAGAACCTTGGTGCCCTCCAAGTGTTTGACAAAAATTGTGTGAAGTTGGAAATGTTGTTTTGGGCCCAGTGTTTGAAAAAATGTGTGAAAGTGATAAATGTTCCATGAAGGTGATGTGCAAATTAGGTGCCCTCCAAGTGTTTGATGAAAGTTATGAGAAGTTGGAAATGTTGTTTTGGGTTGTATAAACCCTTTGTGTGAAGCTGGAAATGTTGATTTGGGTTGTGTATTTATTTGTGGTGATAGTTTGAGGACTTGATTTGTGTAAATCAGTCCCATTGTGGCGCAATGAGTGACTCAAAAGTGAGCCAAGACTCCTCTAACCATGAGACTAGAGGTGGGCAAGTGCACCTTGGACACAGGGATGCCCCAAATGTGAAAATCACTATCATTAAGTTGAATGATAGCAATTTCTTGGCATAGTCACAATCTGTTATGTTGTTTGTGAATGACAAAGGAAGGACGGGGTACTTGAGAGGTACCATTCTTATGCCTAAGGAGACTAATAAGGCCTTTGATAAGTGGGAGGCCAAGAACGCAACTATCACATCTTGACTCCTTAACTCTTTGCAATCCGACATTGGCAATAGTTACTTGTTCCTTTCCATAGCTAAGGAGATATGGAATGTTGTCACCCAGTCCTACTCGGAATTGGGGAATGAAGCTAGAGCATACGAGCTACGCCAGAGCATCTCCCAATTGCGGCAGCGGGGTAGCCCTCTTTCCACATACTATTCCACTCTTCAACGTCTATGGGAAGAGCTAGATCATTACTACTTCTTCCAAGCGAAGTGCAGTATCGATGCTACCGCTCACAAGAAGCATATGGAGGATGGATGGTTGTTCGAGTTGTTGGCATGATTGAATTCTGAGTATGAGCATGTTAGAGTTCAGCTACTAGGGAATAAGCCACTTCCTACCCTAACAGAGGCCTACTCATACCTGCACAGGGAGGAGAGCCATCGTATTGCGATGCTCAATCCTCCTCATCAGGAGAGGCCTGTTCTATCCTTCATGTCATAGGGCAGTAGAGGCAGTCGTCGTGGTACTCGTGGCGGAGGCCGTTCTTGTACTTATGGTGATGCGAGTGCAGGCATTCGGTGTGAGCATTGTGGTCACTCACGTCACACCAAAGAGGCATGCTGGGAACTTCATGGTCGACCATCACAGCGAGGTCCTTTTGGTGGAGCTCGAGGGGGAAGATTTGCTGATAGTATAGGAGGATGATTTAGTGGTGGAGGCCACTCCAGTGCCTATTCCGTTATCTCTACTACACCTGCTCTTGTTGCCTCTCCTCCATCCGCAGGATAGTCTTCAGACGGTAGTGCATTCTCTCGTGATGAGATGGAGCATATCCGACGCTTAATGACTCAGTTAGAACCCTCATCTGTACCTTCTACATTCTCTTTTGCCCACACAGGTACTTCGGCCTCAGCCCTTAATGCTTCGGCCTCACCCCGCAGTTACTCTTGGATCATTTATTCAGGTGCATCCGATCATATGACTGGTATGTCTTCATTTTTTACATCGTACCTTATCTGTTCAGGTAGAGATAAGGTTCATATTGCCGATGACACTTCCTCATCCATTGCCGGTTTATAAAAGACGTAAAGCAAATAAAGTGACGTTTATTATTCCTCGCGCTTTCGACGAAAAGTCAATGCACCTATAATGTTTAAAAAGACGCCTTTAAACTTGTATTGGTTACTACGCCGTCCATACTTGGCTAAAATGCCTTTGACTCAAATTTATGCGCTTTCAACATGACATTTGCAAAATATAAAAAGTGTCAAAAGAGATTTAAGGATTGGATGGTTAGAGGTTCATTAGTCGAAGAGTGCGTTATCACGAGAAAAGTGAAGCCGCCTTTACCGATCCACTTAGAACATTTGACGAGTAACAAGTCGTTGTAAGGCACCTGAGGAAAATAATTGCTAATTGGCACAATAAATGCAAAGGTGTTAATATAATAAATGCTAAAGGCATTATTGTACTAAATGTGGAAAAGTGTTACTATAATAAATATGTATGTTACAAAAATTACAATTATTCTTGTGTTAAATGCTCCCGAAACAAAATCCTATAAATAGGAAAAGCCATTAGCTTAAAAGGGACATAATAACACCACGAGTCGAATACGACAAGGCTAAACGGCAGCCACTCAGTACTCTCAAAATTCTTGGTGTGCTCTCAATCCCCTTCCTTTGTCATTTTCTCCTATTTCACCACAAGTCAGAACGGCCTTTTGAGGTTTAAACTGACCTGTGATCAAGTATGAGGATTAATCATCAGATTAACTCCACATAAAAAAATCACCCAGTTACATTTGCGACTCCATTGGGCTTGATTTTGCGAACTCAAAAGCAATGGCATCCAATGAAGGACACAAACGATTCTTCAGCACTCAACCAAGACATACCAAACCCACCCAATGGTTTGGCTGTTGAGCTAATATCTATTTTAGGTCCATTATTGCAGACGATGCACCAATCTAGGTCCAAGCTCAGGCCTAGGCTTTAGAAGCCCAGAATCAGATGCTGGTTCTTTTGCAAGAAATTCGGGGAGGTAACAACAGCAACAATACTAATGAGCACGAATCTCATATCCCAGATCTAGAGCAAGGTTACGTCATTGCTGTTGATGTTGCTGCTATCTTTAAACGACTAAAATTAAAGACAGCAAGTGAGAATTTTCACTTTGATTCTAATCCGCCCTACTCAACGAACATACTCAAAATGTCATATCCCCAAGGCTATGTAGTCCCGATTTTCCCGTAATACAATGGTCAAGATAGTAATGCGAGAGATCATGTCAAGCATTTTGTCGACGCCTTAGGCATGAATGCCTCCAGCAATGAGCTACGTTTGAGAGAATTTTCAAATCTCTCTCTAACCGTGTGCTTATACATAGTACACTAACTTAACACCAAATTCTATCCACTCATTGGAAGAAATGGTGACAGCGTTCGCAAATAAATTTTTCCTGTTGGAAGACCTTATTTATTTTGTTGATCTCAGTCGAGAAAGACGGAAGCCATCAGAAGGACTTCTTGATTATGTCAAGAGATTTTGTGAACGCACCTTCGATTGCTGGGATCCAGTAACTGAAGACGCGTTGGTACAAACATGCATCAACGGAATGTTAAAAGAGTACCGTGTTCACTTAGAAAATCTAGGAATAACAAACTTCTCCCACCTTCGGCAAGCCACCCGCCGTACTAGTGAATCCATGAAGGCGCATGAACCAACTTGGCGCCAAGACCTCGACCGCCAAAGGTGCAATCCATGGCGGCGACACCTAATTCTGACAAAAGACAGTCCAGAACTAATGCTGGACCACCAAAGAAATTCAAGACACGACCCCTACGGAAGTTGATGAGCCTTCGCATTTTCCAATCGATATGGAATTTATTGAGGTATTTTTTATGAGTGGCTCCGCGATGGCATTATTCACCCTCCTACTCCTCTTCGCCGACCAACACCAGAGGACAAAAAGAGTCCAAACAATTGCATTTACCATCGTAATACTAGTCCCTCGACAAGCAATTATTGGACTCTGCGACATTTCTTCCACAGGAAAGTCGCTGCTGGCGAGGTACAATTACCCGACAGCACATCGTATGTCCATAATGACCCCTTACTAACCCACAAACCCAAGGAGTGGGTTGCCTTGATAACACATGTTGAGGAGGACAACATTATCACGCCTTCAGCTGAAGCCGCTTTCTTGAAAATACCAGTTGTCCAAAGTTTCATGGACCATATGGCTTTCACTGATGTTGCTCGTCATAATCTCACCCATGCTTTTACCAAGATCGTTGACCGCCATGGTGAAGAATGTTTTAAAGTTAATAGCGCAGTTCGTCAACCTCCAACCCAATCATAATAGGCCATTATACATTACCGCAACCTTAAATAGTTAAATGGTACAACTGTTCACCGAGTGTTTATCTACCCCGGGTCTTCCATTAAACCTTCTTCCTCTTAAAACTGTAAACGCTATTAACCTTCCTATGAATTACATTACCCCACAGTCCATTGAGGTGTCTGGCTTTGGAAATCAATATCAACAAACTATGGGCTATGTCAATATTGACCACCAAGTAGGCACCATTCGATGTGCTACTCGCTTCCATGTACTTGACGCAGCAATCAATTACCACTGTCTGCTAGGACGACCATGGCTTCATCACCACCGCATTGTACCATCAACGTGTCACCAATGCCTCAAGCAGAACAGAGGAGGAAAAGAGTATTAAGGTAACAAATACGACAGTTCCTTTTGAACGTTCAGAAGCGCATATCACTGATGTTGCTTTTTACGACGAATTGGCAACCGAAGGTGATATTGTCATTTCTCCACTCACCTGCTTCCAAAAGGAAAACCGATACTTCGTTCACGAAAAATCCTTGCGGGGAGGAAGGACACCAACAAACACAATACAAATCGGCTAACCAAAGCAGATGGGTCAGAGTAAGGCTGCCTGATGGGAAAATGACATACCGCTAATAATGGTCACAACCACCAATAATATGCCCAATAGAAAGTATTGTTTACTGGTGTTATTCAAATATCAAATAAAATAACTGAAGTCTCCAATGCTCTAGAATGCATGCAAGATGGTGTGAAGGTAGTCCAAGAGAAGTTTGAAACCATTAAATTGGGAGATAAAGAAGAGCCACGTCCGGTGTTTTTAAGTTCAAAATTATTTGCTGATGAAAGAAAGTCATTATGTAATCTCCTTGCTGATAATAAAGATGTTTTTGCTTGGTCGTACCACAAGATGCCTGGCCTGAGTGTCAATCTAATAGTTCATGAACTAAATGTTGACCCTACAGCCATACCAGTCAAACAAGCACCGCAGAACTTCTGCCCTGAAGATGAGCAACAAATTAAAGTCGAAGTAGAAAAAATCTTTAAGGCGGGATTCATTAAACCAATCCAGGATCCAACATGGCTTGCGAATATAGTTCTAATGAAGAAAAAGAATGGCCAAATAAGATGTGTAGATTTTAGAGATGTGTCCAAAAGATGAATTTCCTCTCCCAAACATGGATTTACTCATTGATGCAACTACAGGGCAAGAGTTGTTCTCGTTTATGGATGGCTATAGCGGGTACAACCAGATTAAAATGTCACCAATTGATGCTGAAAAGACGGCCTTTCAGACTCCCTTGGGAAATTTCACTATACCGTCATGCCTTTTGGACTAAAGAACACCGGGGCAACATATCAAAGAGAGATGACCGCAATCTTTCATGACATGATTCAAAAAGTTGAGGATTTTTGTCGACAACCTTGTTGTGAAATCGAAGGGAAGACTTGGTCACGAAGCTATTCTGAAAAAGGTATTCGAAAGATGTCGAAAGTACCAACTCAAGATGAACCCCTTGAAATGCGCCTTTAGAGTATCTGCAGGAAAGTTTCTCGGTTTCATAGTGCATAGACATGGCGTCGATGTTGATCCAGAAAAGACAGAAGCGATACTCACAATGGCACCACCACTAAATCTGAAGGAGTTCAAAAGTTTTCTTGGAAAAAATTTGTTTATTTGAAGATTCATACCTGGATTAGCAGAAATTACCAAGCCATTTTCAATACTGTTAAAAAAGGGAGTCAGGTATGAATGGACAACTATGTGTTATGAATCTTTTGAAAGAATCAAACATGTCCTATCTTCCGCAACCACAATGATGGCCCCTATTTCTGGAAAGATGTTAAAACTATATTTAACATCAACAAATCATGCAATTGGCGCGCTCTTAGCTCAAGAGAATGAAGAAGGAAAGGAACGGCCGATATAATACATCAGTCGTGCCTTGAGGAATGTAGCTAAAATATCTGCGGATCGAAAAGATGTGTTTGTCACTCATATATGCAGCATAGAAATTTTGACATTATCTCCTATCACACAAGGTAATTGTTTTCACTAAATCTAATCCTATTAAATTTCTATTAACAAAACCGGTGTTGTCAGGACAAGTAGCCAAATGGCTTCTCATCTTGTCAGAATTTGATATAAGTTGTGAAACGCTGCAAGCCATAAAAAGACAAGTAGTGCCAGATCTCCTGGCTGGTTTTCCTGGGCAAGATGACCAGGAATTTACAGAAGAAATCCCAGGCACATTGCCGGAAGTTGCCCTTGTCGGAAATCTAGATGAAGAATGGACCATGTTTTTCGATGGTTCTAGAACTAACAAAGGTGATGGGGCAGGAGTAGTCCTTCAAGCACCTGACGGTGAGGTTATTTCAATGTCTTTCAAACTAGATTTTGATTGCTCAAATAATACCGTCGAATATGAAGCATTTCTTATTGGTTTGACCATAGCCAAAGAAATTGGTGTCCAAAAACTGAATGTCAAAGGCGACTCCAATTTGGTTATTAGCCAAATTGAATGGAAATTTCGCCCTCAACTCATTAGAGAAGGAGATTGGTGGAAGAAAATTGAAGTCCAACTTGCCAAAGGCGGATCTGCTGAGTCCCTAAAAATATTGAAAAACTTCTTACATCTTGATGGCGTGTTGTACTAACGATCATCGGATGGAATTCTCATGAGATGTTTAGGGACGGAAGAAGCGAAGGAACAACTAAGAGAAATCCACAATTGAGTCTGTGATCAAGACCCTTCTGTGCCACTCTTTAGGCGTTTGCAAAGATTTGGACTCTATTGGCTAGATATGATTTCTGATGCCAATAGTTTACAAAAAGACTGTCTTAAATGTCGAACACCTCTAGACCCAACAGAATGTCATCTTGTTGAAGAAGGAGAAGATTGGAGGCAACCTTACATTGAGTACCTGAGAGATTGAAAACTCCTGTACAAAGAAAGACGTGTCCAAACTACAAAGAAAGGCGCAAAGATTCTTCCTGCATCAAAATGACCTTTTTCGAAAAGGAGTTGAAGGTGCTCTATTAAGATGCTTAATGAATCAAGAGGCAAAAGCAGTGCTTTTTGAAACTCACAGTGGTGAATGTGGAAGCCATCAAGGAAAGATGAAACTATACACCCAGCTGCTTGATTTAGGGTTTTACTGGCCAACAATTGAAATGGACTCGGGGAATTTTGTAAAGTCTTGCCATCAATGTCAAATTCAAGGTGATCTTATTCATGTTTCAGCATTGGCATTGCAACAAATTAGTACACCTTGGCCTTTCCACACATGGGGGCTCAATCTCATAGGACCCATAAATCCGCCTTCAGGAGGAAACATCTAGATTATTGCAGCTACGGAATATTATACTAAGTGGATTGAAGCCACACCTATGAAGCATGCCACTGGAGGTGTCGTAGCCAACTTTGTCAAAGAAAATATTATCTGCCGATTTGATTTGGAATCCCAAATAGGATAATAACTGACAATGGTACACCTTTTATTAACAGTAATATTCGAGAATTGTTAGAAAAATACCATGTAAAGCATGTTAGGTCTACATCATACTATCCGAAGAGGAATGAGCAAGCCAAAGCTACAAATAAGACTTTGCTCAAAATTTTAAAGAAGATGGTGGAAAGCGAACATAAAGAGTGGTCACAAAAGTTTATCTTGACATTATGGGCTTATCAAACATCGCCTCGAAAAGCAACAAGGGTGTCACCTTAATCTTTAGTTTAAGGAGTAGAAGCAACCTTGCCAATTGAGATAGCCATCCCTTTGGCCAGAATGGTGCTCAGTGGGGAAATGGATCCTGAGGAAGGCGCGATGATTAAGGCGACTGAGGTTGAACTCATAGATGAAAGGCGCAAGAAGATAGCAGAAGATGTGACTAATTATTAGAGGTGTGTAGAAAAAGTTTATGATAAAATTATGCGATCACGAATATTCAAGGAAGGTAACTTGGTTCTCCGCGCAGCTATTCATGTTAGAAACGAAACATCCGCTTCTAAGTTCACACCAAATTGGGAAGGGCCCTACATTATTCGACAAACGACAAAGAGTGGATACTATAGGCTTAAAAGGTCTGATGGTACCATCCTACATGATCCCATTAATGGGAAATGGTTAAAACTGTATCATCCATGAAAGGAAATAATAAAAGAAAGGGTCTTTTCTATTTCTCAAAATATCCCTTTTATATAACGGTCTTTCCTCTTGAAAATAAAAGAAAATACATAGACTGATTTCTTTAGAGAAAAAGATCCTTTATAAGTCCATTAACAAGCAAATGTTCATATGCTTTGGCTTCTTCCTAGATGGGAGCAAGCTTATCATGTGCTCCCTGTACAAAACCTCTCGCGCTGTCGAGCAAGAACTTGTTGTTCCTCTTCTAGAGAAATCAATTCAGCTTGTACCACCGCAAGCTCCTCTTCCGCCTTCTTGATTTCCTCCGCCACCTCTCTTTCAGATTCATCGAGCAATCCAATAGAAGAAATGCTCTTCTCTTTTTCAAACTCAATCGGCTCTAACCGCTCCCCGATCTCCTAAGCAACTGTCAGCTCATCAAGGCGCACCAACAGCCATTCAATCTCTACACCAATCGTGTGAGCATCTTCCAGAGTAGTTCTCCAACTCCTTAAATCCTCACTTGATATGGTATTTAGAGCTCTCTGATCCATAGAGAGGACTTTGCAGATGGACTCCAAGAACATAGAGCGAAAATATTCACCTCTGACGAAGCAGTAGGCAAAAATGTCCCCGTAACGATTAAGATCAGATGAGTGAAAGGCTTGAGCTCATGCTTAACGGAATAATCACCAATCAAAGTCGTAGTTGGGGGCGTGGCTGAGCTCCACTCACAGTGGCTAAAACAGTAGTCAAAGGCGCGATAGGAAGCCACACGGATGAGGGATGCGTAGGCGTAGGTTCCGAAGATAAACAATGAGAAGGGGCAGGAGACAAGCACCGAGTAGGTATCGAAGGCACGATAACTGAAGGAGTAGTCAAAGGCGCTGCTTTAGATGTTTTGCCTAACCACAACAAACTCGTTAGCCAGCCTCACAACATCTTCCTCAAAACCAGGGATATTTTTGCCTACAACCCCAGATAAGGAGTCCATAGGGATATCCAAAGGACCACCAACAGGCCTTGACCCGAGGGATAAATTTGGTAAATGAGGCAAAGGGGCGTCAACCGGATTGCTATATACCCCATGGAAGAAAGATGAACTCTGAGAAGTTGCATGGACTAGAGTCCGAGGAGCTTCTTTATGAGGGTGGACGACGAAGGAATCCGATGCCGCCTCTGACTCCTCGTCAGTCAAAGAAGAACTACCACTGTCGCCTTCACTCTTGCTGACGTACTGAATATTTTCTTCAATCTCATCACTCCCATCACTTTCATCTTCACTACCTTCCGAAGAAGAAGCTAGAAATTCTTCAGTATCTTCTTCATCTTCTTCGACAATCACTTTCATCTAAAAAAAAAAAGAGACACGCTCATGAGAAGCTAGAAATTCTTCAGTATCTTCTTCAATCTCATCACTCCCATCACTTTCATCTTCGCAACTAAAAGAACGTTGTCTACTGAAGCAGCAAGAAAGTCGAGTTGCTGAGATGACAAGTTGCCAGAGAGAGACACACTCATGAGAAGCACCTGGGGTATAAAAGTCCACAGGTATAACGCCCTCGAGAGTATGAGTGTAAGGGCGGAAGGTAAAGAATCCTTTGTCCAAGGAATGGAGAAGTTTTGCCTTTTTTCTTGGCCTTACACCTGACCAACGGAATGCCCTAGGAAGAAATTTCTCAAGATTGCCTTCTTTGTTGATAATCTGAACTAAAGATAATGGTGAAAGCGCATACCTAGGGACCCTTTCCCAAAGCCACATTTGTAGGAAGGAAGAGCAAATATAGGTCTCTATAGGGCACTCGCCCATGGATTCTACCAGATCCTTGTAGAATAAATCAAAATTATGGTAAAGATTACCTAAAAACATAGGAGAAAAGCTATACTTAGCACCATTGGCGATCCTGACAGCGGGACCAAACAGGCATTCCTGAACCTTCTCATTTGGGTAAGTGGAGAAGATATACCGTGATAGCCACATAACAATAAAAGCCTCTCGCCTATAAGGGTTATTCATACCTCCGCCATTAACTAGAGACTGTGAAGTCGCATCCCCCTTGCCTTTGGAAGTTTTTCTTTTGGGAGCTTGATCTTTCCAAAAATACCGTACCCAACCATTGAAATTGGTCATTTTCATTGACTTCTTTGTTGATGCCTTCAAAATTGTTTCCATGCCATCGATGCACTCCATCATAGAAGACTCATTGTAGTTGATGGAGGCGAAGACATCCTCCCCAAAAAGCTCTAAGTGGAGAAGTGCGCTAACATCCTCAAGTGAAGGCACAATTTCCCCCCAAGGGGTAATGAAGGTATAGGTTGACGAATTCCAACAAAAAAGTAGTTGCTTCAGAGCATCTTGATCGCGTTTTATGCTAAAACAGGAAGTCAATTTGATGACTTCTTTCACTCATGGGTCCTCAAGAAGACTAAAAAACTCGCCATCATCGAACATGTCCTTCAACCATCCCTCCCAATCTCCAGATGGCCCAGAGTGAGCAGAAAAATAGGTTTCGAAACAGGGAAATCACCCCTTCGCAACTCTAGGGAATCCAAGGAAACAAGGAAATCACCCAAAGGCGAAGGGGGATCCACGTTGTCTTCTGGGGAATCTTCTCGTAAAAGACACCAGCCATCAGAAGGAATAATGGTGTTTGGACGAATTTGTTGGGCATCAATAAAAAAAGGAGTTACTGATGTCACCTAGTCTTCCATGCACACTCGAAGAGGCCATCGAAATAAAATATCAAAAGGTCTTGGGAAAGAAGTCTAAAATGCAAGAGGAAATAACAGAAAGAGAAAAAGAGGTAAAAGTGATAAAGATTCTGCATAAGGTCCTGAATATATAGGTGAAGGGCGGGATTCGAAAAGACATGCAATGATGGCGGTGCATTAATCAACGCGCTGACGGCGGAATGTCAAACGTCACACCTCTGACAATGGCGAATCTCGAACATCGTGAACATTAAATGCTCATCTTGAAAGGCGAAAATCTTACACTTGATAGAAAATGTTCCAATTATGAGTTCAAATGCATGTCTTCGGGACATCATAATGACTTCTTAGACAGGGAGCTAATGTTGATGGGTCATTTTGATAAAAACCACGTAAAGCAAATAAAGTGACGTTTATTATTCCTCGCGCTTTTAACGAAAAGTCAATGCACCTATAATGTTTAAATAGACGTCTTTAAACTTGTATTGGTTATTGCGTCATCCATACTTGCCTGAAACACCTTTGACTCAAATATATGTGCTTCCAGCATACATTTGTAAAATATAAAAAGGATCAAAAGAGACTTAAGGATTGAAGAGTGAGAGGTTCATTGGTCGAAGAGTGCATTATCACGAGAAAAGTGAAGCCGCCTTTACCAATCTACTTAGAACATTTGACGAGTAACAAGTCGTTCTAAGGCACCCGAAGAAAATAATTGCTAATTGACACAATAAATGCAAAGACATTAATATAATAAATGCTAAAAGCGTTATTGTATTAAATGCGGAAAAGTGTTACTATAATAAATGTGTCTATTACAAAAATTACAATTATTTCTGTGTTAAGTGCTCCCGAAACAAAATCCTATAAAAAGGAAAGGCCATCAGCCTAAATAGGACACAACACCACTAGTTGAATACGACAAAGTTAAACGGCAACCACTCCTCGATACTCTCAAAATTCTTGGTGTGCTCTTGATCCCCTTCCTTTGCCATTTTCTCCTTTTTCGCCACAAGTCAGAACGGTCTTTTGAGGTCTAAACTAACCTGTGATCAAGTACGAGGATTAATCATAAGATTAACTCTACATAGAAAATCACCCAGTTACATTTGTCAGCCTAAACCTCAAAAGGTTGTTTTGACTTGCGGCGAAAAGGAGAAAAATGGCAAAGGAAGGGGATCGAGAGCACACCAAGAAATTTGAGAGTACCGAGGAGTGGCTGTCATTTAACCTTATTGTATTCGACTCATGGTGGCTGATGGCTTTTCCTATTTATAGGATTTTGTTTTGGGAGCATTTAACACAAGAATACTTATAATCTTTCTAACAGACACATTTATTATAGTAATGCTTTTAATACAATAACACATTTAGCATTTATTATATTAACGTCTTTGCATTTATCGTGTCGATTAGCAATAACATTCCTCGGGTGCCTTACAACAACTTGTTACTCGTCAAATGTTCTATGTGGATTGATGAAGACAGCTTCACTTTTCACGTGATAACGCACTCTTCGACCAATGAACCTCTCACCCTCCAATCCTTAAGTCTATTTTGACCCTTTTGAATTTTGCAAATGTTATGCTAAATGCGCATAAATTTAAATCAAAGGCGTTTAGCCAAGTATGGACAGCGTAATAACCAATACAAGTTTAAAGGCATCATTTTAACCATCATAGGCGCATTGACCTTTCGTCAAAAGCATGTGGAATAATAAACGTCACTTTATCTGCTTTACGTGGATATTATAAAAATGACCCATCAACATTAGCCCCCTGTCTGAGAAGTCATTATGATGTCTCGAAGACATGCCTTTGAACTTATACTTGGATTATTTTTCTTTAAGTATATAAAAAAAATTTGCCTTTCAAGGCGAACATTTAATGCTCACGATTTTCGAGATGCGCTATTGTCAGAGGTATGCCGTTTGACATGCCACCGTTATGACTGACAGCGTGTCAATCAATACTCCGCCATCATTACGCCTCTTCGAATTCCACCCTTCGTCTATACATTTGGAGTCTTAGGAAATTTTCCTCATACTTTCCCATCTTCCTTCCTGCTTTCATACTTCTTCCTCAGAGCCTTTTATTATATTTTCAATGGCTTCCTCAAGTTCTCACAAAAGGTTGGACGACGTTGGTGACTGTTTTTTATTGATGCCCAACAGCTTCATCCGGACACTAGTATTCTTTCAATGCTTTTATCATTTGTTCTTCATGTCCCAAATTTCGCTTTAAATCTCATTTCTATTAGTAACATTACACAATCATTAAATTGCAATGTTACCTTTTTTCTCTCTTATTGTATTTTTCAAGACTTGGGGACGAGGAGGACGATTGGTATGGGACATAAGGAGGGAGGACTATATGTGCTGGACCCACTACCACGTTTTGCGTTACCTGTCCAGCAGATCACTTCGGGTGCTCGACATATTACTACTCAGGAGCAATTACTACAATGGCATCGTCGTCTTGATCATCCGTCTTTTTTGTTACTTAAGCGTTTATTTGCTCAGTTGTCTATTTCCAGTTCTGTTAGTTCTTTTCAGTGTGAGTCATGTGAGTTAGCTAAACATTATAGAACTTCTTACCCCTCTTGTGGGAACAAAAGTAACTCCCTTTTTATTGTGGTTCATTCTGATGTATGGGGTCCTTCCCTAGTCCCCTCATTGTCTGGTTTTCACTATTTTGTTAGCTTTGAGGATGATTTCTCACGTACTACTTGGGTTTACCTTCTTATACGTAAAAGTGAGTTCTATTTAGTCTTTAATATTTCTATGCCATAATTATTACTCAGTTCGATGCAAAACTTAAAATTCTTAAATCTGATAATGGAGGGGTATATATGTTTGAGGATCTTACCTCTTATTTTGATAGTAATGGCATTTTCATCAGACCACCTGTGTCAATACTCAGCAAAATAGTGTGGTTGAGCAAAAGAATCGTCACTTGTTGGAAGTGACCAGGTCTTTGTTATTTGCTATGAATGTTTTGAAGGTCTTCTGGTCTTATACTCTTTTAACTGCAATGTCTCTCATCAATCGCATGTCATCTCGTATTTTAGGTTTCCAGATCCCTATTCAGGTGCTATCCCCCTCTACGTGTTTGTTTCCCATTCCTCCCAAAGTGTTTGGGTGCGTGTGCTTCGTTCATATCGCTTGTTCTGACCGTACAAAGCTTGATCCCAAAGCTCTCAAGTATGTATTCCTTGGGTCTGTTTCGAATCAGAAGGGCTACCGATGTTATCATCCTTCTTGTCGGGTATTTGTCTCTATGGATATGACATTCTTTGAGTCTATTTTCTTTTATTCTAATAGGAAGACCTCTCTTCAGGGGGCAAGTATCAGTGAAAATATGTTTTTTGAGTTTCCTCTGCCAGTTCCAACTTCATTGCCTCCTGATAGTGATAATACTAGACAGGAGGAAATTGTTCCTACTTTGAAGGTACATGAAAGAAAGAAAAAAGAAAGAAAGTAAAGAAGGCTTTCATGCTTCCTTCTAAGAAGTCTCCTCTAATCCATCAGTCAAAGGTAATGTCCCTCATTCTAATCCTGAGTTAACTGATGATTCTTCCCTGCCTATTACTCTAAGGAAGGGTGTTCATTCTTGTGCTCACCCTATCTTTAACTTTGTCTCAAATTTTGCTTTATCTCCTTCGTATCACTCATTTGCCTTGTCTTTGTCTTCTGTGTCTATTCCTCGCAGTGTGACCGATGCTCTATCTCAGCCAAAGTGGTGAAAGGCAAATGAAAGAAGAGATGCAGGCTTTTGAAAAAAGTGGCACTTGAGATGTTGTTGAGCTTCCTATAGGAAAAAGACTAGTGGATCTTTACCGTTAAGCATCTTTCAGATGACTCAATTGATAAATACAAAGCAAGGCTTGTTGCCAAGGGATGTACCAGACCCATGATATAGAATACCAGGAGACCTTTGCCCCCATAGCCAAGATAAACTCTATAAGAGTGTTGTTGTCCCTTGCTACCAACCAAGATTGGCCCCCATTCTAATTTGATGTGAAGAATGTCTTCCTACATGGTGACTTGGAAGAAGAGGTGTACATGACACCTCCTCCGGGCTTTATAAGTTCCTCAGCCAAGGGGAGAGTGTGCAAGCTAAGGAAGACATTGTATGGCTTGAAGTAGTCTCCTAGAGCTTGGTTTGAAAATTTTTCAACTGTCATGTTGAAGAATGGCTACAAGCAAAGCCAAGCAGACCACACACTATTTATCAAGCATTCCCACCAAAACGTTATTATCCTTATTGTGTATATGGATGACATTGTGGTGACCGGGAATGACTATGATGAAATAGGAAAGCTAAAAAGTAACTGAGTAAGTTGGCAGCAGAATTTTAGATCAAGGATTTGGGCCGTCTGAAGTACTTCTTAGGAATGGAAGTTGACAAATCAAAGGAAGGTATCTTTGTCTCTCAGAGAAAGTATGTACTGGACTTACTTAAGGAGACCGTGATAATGGGGTGTAAACCTAGTGACACTCCTATTGATGTGAACCACAAGCTTAGTGAAGACAGTGGGGAATGTCTTTCAAATTTAGGGAGGTACCAGAGACTTGTGGGCCTAATTTACCTCTCTTTGACCGAGCCAGACATTGCATATGTCATCAATGATGTCAGTCAGTTTATGCACACACCGACCTCAGGACATCTGGAGGCAGTGTACAAATACTCGGGTATCTCAAGTCCACCCCTGGGAAAGGATAAATGTATGCTAGTCATGACGACTTACGGGTAGAAGCCTACACAGATGCAAACTGGGGTAGGCTCTATTACAGATAGGTGCTTCACGTCTGGGTATTGTTCATTTGTAGGTGGCAATCTTGTGACATGGAGGAGCAAGAAACAACCAGTGGTAACCAGATCTAGTGCAGAAGCAAAGTTTAGAGCTATGGCACATGGGGTATGTGAGCTCTTATGGCTTCGATTGCTACTTTCAGAGATTGGGTTCCTACTCAAGGATCCATGAGTCTATACTGTGACAACAAGGCAACAATCAATATAGTTCATAATCCTGTGCAACATGATCGCACGAAACATATTTAAGTTGATCGTCACTTTATCAAGGAGAAGTTGAGATCAGGCGACATTTGCACTCCTTTAGTGAAGACCGGGGATCAACTAGTGGATGTTTTGACCAAAGGATTAGGAAGACCTCAATTCATCAATATTATTAGCAAATTGGGCATGAGAGATATCTATGCACCAACTTGAGGGGCACCAACTTAAGGGGGAGTGTTGAATACTGTTTTGGTCTATTGTACCTTTATAGTATAGTAGACCTTTGGGGTGTTACTATGCCAGAGTATATGTAGTAATGGCATACTTGTAATATTCATTTCTAGATATTAAGTATATAATCTAATGAATGAGAGAGAATAGCTAAGCTTTCTATTCTTTCTTTTCCTCTTCCTCCTCTTCTTCTTCTTCTTCCTCTTCTCCTTCTTCCTGCTTTCAAACCCTAACTTTAAACTAAACTAATCAAATCAACTCAACCAACATTTGAAAATAGACAATGTTGTGCAACCTTTAAATCATCCTAACTTTCTTACAAAAATAAGCTTTAATGAAGAATTAATTTTTTGAGTCTTCTATTTAGAAAGAAACATGGGAAAATCCTTCTTAATAGAAGGTCGATATCAGCTTTCTGAACAACAAAACTTTACTCAGTGTACAAATACCCCCAGTTTGAGAATACTGCACTAAATGTTTTTTTTTGGATCAATATCTCATTTTATCAAACAAAAAGAAGAATACAAAAGAAAGACAAAAGACCATCGAGTTTACAAGCAAGTAAGCACAACCCTGGGTGCACTAAATGTTGGAACACATCGAGGAGATATCCATGGGAATGCTTACTTTTTTATGATCAAGAGATTAGAAATGCTAATGAAAGAGCTAAATCATTGCCTGTTGATGGTGCAAATAGTCAATTTTGTATAAAAGGTATCATCTCCACTGAGTTTTCTTCTTAATATAATGCACTCTTACTTAAAATTTAAAATAAAAAGTAAAAAGAAAGAATACTGCATTACCTGTAAGCATCCTCCATCAGTAAGAATTAATCCAATGACCTTGTCTTTCTTTAGCTTGGGTAAGAGTTCTTTGATATAAAAACTTGGAGAAGCTGAACTTTTAGGCTTAAAGGTATGGAATTGGTTCCTTTTTCTTTCCTCCTTCAAATGTTTCGGCAGGCTCTTCACAACAACTACATCTTTTTTAAGTGCTGCTATGAACTGCTCCTCATTGTAAAGATAAGAAAAGCTCTTGAAAGTTGAACTGTACAACATGCATGAATAAGAAGCAACCAATAACAAGTTTTACTAGAATTGAAACTGACATTTGAACTTTGAAGAATCAACTTAGATGACTAGCAAAAGAAACCTGATGCCTTTTGAGCGAGTACTTTCTTGAATCTCTGGAATGACAAGAGTAGCATTTAGAAGCCTGGATATGGTGACAAGATCACAGATCTAGCAAATTAACAAACAATGTTACTAACTCCCAAAAGTAATTACAATCGAGATAAATTTTCAACATGAAAGGATCATACCGAAGATCTTATTTTCTCGAATCCACCAAAAATCTTAGCATAAATGAAGCCATTGTTCTGCTCATTTGGAACTGTATCAACCAAAGCAAGAATTCTATTAAATTAGACATGTACAATTGAAGCTAATTAAATGCTCAAACACACACACACACACACAAGAAAAAGAGATAGAGAGAGAGAGAGAGAGAGCAAAGATGAAAGTTCAAATCAAAATTAAGAAAAGAATTGCAGCCCCTGCTGAAATACAAGATCAGCTGACCAGCCCACGAAGGTTCTCAACTAAGGCCTATAAGCCTTTATGAGCCCCCTTATAAAAGGAGGGCCCATATTAGGCCCAGTAAGGGTAGCCGGACAGCCCATTAGTCTTTTATTTTTAGTTACTACTTAATAAGTTAGAATACTATTAGGATTTGTTTCTAACATTATAATAGTCCGAGATATAGAGTTTTCTTTATTAAGAAGTTGAGTTATATTAGCATTTTGACAGATCATCTTTTGTTTATAAAAGCTAGAGAACCGTAGCTTTTGGAGTTGGTGAAGAATTTTTTTAAAGAGATTTAACAAAAGAATTTTATTACTTTTAGAGTTTCTGATATTAAATTCAGAGATTTTGATTCCTTTGTTTAAGCTTGATTCAAGTATTATTACTCTCCTTGCATTGATATTGAGTACTACTTGTGGTATCGAAGATTGGAAGAGAGATTGATTGAGTTGAAACAAACAACCCTAGAGATTCTTCTCTAAGGCTGTCGTACCATCTAAATTAGTCCTTCATATAAATTTTGATCTTCAGCTGATTTGGTTTTTATTTGATCCTTGAAATCTATAACTGAAATTAGGGTTTGCTCCGTAGAGTTCAACATTGCCCCAAGTCTTTCTTACGGATTGATCTAACCAGATCCTAGATTATGTTCTAATCATACATTAGCGACAAGAACATACCCTAAGAATCAATTTCGGATTCAAACCTCCAGTTCGAAAACCCTAATTTGGCTATTTGGGTATTTTTGAGACTTTCCTAAATTTCTTCTAAGATCGGAAGATTGTTCATAATTTCTTGAGGGCTTTTGATTAGTGGATATAATCTGACAAGGGTATAAATTCAATTTGAGTTTCTGATAAAAAAAAAAATTGGGGTCAATTGGGAATATATAATCTTAATGAAAATTATCAGATTCGGCCCAAAACATTAAAAACCCTAATTGACCGACCTAAACATCTTGGATTGTCCTGAAACCATGGTTTCAAAATACCGGTACTTAGGGCCAATACATACCAGGTTTGGCACTAACCGGCAAGCTAAAATTTTAAAAATACACCATATTGTGAGCATATTGGTCATATTGGTACCTACGATACAGGCCGATATCGAAGATTTGGGCAACTTAAAATATTTTTTCTTGGTATTGATTGATACTGTTCATGTATCTATCTGTACCGGTCGTATCGATACTTGCTTAAAACCAAAGTTGGGTCATTTTCAGGTGTTTCAAAACACCTCCAAACCCTATTCTCTCTCCCAAATTTCTTTCCTAATCAAATTCTAAGCATAAAACAACTCCATGGTTGATTTTAGGTTGGGAAACAAAGATCTCAACGTTTGAATTTAGATTTGAAAAGTTTTCCCCAAAATTTTGAAGGGATGTAAAAACTCCTAATTTTTTTCATTTTATTTCTTTAAATTCCTGGAAATGGGTTGTAATCAACCCAAAATGAATAGATCTATTGATTTCATGTGAAATACATAGAACAAAACCCATTTTATTTAGAAATCAACGATTTTTCAACATCTTCTCTCAAAAATCCGAAAATTGGAAGAAAAAAAATGATAATAAAAGGTTTAAAAAAATGGAAATGAGTTTATTCTATTGATGATCTAACATGTATGTGCTAACCATATTTTTTCAATTTTTTATTTTTGAATTAATTTTTTAATTTAAAAATATCATTTTTTAATTAAAATATACATGTTGTTTTTATGTGTATTGCATTAAGTTAATTATACATTACTTGCATTTGAAACTCATTAATGATACGTATTAATGTTCATGAATTATTCTTATATAGGTTTCACTTTGACATGGCGCCAAAGAAAGACAAAGGTCAAGTGAATCAAGCCAAAGAGCGCCCCAAAGACAAAGAGTGGCAGTATGGAGAGTCTATAAACGGGTCTAGGCATCTTATAAGATGTGAGTACTATGGATTCTTGTCTAAGGGTGGTGGGATCACTCGATTCAAAGAACATTTGGCACTTGTAAGAGCAAACATTCACCCATGCCCTAAGTGCCCACGAGAGATTAGTCTGACAATGATAAGAATTCTGAATAAGAAGGCTGAGAGGGAGGGAGCGAGTAGCGACGGAGAAGACATGCCTTAGGACTACACTGATGGGAGGGTCTAGAGGAGGACATGGTGGTGATAGTGATGATGATGCTGATGATGATAATATGAACCCACTCGAGAGAAGACAACAATGAGGCGTTCTAGGCCGGATGCAAGGGAGACTGGAGAGAGAGGACATGCAGAGATTTCATGCTTCCATACATGGATTTGGTGGTTCACAACATAAGGTCGGGGGTTCAAGCAAGGGGAGGAAAGGTGGGATACAGAGGTCACAAAGTATACGTGAGGCATTTGATCGGTATGTTCCGGCATCCTTAAAGTCGAAGTCCAAGAAGGGTAAAGGTTTGAGCATTGAGGAGATAGACCCTCACATGTACAGGTAAAAGGGGCATCTCAAAAGAAGCTAAAGGAAATGTGGTCTGGGAGGGATTAGTGAAGATAGTGAAATAGTGATTGGAAAGTTCTTCATTTTTAATCACATCCCAGCTAATGCCACGACATCTCCATACTATCAGAACATGATTGATGAGATCCAATAAGCAGGGCTAGGCATAAAGGGACCCAGCCCCAACGAGATCACTGGTCTGTTGCTTAATGAGGAGATTGTCGAGATCTATATGCACATCGAGTAATTTAAGAAGAATTGGGAGACCTATAGGGTCACTATAATGTGCAGTGGTTGGAACCAAAAGGTAACAAATTATATATACAACCATAACTATGTCTTGGGTCTAAGAGAGAGCACACCACAGGGGAGCTACTACGGCCAGGGATCACTCGATTCGCCACTAAGTTCATAGCCACTTAGAGTATTACAGCATAGAAGACAAGGCTCAAGAGGATGTTTACGTCTGAGAGGTGGCATGGTTACTCATATAGTGACACTGTTGAGGCGAATAGGGTAGAGGAAAATATATGCAGTAACCAATTCTGGGATCAAACGCGTCAAGTGGTGGAGATACTCGAGTCCATTTCCTAAAGATGGTTGATGGGGACAAGAAAGCCACGATGGGTTACGTGTACAAGGGAATGAGACCGGCAAAGTTGACTATCCAGGCAGCTACCCCAAAGTCTTATCAAGGCTATTGTAAAATTATAGACAAGGGATCGGATAAGCAGCTCTTAAATGACATCCACGCAGCAAGTAACCACAATTAGTGGGTGTTAAAAAAGGGGGCACAGACCAAAGAGGACGGTGCATTCCATTACACAGTGGAATGCATGGTCCATTAAACATTTTCCTCGAGGAAATAATATAGGAAACGGCTTCAACAAATAGTTGTAATTAATACCTGCTCTCTTCCGACCACCCCTCTTTTTTACATATCAGTTAACTAACGGTTATAATTATAAAGGAGATCCTTTTTATAATTGACATTCGCGACCTTCTCACGTGTCCCTCCACATAACATTTTTCCCTTTCCCTTTCTTACTATCCCGCCGGCCCAACATTGCATCCCTATGTTTCAGTTCCTACATTGATAGACACGGAAGTCAAAAAATCTATCATTATTTTTTTGGGAAGGTAGAAAATAGGAAAAGATTAACAATCGATTAATTGCCTTTTGAATCAATCCCAAACGAGTTGCGCACAGCTGGCTTAACGCCCTCATCTTTTCCTCGGCCAGCAGCGGCAAACAACCTCCCCTAGCTCTCTCCCTGTCCCCCTGTAAGCATTAGCGGATGAGTCATATTTCGTTTTTAGTTCATTTACATTTTGTATATCTATAATCCAAGTATATTATACTTTAATATGTACATATTGTGTAATTTACATCTAATATAACATGTATTCATTTTATATATAATCTCTGTAACATAATATGTATATTTATAGTCTGGGACTAGAGGTTCACTCTTTCTAATAGTTTTAACTTTAGGCAACAAAGGAACCTCAGTGCCCAAATTTGGCAAAAGAGGTCCAAACTGACCGAAACCAATTCTACAAGTTTGGATAGTTTGACACAAATGTGTCAAAAGAGGTTGCGTAAAAAAAATACCGGTTGGGATTTTGCTCGCAGTTGTAGCCTTGTAGGTATATTTGTCTAATAGTTTTAACTTCTAACTTTATGCAACTAAGAAACCTCAATCCAAATTGGGCAATTGAGGTCCCACCTTACTTAACCCAATTCTAAAGATTATGATAGGTTAAAACAAATGTGTCGAAAGGGACCGCGTTGAAAAAGAGTCCCGGTTGTGATTTGGCGTGAAGTGGTAACTTTACTTTTTTTTTATAGTTTAAATTTTAGGCAACTAAGGAACCTCATGCCTAAATTGGGCAAAAGAGATTCAAATTGCCTAAACCAATTTCTAAAAATTAGGATAGCTTGAAATAAATGTGTCAGAAGAGACCGTATTGAAAAACGAGCCCGATTAGAATTTGGCGCACAATTTGGACACTGAGTCACCATGATTTGGTCTTCCTACGGTCCTACCAACTGTTGATACAGTATTACCATGATTTCATCAACAAAACTAATTCAACTAAATTTCTGAACTATCCTCCAATCTAAGAATTCTATGTATCTAGGAACCATACATAAATTGATGTTTACATATTATGTAGATATAAATACATAATTCTAATTCCTTAATATCATCCAAACATTTATAGGGCATCCATCTCCGTGAAATTTTAGAGAATTGTGATACCTGCTCCTAAACCAGAACCCACTAATAGTCTAATATTCAAAAAAAAATGAGATATTAAGTAAGCTTCATTCCTTTGCATTGATTTTGGTTGGACTCAGTGGCAGAAATTGTCTCCAATGGAATAAGATTAAACAGACTAAAAAAGAATCTAAAAAAAATGCATGAATGGCTACTTTGAGCAAGCATTACCAGGATATCTGCCTCTGGCAACGGCATACGGCTGCAAAGACTCCAGAGGCTTCACAGCTCCCCACAACTTTCTATACCTAATGCTCTGTAACAACATAGACAGAAAAATAAAAGGGAATAAATCACCTACTGTCACTAACAGATGCAGCGATCTAGAGAGGAGAATACAAAAATAGAGAATCAAAACAGACACTAACATGCAACGGTTTTATCTATGTTTACCTGTGTCCCTAATTTTGTAGGAAAATCCTCACTTAGACCTGCCATTGCACTGTATTGTACTAAATCAGCAATTGAGTAATTGGCAAGAAGAAGGTGCACGAGCAAAGACAACAAAGATAAGACAAGTCCAACGAGTGCCACCCATTTTATCTTAGATTTGAATATCATCTTGGTTCACAGCAAGGATTTCCCAGAAGATTATATACAAATACAAATCAAGCCTCTGCAATAAAAAGGAAGATTAATAACACATGCAAACATTTAAAAGAAAATGTAGATTAACAAATATGACAATGAGATCCAAAAAAAACACCAAATGTTCAAATACAATATTGAAAATGCACAAATGCAGTAACAATCAAATCTGGATTTTAACAAAAAGCTGAAAAAATCTCCATGAAGCACTTGCAATGTGAATTCCAGTAAGCTTACAATCCAAATAACAGATATGCTAAATTTCATTGAATAAAATCAGTAAGAATAAGTAACTAAAGTAGATCTGAAAGGAATTCATTCAATACTAATACGAGGCAATGAATTTTATTTTATTTTTTTTGATCGGTAAATCAGATATATTAGATAGAAGGAAAAATTTTACAAAGATGTAAACTAAGAGCAAAGGAGGCAATGATTCCAAATGCAAATAACACCGAATTGAATCAGTAAAAAATAATATCACCAAAAAAAAAAAACCTTTTTCTACTGAATTTCGGTAAACAATATCAAACATGATGAATTCCAGTAAATTGTGAAAAAAAAAAAAAAGCATTCAAATCATCACAGATCAGGAACTTGCACTGATATGAACCAGGCATTCATCAGCAAAGACATACAAACAGAAAATTCAATTGAAAAGATTTCAGAATTCAAAATAGGGTATGGAACGAAATTTTTCAGAAACTACAACCTCAACAGTAGAATAAAAACATAACAGAGGTGGTTTTCATCTGAATTATTAGGGTTTAAGGCGCTGAAAGATAATTCCTTTTACAGGACTGAAAAAATCTCGAATAGCATAAATAAAATACCTGCAATCGAAGATCTTCTTCTGGTTTCGTGTTTCTCGCGAAGCCTCCTCCTACTACAGCCCTGGAAATACATCAGAAGGAAGAATCGTGACACAGCAGCTAAAAATGAAGCTTTAATAAATAAGGGTTGTGCTAAGCGCACCCAACATTTGGACTTTGCAATTTTACACACCATGTAAAACGACAATACAGTACTTCAAACTCTCTTATTTCTGTTATCTTTCACGCCACTGCATCAGATCACAACATGCTTCACGTCGCGGTCATTGGCTTTTTTTTTTCTCACACACGCTTACTGTAGATCACTTTCAAGATGATGTGAAAGCAAAAATGTTGCGAACCCACAAATTTGTTGCAGTGAGATTCGAAATACGTGCATAAAAAAATTAGAGAGCAAATCTTCTAATGGGCTCCTAATACCAAAGTTTGTTACTAGGACCCACATGCCCAATTGTAGTGACCACCTCAAACTGTAACTCCAGGCTTCGGATTCTCACTGGCCCGTGCCAGAGGAGATGCTCTCGGGCCACCACATTGAAGCGACAAGTGGAGGGAGAAGTCATTTCATTTCTCCCCTCATTTTTGACTGCTCTTCATTTGATATATCTCTCTTTTTATCTCATCATTTTATCACCATGTGTCAAATAAAGAAGGGAGAAGTCAAAATCATGGGCCCCATGAAATGACTTCTCCTTCCACTTGTCGCTTCATTTGTGGTAGCCCGAGAGCATCTCCCTAGCACGGCCAAGAGAGAATCCAAAGCCGTAACTCCAACACCTAAGTTTGGTATTAGTGCCCACATGCCCAATTGTAGTGACACCTCAACCTGTAACTCCAACACCTCAATTAATACACTTTCTTGTTTGGACTCATATTTGTAAAGAGCAATAGTTCCCCCACGGGGGAGAAGAGAACTATTGCTCCTTGCTCTCACAAAGCCGCCCTGCCATGAACTCAGTAGTTAAAAATTTTTTATTATATTTTTCTAAAAACAAAGGATAGATGGGTGAATCCAAACCCTATGTTTGGTTGTTGAGAAAATAAGTAAACACATGGAAAATGAAAGAAAATTGGATAAAATATAAATAAAAATTGTATTATAAATCTAAAATTTTCTTTTCTTTTCCATATTCTCACCTATTTTCTCAGCAACCAAACATAGCATAAGGGTTAGCGAACCTTAACCACAGTTAAAGGAGTTGAAAGGGGGACACGTGATATGAATAAGGGACCCAAGACCCCCTCCTCACGTCACCGACCGAGGAGGTGATTATTTTCCATTTGTAAATTGTAACGGGACTAAGGGGAGTTCGGTTACACCGCTGATGCTGCTACGTGTCCCTTCTTTCTTTCTTTCTTTCTTTCCTTTTTTTTTTTTTGGTAATAGAAATTCTTAGAAGAGTCAGACTGTAGTAGGGGTTAGCTTGGGCAATGGAGCTCTTGCTTACTCTTACCTGGGTGGGATTAGATCCCTAGACCTCCAACATGGGAAGGCCACACCCGACACCCCTACCACTCACATAAGAGGTGGGGTTACGTGTCCCTTTTTGATACCATTTAATTGTGGTTTAGACCTCCAACATGGGAAGGCCACACCCGACACCCCTACCACTCACGCAAGAAGTGGGGGTACGTGTCCCTTTTTGATACCATTTAATTGTGGTTAAGATTCACCCGCATATCCTTAGTTTTTAGAAAAAATTTATTTTAAAAAATATTAATCTTGATTAAAATTCACTAATTCCGAAGGTTAATTTTCTAAAAACAAATGATAGGTGGATGAACCCTAGGGGTGGATGAGGGATGTTAAAAAGGACACATGGCAGCATCAATGGTGTAACCGGACTCTCCCGAGTCCGCTTACAACTGGAGATGATTACGAGTCGTTTGTAAAAACAAGGAAAATAGTTAACGTACCCGTGGATCCCATTTTGTAATGGTATGGCCGGTTCTCATTGGTCCGACACGCCCCAATTTTAAATACTCACCTACTGTGATTACAATACACTCACTCTTAGAGTTAAGCAATCAAACCATGGTTTTTCAAAAAAAAAAATCTTAGATTTAATTTAGTTAACCTTAACTAGGGTTAAAGGGGTGTTAAAAGGGACACGGGTAAGATATGTAATGGACCCATGGGTCCGCTTATCACTCCTCTAAAAACAATTCGGGAGATACGGCCTGCAATCGAACCAAAGGGCGGGTGTGTACGTTTGGCCGGTTCATGGAGGTCTTAGGGTCAGAGATTCAAAATCTGAGAAGGTTGGCAGCATCTAGCAAGAGTGCATTTCTAAAAAAAAAAATTTAAAAAGGCAAGAGTGTAAATTACATTTTCATCCTTTGGTTGGCCACTAGACAGTGCATTAATTGAATTGTTGGAGTTGCAGTTTGAGGTGTAACACTACCATTGGGCATGTGGGCCCCTAATACTAATTTTGGTATTAGGGAAATTAGTATTAGCAGCTGACTAGAAGAATTCCTCTCAAAAAATTAGGGTTGCGGTCTAACCATAGACTACCAACAAAAAAAAAAGCATGAGAAAAAAAATTAACACCTTGGATTTAGTGAATCTTAACACCACGAGTAAAGGGTGTTAATTTTTTTTTTCCTTCTAAAAACCAAGATAGTCGACTTCTTGAACGGAACGTCTCTCCAAATTCACAGCGAAATTCATGCTATCTTGCATGACCTTAGTCTGCTTCGGACGCGACTGAGGTTTGTCGAATTTAGCTTCATTCCAAGGCTATCAACCCAGCTCACTCTCTTGCCCAAGTGGCTCTTGCAAGAGCTTGCCCCTAATCTCCAGTTCAGTTGAAGCTTCTGTGCAGGCTGGGGATGGCCTTTTGTCTCCTTTTTGAGTCGTGTGTATATATTATCTAATCCAATGAAATTCACCCAAAAAATGGTTTAACCCTAGGGGTTAGTAAAACTTAACCACAGTTAAAGGGTGTTAGAAAGGGAAGAGACATGGTTAAGATCCACTAAGCAAAGGTGTTAAAAAAATAAAATTAAAATTCTCAATGTTAAACAATTTAACTCTAGGGTGGGTGAAAGTTAACTGCAGTTAAAGGGTGTTAGAAGGGGAAGAGACGTGGTTAAAATTCACTGACAAACTTAACTGTTGGTTAATTAGTTCAAACAACTTGCACATGATGACCACAAAATCTTCTTAATCAATTTCGGCTAAGAGGCGTGATAAACGTTTCTTGAAGATAGTTGGATCCACCCGTTTGTGTAAGGGATTAAGGCAACTCTATTCCCGGGATTCAACCTAGTCAAGAATCGATTTATTCCTCTATAAATCTACATTATTTTGTAGGAACTATACTTAAACCTCCTTTTAGGATGCCCACAATTGTTATTCCAGTTAAGGTCTGAGTTACCCTGGTTACACAGATTGTATAAACCAGATTAGGCTATCATAAGTGATTACCAAACAGAATTTCTCTTTAGGAGGGATTCTGTAACAGTTTCAGAATTGAATCTATATGAATTCTATAAACCAAATTCTGAGAATTTTGGAATCAGTTCTGAAGAGACATACTGTTTGGAAACAGGTTGTCTACTGGCTCTGTTTGGTAACAGTGCCCAAGAATCAATGTATTACTACACTCGCCGAGTTCTCTTTCTATTATATGTTCTTGGTAAATCCGAACAACACTATGTTTGATTACAGAGCGATCTCAATTGACCAGACTAATAGTTAGATCACTTATCTGTTTGGTGACAAAGTATCAACTGGTCTGAATGGACTGGTTGAATACTGTGATCTGGCTCACTGAGTTGAATCGTCTTCAACCTTGACATGGGCTTCAGATCTCCAATGGAGTTCTGAAACTTTCTTCTCTGGTTCGGATTCTCTTTTTGGGCTCAATCTTGCAGAGGTCTGATACGAATTTCAACTTCTATAAAATCATCATCTTCATCCTTACCTTATATAAGCGAGGGCTAAGCCTTTGGAGCCACTTGAGCTTCCTAACCGATCCACTCACTGAGTCTCTTAGGTTTTCCCAACTGAATAGCCCACCAAGTTCAACGAACCAGGACACACACCCATGATCCGTAATGGATCACGAAATCCGAATCATCATCTCAATCCTGATCAGATCTACACCGTTGATCTGACTTCTATTCTTAAAAAGAATAGGCAACTCAAGCGACTCGTGAAGTACAAAGTGCGTCTCATAGTGCCCTTTGCCCCTGCATGTGCGCGTATCGCACTTGGTGCGATGCACCTCGCTAATGCACCCACACTTGCTGTGTGAGAACACACAAGAGAACAATCTCTAAGGAGAGAGGATTACTTATTAAGTGACTTAAAGTCTCATTAATTTCCGATATGAGACTAATAAAAGCCACAATAGTTTTCTATTGAAAACATGGTTTTTTCTCTCCAAAACCACTAGTCAAATCCAACTAAATGGTTTTTTTCCAAATCATTAAAACCCAAATTTTATTTTATTAAAACCAATTAAAAAATCTATTTTAAAAAATCAACATTAACCATAGTTAAAAGATGTTAAAAGGAGTCAAATCCTCTATGGTGATAACCGGATTTGGCAAATTTGATTATCACCCCTAGAAGTCACCATGTGTCTCCTTTGACACCCCTTAACCGTAGGTAAAGTTCACCCACCCATTCTTGGTTTTTTTTTTTAAATATTAATTTTAAAAAAAAAATTAAAAAACTGTTTTTAATATTAAAAAAACTTTGAAAACAGTTTTTTAATATTTACAAAAGAATTAATATTTAAAAAAAAAACCAAGAATGGGTGGGTGAACACTAGGTAGGGGTGGATAAACCTTACCCACAGTTAAGGGGTGTCAAAGGAGACATGTGGCGACCTCTACTGGATTTGCCAAATCCGGTTATTACCGTTGATGATTTTTTTTTTGGTATATATCACATAAATATAAATACACACATACACTCCACACATACAACAAAACACTAAAAAACCCACACAATCCTCAAAAATAGGACCGTACGGAGCATTAAAAGGCACACAACAAACAAACAACTAACCCACCCAGGTGGGACTAAAGGTAAAAGACGTACGTTGCGAGTCAGTTTTTATATTAGGTGCCGGCTATAGGACTTTCACTCGAAGAGATGTAGCACGAGGGACAGATGTGTCCTAGCATGAGTGTATGACAAGTTAGAAGAGGACGTCCGTCGGTAAAAGCACAACAATTTTGGAAGCGTTAGGCAGGGACACATTCATGCCGGAAAATATGCAACAATTTTAATTTTTGTACGTGTTGGGCGACGACACCAAATACTTTTGTTACCGACATTGTTTGGGCGTGGTGCTAGCAAAATCTAACAAGCAAATCGCCATGTTTTTTCCATGATTAAATTTAGAAAGAAAAGTGATTAGGTGTGCTCAATCGAGAATCCAATGACCAAAATTGATTGCATGAGCATTTATTGCATGCCACGCTATCAATTTTTGGCATTCAATCACTTTCCAATTTTTTTTTTTTTTGTTGCCTAATCACTTGCCATTTTTTTTATTTTTTATTCCTTTTTTGGTATCGGTTTTTTTTACTTTATGACATACATTAGTAGAGTTGGTAATCACTTTAGAAATGTGTTTCTTCTATCGAAGAGAAAGGAAACTTTGTATAAAAACACACACGTGAAGACATGGGCGGAGCAGCATGGGCCCGAGGGGGTGGTGCTGTAGTACCCCTCAACTTTTTGATAAAACAATTGTAGTGTATTAACGAGGGGCGTAGCCAGGGATTAGGGGTAGGGGCAGGGGCAGGGGTAGGGGTAGGGGTAGGGGTGGGGGTGGAGCAAGGATTCTCTTGGGGGGACGAACAATGGGGGTTTGAGGACCTAGCTCCCAAAATTTTGTTTTGAGAGTCAAGTTCATGGGTCATCGTGTGTATTTGTATCCGTTTGTAAGGAATATATTTTTTTTCTCAAAAGTTTAAAGGGTGCTAGAGCACCTTGTTCCTCAAGCCCTGCCCCTATCCCAGGCTACCCTCCTAGTAAGGCAATAGGAAAAAAAATTGACCAAAATTTCAGGGGAGGCTTTAGCCCCTAGAGCCCAATGTGGCTCTGCCCTTGATTAGGGGAGGTGTCGGGAGCTAGAGCCCCTCCTAAACTTTTGAGGGAAAAGAAGCTGCTAAATTCATATTTATATTATTTAATTTAGGGTGATGTTAGGCGCACCCTACTGTTTGATGACTGCACACATTATTAAAAATTAATGATTACACACCATTAAATTTATAAAATAATTTTTACACATCAAAATAAATAAATAAAAATGACCTCTTAATTTTATAACTACACACCAAAGTAGCGAAATGAAGCACTCCCCAAAAGGATGAAAATGCACACTCCCACCATAATTGAGTGGGATAAGGTTTTTTTTTTTTTTTGTGCAAATAATGAGGCTTCATACTTGAGAGAGTGTTGTAGGAACTCCTATATGCAAATAAAATAGATTTGTAACTTACAAGACATACATTATGGGTCCGATTGTGTAAGATAAGTTATTGACTGCACAACTAAGATCTGCAGTGATAATAAATTAGAGCTGTCAGAACTTCCATTAATGCATAATACATGTCCAACCAACTTTTATACGAAAAAAACTATGATCATGGGGGGGGGGGGGGAACTCAAAGCTCCTGTTTTTCTTTTTGGTAAAAAGATAACATCATTGAAATTAAATGGTATTTATAAAGGAAAAGCTAGGCCCTGTTATGGCTTGAGGGAGATTCTGGGTAACAAAGGTCATCTTATACTCTTGTTCAGCGCTTGTTGTGCAAGGGCGTGGGCCATGGAATTAGCTGACGTGTCTAAAGATGACTACCACTGCTTCTCAACAGAAAATTGATTCCTCCAAAATAGGATGAACCTCTAAATGGCTTTCCTCAGTTTCCCCATTCAAAACGCCTACAATTTTTTAGAGTCAAATTCCACCACAGATTGGGGCTAAAGAAGAGTAATTTCCAACTGAACACCTGCCCGAATTTCTTCTGCCTTGACCTTCCTTGTAGAACCTTCCAAGAGAGCAATGCTATGGCAGTTGATAGTATCACTTTGAGAATTCCAAGCTATGCCCCTGAGCTGGTCTTCATTATTTATCAACAATGTTGGCTTGCAAATGTTCCACTTAAGACCGCAATGAAAATTTCAAGTGTGAGGAGATAATTTGGTCATCTGGTGTCAAAACCACCGACTTATAAAGATCTCAAAAGATCTTTATAAGAGAGATATGTTGAGGTGAGAGGAGAGGGTTGAAGGAACCTTCTTTTTTTTACTTGCCTATAAAGAGACCTATACTACAAGAAGGAGAGGATGCGTAAAATGATCAGAGAAGAAGTAGAAGAACACCAAAAGAGAAGTTAGGGCCTCGGGTTGTTCGATCAAGGAACCTCGACCCCGAAGGGCTGTACAAATGATCGCGCCACCCGACACTCTCCACGAATGGCCACACAATGCTCTCTATGCCACCGGATGCTCCCTACAATCAACCACAACCACCCGATGCTCTCCACAAATGGTCATGTCCATATGATGATAAGTACCTCTACACTATGATGATTTAAATGCGCTTATCTAACTGATGATATATCGATGCCACCCGAGTTGGTCACGTACTTGTCCATATCATACTCGATCATCTAAGTTGGTCACGTACTCGTCTAGAACGTACTCGACCATCCGAGCTGGTCACATACTCGTCAAGCACGTCTTCGACCATCCGAGCTGGTCACATACTCGTCCAACACGTACTCGACCATCCGAACTGTTCATGTACTTGTGCAGAACATACTCGACCATTTGAGCTAGTCACGTACTTGTCCAACACATACTCCTCCAAAATGTATTCGATCATCCAAGCTGGTTGTGAGCGTGAGATTTTACCGTCTTTCCTTCCGGGTCAGGCCCTGCGGAGGAACGACGCTAAATGTCTTTTTTGCTCTCATTGGTTGACTAAGAGTCGCTACCTAATTTTATTCAGGGGGAAATAGGACCCAAGTGGATGGGTAGGGACCTATGGTCTCAGTCACAGTCTAGGTAAGTGATTCATTTAAGCCTCGGGGAAGGTATTAGGCACCCTAGGCCCCCTGTCTAAGACGGTTACCTACTCGTTAGGTATAAGTCAAACAAGGTAAAATTGAGAAAAATGCCTAAGTAATTTAGGGTGTGCTAATCCAAGAAAGAGAAAATCATAATCTAGGATCGAACCCGAATTGGGCTACCAACATACTCGTCAGGGCGGGATTAGATCAGGTATAGTTCGGGCGGTACCTTAGACCCATACCGGGTTAGGGGTGTGTGTGTGCACCGGAGTGGCTTAGGGATTAGCCCCAAAGCTAGGGTTGCACCAGAGTGGCTAAGGTTGCACTAGTGTAGCTTAAGGTCTGATTTTTTTGATTTTGTAATGTTTTTGTATTTTACCAATATTTGGTTTGCTACCTAGGTAAGGGGAGTTTAACTGGGGTTAAGTTTAACCCTAATTAATAATTTGGTTAGAGGTCTAGAGGATTTCAGGGTCTGAATGTATGGCCCAAGTGAACTTTTAATAAATCCTGGAGTCCAAACCCAAGTGAACTTTTAATAAATCCTGGAGTCCAAAACAGTGCTGAATTTAGCATTGTTTTGGATTTAAAAAATAGGCTTCAGGGGGAAGGATGACTAACCAAAACACCCAAAATGTTGATGATGGGGTTGGCATGCACTATTCTAGTACAGAAGTTGGGGAGGCACCATCTGTCCTTCTTTTGGTCCAGCTGCATCCCAAGTGATACATGGAACCAATATGGAGCAGTGATAAAAATTGAACCAATATGGAACAGGGATGAAAATGTAATGAAATAATGGTAACATTTCAAATGAACAGTGTGTGTGACGTGTGTGTTAGTTACGTGCTAGCATTACTAAAGTCAGTACGGTTGTGCATGATGTGTGTGTTAGCTACACGCTAACATTACTAAAACAGCATGTCTGTGATGTTTATGTGTTAGCTACATGCTAACATTCCTAAAACATTGTATGTGATGCGTGTGTGCATGATGTGTGTGTTAGCTACATGCTATCATTACTAAAACAGCATGTATGTGATGTGTGGGTGTGTTAGCTACATGCTAGCATTACCTAAACACTGTGTATGTGTGTGTTAGCTACATGCTATCATTACCTCAGCAACATGTGCGTATGTGAGCTACAGCTACATGCTATCATTACCTCAGCAAGATGTATGAGTGTGTTAGCTACATGCTATCATTACCTAAGCAACATGTGCGTGTATGGTTAGGGATGGTGCAAAGGTCAACTGACCACTAACATAGGATAGATAAGCCATCAAACAGAGAGGTTTATTAGGGTTTAGGATTCACATACGATTAAGCTTTAAGCTTAAGTGGGCGCACATGACAGAAATGGAGAAAGAATGCCTCTCCTCCTATGGCCGTGATGGTTCTCCTATATTGCTATAGGCAACAAGGAAATCCCATGGCTAGAAAGAGGGAGGGACTTTTTTTCAAAATACAAACTAAAGCAGGAAAGCCATGATGGAGAAGATGTAGAGAACCTACCCTTCTTCTACAATTGTTCAAGTTGCAAAGGACTGGTGTGACCTCAAGAGGGCTAGGCTATATGGGATTTTAGCCAAAGACTTTTTTCCCGACTAAACACCAAGGGCACCTCTCTCCTAGGTTGGAGATGTAAACTCTCTCTCGATTATGAGAAAAATAGGAAACTAGCCTTTTCTTCAGGATTTTTTTTGGAGTGAACCTCTCCTCCCCCAAATGCTTAGAGGTGGGGGGTTTTATTAGGGTTAGAAGGCTATGTTAGATTTGTAAATAGGAATGGAGGTTAGTGAGTTAATGGGCAGTCATTGGAGGGTCAAATGGGAGTTTTAGAGGGTGCAGGACTATAGGCTATGTGCAGGTTACCTTTGTGTAGCTAAGTTGATCTAAACATAAAAAGGGAGGGCTAGCCACTGGGGATACCTGGGTTTACTGATATTCAACTTTAAAGAGAACCTTGACTCGGCCTTTTGTTTATGGGTTGACATTAGTCACGTGCCAATATTTCAAAACACAAAGGACAGCACATGCGTGGTTGGGGGTTAGCTAAATTCAAGACAGCATCTATAAGACAGCATCTATGTGCTACATGCTATAAAGACCAAGGAGATAGGACTTTGAGTTCGAGTCTGGCTTGGGCACCTAAGGACCTTGGTTAGGGTGGGCCTATGCTTGACCTTGGCCTTGGTTGGGTCCAATGGTTTAAGGTGCGGGCATTTGATCTTGGTTTAGGGTTTTGGTTAACGGGCTTGGGTTAGTGCTTAGGGTTATTGGGTTTGGTTTAGGGTAGAGGGTGTTGGCATTTGGTCTTGGTTAATAGAGAGGGTAGGTCTAGGTCTTGGGCCTTGAGGGCGGGATTAGGAAATGAGCCTAGGGTTAAGGTCAGGGTTAGGCTAGGCTAGGTTTAGGATAAAGTTAGGCTAGGGCTAGGCTTAGGGTTTAGTCAAGTTTAGGTCATGGTTAGGGCTAGGCGAAGGCTAGGCTAGGCTAGGCTAGGCTTAGGGTTTAGTTAGGGTCAGGGTTTAGGGCTTGGAGCTTCGAGATGTGTAAGAATGGAGTGTTTACACTGGTCACATACTCGTCCAGAACGTACTCGACAATCCGCGCCAGTCATGTACTATTCCAGAACATACTCGACCATTCATGCTAGCCATGTACTCGTCCACCGTACTCGCTCACCCGACCTGATCGCATGCTCAATGCCCAGACCGGACATCCGCATGTCCACCTGAACTAATTGCATGCTCGATGCCTGGATCAGACATCCGCTCGTCCACCCGATCGGATCACCTACCCGATCACCCAACCTGGCCAACAACTTGCCTCTTTGTCAGTCAATGGATCTCCGTCATCCAACCACTCTCTGTCAATCAATTAATGGCCGAACGATATCTGATGCTTTAATGCCTATTTGACTAATGATGTGCCTTATGTTGACTTGAATGTCGGAGTGTCTATGATAGGTCAAATGATCACTCACCCGTGCAACCAGAAGATTACATCACCACACCCAAGGAGGAAGAATCAACGAGAAATAGACAAATGTACAAAACCTGACCGTGCTGCAAGTGGTGATGACACCAGAATTACCCCCCCCCCCCATGATGGTCAAGCACGTGGAAAATTCTTGCAGAATAAGGGTTGGGGTGTGGCTATAAAAAACATGTTGAAAATTAAGAGTATAAAAAAGGGTAAATTACATTGACCTCTCCTGAGGTTTGGCAAAATTTTAGAAACCTCTCCTCTTGTTTCTGAAATTACACTGTCCTCCTCTGTGTTTCAAGTAGTGATAACAGATTCCCCTTTCCATTATTATGTTGTTACTAATATTGATGGAATTTGATAATGTCGTGGTTTAAATATTTTAAAATGCCTGAATTGCCCCCGAAATACCAATAACACAAAAAATATTTTTTAACTCCCTTGTTCTTTAACAAAAACACTTCAACATCAATGTAAGTAAGAAGTGTTAGACTTTTATGTTCCGTTTGTTTTGATAAAAAATAGGGGAAAACAAATCAAATCCACGAAAAATGTCAATTATGTACGTTTGTTTGCTCGTAAAATCTTTCATAAGTAAAATTTTTTTATGACAAAAGGAATCGCTTTTGTTGAACATGACTTACATTTCAAAAACTCACAAGTCATTTTCTCGTAAAATCTCTGTATCTTAAAATATGTTTTACAATTTACAAAATTACCCATATCCATTAAACAAAATTATTTTTTTTTAATATTTTAAATTTTGTTAGTTTTAATTTTTTTTAATTATACCTTTTAAAATTTTTTTACAAAAAATATTTCATCTTATTTTCAAAGAATGCAACCAAACAACAAAAAATTGGTAAAAAATAATAATAATCATATTTTACCATAAAAACTTTTCCTTCATAAGTAGTTTACATTGTAAAACAATTTACACGCAACCAAATGGAGCCTTTGTGATGCTATCAGAGTACATCAATATTCTTTATTTTGAACAAAAACTTAATTTTGATTTAAAAATAAATACTAATTGACAAAACATAAATTAAGTTTTTTTTCCTCAACTATTCACACATACACAAATATCTTTCAAGCATCATAATCACACAGGTTGCTCACCAGAGAGGTAGGAAGGAGACCCACTAGCACCAAACATTTCCTAAGCTTCATGAAATGAGAGTAAAATAGTAAATGTGGATTCTCAATTAATAGTGTTAACTTTAATCATTGACAGAGGATGTCAGTGTAATTCAGAAACAAGAGGGGAGGTTTTTGAAATTTTGCCAAACCTCTGGGGAAGTTAGTGTAAACCCTATAAAAATTATAATCATCAAATAATGGGGTGAGCCTATCACCACCCTTAATTGAATAAAGAGAGACAGAGAAGGGAGAGTAACAGAAGCTGTGAAAGGAGATAGGGGAGAGATAGAAGGCAGGACCTACAAAAACTCAACTTGTGGTTGAAATCACCACAAACGCTTTCATTCATCGATGAACTAGATCTTTTTTTTTTTTGGTTACTAAACCACCCATAATTAATGATTCAGATTACCAATATTTGACGTCATAGATAGTCGCTAATTTGCTATCTAGATTGTCGATAATTGGCAATTTAGATACAGATCACTAATTATTGACAATTTGGAATAAGATCGTGACCGAAATCATTTAAGACAATTTCACCATGAATCAAGATTTCGAAGTCCTCTTTCTGCCATCCTCACCCACTTCTCTGATTCGTACTAACTTAGTGGAGATTTAGTAAATATAGGGAGCGAGTTCAATTATTAGTGAGGAATGCTAGCCCTACTCTCAAGTGTTTCCTACTCTCTAGCTAAACCAACCACCTGTCCAAATTCTCTGTTAAAGTACACACTTTTTCAGTGATTGCAATACTTTATAGAATTTGAACAGGTGGTTGGTTCATCTTGAGAGTAGGGCTAGCACTCGTCATTATTAGTTGATAGTTATTAGTTGTTGATAGATAAGGGATGCTAATAGAGAAATTGTAGGTGAGGTGAGTGTTTGTAACTGATAGTAACTTTTATAAAAGGCTTGTAATAATAAACCCAAAAAAAGAAAAAGGCTTGTAAATGATTATTTTTAATGAAGAATAAATGAAAATTAAAAATGATTTTTTCTCTTGAAAGAACTAGGAGATGTTGATCTATGTCGAATGAGATTAAGAGGTGTTAATCTTTCTTTGATGAGATTAAGAGGTGTTGATCTCTCTTCAATGAGACTAAAAGTGAAGGTAAAGAAGAATGTACGTGTCTAATAGCATCATAGCACGTTCTTGTTGATCATCTTGCTGGTTTATAGTGCACACCAAAAGCAAGAAGAAGATGAAAATACGCGAACATCATCTTAACATACGACAAGATGGATTGATGTGCACCAGAGTAGTGAAGTGCTAGTTATGTAAGGAGTCAGTTCAGTTATTAAAAATAACATGTTTGGTAACACACTTATTATTCCTGAAGGAGATGCATAATTGCAACTAAGGGGCACTTAACAACTCTACAAATAAAAGCTTAAGTTAAAGTATAAATAACATATTTGGTAACATGCTTATTGTATGTCTTATTTGGTAATAAATGATAAGCATAGTTAGGGTTGCTTATTTCTAAGATCTCTCTGATCAATGAAATCACTTAAAATGGACACTCTTTATCCTATAAATATTACAAAAACCCCATTTTAACCCAAAAAATAAATAAAAAATTGACGTTATTAAACGAGCATATTGTATGAAAAGACCTTCTAGACCTATTAAAACAACACTTCATATAAGAGTTGCCAAATACCCCCATAAGATTGCTTCCTATTAGATGGACAGTCTGAATTGGCCATGTAGCTAAAATTAAAAAAAAATTTTAAAAATAAAGGAAAATCCCTCTACCAAAGAACCCTAAACAGCTTGACTAGAAAAAAAAAAATCACAAAATTACATCTTTATTTTACTTTTCACATTCATTGGATCATTTGATAAACTGCGTTACAATATTAAGACAAGTTCTTATAGTTCTCTATAGTTCTAAATTTTATCAACAAAATCATACAAAATGCCCAATAAAATGGCATTGGACCAGGAATAATGATACATATCATGTACATTTCAAATTTTTTTGAAAGACTCGACCCTTACGGAGTTTCGCCGGAGCCACAACTCATACATAACCATGTAAAAAGCATCATAATCAATCGGGGAAAGATGCCATCGAAAATGTTTACGTACCTTCAGCACATTGCTGTGTAACAATTCATACTCGTCAGAGCTTATCCCATGAAGGATTTTCTTCAGCAATGGGATATCTAAGGTGGCTACGACCAGTGAGAAGCTCTTCCAGTTTAGTATATCTGCAAAAGGGAGATCGTAGTGGTTGGCGATGATCAAAGGGACACAACCGTAATATATTGCATCCCCAATACGTGCGGTGTTCACTTCGAAGCCTTTGACATGGAGGCAGAACTTGCTCCCGAGTAGCTCATCCGAGTATGGCGTCTTGAGTCGGCCAAAGTGGGCAGCAATTTCGGAATCATTTCTCCATACTTCAAGAAGCTTCTCACGTACTGGCGAGTTTACTGATCCGGCAAAGAAGGCTAGTTTTTTCCTGAATCAGTTTGAGAAGGATGGAAGAAAGAGTATGAGATATGGAGTCGGGAGTTCCTGTTGATGTAAGAAATTCAACATTTTCTCCTTCTGTAAATTCAAATTTTATTGCAAGATGTGAATGAAACTTGCGACAGGCATCTCAATTGGACAGTGATGCGTGAAAGCCTTGAGATTGCAAGCTTGACCCCAATATACTACCCCAAAAAGAATTTTATGGAATCAATCCAGGGGCAGTGTTTTGGCCTTGTGATGCAGTATTACTGCAGCACCTTTATTTCCATTCAATGAGGCGCTACATTAGTAATGAACGGCAACAAGTCATAGGTATGACCCCAGCTTACCCACCACAAGAAAATCAAGAAAAGAAAACAAGAGGTAATTTTAAGGATATCTAGGGATAAAAAAAATCATAAGTGCTATTATACAAAAAACTGGGGAAAAACACAACTAAGAATCAATTCTGGAAAGGGAGGTAACGTGACCCAACTAAAATATTTTTCCGGACTCAGGAGAACTTGGTCAATCAACTGACATTGGCCAAATTGGCATGCATCACTATGCCCCAAAACCAGTACAAGACAGCCAACTTCTAAATGTTTAGTTAGAGAATGCAGCACAGGGTTCAAACAAGACATAGGTAACCCCACTCTAAGACTACAAAAAGATAAAATATTATGGACTGGTCTCATTGTCCCACACTGAGAGAAACCAAGGGTAAAGTAAATATAGGCCTAAGTAGAAACTTAAATTTTAGAATTAATGCAAACAGAAATGGACGCAAATGAAAATAAACAAACTTCTTTGGTATTGCTTGGAAATCTTGTGTGAGCGGTCATTAATTCAACAAAAACTTAGCAGTGAGCAGTAGAACAATGAAACACCTCTCCAAACTCTTATTAAATGTAAATTCTTGTTCAGAAATAGTCAGGTACATGTGAATCACAGAAATGTCCTCAAATCACAAAACAATCGATATGGAGACCAATACATAGTGGGTGATCATGGATATTGGGTGAAATAAAACATGTCCTAATATTTCCACGTGCCTAAAAGTCATTTTATATGGACCGAAGTTAGAAGCATAATGTTAGGAAAATAAGTAATCTGGGGCCGTTTAGCCTTTAAATAATTCTTTCAGAAGCATCTTTGTCAAATATGCGTGAAAATATCAATGACCCTATACGTCAGTTTTCGCACAGTGCAAGGATTGATCTTAAATTAGCGTATGCAAATATTATAAGAAGCTGGGAATTGTACATGAAAGAAGTGGGATTACCTCTTTGATGAAGCAAGGTAGGGTGGATCTCCTTGTCTTGGCCAAATTTGGGGCAGAGATGCATCCTTGTGAGCAACATAACCTGATAGAAAATAGCTCGAAGAACACACAACTTGAATAGCATTGAACTTCACTTCGTCTACCTTTTCCATTGCTGACCTTCCGATGGAATGGCAAGCAATGTAAAAATGGTCAGCCCCTCCAGTCCGATTCCAATAGGGGTAATTCTGACTAATGTTGGACATGTATGCTCTGATAAAATCCTGGATTCCTCCAACCCCTACTCTTGGGTCATGCCGCAACCTAGCAATAGAGAAAGGCAAAAAGAAGAGATCTGCTTCTGTGGGGTCCTTTGTGATGAAATGGCTTTCCATAAGAACCTTTTTGAAATAACTTTCACTTGCATAATTACCCCCAGGTTCGACCTTAACTGGTAAGAGGGTGTTCGCAAAGGGATCATCTTTCCTGTGAGGGTAAACATATATCTTAAAGCTCCTGTTCATCTCTCTATAGTCTTCAATAAAGATATCTTTGTCATGGAACACCTCATTATTCACATAGTTTCCTGAACCATAAAAACCAACAATTTCCAATTCCTGTGTCACGATTAAAATTTTAAAATTGTGCCAACACTTAAGCAGGACCCACCATTTAATGGGTTCAGCTCTGAAGATGCCTAGACGCAAAAAATGTACCACATTGGACAATTCCACTGACCATATTGTATTTTTTTCATGGGCATGAGTCCTGGAACACTAGAACAAAGACATAAAAAAGAAAAAGAAACCAAGAAAGAGAAAATGTCAACACATGATATTGCTTCTAACCCGATTAATTTTTGGCATGTATGATGTATCCCATGCAGTGTAATCAAAATGTCACCTAGGCTTCCGCCTCGCCTAGCCAGGACCCTTATCGCCTAGATCATGATCTAGGCAAGCACTCACTAAATCTTATATAATATAAACAAAATAAATAAATTTTAGTCACCTAGGCATCGCCTAAGCAACGCCTAGGCTTTCGCTTCACTATGGGAACCCCCTATCGCCTAGGCGTCACCTAAACGCCTTGACTACACTGATCCCATGTGGAAACCATGGAAAGCTGCTTCACATGCACAAGTAGATCGTACAAGCAGATTATCTTAATTGATCTCTTTAAAGTAAAGAAGTTGAACTTTTGTCATGAGTACTTCGATAATACATGCAGTTTACAGATGCATTGCAGAAACATCATGCCACAGATGCAGGTTAAAATGATATATATGCACTAAATTGTATTACACAAACCAAACATAGATAATCAGGCGCAGGCACCTAAGGGTATATGTATAAATCTATGCTACGCCCTTGATTTCTCTTCAATAGAAAGGACATGTAGGTCACGGGAGATAATCAGATATGTCTACATATCTTTAGCCTTGTATTTTTTGGTTTATTTGGTTGGATTTCCAATATAGGTGTTGAATCTTAGCAGGGTGAAGGTTCCTATATTTTCTATTTTTTGGAAGGGACTTATAGCTGTTTTCCTATAGAAATTAGGAGTTGCAACTTGTAAGAAGAGTGGGGGTTTCTAAAGTACTTTGATGGAGTGGGCATCAACTTATTTTTCAAGTTACTTTAGGAGTTGTTTGATGTCTACTAGGCGTTGGGGTGAAAAGAAGTATGATCAGTGATGTGAGGATAATTTGTATTGATATTTTTTTTTATCATTCTTTTTAAATAAAAATCAATGATTTGTGTATTGAATTTTCTAATGAGTTTAATAAAATATATAATTCGCAGAATATTTTTCTCTGAGATCAGTCCAACGATTGGATATGAGAAACGTTTTGCTATTTAATTTTAGTACTGATTATGATTTTTTTTGTAGGTCTGTTGAATTTAGACTCCTTGAGAAACTTGATATTTTTCAGTCTTACATTTAGTTTTTATGGTTGGGCCCATTTGTGGTGGTCCATAAAACAAGCCCAAGCAAACAAATCATTTGGAGCCCATGGATCAGGCCCAACTAATCTAACAAGATTGATGAACCTTAAAAAATGAAGGCACACCAACCTAGGATGGATGAATCCATCCTAACATTGATGTAGGCATACCTATCTTATCTAGCGTGGATGAACTCATCCCACCTAGTTAAAAGAGTGAACGCATATTGGTAAATATGTGAACACATATTCCTAAGGATGTGAGCTCACATTCCTACAAGGGATGAATCCATCACAAATAGAAAAAAGAGCCCGGCACTCAGTTAGATTTAATGAATAGGAGAATAGAAGAAGAAGATGAAGAAAAGAGAAGAAGAAATAAAAGAAGAGGGTAACTGTGAATTGTCTCACATGATCCCTATAAAACCCATTTATTATAACTCTAGTTTGGTTTTACATACATACCCTTGAAAGAGAGGAAAATATAAGAGAAGATAAAACAACTATGAAACATGACTGAAATACCTTATAAGTCTTATAAATATTAACAACACTCCCCCTCAAGCTGAGGCGTAAATATCAGTCATGCTCAGCTTGTTCATAATCCAATGAAAGCATTTAGCACTAATCGCCATGGTGAGAATATCCACCAGTTGTTTTCAATTGATACATATGAAAGACAGATTTCATTAGAGGCTAATCTTTCACGAATGAATTGTCGATCCATTTCAATATACTTAGTTTTGTCATACTGAACTGGGCTGTGAGTAATACTAATTGCAACTTTATTGTCACAGTATACACTCATAAGTCCTAGCACTTGAAAACCAAGTTCATATAGCAGAGAACCACAATAACTCACAAGCTACATGAGCTATTCTGCCTTTGCACTAGATCTAGCAACAACGTTATGCTTTTTACTCCTCCAAGTTACAAGGTTACCACCGACAAATGTGCAGTAACCATAGGTAGAGTGTCGATCTGTCATTTGACCCTGCCCAATCGACATCAGTGAAGGCTTCAACTCTCATATGGCTAGGATTCCCAAAGGGCAATCCTCTACCTGAAGATGACTTAAGATACCTCAACCCTTTCAGCAACTTCAAAATGAGTTGACCATGCTGTGTGCATAAACTGACTGATGACACTGACAACATAGGCGATATATGGCCGAGTTAGAGATAGATAGGTAAGTCTCCTAACTAGTCGTTGAAACATGCCAATATCATTGATAGGCTCACCTCTCTCTTCGTCTATTTCGTTATTTGGCTCCATTGGACTGTCAACGAGCCTAGAACCAAGTTTACCAGTGTCCTTGAGTAGATACAAGAAATATTTTTGTTGGATTATGATAAGCCCTTCTGGATTTGGCAACTTCAATCACAAGAAAATATTTTAGTAGACCTAGATCTTTAATCTCAAATTTTTTAGCCAAGTACCTTTTCAATTTCTGAATTTCAGAGGGGCTATTATCTATCACTACAATATCAACATATACAATCAACACAATAGTCGTGTTTCTTAATTGCTTCACAAGATAAATGGGCCTGACATGACTCTGACTGTAATCCAATCCCGGTGAGGAGAGAGAGGGAGAGAGTGGGATGGTTTGGTTGGATTAGAATTCTAAGAGGGGTTCTCTTTTTTATGGGGTTTGAAAAAGGAGAGATGAGGTTTGAATGAAGAACCCGTGAAGAGAGAGGGGGTGGGGGCATGTGTGGCATCACTTCATTGGTGAGATACTTAAGACCAAATGAGAGGGGTAAACCACCTCATTGGTTCACCTAAAGGGGATGGGATGAGAAAAAGAAAAGATAGGAAAGGAGAGGGAGAATGAGACACGAGAGGGAAGGGAATCGGAAAAGGTGTAGAGTAAGGTTTGAATTGTTGAAAAGAGGACTCTTTTTCTTTCATAAAAGTGGAATTTTGGGGTGTAGGCATTATGAGAAGGAAAGGGGAGAGAGAAGAAGGGAGACCCTTCCGTGGTCAAGGTGTGTGTCTACGGCTTCTCCCACCGTAGAGAACATAGGGATGGTTTTGGGTGTCTTCGTGTGCCTTGTAGAAGCCCCACCCCCTCCCTTTATAGATTCAAAAGGTTGGCATTCTCCTATTGGTTGGGTGTAAGGTGGGAGGATGAGATGATGGAAAAAGACGAGTCAAGGAAGGTCAAAGGTTCTAGGTATAAGGTGAGTTGTCTAAGAAGGTTACGGGTTAGGAAAGAGACAAGAGACCTCTTGGTCTCTTCTCTTGGTTAGTGGTCATGGTAGGTATTTATCTTATGTAGAAAAGGAATGAGGGGCCACTATCATGTGGGGAAGAGGGAAAGTATATATCTTGCTGACAACCTTTGAATTATGCCATCCACCTTCAATCCAACTGACAACCATTGAACTATGTCTTCACTTGTCATCCCCAACAATTCTCCGAAATGAGGCCATAAACTACTATCCATCATTTCCACCATTCACAATAAAGCAAGCTTAAACTAAGGTTAATAATTCGCTCATTCCCTCCTTTCTCTTTTCTCTCACTCCTTCTTGAGTGTTACAATTTTTTATCATATATTCGATGTGCAAAAATGATGGTGTTTTCAGTCTTTGTCGTTCAATTGCCAGCACTTTCCGACAAAGAGGGACAGTTGTAAGCACCTCATTTTTGCACCCCCGAGCCCAGAGGAGCCCTTGAGTGCGAGAGAAAAATCCGGCAAAACATCAAATTCAATATTCCATTTCTTAACCCAAAATCTCAGGTTAAGTCCAAGCCTATTACCCAAGTCCAAGTCCTAAGCCCATTATCTGAGCCCAAGCCTAACTCTAACCCATTACCCAAGCCCAACAACCCATTGACCCAAACCCATTTTCCACATTTCCCTCTTCCCCACACGATAGTGACCCCTAATTCATTTTCTACACAAGATAAATACCTACCGTGATCACTAACCAAGAGAAGAGACCAGTTGATCTCTTGTCTCTTTCCTAACTCCTAACCCTCTTAGACAACTCACCCTATACATAGAACCTTTGACCTACCTTAACTCTTGTCTTTTTCTCTTGTCTCATCCTCCCACCTTACACCCAACTAATAGAAGAATGCCAACCTTTTGAATCTATAAAGGGAGGAGGTGGAGCTTCTACAAGGCACAAGAAAACACCTAAAATCATCCCTATTCTTCTACGGTGGGAGAAGCCCTAGGCACACACCTTATCAAGGTAGGGTATCTTCCCCATCTTCTCTCTCCCCTTTCCTTCAGACACCCCAAAATTTTCACTTTTATGAAAGAAAAAGAGTCATCTTTTAAAAAATTCAAACCTTACCCTACACCTTGTCCCATTCCCTTCCCTCTCTCGTCTCATTCTCCCTCTCCTCTCCTTTCCTATCTTGTCCTTTTCTCATCCCATCTCCTTTAGGTGAACCAATGAGGTGGTTTACCCCTCTCATTTGATCTCTTGTCTCTCCCTAATGAAGTGATGCCACACATGCCCCCACCCTCATCTCTTTTCAATAATTCTTCAGTCAAACCTCATCTCTCCTTTTTCAAACCCTCTAAAGAAGAGACAACCCCTCTCAGAATTCTAAGTCGACCATAGTTCAAAAAATCAGTATCAGGTGCCGTATCGGAAAGTCCCAAACAGTATACCTATTGGCATATCGGACCGTATCAGATAGATACAGCGGAAAAAATTAGGATACCCTAATGTAGGATACTATATGGTATACTATACATGTAATTTATGAGGGTATACTTGTCCTTTTGTACTTAGTTTGTGAATATAAAAGATAATGAGTTAGAGAGAGTCATTAAGCTCTTTCTCACTCTTTCTCCATTTCTTCTCATCTTATTCTTCTTCTTTCTCTTTATTATTTCATCCAAACCCTAGTCTTTGGATTACAACTTGGTATCAGAGCACAAAAGAAGATCAAAGGCAAAACTTTAAATCCAAACCAGTCAACCAAAGGAGCAAGCTCCCAATGGCGTCACCGTCTATACGGCTGACGTCAAGCGTACGGACCAGAGGGTATGAACCCTAGTTTTGAAGGTATGGTTTGATAAGGTTCTTTTTCTGAGTTTTTTGAGCCCTAGTTCATCAAATTTGGAAAAGTATTGGTGTTTCTATGATGTTTTTTCGGTAAAATACAGAAAAAATTCCAAAAAATAACAGTTTGTTCATGCCTCATTTTCCTATGAAAAACCTGACTTTTGTAGTGAAGTATTCCTCCTCCTAGGAACATTTTTTTGATGTCTACCCTATGTAAGTGGTTTCAAACTAATTCATTTTGTTTTGAAGGAGTTATGGTTGTTTTAGAAGGGCATATTGCTACCGATTTGGGGTTTTTTTGGGTTCTTTGACTGTTTTTTGGTTGGAACAACTTAGAGATGGCTTGCTCTACACTTGCATTGATGAGTTGAAGTATTGTTGGAGTATGATGGAAGTGTTTGATGTGTGCATTGATGAGTTGAATAGGTTGGGAAGTGCTTGATGATTAGTTACACCTAAAAGGTGTTAGTTTATTTCTGTAGGAGTGTGTACTCCTTGTGATATTGGGTTTTTGTCGTTTCTTCTTTTGAGGATTCTTAAAAAGAGAAGCATAATGGAAGATTCTGAGGTTAGTCAAACCCCTAGCGCTCCTGTGAGCAATGTTGGAACCTCGAACCTAGGGCATGGTGATGCCTCAAACCTTCAGACAAGGTTCTAAATGTCGATATCGCTCGATATGTCGAGCTGCGGAAAAATGATATATCGCAAGATATATCGTTTATCGGTATTTTTGGAAAAATGACAAAAAAATTGGGCAAAACATGAAATTTTGCAGTGAAACTTCAGGAAATGTTAATATAGATGTTAATACACCTTATAGAATAAAAATATTTTAAAAAATAATAATGTACATAAGAGATGCAATGAGAAGAGAGAAAAGATATGTGCTGACGAGTGACAATAATGTATGATTAAAACCAAAGTTAGATGCTTTATTTGGTTATTCCGAAAGGTTAGTAAATTTTAACCTTAGTTAATAGGGAGTTAAAAGGAGACATTGCATTTAAAAAAAATTATAAAACTTAAGATTAGATGCTTAAATCTTAAGGGTTAGTAAATCTTAATCATAGTTAAAGGGAGTTAAAAGGGGACATGTTAATTTAAAAAATATAAAAACCAAGGTCAGATGCTTTAACCCTAAATGTTAGTGAATCTTAAGTAACAACAGTTAAAGAGAGTTACAAAATGACACGTCTAATTTTTTTTATTTTTTAAAAACAAAAGTTAGATGCTTTAACCTTAAAAGTTAGTAAATCTTAACACAATTAAAGGGAGTTAAGATTTGTTAACCTTAGTTTTTAGAAAAAAAATTAATCACAAGGGTTAAAATTTGTTAACCATAGTTCAAGGCTAGTTAAAGTCTTAAAGGGGGCTTTATGAGGTTATGAAATATATTAAGGGTATAATAGTCATTTTTCTAACAATAATTTTGGTTATTTTCTAATTAGGAAAAATGTTGAGTTAATTTATAAATCTATTATTCATAATAGTATATTTGATAACTATGCAAAACTAAGGGCCTGATTTGCAAAAGCCCAACATTTAAAGGCATTCGTATACTAAAAAGAGTAAAGTAAACAAACAGAGGAAAAAAAAACGCAGAAGAAGGGATGAAGGGAAAGGGGAAGAACCGAAGAGGGGAGAGGGATTACGCGACTTCGGCGACTCCAGTTGCAATCGGCGATGACAAAAAGTGACGGCGATGGAGACGCTCCACTCTCACAGGTATTTACCCTCTGTCCCTCTTGGCTCTTGCCTCTTCTTCCTTCTTCTTTGATTCTTTCTTCTCTTCTCTCGAATTTAACCCCTTTTCCTTTTTTATCTTCTAAATCAAAGATCAAGTCTCAAACCATTTTCCCTTTTTTTTCTTCTTTTAAATCAATGGCCGAGTGATGGAGTGAGGACTGAGATTGATTTCAGTCTTTGATTTCTTTTGTCTTTGGATGGATGCTCCATGCACACTGCAAAAATGGGGAAAAAATGAGATTCATGGCTTTCGGTCAATTTCAGTGAGTTATCGACAATATATCGCCGAAATCGGCGATATGTCGGCGATAACTCACAATATCATGTAAAATTTGTTTAACAGCGTATAGATACATCGGTGGTGACCGATACCGACAAATATCGGTAATATATCGCCGATATTGTCGATATTACGAACCTTGCCTTCAGATTACTACTGTAAAGATGAATGGAAATAATTATCTAGCATGGTCTTAGTCAACTAAGCTTTATGTGAAAGGTAAACGAAAGATGGGCTACTTGACCGGTACCACTCCTACGCCTAACTCTACTGATTCATCCTTTGTGAAGTGGGATGCAGAGAATGCCACCATCATGACTTGGCTCCTCCATTCCATGCAGCCGGACATTGGCAGTAACTACATGTTCCTCTCCACTGCTAAGTATCAATTGTACTGGGTATCCTTATTGTGAGGGTTCTTCTCATTATATAGAAACTCTTGGGCTAATTACAAGGCCGAATATCAACAATTACATCAATCACGTCTAACTAAATAGGAAGCTATAATATTCTGCTAATCACAAAAATATTTACAGCTATAATACAAGAATCATGCCATAAATAGGTAGACTAATTATGACTGGATATAAGCTGTCTAGACTAGCACATATCCATGGTTCAAAATATCGGTATCAGTTGCTGTATCGGTAAGTCCAAAAGAGGATACGTATTGACGTATCGGACCGTATCAGATGGATATGGCGGAAAAAATACACTAAGAAATGCTTGGATACGCAATGAAAAACTTAGATACCTTACATAACATTTCTTTTAATGCAGATATAAGCTATTAACAAACTAAAGGTCTCCAATTATGTTTATAACCACACACATGAGAGTTGAGAATTTTATAAGTTAAAAAAGGCGTGCATGCTGTGCTAATAAGAAGGCATGAAAATACAAACCATAGTCACTTAGCTAAGTATAAGAAAAATAATTTTGATATTAAAACCTTACATTCAATGAGTTAAATAAGAATGTATTGAATTACAACCATAAATTTTAAGCTTAATGTAAGTCTTTTTATGTTGAATTGTTACACTGTTAGTTGACTTTTTAAACCTGTAGATGAATATTTTTTTTTTAAGCCTAAAGTATGAGACTTTTTTTTACAAAACTTTTGGGTTTTGATAATTTTTTATATAATAAAGTTAATGAAATTTTGATATTTGAGAAATACCTTATCATTTGAAAGTTGAAATTTTGATCAAGTCCCTAAAAGGTGCTAAAAAGAGGGTTTTGTTCTTGAACTGAAAGTTGACTTTTTATTATTCATGAATTTGAATCAAGATAATTTTTATTGAATTCAAATGGGGAGATAACCTTATTTGTATATTAATATCTTAAGTAAATGAAAATAATATTAATTTAAAATCATTTAATTAGATAATATTTTCTATAAATAAGTTGTGCGTATTAAGTCTGTGTTGTGGATTCTAGTGTAAATGAAAGGAAAGAAAAAAATTATTGAAAAATCCCTCATATCAAGCCTGTATCGGTTTGATATGGGGGAATTTTTTTTCCAGCGTACCAGTGTATCGGGTAGCTCCAAAAGGGATACGTATCGGTCGCTATGTATCGATATTTTAAACCATGCACATATCTGACTGACATTCCCCCCTCAAATTGATGCGGGTCGATCAAGAAGCATCAATTTTCCCACGAGGAACTGATGGCGCTATCGTGTCATGACCTTCGTAAAGATGTCAGCAATCTGGAGGTCAGTGGAAATGTGAGGAAGAGAAATGACACGAGTGTCCAAGGCTTCCCGAATAGAGTGACAATCCACCTCAATATGCTTCGTGTGCTCATGATAAACGGGATTAGCAGCAATCTGAATAGCACTAGTGTTAGCAGCATAGAGAGGAGTGGGATCAGGCTGAGAGAAACCAAGCTCAGCAAGAAGCCCACGAAGCCAAAGAATCTCAGAACAAGCAGCAGACATCGCATAGTATTCAGATTCAGTAGAAGATTTCGAAACTCGAGCCTGCTTTTTGCTCTTCCAAGAAATCAAAGAATCCCCAAGGAACAGGCACCAACTCGTGACAGAACGTCGGGTATCAGGGAATCTGGCCCAATCAGCATCACTATAAGCAACGAAACGAAGAGAGCCAGCAGGGAAGAACAATCCATGGCTAAGGGACCCTCGAAGATATCGAATGATACGACGAACGGCAGCTAAGTGTAAATGGCGTGGAGTCTGCATAAAATGGCTAACCTGTTGGACAACAAAGGAAATATCAGGCCGAGTAATTGTCACATAGTTCAAGCTACCCACTAGCTGTCAATACACAGTAAGATCAGAAAGAAGATCACCCTCCTCACGACGATACTTCGTGTTTACTTCCAGAGGAGTATCCACAGAAGAAGTATCCTGAAGGCCGGCTAAAGTAATCAAATCCTATGTATACTTATGTTGATTCAGGAAGATACCCGAAGGATCAGTGTGAAAACCAAATCCCAAGAAGTACGTAAGAGAACCAAGATCCTTCATATGAAAAGAGGCATGAAGATGCTGCTGTAGATGGGCAATCAAAGCATAATCTATCCCAGTGATAACAATATCATCAACATAAACCAGAAGAAGAACAATACCAGCAGATGTCTTGCAAATGAACAAAGAAGAGTCATATTGGCTATGTTGGAAGGAAAACCGAAGCAAGGTAGACCGAAACTTGTCAAACCATGCCCAGGGAGCCTGTTTCAGCCCATATAGAGATCGCTTCAACTTACATGCATCCGAAGAAGAGGAGCTTAAACTAGGTGGTAGGGCCATGTAAATTTCCTCTTTGAGATCACTATGAAGAAATGCGTTTTTGACGTCCATTTGATGAAGTGGCCAGCCTTTAGAGAAATAACTGTCCGCATCGTAGTCATCTTGGCTACCGGAGCAAAAGTCTCCTTATAGTTCACCCCATACTCTTGTCTGTTACTAAGGGCAACCAACCGTGCCTTATAACGATCCAGAGTGCCATCAGACCGGAGCTTAATTGAGTAAACGCATTTACAACCGATGGCTTTAATAGTAGAGGGGCAAGGAACCACGTCCCATGTAACCTGGAGAACCCGAAGTTCCTCATTCATCGCTTTCCGCTAATATTCATGTTTAACAGCCTCGAAAAAGCATGTAGGAATGGGAATAGAAGTCAAAGTAGCATTAAAACCATACCAATCAGGAGGGCGTGATACTCGGGCAGATCATCGAGGACTAGATGCAGGAGACATGTCAGGCTCAGGAGAACTGATCGGAACTGGCGTAGATGGCGTTGGATTAGGTGCGGAGGAAGGGTCAATCTTGAGAGGGGGCAAATTTGGTAGACATCGAGAATACACAATTCCAGGTTTGAACCGTTCAGGGAAAGGAGGCAATTCATCATAACAAGGAAGAATACTAATCTCAGGCAATGACTCAACATGTGTAGAAAAGAAATATTGATTTTCAAGGAAAACAACATTACGAGATGTACGAAATTTGTTAAAACTAGGATCATAGCAAACATAATCTTTGTGAGAAATACTATAACCCATAAAAGCACATTTAACAGACTGACCAGAAAGCTTGTGACATTCATGAGAAGGTAAATGAACAAAACAAACACATCCAAAAGTATGCAAATTAAGATAGCTAGGATGCTGATGATGCAAATGAAAATAAAGAGAATCAAAATTCAAGACCTGAGAGGGCAGTCTATTAATTAAGTAAACTGCGGTAGATAATGCCTCAACCCAGAATTTAGAAGGAACAGAGGACTCAAGCAATAAGGTGTGAACAACGTCCAAGAGATGTCGATTCTTTCGTTCTGCCACACCATTTTGCTGTGGGGTATAAGGACAGGAGCGTTGAGACACAATTCCTTTGCAGTGTAAGAAATCATGAAACTCATGGGTCATGTATTCCCCACCAGAATCAGACCGCAAAATCTTAATACCTACAGAAAATTGGGTCTCAATATATGCTACAAAGGTCTGAAATATAGACAAGACCTCAGATTTAGACCGAAGAAAATAGACCCAAGTATATCGACTAAAATCATAAATGAATGTCACAAAATATTTATATCGAGCATGAGAAATTACAGGAGAAATGCCCCATACATCACTATGCACAATATCAAAGCATTTTGCAGCACGACTACCATGAGAAGGGAATAAAAGAGTCTTACTCTTACCAAGTTTGCATACAGAACAGTCAAATGACAAATTTTTAAAAACTTGTTCTTTATTGCCTAACAAACCAGAATTGAACATATGAGATAGAACAACAAAGTTGGGATGACCCAAACGTTTGTGCCATACTTCACTCTGAGAGTGAACTGTCATACAAGCCAAAGATAAACTAGGAATTGAAAAGTACAGTGGAAAAAGGCTGCCAACTTTAGGCCCCTTCGCGAGTATCTTCCCCGACACCTGATCCTGCACAACACAACCATCACGAGAGAAATCAACAGCACAGTTATTATCAACTAACTGGCCAACTGAGATAAGACTAGTAGAAAGTCCAAGAGATACATAAACATCTCTGAAAGAATGATTAATATCTCTTGTAAGCACCCAATTTTTACACCCTAGCTAACCATGGTTAAGCCTCTTAACCATGGTTAATCCCCAGCCAAGGTCCCTTGACCGTAGGAAAAACCCTAGTAAACCCTAGGTTTTAACTCTAGTTAAGCCTAACCCTAGGTAAACCCTAGAACCTAAACCTAGGTAAACCCTAGCCTAGCCCTAGCCTAGCCTAGCCTAAGCCTAACCCTAGGTAAACCCTAGAACCTAACCCTAGGTAAACCCTAGCCTAGCCTAACCCTAACCATAAGTAAACTCTAGCCTAGCCCTAACCTAGCCCTAGTCCTAGCCTAGCCCTAGCCCTAGCCCTAGACAAGCCCTAGGCCCTTAGGGTTTGAGCCCTAATACCAAAGAACCCATAAGAGTCCAAACCTGCGGCCTGGGCCCAAGCCCAGGCCCAATATTTCAAATCCCAACCTCCCTGTACGCGTGCCTGCCTGGGCTAAGGCCTGCTAGGCAAAACCTCTAAGTGTCGGTGAAGTCTTTACCGACACCTCCGAAATACATTGTTTTGGGAATGTCGGTGAAGTCTTTACCGACATACCTGGATTTCAGTTTTTGCAGCACGCCACCCCCCCTGCAACTCAGTGCACGCCTTGCACCACCCTCTCTGACCTTCAGACCCCCACTTCGGCATCATGACCTCTTGCCAACCCTTGTACAAATGACAAGGATATCCCTAAGGAACTCCCCTATAAAGGGGACACCCCCACAGCCTCTAAATTGACTCCAGAACCCCCATACTTCGAATCCTTGTTCGAATTCACACCCAAGCCATCAGTCCAAAGCCTCTAGGCCTTCCCAGTAGCTCCACGAAGCCTTTGCCCCCTTCCCAACACCTGGGTAGCAACACCACCGTGCTCCACCGCCTGCAGCAGCTCCTCGGCTACACACAGCGCCATTGCAGACCACCGCGAGACTAGCAGGGTAGGGCTACCCCCTACCCCTTGTTTATTTATTTTGTCAAATCCATGTGACCCCCTGGTCCTTCCAAGGGACGTTTTCTCAGTTCTTGCAGGAAAAACCAATAGGGGGTTCTCCCACCTTCATCAATGGTGTGGGGAACCCCCCATATGGTTATACTTGTTTAAAATAGCCTCAGTGGAGTTCTGGGGGTCCCTCATGCCATGAGGGAACCCCTAGTTCCAACTCTATAGCAGCCCTTTAGGGGTTTTCGATTTTCTAGAAAAAATCCAAGGTGTCAGTAAACTCAGTTCTGACACCCCCTTGGCTTTGCTGTTTCAGAGCTCGTGGGCCCCACCTGAGCATCCCCAGGGCCCAATCAAAAGGCAGGGTTGATCCCCAAGGTCTCTACCTTTTACCAGAAGACCATTAGACCCGTAGTCAACTCTAACTAGGGTTAAAATTCACATTTTGAAAATCTGTCAAAGGTGTCGGTAATCCCATTACCAACACCTATGATTTTATGTAACAGGGTGACAGTGCCACTTTGGCACAGTGTGGGACCCACATCAAGCCACCAGTGGAGCCCAGCCCAGGCTAAAAATGTTCCCCTCATCTAGGGCTTCAAAACCATAAGTTGTAGCCCCCCTAACTCTCTGCCTAACCAGAGTTATAGGCCTCAAAGTTGGAGAAAAATCACGCAGACTGTCAGCAATCCCATTGCGGACAGTGTGCATTTTTGCATTTTTGGACCTGTGCAGTGGGCCCACAGCCCATGGGGGCCCACATACTGATCTGCCATGAGGGGAAAGACCTTAAAAATCATCAAATCACTTTAAAAGGACCATAATGTGAATGTGGACTTACCTCTCGGCCTACCGGGCCCAACTCAAAGCCCATCGGGCTTACCCTTGGCCTACCGGGCCCAATCTCGGCCTACCGGGCTTTAATCCTGGCCTACCAGGCCCAATCTCGGCCTACCGGGCCTAAGCCTACTGGGCTTCAACCTTAGTCCACCAGATTTCCTCTCGGCCTACCGAGCCTAAGCCTACCGGGCTTCAACCTTGGCTTACCGAGCCCACTCAACATAACCAAGCACTTGACCAACCCGGTCAACTCAACCCTAGTCTACCGAACTAGACCCTAAGCCAACCTTGGTGCACACACAACACTCCCCCTAGCCTTGGCACAGGCTCATGTGCCAGAACTACGCTCGGTCTTATCTCACCCCAATGTGAGTACGTAGGCAACCCAACCCGGGTTTGACCCTAGTTTTGCTTTTCCCTTCTTGGATTAGTAAAAACTAAATCTATGACATTTAACTAAAACTTGACTTAAATTGGCTTAAACCTCGTAAGTAGGGAACCGTTGCAAAACAGAAGTACCAGGGTGCCTAACACCTTCCCCGGACTTAACCGAACCTCTTACCTAGAACTCTAAACAAACCAAGACTATATCAATTACAATGGGACTTATCCCTACCGAATAAATAAGTGGCGACTCTAAACATAAATCAACTGACCACATCGCCAAATAGCACCCTTGTGAGCGGGACCGAAATCCTTATTCACAGCTCCGACTTCATTAATAGCTAAATGACTCCCATTAGCTATTTGAATCTAGGATGAACCATGATATGGACGAACATTGCAAAGAGTGTCAGACAATCTACTCATATGATTGGATGCAGCAGAATCAACAAGCCAAGATTTAGACGAAGTAGTACCATTACCTTGGAGCCCTAAGGCAGAAAAGGCTGACATAATCATCTACTAAACCATCTTCGGAGTAAGAACAAATTAATCACCAGCTGTAGAAGAACCAGCGGAAGAAGGACCAACCGCAGCCTGATAGGCATGATTTTGTCGGTTCTAGGGATGAATAGGACATTCTTTGATAATATGTCTAGGCTTTTTGCAGTAATTGCAAGATTTCTTTGAACAGCGAGCAGCAATGTGCCCATACTCCTTGCAGCTAAGGCATTGAACCTTTCGCATATCCCTACCCTTACCTTTCCCATGAGCAGTATATGCAACGGCATTAGATGTCATTTTGTCTTGCTGATAAGTGGCCTGTGTTGCAAGACGCTGCTCCTCTCGAATTAATTCTCCAAAACACACATCCAAAGAAGGAGAAGGATCACGGTTCATCACATTAGAGCGAGTTGCCTCGAATTCAAGCCGTAATTTCATCAAAAACTGATCTCTCTTGCTTTGTTCATGAACTTCCTGAACTGCAGAGAGAGAGAGTCAGCTGGCACTTTAGCATAAACCATGTCAGCAAACTCACCCCATAAGTTCTGAAATCTAGAAAAATAATCTTGAATGGAGAGATCGCCTTGAGTGTAATTGGCAATCTCATATTCCAACTGAAAACGTCGGGCTGTGTTGTCTTGGTATTCATGATGCCCGCAACACAACAACAAAAGACAAGACAGCAAATACTAAAACCACCAACCAGCAAAGCACAAAGCAGCCCAACCCACAAAGCCCAAACAAATACCTGTCCTAGAAAGAGAAGTAGCCGTGTGCAATACAATATGTCGAGCACAACCAGCCACCCCAGATCAAGCCGACAGCCTCCAGGTATCTCCGACAGCCACAAAACTCCTCAGCCGTGTGCAATACAGTCTATCGAGCACAACCAGCCACCCTAAATCAAGCCGACAGCCTTCAGGTATTTCCGACAGCCACAAAACTCCTCCAGGTATTTCCGACAGCCACAAAACTCCTCCAGGTATCTCCGACAGCTACAAAACTTACACCAGAATGTCTCGGCAGCACCACAATGATGCCCAGAAACTACCGACAGCCACAAAACTCACCCCAAAATGTCTCGACAGCACCACAATGATGCCCAGAAGCTACCGACAGCCACAAAACTGCCTAAGTTGATTCAACAACCCTCACAATCACGAAAAAAAAATGACCCAGAAAACCTAATTCACGTTTTAGGCTCTGATACCATATCAATTGTACTGGGTATCCTCATTGTGAGGGTTCTTCTCATTATATAGAAACTCTTGGGCTAATTACAAGGCCAAATATCAACAATTACATCAATCACGTCTAACTAAATAGGAAGCTATAATATTCTGCTAATCACAAAAATATTTACAGCTAGAATCATGCCATAAATAGATAGACTAATTATAGCTGGATATAAACTATCTAGATCAGCACATATCCGACTGACACTAAGGAGATTTGAGATGTTTGTCACTCAGACTTACTCAGAAGTTGGTAACACCGCTAGAGCTTATGAGCTACAACACATTTCTCAGTTAAGACAGGGGGATACACTGTTTTCCACGTACTATTCTACTCTTCGGCGGATGTGGGAAAAGTTTGACCATTACCACTCCTTTAAGGCAAAGTGCATCGAGGATATTGTCGCCCACGGGAAGTTCATTGAGGATGGTCGAGTATTTGAGCTATTGGCAAGACTGAACCCTAATTATGAGCAAGTTCGAGTTCATATTTTGGGAAAGGAGCCACTACCTGCCCTCATAGAGGTGTATGCATACTTAGATAGGAAGGAGCACCGCCGTAGTGCTATGCTTGGGCATCCTCCCCAGGAGAGATCTGCCCTCTCATCTGTGTCCTAGGGAGGCAAAGGTCGTGGTCGTGGAACCTGAGGAGGTGGTCAGTTTGGTGTTCCTGGAGATGATTGTGACAGGTTGAGGTGTGAGCATTGTGGTCACACATGTCACACCAAAGAGACATGTTGGGATCTTCATGATCGCCCACAACAGAGGGGACCCTCAAGCGGAGGCCATGGAGGGGGACGATCAGGTGGTAAAGGGGGCTCCAGTGCTCATTCAGTTGTTTCTTCTCCTACTGCTCCTTCTATAGCACCATCTTCAGACAACTTGAGTTTTTCACGTGCAAAGATGGAGCATCTTAGGCATCTTATGGCTCATTTAGAACCCTCATCTACCATGACCTCCTCATTTGCTCGCACAAGTACTTCTGCCTCGGCCCTTAGTGCCTCCGCCTCTACACCCAGTTGCTCTTGAATCATTGATTCAGGAGTATCAAATCATATGACTGGTATATCTTCTCTTTTCTCTTCTTACTTTATCTACTCTGGTAGGGATAAGTTAAAATTGTCGATGCCAAGTTCTCTTCCATTGCTGGTAAAGGCCATATTTCTGTTACTCCCTCTATGCCATTGTCCTCTGTTCTTCATGTTCCCAATTTTACTCTAAATCTCCTTTATATTAGTCACATTACTAAATCATTGAATTGTAGGGTTACTTTTTTCCCTCTCCCTGTGTTTTTCAAGACTTGGAGATGAGGAGGACGATTGGTACGGGCCATGAGGAGGGAGGATTGTATCTGTTGGACCCTTTATCACGTGTTGGATCCCCCATCTAGCAGATCTCATCTCACATTCGGAGTATCATTACTCAGGAGAAGTTGTTATAGTGGCACCGTCGACTTGGCCACCCTTCTTTTTTGCTTCTTAGACCCTTATTTCCTTGCATGTTTCTTTCTAGTCCTGTTAATTCATTTCAATGTGAAACTTGTGAATTGGCAAAACATTAAACAACCTCTTACTCTTCTCATAGTCATAAATGCAATTCACCGTTTGTTGTTGTTCACTCTGATGTATGGGGCCCTTCCCCAGTTGCTTCTTTATCTGTTTTCGTTACTTTGTTAGCTTTGTAGACGATTTTTCTCGTTCTACTTAAATCTAAAATTGAGGTATGCTCTGTTTTTAAGTCATTCCATGCTATGGTAACTACTCAGTTTGATGCTAAACTTAGAATACTTAGATCAGATAACGGAGGGGAATATATTTATGGAGACCTTGCCTTGTACTTTGATTGTCATGGTATCATTCATCAGACCACTTGTGTCGGTACCCCCCAACAAAATGGTGTGGTTGAGAGAAAAAACTGTCACCTATTGGACGTGACTAGATCCCTATTGTTTGCCATGAATATTCCTAAGCTTTTTTGGTCCCATGCCCTTTTGACTGCTATGTTTTTCATCAATCGAATGCCATCTCGCATCTTAGACTTTCAGATACATGTTCACGTCCTATCTCCTTCTACTTGGTTGTTTCCTATCCCTCCCAAAGTCTTTGGTTGTGCTCGTTTTGTACATGTAGCTTGTCCTACCCGTCCAAACTTGACCCCAAGGCGCTCAGGTGTGTGTTCCTTGGGTATGCTTCGCATCATAAGGGGTACAGGTGTTATCACCCTCCTTCTCGTCGGGTGTTTGTCTCCATGGAAAGAAGCCCCTCATATGCTCCTCTAAGAAGCATCCTCTGATCCACCAGTCGAAGGTAATATTCCTCTGTCTAATCTTGAAACTGTTGATAATCTTGATCTTCCTATTGCATTCAAGAAGGGTGTGCGCTCTTGTACTCACCATCCTATCTCTAATTTTGTTTCGTATTCTGCGTTATATCCTTTATACCGCTCTTTTTCCTTAGCTCTATCTACTGTGTTTGTTCCCCGTAATGTGGCAAATGCACTGTCTAAACCAGAGTGGCGAGAGGCAATGGAAGAGGAGATGCAGGCCCTTGAGAAGAATGGTACTTGGGATGTTGTTGACCACGACCAGTGAGGTGTAAGTGGGTGTTCACTGTAAAGTACCATTCAAATGGCTCCATTGACAGACATAAAACAAGACTTGTGGCTAAGGGATACACCCAGACACATGGGATAGACTAGCAGGAGACTTTTGCCCTAATAGAAGACGAACTCTATGAGAGTGTTGTTGTCAATTGCGGCCAATGAAGATTGACCCATATTTCAGTATGATGTAAAGAACGTCTTCCTGCATGGTGACTTGGAGGAAGAGGTGTATATGACACCTCCCCCTGACTTTATGTGTCCCTCAGCCAAGGGAAGAATATGCAGGCTGAAGAAGGCATTGTATGGCTTGAAGCAATCCCCAAGAGCTTGGTTTGAGAAGTTTTATACTGCAATGTTGAAGAATGGCTACAATCAGAGCCAAACAGATCACACATTATTTGTCAAGCAGTCCCACCAGAAAGTCACTACTCTCATCGTGTACGTGGACGACTTTGTGGTGACTGGGAATGACTGTGATGAAATTGGGAAGCTGAAGACTAAGTTGGCGGCGGAGTTTGAAATTAAGGACTTAGGCTGGTTGAAGTATTTTCTAGGAATTGAGGTTACCAGATTTAAGGGAGGTATTTTTGTCTCACAAAGAAAGTATGTCCTTGACTTAATTGAGGATACTGGGATGATGGGTTGTAAACCCTATGACACTCCAATTAATGTCAACCACAAGCTTAGCGAAATCAGTGGAGAGCACCGAATGGATGCAGGCAGGTATCAAAGACTTGTGGGTAGACTAATCTATATCTCATTGACTAGGCCTGACATTGCATATGTTGTGAGTGTAGTAATTCAGTTTATGCATGCTCTGGCCTCAAGACATCTAGAGGCAGTATACATGATTCTCAGGTATCTCAAGTTCACTCCTGGGAAAGGTCTGATGTATGCTAAGCATGATAGAATGCGGGTTGAGGCTTATACGGATGCAGATTGGGCAGGCTCAGTTACAGATAGGCGCTCCACTTCAGGTTATTGTACCTTTGTGGGTGACAACCTTGTGACTTGGCGAAGCAAAAAACAACCTGTGGTAGTAAGATCAAGTACGGAGGCAAAGTTTAGAGCAATAGCACATGGAGTTTGTGAACTTTTGAGGATTTGATTGCTCCTCTCCGAGATGGGTCTTCTAGTTCAAGGCCCTATGAGCCTATACTGCGATAACAAAGCGGCAATCAGTATAGCTCACAATCCTGTGCACCATGATCGCACAAAGCATATTGAAGTTGATCGGCATTTCATCAAGGAGAAGTAGAAATTAGGTGACATTTACACTCTTTTTGTGAAGACAGGAGACCAGCTGGCTGATGCCCTAACCAAGGGATTGGTGGAAGGGGGGCTCAGTTTAGCAATATTGTTAACAAGTTGGGCCTGCGTGATACCTTTGGACCAACTTGAGGGGGTGTTAAATACTATATGGTATACTATACATGTTATTTATGAGGGTATACTTGTCCTTTGGTACTTAGTTGGTGAATATAAAAGATAATGAGTTAGAGAGAGTCATTAAGCTCTCTCTCACTCTTTCTCCACTTCTTCTCATCTTCTTCTCCTTCTTCTTCTTTTTCTTTATTATTTCATCCAAACCCTAGTCTTTGGATTACAACTAGAAAAGTAAGGAAAAACTTGGATACCTTGCATAAAACTTCTTTTAATGCAAATATAAGTTAAAAACAAACTAAATGAAGACCTCTAACTATTTTTATAACTATACATATGTGAGTTAAGAATTTATAAGTTAAAAAAGGCGTGCGTGCTAATAATATGTATGAAAATACAAACCATAGTCACTTAGCCAAGCATAGGAAATACAATCTAAATATTGAAATCTTATATTCAATGAGTTAAATAAGAATGTATTAAATTACAATCATAAATTATAAGCTTGAATATAAATCTTTTTATGCTTAACTGTTATACTGTTAGTTGACTTTTTAACCTTATAGATGACAATATTTTTTAAGAGACTTTTTTTGTTAGATTTTTTGGGTTTTTGTAATGTTTTGATATAGTAGAATTCATGAAATTTTAATATTTGAGAAATATCTTACCATTTAAAAATTGAAATTTTGACCTAATCCCAAAAAAGAGCTAAAAATAGGTTTTATTCTTGAACTTGAAAGTTGAATTTTTATTCTTCGGGAATTTAGATTCAGTATAATTTTTATTGAATTCAAATGGGGGTTAACCTTATTTGCATATAAATATCTTAAATAAATATTAATTTAAAATTATTTACTTATTGTGCGTATCGGTGTGTTGTGGATCCTAGTATAATGGAAGGAGAGAAAAAAATTAACTGAAAAAATCCCTGTATCGGGTGTATCAGCCCGATACGAGTTGATACGGCCTACGGGGGAGTTTTTTTTTCCCAACGTACCAATACTAGGTAGCTCCAAATAGGATACGTATCGGCCGATAAACCATGAAGCCAACCAAACCATCCCATTCTCTCCCTCTCTCCTCACAGGTCTCCCACCCACTAATCCATCTCTCACCTTCACTTTCGTAGAGTAAGAAGGAAAGAAATTTCTCTCTCTCGGCCTTACCCATTCACTCCCCTGTAATGTTAAAAAGAAGAGAAAAAGGAAATAGGAAGAGTTCCTCTCTCCCCTACCTTCTGTACTATGATACTATCACCCAAGAGCCAACTCTCCCCTTTTCCTAATCCCTCTCTCTTTCCCACCATTGGTTCTCTCTCCCACTTCTCCTTCCTCTTTGGTTCGGTTGGAAAGGAACCCACATAGCAGCCAAACCCCCAAAGGCTTCATAGCCCACTCACTCTCTCGTTATTCCTTTTCTTGGCAGCAACAAGGGAGAGTGGGGTTGTCTGTAATGCCCACTTTCCACCTTTCTCTTCTTCAGGTTTAGCCAGCAAAGAAACTGAGCAGCACCCTTTTGGGTTCTGCCAGGAGCTCCCTATCTTCACCTTCGCGCACAGCAACAGCCCAACAAATCTCATGAACAGCAGCTGTAGTTGATGCCCCAGAAATCTTCCTCGCAGACCCCCACTTGACATGCCCAGATCAGCCACCTTGCAGCCTCCTTCACGCTCAGCAGCAGCAGCACCTCCATCCTCAAGCTCAGGCAGCCCGCACTCTCTACCATCTTCCAACTGCCGTTGATTCCTCCACTTCCTTCCTTTTATTTTAAAAAAAAGTAATCTAAGGTTTTTGATTAAGTTAGTTTAAGAATAATCTCTGGATTAGTTAATCTGTTTAGGTTGAAACCTCAAATTCAGCCCACATAGAATAACTCTAGTTCAAATCCTTTTTAGAATAATCTCTGGATTAGCAAAAAAGGCTAATCTAATCTAAAAAACCAAAATTACTAACATTATGTTTAACCTAAAAAGGATTTGAACTAGACTAAAATCAGATTTAAATTATTGAGGCTAGTCTAACTTAGAACTAATCTAAAACTTAGCTAGATTACAAGCTAACCTAAAATTAGAAAAGATTGCGTTAATTAAAAGTAATCTAATCACTAAGTTAAAGATCAAATAAAGTTATAAACTAAACTAACTGAAACTAAACAAATCAAATTTAGCTAACTTAAGATCTAAAACTAAATTAGAAATTTATCTAATGAGAGAGAACCTAGACTTTAGGATTAAGCTAAACTAATTAGGAGTAAAACTAAAAAGAATCAGTTTATTAGTAACTATCCTAAATAAAAACAGATTTTACTCTAACAGAGAAAAACTAAAAGCTAATCTAATTAAAACAATCCTTTTCTAATTTTAGGTTAGCTTGTAATCTAGCTAAGTTTGTTTAGATTAGTTCTAAGTTAGACTAGCCTCAATAATTTAAATCTGATTTTAGTCTAGTTCAAATCCTTTATAGGTTAAACATAGTTATAGTAATTTTGGTTTTCTAGATTAGATTAGCCTTTTTTTTATATTGGAATCTGATTTTCAGGTAGTTGAAATCTGATTAGTGGTTAGGTTAGTTCATTTAATTTAAAACCTAATTTGATAGGACAGTTTTAACTAAGTTTTAGGATAACGAGCTTTTAAATACGTCAATTAGCTTAAACCTGATTTCTTTTCTATTTTAGGTTAGTTTAAATTATGTTAGTCATAGTTAATTAAACTCTCTTTCCGGGATAATCATTAGATAAATATTTAGAATAACTCTAGCACAACCCTTAAAGAATTAGATTAAGTTAGGCCCAGCTCCATACCTGCACGAGCCTAAACTGAGATTGCTTTGAAATGAAACTAAACTATCCCACTAAAAAGAAAAATGCAAAAACATTCAAATATTCAAAAAATCCAAAAAATAAAAAAACAACCTTAGCAAGCTTGCCTACTCCCGTGTGAGCTTAAAAAGCCCCACCCATATACATGAGCCTAAGCTGTCCTTATACTCCGCACATGAGCCTAAACTACTAAAAAATTCAAAAACATTCAATAATCAAAAATACCAAAAAATACAAATTGCAAATCAATCAATCTCAACACCTGCTCTTCAATCGAACTACACTAGTCTGATCCCCCCAAGTTGGGTATCTAGACAACCCTGATCGAGTCCGACTTCCCCTAGGGAAGTTTCCCTTTCAGTTTTGGTTTCTCTTAATCAGCATATCAAAATGACAAGTTCAAATTCCTATTAAAATTCACTTTAATTGACTTAGACTTAGGGAGTAGGTTACCATATTCGGATGGAGGTCCTAGGGTGCCTAACACCTTCCTCGAAACTTAATCGAATCTCTTACCTATATCATCTGACTCATACCGTAAGCCCTTATCCATCTTTACCCGAGTTCCTATTTCCCTTAAATTAAAATAGGTGGCGACTCTATATTTGGCGTTTCGCGTTGTTCCTCAACGAGGGCCTGGCCTGGAAGGAAAGGTGGTAAATTCCCGTGCTCACAACCCTCTCAATGGAGATGTAGTGGAGAATGAGGATAAGAATAAAACCCCATGAAAAAAAGGGGAAGAAAAACCCACAAGAAAGCAAGGAAGAAAGAGAGCAAGAAAACTAAATCAATGAGATCAAAATCAAGGAAGCAAATACAACCAACTTTTTTTTTTGATCGGTAAAAGCCAAATTAATTAAAAATAAACAAGGATACAGGCAAAAAAGGAGGCGCAAACACAGAATTTATAAGAAAATAAACTCGAAAGCACCTAAACACAAAGACGAAAGCCTGCCTCCTAAACTAAGACTCTCAACCCCAACTGAATTAACCCAACAACGCTCGAAGATCATCCCCATCGGCACATAAGCCTGCCCACTTCAACACGACCATCCGAGTTCTGGCACACAATCGGGATTGAGAGACTGAAGAATCCTCAAAGACTCTGAGATTCCTTTCCTTCCAAAGCAGCTAAGAGATGGCTCCCGGAAAAACTGCCCAAATGACCTCCCATGCCTCCTTGCTTGGACGAAACCAACTAGCTAAGAATGCTAGAAATGATGAGGGGAAGACCTAAACCATACTTAGACGAGACAAAAAGATATCCCAGATTTTGGCCACATAGGGACAATGAAGGAGCAAATGATCTTCTGTCTCTTCTGCTTCTAAACACATGAAGCACCAGTTGGCCATCTTCCACCCACGATGCTGCAAATGGTAGACAAGTGAGAATTTTGTTCAATGTTGGATTCCAGAGAAAAAATGAGACTTTAGAAGGAATTCCTGGGTTCCACACTACACGATGAGGGAAAGAACTCAAGAGAAATGGGCTTAAGGACTTATAGAGAGATCTAACTGAGAAGTTTCCGCTCTTGATGCCAGGCCAAATTCTGCAATCCCTAAACTCCGAGCTCAAGCTTATGGAACTTAAGCGAGCCAACAACCGAGACAACTCCTCAATCTCCCAATCATTTCAATCAGGCCTTAAGGAAGGACACCAAACCACCTCCTCTCCCCTCCTCTCCGCATAATCGCCTACTATTGCCTCCTTATGTCCTCTCCACAAATTCAATCGTCTGTCCTCAATAGTAAACCCTTGATGGAGAAAAGTAAGGAGTGGAGAGAAGTATAAAGAGCGGTGGAGAAGGAGATTAGGATTGTAATTGGACATAACCTCTTTTATAAGGATTGTATCTTTTATAGAAACATAAGAAAAGGAGGGTTGTAATGAGTACAAAAATCCCATTCATTAAGTCTATCCATGGATTTCTTACTTTAATGTTGACAACAACCTAGCAAGTTGTAGTGTTCTTAGATTAATAATTTGAAACCATATCGTTATTCATGAAGCATAAACCTTGCATAATAAATTCCGGCATTGGAATATATGATTGATCAATTCCCAAGTTTTCTACTCTAATTTATAAAAATGGCTTTTTGATGAGATGAATTGCCTATTTTCATCTATAAACGATGTTTCGATTGAGAGCGAGAGAGCATTCTCAAAGAAGAAGCCAAGTGAGATCGTAGAGTGAGTGTTAAGGTCCCAACCTTAACGGGACTTTTTTTTGAGAGATATAGGAAGTGAGAGAAGAGACAAGAGAATAGAGATAACTTTTCCTCCTTTCAATCATGGAATTCCTTACAATAAATAGAAGTTTGTAAACTAGCTAACTAAGGAAACAACTCATAACAACTATCCTATCAGCATTAAAGGATACTAATCCTAGCAATTGGTTGTTTGACAACCAAGAAAAGATCCTATGAGATCATTATTCAAAACAATAATATCTAATTCGAATTCCTAGTTGTGCATGCCACATCATCTTTTGCCACATAAGCATATGACTTTGGGGTCTCAGCATTCCTTCCCCCTTGAAACACAGCTTGTCCTCAAGCCAAAATCAGGAAAGCGAGCACAAATGTCATGATAATGTTTTTTTATCATCGCTTTTCTCATCTTCATTAGACCAGTCACTGTCTATGAGTAACAACTGAGTTCTCTTACATATATGGCCTGGTTTAAATTGCTCATCGCAATTAAAACACAACTCCTTATCCTTTTGTTCTTTCATCTCAAGAGGAGTGAGGCGTCGGATTGGTGGAAGATTAGATGTGCTAGGAGGGAATGAAGTTGTGGTGAGGGTTAAAGTTGGTGGTTTGGAAGGATTGGCTAGTAGACCAATCTTCTGATTTGTAAGTTTTTCTTCATAGAGCCTTGCGAGAGCTATCGCTTCAGAGAGTGTCTTTGGCTGATGTGCCTGCACCTCAATCTGCAATTCATCACGGAGGCTGCTGATGAAACAATCAAGAATTAAATCAGGTGGCCATCCATGTACTTGATAAGAGAGGTCTTCAAATTTAGCCTGATACTCCCGAACTGATGAGCCTTGACGGAGTTTTGCCAACGTGCCATTAATGTTTTCAAACGCCGTTGGCCCAAACCGTGCTAATACAGCATGTACGAACTCAGCCCATGTCGTGAGTGGCTTGTTTTTAACTGTCCATTCAAACCACCGTGAAGCTTCCTGTTCCAGATGAAAAGAAGCTATAGTAATCTTTTATTGCTCCTCAGTTTGATGATAGCAGAAAAAACGTTCTACTCGAGCAATCCAATCGAGTACAGCTTCGCCATGGAAATTTGGAAAATCTAAGAGAACTATCCATGTTTGAATTGGTGGACCAGTTGGTCGTGGCGCATCTCAACTGGTTGAATTTCCTGAACAAAGGGGTGAATCTCCTGTTGAAAAATCATCACGTTGTTGGAGGAGTGCTTGAAGGGAAGCTTGAATGCCGCTCAGGTGAAGTTGGAGAGTACAATTCTGTTCTTCGATACTGGTGAATCGAACATTAACACGTGTCTCCAATGTGCGTTGTTGATCAGCCAATGCTGTAAATCGCTCCTCTATTTGCTCTTTGAGCACCTTAGCTTCAGCTTCAGAGAGGATGGAGTCTTGGGAGAATGGATTTTTCGGTTTTGGTCCCATTGACATTGTGGGCTCTAATACGAGATGTTAAGGTCCCAACCCTAACGTGACTTTTTTTTGAGAGATATAGGAGGTGAGAGAAGAGACAAGAGAATAGAGATAACTTTCCTCCTTTCATTCATGGAATTCCCTACAATAAATAGAAGTTTGTAAACTAGCTAACTAAGGAAGCAACTCATAACAACTATCCTATTCCTATCAACATTAAAGGAAACTAATCCTAGCAATTGGTTGTTTGACAACCAAGAAAAGATCCTATGAGATCATTATTCAAAACAGTAACATCTAATTCGAATTCCTAGTTGTGCATGCCACATCACCTCTTGCCACATAAGCATATGACTTTGGGGTCTCAACAGTGAGGTCTTACAGATGGAGGTATGGAACATCTATACCCTTATAAAAAGAGCGTAACATCACTATTGTCCAAAAGTTTTCGTCGATCACTTTGTACCTAAAATACCCTTCCACTTTCTTTTCTGAATGTTCCACGCGTGACTGTTTTTATTATCCTTTCTCCAATCTCCACGCATTAGCTTCGCTGTAACCCTACTCCATTTTCGTTTCAGTTTCGTTTTTTTCTCACCCCCACGTGCTATCCCACAGACCCACGTTAACATGCACAACTCACAAATGTCAAATGCCCATCTCTCACCACCTTTTCTTTTGTTTTTATCTTTTATTTTTATCCTTAATCCATGTAACAATTGGCAAATAAGTCAAGGTATGTATGTGGGGCCCATTGTCTAGAGACTTCTTCTTGATTCTCACTCCTCTCACCACTATCAAAACCTAAGTAACCAAAGCGTGAGCAGGAGTGGGAGCGAGGAGCGCGAGAGCGTCAAATTTTAATTTAGGATAGGGTCGAGAGCGCCTCTAGAGCGCCGATATATATATAAATAATATTTTAATATTTTTTTTAAGACTAAAGTTATATTATTAAACTCTAAAGATTAGTGAATTTTAATCATAATTAATAAGAGTTAAAAGAAATAGGTGTATACATTTGGGTGCAATACCGATAAAAAAAAACATTTTGGTGCAATTGAACTCTCAATTGAATTCAATTGAACTCGAGGAAAGTTCAATCGTAGTTGGTAGTAACATCCGTCCCTTGTTTAAAGATAAAAAGTAAAAGAAAATTAAAAATAAATAAACTAAAAGAATATTATTGAGAAGGGACAAGGACTGACACATTAAATTCATGATTGATGTACCTGTACCATGTACAAAAATTAAAAGAGTTTAAAAGACTTTAAGTCTTTTCCTTGGTATTTGAAATTTTTTGTAAACTTCAAAGTATCCGCTCAAACCCTCACTACCCGTGTGAAACCGCGCTCCATAACTTTTGAAACCGCGACCCCCGAGACGAATCCGCTCTCAAACTGTAGGAGCGCGGTTTGAGAGCGGGAGCGGACACCCATAACCATGGTTTGGGTTACTAAGATCAAAACAATCCCATGTCCACCAAATTCCCACCGCCTTTCTCTCCCATATTTCAACCATCCCACCGACGACTCTTCTTTGATTTTCATCTTTTGGTCAATCAGGCTCCATGTTTAAATTTCATTGCAAATTTATAATTTTTATTGTCATCACTAGCAGAGAACCAGCAAATATTTCTCGAAGAAGCATGCCCTGAAACTGGTTCTTCTGTTGATATTCTTTTCGCGCCAGAGGATGTTGTTCTGATACATCTCTGTTTCACGGTTGGTTTATTTTCTTTGTCTTGTTTTTGTGGTTCAAATATTTCTCTCCTTGAAGGGTTCGATGTCTGAGACTTTTAAGATTCTTGGAATAATGGGCTGGAGACCCATTTTACCCATTATATAGATATATCAATAGGAGAGATTTTACTCCACAAACAAGTTTCCTTCTCTGACCATTCTCTCTCCAAAATCTTTAGATATTTTGTTCCCATTTTGTGATTGATTAAAATGGGTTTCTCATTCTTCAGTCAATTATTTAAGGTGATTCTTTTTTCTTTTTTTTTTTTACCTTTCTCTCTGTGTTTAAGAAATATTTGCTATGTATTCAAGGTGGGTTCCCGTTTTTAGGTGATATTTCTGTTATGTTCTTTTTATGTTATGGGGTTTGATTAAAATTTATTATGTTCTTGTCATTTTTTTTTTTGTGGGTGATAGATTATAATATCTTTTTTTTGGTTCCTTCAAAGGTGCTCACAGCATTGACATTATTGATTAAAAGTTCTTCCTTAGCAAACAGCTATACAACTTTGTGAGGACGTGCGCACCTTGGTTCCTTCAAAGGTGCTCACAGCATTGACATTATTGATTAAAAGTTCTTCCTTAGCAAACAGCTATACAACTTTGTGAGGACGTGCGCACCTGACCCGTCTCTGGAAAGTGGGTTCCTCAACCTCTTGAGATCGAGATGCAAGCTTAGTATCTTCCTCTTGCAAGGAGCTAGGCATGGTTACAAGGGGAAGAGTGAGGTTTTGGCACGCTATATTACAGACCAGTAAGGGAACTAGACTCCTGTATTTTGTTTTGTGCCTTTGCTTCACGTTTGTAGTTCACGTAATCTAAATAAATTTATGGCTTTGATCCACCACAATACCAAAGTTTTTCTTTGTACATCTGGCCCCGGAAATGAGTGTGTGATTTCAAATAAAATGGAAACATGTTTCTAGACGTGTAAAAGGAAGGCATGTACCCATAGCAGGCCAATACATTCAGGCTCAAGCTAAGCTCAATAGTAAGTATCCTTGCCGTACTTTCTTCTCCTTTCTTTTTATTAAGCTAAACTTATGTTCGGACACTTTCCAGCATTGGCCATTCGAATAGAAGCTCGAACCAAACTCAGCTCATGGGCTTGTAGTAAAATAGGTATTTTATTTTGTTGAATACCATATTGCTGAATTTTTTGTTAGCTTTAATGAATATAAATATTAATTTTTAATATTCTTCATTTTTAAAATAAATAGACATTTTATGAACATATTTATGCAATTATAATCATAATTAATAGGTATTTTATAAGTAATTAATTTTTAAAATATATTGAAGAATTGGAAAAAAAATAAGCTATAATTCTTAAATCTTCTAGCAAGATTATGCAAGAAATTCATAATATTGAAAACATAAAATATGTTATATACTATGATTTTGAATATATTATATTCATATATACTATATTATAATAAAATAGTTAAAATTTTATATAATATTATATTTTAATATTTTTTTAAAAGTTTTGCACGTGCCTTGCACGTGCAGCCTCAACTAGTTTGTCTAAACAAGGTTCAAAAGTCATGCTTGGACACATCAAATAAGGTACTGAATAAGCATATGGAAATGGTTTCAAAATACAGTGTAGAGTCTTTTGACTTGCCTCCAACAATATTCCTCATTATTTCTTGATTTCAGAATAGAAAGCAAAGATAACCTTATATATATGTATGTATATATATATATATATATATATATATTCCCACATATCAATTGATGAATATCATTCCCAAATTTCTGGTTACAAGATCTGATATTGCTTTTCTTAATTGCATAGGCACTTCCTCCTGAATTTCCCTCATTTTTCCTTGATAAACAAGGCCACTGAGGATTGTTTCTTTCCATTGCACCATCTTTGGGAGGGTGACCATCTGAACCCTTTTTCCTTTCATTACCTACACAGACCCCTTCAGTGCAATCTCCCAGTTACTCTAAAGAGAATTGCAAAGCTTCTCAATGGATGTGGATGAATGTGACAGATTACGAGAACACTCCCTTACGATACACTTACCATACAAACTACTGTATTACGAAACCTCTTTGGGAAAAAAGCATACGTGCTAGAAACAGCAAAGGAATTTCATTTTAAGGCTGGAGAAGGTACCAACTAACAATTAAAAATGGTAGTTACACTCAAGAGACATGTAGAGTCACAGACAATTGTAGGAGAAGGGAGTGATAGAATCTAGTCAAAGCCAAGGTGCAAAGAGGTCCTTAAAAGCAGAGGCAATAGGGAGATCATTCATTCGCAAGACAACTGATGCAAGGTCTACATTCCATTTCCGGAGTGATGCTCCTAGGCACGACCCTAACTGTCTATACACTCCTAGGCATGAGCTTAAACAGTTCATACTCTCCTAGGCATGGGCATAAAGTATAAACGTGCACTTGTAATTACAAAGACAATTTGAACTTGTTTAATTTGTGCTCAACACAAATACCATGAACTCTGAGAAAACAGAAAGGCCAGCCTTTTGTGAACCCTTTTTGTTGGGAATCGCACAACAAACCCACAACATGATAACCGGAAGAACAAGAATTAAGAAAAATGGACAAGAACGCACAACACAAGATTTACGTGGTTCGGCTAATAATGCCTATGTCCATAGATCCACACCACTTCACTATGCTCAACGCCAAAAGCAAACAAGCATTACAAAGTTCTCTCTCTCAAAGAAAACCTCTCTTGGTGGCTTTTTCAGATTATGAAACCCTAACACCTAAGTATCTTATATACCAACCCAAAAATATGAGAGTTTCGAACCTAAAAGACCAAAACCTGCGACAACCGTTCGAACGGTTTAAGATGAACTCTCTGGATTTATTCCCCATCAAAAAAAAAAAACTCAAAGTGGTTCGAACCACTTTCAAATGGTTTGACCCAAAAACAGTCTTCATACTTAACACTTTTGTACTCAGTAGCCATGAAGAGTTGTCCATCTTCCCCCACAAATATGTAAGATGAGATGCAATTTATGTCTTTGCAAATAAGCCTGGCCCCAGTGTTTATACAATCAGTTCTATAATCTTAGCACAATTGGAGCCTAAATCCATAAGATTTCCCCTTCATTATTTCCTAATAGGATGGGATGGACTATCATCTCAAGAATGTGGCATTTCGAATTATGGCTAAACATGGAATTCGAAATTGAACCTTAAATAAACCATAAAAAGCTTTTAATTTCTGTCTAAAATCCATTCACTAAGCCTAGGAATTATATTTCTTCTTCCCACCACTCACAAACATACCAGTGAAAACCAATTCTACCCAATTTTCTACTGAAAATACTAAACAAAATCAATATAATTAAACGAGACCCATAAGTATAAAATTCAAAACTCACATACCATTTGAGCCAATAGGTTTCAGAGTCCCTAGAGACCCACGATTCTCCACTCCTTCACTACCGTTGACCTGCAAAATCAGATTTTTACTGGCTTCTACAGATTCGGGCACATCGAAAGCGATTCGAGGGGGGTTCTGAACTGAATTTTGAACGGTTTGGTGGGTTGGAGATGAAGAAGAGATGCGTGAAGACCCAAGTGATGATTTTACAAGAAAATGAGTTGGGTCGGAATGAATGAAGAGATTTGAGGTTGAAGAGATGTAGATGAGTATGGAAAGACAGGTGATGAGAGCTAAGCATGTGGGTATGAAGAAAAAGCTTCTAAATGAGTCTGAGTGACGACGACGAGAGAAATAGTAAAGCAGAAATGAAGAACGAGCCATGGAGGATCTAAACTATGCCAGAGAGAGAGAGACGTTCCGTGGAGGGCTGACTAAAAATTTTTTGGACTCGACATTCTCTCAAGTTGTAATCGGACTCCTTGGAGTCCGGTTATGCTCTGGAGGTCGCCATGTGTCCCTATTGTTGACCCCTTAACTCTGGTTAAGATTAATCCACTTCTAGGATTCATCCACCTATCCTTACTTTTTTTTTTTTTTTTAAAATTGAATTTTTTTAATTCTAAGAGTTAGTGAATTTTAATCAGGGTTAAAAATAATATTTGATAGAGAAATGCTAGCCCTAATCTCAGTCAAATTCTACTCTCAGTCTTCACCAACCACTTGTCTATTCTTGATGAGAGAGAGTGTTTTAACCACCATAACTAATTTGAAAATGGATAGGTGGTTGGTGGAGGCTGAGAGTAGAGTTTGACCGAGGAAAGCACGCCTCTATTTGATATTTTTCTAAAAACAAGTGTACCTTAACCATAGTCAATAAGGACACATGGCAACCTCTGGAGCATAACCGTACAACAAGAGAATTTGAAGTCAAAAGGATTTTCCTTTGAGATTTTCAGGTGTCAAAGACATACATAAATGGAAATGAAAAAAATTTATACGGGCAAGTTAGTCATTTAATTATACACAAGTGAGAGGTCCTGACGTCCATTTCTCACTCCCCCTTTGAGGCAGCCCCGCACGGGTTTACCTGGACTTACCTGGTGTGGCCGATTGGGGGTTCACATCGCACCCTCGGGGATTAGTCCTGTTCCAAAGGGTTGAGGACACCCTGAGTTCAAAGAAAAAAGAAAACCAATATTTTATAACTTTATAATCTTAATAGTTAAATAATTTTTTGAAAATTTTATGGCTATAACTAATATTTTTTTATACTTTTTGATTAAGTTTGTTTTTTTTTCTTTTGTGGTAAGAGATTAAGTTTTGTTAAGAATATATATATATATATTTTGGAGTTATAGGTTGGCAAGGTTCTGTTCCAAGAATATCAACACATTGAGAAGGAGAAAATGACAAATAATAAAATAAAAGTTTTTTTTGCTACGCATCCCTCGGCAATTGGGTGGTTAGTTTGGAAGAGGATTTTCCTATGAGATTTTCAGGTGTCAGACATTTACGAATGAAAATGAAAAGATTTATTTTATAAGGGCATGTTAGTCATTTAATTAATTATACATAGCCCGCTATAATCTATAGTTTCTATAACTTAATAATCTTAATATTTAAATAAGTTTAAGAAAATTTTACTGTTATAACTTATAACTAATATTTTTTTATATTCCGTGGAAGTTTTGTTAAGAGTATATATATTGGGGTTTTGATCATAGGACGGCAAAGTCCTCTTCCAAGCTAACCACTCCAATCAAATTACAACACAACAAAGAATATAATAAAAGTTCTTCATTTTTGTCACGTTTCCCTTAATTGGGAGGTCCGTTTGGAAGAGGACCCTGCCGTCCGTTTTCCCATTTACTATATATTATATTATACACATAGTAAGTGTCATTTTAGTTGCCACGCTCATTATAAGTTGTAGTAAGTCGGCCCCTTAAAAAGGGGACATGTGTTAAAGTTGTTTGCTATTCCAACTACTTGATGTCAAGACAAGTTTTTCGAGAGACACATGACAAATGATTAGATCGATCTACTATTTATAGACAATCCAATGGAAGATAAGAAAATTAATTATTTCTGTAGCCTAAGTTGTGTCTAATGAACTTTAAGGAGTAACCCTCAGGGCTATAGCTTAGTGGTCCAAGGATGAACCATACACCCAAAGTTCTCAATATCGAATCTGGGGCTACTCTCAATATTGGATGTATATGGGTTGGGAGGTTACCTATACATCACGTGGAACTAATCTATTTTAGGGAGTAAATATTATAATAAGCTAGGATCTAATTGGACGCTTTAAAGGAATCTGATTTTTTATCACAAATTTCTCGAGAGAGGAACCCACATTAACATCCAATAGTCAAAATCCAAAAACACTCGCCACGTGTGCCGCTTATTTTTTTGTAATCTACTTTACTAAATGTTACGTGTAAACTTTAATAAGTATAGTTAGGAGAATATTAAGTATATTTTGATATATTATTGTAGTATATTAAATGCATTTGACTCATAACATTAGAGACAAAACCCTCTCTTACATTGTTGGACTTTTCACCTCCTCCTTTTCTTTTTTTCCTAGGGTTTGGGATATCATACATTGCACAATGGATATAAAGAAGACCTTAGAACACTATATCTCAATCACCCAAAAGAGAATATCAATTTTATTTATTTATTTTTGGTTAAGGAGGTAAAGTAACACATAAACACCCACAATCAGTCCTAATTATGGTTACCGCTAAAGAGAATATGTTGAGTTATCCACTGTCTTGGAAGGAATTTGCCTTAAATACTTTGCATTATTTTTTAGGAACTGAAGCTTATCCTACGTCTACTGGCCTACTTCTTTTCCAAGGGAAATATGCTTGATATCCTCACTGATGCTCAAATGACTGATTGCAATGCCATCTCCACTCCTCTTGCTACGAAATATGATCGTACTCAACTATCTCATGATATGAAAGATTCAAAGCTCTACCGTAGTCTAGTGGGTGCCTTGGTAACACTTCACCTTCACTTTTTCATCCTCAACAATTTGGCGACTCCACTGGAAATGGTCTATGTCTATGTTTGGTGTTTTAGTTTGCTCAAGAGATGATCGTCAATGGCAGAGAGAATGGATCTTGATATGGGGGTTCTATAACTGAAAACCAGCCATGAACAAAAACGCGAGTCCGATTCTTCAGCAATTCAAAAAGGAACACTATTACAAATATGCTAATTCATCACGATTGCATTTCCAAGAACAATGACGATGTTCAATAGAACTGTGATAGAATCTCTTATAAATTACGGGATAGATCATGATAAATTTTTTACAGGAGTTTACATCACGATTAATAGAGTTACGGTGAAAAATATTTAACACGAGAAATATAAGACCATGGTTATCAACTAACCGTGATCATATATAATTTTACGCATCATTGTTATTAATATTACCGTGACCTTATATTGACAATAAAATTTAGGAGAAACTACATTTACACCCCTTGAGGTTTGACGAAAAAACACATAAACCCCATTAAGTTTTCAGAAAATACATTATGTACCCTTACTTTTTAAAATAATGGCACTTACACCCCTTGCATCAGTTGACCGTCAGTCAACTAACAGAATTGTTGATGTCATGTGATAAAGTGTATAAACTTCCAAAATTATCCATTCAGTTTTCGAAAAATACTTTAGCTTGATTTTGAGTAATGGATCTCTTCCCATAGGGGCCCGCCGATTCAGTGGTGGTAGCTGCTCCAGATTTAGGGACGTATTAAATCAACGAATGGTGAGTGGGTGTGTGCAGGGGCGGAGCCAGGATTTTTTTTTTTTTTTATTATTGAGGGGGGGAGGGGGGAGCAAAATACATGTATAAAAAAATTAATAGATTTGAGTGCTGGAGCTTGGGGGTTTAGGGGTGTAGGCCCTAAGAATTTTTTTTTGTACTAATTTTCTTTTTGAGATTTTTTTCCTGGTTATGCCCTTAAGGTTACCAAGTGTCTCTATTGATAGTCCTTAACTGTGGTTAAGATTCACTCACCAATCCTTGGTTTGAAAAAAATCTAAAAATTTTTGAACCCTAACCAAGGATAAGTAGGTGAACTCTAAGATTGAGTGAATTTTAACCATAGTTACGGGGTGTCAATAAGGACATGTGGCGACCTCAAGGGCATAACTGGACTCCAAGGAGTCCCGTTACAACTTGCCGAGTAGACTTAGTTAAGCACTAAACATGCACAAGGGCCCACTATATATATATGATAAAATAAGATTCGGGGGCCAACTACAGTGATTAAATTTAAAAAATTTGTTGGGTGATCCACAAAACCACCTGCGAGTCAAAAAATTTTGGGGGCACCATGGCCCCCCGCCCTTGGGTGTGTGTGTGGTCTGCATTGTATGTGTGTGTGTGGTGTGTGTACGGTGTGTCCACTTTGTGGTGTTATTGTGTTCAACTAAAAAAAAAACCATGCCTACAAAAGGATGGACAAGGCATGGCCAACCCACTAGGATTTCACTCTCAGACCTTTGTGTTCCTTTCCCTCCAAATCAAGAATACTCCATAGAGCCAAGAGAGGAAAAAATTAATAAAAGGTTGCTTGTTCAACTGAAGAGGTAACTTTTGGAAGTCCATACACTTTATCACATAACATCAGCAATTATGTTAGTTGACTGACGGTTAACTGATGGAAGGGGTGTAAATGTCAATATTTTAAAAAGTAAGGATACCTAATATATTTTCTGAAAACTGACGGGGTCTATGTATTTTCGTCAAACCTCGGGGGGGTGAAAATATATTTTCTCCTAAAATTTAATTAGAATTTATTTGAATTCCGATCACTGATCCATACAACCGTGATTGTATTTACTATCTATAAATTTTCCACATATGCATGTAATTCCTAAATAAGCAACTTCTAGAGTGTTCTTCTACTTTTCTTCCTCATTCGTCTTTCTAATTTTCATTATCATTTTATTAATGGAGTTGCTAAACATGTTTTTCTTTCCCTTACAGAATTTTAAGTCAATAGATCTTTATTATAGAGGTAAGCTTTTTAAGAGAAATAAAAATGTGTTTTGCAGCAAAACTTTCACAAAAGAAAAGTGTCTTCAGCTTTCTCTTCGTTGTCAGATATCTTTGCGTTTTGATGATGGGGAAGAAGAAGAAGAAATGAGAATGTGATGTCTCTTCTACTTGAAGCAGAACATCTTCATTTTCTTCCATTTCATCTGGTCTCTGTTTTTCATAAATCAAAAAATTCCCGGAGAATGAGCATGTCTTCTAAAGTCATTGTCACTTCTTACCAAGAAAGAATGGATCTTCTGATGCATCCTAAACCTCAAAACATGAATAAGTATGAAAATAATAATATATCTTTTCTACTTGACGGAGCACATAAGAACTCATGTGTTCATTTAATTATGGTTATTGTAGAAGATGTCTTTAAAAAAAAACGTTACAATCACCGTGAATTAAATAATAGTGATTATAGGTCATTTTTCATTCTTCCATTTTGATCACAATTTATATTAAAATGTGATAATCCAACAAATTTGTTCATATTCCAATATATGAACGGCAATTGTTAAGCAATAAACCATTAATATTATATAATGTCTTTTATTATTTTTTTCAAGAAAAAAGAGTTTTTAAATTTTGTAGAGTGCCAATCACGGTTTGGATAAAACTGTAATTGTAAGTGTGATGCCATCATAGTTATATATTAAACCATGTTTTTACCAAAACCATAATTGCGATGAACGAATTACAAAAACAGTGAAAGTAAATTTATTAGAGATACAATCACGGTTGGAAAATATATAATTGTAATTATTTATTAATATATTATCTGATCGTCAATTAAAAAAAATTATAGTAGTTACAATTTCATAGAATAACTACTACTATGGGGTGTCAACCACAGAAAATTACGCTGGTTTCATTGCCTTTTTCACAAGATTATTTCTAAGTTAATGGGTAACAGAGTCGATTTGATTTGATGGTTTTTTAAATTAAGAACATAATTTGAACTAATGACTTCTATTTTTATTAACTAAATTAAGAGTTTTTGTGATATCAATGAGAGAAGATCTAGAGTGTTTGAATCCACCACTAACCTCCTAATTGAACTCGCATGTATTCATTCAGGCCTCTCAAGTGTAAACAATAGGGATGAGAGTGACTCAAGTCTCTCCTCATTGAATCGAGAATGATTCAAGGGATTAAACCCTAGGTATGCCCTATATGCGGTTAGCACGAGTGATACACACTAAACTAAGGTTGCGAAATCACTCGTCTTCCCTAGGCATAGAACATCATATAATTCAATTCATCAATAGTAAAATCATTGCATAAAATTCATATCAATAATCACAGAAAGATGATATGAATGATTTTAATCTCAACATCATAAAACCTAAGACAATAATAAAATCATATTGAAACCGAATATTGAATCTATAAAACTTGGTTAAAGAACAATCCTCTCATTATGCAATTATTATTTATAAAAGTGAGAAAACCTAAATAAAATACAAGAGATACAATTGCTTGGCTAGGGTTTCATCTAAAGCCTAGAAAGAGAATTTAGTTCATGGTGAGGGAATAGAATACCACTTTCCACAAAGAACCCATCCTCCAAACTTCACAAATCTCCAAAGCCTTCTTTTTTCAAAATCCCAAAATTCAAAACTTCTTTTTAGGGCAAGTAATCTTCCTTCTTATAGAGAGTGATTCTTTGTTGCTAATTAGGGTTTTAGAAACCCCCAAAAGGGTCAGCTTTCTCAATCTTGCGCGTAGATTTGTAGGCCAAAAAATGCCAATGACGATCGATTGTAGTTTTTTGCTCTACTACTGTTTTATGGGCGACCAATCGAATGATGCTAAACGATCGATCCCCTACTGTTCTGACCTGTATGATCGATCATCTCGAGGCAGCGATCGATCGTCCCATGCTTATTTTCATTATTCTTCTTTCTTTCTTCTAGTCTTCTCTTGAATGAGGTTCTTCTAAGGCTTCACAACTTGTAACTCTTCAAATTAACATTCTTTTCCTCGCATGATCCTGAAATAGATAAAAACAACCAAGTACCGTAACAGGATCTAAAGGAGAACTCTAAGAAACTAACAAGTATAGTTTGAAGTGCATAAATGTGTAATAATTAACACCGATCAGTATCCTAACCAAAAAGATTTAGGCCGATACATCTTTTAACCAAAAGGAGAGCCTCTATTGGAGATCTTATAAATAGGGGAACTCACCCCATTTATAAATATAGACTATACTTTACATACACTCAACATTCGGTTAAAACCTCTACAACATTATTACTCATAGTTCTTCTCTCCTCCTCCAAGCCACCTTCTTGATCATCCTCCTCCTCGGAAACATCGTCGTTCGAATGGTTTGAACAACTGATTTAGGCAGGTGATGGGACGATCTCAACCCTTCACTTTTTCATCCTCAACAGAAACATACCTGATTACTCTACTCTCTGTATATTTGGGTTCGAATGCTTCCAGTTTATTGGGGCTTTATTGAGGCTTACCTATGAGAGAATCTTTTTCATAAAGAAATCCCATGCATCTTCCTCAATTGCAACTAGAAATACCGTTGTCTCGACCCACTCACTAATAAAAGCTACATTTCTCATTAATTTATTTTTAGAGACCCCTATCCCATGTGCAGGACCAAATCTACATTTCTTGAGTGATACAAAGCTCGCCTCGTCTTAAAAGGATTCAATCAGAAGCATGGCCTTAACTAGGGGTGTATTTGAGTCGGGCTTGGCCCTGCTCGGCTCGGCTTGAAAGGGCTTACTCTAGGCTCGAAGCTCAGCTCGGCCCTGCCCTAAATGATGCTCAGAAAATCGGCTTGAAGCTCGGCCTGAAATCATAAAACTCGGCTCGAAGCTCGACTCGGCCCGATATGATTCGGGCTCGAGCCGGGCTTGGCTTAGCTCGAGCTCAGCTTGATAAAACCCCTATTTTTCCATCTGTTTTTTTCCTTCTCTTGTTTCACACTATCAATCATCTCCAAACATCCATCTGCTCTAAACATGAATTCGAAAGTAGCTTACCTTAATAGAGGCTCTACTCTTAACTTGGGTCTCCAGAGCTTCAGGCTGAGATCCACAAAGCAGGAGAAGAACCTTGCTCTTAGATTGGTTCTCAAGAGATTCTAATTGAAGTCCTGGAATGTTGAGAGGACGATTAGGGTCTGAAATATTGAGACTGAGATCCACAAAGCAGACGTTTTTTTCACATGTTTTTTGGCCGAGACTGTGCATGGAAAGTGTGAGGGGAATTTACCGAAAAGGACACGCGTCAGCAACAGCTCCACCCAAGCTCTGGTTTACCGGTAGAAGGTTGGAGTGGAGGGTGTGGCACCCTGACCTGTACTTCGATGATAAAGTCAGTAGGTGTAGAAGATGATGAACAGTAAGAAAATACAGAAAATTTGAGAGTCTTAGCTCTTGAAAATTCCGTTCCTTTCACACTGTTTTTCGCAGGTTCTTATAGCCCACTCCTGCCATGGTCATGGGCACCCATGGATGTCCATGCACACCTCAAATCTCTGATGTGTACTTCAGTAATCATTTTAGATAGATCTCCTGGTCATTCGTACTGCACGCGTACCTGCATGTAAAAGAGAGCAGGCATAGAGTAGGAACTCGTCCGAGGTGACTAGCATTAAATGGCATTTAATGCTGTATTTAATGCCAAAACAGTATTTCCCACCTACCATCGTAGGGGTAGGATCAGTCCCAGGCGACTGGGCAATAGCACCGGATCTCATTACGTGTTGGAGTACGGGGTCGTTGACAATAAGACGACGGGTACGTCGTCAGAACGAAGACGTGATCGTCGTCTATGAGACAACGGGTACGTCGTCAGAACGAAGACGTGATCGTCGTCTATGAGACAACGGGGTCGTCGTTCGGTAGACAACGTTCTCGTTGTCCTTATGACAACGGGCCCGTCGTCGAAGAGACGACGTAAATGAGCTCAAATGATAACACCACACCGAGGACGAGCTCGTTACTACCATACTTAGGGTTTTACGAAATTTACCCATTACAGAAAGCAAATCTCCATTAATTCCTTGAGCGTACAGATCCCCTATGGAAGCAAGGCGGAAGGCAACTGCGAAAGGCGGCAGGAGGCAACGATAGGAGTCAAGTGGAGAAGAGAAACCCTACTCTCTCGAGAGCTCTATCAGATTTGGGGATTTGAGAGTCTGAGATTTTTTTTTATAAATATGAATAGGTAGGGCTTTGCTCCTTCACACCTTTGATAAATTAATGGCAATTTTGAAATTGTAAAGGGGATCAATGGCATTTTTGTTATTTTGAGAATAAAACTATTTTTCAAAACTAGCTTTAGGCTTCTTTACAATTACCAATCTACCACCAACTATACTCTGCGTGAACTATATACAGTTCACGTGCTTGAAGCAAGCTGGGCCGAGCCGAGTAATGGGCCGAACGAAACACAACCGAGCCAAGCTTCGGGCCGGGCCGGATCAAACAGGGGTGAGCCCGAGCTTGGCTTGATTCCAGTTTCAAGCTTTTTTTAAGGCTTCGCTTGGCCCTATCGAGCCTAAAAAATCAAGCCGATCTTGGGCCGAGCCGGGCCGAGCCGGGCCGATCCGAACCGCACAATCAGGCCGATCAGGCTTTGTGCAGCCCTAGTCTTGACTAGGGCAAGACATATAGTCCAATTGTTAAGCTAATAATAATTCGCATGGTCCTCTCAATTGCATTTGCCAAATTTTGGTCCATTCATCAATTTGATATATAGAATCCCTTATTCACATCTTCCTAAATAAAGAGGTGTACATGGAGCAGTCCCCAAGATTCATTGATCAAGATCGTCCAAATCAAGTATGCCGTCTACACAATATGGTCTTAAACAAGCGCCATGAGCATGGTTTCAAATATTCAATCCCTTTCTTCTCGCCCATGACTCGATTTGTAGCAGAGCTGATTCATCCATGTTTATTCACCATATATAGGTCCAACAGTCCTCTTGTTTTCTTGCTATATGTTGATGACATCATACTGGCAAGCGCTTCTCATATTTTTGTTGCACTGATCATCTCAAAACTTTCTACCACCTTCGACATAAAGGATCATGGCGACATCTACTAATTTCATGACATGGAGGTTTATAGAACTTCGAACAAGTCTACACTTATGCAAAAGTACATTTTTTTTTTGGGGGGGGGAGGTGGGGTTAGGCATACCCCGACCTGCAAGAACAGAAAAACACACCTACACCTTTAAGTACTTACATCCCCTGGCATCCCTAAAAATATCAAAATGAATCTCACTATCACACTATCACTATTACAGACTTTAGACAAGAAGTCAGCAACTCTGTTGCTTTCCAAAATTGTGTGGCAAATATGAAAGCTATGCAAGCTTTGTGCTAGATCGGTTATGGAGGAAAGTGTGGTGGCATCTCTCCAAGGCCAAGCATAGGTCTTTTGAATACAATCGGTTTCCCATTTGGAAGCCCTCACAACTGTCAGCTGCCTATAGCCCAGAAGAATTGAGTGTTTGAGGCCTCTTAAAATGGCTAAGAGCTCAATACCCAAAACCGAGTTTGCTTGAGTGCCTCCAGCCATATCAAAAAGCAAAGTCCTATTTTGATCTCTAAGAAGGCACCCATAACCTGTGAACTGGACCCTAAGGGATACAAAGGAGTTAAGCAAAAAAGCATCCTCAGCTGGGGTCTCCACAAGACCATTTAATAGGAGAAGAGGCCAACTCACATGCATACCCCATTCAGTAGCTATAGGGCGGTTAAGGGCACGATCCTTAATAGGAGGCTCCCAACTGTGAAGCTTGGAGGAGAGCTGGTCAAAAAATTGCCCGAGTAAGGGAGATAGGGGATCTGGGTTTTCCTTGGAATTTCCTTCTATTTCACTCAGCCCATAGACGATAAGAAAAGGCACAAAATAAGAGGCACCGGATAAGGTGATGAAGATGAACCCCCCCTCCCTTTACGTGAAAGCCAAAGAGTTGCCATATGCCACGTGGAGAATGTTCACGGCTGGAGGAGGGCTTTGTGCCTTGAAGTACATTCTCAGTTATGCTTTGTGCTAAAGCTTGCTCATCTTCATGTTGGGCCTAATTTTCTTTCTATCCCTTATCGGGCCCAACAGATTATCATCACTTAATGTGTGCTCTCCAATATCTCACTGATCTCATTTGTTTAGACCTAACTTATGCAATAAATTAAGCTTGTCAATTTATGCAAAAGCCAACCACATATCATCTCATTGCTACAAAATGCATCTTATGCTATTTGAAAAGAACTGCAAGTGATGACATACTTTTGCAACAACATTTGTCATTTAATCTTCTAGCCCGCTTTGATGTTGACTAGGTAAGAAACCTGGTGATCTACGATCCATCCACAAGTGAACATTGTGTATTGCTTGGTCCAAATCTTATATCTTGAGGCAGTAAGAAACAACCTTGTATTTCAAGATCTAGTGCAAAAGTTGAGTATCGAGCTCTCACAGTTGTAACAGTTGCAAAGTTGAGTATTTGTCGACATCTTTAGAGACCTTGGCATACCCCTCCCAGAGCCCACTCACGTCCTATTCGACAATATTAGTGCAACTTATATGATATACTTGTTTACTAAGCACATTGAGATTGAGATTGACTATCACTTTTGCATTCATGTTTCTCAAACTTGTAGATAGATGTTGATGGTGATTTTCAAACACTGTTGCACCACATGCAATTGGGCCATTCTAGACAACAGTGTGACATTACCTGGCAAATTAAGGATGAGAGCGACACAAGGATGAAACCACGTGGCAAACATTTAAGCTGCTATAGTTAATAGCAGGTTGCTATATAGGCTTAGAACGACTATCCTTACTCCTAACATTACTTTGGTTAATGCTGAACGCCTTTTGCAAGGTGGTATCCAAATGTCTAGTGGCCTAACCACATGCAGTACAATGGTTAAAAATTTTCAAAAATCCATCAACATATCTCTATAAACTCGAGAATCATAAAAGCAAAACTGGTAGTTAATTGTAAAAGCAAAAGAAACGCGGAGGGAGGGAGTCTCAATTGATCTTTTCTAGGATTCGTTATCACACCACTATAGAAGACTTTAGTCCGACCACACAATTGGATGGATTAGATGTCGTGACCCAGAATACCCCCTAGGAGTTAGAGGTACTTTAGCTTGTGAGGTGTCATATCAAAATCATCCTGTAACAACATACAAGGCATACTAAAAAGCGGAATTGAAAATTTCCTTATAACATAACCTGCGATTTGTATCCCAAGTCCGAACCAACCGATTATACAAAATATAAAGTCTAAAGTGGACATTCTCCACTTTCAAAATACACAACCCTCTCCCTCACATCACTCAATAATAGTTTAGATAGGGTCTCCTATCTAGAGCTCCATCATCCTGGTGATGATCCATGGCAAGCTCCGGCTCGTAGTACTCCTCCTCTATCCAATGCTCAGGAGCATGTGCATCCATAGAACCTACCGAAATCAACAATTTGGCTAAACATGGAATATTCAGCGTATACAAACTACTAAATAACATTACTATAAACATCAATGATAGCATATGCATTTATTAGAGCGAAACAGGCAAAAACAAAGCGGAACGAGCATATAACTTAGAGCAGTTCATAAAACAAACAGCATGTGAGTATTACTTTACAAGGCACATATTGTTGAGCATTCGCTAAACATATACTTTGAGCCATAACAATCCGATACTTAGAGTGATTCACAAAACCATAATAGAGCGATACTTTACAAGCTAGGTGGTAAACACCTTTGAGTTTAAAACGAAACGATATTTTACAAGTAAGGCGGTCCCTTAAGAACACCCTTGAGTTCAAAACAAAACGGTACTTTACAAGCAAGGAGGTAACTCTCTTGAGTCCGAAAATCAAAACAATACTTTACAAGCAATGAGGTAAACTCCCTTGAGTCCAAAACCAAGCAATACTTTACAAGCAATGAGGTAAACTCCCTTGAGTCCGAAAATCAAAGCAATACTTTACAAGCAAGGAGGTAAACTCCATTGAGTTCAAAAATCAAAGTAATACTTTACAAGCAAGGCCTAAGCCCTTGAATTCAAAAATCATTCTTTGAGCGAAACCATTTTTGAGAAAAACCCTTTTTTGCAAAAACATACCTTGAAACCTTAACTTAGAACAAAACCATGCTTTTCAACATTTATCCTTATACAAATCCAACCATACAAGCACACTAGTTCATGGAGCATTTGTGAGGAATTCAATAACCATATAACACCCTCAAGATCATGGTAATATCCATAGCATGCAAAACATGATGATCAAATCCAATTTCTATCAAAAACATACCTCAATATCTAATATTCATTAACAACTCATAGCAAAGCAATTTAGTAAAGTGTAGCTAATATTTATCTTATCAAAATCATGCTTTATGTCTTATAATATAGGAATTACAAATATGGCCAAAACATCCTAAGTTTCATCAAAACCATCTATTTAAATCATAGAACCAAACTACACATCAATGAAGTATAGCAAGGCAAGTTAGTAGATTGTTCTACCTTTCCTAGATCAATCCCTTGATCTAATTCACTTGAGAATGCAATGAGGAAGACACCTTGAAAGAGAAATGATCTTCTCTTTGGTTCACAACTCAAGCCAACACCCAAGCTAAGAACAACCCAAAAAGAACCCAACCTTCTCTTCTTCTTCCTCTTTAAAAATCCCTCTTAAACTCTCTCTAGGGTTCTTGTAACCCTAACCACGGAATCTTGGGTTTATATAAGGGTTTAGGGGTTTCCAAAACCCTAAAACACCCTTAAAATATCACTGGGAGTCGGCCTAAGCACAAATACACAGGTGACCAGTCGACCGGTCAAAAGTTTGGTCGACCGGTTTGGTCCCCATTCTTCTGGTTTTTCCTGCTTTGGTATTTCGACCATAACTTTTCACTCGCTTATCAGATTTTGATGATTCAACTTGAGTTGGACTCTTCATTCAAAGGGGAACAACTTTCATGTTTCGTACAAATCCTAAGTCTTATTTTTTAGTGGTCCAAAGTGGCCCTAAAGGTGGCTGGTCCAAAATGATTACTGAATTGACAACAGACCACCTTTCGGAAACCTCACATTTGACTTAACTTACACTCAAAACCTAAAAAAGTGTAAAGTATGAACCTCGAAGAGGGATTGGATATCTTTCCAAAAATTCAAGAACCACTCAATTCTGATAAGCGACGACAAAACTAGAGCTCCCATACGCTAAGGGAATGTAAAGACATTCCTCTTTCTCGACACTTAGAGTATGTTATACTCTTGTTTCTTCATCTCAAACACTCAACAATAACACTTAAACTAATTTAAACTATTATTATCATGCCTCATAAACCAAGTTACATAAATGACTCTCGACCTTTACAAGACTTGTGCCCATGACACTATTCACAACATTGTGAAATGGGTTCCTGGGATTCTACGTTCCCACTTAGGGTATTTTATACCCCAGATACTTGAGTATTATTATACTCTTGTTTTGAGACTCTACATACACATATAAAATCCTCATTTCACTTTCCCCAATATCAAGAACATATGGTAGGCCTTAGGCCTTTACACACACCATTCAAGGACACTATTCATTGACACTATTCATAGCACAGTGAACCCGGATTCCAGGGTTCTACATTAGATCATACAAAGCATGATACGTGCACCACATCAAATACTATAGGCAAGGTTACAATCAAGGAATTGATTGAGCCTACATAAGTTCCTCTTAGCTGTTTGGTTACCTATTACGTATAGGAATCTTGTAATTATTTACCTTTTTCCTTTTGATTGAGTTTTCCTTAAATAAGGAAACCCAATATGGTTGTAACATTCTTACTCACGTTTCTATATATACAAAGACAAGTCATTCGTTTCCTCTCAAGAAAAGAGAGTGAGACTTTCCCAAAAACATCACTATCTTTGTTTTCTTTTATATAGAAGACTTTAGTCCAACCACACAATCGGATGGATTAGATCATGCAAAGCATGATACGTGCACCACATCAAATACTTTATGCAAGGCTACAATCAAGGAATTGATTGAGCCTACATAAGTTCTTTTTAGCTGTTTGGTTACCTATTACGAATAGGAATCTTGAAATTATTTACCTTCTTCCTTTTGATTGAATTTTCCTTAAATAAGGAAACCCAATATGGTTGTAACATTCTTACTCACGTTTCTATATATACAAAGACAAGTCATTCGTTTCCTCTCAAGAAAAGAGAGTGAGACTTTCTCAAAAACATCACTATCAACCATATTGGGTTGCATGATCTAATCCATCCGATTATGTGGTTGGACTAAAGTCTTCTATACTCCCCTTCAAACTAGATTGGGGTCATGACCACATGCCAAGTTTGATCCATAAATCAAGAAATAAATCTCAAGGCAATGGTTTTGTGAGAACATCGGCCAACTGTTGTCGAGATTGAACAAATCATGTGACCAAGGATCCAAGGGCAACCTTCTCTCGAACAAAATGGTAGTTAATCTCGATATACTTCGTACGGGCATGAAAGACAGGATTGATAGTCATATAAAGAGCACTGATATTATCACAAAAGAGCATGGACGGATGAGATTGAATTATTCCAAGATCGCGAAGTAGAAAGGACAACCAAGTTAGTTCGGCTGTTGTAGATGTCATTGCACGATATTCCGCTTCTGCACTTAAACGAGTTACAGTGGACTGTTTCTTAGCACTCCAAGAGATACAATTTGAACCAAGGAAAGTGCAGTAGCCAGTTGTGGATCTTCTAGAGGAGGGGCATCTTGCCCAATTGGCATCAGAAAAGGCATAGAGATCAAGGGTACTCTTGGAGAGAATATGAGGACCAAGATCTATGGTACCATTGACATACCGCAAAATGTGTTTCACCAACCGAAAATGACCAGCTGTCAAATTATGCATGTATTGACACACCATATTAACAGAATATGAAAGATCAGGTCGGGTCATGGTGAGATATTGTAGGGCACCAACAATGCTTCGATATAATGTTGGATCGTGATAAGGATCATCATTGCCTTTGAGAGTCGTCAACTTAACAGCCATTTGTGTTGAAGTACTTTTACAACATTTCATACTGGCCTGACAAAGGAGCACACACATATTTGGATTGAGATAACAACAAACCATCAGGGGTATGGTGCACTTCGATGCCCAAAAAATAGTGTAACAAGCCAAGATCCTTCATGGAAAATGTACGACTGAGAGTTTGTATGAGATCATTAAGTACAGACAAATTATCAACCGTAAGAATTATGTCGTCCACAAACAATAGAAGTAACCATATTAGAACCGCCATGTTTATAGACAAAAAGAGATGAGTCTGCGACACTGCGAAAGAAGCCATAACCAAGCAAAAATGTGCTAAAGTGATCAAACCAAGCACGTGGGGCTTGTTTGAGACCACAAAGGGCCCATTTGAGCCGACACATGAAATCAGGTTTATAGGTAAAGCATTGAGACCTAAAAACTCTTAATACAGAATAATCAGGCTTTCTCTGAATGAAGATGGAATATGGGCATGCCATGTTCATTGTGGGTGATGGGAGGTGATTAATGAGGTAAATAGCCTAGAGAATGCCTCCACCAAGAAAAATTTAGGAACGGTTGCATGATACATCATAGCAAGACCCACTACATGTTGGTGTTTGCACTCAACAATACTATTTTCTTCGGGTGTCTCTAGACAAGATACTTGATGTGTGATACCACAATCAGCCAAATGATCCAAAAATTCATTTTTCGAGAATTCACCACCTCCGTTAGACTGAAAAATTTTGATTTTTCGATCAAGTTGCCTTTCCACCATTTTTTGAAAAATAAGAAAATATCTGAAAAGGTCAGATTTTCTTTTTAATGGGTAAAACCAGCTAAACCTTTAAAATCATCAATAAAAATAGCATATTAATGAAACCCCTTAACTGAATTGATTAGGGCTGGTCCCCACAAATCACAGTGAACTTTATTTAACGGTTCTACAAACCGGTTAGTAGAAGCATAAAAGGGCAACTTGGCACTCTTACTCAACTGACAGCTTGTGCACATAGCAGCAGTAGATTTATTATTAACTGAAATAACACCATTGTTCTTGAGAAACGTAAGAACTCTCGCATGTGGATGCCCAAGTCTTTGGTGCCATATGTCTTCAGCCATAGTACGACACCGGTTAGACAAATATGCCTCCGTTCGCATTCCATCCAAGGCGTATAGTTCCATGCGTCTATTCCCCGATACCAATACTCTCTTTATTGTCATGTCCTTAATTTGAAAACCATTATCATCAAATACAAAATAACAAGTATAATCAGTACTTAATTTGGAGACAGAGAGCAAACTCTTTTTAATAGCAGGTACCACTAGCACATTTTTCAATGGAAGAATGGTTGTGCCATTATATATCTTCACTTCACCGATGTGAGAAATATGCAAACATTTTCCATTTCCTACCATAATAGAATATGTTCCATGATATGGAATTAAATTTTTAAGAGTACCTGCATTTTCAGTGACGTGAGCGGAAGCACCAGTATCTGGAAACCATGCAGTGTCCTACAAATTAGAGAGTTGTATTGCTGCTAAAGCTTGGGGAATGTCTTCTGCCTGAAAGCTATTGTTTAAGCGATTCCAACATTTGAGGGCATCATGTCCTCGTTTCTTACAAATCTGACATGTGATGATGCTGCCATCATTTCGATTCTGAGTAGATCGATCACCATGTTGTCCATGAGATCGATCTTGTTCCTGTAAGTCACAAGATGAAGTGTTTCGTCTCGACAATGGGTGACCGATGTTCTCACCAAACCATTGCCTCAAGATTTATTTCTTGATTTACGGATCAAACTTGGCATGTGGTCACGACCCCGGTCTAGTTTGAAGGGGAGTATAGAAGACTTTAGTCCGACCACACAATCGGTTGGATTAGATCATGCAAAGCATGATACGTGCACCACATCAAATACTATATGCAAGGCTACATTCAAGGAATTGATTGAGCCTACATAAGTTCCTCTTAGCTGTTTGGTTACCTATTACGTATAGGAATCTTGTAATTATTTACCTTCTTCCTTTTGATTGTGTTTTCCTTAAATAAGGAAACCCAATATGGTTGTAACATTCTTACTCACGTTTCTATATATACAAAGACAAGTCATTCGTTTCCTCTCAAGAAAAGAGAGTGAGACTTTCTCAAAAGCATCACTATTTTTGTTTTCTTATAACCACACTCGGAGAACTTTCCATGGTAGATAAGAGGGCTCCCCCCTTGAACAGACTCTTAAAGGATCTCACTCTCTCAAAAACATCACTGTTTTTGTTTTCTTATAACCACACACGGAGAACTTTCCATGGTAGATAAGAGGGCTCCCCCCTTGAACAGACTCTTAAAGGATACTTTACTACCTGCCTTGCATAAGAAGTTTACTTTGTACCGCTCAGAGGTCATATAGACCGGAACCCAGAGCGATATGAACGAAAGCCCTACCCACAGCTACAACTACTGGCTGGTATAAAAAGATTCTAAGGGCCCAAAGAGAGAGAGAGTCGTTTCGGCTGGCATAAAAAGATTTGCTTATTTGCTTGATTGCAACCATCGCTTGTTTTCAAACAAAGAAAATGTTGGGCAAAGCGTTGTCATCCAGTAAAATCCGAAGGCAAAAAACATGACAAATGACATGCTCAGCTGCTCGCAACAAAGTGGTAATTAGGAGCAGAGGAATGCCAGTCAAACTCTCACTATGGTTGTGAGTTGTGACATGTGTTGCTACTTTTCCTTGTTACTTTTAGAATCCATTGAGACCATAACTTTCTCAGTTGTAAGAAGCTATTTTCTTAACCAGTGGAAAGGGCAGCAACGATAGATGTTGCACCCATAATAAGAGTGTGGAAAACTTTTGAAATCTAAGTATAGGGTAGCATTCCTTAAACTACTAATTGCCAGCATTAACAAAGGTAACACTTGGAAGCCTTCCCATTTGTACAACAGTGTATAGGGTAGCATTCCTTAAACTACTAATTGCCAACATTAACAAAGGCAACACTTGGAAACCTTCCCATTTGTACAACAGTGGGGCACCACTCTAGTAACCAAGGTCACGTTATCAGTCTAACTGTTGTGTTGCCATGGAATCATGAATGAAAAAAAAATTGAAATCTCATCGACTAGTTTGATTCTCGAAAATGGGCATGCATTCTAATTTTTATGCTTGAAGTAGCCATAATTAAATTATTAAGGAAAATGCCATAATTAAATTATTAAGGAAATTGAAATCCCTTATTCAATGAGGTACCTAAATTGTTACACACAATAATAACTGATGAACCAAATACACAACATACAGAATGTCAAACCCAATGCAATTATACACAGTTCTTCCTTCCATTGAACTATTAAAGCAGATTCGTTACTTTTTTGGGGGGAAGATCCCGGGCCCATATGTAGAAAGGACTATTTCGACAAACAGTGGAAACTGCAGCAATGCAAATAAGGTAACAGGAATACAGGCGAGTGAAGAAATTGGAATGACAACCCATGGTAATCTCTTACTGAGAACTATTGAAAGGGTCACAGTAAATGCTATCATCATGGTGGCTATAGAGATGAAGAGAGATTTAAGACCTATAATCAACCTCTTCGGCAACATGTAGAGGAAATCTTCTTCAGCATAGTGTGAAGTTAGAATGGATAAGAACATCAGTACTGAAGTGAGTGAGGAGAATAGAGATAGTGCATCTGAAATGGCGAAAATCATGAAGGAGCTAGTTTTTAAGAAAATTGGGATGCCTTTTTCACTCCGATTGCCCCCATACAGTAAAAGCTGCAGCAAACATTTCTGTAGCAATTAGAGTGGCTACAACCATGCACGATGAAGACATGCCCTTCATCCATTTCTGCCCTTTCTCAACCAAATCTTTGTGCTCCTCTGCGAATATAACCCGAGCTGTTTTCCCATCTCAGTTTTTTGATTCCCTATATGTGGTTGTACAAGCATCTCCACTTCCTAGCGATCACATTAAAGTATTAAAAGCGGAGGTGAAGACAAATCTGGTAAAACTATGGGGCTAAGAGATTGTCCACTTCCTATTCTGAATCATTAACTACCTCATGGTAGGAGTATTTTGTACACGCCATACGTGTATGTAGTTATGATAGTAGTTGATGATCTTGCTAAATGAGAACCTTTACCATTGTTAATATTCTTTCGATAATAATATGTAACTATGCGTTAAAAAGCAGGATCCAATACCTTAAACCATTGCAATTCTCTCTGCATCTGTAAAGCTGCACCTGAAATAGAATTGAGTTGAGGGGAAGGCGCCAACTTTGCCGCTACATGCAAGATAATGATATCGGATTCATCTTTAATTCTCCCAACTATCATCTTGCTTGCAGTCCTCCCATATATGAGGTTGAAAATCTTTTCTTGACGATGTTTAACGGCAATGTGAAACATGGAGGGTTCATTTACTAACTCACCTTCTGAAACATTTAAACGAGGAAAAGATTCAAGATACTCCACTAGAAGCTCAATGATCCCAAACTCTATCGCGGTAGTAAAGATGTTCGACTTCCGGAAAAATTCAGAGGTTTGAATCTGTGCAGAGACATGTTTTACCAATTCAAAGGCGTGTATATGTGACAATTTTGTTTCTCGGACTTTCTTGACACCAGGAGCTGGAAATGAAAACCAAGTCAATAAAGATGCAATTTCATGAAGAAAAGATGGAGCAGCAATGTGTAATTTACATACCTAGAGTTTCAAGAACTTTCCAAAGTAGTATATTCAACTTTTGGAACACTGCAATTGAAAAAACCCGCGAAATTACAAAGAACAATGCATGATAGTAATGAAGGCAATATTTAAATTTGTTGCTCATTATGAAAATTCTTTTACAGGCTAGTTTTTTGGCAAAATCTTCTCTGTGAATTAGATTATTCACTCTGAAACGCCCCAAAAGCATATATTATAATAGACAAACGGACAACCAAATCGAGAGTTATGCTTGCATGAAGTTCTAGCACTAAACAATTTTCTATTGTGTTACCCTAAGACTTTTTCATGCAAAACTATTGTTTTTTGGAAAAATTCTCTGTGGACTAGATTATTCAGGTCGAAACACCCCAAACATATATTATAATAGACAAATGGACAACCGGATCAAGAGTTATGCTTGCATGAAGTTATAGTTCTAAACGACAAACTATAGTGTTACCCCAAGATTTGTCATGGAAAATCATAGTGACTCCAAATCACCAATGTATGCATTTAGGAAGGATAACTACAAGTATCCGCCCATCTAGTTGAATGACAAGTGATAGAGGAACAGTCTTTTAACCATTTTTTTTTTTGTTTTGGCCATATCAATGCCCATTTATTGGATTTTATGAAGTTATAATTTTGCACATAGATTGATGGGTTAATGCATTGTGCCTATGCACCAAATGAAATGCATTAGATGCACGTAATACAGAATACATTTTTCTTCTGCATTCACCCTCTTGATTCTTGAATGGATCATATTTCAAAACTGAAATCAGTGAAATAATCTTCACCATTTGATGCAGAGGTATGCACCGCTGGGGACATGAGCTGTGGTTGAAACAGGTTTTTTTCATGCGAAGAAGAAAAATGGGTTTCTTCCACCTTTTCTTTTACTAGATGCCTGGTATAGGAAATAATGCTCATGATGCAAACCTTCACTGAGATAGGTTCCCGGTTGAAACCTAACTGGTACTCTGGAGCTCTCAGGAGGTTTCTCCGTTTCCCCTCTAACGGCATGGCATGGTGCATCGGTCAGTTCCATTTCCACGGGAACATCTGTTGAGTGAATAAAAAATTATAATAATAAAGATATATAAGATCGTGTTCTTTTCCTATTTTCAAAGATTTCCAATCAATAAAATAAAGAACATCTCAAAACTGATGACTATACGTAGAAGCAATAGATGGAGACCAACATGAGTAGATGCAACGTTGTCAAAATCCAAGCTGACTTCCACTTGGGAATGCAGAAGGCCTTTGGGCCATCGTCAGTAGCACAGTACTGACCTCATTTCCATAGAGCAATGCTGCGTCTACTTTCCGGCAATCCACTCTCCGGTTGTTTTTACTAATTCTAAACAAAAAGACAAAACAAAAGTGATGGGATTCACAAAAAAAGTGTAGTACTATTTTGTTTTCTTGTATAAAAGTAGGGGAGAGTGGATGGCCAGAAAGTGGACATAGCATTGCTCCATTTCCATAAAATGCAGTGGCCAAATACGGGTATTGCTTGACTAGATGAAGTGAAATATCTATGAGACAGAAAGAAAGAAAAGGAATCAGTGATTTATACTTCAAATATTCAGTTTTCTTGTAGTGATAACAATCTATGAACTCATTGCTTCTCACCATAGAAACCTGAGGCAGTAATGTTACAGAGAAGTTCAGCACCCGAGGCACCAGCGAAGGGGCTTGGATCTTCGTCCTTAGTTTCCAAGTAAAGATGCTGCACCATCTCCTTTTGCTCCAGCCTAGCAACTGTAGCTGCACAGAGGAGCGGTGTCCATTCAACTTTGTCTCTTGTTTGTGGCAAAGTGCGGTTCTTATTCATAATTAACTTAGCAACATCAGTGTTTCCGGAAAATGCTGAATTGTGGAGTGCCGTGTTACCAATACTGTCTTATGACTCAAGTGCTTCAGGAGGCATATGCTGCAATAGCTCCTTAACGAACTGCAAGTGTCCTCTAGCAGAGGCATCATGAAGTGCAGTCTCTGAGTGTTTACCGATCACTGCAGTCTCCGCATCAGGATTGTTCTCAAAGAACATTTTAGCACTTCTCCAATCACCTTTGCTAGCAGCTTCGTACAATAGAAGATAGCGATTGTAGTCCACTCCACTTCCTTCTGCCACAATAACAATTGTTCCTTTATTCAGCCCATGATCATGATTTTCTAGTAAGTAGGGTTCAAAATCAAATGGTTCTGAATCCTATATAATCATGGTGTCATGTTGATGTCATCACCAAGACGTAGTCATGCTTGCATTCATTAGATGTCCATCATAATTGTCTACATGCTAACAATAATCCCAAATACTTAGGTCGGCAACACGAATTCTGTTCTGCCATTCCGTTCTATTAATAATTAGCACGAAATAATAATACAGGATTCATGTAATAAGATTTGGCAATATTTTACACCAGCTGCTAACCTGATGCAACCCGTTCTTTATTTGGGCTTGGGACCCACAATGCAGCACAAGAGCGACAGAACAATAACTATCCCTATGTTTGGTTGCTGAGAAAATAAGTAAAAACATGGAAAAGAAAAGAAAATTGGACAAAACACAACTAAAAATTGTATTAGAAATCCAAAATTTTCTTTTCTTTTCCATATTTTCACCTATTTTCTCGACAACCAAACATAGCTATAGATTTGGGAAAAGAAAGAAAAGGAAATTAAGGACGACAAGGTAAAGTTTCATTACAGAAATTGACCAAATTTTGAAGCTTTGATTCAAATGCTTACCCTGGGTTACTATGCTTTGAGGAGCAGATGTTTGGCCATCCATTGACTCGTCGGAATGCCCTGTAGAGTAAAGAAATAAGAACTGATTAATGACCAAAATAAGCTCAGGTTTCATTACAGAAATGAACCGATGAAGCATGAATGCAGACACTTACTCTGGGATCCCATCCTTCGAGGAGATGTAGAATGCTCTAAAGAGTAAAGCTCCAATGGAGGCAATGACTCGATATCTGATGAATCGCCACGACAATCTTGTGAGTCAGGATTAAACGGATCTAATGCATTGTTAAAAATCATCTGTGAATCGATGCACTATGTGCTGTTGTTGATTGCTCGCATGGGGAGGGGAGTGCTGCTGCGCTGGAATAGACCTTTTATTGGCTAACCATCATGGTCCAAAGCCGAGTGAAACTTGGCAACAATGTTCTTTGTAGCTCAGGCATACAAAGGACTAATGTGATGTTGAGACAGAGAAAAAGGATGAAATATCAATGTTTTAAATGATAAAAATAGATGTGACATTTTCAATAGTATGCACATCTGAAACTTTTTCTGGAGTGTCAGTCACCACCATGGCCATGTGCATCGTTTTAAAGAAGTAAAAAAAATATTCAGTCATAAAATAATAAATCCACAAGAGGGGCTTTATCAAGAAAAAATTCCACAAGTAGAGCTTTCTATACACAGGAAAAAAATGTGGGTTTTATGTATAGTCATAAGTATCAGTAATTCACAACTTTAAGGAACTTGAAAATGTTCATTGGATTCTTTTACTCACCAGGGGATGATAACTTCGATGCTAGCTCTCTTGATACGTATATTGCTTTTTCCTAGCAACTTCTTAAGCAGGTTAAATGAATGTGAAATAGGAGGTTCAAAAATAATGTTGAAGTTGTTGTTTTAACCAGCTGCAAAAGAAGATGAGAAAAAGCAATGCATGTGTAGAGAGAGATAACTTGAGAAAAATGTTCGATGAATATTGTCATATTCAAACGTCATATGAACTGGCAAAGGTGTGCCACTCATTTGACGGAGGCCATGGGATCAAGTTCCATTGAAGGATTCTGCCAATAGATTGGTACCAAGTAGATTCTCTTGGTAATGTGGCTGAAAGGTCCACCAATGCCACTAGCCCTAACTTACTGTAGCTAAATGATGCCTTGCTCCATTTAAAAAAAAAAAAGAATCTATATATATACAGAGAGAGAGAGAGAGGAGGAGGAGTGGCAAGAAGCTCCGTTGACTAGAACTTATAATCACTTCCCTCTCAATTGAGGCACATGTAGCAGGTATTTGGGCTCACCAAATGAAACCATGAAGCAAACCTCCTTGAGGGACAGGTGGCAACAAATCACCCCAAACAATGATATCTAGGCCATCCGGTTGGACATTAAAAAATATTTGTCACGTTACTAGGCCATCTCTTCTGTGTATATGTGTGGGGCTTTGGAGTCTCTCTGGCACACGCTAGAGAGGTGCTCTCGGGCATCCATACATGAAGTGCCACCTGGTGGGGAGAAGTCATTTCATGGGGCCCATGATTTTGACTTCTCCAGCCAATATTTGACACTTGGTGATAAAATGGTGAGATAAAGGGGAGAGATATCAAATGGGGAGAAGTCAAAAATCAGGGGAGAGATGAAATGACTTCTCCCCACCAGGTGGCGCTTCATGTATGGATGCCCGAGAGCACCTCTTTGGCATGTGCCAGAGAAACTCCGAAGCCTATGTGTGGGCTATCAATTTGGCCCTCCGGTGTGGATACCCGACCCAACACCTATTGACCTGCAAAAACGAGGGATCTTTTCGTCTATAAAGCCCAAGGGCTGGGTTGAGCCTGATTTTATAAAGCCCGCCTACTTGAGGGTTGGCCTGGTTCCTCATACTTATACATACCATAGATATAGACACACACTCACACACCAAGAAGTTATTATGATTGCACAAGAGAAAGAAAGATGACTTGGACACAATTTTGTACGCACAGGCTCTGTGGCTCTCATTGGCAAAGGCACTGATATTGCTGCAAAGGTTCTTAAATCCATGGTAATCAATCTGAAAGATGCTCAAGGAAGCAGTGGAGAAGATCATTAGAAGAGGTAGTAATTTGTTGTTGTGGAGATACATTTACACATTTTTTTGGATGGTTCCCCAACCTCCTAATTATTTTAAACTTTTTATTTGTAAAGGAAGGTGATGTAGTTCTATATAATATGATGAGAAGTATGGGATCGATCTCAACTCAAGAGTTCTCTAACAAGGGGAACAATCCAAATAAGAATAACTTTAAATGCTTGAAAGCCAAATGAGACAAAGCATGCCCAAAAGTCAAAAGAGACAAAGCATGCTCAAAAGCCAAAAGAGACAAGGCATTAAATGACCCAACAGCCTTTTCTCTTTCTCTAATTTGTTCTCTATCTTTCTCTTCATATTGTATTTCTAACGGCTAGTGAATATGCAAACGGCTAGATCTCCTCTACTCTTTATATATAGGTGTTTTGAAGCTATAGAGGAGATAGTTTTTGGAGTTAGAAGCATTTTGCATTTGGGAATTCATGTAACCCCATTCAAAGAGTTAAGTGGTCCTCTTGTTGGTGAGTGAGTCCTAACCCTTGGGTGAGTGAGTCCCCGAGTTGACCCCCCCAATAATCCTTGTATTTGGGTCGTGATCTTCTTTTGAATTTCAATACAAGCATCATCTTTTCCTTCTTCCTTTATTTCTCTTCAATTTCATTTGTTAATTTTATTAACAAATATTCGAACGGCATCAAATTGGTATCAGAGCAAGTTCCGATTCTTTAAGTTGGAACCATCATGCCAAGAGGTCAAGGAAAACAATCCCGCACGGTACGAGTTCAAGAGGTGTCTCTTCGAGACGAGGTAAACGAATTAGAACAATCAAATGCCAATCTTCAAAGAAGCATGGAGGAAATTCTACGGAGGCTTCCTTATCCAAGTAATCCTCCAAATCGTCAACCATCAAATACTTCGTTTGACATTTCCAACTTTAAAGAAGAACGTGACAACGCATCAAGCTCTACATCTGTTCGGTCACAAGCCTGCCCATCTTCACCACCTCTTGCACATTCCGCATGGGCTATGGAGTGTCTCGCACGTGCGCTAGAGAATGCCGATAAAAGTATTCGCATGGATGTTTCCGGCTTTGACGGTAAAACTTGATCCTAAATCTTATATTGATTGGATTACTTCTTTAGAAACGTCCTTTAAATGGCAAGAAATGTCTGAGAAAAGAAAAGTTAGATTTTGTTGCCACTAAACTCAAAAGTCATGCATTACTTTGGTGACAACAATACCAACTTAGACGTGAACGAAGAGGAAATCACCCAATTAGGACATGGGGAGAAATGAAACTAAAACTAGATGATTATTCTCAGACTTTATATCGAAAATTTCATCACCTCCAGCAAAAGAACGACCAAACATTAAATGATTATACAGAAAAAAAATTTCAAATGTTTGAGTCGACTCACCTTAGAAGAAACCGATGACCAATTAGTGTCTAGATACATAAGTGGTTTAAAACAAATCATTCAAGAAGAAAGAACTATACATCACGTAACTTGCCTTGATAGAGCTCACCGATTGACTTGTAAAGTTGAAGAAAAATTAAAAAGATATCTTTGAGGAGGCTTGAAAGGCCTACCTGTATTGAAACACCCAAAGATGCTTGCGGGTTACACAACCCACCGGTCCTAAGCCTCATGTACCCACATCACATGACAAAGCCCGAACAAGTGGACCAACTCCCGGTTGTTTTCGGTGTGAGGAAAGGGGACATCGTGCTTATGAATGTCCTAAGAAAAATAGTGACCATCGTTTGAACTTAATTGATGATGTATGTAAAGGATAAAATTCGTAATTTAATCTTGTGTTGTGGCAAAAAGCATGTTTTCGGTGTTAAACGGTGGATACGGGCTTATATGTGTTTTTGAGTACGTATTCGTTGTGTGTATGACAACGAACTCGTTGTGCTCCTCACAACGGGAACGTTGTCCTCTAGACAACGAACTCATAGTCATCAAGACAACGAAATCGTCCTCGTTGTGAACAACGAGCCCGTGCTTTATGTCGACAACAAGACCGAATTTCAGGACCCGATCCTCAGGAGATGATCATTTGTCTCTGATATTAGGTGAAAAGCATTGTCTTAGCATTTATTGCTAGTCACCTCAGGTGGGTTTTCGACCCACAAACCGACTTAGAGATTGTAGGCTCCCGCGTGTGACGTGTTCGTCATCAAATATGTCTGACATATTTGGTAATGAGTGGCAAGCTTATGCCATGGTCATCCAAGTCATCGATGGGCATCCCAAGCTTAACCTATAAATACCCCGAAGACCCAGTGCATCAGGATCGATCAAGGAATATCCGAAGACAGTGCCTTAACTTTCATCTTAGTGTTCTAGCTCCCAGTGTTCCAGTGCCTCTGTGATTTACTATTTACCTTCTTCTTCGTTTACTGACTTTACCATCGGAGCTATTTCAGGGTGCAGACCCGTCCCCTCCTTTTCTGTTGTTTTTCAGTCTTATTTACAGGTGGATAGGTGGATGTCATTTTGATTGCTCTACCAGCCAAATAGCTATTAACGTGCCGAACCCGAGAAATTTTCCCTCACAAAATGGCGCTGTTTGTAGGAAACTTTTTCTGAATCCCTTACACTATACAAAGTAATAAGTTGACTCCTTGCTTCTCTATCACCATGGCCGACCATTCTCCTGTCTCGCCAATGGATGAACAGACCCCAAAGCCAGAGCTATCTCAAACAGAGCAGATTATCATGCTACTGCAGTACCAGCAATCTCTCTTGACGCAGCTTACCAACTAGCAACAGTTGTTGCAAAAGCGGATCGAAACTTGGACACAAGATGTGAATGCATCAAATCGTGCGTCACTCCAAGGCAACAGTCATCAGGCAGCAGAGCAGCGCCCCTCCAAGCGAGCCGACTCGATAATGTTCACTGCTCGCCCTGCCACAATTAAGCGAGCCATAGAGGATGATCCGAATTTTGAATGGCCTTCTCGTATCAGTCGGGACATCACCAAAGGGCCGCGATTGCGAGAGTATTGCCAGTACCATAAGAGCCATGGTCATACAACTAACAGTTGTTGCGATTTGAAGGTCTATTTGGAGAGTTTGGCACGAGAAGGCTTCTTAGCCGAATTTGTACTTCTTGCTGATGAGTCAGAGACCCCATGACTTGAGGATGTCGTTGTATCCAATTTCTGAATTCTTTTCTTTTGTCTTGTTTAAATCTATTTTATTGTTTATCCGGCTGAGATATCAACTGGTGTGGGGCTTTTGTACTTTCTTCCTTTTGATGTGAATTATCTCATGAATCCCTTTTGTTTTGTCCAATGTTGTATGAAACATGTGTACTTCGCAAAATCTATCATCCTTAGTCGAGACATTATGAGTGTGAAAAAAGAGGAGAAAAAGACAAGTGCAAACGTATCTTTGGTGTAATTATAGCCTTGTCCTCGTTGTCTTGATGTCAGACTCATCGGAACGATGTCATCAGCGTAAATCATTCTCATCATCTGTTTGTTCCTTCCTGGTGTCTAAAATCTTCAGCAGTTATATCACAATGGACTCCAGTGTTTGCAATGAATTTCAGTGCCTTTATACAAGACAGAAACTCAGAGCCGTATCAGAAGGGAAGTCTAGAGCTGTGTCGAAAGTGAATTTTGGAGCCGTGTCAGAGTGAATTCAATTTCAGAGACTTAACAAAGAGTGAATTAAATTTCAAACACCCAAGAGAGTGAATTTAATTTCAAAAACCACAAGTATATGAGTGTTTGAAATTTCAAAAACTCTGACACGGCTCCAAAACACCCAACAGTGTTTGAAATTAATTTCAAAAACCAGCAATTGACAACAAAGAAAGATCATCAAGGTGAGTACAAATTGATTTAATTTAATACATATGGCATACATGTATTATATATTCTTTGTGAAAATTTCCGACAAGTGTAGCACAGCGAACGAAGTTATATAGCAAAAATATCAATCAAATGAGACAACGAATATCATTATACGATGGAGTTATCTTCAATATGAAGAATTTCTATCGTTAAAAGATCAGGAGTAGGTATAGTTGGAGCTAGCTCGGTGGGCAGAGGAGGTTCTTCGGTTTCTTTTATCTCGTCATCATGAGTATTATCTTGAGCAGGGGATTCAGAATCGGAATCATTGAGTCTTCCTTGTTCTCGAAGCTGCCGTATTATGATTTCTTCAGTTTCTCTGCGATCTTCATCCAGCAGCTGGTCCATCTGAGTTTAAAAGTGAATACGGAGAGACTCCGTGAGAGCATCTTCAGCAGCTTCAATTTCTTTCTCTTTTGAGGCTTGAGCTTCGTCGAGCTGTTTTGCCAAGATCTCTTTTTTAGCTTTAGATGCTTCAAGTCGTCGGCCCAATGTGTTTAAAATTTCATCCAGCTCACTACTATGAAAAATAGCACTTTCAGCTTGCTCCAGTGCTTTCTTCTCTCTTTCTTCTGCATTGCGAGCCTCTTGCCGAGCTGCATCTCGTTGTATTATCATCAGAGTAAGTTTATCTTTGGCAGTATTCAATTCTGATTGAGTTTTCTCCAGTTCAAATTGCAATTTCTTTTCTTCTTCTGTTCCTTTCTTCTCGAGCTCAGTAATTCGTGCTGTTAATCCGATGGACGTGTTTCAAACTTTATTATAGTCTTCATATAATCCAGCCAGCATATTATTCATCTGAACGAAAAAAGCATTTTTAGTATGGAAGTTGTGCAGATTAACGACAAGAGTAGATAAGACTCGAGTTCTTACCGTGGCAACAGCTCGGGATGCAGCGTCAAACTTCCCCATGAAATGCATAGTATTCATCGCAGTAATATCTTCCGGGAGCCTCGTTGCAAATAGCATGGATATGGCTATATAATCATGGTCCATTACTGTATGAGCAACCGTAGGGTGTGGGTATCCTCGTGAGAAGACAGGAATCCATTCCTCGGCCTCTCTGTCCATTGTCCTTTTTTCTCGAGGTGGGACAGACGATGAGGCAATGCTGGGATTTGGAGCAGTAGTAGTGATGGCAGGAGTCAGCATAAGAGCGGGTGTAGCAGTAGTGGTTTGAATTCTAGTGGCCAGAGGTTGATCATCCTCCAGCAGATCATCAAAGCCGAAGAATTCCTCATCACTATCTATTTCAGGCTGAACAGACGTTGTGGCAGTCGTCTTTATGCCCTGTTGAGCTTGAAGTCTTTTGTCATAATCTGCTTTGCGTTGAGCTGGTGTTGCCTTCAGTTGTTTAAGAGCAGCGTCCTTCTTTCTCTTTTCAGCCTTCTTTTCTTGTTATGGTAAGTTGGGAAGAGCAGGTAGATCTAGGAGCTCGTAGTGTTCGGTACAAATGAGGCATGTGATTAGCCCTACTTTCTCTGAGTTGTCCAGGAGCAGCAACAGTGGTATCAGGTTGAGAAATATAATCTGTGGCAATTGTAGATTCCGGTGTTGGTAGTGGCCTCCAGGTAATGTACTTGTCTCCTCTCTTTTGACGAATATTTCTTAATCATTGTTCCTCTACAGGAGTGAATTTTGGATAGCTCAGCTTGGAGATTTCTGTACACACAAGATGCTATTTTCAGTTATAAGTGATATATATAAGAAACAATAGTGAGTAGAGCAGTAACAGCAACCTAAAGAGAATTTATTGGAACGGGTCGATCACTCTCATTCCTCCAGGCACCAGAGATGGTGAAGGGCATTCCTTTCCAATTCTTGTATATATCGGGAAGGTTCATAACGATATCCGTGATTTTGGCTCGTTGATTCCAAGCGAAGTACGTCTTATCGCCATCTTCAGGAAATTTTCGGCATTTCACCGTATGGCGGAAGTGGAATATATGCCTAGGTTCTATATTGTATCCGTCTCTATTGAATTTCGTCATCAGAGACATATATTTATAAAACGTAGGATGCATCTGTCCAGGGGCTACTTGCAAAGCAGAAAAGACTTCATCGACAACAGGTTCTAATGGAAATCGCAATCCAGCTTCGAATTGAGCAAAATATACAGTAGTGTAGGAAGAATGATAGTCAGGGTGGACATCTCCTTCATTCAGATGAAGGTAGACATATAGAAGAATCTCATATCTAGTTCTGTAAAAATCAAGAATGTATCTATCTACTGGTTTGGGTATGGGAGCAGTAGCAACTACATTTTGGGGAGTATTATCAGCCTGAGTGACTTCTTCATCGCTATCAATCCTAACTATTTCAATCGACATGGTGAGAAGGTTATGATCAATGAAGGAGCAACCAGATGAGTAATATGTCAAATACACTACGAACAACAAGAACAATGAAAACAGAAACAGAGCAATAACAAAGGAGATCTTACCACAGCAAATGTTGTACAAAATCCTTGAGAAGGTTCGAAGTTGCAAATCATTGGAGAGATGAAAATCCGACAGAGTAGCAATGCAAATGACTCAAAATGAGGAAGACGAAGATCATGCATCTTATATAAATGGCGCCAAAATGTAAATGACTGACTTGGCCTTACATCTCAGCCGTACACGTGAGTACATGATGGGGTAAGATAGTCCTTTCCATGAAATTTAAATATAGTGTGTCAGAATAACTATCTTGTAAGACGCACTAACCTACATCTCGGCCATACACGTTAACGATAAGGAGGACAATTATAACAACCCAAAATTTTCATATAATAAAATTATGCGTTTATGGGTCCTTAATGGAGGTTAATTAGTTAATTATTTGTTAAATTGGTAAAAAGTGAGTTTTGTTCGGGATTGGATTGTACTGGTAAAACTTCAGTATTTTTTCTCGAAAATTAGGCATTATGTGTGGGTCGACTATCTGGACGATCATCTATCGTTCCAGTTCCATCGTGTATCGATTCGCGAGACCGCGGGAGTCTTAAATGTAAGAAAATCAAGAAAACTAGAAAATTCCAGATTTTTCTGGAATTTAGTGGGACTCCATAATTGTTGGGGATTCTAATAGAAATTCGTGCGACTGGTACCACAGCGTCCCGGTCGGTCGTGAGGACGATCGTTTGTTTCAATAGTTAATTATCTCATATGAAGAAACAACAGTGTGCTTTGTGTCTGAAATCAGGAAATTAGTAGGTTTTGTAGTTTTCTTCCAAACTAAAATGCAGCTGTCAGAACTCAGTATTTCTTCTCGAAAATTTTACAGCAGGTGTCGGACTGTCTCAAGTTTGGTCACCTAAAGTTTCGTCAAAATTGGATGTCATTAAGTAGGACTACGGAGGCCGTATACACAAGAGAAGGCGGATAAATAGTCAAACGGTTAAACCGTTGACTTAGTCAACGAGACCATTTATTATGGTCATGTGCATAGCACATGACCTTATCTATAAAATGGAGGTCAGCCTCCCCCATTACTCACGTTTTGTAAACAGGAGGAGGTTCTGCCACAGAGTATTTTAGAGAGAGAAAATGAGGAGAGAGAAAGAGAGAGAAAGGAAAAGGGAGGTCCCCTTAGGGTTTTTCGACGTTTCCGAGGCGCTGGTGGCGTTAGTTTCTTTTTTTGCCATCTCGATTTGCGTGTAAAGAGAGAAAGTGAAGAGAGAAAGTTGCATGCGCTCTACCCCGGGGTTGATCGTCATAGGGAATGCGTTGGCGACATCCGTTTTTGAATGCGAGACCTCGAAACACGTGAAACAGGTAAAACCTCTTTCTTTTCTTCTCTTTTTCCGCTTATTTTGCTATAAGTATATGCATGTCTGTTGGGGTGAATGAAAAAGGGTCGGAGACCCTATATAATGCGTGCAAGGGTTGAATGTGCATGAAAAATAAGTAGAGGGGCATAGCCCTCGGTCTCAGATGTCAAAACCCCAGATCTAGACTCACTATATGAATTGCTTGGATGGAAAAATGGTCAAAGACCCCTATATGATATTATGATTTTTTGTGGATCTTCGAGGAGCCCAGATCGTGTCTCAGGTAAATAGTATCGTCATTCTAGGGTGACGAAAAGTTGTTTTGCAGGTTGTATAAGGCTATGGACACATCCATTAGCCTGGAAACGTTCCCTAATGGGACGGTATGTTACCGGAGTTGGTTCACGGGCGCGAGGCCCAAGTATTTTAGTTAATCAAGCGAGGCTTGGGTTAAAATGGGGTTAACCTGTGGTTAGAAAATCTAACCAGGGTTAAGTATAATCTGTGGTTCCTCTTTGACTAGGTCAGTCTCTCTTAAGACTTTCAACTAGAATTTAGGAGAGACGGTGTCCAGTAAGGCCTGGGGTTCCTCCGTGACTGATAATCGGGAGATGTCGATCTGTTTGTCTAGGTCGTCCGTGGTGCCTCTTGGACTAGGTCAGGAGTCGCGGTGTCCTGCATGGCCCGTGGTTCCTCCGTGACTGATAGTCGGGAGATGTCGGAGTCCTAGGGAGTTTAAAATGACGGTACATCAGATAGTGTATAGTCTGGGGTTCCTCACTGGGTGGGTTAGAAGATGTCGGCACCGTGTCTATCGGGGTCCCTTCTTGGTGGAACATCAGGAGATGACGGCATTGGTAAAGATGTCGGGGTTCCTCCGTAGACTAACTAGAAGATGACGGTAGGCAGGTTGGTCGTGGTTCTTTCTTGACTGATACCCAGGGCGATGGCGGCGAATACACGGTAGATGTTGCCAGTCAATTGAATGGAAAAGTATGTCCCACAACCATGTCACTCATAACTAAACTAGTTGTTTGTCGATGATCGGGACCATCTAAGGAATATCCACAAGAGTGATGTGAATTATAAGTCTTTATTTTGAAGACACCAGCCTCATTCACCTTCGATACACGCAACCTCCAGGTGCAATTATCTATAAGACATTTGACTGTATACTTTTGCCTATTTGAATCCATAACCTTGAATTGAAAATTGTTTCGCATCGCATATCTAGACAATACAGTTTGTAGACGTCTTTTATCCTTAAATAATTGTCCAAGCGATATGTCATTACTATCTCCCAATCCAGTTTCAAACTCTGATGGCTCCCAATTTACATAGTCATCTGTTTCGATCACATTTGGTGGTGCTTTAGGCGGAGCTTGTGGCAAAGCTTCTGGAGGAGCTTGTGATGATGCTTCTAGAGGAGCTTGTGGTGATGCTTCTAGAGGAGCTTGTACATCAACTTGCCTTACTCGATGAAAAGCAGACGCCGAGGAACTAGGAATATCAGCATGCGAGATATCTGAGCGTATAGTCCTTGTGTCCCACTCTGCCGTTGCTTCCCTATGTACAAAGTCTTGACACGTATCTTCAACATCATATGTTGCTACATCTTCATTAAAATCACTATAAAAATCATGCTCATCTTCATCAAACGATTCTTCTCTCCTTTCAAAACCTTCATCACCTATATCAGTGGAAGCCCCAAAATCTTCATTTATGCCTCCAATGGTAGTATTAGTGTTGTCCACATAAGCCCAAATCTGACATCGGTCATAAATTTTATTATTAGTATAAATAAAATAAACACAAATTATCTAACACAGTAAACTTGCCCGAATTAGTAAGTGATATGTTTACTGAGAAGGCAAGAGCACATCCGTTAATATTGTATTGTTTCTTCATAAAATGAGCAGTTTGCAGGATATCCCTGCACAACTGAAAACCCAGAGTGTCCCACGAGTATTTGTTGAAGGCCTCCAAGTCATCCACTAGGCACAAATGACCTGTGTTAACAGTCACATGAGTGTTAGTCCCCACGAGCAACAACTCAACATAAAGGACCAGTGACAGCTTCACTGCATCCAAGTCGTTGTCACATGCCTTCAACGCCTCAACAACATTCACCTTTTTACTAACCGCCAAGTTCTGAAACTTGCGAAACTTGAAAGAGGTTGGCGGCGCTTCATGTATAAAGACTGAAGCCTCGAACACTTGGGCATTAAGGCTCATCATCAAAGTAAAGTCCAACACCGTGAACTCTAGCATCTTCCTACATACTTCAAAACGTAAGCATTCTTTACGCTTCTGGAGAAAATGGTGGAGTGTCTTGCCACATTGTGGTATCCTAGGTAAGTCACATAAATGGGAAAAGAAACTTTTCATCCAGATTCTTTCCTTCTGGAATCTCATCCAATAAGGGTTTTATCTCCTCAAATCATGTTGTGAGGGAACATTTAATTCAGGGTTGATATTTTATTTCTTTATCTTTTCCCTTTCCATTACCATTCCTCTTCCCTTTCTCTCCCTTCTTCCTGTTCCCCTTCTCCCCACCTTTCTGATTCCCCTTCTCCCTCCCTTCTCCTTTCTGGTTACAAGAGACTTTTTTTTATCCTTACCAGATCTCTTCTTTATACGCATCTTTTAGCTGAAAAATTGTAATACAAGAAAAAAATTCAGACAAATCCCAAAAATGGCTTCTGTGATAACGGAAAAATCATGAAAATATTCACAAAACCATCAAAAATGCTCACTGTAATAACCAAAAATGCCGGAAATGAGCACAGTGATAACAGATAAACCCCGAAATTGTGTACAAAACCATCGAAAATGTACACTGTCATAACAGAAATATACTGAAAATGAGGACTGGGGGTGAGAATACCGAAAATGAGCACAAAACCATCGAAAATGTACTCTAATAACCTTCAAAAATGCATCCATCCAAAATCCCGAAAATGACGAAAAAGCACTGAAATAACCATAAAAAATGCACTGTAAAAACTTTCGAAAATACATCTATTAAAATCCCAAAAATGAGCACAAAAACAACAAAAAACACTATGATAACCTTCGCAATGCACTCATCCAAAATCCCGAAAATGAGCACAAAAGCAATGAAAAAGCACTGAAATAACCATCGAAAATACACTATAATAACCTTCGAAAATGCATCCATTAAAATCCCGAAAATAAGCACAAAAACAATGAAAAGGCACTGTAATGGTTTCCGAAGGGTTTCGGATGAAGGTTAGGGAAGAAAGAACAAGCGAAAGGGTATTTTGGAGAGAAAAGAAAATTGGGCATCACGTGCTGTAGGCTCTCACGCGTAGGAGCCTACAGAAATAAATCTCGAAAAGGAAGGCCCATTTCCGGGTTTTTTTGTAATTTGGGGCCCATTTCCGTATTTTCCCAGTTTTAAGGGAACTGGCTGCAAAATGTCTTTTTTTTTTGGGAACTCGGGGTGTCCCCAACCCTTTTGGCCAGGACTAATCCCGGAGGGTGCGACGTGAGCCCACAACCCGCCACACCAGGTAAGTCCGGGCACCTGTGTCGGGCTGGCCCCAAAGGGGTAGTGAGAAATGGAACCTAGGACCTTCCACTTGGGGAAAAGCCTAGGAACCACAAATGCCCTCTTGCAGCTTATTATTTGCTGCTGTGCGTAAGGTTTCATTAAAAGAAAATAATCCACTCCTGTGGAGTGCCACCAAGAGTAGCATCTCACCCTCTTAAATGCCTGACAAGCCTCCTTTTAATTTTCTTGGTTACGATTCACTAACCGTTAGATTTAATATTTATAATATTAATTCAAAAACAAGTATGGTTAATAAGAGGGAAATAGTTAACCTACCCATGAAATTCATTTCCAAACCTAAGGCACCACCTCATTGGTGGATGCCCTCTCTTAAATACTCACCGCATGGGTCCACCTATCACTACTCTTAATAATATTAACAATTTTTAAAAGGAAACCACAATTAAAAGAAAGACGTGCTGGTGTTTAGGGGCATGAGACCCGGCTACGCGGCTCCTGGCGGGGCTCTGCATAAAATTTCTAATATGGTTTGCGGGACACACCAATTTGCTTGTCCAGTGGTTAATTGTGTATCTCCCTTTGGGGAGGTGTGACTCGAGTTCAAGTCTTGGTGTGGCTGTTAATGCTCACCATGAGTACTAACCCCCTAACCCTAGTTAGATGATTAGTGCCTACCAAAAAAAATATATATATACTAGCAAACACATCGCACGGGAAGTAATACAATAGCAATATAAAACAAAACTCATAAAAAAAAGTATGGTATCTAATAGAATTCATATTGATAATGCTTTTGAAAAGAAAAAAAGAATACAATAATCAAATTAAAAGAATTAAATTTGATAATGGTTTTTGGTTGTGACTGAAAGCCCTCACTTAACATTCACTTGAAACTCCAATCTCAAGGCTCCCTTGCACATAACACATGTTAAGAAATGGCCTGTACGTCTAAGTTGGTCGAATCTCCTCACCAAAGACAATATATGATTAAGAAAAATGTGCATATACAGTAACATTTCAGGGAATGCAGGCAATTGAGAACCCCATTCGATGGGACCGACTCGAGTAGATCTCCTAGTAATCCTAACAACAATATCATTTCCTCCAGACTCGATGGGCTCTCCAAAATATTTATGTCCACGTAGGGCTTGACAAGAGGGGGTAACCATGCAAGACATGTTGCAGTCAGGGAAACAAATTTGGAGTATGCATTTCATGAATACTCCTAACAGTTAAAATATATCCTAAAATGTCGGACATGTTATTCATGGAGTGCTAATAACTAAAAGTAGCGTGGTTCAAGAAGATGCAATAGGATAGCAAAAGAGATGCTCTCATCCCACCCATCCCATTTTTCTGAATTATGGTCAGTCGTGTTTGGAATCAATAGAAATTATGATAAGGAACTTCATTGGTACTCATAATTGTTGTTTCATAATTTTATATCTAGAAGTTTCAATTGGAAGTGCTATCCATTGGAGGTTTATATGTTTAGTTGAACTTCTCTCCCTTTCTCTCATCCCACCCATCCCAATTTTCTGAATTATGGTCAGTCGGATTAACCAATACATCTTCTATTTTTTTTTTCTTTTTCTTCTTATAATCTACCCATGCACCTTACCCTCTTGAGTAATTGAGAGAGAAAGGGAGAGAAGTTCAACTAAACATATAAACCTCCAATAGATAGCACTTCCAATTGAAACTTCTAGATATAAAATTATGAAACAACAATTATGAGTACCAATGAAGTTCCTTCTCATAATTTCTATTGATCCAAACAGACAAAATCCAATGCAAGCGCTAACTCACTAAAGAAACTTTCAAGCAGTCAAAACCAAGAGAAGACATAGAACAATATCAAATGTACACCTCAGGATAGCAAAAATACTAATGTCAATAGAGTCTAGTCCATCCGATCGTACTACGGGTGTGTGTGTGTTTCAACCAAGATGGGTTAATCTTCTAACTATCACAGTTAAACCATTTCCACTTGGGGCACCAAAGTCTGACTGAGGGCCTTTGGGCACAGTTACTTGGCCTAGCTAATTTTCAATTCGAGTTGAATTTCTGGGTCTTTGAATCATGGTTTAATCTATTGAACTTGAGTTGATTAAATGAAGTAAAAGTATGCTTAAAGCCTTCATTGGGCTTGAGCTTGTAACTCAATTTTTTGACTTTTGCATTGTCAATACAATACATTACCCATCGGGGAGGAAATGAAAGCAAAAGTTCAAATATTCGAAGGTGGATCTGTAATGTAACAAAGTAAGCATATTCCGTTTCAGTTATAACAAAAAAGGAGCCTAGCTTTTTCATATCTCATTATTAGAGAGCTTTTTATACAATATTTGGGTTAGTTCTTTAAGAAAAATCAATGTACATTTATGTAATTTTATTGGACACTAATTAAATCCCTCACTAACATATTTGCAATTCTATGAAAATTTTGCAAGGTCAGTATGATGAACAGAATTTTATTTTCTCTCGTAGATATGTTGTTGAAACTATTTTCCAGCTAGGTTTGCAGTATTTTACAGTCTAGCTTCTGTAAGGATCAAGATTTCTGTTGTCAGTTAGAAAGGATGCCAAAGATCTGTGTTTGGAGGAGGATGTTCTAATCAATAAAATTTTGGACGGATTCATGCATCCCTCCACGTGTTGAAACGGAGAGTCCACCTGATTAGAAGCACATAAAAAGGATATAATAGCACAGACCACCACATCTTAGTTTAGTGCCAAGATTAACTCCAAACTATGCTTACATTGGTGTCTATCAAAAAGATATAAAAATTGTTGTCTTAGCATGTCTATTAAATTTAGTATCATCTAAGATTCCATATGAGATTCCTCCACCCAAAAAGAAAAGCATGAGATTCGTCAATGCTAATAATAAAATGGGAAAACTGAAAAAATTATAACCTTCATTGTTCTCCATAGGTGTATAGCATTGTACACATGTTCCTCATCCATCATCACTGTAGTCAAAATTAATAAACTCAGACCCATTTAGTTTTGGAAATAATGCCAACCATTCAAGTAATCATCATTGTAGTTCTAGAATTAAACTCAGTACACATGTTCCTCAGCGATCATCATTGTAGTTCTGGAAATAAAGCCAACCATTCACAAGTGGGCAAGTAAATCGAAAGCTAGAACAACCAAGGAAATCACTAAGAAAGCTCGAATAATTCTGAATAGTAACCTCCCCTTACCCAACTTCTCACTCTCCATGGTCAGTCCTTGCCCAAAGGAGTGGTCTACCAGTATCGCAATAATTCAATCCATGTAACCAACATGAAAATCCTATATATTCATTCACGCATTAGGTTAATAAAGATGACACAAATTAAATACTCAGTCATCCATTCATCTCCAAAACATTACTGTAGTAATTAAAGAGAAGTAACACTCATCAAACAATGAACGAAACTGGTTTACCCTATTCACTACAATTGAACTAAAGTAGACTACCAAAATTACTCATGAAGAGGCCTTCTATACCTTAAGAGGATGATGCAGCGCCCTTAGTTGCCTTCAACCTGGATCACTTCGAGTCTTCGACAGGGCTCTAACACGTTCTACAGACAATGCTCCGCGCATTTTGAAGGAAACTACTGAAAAAAATTCGAAGGGATAAACCCTTTCAAATATAATTCAATGTGTGATTTCTCACAATAATTCAATGACCATGTAATTGTGAACTCAAGCATGCTAGCATTCAGCCCCACTTTTTTTCAACAAAATCTCACACAGTTTGTTCTCTTTCCACCATATCCAAGCAAACACGGCCAGGAAGAGAGGAGAATAAACAAAGAAATAAAACACACCTCATGAAACATCTAAAGTCCATATGACAGAGTATATATATTTATTCAAAATGGCCCATCCAATAAAATTTTGGTGTAGAACATAGAAGTAAACAAAAGAGGGAAAGATGGTGAAATAACAAATAGAAGCAAAGAAAAAGAATAAGAAGGTAATAGAAAAGGACTAATACCATAAAAGTAAAATTAATACTTACTTTTAAGAATTTGTAGAGATGAATATGGTATGGGTCTTTAGATGTTCCGTTTGATTGGTTTCAACCAGTGCATACAAACACAGAAGCAAAAAAAAAAAAAATCAAATCAGAAAATTAATTTGAGTCATAAATCTCTCAATATGTCTGCTACATGGTTAGGGCATATTTGCAATTTTCCCAACTTGACCTGCTGAAATTTTTTAACTGAGTGAGATGGTTTTAAAAAAGAAAGGACTGCATGTCATTTGCAGAGCACAGTATGTTGGCCAGTAGTCCCAGTTTTTTTTTTTTTATAACCATCACCCACAGCTGGTTTAATTCCCTCACTGACAAGGCCTGCACTTCCATTAGACCATGAAAGCCTTTGCTTTAGGCCCCATTAAAAAAATAAAAAAATAATATTAAAAAGGCCCCATTTAGAATATTAAAAAAAATAAAAGACCCATTTAGAATATTAAAAAGGCCCCATTTATAGTTAATTTTTTTTAATAATATTAAAAAATAAAAAAAGCCTCATTTAAAATCTTCGCTTTAGGCCTCCAAATTGCTTGGGCCGGCCCTGCTCACTGATTTGATTTTATAACCAAGAACCCAAGAAGACACGAACAGAGTGAGCTCTAATGATACAATTACTGCATACGACACATGAGACAAGATATGTGTTTAAACTCAAAGGAACCCCATTTGATAAAGAGCTTCTGAAACAAAGGGAGTTACAACATTAAAAAATAAATAATCAATGAATTGTGACCAAAACCTAACCCTAAAATAATTGATTCCCGTGGTTCACATAAAATTACAAATCCAAGTAACAGAATGAATCCAAGCTATTTGGAGTTTCAACATTTAATTATGGATTTTGTTATAAGCATATATATATATTCTACTATCCAATAATAGATGATCCCAAAATCACGATTTGAAAACCCAATCCAATAATAGAAACTCCTAAAACCCTAAATAATGTCATTAACATAAACGACCCTAGATTCAAAAAGAGTTTGAGGTGAGTCAAACAAACATCACAAGTCGTGTGGTGAACAGAGGAAGAAGAGGTGTAAGGTTTGAGAAGGATGGGATGGGATGGGATTACTACCTCGGCAATGCTTGTCGACGCCCACGAATTTGCTGTGCTTTTGCTTCAGCCCCCTTCCCTTGCCTTTCGTTTATATTTGAAGTGGTTTTTGAAAGGAAAGAAAAGGATGGGGTACACGAACAATACTTCTTTAATGGAGAGGAGAACAGATGGGAAAGGAAGAGGTGTTTCATAACCCATGAGAAGAGCGGGAAGAACCTAAAATGAAAATGAAGGCGCCTGGAGAAAAGGGTGTAGAGATGGGGAGGAGATGGAATGCTTCATAAATGATGGGAGGAAACTCTCTAGGAGAGGAAGAGGTGGTTCATAAACAATGACAACTTACATGGAGAGGCGGGAATTCGGCTGAGAAGGGGGTAGTGAACCGTTTCTACCCTTCTCTACAATTCCTCATTTAATCGGATTATGACTTAATTAGAATTAATTAGAATTAAATAGGAGTAGCGGTGGTACGTGAGAGTGAAGATTGAACTCTCTCATGATTCTATTATTTAAATAGATAAGGGGTAATTTGGAAATTACAGTAAAACATTAACGCATTAAAGTAAAATATTGAATCAAAATTTTGTTTTATATAAAGATAGTTTAAGAATTTCGAACGCCTGAAAAAAAAAAAAACGATTTTTCGAGGTTCAAAAATAGTTTTGAATACGGATGAGAGGAGAATCCAAGATCCAAAACCACAGAGAAAGAGAGATTGGGTGCGCGTTAGATAAGGGGAGATATTTTAATTGAGGAATTATGCTCTATCCGAGTGCTATATAAAAGGAATACAGTTATTAAGTTATATGTTATCTTTAAGAGTTTTAAAATTTTAAAACTCAATCAACGCTTCAGCCCTCCAATTCTCACTTTAAGAGATTTAAAAAATAAAAATTCAATCAACGCCTCAACCCTCCAATTCTCATTATAGTAGTAGAGATCTTTAAGAGTTTTAAAATTTTAAAACTCAATCAACGCTTCAGCCCTCCAATTCTCACTTTAAGAGATTTAAAAAATAAAAATTCAATCAACGCCTCAACCCTCCAATTCTCATTATAGTAGTAGAGAAGAGATGCTTACTAGGGATGAATTGGACTTACGGTTAATCTTTCAAATTGACATGTGAAGATAATAATTGAAGTTATTGGTTGAACACGTGACACCATTTTGAAGAGAATGGAGAGCAATGGAATTTGTCACGTGGATACTAATTATTATATAAGAGTAGTATATTGTTACGTGGATATCAATTGCTATATAGTAGTATAGATAGATGTGGCGATAATAATTGAATTTATTGGTTGAACACGTGACACCATTTTGAAGAGAATGGAAAGCAATGAAGTGTGTCACGTGGATACCAATTGCTATATAAGAATAGTATAGATTTGGTTTGTAGGTATTGGGTCACAGATTATGGATTATTGATGGTAAAAAATGGGTTATAAGTTATTTTCATAAAAGAAAAAAAAGGATTTGAGCATTGATAAGCGGACCCATGGGGCCATTTCGTATCTTACCAGTGTCCTTGTGTCCCTTTTAACATTCCTTTAATCTTGATTAAGCTTAATTAAATTAAAACTAAAATTTTAGTTTTTTTCTTTTTGAAAACCATGGTTGGATTGCTTAGCCCTAGGAGTGAGTGAATCTTCGACCTTAATAGGTGAGTATTTAAAATTGAGGCGTGGACTAATGAGGATCGGTCATTCCTTTACAAAATGGGAACCATGGATGTTAACTATTTTCGTTCGGTTCAAGAGAAAATGGGATAAAGTAAGAGAAAACCTCGTTTTCTCTTGTTTGGTTCGTGTTCGATACAACAGAAAAGTACAAATTCCTAAAACCAACTTTCTCTGAGTCGTGTCCATACACAAACTTTTACAACAACAAAAAAATTCCTCCACAAAACAAGGTTGTTTTGAGAGGAAAAAAGTAAATTTATTATCATACCCCTTTCAATCATTTCTAATAGTACACTTATAAGGGCATTTTTGTCCCTTTCAAAAACTCATTTTCTTACCCTTTTTTTTTTTTTTCCACTCACTTTTCTGGGACCAAATACAGCCCAAAGGATTTCTTAAAAGGCTAAATAGGGACACCTTGCCTCTTGCACCAGTAGGGATCATCACCAGGATCCAATCCCCTCCAGGTGATGTGTCACAGGAGCTCCACTCCCCAATGCTAACCAGTAACCTCTAACCGTAAGTAAATGATACCCCAACTAAAAAAGAGGAAGAAAAAAAAATAGGCTAAATAGGGAACACGTCTAAGCCCACTTTAAAAAGTTTGGGACTATTATAGTTGGAAACTTTGCTGACATCTTGATTATTTGAAGAGGGGAATTTTGGGGTATCTTTGTCAAACTGATCAAGAGAGTCCTCCAAGTAGGGGTGGCACGAGCTGTCCGAGCTCGAGCAGAGCTTGGCTCTGGCTTGGGCTCAGCTTGATAAAAGCTCGGCTTGGGTGACTTATCAAACAAGCCTTTTTTTACTTGTTTAACAAACGAGCCAAGCTCAAACACCATCATCAACTCGTTAAGAGCTCGGCTCGTTTATATATATTTATTAAAATATATAAAAATAAATAATATATATTAAAAACATAAAAAATTAATTTTATATATATATATATATATATATATATATATATGTATATATAAACAATCTAAATACTTCAATCAAATGATTATTTTTAAAAATTAATCGTATATTATAATTTTTATAATTAATTATATTCATTTGTGCTCGTTAAAAGCTCAGCTCGGCTCGTGCTGGGTTCGAGCTTAGTTTGGCTCGTTTATAAACAAGTTTTGCCAAGCTTGAACACCTTGAAAAATGTAGATGCTTGCTCGGCTTGAAACCCACCCCTACCTCTAAGCCTTGTATACGGGGGTGTAAAATTTGGTGTTTACATGAATCTCAAGTAAGAATACTAAATTGAAATCTAGAGAAGGATAGCAAAACATTTGAGGAGAACAGCACACTAATGAGGACAAGCACCCATGGACTCTACAAGGTAAGCCCCTCCAATGGCCATCTTTTCCTTCGTATTTTTCTCTTATTCTTTTCTTATTTTCTTATCATATAATAACGGCTTCCATGAGGCACTTGTAAGCCTACATTGAAGTTTTGGGCATACTTTATTCCAATGATATTCTCTTTCAATTGCCTCTTCTGATCTTCTTCTTTATTGGAGGTCTCTCCCCAAAGGAAAACGTAATTAATGGTCTGGAAGGAGAGTCACCCAATCTTTTCATACGCTTGAAATTTAGATTTACAATCGTACTTAGAATTTATTTTTGAAAAAGATTGTTTGAAGAAGAATAGGCAAAGACATGTATTGCTTAAGCAACTAGAAAACTTAAATGTTTTAATAAAGAGCATAGTGAAAATTTTGGTAGACGACTTGATGTGAAAAACAAGTGACAATAACAAATAGCAAAGGAGGATAACGGTTACAAGTTTTTGAAGTAGGAAGCAGAAATAACTCAAGGTAACGCTGTAGAAGTAAGGTCAAAATTATAATAGTACTTGAACGAAGGAAAAAAAAAGAGATATCCAACATTTGATATATTACTTTAGTAGATTGTCTAACTCAATAAAATATCTAATTTTATTATTGATGACACTTTATATTATAGCTAGTTTCAAGAAGCAATTGAATTTAGTATAAGGGGAAGGGAACTTGACCGCTTTAGGAAGGCTACAAAACATTGATTTGTTCCAAGATTGGATTCATTCATAAGGATTCATTAGATATATCAAAGTTAAGACATATTAGAAGATGATGTGGACAGTTAAACACATAATAAATTTGTACTATAATATAATATATGTAATATCATTATTAAAGAATAATATTTATTTTATCATATAATATTTTTAAAATTATTAATCCTATTTTCAACCTTGGCCTTAGAAGGTAGAGCCTCGACCTATCCAGTTTAGGCCCTCAGAGCTAGGACCTCCCTTGTAAGTGATGGCTGAGCCCAATAAGGCCTAGGCCTAGGCCCCGTCTTGATCCCGCCCTTTGACAGCCCCTCTTTACTTTCCTTCACATCATTCAAAATTAAGGTGCAACTGGGGCAGACTCTTATGACCTCAGTTCAGCTTGGATTTAGGCCTCAGGAAATTTTTTTTTGGAAGGTAAGCTGAGGTTAGGCAGACCCCTACCAGAGAAACTAAGCTAGCTGGCACCTATAGGCCTTATTGGGAAACTTGCCTTGTCTTAGTCGTGTCCTATGAAAGCCCTGCTCTTTACTTTCCCGCACATAACCTTCAAGAAGGGTGCATGCAATTAGGACGGACTGCTTTGAACTCAGGTCTGGCTTGGACTTAGGTCTTCGGCAACCTGAGCCAAAACCTATATAAAAACTAAACAACCATCTAGTTTGGTAAATGTGAGTAGTTTTCAAAAGATTTCGGTAGTGTTTAACAACTCTAAATAATAAAAGCTTTTTTGCGCATTAGAGCTTTTTGGAGTCTTAGAGTATTTGATAACAATCAGTTTGCATATCTAAAAGAGTTTAGAAGTGGAGGTAAAACATCATATGGAGGAGGGGGGCTCCTTTTTTCTTAAAAGTAGACATTAGACCATCGGCGTAAAAAATGTCGGAGGTGTTTTAGTCACTTTTATCCTTAAATAATTTCCATAATATTGAATATATCTCCTTATATAAATCCCAAAAAAAATGAGAACGAAACCCTCATTCCTCTCATCTGTTCTTATCTCTCTCCATTGCCTCTCGGGAAGACCGTCGTAGTCGGAGCTTTGGCTATCAGGCCTGGTTTCCTTCCTCCTCCTCCTCCTCCTCCTCCTACTACTGCTACTACTAGTACTACTGTAAGACCCTAGATTTTTGGTGGGTATTGATGGCACAGTAATAAGTAGTCTGCAACAGGTGTGTGATGACCCCAAAATCCTACAAGGCTAAAATAGGACTTTGGAATCGTCACATTCCTTAACCTGCTTAAAAACCATGCATACAAGGCTTACTACACGAGTCTCCAAAAATGAGAGTACTAATTCCGATATATAAACTATAACCAACCTGCACAAGTCTACGGTCAACATATACAACCGACTATAAACCAACAAGTATGAAAAATACAACTATAAAAGTTTACTGAGCAACATCCTCAAAAAATCTATTTCAAAACTCTCACAACTAAACAAAACATAAACTAATAGGTATAGACACCCAAGCCTCCAGCTCCTTCCTCGGAAAGCTCACCTTCTCCTGCTTCCTCAATGTAAGCTTCCTCAATCTACGGCTCTGCCGTGTACTCCTGCTCTAAACCTGCCCAGACAAAGTCCGGCTGAGTACAAAGGTACTCAGTGTATATAAAATCTAACCAACAATAATAATATACCTGCACTTAGTTAAAAATATATCCAATAGCATAATAACATAATCAGAGTACGGAAGAACGTGTGCGCATATACATCATATCATCTCCTTGACTCATATACTTGTGAGAATCTTAGACTTAGAAGACAATACACTTATGAGCTGCTTATGCTTATGAGACCACGTGCTTGTGAGATGCTTATGCTTATGTCATTATTCAGATCACACAATGATGTGATATGCCGTTCTTGGCGGATACGGACCATGTCTAAGAAATCATATGATTGGCATGCCGTTCTTGACAGATACGGACCATGCTTAAGAATCAAATGGTTGACATGCCGTTCTTGGCGGATACGGACCATGTCATGCTTATGCTTATTCAGAATGTCATACGTATGTCATGCTCATGCTTGTGGTCCACATGTGTGACTTGTGAGATTTTTATCTTAACATACACGTGCATATGTGCTTAAGTGTCGAAATTAACATTCGAGTTGGTAATTGCTTAGATTCCGATCTCCCACCATGGAAACTCCACTATACTGTCCCATACCAAATAGTTAGAGAATTCTCGGTTTGAGAGATTTTCCTCTAAGTTTTTACCTTCCCAACTGCCAATTTCCATGCAAGTAATTAGACATACTTATCAAACAATCACATATACATATCTTATCATCATTCATAGCACAACTCATAATCAATTTACCATCATTTCATAAGAGTATAATAGCATTTATCCTCTCAAGCATTTTCACAAACACCTTGAGTACGCGTAATATGAATCAATTGCCCTTCTACATTTTCAAGCATTCATCAAACCATAATCCATCAAACCATAATCCATCCATACAATCCATTCACCATTCACATCCACATATTAATCCCATCCTCCATACATTTCTCATCCTCCATACATTCTATCCACATTCAAATCCACATTTCCATCCATAATTAGCTTACTTCATAGAAAATTTGGGAAAAATTCATCTAATCTCTATTCTATCATTCCTATCATATTAACATTCACAATACATTAAAATAGAGTTGATTAGGATAGTATATCGACCTTAGGAATCATTCCCTTGGATTCAAAACGCTCCCGAGGTGATTTGGGGAAGCTTTCTAAGCTCTCCTTGCAATATCCAAGCTATCTCCTTCTTCCCCAAGAAATCTTTCTCTCAAAACCCTAGGTTTTCTCTCACTTTTTGCCAAATTAGGTTAGAAATAGGTAGAATATTCTAATACCCCGAAATAGGATCCCTATTTATAGCCCCAAGGTTTGAGAACCAAAAAACCAAAAAGCCTTTATTAAAATTCTGCAAAAACACGAAAGACCGAGCTATCGGTGGTTATGACCGAGCGATCGGTCGCCTACCGATCGACCGGTGCTCTTGACCGAGCTCTTGGTCAAAAACACACTCTCTGAAAATTTTTCTCATACAAAATTTTGGACCAGTCGATAGATACTGATCGATTGGTTTTGGACCGATCGATCGCTACTTTTGACCGAGCGATCGGTTTTGTACCGATCGATCCCTAGCGATCGGTGTTCTGCAGATTTTTGACCAATTTTACTGTTTTGGCCATAACTTTTGACTCGTTCGTCGGATTTCGACGATTCAACTTGCGTTAGATTCGTCTTTCGAAAAGGAACATTTTTAGCATTTTAGAATTTCCAAATTCCCTTTCAATTATAGACCAAAAAGTCCCCAAAGTTGACTGATCTGCAATTCCATCAGACAAAACATTGGAAAACCCGCCTTTTGACTTAGCTTAGACTAAAAATATGGAAAAATATTAAACATGAACTTCGAAGAGGGTTCCAATACCTTTCTAATGGTTCAAGAATCACTCAATTCCAATAGACGGTTCCAAAACTAGAGCTGCCTAAAGTTCAAGGTGTGTTATGACATTCCTCCGATTACAAGTTTGATTAAGCCTTAATCACACTATACTAATTAGATATAAATACATAAATATTAAAATATCACCAAGACCATAATACCCCTAATACTTGTAATAAAGACATGAAGAAGATTCGGGTCTCTACAAGGTGGAGGTGGCTGCAGTACTAGACATAGGCACAATGGCTTAAGGGTGCTAATGTCCCATTGGGGTAGAAGCCGTTGTGGTGAATATGATAAGGGTGGTGGTGGTATTTGGACTATACATCTAATTGCGTCTTTTTTGTTAAGACAACTATTAGATGATACTAATTCCGTAATTAGTAATTCTATATTAGTAGTTTCCTTCATTGTAATTAGTTGCCTGTAAAGGTGGCCTGCTCTACACTCTTGTATACTTGTATAAATATACCTCTTATAGAGAAGAATAAAATTATCAAGAATAAAATTATCAAGGATTGTAATCCTAAACTTTATCTTGGTATCAGAGCTTGGTATTACTGCTGCCGCCCATACCACCACAGCACCTTTGTTGCCACCCAGAACCGCTGCCACCCAGATCCATTGCCATCTAGAACCACTGTTGCCGCTGTTGTTGCCTAAACCCATACTGCCACCCATATCCATATTAATTACTGCTGCTGCCAACCAGATTTCAAGGTTATTAGTATTCGTTTCTACAAGAATATATTCAACTTTGGTCTAGTTTAGTTTTCTGTACCACACAATATAAGAGAAACTCTACTCTTAACTGTTTTATACCATACCATACCATACCATACCATACCATACCATACCATACCATCCCTTTACCAATCATACCATACCATCCAACCATACCATACCATACCAAATCCATACCACTAAACCTATACCGAATCCATACCATTAAATCCAACCATTAATCCAATCATAACACTGAACCCACACCATTAAATCTAACCATTAATCCAACCATTAACCCATACCAAATCCATACCATCAATCTTGAACCATGGCCACCGACCAGCCCAAATACTCATCCAAATCCTCACCAGCCATGTTGGCTCGCCTGTGTACTCATTGTGGTGAAAACGGACATAGCAAGTCACGTTGCTATGAGTTTAATTAGATATCCAGAATGGTGGGATCCTGCCAAAGCACCGAGCAAACGAAATTCAAAGCCGAATCCTTGTGCCTCTGATGATGTTGCTGAATTATCTAGTTTGATTGCTACTTCAGGTAATTTTGGTAAGGCTCTTAATGTTTTTGCATCTAATAGGAATAGTATATGGATTATTGATTCTGGTGCTACAGATCACATGACCTTTGATATTAATCATATTCAGTCTATGAAGTCGTCCAATTAACGTATGGTGTCCACAGCTAATGGTACTCTCTCTCCTGTGATTGGAGAAGGTTCCATTACACTGAATAAGAATTTGAATTTGGACTCTGTTTTGGTTGTTCCTTCCCTAAACTATAACTTGTTGTCTGTTGCTCAAATAACCTGCACTCTGTATTGTATTGTGATTTTTTGGCCTAATCATTGTGTTTTTAAAGACATCCGGACTCGGAGGACAATTGGTTATGGTACTAGAAAGAAAAAACTCTATCATTTTGATCTGACGCCGACAAGTTCAAATCAGTTGACTCAAGCATTTTCAGTTGATAGATCGGTGCATCTACAAAATTATGAAATTTGGTTGTAGCATCGGCGTTTAGGCCATGCTTCTTTTGGATATTTAAGAAAATTATTTCCGAAGTTATTCGTTCAGTCGAATGTTTCTAATTTCAAGTGAGACATTTGTGAGTTAGCTAAAAGTCATCGTGTTTCCTACCCAATTAGTATGAAGAAAAATCCAATACCATTTATGATTATTCATTCTGATGTTTGGGGTCCAACAAAGATTCCTTCTCTGAGTGGTGCACGCTGGTTTGTTTCATTTATTGATGATTGTACTCTCATGACTTGGATCTATTTAATGAAATAAAAAAGTGATGAAGTCAGCTCTCTCTTTCAGAAATTTCACAAGGCAATAGCCACTCAGTATCAATCTCATATATGGACTGTTCACATTGATAATGGTGGAGAATTCGTTAATCAGGATTTGAAACAGTATCTGTAGCTGCATGTATTGTTCATCAGACAACTTGCCCTACACCCCTCAACAAATTGGGCCGGGTTGCAGAGCGCAAGAATCGTCATCTTCTTGAAGTTGTTTGTGCCTCCTTGTTCGAGGCTCACATGCCCACCAGTTATTGGGATGAAGCTGTCACCGCTGCGGCCTACCTCATCAACCGAGTACCTTCCAATTCCATACAATTTTAGACCTCCCTGGACACTTTACATGAAGCTGTAAGTGCTCATACAGTGCCGAATTTGCCACCTAAAGTATTTGGGTGTGTAGCATTCGTACATCTTCACAAGCCATTGCGAAGTAAATTGGAACCTCGAGCTCTCCGGTGTATATTTGTTGGCTACGCTTCGTATTAGAAAGGCTATCGGTGTTATCACCCCCTTTCTCAAAAAATATATGTCACTCTAGACGTCACCTTTCATGAGGATGAAATGTATTACTCTGGCCCCGAGTCTCCACTTCAGGAGGAGAGTAGCAATAAAGTGAGTAACGAAGAAGTGCAGACTCTGAATCACCCCCTAAACACCTTGGATTCTCTCAATGGTGAAGCCAAAGTCCGTTCTGAATCGTTCAAGCAAAATCCAGATTTTCGCGCTGAATTGAGTGATCGGCCAGGAGCGGCCGACAGATCGGTTTCTGAAGCTATACCACACATGCCAAAGATCCCCTATCAAGCTGTACCATTTAACCAATTGCCCTCTGAAGCCGAATATACTCCTAAACCCCCGGTGAGTTCAGAACCCCACGTAAAATTGCTACATGATCGAGTCACTAGAGGAATACCTAGAGTAACCTATGAACCCGTTCTTAGTTCCAAAGCTAAGTATCCCTTGAGTAACTTAATTTGTATCTTACCATAGACTGTCAAAGGAAGGTGAATCATTTGTGAATCAATTATCTGTTGTGTCTTTTCCTTGCAGTGTGTAGGATGCTTTGAGTGATCTTAGGTGGAAGGAAGCAATGAATGAAGAAATGAAGGCTCTCCAAAAGAACTCAACATGAGAAATTGTTGAGTTACCTGAATGGAAGAAACCTGTTGGATGCAGTAGGTCTACACCATTAAACATAAAGCTGATGGAACTATTGAAAGATTCAAAGCCAGACTTGTTGCCAAATGGTAGACACAAACATACAGAATTGACTATGAAGAGACGTTCGCACCAGTGGCCAAAATTAACACAGTTCGCATTTTGTTATCTCTGGCTACGAATCTTGATTGACCATTACACCAGTTTGATGTGAAGAATGTGTTCCTACATGGAAATCTCAAAGAAGAAGTATATATGGAGTTGTCTCCTCGATATAATATGCGGACTGAAAAAACCAAACAGGTCTGTAGGCTGAGGAAGTCCCTGTATGGCTTGAAACAATTCCCTAGAGCATGGTTTAGAAGGTTCATGAATACTATGAAGGCATTCGGATACAGACAAAGTAACTCGAATCATACTCTCTTCTTAGAGCATAATCAAGAAAAGATCACTACTCTTATTGTGTACGTTGATGATATGGTAGTGACTGAGAATGATCCAGAAGAGAAGAAAGCATTACAAGATCACCTTACCCGTGAGTTCGAAATGAAGGATTTTGGTCCATTGAAGTATTTCCTAGGAATTGAAGTTTCAAGGTCAGAGAAATGTATTTTTATTTCTTAACGAAAATGCTTTAGATTTGTTGAAGGAAACTGGTATGACAACTTGTAGCCCGATTAACACTCCTATGGAAGAAAATCTGAAACTAGGTTTGCATCCGAATCAAGTTCCTGCCAACAAAGAACGCTACCAAAGACTAGTGAGAAGATTAATGTATCTTGCACATACTAGACCCGATTTGTCTTATGCGCTAAGTGTCGTCAGTCAGTTCATGCACTCCCCTAGTGAAGAACATATGAATGTTGTAGTTCGTATATTGCGCTACTTGAAACATCCCCTGGAGAGGGAATTATGTTTACAAAATGAGACAATTTAGATATTGAAGGTTATACTGATGCTGATTGGACTGGGTCAATAGATGATAGACGTTCTACATCTGGATATTTCACGTTTGTAGGAGAGAATCGAGTTACTTGGCGAAGTAAAAAACAAGAAGTAATAGCTAGATCCAGTGTTGAAGCCGAATATGGGGGAATGACTAAGGGAGTATGCGAGTTACCGTGGATCAGAAATTTAATGCAAGATTTACGAATTGAGCCGGTCAGTCCAATGAGGTATACTGTGATAACAAGGCAGCATGCAATATTGCCCACAATCCAGTTCAACATTATCGGACTAAACATGTTGAGGTGGATAGACACTTTATTAAAGAGAAGTTAGAAGCAAAGCTCATTGAAGTTTCTCATATTCGATTGGAAGATCAGTTGGGGACATATTCACTAAGGCGGTTTCAAGTCAAGCGTTCCATAGCCATTTCAACAAGTTGGGCATGAGCGACATCTATGCACCAACTTGAGGGAGAGTATTAAGATATCTATTAGATGAATACTAATTCCGTAATTAGTAATTCTATAATTAGTAGTTTCGTTCATTGTAATTAGTTGTCTATAAAGGTAGTCTGCCCGACACTCTTGTATACTTGTATAAATATACGTCTCATATAGGGAAGAATAAAATTATCAAGGATTGTAACCCTAAACTTTATCTTTTTTATTTAATTATTGCTTGATCATTCCTCAACTCCCGATTTTAATGTTAGAAGAGCTTCCAGAATTCAACAACAACTGATTTTTGGGAATTACAGGAATGTCTATTGGAATCTTATAAGCATGATGGGAACACTAGTGACTTTGGCTGTGTTGTTTGCGTGGTACTTTTGATTAGTGTGAGGGAGAGAGGACAGAGTGAGGATTTCGGCCATAGAACTTTTGAGTTGTGGTTGTAACAAATGGAACTTCTCTTAATTTGCACCTACCTCACTCTTTTTGAGTTGTGACTTGTGGAAATGCTTCAGACTTACTACTGTATGCATTTCCATATTATTTCTTTTTTACGACAATTTGTCTCTGGGTATCTGCCTAAGCCAGATACATGTCTCACGTTGTCAATGCTATGGACCCATCACTCACCAAGGAATGTACTCTGGACAGGCAGATTACAAGTGTTCCAAGCCTTATCACTACGTTGTCAATGTAAACGAATTGATCTCTTTTTATAAGAATGGGAGGCACTGTATTTGCATTCCAAATGACGGTCGTTACTCTTCAAATAAGCTCTAAAAATCTAGGAATCAGTGGTTCTAACAAACCTCCAAATTAGAGGAATTTTTTGAATCGTTATCAAGCCATCAAATTCTGGAAAAGTATATAGCTTATTCTTTTGAGCATATTTTTATTAGCTTATAATATTCAAGTAGAGTTTTCAAACAGACCCTTCAAGTTGCAAAGTTTTATTTGGTTTTCTGTAGCTTTCTATTGGGAGATTTAATGAAAATCTCAAAACTTGAAGAGTGATAATTAGTGGTATTCAATTCTTGTGGGTAAGTATTCTGTGTTCACCTTTATGATCATCAAGGGTTTCATTATCAAATATCAAATATCAATTGTCATCTTTTGTTCCATTGAATTGGGTGTTCAATATTTGAATGTTTAGGGTCCGTTATTTTGCATTGGGTAAGTATTCTGTGTTCAATTAATTACCTGCATCGACCCAAGTTGAGCTTAGGTTAAATGGATCCCTCTCGTTGAGCTTAGGCTGGGTAGCTTGCATTGGAAGTCCGGTTGGGCTGGGCCACAGGTAAACTCATTACTGTTAGCCTCTAACTCGATCCAACTCGCCCGAGTTGTCCCCTCCATCATAATTTTTTCTAGTAATGATTATCATGAACTTAAAAATCAATTAATAATCACCAAAAGTTGTTGAGATAAAATTAAGTGATGAAAAAATTTGCAACTCATCTCTTCAAGCCAAGATCCACTTCATATTTAAAGTCTATTAAAAGCTTGAAATTACATTACAGTTAAATGTATGCATATATTTTTTTTTGAATACAGCGAATAGGTAGGAGTGATATAGAGTCAAGTTGAGTAGTTGGGTGTTCAGGCTTGTGGCTTTAAGCTACAAAACTATTCGAGCTCTATAATCCTCGTTCAAGTTCAAGTTCAATCCCGGCTCTTACAAATCATTGCAAGCTCGAGCTAGGCTTATTTATATAACCTCTTTTATGTTAAAATGGATATGGAGTATGAACCCTTTATTTGTGTGGCCAAATATAACTTAATTTTTATTTGTATGCTCGTCATTTTCAAAGAGAGGAACAGCTGGCCCCTTGTACTCGAAACGTGATTAGTCATTATCAAGGTTTTAAATTTCATTGAAATTTCGCATCCGTCTAACCTCAATGACATCGAAACATAATTTTATGTTAATTTTAAAAATAAAATAATAATGATATATATATATATATATATATATTAACTTTTTAATATATATTTAATAAAACGTATATATTTAATAAAATATAAATAAATTACAATATGAATTTTCACCGAGATACAACAGTTTTTCGGGATTTCAGTTCAGGTTGGCTGAGCGAAATCACCGGAAATTTCAAAATTTCAAAATTTCAAACCTTGGTCATTATTACTTACTATGAAACCTGAGCAGGGGCTGTTGGCTGAACCTGGATGTCAATGGAGAAGGGGAGTACAACCTCAGTGTCCCATGAATAAATACAAGAGAGGGTGATTCAACGACCACAAACTTCTCTTGCTATGCGAACACCCAATTAAATTTCAAGATTTGCATGATGCGTGGGAAGGCATTCATCTAAGAGGAGTTGTAAAGGGAAGTTCTCGGATCCTCAAGTTGTCACAAGTTTACTGGTTGAAGGATGAAAATTAACTTGGTCCAGAGTTGTTGGTGAGAGGCTATCTGCCATGTCAAAGACACTCTGAAGCTTAAGTTAGTATTGGGTATGAAATGAAAGAGATGAGACAGAAGATATGTAAAGTCCATGTTTTTGTATTGGCATATTTCGGTGTCAAAACAAGTGAGTCTAGGTGTCTAAGTGTGTATCTTGTGTCGTTGCCTTCAAGCATCCACGACAAGTGAAGTTGAAGACCGATAAAGACCCGTTGAAGTCTCGGTTGATCATTTCCTTCATACGATGGTAAGTGACCTAGATATCATACTACCATAGGTGAGATTTGACTTAGAATTATCCTAACATGATGCCTTAGGTGGTAAGTGACCTATACTAACCATACAGACCCTAGGTGATGAGATAAACAGCAAAACTTGTTTTAAAATCTGAAAATTTTCAAAAAACTAAGGTTGCTTGTTTTGGGTGTATCTCACAAATCGTAACTCGGATTTTGCTCTATAATATATCAAAACGATCACGTCAAAAAGAGATACAACTTTTGTGAAGGGTGTGAGACCCAAAAACGAAGTTTCAAATTCGGGTTGGCACCTCAGGGTCGACCTTGACCATTTTGGGTCGACCCTGAGTATAGAAAAATATGTATGGTGTTTTATGGCAGAGAGTGAGTTTTGTAAGGGTCGACCCTGAGGACCATCCGGTCGACCGAATGTGCCCCATGGGTCGACCCTGATATAGAGTTTTTCATAAAATTCTTTCTAAACCGATTTTTTGACTTTTTTGAGTTTTTAAACAACTTTAGCAACTTCCAAAACTTGGTTTTTGATTCTCTATTTATATAGAACCCTTCTAGTTCGTGGGGTAGAATTCAGGGAGAGTATAGAGAGGATTTTTAACTCCTTCTAGAGTTCATAAAAGCTCTGGAAAACTTAGTGTTCTCCTCCCCTTTGTTAGTACATTCAACCTAGAGGTTATAAGCCAAAAGTTCCAGTTTTGCTTGTTGGACTTGCCCTTTGATGGAGTCCATCTAGGTGATGATTTATATTAAACCATCAATCCGTTTTGGATAGAACACCTTGACCGGAGTGTTCCGGAGCCTTTGCGAAGGAGATCGATCCGAGAAGGATCGTGGTAGAGTGATTTGGTAGGTGGATTCCGAAGCCGTCATTGACGGAGATTGATCGGAAGATCGTGGACTGTTTTAGAGACACAAAGAGAAGTACGAGCGACTGCGGTTGATCACGAGACTAGAGAGTATGTGATGACTTTTCGAGGCGTGGAGGACTAAGAACTGAAGGATCGTGGTGTCGAGTCTGAAGGAGTCAAGTTCGAGTCTTGTAAGTTCTTGTTTACTTTGTCTTAGTGGATTCTCATGGCTGGACTAGGTCCCGTGGTTTTTCCCGGAAGAGTTACCACATAAAAATCATTGTGTTGTGGTTTGCGAGTTTCTTTATATTTCCGCGCTTGATTATCATCTTCCCTTGAGATAAATAACTTAATTTAAAATCATTCAAAAAGGTAGACAGACTATTAGGGAAACCTAACCATCCCCTTGAGCTTGTGAGATTCTCAACTCAAACCATAGATTTAAGATTCACCGAATTTGATTTTTCAAGATAGATGTGGGAGTTCTTTGGGTAGGACTTGTACTATAGAACCCCGGAACTTGGTGGTATGACACAATGAATAGTGTTGTGAATAGTGCCATGCACAAGTCTTGTAAATGGTCAAAGCCTTTTATGTAATTTGTTGATGATTAATGAAATGAGGTTTGATTAATTTTAGTGTTATGTGTGTGAAGAAAATAGTATGATACTTTAAGTGTTAATGTTGGTTTTGGGATGAAGGAACAAGAGTGTAAAAGACTCTTAAGTGTCAAAAGGGTGAGAGATGTCTTGACATACCCTCAACTTGAGGGAACTCTAGTTTTGTCACCGCTAAGCAAAATCGAATGAATCTCGAGCCATTAAAACCCTCTTAGATGCTCAAGTTTAACACTTTTCCAAATTTTGAGTCAAAGTTAAGTTAAATGTGGATTTTCTGAAGTGTTGTCTGCTGAAATTCTTGACCAGTCAACTTTAGGGTCACTTTGGACCATGAGTAAAGTTGAATTACGAGTTGTGCATTGAAGAAAAGTTGTTCCTCTTTGAATGATGAGTCCAACGCAAGTTAAATCGTCAAAATCTGATAAGTGAGTCAAAATTTAAGTCCGAAACATCAAGCGAAGGGAAAACAGTCAAAACTAGTTGATCGACCACTACCTTCGGTTGGCCGAATGGCCCAAAATTTGTATGGGACTTTTGTCTAGAGAGTTGATTTCAAGTCGGTCGACCGATGGACACCTTCGGTCGACCAAACCTCACACTTTTGGCCCTTTTAGGTCATTTTTAAGTCATTTCATTTAGGGTATGTTGGTCTTTGACCACCCCTTTACCTATATATATCCAATTTCGTGGGTTAGAGTTCCATAAACCCGCTAAGACATAATTTTAGAGATTTTAGAGAGAAAGAAGAGAGAAGAACTAAGGTTCTTCTAGGGTTGGTCTTGAAATTAAGGAGGAGGCTTGATCTCACTCTTCAAAGCCCGAAGTTAGCTTCTTCAACCAAAAGGAGTTTGGTCTTGAAAAGGTAGGTACACCCTACTAGATAACTTTATTACACATAAAGGGTAATAATGAGTTGTTGTGAAGTTAATGACCTTGAATGAGTATATGTTTTCTACTATTGACTTTATCTTGATCTCCAGTACGAAAACTATAATTTTAAAGCATGCTCATGATGTTCCTTGCTATGCTACTTCTATGTATTGTATACTAGGGTTATGATTGGATGTTTTAAGACACTTTATGATTTATATGATACTCCTAAGCTTATCTCAACATTGCTTGAATGTTTTAAAGCTTCCCAATTCTATCAAGATTATTATATGTCACATAGGTAAAAAATTAAAGGATTCTAAGTTACTATGATGCTCACTAGTACACTAAGCACTCTATATTTGGTATGATCGACTTTTTCTCAAAAGTATAATGTTTTAAGATTCATAAGAAAGGTTTTAAGGAAAACTTCTAAGAAAAACCCCTAAGCTTATAAGAATTAACAAGGCCAAACTTTGGGTTGGTAAAGTCTAAGATTGGTTACAAATTCTCTAAGAATCATAAGTCTAAGATCGGTTATGAATGCTCATAAGGATCCAGTCTAAGATCGGTACACAAGTCTCTATGGATCATAAGCCCTGCAAGGCTCTCATAAGAACTCATAAGTCTAAGATCAGTTCATAAGCTCATAAGGATCAAGTCGAAGATTATCTCATAAGTCTCTACGGATCATACGCTCATAAGACTCATAAGAACTCATAAGGTTCATAAGACTCATAAGATCTTATAAGATACTTTTGATTTTCTACAAAAGCTCTTAAGATAAGGTTTTGAAAGTTATGCACTTTTTAAGTTAAGTTTTGAATTATGATTTTTATGTTCGGTTCAATGCATTAATTATGAATTGTTATTTTAAGTACTCGCATGATATTATTAATTGTGACATTGTTAGCTAGTAGCTTGTACTCGTTGAGTATTTCATGTTCAGCCATACATTTCATGTTGGCAGGTCTGTTTGACATTTGCAACCTTGAGCCATGGATTGAGGAGTATGTGAAAGAAGAGGCGACTATCCTATTGCAACCTTAGGAGGACAGGGATCTAGATAGGTGACCCTATCTAAACTATTGTTGAATGGAGAGACAGTGAGGTTTCTTTTTGGTATTTTGTTAAAGTGGCCATGTCCATTTCATTTTTTGGATTATGTTGTTTTGTATAAACTTGAAATACTGTTGTATATGTTAAAGAAATTTTAGTTTACGCTTCTATTATGTTGTGCCTTGTGTATCATTGTACATGATGATTTGATATGACAGGTTAGTCACGTCTAACTCCTAGGTGAGATTTTGGGGCGCGACATGTGGCCTTAGGAAGTAGTGAGATAGAGGGAGCATGGAGTTATCTTCGGGAGAATAATTGCCAACCTTTGTATTGAAACTTCTTCGCCTATTTATAGGGAGGAGTTTGCCATGGCCATCCATGTAGATGGATGGTCATGCATTTGGTTTAATCATGATGAATACGTCAGGCAAAGACCTTCACATAAATGCACGTCTCCTCCTTGACGGCTGGTGTCGATCTTTAATGTGATCTGAGGTGACTAACATTTAATGCTAATTTAGAGATAATATCTAAATCATGATTACTTGTTCATTAATACGGTGTTAGAGGATCGCATTCCGAGGTTCTCTACCCGGGTTCGTACAAGATTTTGCATGAGTTCGTCCATGGCTTTGCAAGAGTTCGTCCTTAGCTCTGCACGGGTCCGTCCATGGCTCTACTCGGGTCCGTCCATGGGTTTGCATGGATTCATCCATGGCTCTGCACGGATTCTGCACGAGTTTGTCACACCAGTTTTCCCCCTTACAGGAGTGATAGCATGCATTGCAGATTCCGTTAAGTTGTACACACACACCTCCCAAGCTCACTGCATATCCTCTTTGACATCTATTAACCGTGGTTAATATTCACTCATATTTAGGATTAAATAATCTAACTTGTTTTTTAGAAAAAAAATTAACCTTGGTTATGATTTCACTCATTCATGTGGTTACTTTTTTAGATATTTTCCTAAAAACAAAGGTTAGATTATTTAAACCTAAGGTGGGCGAATCTTAACCACAGTTAATTGGTGTTAAAGAGCACATGTGGCGAGCTGGGAAGGTATGCACGTACTGTCCAACGGAATATGCAAGATGCATGCTATCATCCCCTTAGTTGAACACCATTCCACGCTTTAGCTGAAGAGTGGTTCCAGAGTGTGAATCTTGGGCATTTGCTAGAGGTAATCCGTTGCTTGAAACAAAAGAACCAAATCCTCCACGGTTATACCCGGACTTAGGGGGTGTCTGGTTATGCTGCTGAGGTTGACCCGTGTCCCTTTTCACACCCTTCAATTATGGTTAAGATTCACCCACCCCTATGGTTCACCCACCTATCCTTGATTTTTATTAAAAATATTTTAATATTTTTTTCTAACAACAGCTAAACAAATTAATATTTTTTTCTAAAAATCAAGGATAGGTGGGTCAACCCTAGGGGTGGGTGAATCTTAACCCTAGTAAAAGGGTGTCAAAAGGGACACATGACAACCTTAATGGCGTTATCAGATTGGGAAATGGAAAACGGACCCTAGGGTCAGCGTCTAAGTTGACCTCGGGATCTCATTGGTCCACACCCCTTTTTGACCATACATCAATTGTGGTTAGGATTCACTCACCTCTTAGGGTTAAGCAATCTAACCATGGTTTTTAAAAAAACAAAGAAGCAAAATTAATAATTTTAATTTAATTAAGCTTAACCATGATTAAAGAGGTGTTAAAAGAGACACGGGGACATTGCGGCCAACTTAGAAGAGGACCTTGGGGTCCTCTTCTCAGGACTCAACCAGATTCCAAGATTTCGGTTATAACCATTAAGGATTTGGTTATGAGGAAAAACAATACACAAATGAAGAGAGCCGCTTGTGGTCGGATCCTTGGATTCCAGATTTACGAAACTTTACCATTTTCTCGCCTTGCAGAGAGGGAGAGGAGAGGGTTATGGTGAATTCATTGATTGATCTTCCCAATTGATCTTGGCACCTCCACAAGTTAAGGGACAGGTTTTTAGAACTTGAAACTCAAGCTATTCTTAAAATCACTTTTAGCACCAGAGGGGGCCAAGACGTTCTTATTTGGCACTATAGTAAGTTCGGGATGTTTTCTGTCAAATCAGCTCACCATGTACTGGAAAGGGTGTTGGAAAAAATTTTGTTTTGGAAAAACTTGGTGTTTTGGAAAAACAGTTTTTTCCTAAAACTTTGACCCAAAATATAAGTGGGACCCACAAGGGTTTTGAGGCGGGTCCAAGTGGATCCGTGTTCTCCTCCATGAGGAGATTAACGTGGTATATTTACTTGTCCAAAACAGTGAAGTGGTAAATGAGAAATTCATCTCAAAGTGGGTCACTTGAACATGTATTGTAAGTTGAAGAATGGTAGAAAAGAATAGTCCCACATTGGAAAACTATTGAAATCATAGTGTGGTTTATATACTATTACCTTGGAGTTAAGGGTGGGCCCTTGAGGCACCCAAATTTTGCGAAGGAGTGAGCCCATGCTCCAAGGTGGAACCAACCACACACGCGCGTGCGCGCCGCCGCCCGCCCGACCCGAGCCGTGCCGGGTCCGGTCCTGCTGGCTTGGTTTGGTTGGCTTGGCTTGGCTTGGCTTGGCTCTTGTGGGCCTTTAACCCAAGCTCCTATATATTTTATGCTGGGCCAGAGCCCATTCAACTTACACAGTTTTAATCCAACAGTCATGTCTGTTGGATTTAAACTGAAAAAACCCAACAGACATGACCATTCTGGACAGTCTCTTCAATTATTATTTAAATCAATTTTTTATGCATTAGAAGCACGAATTTTTAAACTCTTCTGCTTCATAGTTTCTTCCTCCTTTCTGCATCCAAGTTGGTCTTCATCAGAGAGTACAAACACATCACTGGTTCGCTGTGTTCTGGGTTTCTAGTGGTAGTACCCAGAACGGACTGTTGTATCTTGGGAGACAATTGCTGAAGGCCGTAACCTCCTGTGCGGGGCAACATTGTCTTAAGGACATTGAATCCAATTCAAGCCTCAGTCAGTAAAGTGCACTGCCCTTTTTATTTCTGTTCTATCTTTGATTGTGTTCTATGATTATTTAACATTCTGTAATTAGCATGTTCTTATTATAACATACAATAAATCTATGCTATAAATTCCAACAAAGGGATCAGATGGCTCGATTCAACGTAGTTTGCAAGCAAATCTGGAAGATCCCTGTCCCGCCAAAGACCAAACACCTAGTATGGAGGGGTTGCTTGAATTCCATTGCGGTGGCTGAAAATCTTCATCGCCAACGAGTTCAGGTGGATTTGCTTTGCCCTCTTTGTCAAGAGGCGGTTGAGACTGTCAACCATTTCTTCCTCCTTTGACCTTATGCGACAGCTATTTGGTTGGGACTATCCTTTCATTAGCAGGGAGTATCTGATAATATGGAAGACTTTGATAAATGGTGGTCTCGTTGGTCTTTTTCACCACACTTTAGTGCAGATAACTACAATATTGGTGTCACTATGGCCACCGCTATCTAGGGCATCTGGTTTGCCCGTAATAAGGTGGTCTTTTCTCATTTAGAGGTTGATCCTAAAAGAACTGTGGATGGGGCCAAATATTTGGCCGTGGAGATTTCTCAACAGATTGCAACTAGTCCTCAGGAAATATGTTACTTGGATCAGGCCTGTGACTCTACTCCTTTCAGATGGCAGGTTCCTGAGAGGGGGGGTTCATGAAAATAAACTATGATTGTGCCTTCTACAAATCAGATGGTGCAGCTGGGATTGGCATAGTAGTTCGGGATCATAATGGTGTGGTCGTTGGCTATTCAGGTGAGATCTATTTAGTTACCGAGGTTTACGCCATAAAAGAAAGTCTGGAATTGGCCTTGAAGCGAGGGTAGACTCATAGTACTATCGAAAGCGACTCTCGAGTCCTGGTTACTGCTATAAATAATGGGTCCTCCTATTCAGTTTTGGAGGCCCGTCCAATCTTTGAGGATATCACCTCTCTTAAACCTTCTCTCCAGCGTGAGAGTCGTATTCATTCGTCCACAGGCGAATGGATCTCATAGTCAGGCCCAGAAAGCAGCTCGTCTATGTAGATTGGCTAGGAGCTCAGGATCAGTTGTTAGGGCCCAGATTCGGAGTCCATCCTTTCCTTTCAACCCCGGTATCTCTGGAACTTGAAGAGGGCCCCTTTTACTTTTATCTTAGCTTTTTGTTTTGTTCTTGTAGGCAGTCATTACATCCACCAAAAAAAAAAACCGTCTAAGGCTACCATTTAGCTTACCCCCAATATTGAGTAAGTCAATTCTTTATAAGTTGTGGTATTTTGGTAAATTCACAATGAGAAAATTCCAATAAATCTTCAGCACAACTAGTTAGCACAACTAGTTATATAATTTCGAATGCATTTTACTTTTGTAATTATTTTGAAATAACCAAATACCATTAATTTTGTAATTTAATAACGTGGGAAAATGTCCAACGAATATATTGCCATGTTCAAGCGTCATTTGAGGTGACAAAGCTTTGCCTCTCATTTGAGGGAGGCACTAGGATCAATCCCAATCGATTGGTAGCAAGTAGATTCCATGGTGATGTGGCTGAAAGGCCCACTAATGCCACTAACCTCAACTAATTTTAGCTAAACGATGCTTCTTGACTAAAACTTATAATCACTTGTTATTCCGAAGTTACCTGTAAGCGATAATTCCAAAAATGCAGACTCGGAATATCACGAACAATACAACAACCATGAACTCAGAAAAATCCTGTACTTGAAATTTGATCAGAAACTTAGTAGTTCTTGTGAAGTGAGGTGCGGATTACGTCGCTTTCTTTAAGACAATTCGCGCCTCCACAAATGCAATGGGTTATAGGTCACGATGCCTCTAAGATACAATAACTCCACAAATTCTATCCCTGACAGTAGAGAATATACCTTTTAATGTCGGACACCACTCTGTATTTTTAACCCAGTAAACTCTAAAATATAGAGATAAAAGATCCAAAACAAGAGGAGGAAAACTCTAAATTCCGAAAGTCAATTTCGTATGTAACATATTAAGAAACCAGAAATTCTGTATCTAAAATCTGTATAGAAACTTTCCTTATATAGAGTAAAGAATAAACAGTTGATTTTCAAAACCGCCATTTTAATACCAAAATTAATCTCAATTAATTACCACTAATAGGAATAAAACAATCATAATATTTAGTGGTATGCTAAACGGTAATAAAACGGTAACCTTGATTAATTAGTATAATTAAAAATACTAATAAGTCTTTGTATAAAAATAATATTTTATATTTAATCAAAGACCCAACCCAAACCGGCTCGCGTGCATGCACGTGTGAGTTGGAGCATAGCATAGTGATAATGTGCAATAGATGAGTAGACAACAAATTCAAAGGTCCTTGAAAGCCCAAACCTTCTTCCAACTTTCTTTTTTATAAAAAGGTAAAACATTTTATACTTTTTCAATGTGAGACTAAAAGAAGTATTCAATCACAATAGACAAGTTTTTTCTCTTTTGTTTTGAATCACACGCATGTATTTAGCCTCACCAAAACAAATCATGAAAATCTTGAAGCAGGACCTTCTTAAGGGACATGGGGGGTAACGAATCAACTTAAACAATGATGTCTCAGCAATCCGGTTGGGCATCAAAAAATACATGTTACGTCAACCAGGCCATCTCCTCTGTATATGTGTAGGGCTGTCATTTTGTCCCTTCAGTCAGTTTACACGACCCAGCTTACCCCCAAAAAAAAAAAAAAAAAGTTTACCTGAACAGGCCCGACCCTGATTGGCCCACAAAAAACGAGGGATTTCTTTTTTCATCCAGGGCCTTTTGAGCAAAATTTCATAAAGTCTGCCTACTTGAGGGTCGGTCTCATGCTTATACATACTATATATATACTAAGTGAGCGGCACGCGCAATGCACATGAGAGAGGAAAAGGGGAGAGAGACCGGAAAGAGAGACCTTACTGAGGGTATTTTGAAAAAAAGAAAAGAAATATTTTGGGTATAAAAAATTGAGACATTTTTGGATAAAAAAAATTGTGAGGGACAGGTTGGTTATAAAAAATATGACGTAGAGACATTTTGATAACCAAATACCTTTAGGGGCATTTTGGGTATAGCACAAAAAGGGGTGGGGCGAGGCCTTGGGGAGACGTTATTTTTTGGAGCGTTTTCCCAAGAGAGCGAAGAGTCCGATTACGCCACTAAGGTTGCAATGTGTCCCTTTTAACACTCCTTAACTGAGGTTAAGATTCATCCACTCCTAAAGTTCACCCTCTTATCCTTGATTTTTAGAAAAAAAATATGAAAAAAATTAACCCTAGGAGTTATTGAATTTTAATCAGGGTTGAAAAAAATATTTTTTTTAAAAAAACCAAGGATTAAGTAGGTGAAACCTTAGGGGTGGGTGAATCTTAACCACAGTTGGAGTCCGATTACGCCCCTTGAGATTGACATGTGTCTCTTTTGATACCCTTTAACTATGGTTAATTAAGATTCACCCACCCCTAGAGTTCACCCACCTATCTTGGTTTTTAGAAAAAAATATGAAAAAAAAAATAATAATAACCTTAGGATTTAGTGAATTTTAACTAGGGTTAAAAAAATTAATATTTTTGTTTCTACAAATCAAGGATAAGTGGATGAACCCTAGGGGTAGTTGAATCTTATCCACAGTTAAGGGGTGTTAAAAGAGACACATGGCAACCTCAAGGGTGTAATCGGACTCCAACCATGGTTAAGATTACCCACCCCTAGGGTTCATCCACCTATCCTTGATTTTAAAAAAATATATTAATTTCTTTAAACCCTAGTTAAAATTCACTAACTCCTATGGTTAAATTTTCTTTTCGTATTTCTTTTCTAAAAACCAAGGATAAGTGGGTGAACCCTAGGGTGGGTGAATCTTAACCACAGTTAAAGAGTGTTAAAAGGCACAAGCGTAATCGAACTCCAACGAGTCCGGTTATAACCGCAGAGATTTTCAAGTTTACTATTTTATAGAAACCGAGGGTATGAACCCTAGGGGTGGGTGGATTTTAACTACAGTTAAAGAGTGTTAAAGGGGGCATATGGGTGTAACAGGACTCGAAGGAGTCCGATAACAGTAGAGAATTTCACTAAGGGTAGTATGAAAATTAAGCAAAATGAGTAACATGTATTGGGAATTAAGCAAAATATTTTTTTGTCATATATATGATTATGCTAAGGGCAGTTTGCAAATTTTTAAAAATATGATTATGCTAAGGGCAGTTTGTGAATTTTTAAAAATATGATTACGCTAAGGGCAGTTTGCGAATTTTTAAAAATTTAGCCTACATTTTTAATGGAGAAGTCTCATTATGTATAGTAACTAGTGGGCGGCACGTGCGATGCACGTGAAAGAGAAAGGAAGGGGAGAGAGATTGAGAAAAGGGACTCTAGTGAGGGCATTTCAAAAAAAAGTTAAGGAATATTTTGGGTATAGAAACTTGAGGGACATTTTGGTTTAAAATATTGTGAATGACACGTTGCTTATAGAAATATGAGGTATAAATGTTTTAAGAACCAAAAAGCTTTAAAGATATTTTTGGTATAGCAAAGAAAGGGGGTGGGTGGGGCCTTGGCGAGACGTTGTTGTCCAATCATTTTCGATAAACGCATTTTTTTCTTTAGATAAGAGAAATGGATCCTCGGATAAAAACAAAAACGTGAAGATAAAGATTCCATTTTTTTTAGTTAATAGGTAAGGTAACACTAAACACAAACAATCATACCTAAGGTCGTCACTGCCAAGGTGTCATAAGAGTAAACCCATGTAGACACTCCAAAAGGGCCTAACTAACGGAAGAGTTGTTCTCGAATGAGATTGACACTAGTTATTGAATTTTATCCTAAAGTTCACCCTCTTATCATTGATTTTTAGAAGAAAAAAAATGAAAAAATTTAACCCTAGGAGTTATTGAATTTTAATTGGGGTTAAAATATATATATATATATATATATTTTCTAAAAACCAAAGATTAAGTAGGTGAAACCCTAGAGGTGGGTGAATCTTAACCATAGTTGGAGTCTGATTATGCCCCTTGAGATTGACACTGTCTCTTTTGACACCCTTTAACTATGGTTAATTAAGATTCACCCACCCCTAGAGTTCACCCACCTATCTTGGTTTTTAGAAAAAAATATGAAAAAAAAATTTAACCCTAGGATTTAGTGAATTTTAACTGGGGTTGAAAAAATTAATATTTTTGTTACTAAAAATCAAGGATAAGTTGATGAACCTTAGGAGTAGTTGAATCTTATCCACAATTAAGGGGTGTCAAAAGAGACACATGGCAACCTCAAGGGTGTAACTGGACTCCAACCGTGGTTAAGATTTACCCACCCCTAGGGTTCATCCGCTTATCCTTGATTTTAAAAAATATATATTAATTTCTTTAAACCCTAGTTAAAATTCACCAACTCCTATGGTTAAATTTTCTTTTCATATTTTTTTTCTAAAAACCAAGGATAAGTGGGTGAACCCTAGGGTGAGTGAATCTTAACCACAATTAAAGAGTGTTAAAAGGGAAACATTGCAACCTCAGTGGCGTAATCGAACTCCAAGGAGTCCGGTTGTAACCGTAGAGATTTTCAAGTCTATTATTTTATAGAAACCAAGGATATGAACCCTAGGGGTGGGTGAATTTAAACTGGGTGTAACAGGACTCGAAGGAGTCCGGTTATAACAGTAGAGAATTTCACTAAGGGTAGTATGAAAATTAAGCAAAATGAGTAACATGTATGGGAATTAAGCAAAATATTTTTTATGTTATATATATGATTATGTTAAGGGCAGTTTGTGAATTTTAGAAAAATTCAGCCTCCGTTTTTAAGTGGAGAAGTCTCATTATATAGAGTAACTAGTGGGCGGCACGTGCGATCACGTGAGAGAGAAAGGAAGGGGAGAGAGACTGAGAAGAGGGACCCTAGTGAGGGAATTTCAAAAAAAAGTTAAGGAATATTTAAGTATAGAAACTTGAGGGACATTTTGGTTTAAAAAAATTGTGAGTGACACGTTGCTTATAGAAATATGAGGTATGGATATTTTAAGAACCAAAAAACTTTAAAGATATTTTCGGTATAACAAAGGAAGGGGTGGGTGGGGCCTTGGCGAGACATTAATGTCCAATCACTTTCGATTTAAAAACATATTTTTTTCTTTAAATAAGAGAAATGGATCCTTGCATATAAAAACACAAACGTGAAGATAAAGGTTCCATTTCTTTTAGTTAATAGGTAAGATAACACTAAACACAGAAACAATCATACCAAAGGTTACTGCCAAGGTACCAAAAGAGTAAACCCATGTAGACACACCAAAAATGCCTAATTAACAGAGGAGTTGTTCTCGAATGAGATCAAAAGGTGTTAATCTCTATTTAAGGAAATTAAGAGGTGTTGATCTCCTTTCAATGATACCAAAAGTAGGGAACAGAAAAATGAACGTTTCGATTAGTATCAAAGCAAGCAACGTTCTTATTGGCCATCATGTTGGTTTAAAGTGCACAAAAAGAAGATGAGAATAAGTGATCATTATCTTAATATTGACGGCATGATTGATGTGCACCAACGTAGTTAATTGTTAGTTATGTATGGAGTTAGTTCAGTTAGGAAAATAATCACCGCCTCGGTCAGTGACGTGGGGGGGGGGGGGGGGGGGGGGGGGACTAAGATTGATTGCTTCTTATTAGATGGTCAGTCTGGATCGGCCACGTTGTTTTGAAAGAATAAAGAAGGAAAACCCCTCTACCAAAGAAACCCTAAACAGCTTGCCCACAGAAAAAAAAAATCAGAAAATTACATCTTTATTTTAATTTCACATTCATTGAATCATTTGATAACAGTGTTACAATATAGAGGCAAGTTCTCAATGTTCTCTATAGTTTTCAATTCTATCAACAAAATCGTACAAAATGTCCGAGAAAATGGCATTAATTGACCAGGAATAATGATACATAGGACTTCGCTACTGAGACCCTATTAGGGCCGAGACCATGCACTAAGAACATTGGATTTCAGGTGGGGCCTATTTCACATGGTAGGCCCCACCTGAAATCCCATGATCTTAGAGCATGGTCTCGGCTGTCCGATACATATCATGTCATTTATTTTTTAGAAAGACTCGACCCTCACAGAGTTTCGTCGGAGCCACAACTCATACATGACCATGTAAAAAGCATCATAATCAAGAGGGGAAAGATGCCATTGAAAATGTTTACGCACCTTAAGCACATTGCTGTGTAACACTTCATACTCCTCAGAGCTTATCCCATGAAGGATTTTCTTCAGCAATGGGATATCAAAGGTGTCTACGACCAGTGAGAAGCTCTTCCAGTTTAGTATGTCTGCGAAAGGAAGATCATAGTGGTTGGCAATGATCAAAGGGACACAACCATAATATATTGCATCCCCAATTCGTGCCGTGTTTACTTCGAAGCCTTTGACGTGGAGGCAGAACTTGCTCCCGAGTAGCTCATCCGAGTATGGCGTCTTGAGTCGGCCGAAGTGGACCGCAATTTCCGAATCATTTCTCCATACTTCAAGTAGCTTCTTACGTACTGGAGAGTTTACTGATCCGGCAAAGAAGGCTAATTTTTTCCTGAATCAGTTTGGGAAGGATGGAAGAAGATTATGAGATTGGTCGTTAAGAGAAGTTCTGGTTCATGTAAGAATATAAACATTTTCTCCTATCGTAAATTCAAATTTATTCTGGTTATGTAAGAATATAAACAGTGATGCACGTGAAAGCCTCGAGATTGCAAGCTTGACTCCAAAATCTGCACTGCAATCAATAAATTACAGGTTTGACCCCAGCTTACCCCCCACAAGAAAATAAAATAGGAGCTAATTTTAAGGGGCCTTGGCTTGCCTCTGGCAAAGCCTGAAAGGGCTTATCTCGGGGTTCCATAGGGCCCATGATTTTGACTTCTCCACCTATAATAAAACATGTGGCGACAAGTGTGTGAGAATAAGGGTGTGAGATGTCAAATGGGGAGAAGTCAAAATTATGGGGAGAAAATGGAATGACTTCTCCCCATTTTTACGCCAAGTGTCGCACAATGTATGGAACCCCGAGAGCCCTTTCTGGCTTCGCTAGGGACAATCTGAGGCCATTTTAAGGATATCTAGGGATCCAAATCATCTGTGGGAGTATACCAAAACAAAAACTTACCGGTGACTTAATAGAAGAATTATACCTTGATTTCTCAAAACTTCTATTAAACGTGGAGTCTCATTCCGAAATAAATAGTTACATGTGAATCACATAAATGTCTTCAAATCACAAAATTAACAACAGATATGTAGAACAATACATAGTGGGTGATCATGGATATTGGAAGCTAGTGGCCAAGATCACACATCAGGAAGCGGAGTTCTTGAGTTCGAGTCCGTTCTATTAGAGAATATCTTATTGTAATAAAGTGAATAAATACACTGTACAATTATCAAAGTATCTCTTCATAATTAGATAGTATCAATTAAATCTCTTTTCTAATTGTGAAGAGATATACTGATAATGATATAATGTATCTCATTCACTTTATTACAATAAGGATGCATTTGGATTTATGGAATTGGAATTGAGTCAAAGAATTGAATTCCATGGAATTAAAATATACTGAATTAAATTCCACGAAATACAAAATTCTATCGTTTGGATGCACTATTAAATTCCTGGAGAAATGAAACCATCAGGCTTCTTTTTTGTTTTTAAATTCCACAGCAGTGTGGATTTGTCAAATAAGACCATTTTACTGTGGAATTGAATCTTATAAATTTGTCTTTAAAATCACCGCTTGAATTCTCTATGGAATTAGAAAATCTTAATTCCACCCTATTTATAATGTGTCCCAAACGATGAAATTAGAATTGTCTCATGGAATTGACAATTCCGTTCTTAAATTCCATAAATCCAAACGCACCCTAAGATATTCTCTAACACCTTTCCCTTGTTGGCTACTTTTCGGGATTTATCTCGGCTTAACCGGTTGTGTGGTATAAGGGGATCTGTATGACCGGAGGGACTTTAGTTGAGTGCTCTAAGAGGCCCTAATACCCTCGTTCCCAAAAAAAAAAAAATGTCCTAAAATATTTTCCATGTTCCTAAAAGTCATTTTAAATGGACCTAAGTTAGAAGCATAATGTTAGGAAAATATGTAATTTGGGACAGTTTAGCTTTTTCAATAATTGTTTCGAAAGCATCTTTGTCAAATATCCATGAAACTATATACCCATCATCTTATATCAATGTCCCTCTACATTACGTTTTGCAGAGTGCAAGGACAATTTTACCAATTCTCATGTTCTCAAGAAGAATTTGTTCTTCTTAGGAATATATTCTCAAGATTAATTCTGTGTTGAAACTCGTTTGATAGCAATAATAAGTCTAGATTTGTTCTAAGAATAGAAATAAGTTTAGATGAAATAAAATTTGAAAATAAAAGAATAAAGAAAAAGAAATTAATCAAAAAAATTAACATAATAATTAAAAAAAATAAATGTCTTGTGTGAGAGAGCCTATTCAAGAAAGAGACCAAATTCTCTACGGTGATAACCAGATTGGGAAATCCGGTTATCACCCCTAAGGTCACCACGTGTCCTTTTTGGCATCCCTTATCTGTGGTTAAGATCCACCCACCCTTAGGGTTCGTCCACCCATTCTTAGTTTTATGAAAAAGATATTAATTCTTTTTAAAAATATTTTAATATTAAAAAAACCCTAAAACAATTTTTTAATTTTAAAAAAAGAATTAATATTTCCTTAAAAAAAACCAAGGATGGGTGGGTGAACCTTAGGGGTGGGTGAATCTTAACCACAGTTAAGGGGTGTCAAAAGGGACATGTGGCAACCTCAAGGGGTGATAACTAAATTTGGTTTCTTCAAGAAATAGTTTTGAAATGCCAAATTTTTACTCCTCAATTCGTACTCTAAAATGATAACATTTTTTGGAATTGTTCCGGATTTTGTGCTAGACGAACACCATTCTTGAGTTTCTATTCCCAGAAAATAGAGAATTGTTTCTTGGGGGTGATGCCAAACGGGCCCTTAGCATGTGCAAATATTATAAGAAGCTAGGAATGATACTTGAAAGAAGTGGGATTACCTCTTTGATGATGCAAGGTAAGGTTGATATCCTTGTCTTGGCCAAATTTGGGGCAGAGATGCATCCTTGTGAGCAACATACCCAGATAGGAAATAGCTCGAAGAACACACAACTTGAATAGCATTGAACTTCACTTTCTCTACCTTTTCCATTGCTGATCTTCCGATGGAATGACAAGCTATGTAAAAATGATCAGCCCCTCCACTCCGATTCCAATAGGGGTAATTCTGACTAATATTATAAATGTATGCTCTGATAAAATCCTGGATTCCTCCAACACCTACCCTTGGGTCATACCGCAACGTAGCAATAGAGAAAGGCAAAAAGAAGAGATCTGCTTCCGCGGGGTCCTTTGTGATGAAATGGCTTTTCATAAGGGCCTTTTTGAAATAACTTTCACTTGCATAATTACCCCCTGGTTTGAATTTAACTGGTAAGAGGGCGTTCGCAAAGGGATCATCTTTCTTGTGAGGGTAAACATATATCTTAAAGCTCCTGTTCATTTCTCCATAGTCTTCAATAAAGATATCTCTGTCATGGAACACCTCATTATTCGCATAGTTTCCTGAACCATAAAAACCAACAATTTCTAATTCCTGTGTCAAGATTAAATATTTTATTAACATAGTATATTAAAGTTTGTCTAATATATATCTATAGTAGGAAACTGTTTAAAATTTGTGCTAACAATTAAGCAGGTCCCACCATTTGATGGGTCCCACTCTAAAGATGCCTAAAAAAAAAAAACCCACATTAGACAATTTCACTGTCCATATTGTATTTTTTTGCGGGCCTGGGACTTGGAACACTAAAACAAAGAAAGAAAAAACAAAATAGAAACAAAGAAAGAGAAAATATCAACCGATGAGTCAAGCAGTATCAAACCGAAAAAAAAAAAGTCAAGCAGTACACCTAATAAGTATATTACGTGATCTCTTAAATGAACTTTTGTCACGAGAACTTCATTTTGTTTTTTTTTTTTTGTTTGGTAGGCATGAGAACTTCATTAAATGCATTGCAAAAACATCATGCCACAGATGCAGGTTCAAATGATATATATAGTCTACATTGTATTACAAAAACCAAACATAGATAATCAGGCACTGAAGGGTATAGGTACATAAAATGCTACGCTCTTAATTTCTCTCCAATAGAAAGGACAAGTAGGTCGCAGGAGATTATCAGATTTACTCGTAATCTTCTCCGGTTGTAACCGGTTTGCTCCTGTGGTTGCTACGTGTCCCTTTGGACATCCTTTAACTATGATTAGGATTCATCTACCCTTAAGGTTTACCCACCTATTTTTTGTTTTTAGAAAAAAATTAACCCTACGAGTTCATAAATTTTAAGCACGGTTAAAATTTTTGATAGGTGGGTGAACCTAGGGGTGAGTGAATCTTAACAACAATCAAATTGCGTCAAAAGGGACATGTGGCAACCCTCAGGGTTGTAACCGGTCTTGCTTAAACCTGTTACAACCGGAGAAGAATATGAGTATATCAGATTTGTCTACGTATCTTTAGCCTTATATTTTTTGGTTTTATTTGGTTGGATTAACCGTACAAGTGTTGAATATTAGCAGGGTGAATGTTCGCCTAGTGGTGTTGTTACCTTCAACCAAAAAAACCAAGCCTTGGTCTTTAGTACCACATGGGATAACTGAGACCCTCTTGCCCTTATAAGTTCCATCACGCCTCAAACGGTCGGTACCCGTATTGAGGAGTGTTTGGGTGAAACTTATATATGGGTTAAGGGTGTTTGTGGTGTGTGTGCGCGCACGCGCGTGAGTCTATGTGTGTGTGGTCTTCCTTCTATTGCCTAGTGGTCTTGTTACCTTCAACCAAAAAAAAAATGTTCCTATATACTCTAATTTTTGGAAGGGATTTATATCTGTTTTCCTATATTTTCTAATTTTAGGTATATTTTAGCTTTACTTTTTATTTTATACAATATATGTAACAAATAGTCAAAAAAATATTATAGATGTTCAAGTTTTAGGTGTCATTTTTGTTTTTTGGTAATCAATTATATCATTTAATTATCTATCTATGTCCGAGGCTAGGGGGTTAGAACTCAAGGTTGGGAACTCAACGGCCACACCAGGATTCGAACACGAGTCACTTCTCCCCAAAAGGAGATACATTACTACTGGGACAAACCCAGGCGTGTATTTTTAGGTGTCATTATTCGGACGAGTTTTGATTAAGTTTTGAGTCAACTCTACATGGCAAGATTCCGAGTCAACTCTACTTGGCAAGATTCCGATTCAAGTCAAATCTTCGAGTTTTAAATCATTGGTTTTAATTAACTAATTCTTACTTTTAGATTATATTTTTTTGATAGTGTTTATTTGGTTAAATTATGATTTTAGATTAGGTTCCGGTATAGTAGAAATTAATTTAAATTTTGATACTCGGGTTAGTTTTAATTGGTTAAATTTTGATTTTTAGGTTAGTTTTCAAGTTAGTTTTAATTAGTTTAAACTTTGATACGGAATATGCGTTTAACACGAAAAAAGTACGGTAAAAAAACGTGTATTATATGCGTTTAATATGTATTTCACGTATTAAATTGGTATTATACGGTGATACGCAAATAATACGTAACATGGGAAAAATATGACATTTTAAACGGCACCCCCCTAAAAAGTGTTATACGAGAATAATATAATACGGGTGTTTGGTAACTATGCTCAAAACCCATGAATAGATGTTCATCTTCCCCCACAATTTTGTTAGAAGAAATGCGATTTCTGTCTTTGCAAATATACATGGGCCTACAGTGTTTATATAATCCGTTCGGTAATCTTAGCACAATTGGAGCCTAAATTCATAATATTCCCCCTTGCTTATTTCCTAATAGCATTTACGAATTGTATATGGCTAAACATGGAATTCGAAATTGAACTTTAAATAAACCATACAATAGTTTTAATTTCTGTCTAAAATTCACTTACTAAGCCTATGAGTTGTATTTTTTTTTTGTTCCTACCACTCACAAACATATCAGAGAAAATCAATTCAACCCAATTTTCTATTGAAAATACTAAACAAAATCAATATAATTAAACGATACCCATAAGCATAAAACTCAAAACTGACATACCATTTGAGCCAATAGGTTTCAGAGTCCCCAGAGACCAACGTTTCTCCACTCCTTCACTACCGTTGACCCGCAAAATCAGACTTTTACTGGCTTCTACAGATTCGAAAGTGAATCGAGGGTTCTGAACAGAATATTTGATGATTTGGTGGGTTGGAATTGGAGGAGAGATACTTGAAGACCCAAGTGATGATTTTACCAGAAAATGAGTTTGTTCGGGTTGAATGAAGAGTTTTGAGGTTGAAGAGATGTAGAAGAGTATGAAAAGAGAGGTGGTGAGAGATAAGCACGTGACCATAAAAAAAAACCTTCGAAATGATTCTGAGAAACGACGACGAGAGAAATAGTAAACCAGAAATGAAGAGCGAGCCATGGACGATCTAAGTTATGCCAGAGAGAGAGAGAGAGAGAGAGAGATGTTGAATAGAAAGAGGAGAGGAGCTCAAGGGTCAATGCCCCCGTGGAGGGCGGAAGTAAAAAACTCATTTTTCCCTTTGCGGTTTCATTTTCAGGTATCAGTCATCCATAAATGGAAATGAAAAGTTTTACAAGGGTAAGTTAGTCATTTAATATGCTTAGTCCCCCTAGAGATAGAATCACAACCAATCGTGATTGAATTCAGGGAGAGTTCAATCGCTCCCACAGGCAACATGTGTCCACTTTAACTCTTATATTAACCGTGGTTAAGATTCTTTAACCCTTAGTGTTCAATAATCTAACCTTAGTTTTTAGAAAAATATATTTAAAAAATATCAACCAAAGTTAAAATTTCTTAACCAGAGTTAAATATTTTTTTAAAAAAAGGTTAGATTATTGAACACCAAAGGTTAAAAAATCTTAACCACGGTTAATATAAGAGTTAAAGGGGACACGTGTTGCCTGTGGGAGCAATTGAACTCTCCTTGAATTCAATCACGATTGGCTGTGATTCAATGTCGTCCCCATATATGATCTATACCTAATCTATATCTATATCTATACCCATACCCTTATAAAAAAGGGGTAACTTCAACTTAGCTGGCAAAAGTTTTTGTTGTACTTGTTAATCCCTTTAATACCCCAATGTTATTTTTAATTGATAGGCACAAACTTCCTCTTCTAAAGACGCTTCATCTTGTGTAGAAGCACACTGGGTCGTCGATCTTGCTAAACCCTAAAATACCCTCGTCTCTTTTATCTATATATACTTATAGCCTATAGGAGAAGCTGTCGTACAACTTTGGTGCGCCCACTTGTGTAAGAACTCTCTCCTTCTCCTTGTTTTTACTAGCAACTTTTTTTGACTTTTATTCTGTGGAGTTTTCTTTCACCCTTCTCCATCGTCTTCTTCCTCCACGCGTCTACCATCTTTTACCTGTCCTAAATCAAGTCGCCATTTCTACTCAACGTGTCGTACATCTTTAGGTTGGACGTTTGGCCATCTTTATCTTAAAATGATTTGTCTTCTTCACAAGAAATTCTCATCCTTTGTTGTTTCTTGCCATCTCCCTCATTATTTAATATTAATATACTCGTCAGATTTGTGAATTGGGAGATTTTCTCTGCCGACCTGTGTAGTTTCAATGGTGTTTTTGTTACTCTCTTTGCTGATTGGGGATTCATATTCTTCAAATCGGTGTGTTTCTTTAATAATCTGACTTTCTTAGGTTGAAATATGTAACAAATTTTTAGAAATGAATCTATTTTAAGATGATTTTTCTCTTCATTATGGATGTTTATGAATCTATGGTGATTGATGTTTGGTGCATGCTTGTTTGAAGACAGAGTTTGAATGGCTCGAGAAAGAGAAAAATACGGATATAAGCTCTGTATTTTGAAAAAATCCGAATATGGGCTCCACGTATGAAAACATATTTTTATAGGCTCCCACGCGTGGGAGCCAAGTGCACGTGTTGCCCCTTCTCATTTTCTCCCCAAAATACCCCTGGCTTGCTTACCTTCTTCTCAAGCTGAAGCTCGGTTACGAACCCTTGCCCTTGCTGTCTTCCCCAACTGAAGCCCTCGGTTACCCTCAGTTCTCGAAATCCTTGAAACCTGCAAATCCTTCCCCAAAGTAAAACCCTTGGTTACCCTTGACATCCGGAACTCTACGGGCTTCGTATTGAAGAAGAAGAAGAAGAAGTCACAGAAGAAGAAGAAGAAGAACCCTGAAGAAGAAGAAGAAGAAGAACAACCCTGAAGAAGAAGAAGAACCCTGTAAGTTTTTGCGGTTTAAAAAAAAAATTTCAAACCTAAAAATGGGCCCCACAGTTAACGACTTGATTTTCGATGCTTTCAAGGAACCATTTTCGATGGTTATGACAGTGGTTTTTCGGTATTATTGTTGATTTTTGCTTATTTTTCGTGATTTTCAATGGTAAGTTAAAGTGCATTTTGGACCTTTTTGGGTATATTTTCGGCAAAAATACATTGCAATTTCGATGGTTCTTACGACCATTTTTTGGTGTTTTTTACTCATTTTCGACCCTTTTGGGTATATTTTCCGCAAAAAGACAGTGCAATTTCAATGGTTCTTGCGACCATTTTCGTTGTATTTTTACTCATTTTCGGTATTTTCAGATATCAATGGTTATTTTCGGTATAGTTATGTTTTTGCTCATTTTCGGTATTATTCAATTATGACATTATTTTTTCGGTATTATTGTTGATTTTGAGCTCATTTTCGTGATTTTCAATGGTTATGTTATACTGCATTTTTCGATGGATTTGTGCTTAATTTCAGGAAAAATACATTGCAATTTCGATATTTCGGTATTTTTCTGTCCTGATAGTAAATTTTCGGTATTTTTCTATAATGATAGTGCCTATTTTCGGTGTTTTTCTGTCATGACAGTACCTATTTTCGGTATTTTTCTGTCATGACAGTGCCTATTTTCGGTATTTTTCTGTAATCCCAGTGCTTATTTTCGGTATTATTCTGTTATCCCAGTGGGTATTTTTGGTATTTTTTTTCCTATGACTGGTTATTGTCAGTACTTTTGATGGTTATTGTTATGATAGTGCTTATTGTTTTACAATTTTACAGCGACAAGATGCCTCGTATAAAGAGAAAAGCCGGTAGGGAAAAGAAAAAGAGAAAAAATAAAGAAGATAAATATTTTCCTTCGATTAAATGCTCCCAAACAATATGGTTTGACGAGATAAAACCATTACTAGAGGCCAATCCAGAGAGAAAAAGAATTTGGATGGAGAGTTGCTTTGCCCACCTTTACAACATACCTAAAATACTACTGTGTGGCCAAGCAATCCACCATTTTCTACAGAGGCATAAATGAGGGTTACGCTTCGAAGTATGCGGGAAGAGTGTAGAGTTCACAGTGTTGGACTTTACACTGATCATGGGCCTTAATGCCCAAGTGTCTGAGGCTCCGGTTCTTAAACATGAAGCGCCACCAACCTCTCTCAAGTATCGGAAGTTTCAAAAGTTGGCCGTGATTAAAAAGGCGAAGCTTCTTGAGGAGTTGAAGGGATGTGATGATCATATGGATGCGGTGAAGCTATCACTAGTCCTCTTTATTGAGTTGTTGCTCGTAGGTACCGGGATGCATGTGGGTGTTAACACAGGCCATTTGTGCCTAGTGGATGATTGGGAGGCCTTCAACAAATACCCATGGGGGACTTTGGGTTTTGAGTTGTGCAAGGTTGGCCTAGAAACTGCTCTTTATACGAAGAAGCAGTACAATGTCAACGGATGTGCTCTTGCCTTCCAGGTAAACATATGATTACCTAAATTTTATAAATTTTCCGTATTAGTTAATTTGTGTTTACTTCTACTTGAACTAATAGTAAAATTTATGACCGATGTCAGATTTGGGCTTATGAGTGCATCCCAACACTTGGGAGGCTATGTTCTCGTAATGCACCCCTAGGTGCGATGACATTCCTACGCGTTCTGCGGTGGGCGAATACATCCTATCTCAGCTACAAGTCACTCGCAAATGCCATATTCAATTTAAGTAAAGTATGTAATTGGACTTGCTGTTTTACAATATTCAATTTGTAACTTTTCATTAACAATATCCTTTGTTGTTTTACAGATCCTTTGTTGTTTTATAACATATCATTTGTTGTTTTACAGATCAAGCTGAGCAATATAAAACCTACTCCTGCAGAGAATGAGCAGCAGGTTGTGAAGGATGTGTTCGCACGATTGAGTGCTGAGGGTGAGGGTGATGATGATGAGGAGGGGGAGGAGGATGATGATGATGAGGAGGAGGAGGATGATGATGATGGTGATGGTGATGGTGATGGTGATAGTGATGGTAGTGATGGTAGTGATGGAGGTGATGGTGGTGATAGCGATGGGGGTAATGGGGGTGATGATGATGATGATGTCAGTCCAGCCCCATCTCCGGCGAAGAAGAGAAAGTTTGAGCAGAGGTCAAAAATGGTACGAATATTGATAGTGATTATTATTATTTTTTTTTCAAGATTTTGACATATGAATTGAATTTTCTCATTTTCGGGATTTTTACTTACTAGTTGTTTGATGTTCAATATTTTCAGGCTCATGATATCAATTCCTCTGTTGAGCGAGCAATGGAGAGAGTTTTAGACCGTTTTTTTGACCGAGTTGTTGACCGAGTTGTCGACCAAGTTGTCGATCGAGTTGTTGACCGAGTATCCCCGCAAATAAAAAGCTTGTTTGAGCAATGAGCATCGTAACAGAAAAAAGATGAAAAATTTTCTGGTGATCAAAATTCTTTCAGTGATAATAAGATGGATCCCATATTGAGTCCCAAAGCAGCGCCGACACAGGGACATTCTTTTGTTGATGAGAAGATGGATCCCATCTTCACTCCCGAAGCTGCGCCGACACAGGGACATTCTTTCATTGATGAGAAAATAGATCTCATCATTGAGTTGACTCCCGTAGACTCTAAGGGGGGTGCAGATTCGAAGGGGGGTGCAGATTCGAAGGGGGTTGAAGACCCTCTAGAGGTGTGTGTTTACATTCCTAAGACGTGTAATGAGAGTCTGTGAAATGGGTTTTCATCAAGCCGGAACTTATATTTGGCAATATATGCAGGTGTCAAAGAGACCGGTAGTGAAGTCTCAATATCTGCGATCCCCTTCCATTCAAATGAAAAGAAAGAAAATGACAATTGAAGCTGCTAATCCCAAAAATCCTTTATCAAAAGAGGAGTCGAAGCAACTGCGTGATTTCATAAAGTCGGGAGCAACTTCAATTTTTATTGAAAAGATGATGGTCACAGGGGATATTGTGGGAGGGATTGCTCACTCAGCTAGGTGGATTGAGTCAATGGTAAACCCAGTACTTGTATTGATGAATCCAATAGCCATTTTCGGTATTTCAGTTTCATTTTCGGTATTTCAGTATCATTTTCGGTATTTCAGAGCCCATTTTCGGTACTTCAGTGCTTTTACTCACGAATCCAGTAGCTATTTTTGGTATTTCAGTGTAATTTTCGGTAGTTGTGTGGTTTAATTGATGAATCCAATAGCCATTTTCGGTATTTCAGAGCCATTTTCGGTATTTCAGTAGTTTTAATGATGAATCCAGTAGCCATTTTCGGTATTTCAGTGTAATTTTCGGTATTTCTGTGGTTTAATTGATGAATCCAGTAGCCATTTTCGGTATTTCAGAGCCATTTTCGGTCTTTGTCTTTGCCATTTTCGGTACTTCAGTTTTATTGATGAATCCAGTAGCCATTTTCGGTATTTCAGAGCCATTTTCGGTATTTCAGTGCTTTTAATGATGAATGCAGTAGCCATTTTCGGTATTTCAGAGCCATTTTCGGTATTTGTCTGTGCCATTTTCGGTGCTTCAGTTGTTTTAATGATGAATCCATTATCGTTATTTTCGTTATTCTTTTGTGAGATTATCTAACATTGGATAAATATGACAGTAAATTGACATGTATACGGAGTTATTGGCTCGAAGACAGGAGCAATACTCCTCGAAATACAATCAAGTCTGCGCTTTTGGGAAAACTTGGTTTACGGTAACTCATAAGACTTTCGTTATGTTTTAGTTTATCCAATGTATATACGCAATTTCTAGAATGTATTAATGTTCGTTATGTTTCAGTATTCGTTATTCAAGGAGTGTCACTTTTTGGACACCTACCATTCAACGTTGAATTCCAAGAAGCTGACTGAGGACATGACTAGCCGAGTGGGACCAGATATGAAGGCCGCTATCATGGGGGTTCAAGGAGGGACCCCCATGTGGGAATGTGAAAGGGTATACTTCCCTTTGAACCCCGGTAGTCACTGGCTGTTGGTTGTGCTTGAACCCCCCACAAGGCGTATCCTCCTGCTGGACTCATTCTTCCCACACCCGGCATTACAACATGGAGATCATATCTCAGCTATCACAGTGAGGATGCCTGCACTGTTTCACATGTGTGGTGACAACTCAGCCTTCGTAGGTCAAAATTGGGAAGTCGTAGAAGTCAAAAATATACCAAAACAGAAGAATACGTAAGTCTTCCAAAACATTTAATCTTATATTTACCAATACACTAACATGACTCATCCTAAGCAACTATAACTGTTTGTTTTGCATATTCAGTCGGGACTGTGGAGTATTCGTTATGAAATATATTGACTTCTTATGCGTTGACTTACCCATTAGGTTCACTCAGGTATTTGTACTTACATTGGTTAATATCATCAATCATTTGTAGCATACTGACTTTGTCTAACTATTTTTGTAGGACGATATATCTTCAATGCGGAAGCGAATAACTTTCGATGTTATGACGGGGTCAGTGAAGGCATGATGGGCTGTGATAACGTCCCGATGTTGGATGCTGAGGTCCCATGATGAAGAGGAGGGAGAAGATAGGCCGGGGTGCAGTTTATTGATGGACTATTATGAATTGTTATGGATGAATGGATCGATTGTTATGGACTTTTATGGATTGTTACAATGATGTTGTAATGTTGTAATATTGACTTGTTATGGATTATTTGTGTACAGTCCTGTAATGTTGTGTATTTAGAGTGATGATTTTTGTCATTTATTACAATATCCAGTACGGATTTTTGGTATTTTCGCCATATTACACATTATTTTTGGCATAACAGGGCTCAATTTCGGCATTTTACACTGTCCCAGTAGCCATTTTCGACATAATAGGGCTAATTTTCGGCATTTTACACTGTCCAGTAGCCATTTTCGGCATAACAGGGCTAATTTTCGGCATTTGTCACTGTCCAGTAGCCATTTTCGGCATAACAGGGCTCATTTTCGGCATTTTACACTGTCCAGTAGCCATTTTTGGCATAACATGGCTCATTTTCGGCATTTTACACTCCAATTTCGGTATTCTGCAGTACTGTATTTTCGGCATTTTTCTGTTGTATTCCAATGCAGATTTTCGGCATTTTCGGCATTTTGTAGCCAATTTCGTTAGTTTTCTGTCATTTTCGTCATTTTGCTTTTGCATTCCAGTCGGCATTTTCAGTAACTTATAGCCATTTTCGGCATTTTTTGGTTGCATTCCAGTGCAGATTTTCGGCATTTTCGCCAATTCCAGTAGCCATTTTCGGTATTTTCCTGTCATTTTCGGTAATTTTCTGTTGCATTCCAGTAGGCATTTCTGCCATTTCCAGTAGCCATTTTCGCCATTTTCGGTACTTTTCCTGTCATTTTCGGCATTACCAGATCAATTTTCAGCATTTGTCAGTCATTTTCCATCTTTTTAGAGATTCTCTAATATTGGATAAATAATAAAGAACCTTGAAACTAACCATTCATTAAGCATTACATGTTTTTAATTACATTCAACATTAGAGACTACACTCAACCACCATGAGGGATAAGATTATTACATGTTTGCCTATTGTGCCCAATTTGTTTACATCTTTCACATCTTATAGTGGACCTTTCCTCACCCTGTGAGAGAATTCTATTCTTCTTCGGCCTTCCTGAACGTCTTCTTCCCACTGGTGGTTTAATCCTCTCCATCTCTACCATGATTTCAGGTGGGAGGTCCCATGATTTTTTGTCAAGCAGTGGATATATTGACTCTTGGTAGGTGGCTTGGTACGTCAATAATGTGTAGAATGGCAAACAATAGTTGTATGGATCTACCCGATACTTTCTACATCCAGCCAACGCATGTTCACAAGGCAAACCTATTTTATAGAATTTCCCACAAGTGCAATTCCCATCAAGAAGCTTTACAGTATCTCGATTGTTTTTCCCAACCACGTAATACTGATACATAGCAATTCCATGAGAATCTAAATAACGTGCCTTTGATTGTCCCTTTTGTATTTGCTCTTCGGCCCATGTTGTTAGCCTGCCATTCATTTGCATAGCGCTGATTTTTCGGTTGTAGAACATATTTTGTATCTTGAGTCGCACATTCTCCAAAAGCATAGTGACTGGATATTCTCTTGCTTCTTTCAGCAAACTATTCAAACTCTCGGTTATGTTCGTAGTCAGCACATTATACCTCTTCGCACTATAAAAGGCTCGGGCCCATTTCTCTTTCGGTATTGCATCCAACCATTGCACAACGAGAGGGTTTGCAGCTGCGAGTTCTGCCATCATCTCATGAAACTCGTTTTCTCTACATGTCTTCACAGCTTTCCAGAAATACGAAAACAATTGCTTATCCTTGCGTACATATTTTGGCTAATGTGGAATGCGCAGTAGCCATGAATTGCATGTGGGAATACAACAGGGACTTGGCTTATCAAACTGACATGTCGATTTGTAACAATCACTAGATCATCTATGTGTCCAAGTGCTCTTGATAATTGAGTTAAAAAAAAATTGTAAGTAACATTATTCTCCGACTCCGCTATCCCAAGGGCAACTGAAAATATGTGATTGTCTCCGTCTAGAGCTGTTGCGGCGATTAGTATTCCTTTGTATTTTCCCTTTAAATGTGTCCCATCAATGGCTATCACTTTTCGTAAAGTCGTCTGAAAACTTCGAATACATGGTCCAAGAGCCATAAAACATCTTTCAAATGCCTCATTTTCAGGGTCAGCCACTATTGCTGTTACTGTGCCCGGATTAGTCATTTTAAGTTCATGAAAATAGGCAGGGAGTTCAGCATAAGAGTGGTCGTATGAACCTCTAACTGTTTCAATGGCAATCTCCTTAGCTTTCCAAGCTTTCCTGTAACTCATTTTAACCTCATATTCTTCCCACACATCATGAATAATCTCTTTGGGCTTATACGAGACATTTGCCTCAATACGTCCCACAACCATGTCACTCACAACTAAACTGGTTGCTTGTCGATGATCGGTACCACCTAAGGGATATCCACAAGAGTGATGTGAATTATAAGTCTTTATTTTGAAGACACCAACCTCATTCACTTTCGATGCACGCAATCTCCAGCTGCAATTATCTATAAGACATCTAACTGTGTACTTTTGTTTATTTGAATCGATAACCTTGAATTGAAAATTTTTTCGCATCGCATATCTAGACAGTACATTTTGTAGACGTCTTTTGTCCTTAAATAATTGCCCAAGCGATATTTCACCAGCTTCCACTCCAGTTTCAAACTCTGATGCTTCCCAATTTACATAGTCATCTACATAGTCATTTAGTTGGATCCCAACATTTGCCAGTGATTATACTGGAGCTTGTGGTGATGATGGAGCTTGTGCTGACGATTCTACACAAGCTTGTGGAGGAGCTTGTGGTGATAGTTCTAGATGAGCTTCTGTATCTACTTGTCTTACTCGACGAAAAGCAGACGCTGATGAACTAAGATATCAGCATGCGGGGTATGAGAGTGTATAGCCCTTGTGTCCCACTCTACTGTTGCCTCCCTATGTAAAAAGTTTTCAAGCTTATCGCAGACACCGTATGTTGCTACATCTTCATCTTGATTAAAATCACTATAAAAATCATGCTCATCTTCATCAGTTGAGCTTGAGTCTATACTTTCTAAACCTTCATCACCATTATCATTTTCAGCCTCCTGAATATGAGTCCCCTTATAGAAAGGAATGGCAGTCTCCTGAATATGAGGATCAACAACCTCCTGAACACGTTGATATTCACAACTCGCATCATTCAAACCAAACTGTGGCTGTGGTACAGATTTTTTCACCTTCGATATATATAATGGCGGCAAGTATTTATTTTCTACTTTCTTCATATGTGAAAGAAATGCCTGTAACTCTTCATCGTCTGTAATATCACTGAGAGGGATTAGCACTGGTGTAGGAATCAAACACCTCACTATAATCTCATACTCTTCCAGTCGAGTGTTAATCAATTGATAAACTTTATCCAATAGTTTGTCATATGTCATTTTCGAAGATAATTGCAACAACTTTGATTTTCCACCACTGTATACGTACCCCCGAATAGGGTCGTCAATGTTCCACTCACCGTCATAACAACAAACTACTGATATCGGCATTATCTGCAATATCGGGAAAACACTCAATCCGTTAAAGTAATCTGGAAAATTTTGAAAATGAGCGCGTAACCATTGAAAATGTACTGTAATAACGAAAACCGTCGAAAAAGATCATAAAACCATCGAAAAAGCACTGTCATATCGAAATTGCAATAACAGCAAACCCCCGAAAATGAGCACTGTAACCATCGAAAAGCACTGTCAAAACAGAAAACCACCGAAAATGAGGATAAAAGCATCGAAAATACACTGTAATATCGAAAATACAATAACAGAAAAATCCCAAAAATAAGCACTGTAACCATCGAAAAGCAATGTAAAAACATAAAACCACCGAAAATGAGCATCAAAGCATCGAAAATAAATTGTAATATCGAAAATGCAATAACAGAAAACCACTGAAAATGAGCACTGTAACCATCGAAATAGCACTGTAAAAACAAAAAACCACCAAAAATGAGCATAAAATTATCGAAAATGCACTGTAATATGGACAAACCCACCGAAAATGAGCATAAAACTATCGAAAAAGCACTGTGATATCGAAAATGCAATAACATCAAACCCCCGAAAATGACCACAAAACCGCCGAAAATGAGCTCAAAACCACCGAAAATGAGCACTGTAATATCGAAAATGCACTGTGATCAAATATAACCACCGAAAATGAGCAAAAAAATATCGAACTTCGTCACTGTAACCATCGCAAATGAACTCTAATAATAGAAAATCCCGAAAATGAGCATATAACCCTAGCAAATACCGAATATGACCACTGTAACCATCGCAAAATGGATCAAAAACGTATCAAACACTTACCCTATGTTCTTGTTCTTGTTCTTGTTCTTCTTCAACTTCTTCTTCAACTTCTTCTTCTTCAAAAGGGTTTCAGATGAAGCAGAAAAGTTTAGCTCAGTTTCTGTTGAAGGGTTTCAGAGGAAGCAGAAGGGTTTAGCTCGTTGCAACGAAGGGGAAAGCTTGGTTTCGGATGAACGCTTCAAGGAAACGGAATCGCAATATTTAACCTCTGTCGCAGAATGTTGCAGCCAATAGAGATGGGGGTAGGGGTATTTTGAAGAAAAAAAAATAGTGGAAAGCACGTGCTCCACTAAAATCACTGTTGGAGCCTACATAAGTAAAATTTTCAAAACGGAACCCATATTCGGGTTTTTTCATAATACGGAGCCTATATCCGTACTTTCCTCGAGAAATTCTTAATAAAGTGAAAAAGTGTTGTTTGTTTGTTTGTTTATTTATTATTGATTTTACTGTCATTCCAGCTAATTCCTCTTTTGTATATGGCACTTTGGTTTCTTTTCATGCTTGAAGATTTATATCATTCGTCGATTCATTTTTTGGCTTTAATAATCTGCAATTTGTTAGTCATATTTTTATTTATTTATTTATTTGTTGATTTAAGGAATGGATCTGTAAAAGTGTTGGCTAGAAAAGATTTTTCATTTGCTTTGATCTTTTCAAAAGCATCGAAAGTGGTCTGTTTCGGATAATCAGTAACGCTCCTATGTTCCCTTGTCGTTAATTCTAGGGTTTCATACCATGGAATTAGGAAATTATTTTAATCTCTATGATTAATGTGTGTTTAAATTTTTTATGATAAGATTTTTGATTCTAACTGTGATTTTTAGTTGGATTCCACTTAATAGAAGTTAGCACGATGCTTCAGAGCAATCAAAATCTTCTCCATCTTCTGTAGAAAGCAAAACTACCACTAAAGACATGAATCAACTAACCATTAAAACCAAAGATTCGTTCTCCTGGTTGCTGGAACTTGTTGCTAACAATGATTGTGAAGGCTTTAAGCGATCAATTGAGTGTGATGATTCTGCAATTGACGAGTTTGGACTCTGGTATGGCAGCCAGAAGGACTCAAAACTGATGGTCCTTTAGCATAGAATTTCTTTAATGGAGAACCTATGGCATGTTCTTTGGTCCATGTTGCTATCATCAAGGCCTTTGCAAGAATGAAATGAATGTGTTTTGTATCGACTATATGTATATCATGAGTTGTCCGAGGCCTTCACAATATGCAAAAGAATTTAGATTGTTCTAAAGTTCAGGTTTGTCCCTCTCATATGTAATTATAAAGCTTTTTCAAGTAGGTTTTTTGAATTAATTGCTGATTCAATTGAGTAAATTTCTTCTTAAATTTTATTTATAGTTACTGAGATTATCTTTTTGATGAATGATAGAACTAATCAGTGTTTTTTAATTGCACTTATAATTGCTTTGATCGTCTTCTGTGATTAATTCAAGTTCAATGTGAATTTTAATATTAATTCTATGTATAATTGATCAAATTTATTGCAAGTTCTGGTTATGTAAGAATATAAACAATGATGCACGTGAAAGCCTCGAGATTGCAAGCTTGACTCCAAAATCTGCACTGCAACCAATAAATTACAAGTTTGACCCCAGTTTACCCACCACAAGAAATTAAAATAGGAGCTGATTTTAAGGATATATAGGGATCCAAATCATCGGTGGGATATACAAAAACAAAAAGGAAAATAGTTAACGACCCATGGATACCATTTGCTAATTAAACCTAAGGCATCCACCTATTGATGGATGCCCCCTCTTAAATGCTGACCACGATACCTTAGGTTAGCAAATGGGATCCATGGGTCCGCCTATCACTACTCAAACAAAAACTTACAGTGAATTAGTAGAAAAATTATACCTCGATCTCTCCAACTTCAATTAAACGTGGAGTCTTATTCGGAAATAAATAGTTACATGTGAATCACAGAAATGTCCTCAAATCACAAAATTAAAAACATTTATGTAGAGCAATACATAGTGGGTGATCATGGATATTGGAAGCTAGTGGCCAAGACCACGCATCAAGAAGTGGAGGTCTAGTTCGAGTCCCTTCTATTAGAGAATATCTTATTGTAATAAAGTGAATGAGACATCATGATCATCGGTTCACAATTAGATAATATCACTTAAATCTCTTTTCTAATTGTGAAGAGATACACTGATTGACACAATGTATCTCATTCACTCTATTACAATAAATTATTCTCTAACACCTTCTCCTTGTTGGCCACCTTTCGGGATTAATCTCGGCTTAACCGGTTGTGTGGTATAAGGGGATTTGCATGGCCGGAGGGACTTAGTCGAGTCCTTTAAGAGGCCCTGATACCCTCGTTCCAAAAAAAAAACCCGTGCCCTAAAATATTTTCCATGTCCCTAAAAGTCATTTTAAATGGACCTAAGTTAGAAACATTATGTTAGGAAAATGTGTAATCTGGACCGTTTAGCCTTTTCAATAATTGTTTCAGAAGCATCTTCATCAAATATCCATGAAACTATATACCTATCATCTTATATCAATGTCCCTCTATGTTAGGTTCTGCATGGTGCAAGGATTGACCAGCAACTTAGGGCCCGTTGTATCAATTCTACCCATTCTCACCTTCTCAAGAAGAATTTGTTCTTCTTGGGAATGTGTTCTCAAGATTAATTCTATGTTGAAACTCGTTTGACAACAATAATAAGTCAAGATCTATTCTAAGAACAGAAACAAGTTTGGATGAAATAAAATTTAAAAATAAAAGAATAATAAAAAAAAAATTAATCTTAAATAAACATAAAAATTAAAAAATAAAATGTCTCGTGTGAGAGAGCCAATTCAAGAAAAAGACCAAATCCTCTACGATGATAACCGGTTTGGAAAATCCGGTTATCACGCTGAGGTCACCACGTGTCCCTTATCTATGGTTAAGATCCACCCACCCATCCTTAGTCTTTAGAAAAAGATATTAATTTTAAAAAAAAATATTTTAATATTAAAAAATCCTAAAACAATTTTTTAGTTTTAAAAAAAGAATTAACATTTCTTTAAAAAAAAACCAAGGATGGGTGAGTGAACCCTAGGGGTGGATGAATCTTAACCACAGTTAAAGGGTGTTAAAAGGGACACGTGAGATAACTAGATTTGAGGATTTGATTTCTTCAAGAAATAGTTTTGAACAAATATTTACTCCTCATTTCGTACTCTAAAATATGAACATTTCTCAGAATTGTTCTGGATCCTGGTGCTAGACGTATACCATTCTTGAGTTTTCATTCTTAGGGAATAGAAAATTGCTCCTTTGGGGTGTTGCCAAACAAGCCCTTAGCATATGGAGACAATAAATATTATAAGAAGCTAGGAATGATACTTGAAAGAAGTGGGATTACCTCTTTGATGAAGCAAGGTAAGGTTGATATCCTTGTCTTGGCCAAATTTGGGGTAGAGATGCATCCTTGTGAGCAACATACCCAGATAGGAAATAGCTCGAAGAACACCCAACTTGAATAGCATTGAACTTCACTTTCTCTACCTTTTCCATTGCTGATCTTCCGATGGAATGACAAGCAATGTAAAAATGGTCAGCCCCTCCACTCCGATTCCAATAGGGGTAATTCTGACTAATATTATAAATGTATGCTCTGATAAAATCCTGGATTCCTCCAACACCTACCCTTGGGTCATACCGCAACGTAGCAATAGAGAAAGGCAAAAAGAAGAGATCTGCTTCCGTGGGGTCCTTTGTGATGAAATGGCTTTCCATAAGGGCCTTTTTGAAATAACTTTCACTTGCATAATTACCCCCTGGTTTGAATTTAACTGGTAAGAGTGCGTTCGCAAAGGGATCATCTTTCTTGTGAGGGTAAACATATATCTTAAAGCTCCTGTTCATCTCTCCATAGTCTTCAATAAAGATATCTCTGTCATGGAACACCTCATTATTCACATAGTTTCCTGAACCAGAAAAACCAACAATTTCTAATTCCTGTGTCAAGATTAAATATTTTATTAGCATATTATATTAAAGTTTGTCTAATATATATCTATAGTATGAAACTTTTTAAAATTTGTGCTAACCCTTAAGCAGGACCCACCATTTGATGGGTCCCCCTCTGAAGATGCCTACAAAAAAAATGTACCACATTGGACAATTTCACCGTCCATATTGTATTTTTTTGCGGGCCTGGGTCCTGTAACACTAAAACAAAGAAAGAAAAAGAAAAAAAAAAAATATAGAAACCAAGAAAGATAAAATATCAACAGATGAGTCGAGCAGTACACCTAATAAGTATATTACGTGATCTCTTAAAGGCAAGAAGTTAAACTTTCGTCACGAGAACTTCATTTTTTTTTTCGGTAGGCACGAGAACTTCATTAATACATGCAGTTTACATATGCATTGCAAAAACATCATGCCAGAGATGCAGATTAGAATGATATACATAGTCTACATTGTATTACAAAAACCAAACATAGATAATCAGGCACTGACACTTAAGGGTATAGGTACATAAAATGCTACGCCCTTAATTTCACTCCAATAGAAAGGACAAGTAGGTCCCAGGAGATCATCAGATTTACTCGGAATCTTCTCGAGTCAGGGCGGAGCTTGGATTTTCTTGTAGTGTGGGCACATAGTGGTTAATTAAAATGGTAGTAATTATTGATAGATTTGCGGAGAAATATTAGGTGGGTGTGGAATATTTTGGGTCTAGTGGTTCGGAGCATAGCCTATGAATTTTTTTTTTATGACTAAATTTTAGGGTCATTTCGTACATATTTTACTGGTATTATTTCTCTTTGTTTGCGAGACAACTATCCCTTGCTCTGTAGTTATGTCATATTAAATAATATAATATAAAAGATATATTTTGTTTTTAAATTATAGGAACAATTGTCCCCAAGCCTCATGGCTATGCCATATTAAATAATTAAATTATAGTATATAATTTTTTATGGCAATTGCCCCTTGTACATGAATATGTCTAATTAAATAATTAATCGACTTAGTATGAAATAAATTTTTTTAAGTTCAGGATTTGGGATCATAGTCAATTGCGATTATACTTAAGAGAGTTCAATTGCATCCATAAATCAACATGTGTCCCTTTTAACCTTGGTTAACAATAAATAAGATTCACTAAACCTTAGGGCTCAAGAATCTAACCTTGATTTTTAGGAAAAAAAATATTAAAAATATTAACCTTCCCACTTTGATTCCTGTCCCATGGTGAGTGCAGTCTCAAGTTCAATCACAATTGGATCGATTGAGACTCAAAGCTCAGGGTGCATGGCTCCATTCCCAATGAGCTCAAATCACAGCCAAGTGCAATTGAACTCGGGGAGGGTTTAATAGCACCCACAGCCCAACACGTGTCCCTTTTAACTTCTATGAACTGTTGTGAAAATTCACTAACCCTTGTGTTCAATAATATAAACTTGGTTTTAGAAGAAAAATATTAGAAAAATATGTAACTCTAGTTAAAAAAAATTAACTCTTAAGGTCAATATATATATTTTTTTCAAAACTAAAGTTATATTATTAAATCCCAAGGGATGGTAAATCTTAACCTCAATTAATAGGGATTAAAAGGGACATGTTTTGGCCTGTGTGTGTGATTGAACTCGGTTCAATCGCAATTGGCTATGCAAATTCGATCTGATCTATTCCCATAGCTATAATATGTTTTAAAAAAACTATTTTTTACACAATGTCAGTGGGGGCATGGGCTCCCACCTGGCTCCGCCCCTGTCTCCAGTTGTAATCGGTTTGCTCCTGTGGTTGTTACATGTCCCTTTTGACATCCCTTAACTGTGATTAAGATTCATCTACCTCTAGGGTTCACCCCCCCTATTTTTGGTTTTTAGAAAAAAATATTTAAAAAAATTAACCCTAGGAGTAGGAAAATTTTAAGCACGGTTAGCAAATTTTTAATTTTTTTTTCCTAAAAACCAAGGATAGGTGGGTGATCCTAGGGGTGAGTGAATCTTAACCACAATTAAGTTGCGTCAAAAGCAACATGTGGCAACCTCAGGGGTGTAACCGGTTTTGCCAAAACCGGATACAACTGGAGAAGAATACGAGTATATCAGATTTGTCTACATATCTTTAGCCTTATATATTTTGGTTTATTTGGTTGGATTTCCAGTACAGGTGTTGAATATTAGCTGGGTAGTTCCTATATATTCTAATTTTTGGAAGGGACTTATAGCTGTTTTCCAATATTTTCTAATTTTAGGTATATTTTAGCTTTACTTTTTATTTTATACAATATATGTAACAAATATTCAAAAAAATATTATAGATGTTCAAGTCTTTTTTTTTTTGTAATCAACTATATCAGTTATTTATCTATGTCAGAGGTTAGGGGTTAGAACTCAAGGTTGGGCGCTCAACGGCCACACCACGATTCGAACACGAGTCACTCCTCCCCAAAGAGAGATACACTACCACTGAGACAAACCCAGACGTGTATTTTTAGGTGTCATTATTCGGAGAGTTTTGATTAAGTTTTGAGTCAACTCTACATGGCAAGATTCCAAGTCGACTCTACTTGACAAGATTTCGAGTCGACTCAAATTTTTGAGTTTTAAATCACTGGTTTTAATTAACTAATTCTTACTTTTAGATTAGATTTTTTGATAGTTTTTATTGTGTTAAATTCTGATTTTAGATTAGGTTCCGGTATAGTAGAAATTAATTTAAATTTTGATACTCGGGTTAGTTTTAATTGGTTAAAATTTGATATTTATGTTAGTTTTAATTAGTTTAAACTTTGATACCGAATATGCATTTAACACGGAAAAAATATGGAAAAAAAACGTGTATTATATGCGTTTAATACATAATTCGCGTATTAAATTGGTTTTATACGGTGATACGCATATAATACGTAACACAGCAAAAATATAACATTTTAAATGACACCTCCCTAAAAAGTGGATGTTTGGTAACTATGCTCAAAACCCATGAAAAGTTGTTCATCTTCCCCCACAATTTTGTTAGAAGAAATGCAATTTCTGTCTTTGCAAATATTCATGGGCCTACAGTGTTTATATAATCCGGTAATCCGTTCGGTAATCTTAGCACAATTGGAGCCTAAATTCATAAGATTCCCCCTTGCTTATATCCTAATAGCATGGGCTGGACTACCATCCCAGTAATGTGGCATTACGAATTGTATATGGCTAAACATCGAATTCGAAATTGATCTTTAAATAAAGGACTTTGCTATGAGACCCTAGAGGGCCGAGATCACACCGAGACCGAGCTTGTGATGCACAAATTTCAAAATTTCATTAAATTCATTTTTGAAAATTTAATATCCTTATATGTGATGCACGGTTTTGGTGTGGTCTCGACCCTTTGTGATCTCACTAGCATTTTCCTTAAATAAACCATAATTTTTTTTTTTTAATTTCTGTCTAAAATCCACTTACTAAGCCTATGAGTTGTATTTTTTTTTGTTCCTACCACTCACAAACATATCAGAGAAAATCAATTCTACCCAATTTTCGACTGAAAATACTAAACAAAATCAATATAATTAAACGATACCCATAAGCATAAAACTCAAAACTGACATACCATTTGAGGCAATAGGTTTCAGAGTCCCCAGAGACCAACGTTTCTCCACTTCTTCACTACCGTTGACCCGAAAAATCAGACTTTTACCGGCTTCTACAGATTCGAAAGCGAATCGAGGGGGCTTCTGAACAGAATATTTGATGATTTGGTGGGTTGGAAGTGGAGGAGAGATACTTGAAGACCCAAGTGATGATTTTACCAGAAAAAGAGTTTGGTCGGGTTGAATGAAGAGTTTTGAGGTTGAAGAGATGTAGAAGAGTATTAAAAGAGAGGTGGTGAGAGATAAGCATGTGGCTATAAAGAAAAAACTTCGAAATGATTCTGAGAAACGACGACGAGAGAAATAGTAAACCAGAAATGAAGAACGAGCCATGGACGATCTAAGCTATGCCAGAGACAGAGAGAGAGATAGAGAGAGAGAGATATGTTGAATAGAAAGAGGAGAGGAGCTCAAGGGTCAATGCCTCCGTGGAGGGCGGAAGTAAAAAACTCATTTTTCCCGTTGCGGTTTCATTTTCAGGTATCAGACGTACATAAATGGAAATGAAAAGGTTTACAAGGGTAAGTTAGTCATTTAAATATGCTTAGTCCCCCTAGAGATAGAATCACAGCCAATCGCGATTGAATTCAGGGAGAGTTCAATCACTCCCACAGGCAACACGTGTCCCCTTTAACTCTTATATTAACCGTGGTTAAGATTCTTTAACCCTTAGTGTTCAATAATCTAACCTTAGTTTTTAGAAAAATATATTAAAAAAATATTAACCTAAGAGTTCAAATTTCTTAACTAGAGTTAAATATTAAAAAAAAACTAAGGTTAGATTATTGAACACTAAAGGTTAAATAATCTTAACCACGGTTAATATAAGAGTCAAAGGAGACACATGTTGCCTGTGGGAGCAATTGAACTCTCCTTGAATTCAATCGCAATTGGCTGTGATTCAATCTCGTCACCATATACGTCTATACCTAATATTGTTATATATTTATTATTAAATTTGTCTCATGATATTCTCATATCTCTATGATATTCTCACGTCTTAAGGGTCAAAACATTGATTGATTCTTTTCTTAATATGAACTAAAACTCACTACTGTTTTAGCCTAGCACTTTCACTAGTAAAGACCCGTGCACGGATAGATAATCGACTAAATGAGTTAAAAAATTTCAAATATTTAAATTTAAATACGTAGGAGGGGAGGGGAGGATGTGAGGGTTAGAAAAAAACTTGGGAAAGTGGGGAGGTGATGCATGAGAGAAATATTAGCAGAGATCAAATCATAACCAATTGAGACTGAACTCGGGGAGAGTTCAATCGCATCAACAGGTCAACACATGTCTCTTTCAACCCTTATTAACTATGGTTAAGATCCATTAATTCTTGGGTTTAACAATATAATCTTAGTTTTTAACAAAATATTTAACCCCGCTTAATTTTTTTGACTCCTACAATTAACTTTTTTTTGTAAAAATTAAGGTTAGATTATTGAACCCTAAGGATTAATAATAGGTGTTAAAAGAGACATATGTTGATCTGTGGTGCAATTGCTGAGATTCGATCTCGATTAGGAAGGTGATGAGCCCATTTGGTGAAATGATCATTTCAACCCCCCCCCCCCCCCCCCTCCCCCCGCCATCATTTGTTTCTCCTATGTGTAAGTTCTTTTCTTATAGTTTCTTATTCTTCTTCTCTTTTGCTACAAGCCTAAACTGGAGGTCCCATTTGGCAAGTAATTGATTGTCACTTAAATGATGGATATAGAAATCCATATATGAAAGGTAATTAGGTGGTGTTTAGTAACACTAGTCTAAAGAGGTAAGGCTTATTTGAAAATTGTGCTTAGTTGGACTTTAGATTGTTAAGTTAAAGGTTAATTGGATGTCTACATTTTTTTTTGAAGATGAGGTTTTACCTCTAAAGAAAAAAAGTAGCTAAGAGCTACTTTTTTTTTTAAGTATAGGTTTTTACCTCTAAAATCTCTACTTCAAAAAGATCTAGACATCTAATTAAACTTTAACTTAACAATCTAAAGTCTAAATACACTCAATTTTCAAATAAGTTCTACCTATTTAGATTAGAGTTACCAAACGCCCTAGTGTTGCTCAATTAGAAGATAAGTAGAGTACCCAGATCAGGAAATCGAGAATACATTACAAAGATCTAACTGATAAGACTTTTCCTTTACTTTTTATAGAGTATTATTGAGAATTGTAGAATCAGAGAGTAAGGGATTTGATTTAATTTTCATGCGCTCCAAATGTGTTCCCATCTCTTTGCAACTCTTATTGTCTTGAAGTGGAAGATCTTGGTTTCGAATTCTCACTCCCCTTTGGGGCTAGCTAGCACGGGTTTACTCAGACTTACCTTGTGTGGCAGATTGCGGGCCTCTATCGCACCCTCAGGGAATAGTCCTAACCCAAAGGGTTGGGGACACCCTGAGTTACCAAAAAAAAAACTCTTATTGTCTTTGTGAGCATGGGATCTTCCTACCCACTTTCACAATTATATGTTTTGACTTGAGTCGCCACCTATTCATTCTTAGGGATAGGTCCCGGGTATTTGTTTGTTTGGATAAGGCAAATGGTCTAATCAGAGTTAGGGTAAGTGGTTCGATTAAGCCCTGAGGAAGGTGTTAGGCACCCCAAGACCCCCGTTTTATAACGGTTACCTACTCCCTAAACTTAAGCCAATTATAATCTCAAAGTTTAATTAGAATGTCCAAAGTTTTTAAGTGAGTGCTAATCCAAGAAAAATAGAAAGCTAGATGGCTAGGGTCGAACCCGAGTTAGGTTGCCTACGTACTCACATGGTGAGATCAGACCGAGCGTAGTTCTGGCACATGAGCCCGTGCCGAGGCTAGGGGGGAGTGTGTGTGTTCATAGGATGGTCAAAGGGTCTAGCCTAGAAGGCTATGGTTTAGTTGACCGGGGAGGTCAAGTGCACAAGTGTTAAGTCTAACCGCGGTTAGAGGGTATTTATCCATGGTTAGATGAGCTAACCAAAGCTAAGGAGGTCCTACAAGTCTCTTTTTGGTCTTTTTGTATTTTTTATATTTTTTGAGATTTTTGGGGATATTTGAATGTTTTTTATATTTTGGTTATATTTGAATGTTTTTGGTGTTTTGAGATTTTATCATGTTTTTGGTATTTTGAGATTTTATCATGTTTTTGAATTTTCATATAGGTAAGGTTTTGACAAACTTAACTAAAGTCAAATTTAGTCCAAGAGTTTGGCTAAAAGATTATAGTTTAAGACATAAAGAGGGATGTGCCTTATGAATAGTAAATAGTCTATTACCAACACCTATTTTGTTGGGTTGATGTTGATAATAGATCAAATACCATTGTCTTTAGTATGAAACATTTTTAAGAATGTCATCTTTAAGTCCTTACACCATCATTTATCTTAAGTCCTTAAACCATCACCTACCCATTCAACATAGAACATGAAGGAGAAATAAAGAAATGAAAGAAAATGAAAACTCATCCTCTCCCTTTTAAGGTGGTTCATTTACACCATTATTAATGATGTAATGTTGCTCTAAAGAATGTTAGGGAGGGGATGAGCTTTCACAAAAAATTCTAGAAAGATGACTAGAATCTCAAAAGAAAACAAAATGAAAAAGAGAGGTATAGCTTTAGCTTCCACTCTCTATGGGCCTACCCATATCCACACTTGTGGGTACATAAAAAAGAAAAAAATATGTACATGGAAAGGAAAAGAAAAAAGGAGCATCTCCTTGCCTTTGATATGGGGTCCCTCTACACCATTAGATTGGTGTAGAGAGGCCCAACTATGCTTGAGAAATGAGAGATCAAGAAGAGAGAACCAAATAAAAAAAAAGATAAAAAAGAAGAGAAAATGAAAGAAGGAGTGCCTACTCCTCCAAGAATTCTCCTTCAATGCTCCAAGGGGTAGGGTTTTAGAATCCACAAAGGAAGAGAGTTAGTGAAGAACTCTAAGCTTTTAGTCTTAGAATTCTTTCCAAACTTTAAACCTTAGTTTCTTCTCCCTTCTTCAAACTCAAGAGAAACACAAGTGGGTGGGAACCTTCTAGGGGTCTTGAGGGATGGATCTAAGGGGCTAAGGGATTGGTATTTATAGGAAAACTAAGAGGTTGGATTGTGTCTTTTACATGGGGGATAAAAAGAGCTAGTGGGTAAAGACTTGAGTGTTGTAATGTGAATTGATAGATTGAGTGTTGTAAGGAGTGTAAGAGAGTGTAAGAGAGTTGGTGAGTTGAGTGAACTATGAGTTATATGAGTATGAGTTGTAGGATATAGGGTGTAAGAGAGGTGTAAGAGAGTTGGTGGGTTGAGTGAACTATGAGTTATATAGGTATGGGTTGATGTAAGAGAGGTGTAAGAGAGTTGGTGGGTTGAGTGAACTATGGGTTATATGGGTTGTAGGATATAGGGTAGGTGGATATGGATATGTGGATTAGGTCTTATGGATCATGGGTTATTAGTAGATGAGTCATGGGTTATGATTATTGGACTTTGACTATGACATTTGGGCTTGGGCTATGGAAATAGGCTTTGGCTTAGGCAATTGGGTGATTGGGTATTTGGGCTTGACTACTTGGGTTGGGTAATAAAATTAGGTAATTGGGTTTGATTGAGTTGTCTAGGTATAAGTTTGGTCAAATGGGCTTGGGCCTTGGGTATACCTAGGGCTTACTAAGGTTAGGTTAGGGCTACCTAGGGTTTGGGTTTAGGACTACCTACGGTTAACTAGGGTCTTAACTAGGGTTTAGTCCTATGGTTAAGGGTTTACCTAGGGTTTGGAACTAGGGTTGATCTAGGGTTTGGACCATAGCTAAAATAATTAACCACGGTTAAGGGGGTGTAAAAATAGGGTGCTGACAGTCTTCTTCTTCAAAATTATCTAGCCTTGTTTTATCCATGGCCGACGTTTTGAAACCCTAATTTTATATCCAGTGAAGCTTGGGTGAAATGGGTTGTAGGCATGGATTTGCATTGATTAGATCTTTGAGATTTTTTCTTTTCTTTTTTTAGAGTGATTAAAAATTGCAGTGTCAGAGAGTCAGGTACTTGACTCTAATTTTCGATTAATACCTGCATAAGACCAATTGTTTCTAATTTTTTTTCAATTCTGCTTCACAATTTTTCTTGCCATTTAACTCAATTGAGAGCATGTTGAATGTCGTCTGGATATATAGCTATTTTCAAGGAGGTGTGAATATCCATTTAAGTCAATTATATTGAGTTTTAACTTAAATTTGGAAATGTCTCTTAAGCGAGATTAAGGTCGCTCGAGTGAGAGTGGTTTGTTTTGACTGTGCAAAATTCGTAGCCAACTCGCTCGAAATGAGTTTGGGATGGCTCGAGTGTTTTAGCGTTTTTCTTCAGTTTTTTGGGAAACTCCTATTTTGAGTAATTGTCATTGATCCCATTGTCGCATTTCCTAATTAGGGTTTGTAATTTTTTTTCTCTATTTTTGTAGCACACTTTCTATACATATGTTGCTTACTTGCTTTATCCATATGTTTGCCATGAAGTTATGTAATGCTTACTTGATTTATACATATGCTCGCATGTAGTTATGTATCTTATTCTTGCATTGTTTGAATCCTTGGATTATAAGCAATCATATTGGTGTCATGATCACAGTCTTAAGTTAATATATAGCACTTGATGATGCTAAGTATCCAGTTGTTTATCAAATAATAAGGGCTTCTAGCCTATTTGTGATGCTTACAAATTTCAAATGCTTTAGAGGTATAATTGTAACTGGTTTTATCTAATTACCTAATCAATATTGCAAGTTCATTGTATCCCGACTTCCAATCGGTACAAACAAACAATTAACCATGCATGGAATACAGTCCCATCTACACCAATTTTATTTCGAGTTCAAGCATTCTATTTTGGTTGCTCTGGAATGTGTTGCCCAAGTATTGGACCCTAGAGAGGGGGGGGGGTGAATAAGGTCTTAGCAAATTTAAATTTCTTCCTAATCCCTTTTTGCGGAATTTATATTAAACTAATTATGTGGGAATGGAATCCAGCAATCATATAATCAATGCAACAGTAAAAGTAAATATAAGGAGAGAGAGAGAGAGCAAACACAAAGATATGTTTTCGAGGTTTGGCAATTCTCGTCTACGTCCCTACCTCAAGCTTTCCCACTCAAGGTTTCACCACGATACACTATCACATGATCTTCTTTCAAGTGAAGATCAAACCTTTACAGTTGCAAGAAAACACATTCTCTCTTGACTTCAACAAAGTTCCCCACTTCAAGGACAAGAATCCTCGGATTTTTGATTTCAAGTACACTTGATGAATCAAGGTTTTACAATCATAAAATTCTCCTTATACGAGCTGGATGATCTCTTAATAGTTCTCTAAAAATCTCCCAAAGTTTGGAGTTGAATAGCTCAAGAAAACTGATTTAGGACTTCTATGGTTTTATCAATGAATGATTCAATGTAGGCTTGTGAGTAGTTGATTGGAGTTATTGCCCAGATCAAGAGTTGAGTTATTGCACAGATCAAGATTTGTTTCTAGTTCATAATTGAACTCATTTTATAGCCCATAGGATTTCATGGCCGTTGGAGGTGCATTCAATACAAAAATGGCCGTTGAAAACTAGTCGTTGCAAAGCATTTAATGCTTGCCGTGACAAAATCAGTTGATTGATTTTGGTGAGAAAGACAAACAACTGGTTTTCAACCAACCCAAAACAAAATGCTCTGGTGCTAAATCAGTCAATTGATTTTGAACACCAGTAGGAATTGGTTGATTGATTTTGAAATAGAATCAAAACTGATTACAGGGCATGATCTGGTCTACTGATTTTGAGAATCCTCAGGAATTGGTTGATCGATTTTCTGATTTTTCACATAAACTCCATTTTTAACCAACCTAGATGATATGAATGATTTTCTAAGTCACTTAGCTTATCTTTAATAAGATTTTAATCATTCTTCATGATGTCCTAGGGCCTTAAAATGATGCAATAATGTCTTTTAGGCTCTTATGGTCAATCTAGACTTTTGAGCTTTCAACCATCAAACTTTGAGGATTTTTACATAAGTCCTAAACATTCTCATAATAAAAATAAAACTTTAGACCTTCTTGAGAGAGTTACTCTTCAAACTTGATCTTTGATCTTCTTTGTTGGTTTCATCTTCATGATCTTCCAAGATTTCTTAAAGTAAGACTTTATCTTCATGATCTTGAGTTTGACACTTTTTGCTCTTGATTGGTAGACATGCTTTTGCTTGATAGTGGATCATTTCCATGCTTGGTGTAATATTCATGCTTTCTACCTTGAGTATTGTGCTAATGCTCGTATTCACTGAATTCCATCAAAACTTTATGGAGACATTAGTAATACAATTGTCATTTCATTATTGTGTTATCATCAAAATTATTAAGGGTACCTAAGGTTGTAACCTTTAGGCTAATAATCTCCCCCTTTATAACGATGATATAATAATGTAATGAATGAGAATAAGCTCCCCCTCAATATATAATTTGAATATAATTTTTGAGGTAAGCTCCCCCTAAACATATGTATTAACATATTTTAATTCATTTTTCGTATTTCAGATAAACCATTTTCAAGTTCATGATACCAAAAAAATATATAAGACATTCTTAAGCATATGATATCAAATTTAAGCAAAAATTAGAAATGATTCACATTTTATAGATGAGTCAAAAAGAGTACATGTGACATTCACAACAATCATCCATACATCTATAAAAAGACAAAAAAGATCAAAAAAATACATTTTCATTTCATTCTCTTCTCCCCCTGGCATCATCAAAAAAATATTTTACTTTTTCCTCTTCTTCTTCTTGGGGTCATCCGTGTAATGACCCGTAATTTTAATATAATAAAATTATGAGTCCTTAATTGAGGTTAATTAGTTAAGTATTTGTTAAATTGGTAAAAAGTGGGTTTTGTTCGGGATTAGATTGTACTAATAAACTTCAGTGTTTTTTCTCAAAAATCGCACACAATGTGCGAGTCGACTATCTAGACAATCAGCTGTCGTTCTAGTTCCGTTGTGTATCAATTCGCGAGACCGCAGGGGTCTTAAATGTAAGAAAAATCAAGAAAATCGGGAAATTACAAATTCTCTTGAATTCAGTTGTGACTTAATAATTATTGGAGATTCTAATATAAATTCGTGAAACTTGTACTACTATGTGTCCGTAGACCCTATGGACGACTGTCTGTCATTTCGGCAATTCATTATCTCATATGAAGAAACGACAACATGTTATGTGTCCGGAATCGAGAAATTAACGTTCATTGTTACTAGTCCAGATTTGCTCAATTTAAGCTATTTTGACTAGAAATCCTTTAAACGTTCATTGTTACTAGTCACCTTAGGTATATTGATTATTCTAAGTCAATTCCTCCTAAGATATACTAGGTATCTAGGTCACTTACCATCCTATGGGTAAAACGAAGGCGATAATCAGAATGTCTTCAGTTGATCTTCTTCAGTCTTCATCTTCACTAGTCTTGGATGCTTGTAGGCAAAGACACAAGACACATGACACACTGTTTTGACAACGGAATAAGTCAATCCCAAAATATGGACTTTACATAAATAAAGGTGAAAAATGGGAAGACCTTATTAAGCAATGTACAAATCTATCTTCAAGATCGAATGCGCGAGCTGGACTTGAATATGAGAAATCCTTGATTCAATGAGGTACCTAGATGATTGATTACACATGAACCAAATACACAACAAATAGTATGTCTAACCCAATGCAATTCCGAAGGGGTGAACATTCTACCTGTAATTCACTTAGGAAAGCGAATTATACAGACAAAGTTTTTCCATCTTCCACTTAACTACTAAAGCAGATTCTTACTTTTTCGGCTGAAGATCTCGGGCCTTTGTGCGAAGGATTTCAACAAACAGTGGAATTTGCAGAAATGCAAATAAGGTCACAGGGATACAAGCAAGTAAAGAAATTGGAATGAAAACCCATGGTAATCTCTCAGTGAGAACTATCGCAAGGGCAGCACTAAATGCCATCATCATTGTAGCTATAGAGATGAAGAGAGATGTAAGACCTATTATCAACCTCTTGGGCAATGAGTAGAGGAAATCTTCTTCCGCATAGCGTGAAATTGGAATGGTTAAGAACATCAGTACTGAAGTGAGTGAGGAGAATAGAGACAGTGCATCTGAAATGGTGAATATCATGAAGTAGTTGCTTTCTATGAAAATTGGGATGCCGTTTTCACTTTGATTGCCACCGGGTACAGTAAAAGCTGCAGCAAACGTTACTGTAGCAATGAGAGTGGCTGCAACCATGCACGATGAAGATGTTGCTTTCATCCATTTCTCCCCTTTCTCAACTAAGTCTTTGTGCTCCTCTGTGAATATAACCCGGGCCGTTTTCCCATCTTTGTTTTTTGATTCCCTATGCATAGGTTGTACAAGCATCTCCACTTCCTAGGAATCACATTGGAGTATTAAAAGAAGAGACAAAAAAATCAGGTAAAATTGTGGTAGTAAAAGCTTGTCCACTTCCTATACTGAATCATAAACTACTTCATGGTCATAGTAAGTATGCATTTGTAGTTATGATGGTAAATGAGGACCTTTACCATTGTTAATATTAATATGTAAGTATGCATTAAACAGTAGGATCCATTACCTTAAACCATTGTAACTCTCTCTGCATCTGTAAAGCTGCGCCTGAAATAGAATTGAGTTGAGGGGAAGGCGCCAGCTTTGCCGCTAAATGCAATATAGTATTACCGAATTCATCTTTAATACTCCCAACTAACATCTTAGCTACAGTCCTCCCATATACGAGGTTGAATATATTTTCTCGACGATGTTCAACAGCAATGTGAAACATGGAGGTTTCCTTTATCAACTCAGATTCGGACACATTGAGACGACGAAAAGATTCAAGACACTCCACTACAAGCTCAATGACCCCAAACTCTATGGCGGTGGTAAAGATTTTTGAGTTTTGGAAAAATTCAGAGCTTTGAATCTGTCTACAGATATGTTTTACCAATTTAATGGCGTTTATATGAGACAACTTTGTTTCACGAACTTTCGTGACACCAGCTGGAAATGAAAACCAAGTCAATGACGACGCAATTTCATAAAGAAAAAAATGGAGCATCGATTTTGTGCAATTTACATACCTAGATATTCGATAACTTTCCAAAGTAGTCGAGTCACCGATAGGAACACTGCAATTGAAAAAAAAGTCCGCAAAATTACAAAGAACAATGCTTGTATTTGAAATGCCTGTTAGTAATGAAGGCAATATTTCCACTTGTTGCTCAGTATGAAAATTCTTTTATAGGCTACCTGCATTCCATAAGGCAAATCATAGTGGTTTCAAATCACCAATATATATTATATACATCAACGTAGGTAAAAGTCTCCACCCCATTTTAATTCCAATTTATTGGATTTTACATAGTTATCTGGTTCGATTGGTTTCTGGGGCTGTGGCTAATTTACGAGGTTTTGCACATAGATTGATGGGTTAAGGGCCTAAGGCATTCTGCCTATGCATCACATGAGGTTGATAATCTTTTCTTGATGATGTTTAACAGAAATGTGACACATGGTGCCTATCTCTACTAACTCACTTTCTGATACATTTAGATGATGACAAGATTCAAGACACTGCACTACAAGCTCAATGATCCCAGACTCTATGGCATGGAAAAGATATTATGTGGCTTCGGGAAAAATTCAGAGGTTTGAATCTGTGTACAGACATGTATTACCAATTCAATGGGGTGTCTTTGTGAGAACTTTGTTTCATAGACTTGTTAGCTTGTAACCAGGAGCTGGAAATGAAAATCAAGTCAATAAGATGCAATTTCATGAAGAAAAGATCGAGCTGCAATTGTGCAATTTACATACCTAGATAGCCATTAACTTTCTGAAGTAGTCTAGTCAACCTTCGGAGCACTGCAATCGAAAAAAAAAAAAACCACCCGCGATATTAAAAAGAACAACCCAAATATTTGAAATAAAGAGGCGTGCTACCCCCAATCGCAGCCGAATCTTACTTTCAGCCATATAGTAACAAGTGTCCATAGTTTGACCGGTTGCTTTTGCAACCGGTAAAGCAATCTCTCTCACCAACTATGTCAGGTTTTTTACATATAAATCCTTCAAGTATTAAATAATATAAATAATCCTTTCAATCAGCACGTTTCTCCAAAAAACCAAAAAGCATTTTCATCCAAAAAGCCTCTTTCACCTTCTACTGTTCTCCCAGACTCCCAACAACGAACAGAAAGGGTATGCCGTGTTTGTATGCGAGTATTCCTCCCGTCTTCAAACACTAAACGCCGGCAAACAAACAACAACCGGGATTCCTGTGCAATCTTCTCCCAGTGGCGACGAAACTCAGGTCACATTTACCATTTTTCTCTAGCTCACTCCCTTTTCATTTTCAGAGCTCCGGGGAAATGACAATGAACAGGGACTGTGTTTTTGTTTTCCCATTTTTTTGTTTATTAATCTTAAGCATTAGGTTAAAATTACTCTCTCTTCTACTTTTAATGCTACTACAAGGGATGAAGGTATATAATAATCATATAGCAATAAACAATAAAGAACGTACTAACTACCTCAAGTTACACATAATAAACATTTGTGTTTTAAATTAAAATCAAAAAATTGTTACCATGCCCTAACTTGTTCAATATTTTTTAATTTATCTCATATGAAATTTTCACAGCAGTTTTATTGGTTTTTATGCTACTCATTCCAAGCCTGGTAGGGATAATTTTTGTTAATCATTCAACTTATGTTTTTTCATTGTATTTTCTAATAGGAAAACATATTTCATTTATTTTGGAATCTATGATGGAAATAGATCTTGGACTGCATGAGGACAAATATGACATGAAAGACATTAGATTGAATGTGGATAGAAATACAATGAATGATACAGATGAAGGGCATGATGAAGATGAAGGAGATGTGACATTTTCCACCATTGAGCCATATTTGGAAATGGATTTTAATTCAAAAGAGGAAGCATATTCATTTTATAGAGAATATGCTAAGTCTATAGGATTTGGCACTTCAAAATTAAATAGTCGCCGGTCAAGGGTTAGTGGAGAATTTATTGATGCAAAATTCGTATGTTGTAAATATGGAAAAGCAAGCAACGAAGCAATGTTGAAGTTGCTAATCCACGGCCTGATCACAAAACAGATTGCAAGGCAAGTATGTATGTAAAAAAAGTGCAAGATAGAAATTGGTTTGTATATGGCTTTGTAAAGGAGCATAACCATGAACTTTTTCCATCTCAAGCGCATTTTTTTCGAAGCCACAGGAGGATTGATCCAACTAGCACAATTAATATAAATATTTTACAAAGTGTTGGAATACAAACAAGTAAAATCTATGCTGCAATGTCAAAACAATATAACGGATATCAAAAGGTTGGTTGTTTAGAGAAGGATGTTAGGAATCAAATTGATAGAGAAAGACGTTTGGGAATAGAAGCGGGGGATGCACAAGCTATGCTTGAACATTTTATACATATGCAAAAAGAGAATCCCAACTTTTTCTATTCAATAGATTTGAATGATGATCAGAGTGTGAGAAATGTGTTTTGGGTTGATGCCAAAGGTAGAGATGATTATATCTATTTTGGAGATGTTGTTTCTTTTGATAGTACATACCTCACAAATAAATACAAAATGCCATTTGCTCCTTTTATTGGAGTTAATCATCACTTTCAATCCATATTGCTTGGATGTGCTATAATTGCAGATGAGACTACATCAACATATGTTTGGTTGATGCGAACATGGTTGAAAGCAATGGGTGGAAAAGCTCCAAAAGCAATAGTTACCGACCAAGACAAAGCAATGAAAGCAGCTATTGCAGAGGTATTTCCAAATTCTCGACATCGATTTTGTTTGTGGCACATAATGAGGAAGATACCTGAAAAGCTTGGGCATGTAACCAGAAAATATGAAAATTTTATGGCTCAACTCAACAAATGCATTTATAAGTCATGGACAGAAGAACAATTTGAAAACCGATGGTGGAAAATGGTTGAAACATTTGAACTTGGAAAGAATGGGTGGATTAAGTCATTGTATGAAGATCGTAAACAGTGGGTGCCAACTTATATGAGAGATACATTTTTTGCCGGAATGTCTACTACTCAACGATCTGAAAGCATAAACTCTTTCTTTGACAAATATGTGCAAAGAAAAACTACATTGAAAGAGTTTATAGAGCAATACAAAGTTGCTCTACAAGATAGACATGAAAGAGAATCTAAAGCAAGTTTTGATACATGGAATAGAACACCTATCTTGAAATCACATTCACCTTATGAAAAACAAATGTCAACAGTCTACACTCATGAGATATTTAAAAAGTTTCAAAGGGAAGTTTTGGAAATAGTTGCATGTCATCCAAAAAAAGAAGAAGAAGACGAGACCGTGACAATGTTTATGGTTCATGACTTTGAAGCAAATGAAGATTTCATAGTGGAATGGGAAGAAGCAGAATCAAAGGTGTCATGTTTATGTCGCTTGTTTGAGTACAAAGGCTTTCTTTGCAGACATGCAATGACTATTCTCCAATTTTCAGCTGTGTCTAAAATTCCATCCCACTATATATTAAATCGGTGGTCAAATAATGCAAAAAATCACAATATTGAAGCTCCTGCACTAGAAGAAGTTAAAAGTGTGATGCCTAAACTTAAGGTGCTTGATCCTCAAGTGACCAAGACAAAAGGAGCTCCTAAGAGAATTAAGTCTGGAATAGAGAAGAAAAGAAAAAAAAACAACACAAGTAAAAAGGATAAGGTTGGTTGATTTTTTATGCTTGACATACTTATATTCTAGTAAGTAAGTTACAATTAAATCTTGTTTATTAAATTAGATTATTGTACTTGTAGGAAAACTCAAACTCAATAGTATCATGGCCAAGTATTGATGGGTATTGCACCACTCAACAAAGCATACAACAAAGCATACAGGTGAGTATAAAATTAATTATTGTTATAACTACAATGAATTTCAGTCTATTTTATTATATTGTGGTTATATTCTTATAATATTTTTATTATTATTTCATGCAAGATCATTAGGTTTATAAATTTTTATTTTTATAGTAGTTTTCTGTTTGTTGTAGGGACAATCAACTTCAATGTCATTAAACTTTGATGGTTATGTGCTTCAACAAAGCATGCAAGGGTTGCTACAAAGCATGCATGGTTAGTATTAACATATCTAAAAAATAGTTTTTTTAAAAAAAAATTTATTTAAGATTGTAAAAGAATAGTTTAATATTTTGTAGGTGGAGGAGATGAAGTATATCTTCAAAGAAAGTAAAAAAAGAAGGAAGGACCTTTTTGAGACTTTGGAATTCAATATGAAACGACACCAATGTATCAATTTTTCAAGAGACGGTGCATGTTGGCACCCTTTTTTTTTTGTGACTTTATCTTTGGCATACTTTGGTCTAGTATTTTATCTTTTTATTGGCTCCAACTTGGGCCAAACAATTAATAGGATGTTGATCTTCGGTGTTCATCAATTATTCATGAGTTGTATTTTAATTTTATAGAAACAAACTCTTACGGATGAGTTAAAAATAGGGGACCAAAACCCTTCACAAATCACAACAAATTTTTTTAATTTCATGAATAGTTAAAATTATAGATAAAACCTCATTCACTATAAATTGTGTCAATTTGGCAGTGACAACGCATTTAGCATGATTAATTTTAGTGTGCACGTTACACGATTTATTTATCATAGTATATTAGTATGATTTTTTTTAATATAAGTACACAAACTCGAGGTGGGGCGAGGCAGGACCGGTTTTGATCTATCAAAACTCTTTTTAGAGTTGTCCCTCTCTCGCCTCGTCCTCTTAACCACTAGTCGGGTTGGAGCGGGACAGGTTGGTTGATATGTTATATTATGAATAATTAATTGAGATTTATTTTAGGGTAAAATAGTTCTTTTGCGTTATAAACGGGATGGGACGACTTAAATCCATCCCCTGCCCAAACCTGACTCAGGCTTAACTCTTCATTCCTTAACCCGCTCGTACCTTGTTTAAGAACTCCCCAAACCCTTAATGGGTATGTTAGTCATGTGAAGTGCTTCAGGTGTGTAATTTGAAGTTAGTACACTAATTGTTTTTAAATGTGGCGCCATTTATTTGGCGCTCAAGTAAACAAAAAGTAACGTGTTTTTCTACAAAGAAAAAAAAAAAAAAAACAAAATGAAAAAAGCTAAAGTGACGTGTTGGTTGAAACGAGGAAAGAACTGTGCTGATTTAAAAGATATACGGACAAAAGACTTTTGAGTTTTGAGAGACAGTTTTAGATTGAAATTGAAAGGGTTATTCTTAATATTTAATACTTAAAGGATTTATATGTAAAAAACCAGACACAGTTGGTGAGAGGGATTGCTTTACCGATTGCAAAAGCAACCGGTAAAACTGTGGACACTTGTTATTATATGGCTGAAAGTAGGATTGGGCTGCGATTGGGGCTAGCACGCCTCTTGAAATAAATGTTAGTAATGAAATAAATGTTTCCATTTGTTGCTTGCCATGAAAATTATTTTGTAGGCTACCTGTATTCCATATGGAATATCATTGGAGAACAAGAAGTCTCCGGTGAAAGATGAACATCTTTTAACCAACTTTTAGGGTCCATATCAATGCCCATTTGTTGGATTTTATGGAGTTATCCGTTACGAATGGTTTTTGGGCTGTGGCTAATTTACAAGGTTTTGCACATAGATTGACAGGTTAATGCATTGTGCCGTAAATATATAGCTCAACTTATGCATTCACTCTCCTTTTTTTTCTTTTTTTGGCTGGAGGATATCATTTACCTACGTTAGTACAGGGTTAGTGGTGGTTAGCATTGGGGATTAGAGTTCTTGCTACTCATCACCCGGGGCAATGGATCCCGAGACCTCTCTATTGAGAGAGGCCACACCCACCATTGGCACAAGAGGCGGGGTGTTTCATTCACCCTCTTGAATGGACCCTATTTCGAAACTCAAATAAGTGAAATCATCTTCACCATTTGATTCATACATCCATAGGGACAAGAGCTTTGGTTGAACAAAGTTTTTTCCATGCGAAGAAAAATAGCGGTTTTTAAAAAAAAGAAAAAGATACCTAGTGTATGAAATAATGCTCATACGCCAAGCAAACAACTACAAAAAAAAGATGCAAACCTTCACCGAGATAGGTACCTGGTTGAAACCAAACTGGTACTCTTGCAATGTCTCCAGAGTCCTCAAGGGGATCCTCCATGTTCCTTCTATAGGTGTGGCGTATTGCATCGATCAGTTGCACATCCACAGTAACATCTTCAAGATTGAGTAAATTTTTTTAAAAAAATATACATATATATATATACACATATATAAGATTGTGTACTTTTTTTCTGTTTTCTAATATTTCCATTTCATAAATAAAGAATTTATAAAAGTAGAAGACGATAAGTAGAAGGAATAGACGGAGACCAACATGGGTAGATGCGGTGTTGCCAAAATCCAAGCTGACTTCCACTTTGGAATGCAGAAGGCCTTTGGGCCATCACGAGTAGCAGAGTGTCTTCATTTCCACAAAATGCAGTGGCCAAATGCGGGTAGCGCTTGACTAGATGAAGCGAAATATCTATGAAAAAAACACTGATCAATTTCACTTCAAGTTTTTTTTTGGAACGAGGGCCTCTTAGAGCACCCGCCTAAGTCTCTCGGGTCGTGCAGATCCCTTGTACAATTTTACTACAAGTTTTTTTTTTTGGAACGAGGATATCCGGGCCTCTTAGTGCACCCGACTAAGTCCCTCAGGTCGTGCAGATCCCCTTGTACAATTTTACTTCAAGTGTTTTTTTTTTTCTTGAAACAAGGGTATCCAGGCCTCTTAGAGCACCCGACTAAGTCCCTCGGGTCGTGCAGATCCCCTTATACCACACAATCAATTAAGCCAGGATAAATCTTGAAGAGTGGCCAACAAGGGGAAGGGACTCGAACTCAAGACCTCCGCTTCCTGAGGCGTGGTCTTGGCCACTAGCCCAACCCCTCAAGTATTCAGTTTTACAGTAGAGATAAAAGTCTATGAACTCACCATAGAAACCAGAGGCAGTAATGTTACAGATAAGTTCAGCACCCAAGGCACCAGCAAAGGGGCTTGGATCTTCGTTCCTAGTTACCGAGCAAAGATGCCACAACATCTCCTTTTGCTGAAGCGTAGCGACTGTAGCGGCGTAGAAGAGCGGTGTCCATCCATAATTGTTTCTTATTTGTGGCAAATTGGGATTTCTTCTCACAATAGACTTAACAAGATCAATGTTTCCGGAAATCGCTGCATAATGGAGTACAGTGCTACCACTACTGTCTCGCAACTCAAGCGCTTCAGTAGACATAAACTCCAATAGCTTCTTAACGAACTGTAATTTTCCTTCAGCAGTCGCGACATGAATTGCAGTCTGTGAGTCTATATTGATAACTGCGGTCACCGCATCGGGATCGAGCTCAAAGAAGCTTCTAGCACTTCTCCAATCACCTTTGCGAGCAGCATTTGACAAGGGAAGGTAGTGATTGTAGTCCACTCCGTTTCCTTCTGCCACAGTAACAGCATTTTTCCTTTGTTCAGCCCATGATCATGATTTTCTAATAGCCAGGGATCAAAATCAAGCTATTTTGTTTCGGCAACACGAATTTGATTATGTCATTCGTTCTTTTACTAATTAACTATTGGGATGCACGAGGAGTGGGGGTGGGGAAATTTAAAGAATATTTTGGATATAAAAATATTTTTTTTGGTTAGATAAAAAAAAAAACTTGAGATAGGGATATTTTGAGAAACCCAAACCTTTAGGAATATTTTAGGTATAGAAAAAATTGAGAGACATTGTAGAAACAAAAAAAAGTGAAATATAGACAAACTTGAAAAGCATTTTGGGTTTAAAAAAATTATGAGGGATATTTTGGATATAAATATTTGATTTCGGGATATTTTGGAAACTAAAAAATATTCAGGACATTCTGACTATTGAAGGCATTTTAGTATAAAAACATAACTTAAAGATATTTTGAGAATAAAAAAATCTATGGGGACATTCTGGTCAAGAAAATGAAAACTATGTATTTTTAATAATAAAATGGCATGATCCAACTGGATCGATCGAACGGGAATTAGCCACCGGACCAATTCGACGGTCGGTCCGATTATTAAAACATTGTTTTATATATTAATAAATAGCAATTTTTGGATTATATTAAATTCCAATCAACCCATATGTGTAACATATGTGTAAGTGTAGTTTTTAGATTAAGTAAAATGTATCGCTGACGAGTAAGGAAAGTTTTGAAATTAACTAAAATTCAATCAACCTTTGAACCAAAAAATGTAATATTGAAACTTATAAAACTTCAATCAACGTTTATTCTTGTTATATTAAAAAAGATAAGATATAACAATAAATGTATCATGTGATGAGGAGTGCTAGCCCTAGTACCATGTTTTGGAGTTTTTCCAAATTCATGGTGGGTGACACATGTGTCCTTGTTACTCTCTTTCAACAAATTAAGTAATTTTTTTCTAAAGAAAAATTTATAGCCACAACCAATTTTAAAGGTAACAAGTAAAAAATAGTAACACGTGTCACCACCATCTTAAGAAATTGGAAACTTGCAACTGGGGCTAGCGCTTCTTATCATGCAATTGGATTGAGTTTTAATTAGGGGTGGTCGCAAGCTCGGCTCGGGTTGCTTATCAAACAAGCTTGAATACTAGTTTAAGACTTGTTTAATAAACGAGCCGAACTCAAGAACTTTCTACTCGGCTAGTTTATATATATATATATATAAAATAATCATTACAAGAGGAATGTTAGCCCTACTCTCGGTCAACTCATACTCTCACTCTTTACCAAGCAACTACCTCTTCACTTTTTTTTTTCTTTTGTGAAAAATTACTTCAATCACAATAAAATGAGAAGGTGGTTAGTGGAAGGTGAGAGTAGAGTTTGACGGAGAGCAGGGTTAAAACTCTTCGTATATAATAAAAAAATATATGTATACAATATATTAATTATATTTAACTCCGCTGAAGACTCTTGAAGCACAACTCACCCTCTACTCACCCTCTTATTCAAACACATTAAGCCTTGGCAGTCTTTTATGAGATCAAATCATAGTCAATCGCGATTGAACTTGGGGCACTAAGGGTTAGAGAATCTTAACTACAGTTAACACGTATTGACCTGTGAGTATGATTGAACTCTCCACGAGTTCAATCGCAATTGGCTGTGATCCAATCTCAGCTCGAAGACCGACCTAAAGATAACTTCAGATTTGGGAAAAAAACAAGTGATTAATGACAAGAAGAATGTCAAAGTTGCATACAGAAATTTGGCAAGTTAATTTTGAAGCATTGATTCAAAAGCTTAGCCTGGGTTTCTAAGCTTTGAGGAGTAGATGTTTGGCCATCCATCGACTCATCGGAGTGCTCTATAGAGTAAACAAAAATAAGAAGTGTTTAATAACAAAAGTAAGGTAAGGTTTCATTAAAGAAATGACTTACCATGGGATTGGGATGCCATCCTTGGCGGAGCTAGGAGACGTAGAATGCTCTAAAAGAGTAAAGATTCAATGGATCGATAGCTCGATCTCTGCACGAAAATCTTGTAAATAGGGGTCAAACGGATCTGATGCATATAAGAACAGGCAAAGGGAAGCGTGAAGCAGTTGAGAGAGAGCGAGATAGGAGACAAAGGGGAAAGAGATAGGAGACAAAGGGGCGGGGACATCTTGATGGGATTTTTTTTTATAAATTTTATAAATAAAGGAACCAAATCCTCTACGGTTATCACCGGATTCTTGGGAGTACGGTTATGCCCCTGAGGATGCCACGTGTGTGGTTAAGATTCACTCACCCCTAGGTTAATACTTTTTAATTTCTTTTTTCCAAAAACAAAGCTTAGATGCTTTAATCCTAAGGATTAATGAATCTCAACTATAGTTAAAAGGGAATAAAAAGGAGGAACGTGGCAAAAAAATAGAGGGAGGGGGAGGCGATAATTCACCTCCTTGGACAGTTGAACGGTGGAAGTAACTATTTTTCCAAATAAATAGGGTTACAAAACGAGATTAGATCAAAGTGAATTGCAATTGAACTCTCCTTGAGTTCAATTGCACCCACAAGGCAATATTTGTCCCCTTTAACTCTTATTAACTTCAATAAAAAAAAACTCTTATTAACTATGGTTAAGATTCAACATTATAACCTTGGTTTTCAGGAAAAATTATTAATCAGTGTAATGGTTATAATTTTTTAATCTGAGTTTTAATTTTTTTTTTTAAACAAGTTATATTGTTGAATCCTAAGGGTTAGTGAATCTTAACCATAGTTAATAAGGGTTAAAAGGGACACGTGTTGACTTGTGGGTACGATGGAATTCGGGGAAAGTTCAATCGCAACTGACTGAGTCTGTGATCCGATCTCTCAACGAAATTGGATTATAGCCAATTGCGATTGAACACTCCCTGAGTTCAATCGCACCCACAGGTCAAAACTTGTCCCTTTTATTTCCTATTAATTGTGGTTAAGATTTACTAACTCTTGGAGTTCAATAATATAACCATAGTTTTTAGAAAAATAAATTTTAAAAATATTAACCCTTAGATTTAAAAATTATTAACCATAATTAAATTTTTTTAAAATATTTTTGCTAAAAACCAAAGTTAATTGTTGAACCCTAAGGATTAATGAATCTTAACTAGGATTAATAGGAGTTAAAAATGACACGTGTTGACTTGTGGGTGTGATTGAACTCGGTGTGAGTTCAATCGCAGTTGACTCTAATTGAGTCTCTTCCCCAACTCTCCAATAACTTCTTTAAACAAAACACCTCCTCGGTCTGTCGGCAGCTTATAAGGAAGGAAAATAATCACCTCCCCGGTCAGTCACTCGAGGAGGGGAGTCTCGGCTACCATTTGCTTGTCATGTGTCTCTCTTCTAATCCCATTTAATTGTGGTTAAGATTCATACATCCTTAGGGTCACCTATCTTTAACAAAAATTAACCCGAGTTAATGGGAGTTGAAGGATAGGCTATGTGAGAGCGAATAGGAATAGTCCCCTCCTCAGCCGAACGAGGGACTATTGCTCTTTAACGAAATCAAAATACTCCGATGTTTTGAAACCCGCGTATGTTAAACTTGGAAACCAAGTTTCTGTCTCCAACGGCGCATGGTGATTCGAAGCAGGTTCATCATAAATTAACAAAACCACAAGTGGGGCTTTACCATAAGAAAGCCAAAAGAATGGCCGTGATTGAATTTTAACTTAATATTTAAAACTGCTATTTACTAATGAAAATAATATTTAAAAAGATTTATTAAATTTTAGCTTAAATTCAAAAATACCCTTTTATTAATATATAAAGATAATAATACTTAAAACTGTCTTTTATTAATATATATCTATACTAATATAAAGAAAATTTTATTAATATATTTATATATACTAATATAAAGAGAATAGTCAAGTTCAAAATGTTGGCTGAATTTTACTTTAATTCTAAAATTGTCATTTACTAATTTTAGTTTTATTAATAAATGACACTTAAACCCTAGGGTGTAGACTAGTAGCCGAACGAACGAATCGTAAACCCAGAGGTCTCAAGGTCGATACTTGGGCTCTCCTCACTATCGGATGCTTGGGTTAGGGGTGACATGTGCATCACATAGGATTTAGTATGAGTCTAGGCCCAGGATACCCACGCATATCAAAATAAAATAAAAAAATGAAAGACACTTAAAAAATTGATTGAATTTTAACTTAATTTAAAACAGTCATTTACTAATATATAAAGGAATGTTTTTATAATCGGACCGGTTGTCGAACTGGGTGGGTGACCAATTCTTAGTGTAACCTGTCCGATGGGATCATATTCTTTTATTATTAAAAAGATATATATTTTTCCTTTTTTGACCCGTTCTTCCGAATTTCCAGTTATATCACCAGCTCTCTAATTGAACCGGCCGGTTATTTCATTTCTTGGTTTTAATGTCGGTTTTTAAAGTAGTTCGGTTATAGTGATTTTAGGGAACGATTGACTGGCCAATTACCGATTTTACTGATTCAACCGGTTAGTCCAATCTAATTTTCAAATTTTCAAAATAATGATATGAGTTTGAGAGACTTAACAATATTGATTGAAATTTAACTTAATTTCAAAACTGTCATTAACTAATATAAAAGAGAATGGAACTTAGAAGTGTTCTCAATTTTTATACTCAACTGGCTGGTTGTCAAGTTTTATATTCAAAATGCTCTCAATTTTTTTATAGTCAAATGTCTCTAAAGTTTTTTGACTCCTAAAATGCCTCTAAATCAGGTTTATTTACTCACAATGTCCTCAATTTTTTCTTATAGTCAAATTGTCCTCAAGGTTTTGGTTTCCAAAATGCCCCTAAGTTAAGTTCCGCTACCCAAAATGTCTCACTATTTTTTTTACCCAAAGTGTTCCTTAAGTTTGCCCATATTTCATTTTTTTAATTTCTAAAATTTCTCTCAAGTTTCTTTACTTAAAATGCCCTCAATCTTTTTCTATATCCAAAATGTCTTTAAAGTTTTTTAATTCTTAAAATGCTCCTAAATAAAGCATACCCAACGTGCCTCTCAAAAAAAATTTATCCTAAATATCCTTCAAGTTTCTATACCCAAAATGTTCTTAATTTTTCCCCCAAAATACCCCTTAAATTTCTATATTAGCTATGCACGTGCAGGCTCAAATGTACAAGATGCGGTGTTATGTAGTTGATTTCAAATGCATCGTACTTGTGTCACACTATTATATATTTTTACTTTTACAAAGAGAATGAGCAAGTTATAAACGTTGGTTGAATTTTATCATAATGACAAAATTATCCTTATACTTATTGTCTACCTTATTTACCATTATAAAGAGAATAGACCGTTAAAAACATTGATTGAATTATCCTAATGATAAATTACCCTATCATCCTACTCTCTTTTCCCCTCCCCTCTCTCACGTCCATTGCACGTGTGGCCCAATAATTAGAGAAAATGAAAATTTCACCAACGGACTTGACTTTCTATGCACATGCTACAACGTTCATTGGACTTTTTAATGAACTATAATGACCGGGAAATGTTTTATTTTAATCTAAAGGTAAAAGGTTGGGGGGAGGCCTTTCAATTGCCACTCCAACAAGGGGAATTGATCCCAATCTACCCAAGTAGCGGGACATACACTGTCACCAAAACCAATGGATAGGTAGGTGTTACTAGTGTAAACGAGCCCAGCTGAGCCAACTTGGGCACTGCTCGGGCTCGGCTCGTTGGAATTTTACAGATGCTCAAGTTTGGCTCGTTGGTAACATCAGCCGAGCTGAGCCGACTTGGGCACTGCTCGGGTTCGGCTCGTTGGAATTTTACAGATGCTCAAGCTCGGCTCGTTGGAATTTTACAGAAGCTCAGGCTCGGTTCAGCTCGTCCAGAAATCGTTGAGCTCGAGCTCGACGAGGCTCGACTTGATAATTTTTTTTAAAAAATACATTGATAAGCATTAAATTCAATTAAAAAAAATTAAAAGGGTATTTTTTTTTTTTTGGATGTCATGTGACTCACGTGAAAGCTTGAGTTAAAACGTAAACGGAAATAATTATGTTAATGTATACTAAATATATTTTGTAAAAAAAAAGGTATACTAAATATATAATTTAAATTTAACTTTTAAAGGGTATTATTGTAAAATTAATCAAGCCGAACAAAGTTGAACCAACTATTATTCAAGTTTGGCTCGTTTATTTTTCGAGCTCACTTTTCCAGCTCGACGAGCCCAAAGTAAAAGTTCAAGCTTGGTTTATTTCACGTTGAGGCGAGCTGGCTCGCTCGGCTCGACACCCCTTTTAGTTACATGAAAATATGTTCGATGGATTCTTTTTTCCATTAGCGGAATGGTACCGTTAGACTCTACCATTCTTTGATTTCGTTGAAATTGTTGCTTTAATAAGATATAAAAGTAGTCGAACAATCGTAATACATGTGTAGTCTAAAGAAGCCAGCGTCTACGGTTAACATTTTCCTTACCTACTATATTAAATAAGTCAGCTCTTTATTTTATTTATTTTTGTCCATAGTGAAATCAAATAAGTCAGCTCTTTATTTTATTTATTTTTGCTGATAGTGAAATCGTAATACATGTGAAACGATCATTTAATATAAAAATGTTACGTAGTGTCATCTACAACTTAAGGCTTAATAAAATCGAGATTCTTCCGGTCATATAGTAAAACCAATCACATTACGAGTATATTGTGTGCTAGTTAATGAGTCACCTTATTGCTCTTCCTTCTGACGAAGGAGAAAGTGCACTCTCTGATATGACACATAAAGGCCTTTACATCTTCGAGGACAACTTTGTTTTGGTAAACTCAATCATACCACCAGGCAATGACTGAAGGCAAATAAAAGGAAATACTCACACCATCCAAGCACTCAACACACACTACATGCAAACTCACACACAAGGAAACTTCAACAGTTGACAAGTCTAATTCTTTAGAAATAAAAGCTTGGTCATTGGGATAAAATCTTCTTTCAACAAAACATATTGAATGCCAAGAACGCGAGCACATTTCAAATCTTCTCGAGCCACCATTGCTTCAACTACCTTTGCCGAATAACAAAGTAGTGGTATTTTGTAACTTCACATATGGGAGAAATTTAATTAATTTTTAGCACAATATTTATATAATTTTAATGCAGTTCACTTTTTTAGCTCTTATGAAATAACTAAAATACCAATAATTTTTTTTAAATTAAATATTTAAATGCTTTTAAGGAGACATGTTTGCTGTTGCAGTGAAAGAAATATCTCTACTTTCAATTTGTTTTTCATGAGAGGACTAATAACATGCATGCTTTAGCCCTTACGGCTACAACAGGGGTGTTGCTAATCCACAATCGGATAAACTGGCATCTTTAAGTGAAAACAAATAAATAATACAGATTTAACGTGGTTTGGCTATGAGCCTACGTCCACGATGAAGAATTCTTCGCACACTTTCTGTGGGTTTCTTGTGCCTTTATATATACATCACTGATTTTGTTACAATTGGATTTTACAACCTTTAACAGTAGACTACATCCTTATCCTTTCCTTTAGAGTACATCCTTATCATTTCCTTTAATCTTGGTATTTGGCTCACTTTATTTTGCCAAACAAGAGTTGTGATGAGGAGATATGATAGGATACACCATCACGTACATCATAAGAAACCATATCCTTAACACTCTCCCTATTACAAAATTCAAGGTTTTCAGCCGCGGTGAAAACCGTCATTGAAAGGAAACTAACTGCCGTTAAATAATAAAACGGCGCTTAAGCAACCCGTCGTTATATAGATTGTCGCGGATGCAATTGACGACGGTTTTGTAACTGCGGTTTAATTAACCGTCATTATATATGAAATTATTAACGGCGGTAACTTACACTTTTAATGACGGTCCATCAAGGGCAATGACGTCAATAAAATCTTGGAAATGTCGACGGTTATATAACCGTCGTTGATTATTCATTCATGTACGGCAGTATAAACCGCCGGTGTAACGAATTATATATCAGTTATTATTATATTGAACGACGGTTCATAACTACCACAAAATGCCAAACAAAATCAACAGCGGATAATTACCGCCAGTGTATCGAATTATATAACATTTATTATTATAACTGCCGTACAAGGCCAAAATATAAACGGCGGAGATTTATTGCCGTGGATAAGAATTAATTAAATATCAACAGCGGTTCGAAACCGCCGCAATTAATTGGAAATAAAAATAATAAATTTAAATCCTTAAAATGTGATTTTTTTACCTGTATTATTTGTACATGTCAGCAATATAAAATTCATTCATAATATCAAAATAATTCTAATTAGAAAATAAAATAATATAATACATCAAAATTCATCCACATAATCCATCAAAATCGTAGTATATAGAAATATCTCATCGAAATCATAAAATATATACATGCCAATAAGATGTCTGAAAATTAAAAGGAAAAATATATACTAAAGCTGCCTAGCAGCTTCTTGCAGCTAATTTCCTCCTGCTGCACCCTCCTACAAAAATAAGAAACTACAATTCATTATTAGAATATCAAAATGATAAAAGTTAAAGATTTCATGACTAATATACAAATTAAAAAATTAATCTCTGATTTTTCATACTTATTGAGATTAACACATACATGCTTAGTTCATCGACATAAACCTACAACCTTCCACCAAATCCAAACTGGGGGTCGGATTGAGATGTCGTTTCTTCTAACGCGTGTATTTCAATATATCGTAAGTGTTGGAGTTGGTTTTGAGGGAATCCGTGGCCTTTTACCCGATTTGGGCACCGAGAAGACCGAATTTCATGTTTCTCAAGTATACTTTGACTTAAACCTACAATCATCTACCAAATCCACACCATGGGTCGGATTTTGATACCGTTTCTTCTTACGCGTGTATTTAAATATATCATAAGTGTTGGAGTTGATTTTGAGGGAATCCGATGCCGTTTGCCCGATTTGTGCACCGAGAAGGCTGAATTCCATATTTCACAAGTATACTTCGGCCTAAACCTACAAACGACCACCAAATCCAAACTGGGGGTCGGATTTCGAAACCGTTTCTTCTAACGCATGTATTTCAACTCAACCTAAGTGTGAGAATTCATTTCGCTGCTTAGATAGTATGCTTCGGCCTAATCCTACAAACACTCACCAAACACAAACCAGGGGTCGGATTGAGATGCCTTTTTCTTCTAACGCGTGTATTTCAATATATCCTAAGTGTTGGAGTTGATTTCAAGGGAATCTGATGCCTTTTTCCCGATTTGGGCACCGAGAACGACGAATTCCATGTTTTTCAAGTATGCTTTGGCCTAAACCTACAATCAACTACCAAATCCAAACCGGGGGTCGGATTTCGATGTCGTTTCTTCTAACGCATGTATTTCAATAAATCCTAAATGTTGGAGTTGATTTCGAGGCAATCTGAGTCCATTTGCCTGATTTGGGTACCGAGAATGCCGAATTCCATACTTAGATAGTATGCTTCGGCCTAAACCTACAAACACCCATCAAACACAAACTGAGGGTCGGATTTGGATGTCGTTTCTTCTACCGCATGTATTTCAATATATCCTAAGTGTTGGAGTTGATTTCGAAGGAATCCGAAGCCGTTTGCCCGATTTGGGCACTGAGAAGGATGGATTCTATACTTAGATAGTATGCTTCGGCCTAAATCTACAAACGCCCACCAAACACAAATCGGGGGTCAGATTGAGATGTCGTTTCTTCTAACGCGTGTATTTCAATATATCATCAGTGTTGGAGTTGGCTTTGAGGAAATCTGAGACCTTTTACCCGATTTGGGCACCGAGAAGGCCGAATTCCATGTTTCTAAAGTAAACTTTGGCATAAACCTACAATCATCTACCAAATCTACACCAGGGGTTGGATTTTGATGTTGTTTCTTGTAACACGTGTATTTCAATATATCCTAAGTGTTGGAGTTGATTTCGAGGGAATCCGAGTCCGTTTGCCTGATTTGGGCACCGAGAAGGCCGAATTCCTTACTTAGTATGTTTTGACCTAAACCTACAAATGCCCACCAAACACAAACTGGGGGTCGGATTGAGATGTCGTTTCTTCTAACGCGTGTATTTCAATATTTCCTAAGTGTTGGAGTTGGTTCTGAGGGAAACCGAGGCCTTTTGCCCAATTTCTGCACCGAGAGGCCGAATTCCATGTTTCTCAAGTATGCTTTGGCCTAAACCTACAATCATCTATCAAATCCACACCGGGGGTCGGATTTCGATGTTGTTTCTTCTGACACGTGTATTTCAAAATATCCTAAGTGTTGGAGTTGATTTCAAGGGAATCCGAGTCTGTTTGCCCGATTTGGGCACCGAGAAAGCCGAATTCCTTAGATAGTATGCTTCGGCCTAAACCTACAAACGCCCAGCAAACACAAACCGGTGGTCGGATTGAGATGCCGTTTCTTCTAACGCATGTATTTCCATATATCCTAAGTGTTGGAGTTGGTTTCAAGGGAAACCGAGGCCTTTTGTCCGATTTGGGCACCGAGAAGGCCGAATTCCATGTTTCTCAAGTATGCTTTGGCCTAAACCTACAATCATGGCTTGCATGTGCAGAGGTGGGAGAGAGAGAGTTAAGAGAGAGAAAGCTAAAAACTAAAAATCATGGTTTGCATGCGCAGAGAGGGATTACTTGAGAGGGGAGAGCAGGTGGCCGGAGGTGTCGGAAGTGGCCGCTGAGAGAGAGTAGGTGACCGGAGAGGGAAAATCGTAGGTGTTAGACATGATGCCCAGAAAAGTCAATTAGATTGTTAGATTTTTATTAATTTGATTAATAAAGACTTCTTCTTTATCTATTGTGTATTCATTATGTGTAATTGACCAAGATCATGAGATGATCTATACGATATGAGATATCGATAAAGGTCCTTAGATATATTGTAGAAAAGTTATGTGATTAGATTATCACAGACATATATTACTTTCCAGTTCCTTATACCTTATATAGTCACAACTATTGATGAAGTTGGGCACTTCATTTATATGGCTGCCACTATGTTAAGATGTTTTCAATAGTTGAGATGTAGTTCTATCTCGAACTATTGTAGTGGAGACTACACATCAGCATATGGGTGCTTAAATGTACACTGACTAATTACATTCAATGAGAGACCTATTGCATAAACATACTATTAGATAGTTGGTCTCTCATTCATATTGAACAGTTTCAATGATCCTTAGATCTGATGAGTTCATTTATAACTGAGCAATAATCTGACTGTTTTGATTCCACCAAAGTATTCTCTACCTTAGGGAATACGATACAGTGACAGTTCAATAGTCAGAAAGCTGTTCGAGTCATAATGAATTTCAAACATGAAATCCATACTCATTAATTTGAGAGATTATCCAAGTTCCGGGTAAGACAGTCAATTAAGCTTAAATCCTGCGCAGGTGATTTTGAAACAAAACAAGTTTGAAATATATTTTATTTAAAATATAATATACTTACAAAAAGTTTTTCTCAAAATGTTTTACATGAGAAAATGTTTCTCATGGCTTAATCAGAAGTCTTGAAAACCCGAATGATATGCAATGGGTTATAAGTTAAATAGTATGTCAATATCGAAGGCCCATTAGGGATAATGTAATTGGAAGGATAAATTGAATTAAAAAGTTCATGTGGCGGGATCCGTATTGGTTAATGTTCATACACTGGGATTCAATTGCAACATGGATATCTCACGTCACTTGTAATTCCGATGTAATTCATGTTTAGGGTCAATGAGATAACATTGGGTAAGCCAGGGTAAGAATGTCACAGAGCAATCTGTAGAGATGCTCACATAAGAAATACAAGCTCAAACAATTGATTAAATATTAATCAATTATTTAAAAAATGATTAAATGTTAATCATTGATTAAATAGGTTAAAAGTTAATCTATGGTTTAAATTAATTGTTAATTTAAATTGAAGGGTTATATTAGTAATTATTTAATTAACCTAATTAAAGGCGAATAGGTTTGACTCATATTCATAAACCTATTAAGAATGGACCTTTAATATGGGCACAAGCCCATGGGTTTAAACCCTAAGGTGGGGCGCCCACTTTAGTAATCCTAATTGGATTAGGACTTGGTTACTTGAATAATAACTCTATTAATTATGGAATTAAATTCCAATTGTTGGAATGCAATTAGGATTAAGATAAGTTGTAATTGGATTACAACTAGGAATCCAAGAAACCCCTAAAGCTCACGCCCCCCTCTTGGCGTTTTTTTTTCTTAGATTAGTATTACATTAAACACTATGACATTTGATTAACTTTTGACCTTTAATTTGGCTTAAGACTAGCAAGTAGGGAACCACTAAAAAATGGACGTGTCAAGGTGTCTAACCTCTTTCCCGGACTTAACTGAACCTTTTACCTTAATCTCAAATTGGAGACCCAAGACCTTATCCAAATTCCGAGGGATTTATCATTTCTGAATGAATAGGTGGCGACTCTAAACTCACCGGTGAGATTAATTAGGGTTTCCCGAAACCTGCGCTCACAGCTCTGGCGACTCTGCTGGAGATAACTAATCAAGGTTCAACCCGGAACCTAGGATTAATCCAAACTAAACCTCAAATTAATCAAATGCCTAAAGTATTTAATCTAATACTAATCATTTTACATATCTTAGGTGACTTGCGTACTGTGCATTTCGTTCAGCTCATAGTAGTGTAACTATCCTACTAAACTCATTAGACAAGCTTATTACGCTAACGGTTGGTGGATAATCATCCTCAGTGTCAGTGGTTTAACAGTCTTGGAGGTACGCGGAGTTACTCCTGATAGGTGATTACCCTTAGGGAAGGATACTGAACGCTCCTGCTTACACCAATCATCCACTTTCAAGGGAGTCGCATATACGGTGTTAAGTGATCCCCTCACCTTGCTAGGAAGACACTTGCATCAAACCAACATTCATATATATAGCATAAGCTAGGGTATTGTCTACAAGCAGCCCACCCAGGGAGGGTTACCCTAAACCCTGACCTGCTTGCACCCTATATCTGTCCCAAGATACGAGCCTTACTCCATTCCTTTCAGGAATGGCGGCCCTAAAACTAAAGGAAGATTCTCCTTTTTGGTTACTGTTGCTTTTTCTCTTTAGCTCAAGACTCAGAAACAAGCCTGAAAGGCCTTTAAAAGGACTGTTAAACAGCTTTCTTAAAGTTCCTCAGGTTGTTTTGTCGTTTTCATATTTCAATAGGTGATGACAGAAAGCCGATGTGGTTCCTCATTTTTTCTTAAGTGCTCAAAACCTCTAGAGCTTTGTTGCCATGTTTTGTGAAAGCCAGCCAACTCTTGTACAGTATCCATTCCGATGGGAGAAAGCACTAAGATAAGATGAGGGACGATGCCATCGGTACAAGAAGGCTATCATATGTTGCGGTAAGTCGGATGGCGTGCCGCACCCTTCGGGGGTATGGATTCCGAAACTGCTGTGACAGCTGAGTAAAGACAACCACTGCGGAAACGGTGTGGACAAAGTTATACTTGGCAAGCTATACCTAAACTACGACGTTGGCTCCATACCCCTAAAATGGTCCAAAAGTTCGGTTTGTAGCTCTTCTTTTAGAGTGGGAATATAGAAAAGAGCGTTGCTAAAAGCAAGGGTTGTTTTTTCTTTTTTTTTGGAAGGCCTCACTCCATTCCTTGACTACCCTGGCACATTCTACCTGAATAATCATCCACCCAGGGGCGTGTAATGAGTCAAATATGTGCTTGTAATAAAATACATCTCACCCTGAGTCCAGACATAGCATATGGGGTTCAAACCCCAAGCATATAGGTCTTCTAAAAGACCTACCCAACCTTGACTTGATAAGCCCCCGGTTCCCAATAACCCGGGTAAAGCATGCCAGAACTCTGTCCGACTGCCCTATCGGCTCACATATGCCATGTCACACCCAATCAAAAATATAAAAAAATCATCATCATTACATCATTGCATTTTCATCAGCGTACACAGTCACTCACATCGAGTCTGTCTTCATTCAGGCAGATAGCAGGTCCTTCAAGGATCATTAAGACAACTGGTCAACCCTCACAGCACATGTAGCTAAATTCTGAGGAGGCATGTGACAAGAACCTCCACGATGCAATCAAGGTCCTCACTTCCGATCAGCGTCTCACTTGGGATCAGCACTACATGAAAAAAAAAATTCGGTGAATCCTAAATCCAGTGTTTGAGTTGAGAACTCACAAAGTCAAGAGGATGGTTAGGGCTTCCTATAAGTTTATCTACCATTTTTGATGTTTTAACAATTAAGTTATTAAGTTAAGGGATGATATACTTTAAGTGAGGAAAATAGAAAGCCAAGCAAACCACAACACAAGGATTTTTATGCGGAAACCCTTCCAGGAAAAACCACGGGACCTAGTCGAGCCATGAGAATCCACTAAGAAAAAGTAAACAAGAACTTACAAGACTCGAACTTGACTCCTTCAGACTCAACACTTCGATCCTTCAGTTCTTAGTCCTCCACGCCTCGAAACTTCATCACGTACTCTCAAGTCCCGTGATCAACCGTAGCTGCTTGTACTTCTCTTTGTGTCTGGAAAACAATCCATGATCTTCCGATAGATCTCCGTCAATGACGGCTTCGAATTCCACCGACTAATTCACACATCCACGATCCGTCTCGGATCGATCTCCTTCGCAAAGGCTCCGGAACACTCTAGCCAATGTGTTCTATCCAGAACGGGTTGATGATTTGATGGAAATCAATACCTAGATGGACGCCTTCAAAGGATAAGTCCAAACAAGCAAAATTGAAACTTTGGGCTTGCAAACTCTAGGTTTAATGCACTAAGAAAAGGGGTTGAGAAAAATAGATTCCATAGGTTTTATGACCTCTGGAGAAACTTAAAAATACTCTTCACACACTCCCTAAGTTATCTTCCACGAAGTGGAAGGGTTCACAATACATAGAGACTCAAAAACAGTGTTTGGAAGTTGCTAAAGTGGATAAAAACACCCAAAATAGACAAAAACCAAGTTTGGCAACAATTCTCATATCAGGGTCAACCTTGGGAGATAGTTGGGTCGACCCAAGTGTACATTTCAGTCGACCGAACTATCCTCCAGGGTCGACCCTCAAAAAAACCAACTCTCTGTTAAATTTTGCCATAAAAATCCCTTCTGCCCAGGGTCGACCCTCAATGGTCAGGGTTGACCCTGAGGTACAAACCTGAAATTAAAACTTTATTTTTGGGTCTCACACCCTTCATGAAATTTGTAACTCTTTTCGACACGGTCATTTTGACATATTATGGAGCAAAATCCGAGCAACGGTTTGGGAGATATGCCCAAAACAAGCAACCTTAGTTTTTTGAAAAATTTTAGAATTTTAAAGTTCTTTTGCACTACTTATCTCATCACCTATGGTCCGTATGGTTAGTCTAGGACACTTACCACCTAAGGCAACATGTTAGAATTATTCTAAGCCGATTCCCACCTATGGTATCATGGTATCTAGGTCACTTACCATCGTATGAAGGAAATGATCAAACCAAGTCTTCAATGGTCTTCAACTTCACTTGTCATGAATGCTTGACGACAATGACACAAGATACACACCTAGACACCTAGACTCACTTGTTTTGACACCGGAATATGCCAACATAAAAAACATGGACTTTACACTACAAATTGGGATTCATTCTAGACTTGCCCATAGTTAAACGAGATTCTCAACTCTTAAACGCTGCAATACATTGTTGGAACCCCTCATACATGGTCTTTCGTTTCGGTAAGAACGAATCATGTCCGACTTTGGAGGAAATTCAGCACATTCAGAGGTTGAACATGGACGGCGATGTCATAGTACCGTGCTACAAGACAAATTATCAGGCAGACATCTCAAGGTTCTTGCATCTCAAGCCTACCTGCTTGCAGCCCGGTCCTAACGGCACCTTTGACCGGATCCCCGTTGGCTTTCTGGAAAAGCAGTACCGCCCCAAGTGGAACCCTGATCCCATCATAACGAAACTTCCTAATCTTAATGCCTTTACACTGATAGCTGTATCTCAATAGCTATTCCCGAGATGCCGCACACTTGTCGAGTCAGTACTGGTGAGGATTATCGAGGACACCTGCGGTTCCAGAACCGTCGTACCAATCATCCTTGCAGAGCTTCTCAGGGCTCTTAATCAGGCATTAGACCGTAGAAAGGACATCTTTCATGTCAGTGCACCTCTATTGCACCTTTGATTAGTAGGACACCTGCCTACTATCATAGTAGTACCAGTCGGCCTCCGTGAAGCCTACAGCTTATCTCAGAAGATTTCTCAGAATCAGGGGCTGATAGCGACTACAGATGTCGGAGAGCTCTACCAGCTTCTCCAAGCCCTTTCAGAGGAGGAGATCATATGGCAATACGAGTGGCTAGTTTACAGAAGGCTACTTCGTATCGTCATAACAGGAAGACGGTGCATGATCCTTGCCAGTCTAACTGGCTCGGCAGCCTATGTACCACTTCGAGTGTTCCACCAGTTCGAGTTCCCTCAGCGCATCCCAGTCATAGATCAGCAGGGAAATAACTTCACCAACTTCACACTGCACTCTGAGCACCTCACCAGCCGATTCCAGTCAGATTGGCGAAGTTCCAAGTGAGATAAGTTGCCGAATTTGTGGTTACAACAGGACCACCTACAGATGCAGCATACCGGCTTTGGGTGGAAAACCCTAACATTTCGTCCTCATGCCTATACCTAGGGAACTACCCACCCTAGTCTTAGCTCCATCTCACGGAACCATACCATTAGCTGAAAAGGTAGTTTCCTAGAGAGACAACTTCAGATCTAACAGAAAAAGAAGCGGCTTCGAAAAGCCCAACAGGCATTCAGGCTATAGGAAGTAGAGCGGGATCGCGAACTCCAGGCTATGCAGCAGCAGATTGAGCAGCTTGAGCGAACAGTCCGGTCTTGTCAGAAGAAGCGGAAAGGCGACGCCAAGGAAACAGCCGTTATCAGAGCTCAGCTACACTTTTATCAGGAACAACTTGATAGTGTAAAGGCGAAGATGACCTCCCGTACCAAACAGTTTGGATACCGCATGTTCAACGCTATTAAGACCATCACAAACATGCAGGTTGAGGTCACATCCCTCCAACAGCAGATCATTGACCTAAAGGGTATGCTCCGTCCACTTGAATTCGCGTTCCCGGATGGACTTGACTAGGATCAAGTCTTTTTCCTTTTTTTGAGTCACACTGTATTGTATTCACTGCACTTTACATGCATCAATGAAAAATTCATTTCTAGCATCATCTCTCTCTCATCATGCATAATCGTGATTAGTCGTTGCATCATTTTCAGTTGCATGAGCCGACCCATGACTCTGCTCGGCAAGATTCCAAGTTGACTCTGCTCGGCAAGATTCTGAGTCAACTCAAATTTTCGAGTTTTAAATCACTGGTTTTAATTAACTAATTCTTACTTTTAGATTAGATTTTTTTGATAGTTTTATTTGGTTAAATTCTGATTTTAGATTAGGTTCCGGTATAGTAGAATTAATTTAAAATTTGATACTTGGGTTAGTTTTAATTGGTTAAATTTCGATTTTTAGGTTAGTTTTCAAGTTAGTTTTAATTAATTTAAACTTTGATACGGAATATGCGTTTAACACGGAAAAAGTACAGTAAAAAAACGTGTATTATATGCGTTTAATACGTAATTCGCGTATTAAACTGGTATTATATGGTGATACGTATATAATACGTAACACGGCAAAAATATGACATTTTAAATGGCACCCCCCTAAAAAGTGTTATACGGGAATAATACGGGTGTTTGATAACTATGCTCAAAACCAATGAAAAGTTGTTCATCTTCCCCCACAATTTTGTTAGAAGAAATGCAATTTATGTCTTTGCAAATATACATGGGCCTACAGTGTTTATATAATCCGTTCGGTAATCTTAGCACAATTGGAGCCTAAATTCATAAGATTCCCCCTTGCTTATTTCCTAATAGCATGGGCTGGACTATCATCCCAGGAATGTGGCATTACGAATTGTATATGGCTAAACATGGAATTCGAAATTGAACTTTAAATAAACCATAAAAAGTTTTAATTTATGTCTAAAATTCACTTACTAAGCCTATGAGTTGTATTTTTTTTTGTTCCTACCACTCACAAACATATCAAGAAAATCAATTCTACCCAATTTTCTACTGAAAATACTAAACAAAATCAATATAATTAAACGAGACCCATAAGCATTGACATACCATTTGAGCCAATAGGTTTCAGAGTCCCTAGAGACCAACGATTCTCCACTTCTTCACTACCGTTAGACCCGCAAAATCAGACTTTTACCGGCTTCTACAGATTCGGGCACATCGATTTTTACCGTGATGATTTGGTGGGTTGGAAGTGGAGGAGAGATACTTGAAGACCCAAGTGATGATTTTACCAGAAAAAGAGTTTGGTCGGTTTGAATGAAGAGTTTTGAGGTTGAAGAGATGTAGAAGAGTATGAAAAGAGAGGTGGTGAGAGATAAGCATGTGGCTATAATGAAAAAACTTCGAAATGATTCTGAGAAACGACGACGAGAGAAATAGTAAACCAGAACTGAAGAACGAGCCATGGACGATCTAAGCTATGCCAGAGAGAGAGAGAGAGAGAGAGATGTTGAATAGAAAGAGGAGAGGAGCTCAAGGGTCGATGCCCCCGTGGAGGGCGGAAGTAAAAAACTCATTTTTCCCGTTGCGGTTTCATTTTCAGGTATCAGTCATACATAAATGGAAATGAAAAGTTTTACAAGGGTAAGTTAGTCATTTAATATGCTCAGTCCCCCTAGAGATAGAATCACAGTCAATCGTGATTGAATTCGGGGAGACTTCAATCGCTCCCACAGGCAACACGTGTCCCCTTTAACTCTTATATTAACCGTGGTTAAGATTCTTTAACCCTTAGTGTTCAATAATCTAACTTTAGTTTTTTAGAAAAATATATTAAAAAAATATTAACCTAAGAGTTAAAATTTCTTAACCAGAGTTAAATATTAAAAAAAAACCTAAGGTTAGATTATTGAACACTAAAGGTTAAAGAATCTTAACCACGGTTAATATAAGAGTTAAAGGGGACACGTGTTGCCTGTGGGAGCAATTGAACTCTCCTTGAATTCAATCACGATTGGCTGTGATTCAATCTCGTCCCCATATATGTCTATAACTAATATTGTTATATATTTATTATTAAATTTGTCTCAAGAAAATTTATTAATCTGTTATATTCTCACGTCTTAAGGGTCAAAACATTGATTGATTCTTTTCTTAATATGACCTAAAACTTAAAACTCAATATTGTTTTAGCCTATCACTTTCACTAGGAAAGACCCGTGCAGGCGTGCACGGGTAGATAATGGACTAAATGAGTTAAAATTTTCAAGTATTTAAATTTAAGGAGTATGTGAGGGTTTGAATAAAACTTAGGAAAGTGGGGAGGTGATGCATGAGAGAGATATTAGCAGAGATCAAATCACAACCAATTGTGACTGAACTCGGGGAGAGTTCAATCGCATCAACAGGTCAACACGTGTTTCTTTCAACCTTTATTAACTGTGGTTAAGATCCATTAATTCTTGGGTTTAACAATATAATCTTAGTTTTTTAAAAAATATTTAACCCAAGTTAATTTTTTGACTCTTACAATTAATTTTTTTTCTAAAAATTAAGGTTAGATTATTAAACCATAAAGGTTAATAATAGGTGTTAAAAGAGACACATGTTGACCTGTGGTGCAATTGCTGTGATTCGATCTCGATTAGGAAGGTGATAGGCCCATTTGGTGAAATGATCATTTCAGTTTATTCTCTCACGCTCTCACCCTATTCTCTCACGCTCTCTCCCCTTGCCACTGCCCCCCCTGCCCCTTGCTTCAATCATTTGCTTCTCCTATGTGTAAGTTCTTTTCTTATAGTTTGTTATTCTTCTTCTCTTTTGCTACAAGCCTAAACTGGAGGTCTCATTTGGCAAGTAATTGATTGTCACTTGAATGATTGATATTGAATGATTGATATAGAAATCCATAGATGAAAGGTAATTAGGTGGCGTTTAATAACACTAGTCTAAATAGGTAAAACTTATTTGAAAATTGTGCTTAGTTGGACTTTAGATTGTTAAGTTGAAGGTTAATTGGATGTCTACATTTTTTTGAAGATGTGGTTTTACCTCTAAAGAAAAAAAGTAGCTAAGAACTACTTTTTAAAAAAGTATAGGTTTTTACCTCTAAAATCTCTATTTCAAAAAGATGTAGACATCTAATTAAAGTTTAACTTAACTATCTAAAGTCCAAATACACTCAATTTTCAAATAAGTTCTACCTATTTAGATTAGAGTTACCAAACGCCCTAGTGTTGCTCAATTAAAAGATAAGTAGAGTACCTAGATAAGGAAATCGAGAATACATTACAAAGATCTAACTGTTAAGACTTTTCCTTTACTTTTTATAGAGTATTATTGAGAATTGTAGAGTCAGAGAGTATGGGATTTGATTTAAATTTTCATGCGCTGCAAATTTGTTCCCATCTCTTTGCAACTCTTATTGTCTTGAAGTGGAAGGTCTTGCTTTCGAATTCTCACTCCCCTTTGGGGCTAGGTCGCACAGGTTTACCCAGACTTACCTCGTGTGGTGATTGCGGGCCTCTATCGCACCCTTGGGGAATAGTCCTGACCCAAAGGGTTGGGGACACCCTGAGTTACCAAAAAAAAAAACCTCTTATTGTCTTCTTCTTCAAAATTATCTAGCTTGTTTTATCCATGGCCGACGTTCTGAAACCCTAATTTTATATCCAGTGAAGCTTGGGTGAAATGGGATGTAGGCATGGATTTGCATTGATTAGATCTTTGAGATTTTTTGTTTTCTTTTTTTAGAGTGATTAAAAATTGCAGTGTCAAAGAGTCGGGTACTTGACTCTAATTTTCGATTAATACCTGCATAAGACCAATTGTTTCTAATTTTTTTTCAACTCTGCTTCACAATTTTTCTTACCATTTAACTCAATTGAGAGCATGTTGAATGTCGTCTGGATATATAGCTATTTCCAAGGAGGTGTGAATAACCATTTAAGTCAATTATATTGAGTTTTAACTTAAATTTGGAAATCTCTCTCGAGCGAGATTAAGGTTGCTCGAGCGCGAGTGGTTTGTTTTGACTGTGCAAAATTCCTAGCCAACTCGCTCGAAATGAGTTTGGGTTGGCTTGAGTGTTTCAGCATTTTTCTTCAGTTTTCGGGAAACTCCTATTTTGAGTAATTGTCGTCGATCCCATTGTCGCATTTCCTAATTAGGGTTTGTAATTGTTTTCCCTATTTTTGTAGCACACTTTCTATACATATGTTGCTTACTTGCTTTATACATATGTTTGCCATGAAGTTATGTAATGCTTACTTGATTTATACATATGTTTGTCATGTAGTTATAGATCTTATTCTTGCATTGTTTGAATCCTTGGATTATAAGCAATAATATTGGTGTCATGATCACAGTCTTAAGTTAATATATAGCACTTGATGATGCTAGGTATCCAGTTGTTTATCAAACAATAAGGGCTTCTAGCCTATTTGTGATACTTACAATTTTCAAATTCTTTAGAGGTATAATTGTAAGTGGTTTTATCTAATTACCTAATCAATATTGCAAGTTCATTGTATCCCGACTTCCAATAGGTACAAGCAAATAATTAACCATGCATGGAATATAGTCCCATCTACACCAATTTCATTTCGAGTTCAAGCATTCTATTTTGGTTGCTTTGGAATGTGTTGCTTAAGTATTGGACCCTAGAAGGGGGGTGAATAGGGTCATAGCAAATTTAAATTTCTTCCTAATCCCTTTTTGCGGATTTTAAATTAAACTAATTATGTGGGAATGGAATCTAGCAATCATATAATCAATGCAATAGTAAAAGTAAATATAAGGAGAGAGAGAGAGAGAGAGAGAGAGCAAACACAAAGATATGTTTTCAAGGTTCGGCAATTCCCGTCCACGTCCCTACCTCAAACTTTTCCATGCCGTTGCAAGAGAACACCCTCTCTTGACTTCAACAAAGTTCCCTGCTTCAAGGACAAGAATCCTCCGATTCTTGATTTCAAGTACACTTGATGAATCAAGGTTTTACAATCATAAAATTCTCCTTATACAACTGGATGATCTCTTAATAGTTCTCTAAAAATCTCCCAAAGTTTGGAGTTGAATAGCTCAAGAAAACTGATTTAAGATTTCTATGGTTTTATCAATGAATGATACAATGTAGGCTTGTGAGTAGTTGATTGGAGTTATTGCACAGATCAAGAGTTGAGTTATTGTTTCTAGTTCATAATTGAACTCATTTTATAGCTTATAGGATTTCGTGGCCGTTGGAGGTGCATTCAATGCAAAAATGGCATTTGAAAACTAGTCGTTACAAAGCATTTAATGCTTGCCGTGACAAAATCAGTCGACAGATTTTGGTCAGCAAGACAAATCAGTCGACTTGTTTTCAACTAGTCCAAAACAGAATGCCCTGGTACTAAATCAGTCGACTAGTTTTGAACACCAGTAGGAATTGGTTGACTGATTTTGAAATAGAATCAAAACAGATTACAGGGCATGATCTGGTCAACTGATTTTGAGAATCCTCTGGAATTGGTCGACTGATTTTCTGATTTTTCACATAAACTTCCTTTTTAACCAACCTAGATGATATGAATGATTTTCTAGGTTACTTAGCTTATCTTTAATAAGATTTTATTCATTCCTCATGATGTCTTAGGACCTTAAAATGATATACAATAATGTCTTTTGGGCTCCTATGGTCAATCTAGGCTTTTGAGCTTTCAACCATCAAACTTTGAAATTTTTTTACATAAGTCCTAAACATTCTCAAAATAAAAATAAAACTTTAGACCTTCTTGAGAGAGTTGTTCTTCTAACTTGATCTTGGATCTTCTTTGTTGGTTTCATCTTCATGATCTTCCAATATTTCTTAAAGACAGACTTTATCTTCATGATCTTGAGTTTGACTCTTTTTGCTCTTGATTGGTTGAAATGCTTTTGCTTGATAATGAATCATTTCCATGCTTGGTGTAATATTCATGCTTTCTGCCTTGAGTATTGTGCTAATGCTCGTATTCACTGAATTCCATCAAAACTTTATGGAGACATTAGTAACACAATTGTCATTTCATTATTGTGTTATCATCAAAATTATTAAGGATACCTAAGGTTGTAACCTTTAGACTAACAATCTCTCCATTTATGATAATGATATAATAATGTAATGAAATGAGAATAAGCTCTCCCTCAATATATAATTTCAATAAAAAATTTTAGATAAGCTCCCCCTAAACATATGCATTAACATATTTCAATTCATTTTTCGTATTTTAGGTTAAACCATTTTCAAGTTCATGATACAAAAAAATATATAAGACATTCTTAAGCATATGATATAAAATTTAAGCAAAAATTAGAAATGATTCACATTTTATAGATGAGTTAAAAAGAGCACACGTGACATTCACAACAATCATCCATACATCCATAAAAAGACAAAAAAGATCAAAAAAATACATTTTCATTTCATTCTCTTCTTCTCCCCCAGGCATCATCAAAAAAATATTTTACTTCTTCCTCTTCTTCTTCTTGGGGTCATCCGTATAACGACCCAGAATTTTGATAAAATAAAATTATGAGTTTATGGGTCCTTAATTGAGGTTAATTAGTTAAGTGTTTGTTAAATTGGTAAAAAGTGAGTTTTGTTCGGGATTGGATTGTACTGATAAAAATTCAGTGTTTTTCCTCGAAAATCGCACACAATGTGTGATTCGACTATCTCGACGATCAACCATCGTTCTAGTTCCGCCTTGTATCACTTCGCGAGACCGCGAGGGTCTTAAATGTAAGAAAAATCAAGAAAATCGGGAAATTACAGACTCTCCGAAATTCAGTTGGGACTCAATAATTATTGGGGATTCTAATAAAAATCCGCAAAACTTGTACCACTATGTGTCTGTAGACCCTGTGGACGACTCTCTGTCGTTTCGGCAATTCATCATCTCATATGAAGAAACGACAACATGTTTTCTGTCCGGAATCGAGAAATTAACGTTCATTGTTACTAGTCCAGATTTGCCCAATTTGAACTATTTTGACTAGAAATCCTTTAAACGTTCATTGTTATTAGTCACTTTATATTGATTATTCTTAGTCAATTCCTCCTAAGGTATACTAGGTATCTAGGTCACTTACCATCCTATAGGTAAAACAAAGGCGATAATCGGAATGTCTTCAGTTGATCTTTTTCGGTCTTCATCTTCATAATCTTGGATGCTTGTAGGCAAAGACACAAGACACATGATACTGTAACGACCCCAAAATCCTACAAGGCTAAAATAGGACTGTGGAATCGTCACATTACTTAAACATGCTTAAAATCTATGCATACAAGGCTTACTACACGAGTCTCCAAAAATGAGAGTAATAAAATTTCGATATATAAACTATAATCAACCTGCACAAGTCTACGGTCAACATATACAATCCTCTATAATCCAACAAGTATGAAAAATACAACTATAAAAGTTTACTGAGCAACATCCTCTAAAAGGTCTATTACAATATCTCTCAACCAAACAAAACATAAATTAATAGGTGTAGCCACCCAAGACTTCTGCTCCTTCCTCGATGGGCTCACCTTCTCCTCCTTCCTCGGTGTAAGTCTCCTCGATCCACGGCTCCGCCGTGTGCTCCTGTTCTAAACCTGCCAAGACAAAGTCCGGCTGAGTACAAAGGTACTCAGTGTATATAAAATCCAACCAACAATAATAATATACTTGCACTTAGTTAGAAACATATCCAATAGCATAATAACATAATCAGAGTACGGAAGAACGTGTGCGCATATATATCATATCATCACCTTAACTCGTGTACTTGTAAGAATCCTAGACTTAGAAGACAATACCCTTATGAGCTGCTTATGCTTATGAGACCACGTGCTTGTGAGATGCTTATACTTATGCACTTATTCAGATCATACAATGATGTGACATGCCGTTCTTGGCGGATACGGACCATGTCTAAAAAATCATATGGTTGGCATGCTGTTCTTGGCGGATACGGACCATGCTTAAGAATCAAATGATTGACATGCCATTCTTGACGGATACGGACCATGTCATGCTTATGCTTATTCAGAATGTCATACGTATGCCATGCTCATGCTTGTGGTCCACATGTGTGACTTGTGACATTCTTTTCTTAACATACACGTGCATATGTGCTTAAGTGTCGAAATTAACATTCGAGTTGGTATTTGCTTAGATTCCGATCTCCCACCATAGAAACTCCACTATACTGTCCCATACCAAATAGTTAGAGAATTCCTGGTCTGAGAGATTTTCCTCTAAGTTCTTACCTTCCCGACTATCAATTTTCATGCAAGTAATTAAACATACTTAACAAACAATCACATATACATATCTTATCATAATTCATTTCACAATTGATAATCAATTTACCACCATTTCATAAAAGTATAATAGCATTTATCCTCTCAAGCATTTTTACCAACACCTTGAGTACGCATAATATGAATCCATTTTCCCTTCTATATTTTCAAGCATTCATCAAACCAAAATCCATCCATACAATCAATTCACCATTCACATCCACATATTAATCCCATCCTCCATACATTTTCCATCCTCCATATATTCTATCCACATCCAAATCCACATTTCTATCCACATTTCCATCAATAATTAGCTTACTTCATAGAAAATTTGGGAAAAGGCATTTAATCTCTATTCTATCATTCCTATCATATTAATATTCACCAAACATTAAAATAGAGTTGATTAGGATAGTATATCGACCTTAGGAATCCTTCCATTGGATTCAAAACGCTCCCGATGTGATTTGGGGAAACTTTGAGGACGATCTCCAAGCTTTCCTCTCAATCTTCTAGCAATCTCCTTCAATTCTCCAAGCAACCCTTCTCCCAAAACCCTAGGTTTTCTCTCCATTTTTGCCAAATTAGGTTAGAAATAGGTAGAGTATTTTAATATTTCGAGTAGGACCCCCTATTTATAGCCCCAAGGGTCGGGAATGAAAAGACCTAAAAGTCCTTACTAAAATTCTGTCAAAAACACGAAAGACAGATCGATCGGTGGTTATGACCGAGCGATCGGTTGCCTACCGATCGATCGGTGTTTATGACCGAGCGATTGGTCAAAAACAAACTCTCTGAAAAATTCCCCCATACAAATTTTTGGACCAGTCGATAGCTACCGATCGATCGGTTTTGGACCGATCGATCGCTAATTCTGACCAAGCGATCGGTTTTGTATACCGATCGATCGCTAGCGATCGGTGCTTTGCAGATTCCTGACCCATCATACTGTTTTGGCCATAACTTTTGACCCGCTCGTCGGATTTCGACGATTCAACTTGCGTTGGATTCATCTTTCGAAAACGAACATTTCTGGTGTTTAGAATTTCCAAATTCTCTTTTATTTATGAACCAAAAACTCTCCAAAGTTGACTGATCTGCAATTCCATCAGACAAAACCTCGGAAAACCCATTTTTGACTTAGCTTAGACTAAAAATAAGGAAAACATTAAACATGAACCTCGAAGATGGTTCCAATACCTTTCTAATGGTTCAAGAATCACTCAATTCCAATAAACGGTGCCACAACTAGAGCTTCCTAAAGTTTAGAGTGTGATATGACATTCATGAACTAGAAGTTTGATTAAACCTTAATCACACTGCACCCATTAGATATACAATACAATAACTATTAAAACATCACAAGGACTATAATACCCCTAATGCAATGCAATAAAAACATGAAAAAAGATTCGGGTCTCTACAGATACACTGTTTTGACAACGGAATAAGTCAATCCCAAAATATGGACTTTACATAAATAAAGGTGAAAAATGGGAAGACCTTATTAACCAATGTACAAATCTATCTTTAAGATCGAAGGCGCGAGCTGGACTTGAATATGAGAAATCCTTGATTCAATGAGGTACCTAGATGATTGATTATACATGAACCAAATACACAACAAATAGTATGTCTAACCCAATGCAATTCCAACAGGGTGAACATCCTACCTGTAATTCACTTAGGAAAGCAATTATACAGACAAAGTTTTTCCATCTTCCACTTAACTACTAAAGTAGATTCTTACTTTTTCGGCTGAAGATCTCGGACCTTTGTGCGAAGGATTTCAACAAACAGTGGAATTTGCAGATATGCAAATAAGGTCACGGGGATACAAGCAAGTAAAGAAATTGGAATGAAAACCCATGGTAATCTCTCATTGAGAACTATCGCAAGGGTAGCACTAAATGCCATCATCATGGTAGCTATAGAGATGAAGAGAGATGTAAGACCTGTTATCAACCTCTTGGGCAATGAGTAGAGGAAATCTTCTTCCGCATAGCGTGAAATTGGAATGGTTAAGAACATCAGTACTGAAGTGAGTGAGGAGAACAGAGAAAGTGCATCTGAAATGGAGAATACCATGAAGTAGTTGGTTTTTAAGAAAATTGGGATGCCTATTTCACTTTTATTGCCACCTGGTACAGTAAAAGCTGCAACAAACGTTACTGTAGCAATGAGAGTGGCTGCAACCATGCACGATGAAGATGTCACTTTCATCCATTTCTCCCCTTTCTCAACTAAATCTTTGTGATCCTCTGTGAATATAACCCGAGCTGTTTTCCCATCTTTGTTTTTTGATTCCCTATGCATAGGTTGTACAAGCATCTCCACTTCCTAGGGATCACATTAGAGTATTAAAAGAAGAGGAGAAAACAAATTTGGTAAAACTGTGGTAGTAAAAGCTTGTCCACTTCCTATACTGAATCATAAACTACTTCATGGTCACAGTAAGTATGCATTTGTTGTTATTGTTAGAATAAATGTAAGCAATTTAAATTAGTATAGAAAATATATCAAAATATTTTTTAGCAAGAGATAAATAATCTAGATGACATAGTGGTAGTAAATCAATAAAAGAAAAAAAAAATATCTCAGTAGTAGAAAACTTATCAGTATAATTTGATCGAGGCACGTGTTGGACACGCTGTCCTTAAGGTGAAATTCGCCCCCTGCTGGATCTCTCTAACCGTGATGCTCACAGGAAACTTGGCGGTCACCCCCAGGATACAACGATCAACACCAAGGAGAATGAGCACTCTCAAAACCTTGGTCTACAGCGAACTCAACTATGATCCAGCCCAAAGTATTGAAAACACAATAAATCTTGATTAAGACAAATGAGAAAGATGCAAATAAAATCCCATGAGTATATCTCTTGGAAGAGAAACTAAGCCTCAATTTATAGAGGTAAGGCAACCCAAAATAATGGAGCAATAAGGCCCCAAAAACCCATGTTTTCTAAAAGAAAACTGACCTCATAAATCTAAAATGTAACTCCACATTTACTACTATTAAAAGAGAGTTAACCAAAATAAATGAGATTGTAACGGTTAAGAGATTCTCAAAAGGGCAAGGTTAAATACCAATAGACACTCCTTCAAACTTTTGTTTTACAACCAAAAAAATATAACAATCCCCCTCATAAAATAAAATTTTGAAGAAAACAAATAAAATAATATAGGGCTTAATGGAGCTACTGCATATGGGCAAAGGTGTCTTTTAGACTTGAACCTTTGCTTAGTGTAATCATATCGGGTGCATGAAGAGATTGGTGAACTATGTCTTGAACCAATCTCTTTTATTCATGAACCAAGACAATATATCACACACACAATATCCCCTTAACATTGTCAAGTTCTATCGGTTGTGCACGTTATCGGCCATGTGCTAAATCCCGGTATTCATGAGCGCTCTAGAGAATCAGCCTAAATTCTCATAGGAAGCGGCCCCACTTCCACACTCATATAGGTGTCTCTATCAAGGATGCCTTGTAACTATACATCCCACTGTGAATCAGCTATAGAAGACATTAAGAGTCAAAGACTCATCCTCCTTTCGTTACAAGTAACACTAGTACACCATAGGGATGAGTTTGAGAATAATGAATCCTCCACTTTTGTGTTCTCACAAGTCACTCAACAATTTGTTTTTCCCATTGAACCTAGTTCTTGGGATCTCCAGTCACTCAGGTTGGGTTTCCATTTGTTAATCCAGAAATAGGTGTTGGCAAATTCCGTGATCTTCAGATAGGTCATGAGTGTTGTGTCTTGTTCAACTTGTCGAAAGAGTTAAAGTTTCAAGAAGACTGAAGATATTGAAGAAAAAGCTTCTACTCCGGATCTAGACAGGTAGTGGACTTAGAGACCCCTACCTAGGTTGGATTTGACTTAGATAACTCTAAACATACCTAGGAGAATAGTTTTAAGCCTACCAAAGAGGTTTGATCTAATTTGAATCAAACAAAAACAAAAGAAAAATGTTTAGACTGAAATTCTGTCTCAATCGATCGCTCGGTGTTCCGACCGATCGATCGGTGGCCTACTGAGCGATCAGTGGCTATCGACTGGTCAAAAACTTTGTATGGGGTATTTTTCCAGAGAGACTATTTTTAACCGAGCTCTCGGTGAAAGTAGAGATCGATCGGTTTTGGACCGAGCGATCGATCATAAGCACCGATCGATCGGTCCTCGTAAACATAATTTTATTTTTTTTGGACTCTTTTCTAAACCCTATATAAACAACTTTTTGGAGACCTAATTCGTATCTTTGTTTATTTTTGAAAGAGTAGAGGTCTGAGAAACCCTTCTAGGGCTTTTTCTATTGTTCTTCATAGATCTTTAGTGATCCCTCCTTTTTCAATCATCCTAGAGAATGCAAGTATAGATCTATTCGTTTGATCTTGCATTGTGTGATCTCAGATCTGTATGAGATCCCTCTAGGGTTTGAAGCTTTCTAAATTGATTCACAACCCTACACTTCGTGTGTGTGTCCGGTGTATGATCCGGAGCCTTCGTGGAAGGAGATCGATCGTGTGTGATCGTGGTATTGAAGTAGCTTGAGAAGATTTGGTCGGTTAGGAACCGAAGCTGCTACAACGGAGATCGAACCTGCTGGTTCGTGAAAATCAAGAGTAAGATTCTGTACCTAAAAACGTCGAGTCCGGTTTGGGTAAGGTCTTGTCTTGTACTTGAATTCTTCTTATAGTGAAGTTTGTTGCTGGACGAGGTCCCGTGGTTTTTTCCCGTAAGGGTTTTCCACGTAAAAATCTGCTGTGTTTGATTTGTGTGGATTGTTTGTGTGAATGGTTCATTGATTTCTAATCTAATTAGATAAAAAATTAAAAATTGGTTAGAAGTTCTTAGATAGACCTATTCACCCCACCTCTAGGTCATAGAGATCATTGATCAGAGTAATTTCAATTGGTATCAGAGCGGGTTCACCTTTAAGACTAAACCCTTGAGTGTGATCCTGTATATCTTACTCTGTGATCATGAGTACTCTAAGAGAGGTCGGTTCAGTCTCTCGTCCCCCACTGTTTGATGGGAATAATTACGCATATTGGAAAGCCCGTATGAGAGCTTTTCTCAAATCGATTGACGAGAGAATTTGGATGTCTATCCAAAATGGGTGGACTACGCCTGTGAAAACTCTAGGTGATTTGACTGTCGTCAAATATCCTAATGAATGGACCAGAGAAGAGCTTGAGACAAGTGGTTGGAATACTAAAGGACTCAATGCTATCTTTACTGCAGTCACAGCTGAGGAATTCAGACGAATTTCTTCATGTGAAACAGCAAAGGAGGCATAAGACATACTAGAGATTACCCATGAGGGTACGACCACTGTTAAAATCACAAAACTCCAAATGTTAACCACCAAATTTGAATATTTGACAATGGAAGACGATGACACATTTGATGAATTTTATGCAAAACTTAGTGACATTGTCAATGCTAGTTTCAACTTAGGTGAAAGATTAACCGAGTCCAAGATAGTTAGAAAAGTCCTTAGATCTCTACCTGAGAGATTTCAACCCAAGGTCACTGCTATTGAAGAGAGTAAAAATGTTGTCTCTCTGAAGATTGAAGAATTAGTTGGTTCACTCCAAACTTATGAACTCAATCTTAGACCATCCAAGAAAACCAAATCTTTAGCCTTGAAATCAATTAAGGAATCTTTGGATGACGATAACAGTGATGGAGAGATGGATGAGGAAGAAATGACACTCTACGTTAAAAAGTTTCAAAAATTTTTTAGAACGAATAAGAGGTTCAATCCTAAACAGGGAGGAAAATCTTTTGAGAAGTCAAAGTCTAAGCCCTGGGAAATCAAGAAAAATTCCAAGAGTGGCGACAAGAAACCCCAAGGTGTTCAATGTTATGAATGTCATGGCTTCGGTCATATTTCACCTAACTGTCCTAACAAGAAGAAAAGTAAGGGCAAGGTGATGAATTCCTGTTGGGAGGACAGTGATTCCGAGAATGAAAAATCAGACAGTTCTTCTTCTAGTGAAGAAACTGATAATCATACTGCTTTCACTGTGTCCCTTTTTGGGATTCTTGAGACTACCTCGTTAGTTGATGAGAATGATAGAACTGATGAAAGTAGTCACGCTGAGTCAAGTGGAGACACTGAGAAGAGTCATACTGACTCTGAAAGTGATGAAGATTTGAAAATAACTTATGATAAGTTGTATTCTGAAAGTTTGAAACTGACTAAAGCAAAAATCTCTTTGAGCAAAAAACTCAAAATCATTCAAAATGAAAGAGATACTTGTAAACTAGAAGCAAAGGAGGTGAATGCTCTAGTTAGTCAGCTTGAAAATGAGAAAGAAGCTTTTTCTGAAAAAGTTAAATGTCTTTTGGAAGAAAATGTCTCATTGACTAATGTTGTCAGAAGATTAGAAGTTGAAAGAGACACTTCCTTGAAAGAAGTTGAAGAGTCAAGGACTCAATTAGTGGAGCTAGAATCTTTAAAAGATTCTCTTGTCAATAAGGTGAAATTTCTTGAAAAAGAACATCATATAACCCTTAAAGACAAGACTGACTTGATTCAGAAGGTCTATACTCTTGAGAAAGAAGTAAGAATGTTTGGAAATACTAGCTGCCTAGATGAATTAGTTAGAAAATATGGATCAAATTCTAATAGATCTGGGATAGGACATGCTGACACACCAGCTGGTCCTTTAGCTGTTGGTACAATGGCTAGTGCTGTATTTGAACCAATACATTCTGATCCCAAAGTGAATGCACCTTCCACATCAAGTACTAAGGCTTATACAAATGTTGTAAAGCCTAGAAATTCAGCTCCTAGGGTGAGTGCTTTGAGGAATCAAATTCCTTTTAGAAGAAATCCTCCTCCTTTTTCTAGATTCATACCCACATGTCACTTTTGTGGTGTAAGAGGTCACATACGACCAAACTGTAATGCGTTTAGACGAGCTCCCCGAGATGGTTCATGGAACCAAAATCAAAGTCAAGGGAATCTTAAAATACAGATTCAAGTTCTGGCTGAAAAATCTAGAATTTTGAGCGAAGATGTCAATAGGATAGCTCAAATGTCTAGAAATGAAAATGGTCCATTAACTCCTTATGATTACTTAAGAGGAAAGAATGTGACAAATCATTATGCTAGAACTGAACAGAACAGAAAGAGGTCTAGAAGGTCTAAAAAGAAAAAGGTCTCTACTACACAGAACAATATTCAAATGTGTAAACAAAGTTTAAGAACTGTGTATGTGAGAAAGGATGATCTTAAGTGTCATGTCATTCATACTGCCTTTAAAGCCCAAAACACAGAAATGTGGTACTTTGACAGTGGGTGTTCTTGGCATATGACAGGTAACAAGTCCTTATTTACTCAATTTGAGGACTATCGAGATGGGACTATTACTTTTGGCGATGTAAGCAAGTCATTAGTTAAAGGGAAGGGTATCATCGATTCACCAGGCATACCAAAATTGAAAAATGCCTTGTTTGTTGAAGGACTAAAAGCTAATTTGATTAGCATAAGTCAACTATGTGATGATAACCATGCTGTGCACTTTACCCAAAATAAATGCTTAGTCATTAATGGTAAAGGTAAGTGTGTTCTAGAAGGGTTGAGAACCGCTGACAATTGCTACGGCTTAATCCCTAGTACTAATTTCTCAAATGTCTGTAATAGGGCTAAAATTGAGGAAGTTGATTTGTGGCACTGTAGGCTAGGTCACATGAACTTCAAAGACCTATGCAAAATTTCAAAGCAAGAACTTGTGAGAGGTGTGCCCAAACTAGGAAAGCCTTCTATTGCTATATGTGGGCCATGTCAGATTGGTAAACAAATTAGAAACCCACATAAGAAGACTTTAAGTATTGCTACTTCATATCCACTGGAATTAATTCATATGGATCTTATGGGTCCTACAAGATCTGAAAGTCTAGGTGGAAAGCGATACATCCTAGTCATGGTTGATGATTTCTCAAGAATGTCATGGGTGACATTTATAAGAGAGAAATCCGATGCTTTTGAAAATTTCAAAAGTATTTGCTTGAAAATTCAAAATGAGAAAAGATGCCCAATCACTCGAATTCAAAGTGATCATGGAAAGGAGTTTGAAAACTCTAAGTACAACGACTTTTGTGATGAGTCGGGTATCAAACATGAATTTTCTGCACCCATTACACCTCAGCAGAATGATGTTGTGGAGAGGAAGAACAGGGTTCTCCAAGAGATGGCTAGAGTTATACTTCATAGCAATAATCTAGCTTCTCATTTCTGGGCTGAAGCAGTGAACACTGCTTGTTATATAGTTAATCGAGTTTTTCTAAGGCCTGGAACAAAGAAAACTCCATATGAGTTGTGGAATAACAAGAAACCAAGTGTCAAGTACTTTCAAGAATTCGGAAGTAAATGCTATATCCTAAAGGATAGAGAGCAACTGGGCAAATTTGAATCCCGGAGTGATGAAGGAATATTTCTTGGATATTCCACAAACAGTAGAGCTTATCGAGTGTATAACTTGAGAACCTCTGCAATTATGGAGTCCATCAATGTAGTTGTGGATGACTCTGGTGTTGAAAATGTGCAACTTGAGGATGATGATAATGCTGGAAATGAAAATGTTGAAACTTCTTCAACTCCACTTATTACTAAGCAATCATCTCCATTAAAACCCACACATCCAAGGGTCATAAGTCCTCACACCTCCACAGATATAATTGGTGATCTTGAAAGTGGAGTGAGAACAAGGAAACAAATTGAAAATGAAGTTAGCTACATTTGCTATACTTCATCTTTTGAACCCAAGAATGTAGCTGAAGCCCTTGCAGATGATAATTGGATCAATGCAATGCAAGAAGAGTTACTTCAGTTTACTAGGAATGATGTTTGGTATTTAGTACCTAGGCCTAACAATACAAATGTGATAGGTACCAAATGGATTTTCAAGAACAAAACTGATGAAAAAGGTACTATCATAAGAAATAAGGCTAGGTTAGTTGCACAAGGATACACTCAAATTGAAGGCATTGACTTCGATGAGACCTTTGCTCCTGTAGCCAGGCTAGAATCAATCAGAATTCTTCTAGCTGTGGCTTGCCATATGAAATTCAAGTTGTTTCAAATGGATGTTAAGAGTACCTTTTTGAATGACATTCTACAGGAAGAAGTCTATGTGGAACAACCAAAAGGGTTTGAAGATCTACATCACCTTGATCAAGTTTATCGATTAAAAAGGGCCCTCTATGGTTTAAAGCAAGCTCCAAGAGCTTGGTATGAGAGGTTGACTACTTATCTTTTGGAAAAGGGATTTTCAAGAGGGGGAGTAGACAGAACCCTTTTTATAAAAAATGTGAAAGGTGATATTGTCATCGCCCAAATATATGTTGATGACATTGTGTTTGGTTCCACATTAGACTTACATGCTCAATCATTTGCTGAACAAATGAAGAATGAATTTGAAATGAGCATGGTAGGTGAGCTGAGTTTCTTCCTTGGTCTTCAGATCAGGCAATTTGATTCTGCGATCTCAATATCTCAAATCAAATATGCTAAAAATCTGGTAAAGAAATTTGGTATGAGTTCTGCTAAGCATGCTAGGACTCCTATGCTACAACAAAACTTAGTAAAGATACTTCAGGCAAGGATGTTGATCAAACTTCTTACAGAAGCATGATTGGTAGTTTACTCTACCTAACTGCTACTAGACCAGACATTGCCTTTAGTGTTGGAGCATGTGTCTGCTATCAAGCAAGCCCAAAAGAGTCTCACTTAATTGCAGTCAAGCGTATCATTCGATATGTAAGTGGAACTCCATCATTTGGCCTCTGGTATTCTTTTGATACCAATGCCACAATAGTTGGATATTCCGATGCCGACTAGGCCGGAAATGCTGATGATAGGAAGAGCACCTCCGGAGGGTGTTTCTATATTGGAAACTGCTTAGTTGCTTGGCTTAGCAAAAAGCAGAATTCAATTTCATTGTCCACTACCGAAGCTGAGTACATAGCAGCAGGCAGTTGTTGTACTCGACTTCTGTGGATGAAGCAGATGTTGCATGATTACGGGATTGAACAAGGCACTATGACTGTGTATTGTGATAATTCAAGTGCTATCAATATTTCCAAAAATCCCGTTCAACATTCTCGCACAAAACACATTGACATTAGGCATCACTTCATTCGTGATTTAGTTGAGCAAAATGTTGTGTGTATTGAGTATGTCCAAACAGAGAAACAATATGCAGACATTCTCACAAAACCCTTAGATTCCCTTAGGTTTGAATTCCTTAGGAAATCCATTGGTTTGTGCGGAGTTGAGTGATGGTGTGCTTTCTTCATAGCCTATGTGTTATTCTTGTTGGATTTTAAGTCATAGAGCTATTTTTTTGTTGTTTTCTTTAATTAATAAAAATCCAAAAACATTCAAATTTAATATTAATTCCAAGGGTAAAGTTATATCTAGTGATTTAAAATGGTCATGGTCACCAATCTCAGTTAGAGTTGAGTAAACAATGATGTTATGTGTTGCACATGCACTCTAACTGATTTTTGAGATGGTATTAGTTCCTATTTATAGATTCTAATATTATATCATATGGTTCCCTAGTTTAATCAAATCTAGTATAACCAAAGTGATTAAAATTCCATAAGGTGAGCCCCCTAGTTTTAAAAAATTATTGACATGGAAAGGACTACCTTTGAGTTTGTGTGATAGCTTCTAGTGAATGCAAACAGTGAGAAATGGCTACCTAGACAAACAGTAGGTATCTCTATGGGTTGCTAGTGTGAAAGCCCCCACTGTCATTAGAGAGGGCTACCTTCTCACTTGAGTGAAAGTCACCAATGTCCAAAGAAAAGATAATGTGTAAAATTTGATCATAAACTGAAATAACCTTATAGATCAAATTTGGAGTAAACATTGCTCATCATAATTCTATGGATGGTTCTTGGTTTTAATTCTAGTTTTTGAACATTCTAGAGTACCTTTATGCTATAATGTCAAAATCTTGTTTTGTGGATGAAACCAATCCTCAGAGTCATGTTATGAATTTTTAATATTACACACACATTACTTCTGAGCGTTTATTTACTCTAAATGTGGATTTGATGCAAAAATCAAAATTAATCACTTATGGAAACTAAAAGTTATTAACATAATCCTTATTCATAACTATTCTGTAAAATACATTCTTGGTTAAATATTTTTTATGATTTTGATGAAATAAATGTTTGCATAAGTGCATAGTTATTAGGTGATTTTGAGGTGAAAATGAGTTTAAGTCTTGCTTTGGTTGAGGGGGAGAAAAATGATTATAAGTAAAAATTTTCAAAAACTTTTCCAAACCACCGATCGCTCGGTGTTAATGACCGATCGATCGGTCTTTCGTGAAAAGGGTTATAAAACCCTCATTTCTCAGTTTCCTATTATTTTGTTCTCCGAACTCTAGAGCGATCTCTCGGTCCCCTCTTCTCCAAATCTCTCTTACGTTCATCTCTTTCTACTCCAAGGGTCTCCTAGCATCTAAAAAGGTAATCTTTAATCATTTTCTTGATTTTGGTTTACTTTTCACATCTAGGGCATCAAAAATTCGTCATGATTTTCTCATACTCCTTAGTTATTCTTGCATTCCTCATGTCCGGTGTCTCTAAACGCCGGAGATTGGTCCTCAACAACCAAGAGGACCCTCTAGAGGAAGAGGAACACAATGAGCCATACTCTTTCACTCCAATAGGACATGGGATTTCAATAGGGGATCGACCAATCCGTAGAATGGTTGATTCTACTACTGAAAATCACCAAAAGTCTTTGGCAAATAAAACCCGGAAACAAAAGGGAAAAACTAGTTCATCTTCAAATGTTCTATTGGGTCCCTTCATTAGCCCTAGTGCTGCTCGACTTTATAGTGAGTATTTTAGTAAAAAAGGTGTTATGGTTGAAAGGAGCATTAGAATTTCAGATTTTGGTGATTATTACCTTTCTAAGCTCATTACCGATCGTCACTGGGAAGGTCTTCTCACTTTATCCGGTCCTGCTCCTATTCAGTTAGTCCAGGAATTTTACTCAAATTTCTCTGAAATCAACTCTAAAACCTGGTCTTTTAAATCTCGCTCTTTAGAACAATCAGTTTTGATAAATCCAAATGTCATTGCTAAATTTCTTGGTTGTCCTCGAGTTCCAGATGCCTATTATCCTTATAAATACAAGAAAGATGAGGATAAAGAATCTATGAACAATGTAGTCACTTTTCTTTGTGGTGCTCCTACACTTTGGGTTGGTTCCTTAATAGAAGTAACAAAACTCACTAGGGATGCAAGACTTGTAAACCTAGTAATGAGTGCCAATATCCACCCAAAGGTTCATACTGCAGACCTTAGGGAAGATAGAGCTCGATTTTTATTCAGTCTCCTTCGTGGACATGATATTGACCTTGCAGAACACATAATTGATTTGATGATTCAAGCCCATCAAACTCAAACTGTGGTTGGAGCTCTTCCGTTTGGCTCCCTGATTACTAAACTCCTTGGTTCTCAAGGGGTTATTGCTCCTCCTGGTGTTCCTACCCGTAATCCGAAAGGTCCAATCAACAAAAAGACCATCGCTCAGAGTTTCTCACATGCTTCAGTTCAAGATATTGAGGAGGAAGCTGATTTTGGTACCGGATCCTCTCATCCACCTCCGGCCACGATTGATGATCTAGCCAGAATGATGAGAGAGATGCAGAGGGATCTCTCGACGCATATTTCATCCCACCAGGAGTTCACCACAGAGATCCGTGGAAGACTTGGATCACTCGATGCAGCAGTGCTGGGAGTACAGAGAGATGTTCGTGATTTTAGAGCTTATTATGAGTCTCATCTCACTTCAGATGATGAGGAGTGATAGTTAGTTTGATGTACTAGGATACTTCTAATGTTTCACTTTTATATTTGGGAGTTTACTGTAGTCCTAGTATTAGATTGAGACATTTGATGCATTTTGTATTGGTTGTACTCAGTACAAACCTCTTTTGGATGTTCTTGATTTGAATGCATTTGAGATGATGTTTGATATTTTACTCTAATTTTCTGTTATCTCATCTCTTATACTGATTTTGCCTTAATTCTTTCATTCCTATTCCGCCTTTGGCATTACGAGCCAAAAAGGGGGAGAGTAGGTATTTGTGATAGATGATATTTGTGATAGATGATGGTTTATGGAATGGATATGGATATGTTGTTAATGGAATGGATATGTTGCTCTATAGATAAACCTGTTATGCTCGATGATGCTCTATAGATAAACCTGTTATGCTCGATGATGCTCTATTTTTTCTTTGAATATTATTTCCTATGCTTCACAGTTTTTTGGTTGAGCTTGTGCAGGCAAACAGGTTCTCAGATTGTTGAAACATGACAAGTTGGATGTCATGAAATTTTTTTTAGTCATGTAAAGGTTCACTTTTCCATTTTTGAATCATTTGGGAAAATTTGAACCCTATATGTGAGTTAGTCATGTTTTGTCCCGGAATTGCCAAAGGGGGAGATTGTAAATCCAGAAATAGGTGTTGGCGAATTTCGTGATCTTTAGATAGGTCATGAGTGTTGTGTTTTGTTCAACTTGTCGGAAGAGTTAAAGTTTCAAGAAGACTGAAGATATTGAAGAAAAAGCTTCTACTCCGGATCTAGACAAGTAGTGGACTTAGAGACCCCTACCTAGGTTGGATTTGACTTAGATAACTCTAAACATACCTAGGAGAATAGTTTTAAGCCTACCAAAGAGGTTTGATCTAATTTGAATCAAACAAAAACAAAAGAAAAATGTTTAGGCTGAAATTCTGTCTCAACCGATCGCTCTGTGTTCCGACCGATCGATCGGTGGCCTACCGAGCGATCGGTGGCTATCGACTGGTCAAAAACTTTGTATGGGGTATTTTTCCAGAGAGACTATTTTTAACCGATCTCTCGGTGAAAGTAGAGATCGATCGGTTTTGGACCGAGCGATCGGTCATAAGCACCGATCGATCAGTCCTCGTAAACATAATTTTATTTTTTTTGGACTCTTTTCTAAACCCTATATAAACAACTTTTTGGAGACCTAATTCGTATCTTTGTTTATTTTTGAAAGAGTAGAGGTCTGAGAAACCCTTCTAGGGCTTTTTCAATTGTTCTTCATAGATCTTTAGTGATCCCTCCTTTTTCAATCATCCTAGAGAATGCAAGTATAGATCTATTCGTTTGATCTTGCATTGTGTGATCTCAGATCTGTATGAGATCCCTCTAGGGTTTGAAGCTTTCTAAATTGATTCACAACCCTACACTTCGTGTGTGTGTCCGGTGTATGATCTGGAGCCTTCGTGGAAGGAGATCGATCGTGTGTGATCGTGGTATTGAAGTAGCTTGAGAAGATTTGGTCGGTTAGGAACCGAAGCTACTACAGCGGAGATCGAACCTGCTGGTTCGTGGAAATCAAGAGTAAGATTCTGTACCTAGGAACATCGAGTCCGGTTTAGGTAAGGTCTTGTCTTGTACTTGAATTCTTCTTATAGTGAAGTTTGTTGCTGGACGAGGTCCCGTGGTTTTTTCCCGTAAGGGTTTTCCACGTAAAAATCTGCTATGTTTGATTTGTGTGGATTGTTTGTGTGAATGGTTCATTGATTTCTAATCTAATTAGATAAAAAATTAAAAATTGGTTAGAAATTCTTAGATAGACCTATTCACCCCCCCTCTAGGTCATAGAGATCATTGATCAGAGTAATTTCACCATTGTAGGTATTTTTTATCAATAGGCTTTAGCCTCATCCCCCTCGATGTATTATGAATTAGCTCTTGAGTTAATCATTTGGTCAAAGGATCCGCAATATTTTTCTTTTGACCTCAAAATCAAGTGCAATAATTCAATTGTTAAGTAATTCCTTAACCGAATTATGCCTTCGACATATATGTTAGGATTTCTTAATGTATGATACATTTTTAGCTCTAGCTATAGCAGCTTGGCTATCACAATGTATTAAAATAGCAGTCATTGGCTGACTCCAAAGCGGTATATTTACCAGCAATGTTCTTAACCATTTTGCTTCTTCTATAGCTTTATCTAAAGCTATGAACTTCGATTACATCATGAATCGGACTTTGTAGGTCTGCTTAATAGATTTTTTATGACACTACACCTCTTCCAAGAGTGAACACATATCCACTCATGGACTTAGATGCTTTTGAATCTGACAACTAATTTGCATCAGTATATCTTTCTAATATAACGAAATACTCAATATAGTTGCATCGTTGTATCCTTCTAATACAATGAGATACTCAATATAGTTTAAGACAACAATCCGGATTATATTTCAGATTTCTTAACACTTTAATTAAAGTATCTCAAATATTTTGTCCTGAGTTACAGGTAAATCTACAAAGTTTACCTATATCACATGCTATTTAGGTATAATACAATACATGATATAAATCAGTTTGCTTATTACCCTCTAGTTTATTTATTAGCTAGTCCATTGAATTAATGGATCCACATTACAATAACTCTCTCCTAGAGTAATTGTCTAACCATCTGTAGGATAAACATCTACAGGATAATAGCATGCAAGATAATCATCTGCAGTATGATCATCTGCATGATATTCATTTGTAGAATGACTAGCATAGTACTTCATCTGACGTATATATCAGGATTCTCAATATAGATATAATTCATTGCTAACATAGATATTATTCTTAATTTTGTGTCATACAACAAATAAGATTCTAAGTCATACGATTTCTTTACATTTTCTCTCTACAGGCATCAAATTTGAGCTCTATAGTGGAATGGGATTGTCTGCCTGGATAATTTCCAAGAGATAGTCCTACTAAGGGTGAATAAATCCACATAATATTTGATCTCATCGAGATAAATATATATTTTCAATTATATAAACTCATTTTATTTCAACTCAAGTATACATTTGCTTCTACCGTGTCAAATTTAAATGATCAAATCATTAACATATAATTCTCATAACTCTAGGTTATAAATAAACTTTAGGTTTATTCTCATATAATATCATTGACATATAAGCAAATATTTTATTAGGCTGCTTTTATGTGAAACACCCCCACAAATCCAAATATTATATAATATAGCTAGAGTTAAAATGAGGTTCTCTATGAGAGCATATGATAAATGAGAGCATATACTTCACTAACCATATGGGTTAATCCAGCCACATAATTTTCTAGTGTATAATAGTCAAAGAACGTGCTCATCACCTTTAAATCAATCATCATTTATCGAAAACATAACTCAAAACATATGGTGTTATTTGGAAGTTTTTGTATATATTTTGCACAATATTCGATTTAAGAATAAATATGTTTTGCACAATATTCAATTTAAGAATAAATATGTTCATAGCTCAACTTGGCTCAACATGACTTGTTTTGCACAATATATTTAGCACGTCACATCAAGTGAAAAACTAATACACAAATTGAGTGAATATGCTCAGTACTCTAGTTAAGATACACTATCTATTGTATGTTTCCTTAACATACAATCATATAGGTGAGTCTATCAAGGATATTTATTTGACTATATATCCCACTCTGAAGAGCTATAAATCTCATTAAGAAGAAATCTTCAACCTCTAAATTTCACATATCCTATGCACTATCCACAACATAGGATGAAACATGGAGAATGTTATTCTCTTATAGTGCATCACATCAATATGGTATATATGTGCATATTCCCATTCCACTAGTATTCAATTCTACTTTACACTATCTCTTTTATTTGAAGATAACTGTACACTAGGATTAGAATTGCTAGTTTTATTTAGATCTTGATTTATTAATCCCCCACAATTATTTAGAATTTAAAAGGAAAATAATTTTCAGTTTTCCTTAATTCTATTACCACATTATTGTCAAGATCTAAATTTTTATATGCCTTAATATTTATAGGCAATAGAGGCACATCTCCTTAATTCATATCCTAATTTTGTTATTTTAAGATTAGTTAGTCTTACAGGTAAGCAATCACAAATCTTAAAATAATTTATACTAGGTTATCTGACTCTCCATATTTTATATATAGTTAGTTTATTCTCTTACTTGTGTCCAATCATTTACAGCTAGTACGTTTATAAGGTCATAGAATCATATATGACGGCAAAACATAGCATGCAATTTCACAAGTAAACAATTGATAATAAAAAAAAATTGAGTTTCAGTAATCTGACCATTTATTTGGAATGTTACCGATGCATGTGAGTGCAAAACCAGATTTTGAAGTGCAACTCATCCGCTATTGTGTTCTCCACATCTCCATGAACACGCCGGCTCAGGCGAATCTGAAATCGGATTTATAACGAACCTGATATCACAATAAATGTGCAGACACTACACGTAATACCATGTGTATGATCCACACGATATCATATTGACATTCCAAAACAGTAAAGTCCTCTTTCCACCTCTATGACCGTTTCCAATCTCTTTATTTTCCTCCACCAAAAAGCCCTTTCAACTTAAACAATTCCGTTCATGTGCAGGAAAGAAACCCCAATCTTGCATCTTTGCTTCTCATTTTCTTCAATTATTTTCATTAGCTTTGCTTGGAAAATGAAGAGACCAACTCTCTCCTGTAACTTTCCTGTTGGTGAGACCTTGTCAACATATGGGAGAAGTTTTCTCCAAACAGTACAGTAACACTCAACGTAAGAATATGGATGATATTATTAGGAGAGGTGATTCAGTGCTTCTCGACACATAGTCAATTCCAAGAAGTGGGCAATGCCTCATGCTCATAGATCTGGACTGGAGTTCTTTTGAAACAAAGTCTCTTTATTTTCTTTCACAAAATTGTGAAGTATAACCATATGTTGAAAAGGCTGCAAAATCAGCATAGACGGTTGGGCACCATACTTCTTCTTGACTTGCACAACAGCCTATATGGATGTCACACCAGAGACGCTGGCTTCAGCCAACGGTTACTTCTTCCATTGAGAATGCTCTCTTCTCCGGCACACCCACTTCATGTCACCTGTCAGATATTACCACGAATAGACAGAGATCATCAACTGTGTGAACATAACCAATTTCCCTTTTTTTTTTTTTTTTTAAGACAAACTAGATGACATCTTCCAAAGGGCATCATCGATCTAGTGATTGTTCATAATTTATTATTTATATTGCTTACAGAAATTTCACCTTAAGATTGTTAGAATAAATGTAAGCTATTTAAATTAGTATAGAAAATATATCAAAATATTTTTTAGCAAGAGATAAATAATCTAGATGACATAGTGGTAGTAAATCAATAAAAGAAAAAAAAAATCTCAGCAGTAGAAAACTTATCAGTATAATTTGATCGAGGCACGTGTTGGAAACGCTGTCCTTAAGGTGAAATTCGCCCCGTGCTGGTTCTCTCTAACCGTGATGCTCACAGGAAACTTGGCGGTCACCCCCAGGATACAACGATCAACACCAAGGAGAATGAGCACTCTCAAAACCTTGGTCTACAGCGAACTCGACTATGATCCAGCCCAAAGTATTGAAAACACAATAAATCTTGATTAAGACAAATGAGAAAGATGCAAATAAAATCCCATGAGTATATCTCTTGGAAGAGAAACTAAGCCTCAATTTATAGAGGTAAGGCAACCCAAAATAATGGAGCCATAAGGCCCCAAAAACCCATGTTTTCTAAAAGAAAACTGACCTCATAAATCTAAAATGTAACTCCACATTTACTACTATTAAAAGAGAGTTAACCAAAATAAATGAGATTGTAACGGTTAAGAGATTCTCAAAAGGGCAAGGTTAAATACCAATAGAAACTCCTTCAAACTTTTGTTTTACAACCAAAAAAATATAACAGTTATGATGGTAGTTGATGACTTTTACCATTGTTAATATGTAAGTATGCATTAAACAGTAGGATCCATTACCTTGAACCATTGTAACTCTCTCTGCATCTGTAAAGCTGCGCCTGAAATTGAATTGAGTTGAGGGGAAGGCGCCAGCTTTGCCGCTAAATGCAATATAGTGTTACCGAATTCATCTTTAATACTCCCAACTAACATCTTAGCTACAGTCCTCCCATATACGAGTTTGAAAATATTTTCTCGACGATGTTCAACAGCAATGTGAAACATGGAGGTTTCCTTTATCAATTCAGATTCAGACACATTTAGACGACGAAAAGATTCAAGACACTCCACTACAAGCTCAATGACCCCAAACTCTATAGCAGTGGTAAAGATTTTTGAGGTCCGAAAAAATTCAGAGCTTTGAATCTGTGTACAGACATGTTTTACCAATTTAATGGCATTCATATGTGACAACTTTATTTCACTAACTTGCTTGATACCAGCTGGAAATGAAAACCAAGTCAATGAAAATGCAATTTCATAAAGAAAAAACATAGCTTCAATTTTGGGCAATTTACATACCTAGATATTCAATACCTTTCCAGAGTAGTACTACACCCCAACAGAGAGGGAAAAAACAACCCGCAAAACTACACAGAAGAATGCCTGTATTTGATATGCATGTTAGTAATGAAGGCAATATTTTCATTTGTGGCTCAATATGAAAATTCTTTTAAATGCTACCTGCATTCCATATGACAAATCATAGTGGCTCCAAATCACCAATATATGTATCTACGTAGGAGAACTAAAAATCTCCACCCATATTGATTCCAATTTATCGGATTTTATGGAGTTATCCAGTTTGAATCGTTTCTGGGTTGTGGCCAATTTACGAGTTTTTGCACATAGATTGATGGGTTAAGGCATTGTGCCTATGCATCACATGAGGTGGAAATTTTTTTTCTCTTGGATGTTTAACAGCAATGTGAAACATGGTGCCTATCTCTACTAACTCATTTTCTGACACATAATTTAGATGATGAAAAGATTCAAGATACTCCACTACAAGCTCCTTATCCCAAAGCGTCAGCTTCCCCTAGTCCACCATGCCCCTCTTTTTTGACCGGGGGGGTGTGTGGTAATAGATTTGAGTTGAGATTGTAGGTCTGCGTGTGTGTGCATGAGTTGGTGTGTGTTATCTAAAAAGCCAGCGTTAGCTTCCCCTAGCCCATTATCCCACATCGCGATGGTAGCTAGGGCCTTCTCTTTAAGTACTCCCACCATGCCCCTCTTTTTTGAGGGGTCTGTGTGTTTAAAGGCTTGAGTTGAGAATGTAGGGCTGTGTGTGCGCGCGCATGAGTTGGTGTGTGTGATCTAAAAAGCCAAAGCGTTAGCTTACCCTAGCCCATTATCCGACATCGGTTAATGATGGTAGGGCCTTCTCGTTAAGTACTCCCACCATGCCCATTTTTTTGAGGGGTGTGTGTGGTTAAAGGCTTGATTTGAGATTGTAGGGCTGTGTGTGTGCGCGCGCGAGTTGGCGTGTGTTGATTGTGTGTCATCTAAAAAAGCTCAATGACCCCAGACTATATGGCCGTGGAAAAGATATGTAGCATCCGAAAAAGTTCAGAGGTTTGAATCTGTGTATATACATATTTTACCAATTCAATGGTGTGTCTATGTGACAAATTTATTTCATAGACTTGCTTGTAACCGGGAGCTGGAAATGAAAACCGAGTCAACAAAGATGCAATTTCATGAAGAAAATATCAAGCAACAACTATGAAATTTATATACCTCGACATTCTTTAACTTTCTGAAGTAGTCTACCCAACCATTGAAACACTGCAATTGAAAAAAAAAACTGTGATACTACAAAGAACAATGCATGTATTTTAAAATGCATGTTAGTAATGAAGGAAATGTTTCGTTTGTTGCACGCTATGAAAATTACTTTATAGACTACCTTCATTCCATATGGAACATCATATATAGAAGAACTACAAGTCTCCACCCATCTATTTGAATGATTAGCAATAGATGAACATCTTTTAATCATTCTTTATGGTCCATAACTCCATATAATTGCCCATTTGTCAGATTTTATGGATGGTTTCTGAGCTGTGGCTAATTTACGAGTTTTTGCTCATAGATTGATGGGTTAAGGCATTGTGCCTACGCATCAAATGAGGCTCGACGATGTTTAAAAGCAATTTCATGAAGGAAATAACGGGAAACAAGTGTTCAATTTACATACGTACCTCGATATTCATGAACTTTCTGAAGTAGTCTACCCAGCCTTTGGAAGACTGCAAAAGAAAAACAAACCCGCGATATTACAAATAACAACATATGTAATTGAAATGCATGTTAGTAATGAAGGAAACGTTTTCATTTTGTTGCCCGCTATGAAAATTCCTTTATATGCTACCTCCATTCCATATGGAATATCATATATATATATAAATAGAACTGCAAGTCTCCACCCATCTAGTTGAATGATTAGCAATATATGAACATCTCTTAGCCATTTTTGATGGGTTAATGCATTGTACCTATGCATGACATGAACAAATACAGGATACATTTTGCCTTTACTTAGTAGTGTAAATAGCTCCAACTTATGCATTCACCCTCTTGAATGGACCATTAACTCAAATTAATGAAATGATCTTCACCATTTGATGCATGGGTACGCACACTAGGGACATGAACAGTGGCTGAAACAGGGTTTTTTTAATGCTAAGAAGAAGAATTTTTTTTTTAATTTTATGGAGAGACATATATGGTATATGGAATGATGCTCATGAATCAAGCAAACAACTAAAAGAAAAGATACAAACCTTCACCAAGATAGGTTCCTGGTTGAAACCAAACTCGTACTCTTGCAAGGTCTCCAGAGCCCTCAAGGGGATCCTCGGTGTTCACCCTAATGGTGTGGCGTAGTGCATCGATCAGTTGCATATCCACAGTAACATCTTTAAGATTGAGTGAATTGCATAAAAACAATAGTAAGAAGAAGATTGTGTTCTTTTTCAATTTTCAAAGATTTTCATTTGATAAATATATAAGACGATACGAAGAAGGAATAGATGGAGACCAGCATGAGTAGATGCAGTGTTGCCAAAATCCAAGCTGACTTCCACTTCGGAATGCAGAAGGCCTTTGGGCCATCACCAGTAGCAGAGTATCCTCATTTCCACAAAATGCGGTGGCCAAATGCGGGTAGCGCTTGACTACTTGAAGCGAAATATCTATGAAAAAACACAGTGATAAATTTTACTTCAAGTATTCAGTTTTACTGTAGAGATAACAGTCTATGAACTCACCAAGGCAGTAATGTTACAGATAAGTTCAGCACCCAAGGCACCAACAAATGGGCTTGGATCTTGGTCCCTAGTTACCGAGCAAAGATGCCACAACATCTCCTTTTGCTGAAGCGTAGCGACTACAGCTGCATAGAAGAGCGGTGTCCATCCATAATTGTTACTTATTTGTGGCAAATTGGGATTTCTTCTCACAATAGACTTAACAAGATCAATGTTTCCGGAAATCGCTGCATAATGGAGTACCGTGCTACCACTACTGTCTCGCAACTCAAGCGCTTCAGTAGACATAAACTCCAATAGTTTCTTCACGAACTGTGATTTTCCTTCAGCAGTCGCGACATGAATTGCAGTCTGCGAGTCTATATTGATAACTGCCATCACTGCATCGGGATCGCGCTGAAAGAAGCTTCTAGCACTTCTCCAATCACCTTTGCGAGCAGCAATTGACAAGGGAAGGTAGTACTTGTAGTCCACTCCGTTTCCTTCTCCTTCTGCCACAGTATCATGATTTTCTAGTAACTAGGGATCAAAATCAAACTATTTTGTTGCGGCAATTAATAATTAGATAAATGATAAATCATTAGAGTATATCAAAAAAAAAACACGAATTTTATTGTGTCACTCGTTCAATTAATAATTACAATTAAATAACAATAAATGATTCCATGTGATGAGGAGAGCTAGCCCTAGTAGTATGTTTTGAATTTTTTCCAAACTGATTATATAATATTAGAGACCAAATCCTCTACGTCCAAATCCGGTTATCACCCCTGAGCTCGTCACGTGTTCCTTTTGACAACCCTTAACTGTGGTTAACATTCACCCACCCATCCTTAGTTTTTAGGAAAAAAAATTAACTCTTTTTTAAAAATATTTTAATATTAAAATAACCCTAAACATATTTTTATAATATTAAAAAAGGAATTAATTTTTTTTTCTAAAAATCAAGGATGGGTGAGTGAATCTTAATTACAATTAAGGGGTGTCAAATGTGGCAATCTCAGGGGTGACAACTGGATTTGCCATAGAGGATTTGTTTCATAATATTATTGACATTTTTTAAGCATTTTTTCTTTTTTAAAAAAATGACAAACGCAACCCAACTTTTATCGGTTGCACACCAAACTTTTTTTAAAAATTAACAAAAGACAAAAACTATTGTCTTTCTACTTCTTGTTTGACGTCTCCAATGAAAAACCATTAATAAGTTGTAAAGAGTTTAACGATAGATAATCTCTTAACCATCCCATCAAGTAAGTGTAGTCCTCTCTCTCTCTCTAACAAAAGAGGGACCACGTCAATGGTAAAGTACTTATAGATGACGAGTGGTGATTTTCAGATGGAGGACTCTCATCATCTATCTATCTATCTATCGTATAAAGAAATAAGTGCCACCTAACCCTCTCTTTTTGCTCTCCAATCTTCAATCTCATGAACATGTGAGTTTTGTTTTAAGGATGCCGTGTTGCACCATTCTTGAATCTCAACCGTTAATTATTTATCTCACACACGTCTCCCTCTCAATTAAAAAATCATTTGCGAGATTTTAGGGGATTGTGGTCTTCTATTTTTTCATACGGGTAAGGGTGTGTAGAGACATGTCCCTCCCCTCACTTTTCTTTCTATCCCCACCTATAAAGTCTCCTCGTTTTCCTCTCTCACATCTATACTATAATTCTCACCGTGGCTTTCCTCTTTAATTCTCACTGTTTGATCCTCCAAAAACCTCTATGATATCTTCCTAAATTTTCTCTCATGTAACTCATATTCCTTTTTTCTCTCTCTCAAAGAACCGACTCCTCCCAATATTTTCTAAGAGTCCTCTCACGTTTATCACAACTTTTTTTTTATAGTTATTCTCTTTTCATTTTTCTTTATACTCTCGTGCATCGCACGGGAGCTTTGATAGTACCATAATATAAATAAATGAGTGTCACCTAACCCCTCTTTTTGCTCTTCAATCCCAGGAATCCTATAAGTTCTATTTGAGAGATGCCATGTGGCTTCTCTCTTTAATTACTGCCGTTCAATTAGGTCATTCTATGAGTTGTCAAAAGACACTTCCTAAAGAGGCTCTCTCTCTTATCCCACAACCTACGTAACTCTCTCTTATCCCACAACCTACCGTACGTAACTAACACCAATATTCTCTCTCATCCTCACAAGTATCCAGCTTACCATCCAAAAAACCAAAAGTATTCTTTCTCTCTTACCCGCAAGTTACGTATGTAACTAACATTCATTATTCACTATCTTATCCCTACAAGTTACCTATGTAACTAGCATTCATTATTCACATATCAACCCCAATTCATACCACTAAGAAATCTTTAATCTCCTACATACAACCTACCATAGTACCTTACTCCCATCCCATGTTGCCACATGCAGGCTACCTAACTTGAATGGTTTGGGTTAGGGGACTCATAGATGTCTTATGAACAACATTAACTTTTGAAGTCTACTTATAATTTAAATATTATAAATTACCATTTAATCACTTAGAGACTTGCATACAATTATATATAATTTATTTTTGGAGATGTTGTTTTCTTTTTTAAATTATTCTGTGACAATCATAGACATAAATGTTGGATTTATGTTTTTCATTATTATTTTGATACAAATATAATTTCATGTAAGTTTTTACCAAATAATTTTCAATTTGGTGATTTTGCCACTCATCATGTGCTATGTTTTCTTTGTACTCCCTTGCATTGCATGGGGTGTTTGCTAGTATCTCTCATATGGAGATTAACAGAAACTCCGGTTAAAAAATTGTCTTGGAAAGGGGTATTTATGGAAAAAATTTAGTGTTTAAAAATGCCCTTCTTTAAGTTCATAATTACCAAACTACCACTACCCAAGGCATTTTTTGTGTTGGTCCGGTTGACTGTTCAACCAGAGCTCATGTTCATTAATCTCAATATTCAAACAAAATAGGTCTTGGCAGTCTTTTATGAGATCAGATAACAGTCAACTGCGATTGAACTTAGGGCCCCAAGGGTTAGTGAATCTTAACTACAGTAAGGATGGGTTAAAAGGGACATGTGTTGGCCTATGGGTGCAATTGTGAACAGATTTGATAATCTGAGTATTCTCAACATGAGTAATACTAGAGCTATTGTATTTTATTTATAGATAACTAATGATAAGGATTACAACTCTTTAAGAAGATAGAACTATACGTGCTATAATTAGAGTCCTACAGAAACTAAAGTCTAAGATATAAGTCTAACAGCACAATGAAGTCTAAGAGATAAGTCTAACAGATAAAGATTATCTGTTAGTTATCATTCCGCCGCAAGCGAAGCGTGGATACAGACAACACGCAAAGCTTGGATCATAGAAACTCTAGTGAATGCTTTGGCAGACTCTTAGTGAAGATGTCAGCTAACTGTTCGGAAGATGGCATGAAAAGTACACTGAGGAGACCCGCTGTAACTTTTTCATGAACGAAGTGATAATCGAGCTCGATATGCTTGGTTCGAGCGTGAAAAACAGGATTTGGAGCCATACTAGTCGCACTTTGATTATCACAATATAATGTAGATGAGTAGGAGATCATAATACCAACATCTTTTAGTAAGTAACTAATCCAAGTAAATTCAGCCATAGCGGAAGCAAGAGAACGATATTCGGCCTCCATCAAAGATCTCGAAACAGTCGGTTGCTTCTTAGCACCCCATGAGATGCAATTTGAACCAATAAACATTGCAAAATCAGAAGTAGACCATCTTGTATCAGGACACCTGGCCCAATCTGGATCCGAAAATCCATGGAGTTTTTGTTCAGTAGCTGAAGTGATAAGTAACCCAAAATCAATTGTGGCCTTTAGATATCAAAGTATTCTCTTAACAGCTTTCATGTGGGCAACAGTAGGGGAGTGCATGTGTTGACAGACGGAGTTCACACAATAAGCAAGATCTGGACGAGTAAATGTGAGATACTAAAGTCCACCGACTATACTTCTATATTCCGTAGGATTAGTAAGGAGATCATCACTTGTCTAGAGGTGTTGACCGACGACCATAGGAGTATCAAGAGGCTTACTGCTAGTCATACTTGCTCGAGAAAGAAGATCGTGGGCATATTTTCCTTGAGAAAGAAAAAGATTGTCAGGCGATTGAACCACTTCAATTCCTAAAAAATAATGAAGGAGCCCGAGATCCTTCATTGAAAATTCTGCACCCAAATGTTGAATATATGTAGCAAGTAGAGAATCATCATCGGAGAACAATATGATATCATCGACATATAGGAGAAGCACCAAGATATGATTTTGCACTTGAAGAATGAACATAGAGTTATCATCATCACTGCATTTAAAATGCAAGGAGAGAAGAAAGCTTCAAAAACAATCAAACCAAGCTCTCAGGGCTTGTTTGAGACCATAAATGGCGCGATGGAGATGACAGACTGAATCTGGTTGATCAAGGTCTGAAAATCCTGGAGGTTGCTCCATGAACACCTCTTCTTTGAGATACCCATGTAAGAAGGCATTTTTTACATCAAATTATCTCATTTTCCAGCCCTTAATTGTAGCAACAGTGAGAATGGTTCGGATGGTAGTGGCCTTAACTACTGGGCTAAAAGTGTCATCAAAATCAATGCCTTCTTGTTAGAGGTAGTCTATGGCACCAAGCGAGCCTTATGGCGTTCAAGAGTACCATCCGCTTGAAATTTTGTCTTGAAAACCCAACGTAAACCCACCACGTTCATATGAGCCTTTCGTGGCACAAGAGTCCAAGTACTATTCTGATGGAGAGCCTCAAGTTCTGCTTCCATACCGGAGCACCAATGAGGTATAAGTAGGGCTGACCGAATAGACTTGGGTTCTGATGAACTATCAATTGCAGCCATGAGACAGGTAAAATTTCTTGGATAGTCATTAATATGCCGTGGTGGTAGAGGGTGATAGACTAAAATCAGTGCCTTTTCAATGCTTTTGGACTTGGCTCTTGTGATCATTGGATGAGTGTTTAAAATGGGTTGAAGCATTAGGAAGGGGAGGAAGTAATGGGAAAACAATTTCGACTGTACCATCGGGGAGTGAAGATGGAGGAATGCTAGGAGAAACAGGTGAGACAGGGGCATCGGAAATAAAGGAAGGGGTAAGGGAGGAGGCGTCATCAACCAAGTGGGTGGAGGAGGAGGGGAGGTGTGGTTGACTAGACATTGGTGATGAGGTAGGAGAGGAGGCAATGGGGATTGAAACCGAGGTAGGAGGAATTGTGGAAAGAGGCAAGTAGACGGGGGTAGATGAATGTGAAGGAGGGAACTGGACAGCGGAGGGAGAGAGGTGCCTAGGCAAAGGAATGTTAGTCCACTCGGTGGGGTTACCTTGAATAGGGTGGGCAGCCGAATTGGGATCCTTTGTACTAAAAGGAAAAGTACTTTCATCAAAAATAACATTCCAACAGATGTATACACGATGATTAGTAGGGTCAACACACCGAAATCCCTTGTGAAATTCACTATACCCAAGGAAAACACAGGGTTTAGATTTGGGAGAGAACTTATTAGTGACATAGTCATGAAGGTAAGGAAACAACGACAACCAAAAGATTTGAGCATAGAGTAATTGGGAAGGGAGAAATAGAGGAGCTCATAGGGGGATTTATCATGGAGAACAGTGGTAGGTAAACAATTAATGAGGAATGTAGCGGTGAGGAAAGCTTCGACCCATAGAGATGAAGGCAATTTACTATGAAATAGTAGAGTTAAGCCTATTTTTGTAATATGGCGATAATGTTTTCGTTCAGAAATCCCATTTTGTTGAGGTGTGTGAGGACATGAAATTTGTCGGAGGATAACACACTTATCAAGGTGGGATGTAAAAGAGTGAGAAGAAAATTCCCCGCCACCATCACATTGAAAAACCTTAATGGTGGTGTTAAACTGATTTTCAATCATTCGTTGAAAATGAAGGAAGCAGTTAAATACATCCGATTTACATTTTAAGGGATAAAACCAAGTGAAGCGAGTGTGATCATCCACAAAAATTACATAATATCGAAAACCAGAGGTAGAAGAAATAGGAGATGGGCCACAAACATCCGAATGAATTTTATTAAAAGGTTGAGAGGCCGAATAGCCTTGAGAAACAAAAGGTAACCGACAATGCTTGCCAAGTTGGCAGCCCACACATAAAGGAAAAGTTACATTAAAAAAAGAAACTGAAATTGCATCCCTTTGATGGAGAGATCAGATGATCTTTTCCGCAGGATGACCTAGAAAATGATGCCAAATTGATGAAGAAGCTTTCGGGGAGGAAGATGTAGTGGCAATAAAGGCTTTATTATTGAAATCAAAAGCGTATAATCCCTCATGGAGATGCCCTGTGCCCAGAATGTTAGCCATGGTTTAATCCTTAATCACAAAACCAGAAGGAGAAAAAAGAAATAAGCAATTTAGTTGATGAGTGAGTTGACTTACAGAAATTAGATTTTTGTGTAAATCAGGAACAAGAAGAACATTTTAGAGAGTGAGTGACCCATACGAGGTGAGAAAAATAATGTCACCAATATGAGAGATTAAGAGAGAAGAGCCATTACCAACCACCACTCTATTTGTACCAGTATATGGAATAAGGGACTGGAAGATACCTAGGTTGTTGGTCATATGAGAAGAGGCGCTGGTGTCCGGATACCATTGAGGATCAAAAGGATCATGAATGGTAAGAGCAGATAGAGCTTGAGGAGATAGAGTAGCAGCCAGTTTATTTCCATATTGTTGATCAAAGCGGTGCCACCAGTCCATGGCATTGTGGCCGAACTTGTTACAGACTTGGCATTGAAGAGGTGGTGCACCAAGTATATTGGGTGCTGTAGATACTGGTGGAAGTGCTAGTCTGTACCAATTGGCACCTCCATTGCGGTTATTGGAATACCGATTTTGTCTTCCCATATTCCGTGAATCACGATAACCACCTGAATTCGCAACAAAGGCAGAATCAAAGAACTTTCCAGACCTAGCGTGGCTAGGATGTGTATTGAGATTGATCTTCTAAAAAAAAACCAAATAGATTTTGGTTAGGTTTAGGGAACCATGGGCGTTGGCAAGAGGTGGAGTATGAAAAGAAGTTTTTGTATTGCCTACACTGTAAGAAGCTTGGACACGAGGAGATGTCTTGTACACCAGGTTACAAACGAGCTCACAAGCCTAGAATTAATTCCAAAGATGTGATGAGAGGCTGACTAAAAAGGATAATGAAGGGGGATCAGCAAAAAATCAAACCCAGCAATGGGTCGTAAAGCAGAATACTCCAAAGTCTACTGATATAGCATCTACTGAATCGAAAGAACCAGTCCAGATCGATCTTGCGAATTACAAAGGCATAGATCCTATCAACCGATGTGAAAATCTGAAGAATCATCCCATTTCAGCGACTGTCAGTGCTCATGATAAAGAGCATGCTTTAGATTATGAGGCAGAAGCGAAAGTTCATTACATTTCTACAGGTAAGAAGGTATTGGTAGCGTCTACACATGCTCATCATAATGTTATTAACCAAGGTCTTACAGGCGAAATGGCAGTCCCTTCTTCTGCAGGTAAGTCTCCCTTACTTCTAATGAGGCAACATTAGGGTCAACAAATCTGCTGCTCATAAGGATCATATAAGTCTTGCTAATAAATCTTTTGAAATTAGTAATTTAGACTTGGTGGTGATTGAGGGTAGGAATCTTTCTTCTCCATCTAGTTTTGACGGTTTAAGAAATTCCTTATATGCTACAAATCCCATATTAGTTGAAAAATTCAGAATAGGATCTCACACAAAATTAGGCAATTCCTCATCAGATTCTGATCTTGATAGTTTGTGCTTTAATGCTAATAGAAAGAACATATTGGATTTTCATATTTCTCCTCACTATCGTATGTGGAAGAATTTACTTAATTAATTAGAAGGGCTTCCTAAGATGAGTAATCCATTGAACATGAAAAATATTCTTTGGGAACAGTCCTAAACTTATGAATATCACCCTAAGATAGACCCATGCTTTTTAAGAAATACTGATTCTTTTAAGAAGGGAAAAAATTCTCCCAAAGCTTGTAAAAGTCTGAATTATTTTCTTCTTACACAAAGGATACCAGTAAGAATAATACTAAAGGTAGGAAAAGTTAGATCTCTTCTGATAGAATTACTAGATCTAGATCTGTGATCCTCTCTTTGGTTGCAAACTCTAGTAATGGCCTCTAAAACTAGACTTAAGCAATTGATTTCCTCCAATAATATTTTGCTCTTAGCAATTTTGGAACCTAAAAAGAATTTGAATACTCTCTAGGAAGTTTGTTCTTTTATTGGTATGGATAAGCATATTGATGTTCAATTCTTCCACCCAAAAATATGGTTGTTTTGGAAAAGTAATCTTCAAGTAAACTATGTCTCATCTACTGATCAAATAATGGTTGTTGATGTTTCTTCTATAGAAATTAATCAAATTAGATGTGCGTTCATTTATGCTAAATGTATGAGTAGAGAGCGTCTATCTCTCTGGTTGGATCTTTGTGGTGTTTTCTCTTCTTTTTCAGGTCCTTTCTTCATTGGTGGAGATTTCAATGCTATTGCTAGTGTTGATGATAAATTGGGAGGTAGAGATGGTAATATTGAATCCCTCATGGATTTTAATAATATGATCAATGACTTGGGCATGCTGGATATAATGGCAATACATTCACTTGGTGTAACAACTAGGAAGGTATGCATCGTATCTATGCTCAGTTAGATCGTATTCTCTTAAGCGCTGATTGGAACATTAATTTCTCTATTACTTCAGTTACTCATCTCACCAGGTTAGCTTCTTATCATTCTCCTCTTCTTCTAGTTTTTGGGAAAGATAATATTAGAAGCCCTTCTTATTTTAAATTTTAACAAATGTGGATTCATCATGCTGACTTTCATAGAGTTGTTTCTGAGTCCTGGATTGATCCAGTTTCTGCTAACCCTCTTATGTCCTTTTTCTTAAAGCTTAAAAGACTGAAAATTTCTCTAAAAAGTCTGAATAAGAATGTCTTTGGTAATATTTTTCAAAAAATAAAAAACTTTGATTCTCAAATCAGTTGCCTTGAGATTGAGACAATGATAAAGCTATTCAATTAAATATATTAAAAGATGAGATGCAATCTTTTCTTTTATACGAAGAAATTTTTTGGCGTGAAAAATCCAGAATTAAATAGCTTCAAGAAGGGGATAATAATACCAATTCTTCCATATGGTTACTAACTCTAGGAGGGGCAAAAATTGCATATCTTGGATTCAGGATCCTCAAGGTAATTGGTTGGACTCTAGGGAATAGATTGGTAATACAGCGGTTAATTTTTTCAAAAATCTATTAACTTCTTCTAATTGTATAGTGGATCAAAATATTATTTCCTTGCCTTATTTCAGATGATATTAATCATTCTATCTCTATCTCTCCTTTTATTGATGACATAAAACATGTTATTTTTAGTATGTCTACAGATAGTGCTCCTGGTCCGGATGGTTTCTCTGGTCACTTTTATCAATCCTGCTAGGACATTATTAAGAATGACCTGTTTAGTGCTATATCTTATTTTTTTATTCATGCTAGAATTCCAAAAGCTATTAATGCCACTGCTATAGCACTGATCCCTCAATGTAACTCTCCTTTGTCTTTTTCTGATTTCAGACCTATTAGTTTATGTAATTTTCTCTACAAAATCATATCTAGAATTTTGTCTGATCGGATTAGTATTTTACTCCCTAATATTATCTATGAAGAACAAAGTGGATTTGTTAAGGGAAGAAATATTACTGACAATATTAATCTTGCCCAAGAGATGGTGCAAGAAATTGATAGGGTCATTCCTGGAGGTAATATCATTTTCAAATTAGATATGTCCAAAGCTTATGATCGTATGGAATGGGATTTTCTTATTGCTGTTACTGATAAGATGAGATTTAATTATGATGTTACCAGAATAATTAAAGGCTGCCTTTATAATCAATCCTTTTCTAGTAATATTAATGACAGTCTTCAAGGTTTTTTTCAGAGTTCTCGGGGGCTTCGTCAAGGAGATCATCTTTCCCCTACTCTATTCATTTTGGTTGAGGAAGTTCTTAGCAGGGGCCTGAAAGATCTCTCTGAAAGATTAACCTCAAACTATAAGTTGGGAAGGTATGGTTTTCCGATTTCTCATTTACTTTTTGCAGATGATACCTTAATTTTTTGTAATGGTAGAAAGCAAAATATTAAAAAAATCTTTGAATTTATTTCTTCTTATGAACTATCTTCTGGTCAATTGATAAATCGAGCAAAAATTGTTTTCTATTGTTGTTCAAATCTTTCTAGAAATAGAATTGGTGATATATATAATTAGGTTGGGATTCCGAACAAAATTTTCAGTTTACCTACATTGGAGTTCCCCTTTACAAAGGCCGTTTAAAAAATTGTTATTTTAACCCTCTTGTAGAAAAAAATTCTTAATAAGATTGAGGAGGTAAGTTCTTATCTTCAGGAGGTAGGCTTACTCTTATTAAACATGTTTTATCTTCTATTCCTACTCATTTGTTGGCAGGGATTCATGTCCCTAAAGCCATCACTGGTCTAATATATAGAGCCTTGGCAAAAAAAATTTGGAATAATAGAAGTGATTCTAAAAGGCACCATTGGATTAATTGGAAGACCTGCTCTCTTCCCATTTTAGGAGGGTTCGGTATTAGGAAAATACATGAATTCTCCTTAGTCTTTAGAATGAAACAAGCTTGGAATTTATATCAACATGATAATATCTGGTCAAAATTTTTTTAATCTAAATTCCAATTCAACCACATTTGGTTTGCTTCTTTGACTATAGGTTCTTCTAAAACATGGAGACATGTTAGCAAAGTATGCAAAGATGTGATTTATAAATCTCATGCTTTAATTGTTAATGGTTCTAAAATTAATTTTTGGCTGGATTGTTGGTTTGGAGATTATCCTCTTATTGATAGTATATCTTCTGTCCCTCATAATTTCCCTTCAATCTCGGATATGCTTGATGGTAACGGTTTGTGGGATTTTAGCTTGGTTTCTGACTATCTTCCAGAAGTTATTAAAAATGATATTAAGGATGCTGGTTTTTTCACCGAGGACATAGATGATTCTTTCATTTGGAAACCATGCTTGAAAGGTAATTTTTCTATTAAATCAGCTTGGGAGTCTATTCGATATTCCATTCTTCAAAAAGATTGGACCAGGTATGTTTGGAATAATATTGTTCCAAAAACAATTTAGATTTTTGGATGGAAGGTTATGTATAGTTCTGTTCCCATTGATTATTTGATTCAGTCTGTTGGTATTCCATTAGCTAGCTGTTGCTCTTGTTGTTCTCAAGGTCACATTGAAACTCTTTCTCATTTATTAATTCAAAGTGACATTGCAGGTCTGATTTGGCGGTTTTTTAGTAGTCTTTGCTCTATTCATTCTTACCCCAGTGACACCATTCAATGTTTTCTTATGAGATGGTTTCGAGCATCTGACAGGCGTCATAATCAAACTCTTTCTTTACTACCACTTATAATTATTTGGGAGATTTGGAAGGAAAGATGCAACAGAAGATTAAAGATGTCGCAAGCCGGCTGAAGTGATAAACAGAAGAATTCAGAAATGGATGATGGATTTGGGTTCTCTCCCAAATAGTAAACACATGGACCTGCCTATTTTAAATATCGTGGCTCCCCTTGGTCAGAAAAGACATGTTACTACTTATGTTAAATGGAATATTCCTACTTAGGGAAGAGTCAAGTTAAATGTAGATGGAGCTTCTAAGGGCAATCCGGGATTAGCAAGAGGTGGTGGTATTATTCGTGATATGTCTGGAGAGTTGATAGCTTGTTTCTTTGCTTATTATGGATATTGTTCCAACTATGTAGCTGAAACGAGAGCTCTCCTCGATGGTCTTATTCTCTGTCAAAAGTTAGGCTTCCTTCATGTAGAGGTTGAATCAGATTCTCAAACTCTTGTTCAAGCTGGAAGGGCTCTTATAGTCACCCGTGGACTATTTGGTATTGGAATAAGAAGATTAAACAACCGTCCAAAAAAAAAAATTTACCGTCCAAAAAAAAAAGAAGATTAAACAGGTGATGAATATCTGCTATTCTATATCTCATATCTTTAGGGAAGCTAATATGGTTGCGGACTATTTAGCTAATCTTGGATGCAGCTCTCTTCTTTCTGGGAAAATGTTCCCTAATCAGGATATTCCTCATAGACTCTGATCTTTTATTTTGAGTGACCAAGCTAACATTGGGAACATTAGACTGGTTATTAGTGTTTGATTTTTTTAGAGTATTGGTTTTTTATTGTTTAGGGGTAAGGTTTATGTCCCCCCCTTATTTTTTTTTTCCTTTAGATTTGTATCTTGGGGTAAGGTTTTATGTCCCCCCCTTAGTTTTTCCTTTGGTCCTTGTAGGGGTAAGGTTTTATGTCCCCCCCTTTGTTTTCCTTTTAGTTTGGGTCTTTGTAGGGGTAAGGTTTTATGTCCTCCCCATTTATCTTTTTATTATTAAACTGGTAGGGGTTTGCCAAACCCCTCACTCCTTCTAAGTGTTTTTTTTTTTAATATAAAAAAAATTGCTTTGATTTTCAGAAAGTCGAATATCCTGGCTTATTAGGTTGGGTATCAGTTGATCATAAGCTAGAAAGGGAGGCTTGGCCAAGATAGAGGTCACAAAGGATTCAAAATCTGGTCCAAGCCCCAGAAACTGGGCAACCAATCGCAACAAGGCTATCAGAAAGAGCTTTGAAACGGCGAAGGTAGTTGGAGATAGGAGAGGACCCCTTCTTGCACATCTGAATTTGATGTTTAAGTTGGTAATCTCGAGCTTTGGAGCTTTGAGCATAGGTGTTACCCAAGGCTGTCCAGACTTCATGGGCGGTGGTGTAGCCAACAACTTCATAGAGAACTTCTTCGGAGAGAGTGACATTGATTTAACTCAGAAGGAGTTAATCAATGAGGGTCCAACGATCATATAGGGGATTTAAAACAGGAGGCTCACCATGGGTGTGAGGAAGAAAATTCGTTGGTGGTGGAATGGAGCCGTCCACATAACCAAGGAGTTTTTGGCTCCGAAGAAGAGGTAGGGATTAGAACCAGGCATAATGGGGTTGGAGGTTATGGAGTTATCATCAGTAAGAAGAAGAAGAAGATCTTTGTGATCTTGTTATGGCTTTGATACCATGAACAGATTTGATAATCTGAGTATTCTCAACGTGAGTAATACTAGAGCTTTATAAATAACTAATGATAAAGATTACAACTCTTTAAGAAGATAGAATTGTACGTGCTATAATTAGAGTCCTGCAGAAACTAAAGTCTAAAAGATAAGTCTAACAGCACAATGAAGTCTAAGAGATAAGTCTAACAGATAAAGATTATCTGTTAGTTATCAAATTGAACTCCCCGAGTTCAATCACAATTGGCTATGATCCGATCTCAGCTTGAAAGACCAACATAAAGATAACTTCAGATTTAGGAAAAGAAACAAGTGATCAATGACAAGAGGAACGTCCAAGTTGCATACAGAAATTTGGCATGTTTTGAAGCATTGATTCAATTGCTTACCCTGGGTTTCTAAGCCTTTTTGAGTGCTTTATAGAGTAAAGAAAATAAGGAAGTGTTTAATGTTGGTGTAATTGGGCTAAATCTCAGCACACATAGCCACTTAGCAAATACAGACATATAACAATGCAGTTAAATAAACAATTAATTATTTAATTAATTAAGGTAGAGAATCGCTTCGCTGAGAGGTGCTATAAGTGAGTCTCTCTTGAAGATAATCGAAACCTCCCATATGCAAGGGATATGGCAGCTCTATCTTCGGGATACAACTCAGCTCAGATTCTCTCTGGTCTTGCCAACGAGTTACTACTCGGCAGAAGACGGGGTACTGATCTTCCTTTAGGAAGCCCTTAAAAAAAAAAAAATATATATATATATATATATATATATATATATATATATATATATCTATTTAATTAGGATTTGCCTAATTATCCAAGTGTCCTAAAGTCCAATCGGATTTATAGAAAGAGATAATCTAATTAATTAGATAATTTTTAAAATTACCATTTTACCCCTTAGGGTTTAAGGGTCTGTTTGGTTACAGGGTTAGGTCCACTCTGATTTGGTCTAATCCTGTTTTAACCTATTCCTAAATATGTCTGCACCTATTTTGTTTAGTTACAGATTCTGGTTCTGTCCAGAATCAATTCTGTCTTAGGTCCTGTTTGGTTACAGATTTTAAGTTAATTCATTTTAACTTAATCCGAGTTTGTTTGGTGACAAGATTATACTTAATTCGATTTTATTAGTTCGGGTTTTGTTTGGTTACAAGAACAGGCTTGTCCAGATTAACCCATTCCACAAGATACCCCTGATTGGGTCCATCATGTGGATATGGTAGGATCACCCAAAATCATATGGTCAACAAGATGGTTCTGTCCATGTAGGACAGATCCACTGTTCTACTCGAGCTGGAATCCCAGATCGGGCAAACGAACAACATGGAAGGCTGAGAAGCCCGTAGGCATTTTGTAACCTCATCAGGAGCTGGAAAAATTGTCCATTTCCTGGTATCCATGGATCTGAATCGATCCGGATAGCCTGCTGGGTCTGGTTCTGGATTCTGGGCCTCTGGATAATGGGTCAGGCTCACCATCTTCTCCATCAAGCTCAAGGACCACCATTAATCGAGATCTCCAGGTTAGGGTCCTCCTAAGAGGTCCCTGATACGAAGTCATCCTGATGGACCATGGTTAACTCGGAGTAGATTGGACCAGGGTGCACCTACTCTAGTCTGGTGGCTCACTGGACTGGGTCCACGGATCAAGCTCACTAGTCTCTAGGCTCTGTGGTCTGGGCTCACGGATCAGGCTACACTCCATGGATCAGCCTCTGGTCTGAGTTCCAATAACTCTCAGACCCTCCCCAAGCCCCTCTATTTATAGAGGACTAGGGTCACCTTGTATGCTCATGGGCTCGACCACCTGGCTAGGCCCTCTTGCACCAGGCAGGCCTTGGTCAGAGCAGCCCATCATGGGCCTGCATGCACGGGCCTGCACCCACTGACCCAAGGCAATCATGAGATCTGATCTACCTGACACACCCATGTGTCTCTCCGGATCTCACACACCCAGATCCGACAGCCCAGATCAATCCTAGCCTAAGACTTGATCATATGGCTCTGATAAACCACGATGATCATCTGATCAGGGTCAACCTTGATCAACGGTTGAGCTTAGATCAATGGTCCTGATTTACTCAAAATAAATAGCAACCCAAGCAACTCGCGACAATGTGCATGTAGAAAAGTGCACCTCATAGCACCCTAAGCCCTATGCCCGCACCACACCCGCACCCGCACCCGAGCCCGAGCCCGTGCTTGTGCGTGTGCATGTGCACTCGCGCTTACTGCGAGCGAAGCTCGCGCACCCTAGTTATCGTCTAAAGAAATTGGTGGGTCAAAGTCTACATCTCATGCTTGGTTGTTGACAACTAAGCAAGCAAGGGGGTAATTAAACTCTTGAGATTTTCTCTACTTTTCCGATGTGGGACTAAAGAATTAGGGGAAATGCACTAAAAGTGTGTTTTCTCTCTTTCAAGAGATTAAACACCCAACCTAAACAAAGATTAAATTATTGAGGGTTTTAGTCCATGATTAAAATCAAAACCCCGGATCCTAATGATCCGGTTTTTATTAATTTCAAATCAAATTTTAAATCATAATAAACAATCCCCCACTTGATTTAAAATTAATAAAGTAATTAAGAATTAAGTAAAACAAATTCGGGCATCCAAGAAAATCTTGTGCATAGATGTAGGTGTCTTTCGACTTGAACCTACACTTACTGCAAACAAATCAAGAAAGGCTAGAGAATCCAATGGACTATACCTTGAACTGCAGAACTCGTATTGACTAATCAGATTCGTCGCACACACATTCCTTTCAGAAGATATGTGTACTCATTCAGCTTAGCAATTTAACGTCCAAGCTTTATCCCGGTCTTACTGAGAGCTCTAGAGATTTAACCAGAATCTCATAGAAGGTGACGAGCCTTCGACACCCAGAAAGGTGAGTCTATCAGGAGTGCTTCTGCAACACTCCATCCTATTACAGACCTATACTTACTCATTAAGAGAATCCATTTAAATTCTCAATCTCATCACAGAATTATCTATAGATCTACTGTCTATAGACTAGCACTATTGACATCATCCTTAGGAAGGGACACAATTGAATTGACATTTCATTTATAGTGCATTTGTCGTTTCTTACAAGGTTCGTTATTCCCATTGAACCTGAGAGACTCATCAGGTTAGGTTTCCACTTAGTTCAACTGCTCAACTGGCTTCAGTCTCATTCCTATTGACGTCTTCATCACAAGGTCCGTGCCAAGGCCCTTGGATAAGGGGTCAGCCAAATTCTCTTTGGACTTCACATACTGTATTGCGAATTTTCCCTCAGCAATTAGACCCCTAATATGGTTGTGCTTCATGCGGATCTGTCTATACTAGCCATTGTAGTTCTCACTGTATGCTTTGAGCATAACTGCCTGATTATCACAATAGATTGTGACTGCTAGCATGGGTGTCTCCCAGATTGGCACATCAACCAGAATACTATTGAGCCATTCAGCTTCTTCTCCAGCTAACGAAAGTGCAATGAACTCCGATTCCATGGTGGAATGAGTTATGCACGTCTGTTTCTTAGACTTCTAGGAGATGGCTCTTCCTCTCATCGAGAAGATCCATGCAGTGATCGACTTTGATTCTTCTGAGCATGAATTCCATGTCGTGTCACTAAATCTTTCAAGCACGGCGGGTGATCTTCCATAGTGCAGAGCATAGGACAATGTGCCCTTCAGGTATCTCAGAATTCTGATCAATGCTACCCAGTGCAATCGACCAGGATTACTGGTATATCTGCACAACATCTCCACTGCTTGGGCTATATCCGGCCTAGTGCAATGCATTGCATACATTAAATTGCCGATTATCTGCGAGTACTCCAGTTGAGAAACACGTCTGCCTTTATTCTTTGTTAGTTTAATACTTGAATCAACTGGTGTAGGAGCCAAAGTACAATCAAACCGATTAAACCTCCTGAGAATCTTCTCTATGTAGCTTGACTGGGAAAGTGCAATTCCTTCGCTGCTCCTAACAATCTTGATTCCAAGTATAACGTCTGCTTCGCCCATATCTTTCATTTCAAAGTTAGACGACAGGAACTCCTTTATGTTGGCCACACTTTGATCATCCGTTCCAAATATGAGCATGTCGTCAATATACAAGCAAATTATCACTCCAGAGTTTTCTCTGAATTTGCTATATACACAGATATCACAACTGTTGACTTGACATCCATCAGCTAGAAGGACGCTTCTAAATTTGTCATGCCATTGTTTTGGAGCTTGCTTTAATCCATACAATGATTTCAGAAGTTTGCAGACTTTCTTCTCATTCTTTGGCAGAACATATCTTTCAGGCTGATCCATGTATATTTCTTCTTCAAGATCACCATTCAGGAATGCAGTTTTGACGTCCATCTGATGAATGATTAGATCCTTAATTGAGGCCAACACCATCAATATCCTAATGGTGGTCAACCTAGCCACAGGGGCATAGGTGTCAAAATAGTCAAAACTCATTGATTGTTTGAAGCCCTTCGCAACCAGTCTAGCCTTGAACTTTTCTATGGATCCATCTTGTTTCAATTTCTTCTTGAAGATCCACTTGCACCCTACTATCTTGGTTCCTGGAGGTAGGTCCACTAGGATCCAAGTGTTGTTAGAGTTGATAGAGTGCATCTCATCATCTATTGCCTCTTTCCAAAGATCTGCGTCTTTAAACATCATTGCTTCAGTGTAGCTTGTTGGGTCCTTCTCAATTAAACAAACATACTCAGGGCCAAAATCCTTTAAAATTCTCGGTCGAGTACTTCTTCTTGGTTCAGAAGGAACTGGTTCTTCAGGTTCTTTTCGCTTGGAACTGGATTCCGGTTGGTCCCCCACTACTTCTTGACTTCTCTTGTATGGGAACACAGTTTCAAAGAATTCAGCACCAATAGTTTCCACAACTGAATGTGGTGCTGGAGTTTCCAGATTTAGAAACCTGTACGCTTTGCTTGACATTGAGTAACCAATGAAGACGCAGTCAGTACCTGTAGTTCCTACCTTGTGGTTATTCAAGTTAGGCAATCTTACTTGGGCTAGACAACCCCAAACTTTAAGGTACTGCAAATTTGGTTTTCTTTCTTTCCATAATTCGTATGGAATTGATTCTGCTTTCCATTGAGGAACTCTGTTGAGAATGTGACAGGCTGATAGAAGTATTTCACCCCAAAGATTTGGTGGAGCACCGAAGCTGGTTAGCATGGTATTCACAATTTCTGTCAGAGTTTTGTTCTTCCTTTCTGCAATGCCATTTTGCTGTGGTGTGTACGGTGCAGTTGTTTCGTGACGGATCCCGTTATCTTCACAAAACTTAACGAACTCTGAATCAAGATATTCTCCTCCTCTGTCAGTTATAAGTATCTTGATTTTGGCTTCCTGGAAATTCTCAACTTCTGACTTGAACACCTTGAATTTCTCAAATGCTTCGTCTTTAGTTCGAATAAGGAAAACATGCATGTATCGAGAGGCATCATCGATGAAAGTGATAAAATATATTTTTCCTCCTCTTGACTGTACGCTAGTCATTTCATAGATGTCGCTGTGAATAAGCTCGAGTAGCTTCGATTCTCTCTCTACACCTTTGAATGGATGTCTCATAATTTTACACTTGCTGCAGGCAATACATTTTTCATACTTATCACTGGATGCGTTAGCTATCAGTCATTGATTGGTTATAGATTTTATTTTCTTAAAATTAATATGATCTACTCTATCATGTCATAGTTAAAAGGACTCATTGATATTAGCAGAAATAACTGGAGTTTCATTCATTGTGTTGAACTTGAACATCTCTGTTACAAGATATCACTTCCCAATAAATATTCCATTTCTAGTTACAACGACCTTGTTGGACTCAAAAACCAGCTTGTATCTGAGCTTGCCGATCAGAGCTGCCAAGACAAGGTTCTTTTAGATATCAAGTACGTGTAGGACGTCATTCAGCTCAATAACTTTTCTTAAGGTAAAATTCAGCTTCACCACTCCCTTCCTGCGACCTTTGAAGACGAAGAGTTGCCCATGAACGTGTTCATTCCTTCCCCCACTAGTTCGTAGGAATCAAACATGTTCTTGTCACTGCAGACATGACGGGTGGCTTCAGTATCAATCCACCACTCAAACTCTTCGCCAATCATATTGGCCTCAGTCAAACGACTACTACCATGTTGACATTATTTTTCTTTTCCTCCTTATTCACAAACTTTCTCTTCTTCTGAAAATTTCCGCTCTTGTTAACCTTGCAGTTCTTGGCATAGTGCCACATCTTACCACAATAATAACACTCCACATCCTTCTTGAAATTATTGGTGTTATTGTTGTTGCCACTGTTGTTGATCTTGTTGTACAGATCTTTCTTCTCAAAATTTCCTTTCTTCTTGAACTCTTTCTTCCTTGGTTGAAACTTTCTTGATTGATTTGAATCAACCATATGAACCTTAGTAGTTGGCTCCTCCTTCTTGTCATGCTTCCTACTTTCTTCCTCTACCCTGACATGGTGCAACATGGTGCAACAGGGTTTCAAGATTCCAGTCTTCCTTCTTGTGCATCAGCTTTGAGCAATACTCCTTCCAGGATGAAGGAAGCTTGACAATGATAGTGTTGACATGGAAGGTTTCATCCAGAACCATTCCAGCCGAGGTGACCGCATCTGCTATTTTCTGTAGCTCTTAAATCTGCTCCATGATGGTCTTTCCATCAACCATCTTAAATTTCAAGTAGTTTGCAACGTGAAATTCTTTGTTCCAGACTCCTCTACTAGGTAGACTAGCCTCAATACTTCCCACAAGTCTCTGACTTGCTTGGTCTTCCTTGAGTGTTGTTTATACAGTTGGTCTGACAGTGAGTTGAGGATGTGATTCCGGGCTATATCATCATCATTAATCCACATTTACACTTGTGCAGTGGCGTAATCCAAATCTATTTCAACGATGTCGGGATCTTCTAGAATTTTCGGACACTCCTCCTTGACATAATCCACTTTTGATTGCTTCAATAAAAACTTCATCCTCTGCTCCCAGCGGTAGAAGTTCTTTCCATCGAATCAGGGCATCGGCTCCGTCTGGTTCAGTCCACGCATTTGCAAAGCAGCCATAGAAATTGGCTATATCTTCAAATTGTTAGTGTAATTAGGCTAAATCCCTGCACACATAGCCACTTAGCAAATACAGACAGATAATAATATAGTGAAATAAACAATTAATTATTTAATTGAATCGCTTCGCTGAGAGGCACTACAAGTGTGTCTTTCTTGAAGATAGTCGAAACCTCCTATGTGCAAGGGATATGGCAGCTCTATCTCCGGGATACAACTCAGCTCGGATTCTCTCCGGTCTTCTCAACGAGTTTGCACTACTCGGAAGAAGACGGAGTACTGATCTTCCTTTAGGATGCCTTTAAATATATATATATATATATATATATATATCTATTTAATTAGGATTTGCCTAATTATCCAAGTGTCCTAAAGTCCCATCGGATTTATAGAAAGAGATAATCTAATTAATTAGATAATTTCTAAAATTACCATTTTACCCCTTAGGGTTTAAGGGTCTATTTGGTTACAGGGTTAGGTCCACTCTGATTTGGTCTAATCATGTTTTAACCAATTCCAGAATATGTCTGCACCTATTCTGTTTAGTTACAGATTCTAGTTTTGTCCAGAATCAATTCTGTCTTAGGTCCCGTTTAGTTACAAATTTTAAGTTAATTCATTTTAACTTAATCTGAGTCTGTTTGGTGACAAGATTATACTTAATCTGATTTTATCAGTTCAGGTTCTGTTTGGTCACAAGAACAGGCTTGTCCAGATTAACCCATTCCACAAGATACCCCTGATTGGGTCAATCATGCGGATATGGTAGGATCACCCGAAATCGGATGGTCACCAAGATGGTTCTGCCCATGTAAGACAGACCCACTGTTCTACTCGATCTGGAATCTCAGATCAGGCAACCGAATAGTATGGACGGTTGAGAAGCTCGAAGGCATTCTGCAATCTCATCAGGAACTGGACAAACTGTCCATTTCCTGGTATTCATGGATGCAAAATGCACCTCATAGCGCCCAAAGCCCTATGCCCTTACCTGCACCCGAGCCCGTGCGTGTGCGCTCACGCTCGCTGCGAGCACAACTTGCGCACCCTAGTTATCGTCTAAAGAAATTGATGGGTCAAAGTCTACACCTCATGCTTGGTTGTTGACAACTAGCAAGTAAGGGGGTAATTAAACTCTTTAAATTTTCTCTACTTTTCCGATATGGGACTAAAAAATTAGGGGAAATGTACTAAAAGTGTGTTTTCTCTTTTTCAAGAGATTAAACACTCAACCTAAACAAAGATTAAATTAATGAGGTTTTAGTCTATGATTAAAACAAAACCCCAGATCCTAATGATCCAGTTTTTATTAGTTTAAAATCAAATTTTAAATCATAATCAACATTTAATAACAAAAATAAGGTAAGGTTTCATCAAAGAAATGAACTGAGTTCTGAAGCATGAATTCAAACGCTTACCCTCGGATGCCATCCTTGACAGAGCGAAGAGATGTAGATTGCTCTGTAAGAGTATAGATCCAATGGATGTGATGACTCGATCTCTGCACGAAAATCTTGTAAGTATCAAACGGATCTGATGCACAAAAGAAGATGCAAAGGAAGCGTGAAGCAGTTTAGAGAGAGAAAGATTGGGATTGGGATTGAAATCACCCTCCTTGGTGGTGGAGGGGGAGGAAGCCGTCTTGGTAGCTTAAAAGTCAACACGTGTTTACAAGAGTTGACGGAGATTTCAAACCCACCTTCCGCCCATTAGGAGAAAAACAAAATGTGGTTTCAATGTTCAGTTTTTTAAAAGAAGGAAGCCGAATTCATGTTGGGTTGCAAGTTTGGTGCAATGGATGATGCTTATGTTCGGTTGCAAGTATGGTTGTGTGTGTAGTGTGTGAGTGCTTGGGATTTGTGTGTTTTCTTTGTCTTACCTTCAGCTATTGCGTTGTGGTGTAGTTGCGTTAACCAAAAAATATAAAGCCCGAATTCATTCGAAGCTATTCGGAAGCCAACGTGTATAAACAATTTTTACTTAAAACATGTGTTCCCCATTTATACCTCTACGGCTCTGGAAACATATCCTCTGTATTCTATTCTACACTGTGACCTTCACTGTGACCAAGCGTGCTTGATGAGCATGATCACATGGCTTGTACGGACAACACAGCTGATACTTATTCCTTTGTTTCTCTCACCTTTCTTTTACAAATTTTGTCGCTTTTTTCTCCTCTCTTTTACTCTGGGATGACTCTTCTCCTTGTTTCTTCCGCATAAACAATCATTATGACCTAAGTTTACCATGTAGACCTATTGACACCTTTTAATTATGTTAAGATTTATTCTCTCCGCGAAGCCTCAAAGGCTTGTCTCGCGCATCCACGAAATAGGGGACTAAGTGGTGGAGAAGTCAAAATCATGGCCACTCACAAACCGACATGTGACGATAAATGGATGAGAAAAAGGAGGAGAGATATAAGGTGAGGAGAAATCAAAATCATAAGATAAAATGAACTAACTTTTCCCCTTTTTCACGCCACCTGCCACATGATGTATGGATGCCCGAGATCAACTTTCTTGCTTCAAGAGACAATCCTGAGCCTTAATTGAAAGGTCCGTATCTTTAAAAAAAACAATAAATAAGAAAATTTAAGTGGGGTGTTGTAAGGGGACTGGCTGCAAAATGACCCCTGGCCTTGCAGCTTATTATTGTTCTTTTTGGGCGACAGCAGCTGCAGGTGCTGTGGGTAACCGGACTTTGGGGAGTTCGGTTATGCTCATGAGGTTGTCATGTGTCCCTTTTGACACCTCTTAACTGTGGTTAAGATTCACCTATCTATCCTTGGTTTTTAAAAAAAATGAAAAGGAAATTATTTTTTCTAAAAACGAAGGGAGATAGGTGTTTCATGGGTGAGTGAATCTTAACCACAATTAAAGGGTGCCAAAAGGAACACGTGGCGACTTCAGGGGCATAACCGGACTCCGAGTCCGGTTACAACTGTAGAAGATTTTTTTTTTTTAAATATCATAAGTGGGGTTGTAAGGGGACTGGCTGCACAATGCCCCCTTGCAGCTTGTTATCTACTGCTGTGGGTAAGGATTCATTAAAAGAAAATAATCCACTTCTGTGGAGTGCCACCATGAGTAGCATCTCGCCCTCTTAAATGCCGACATGTCTCCTTTCTAATTTTCATGCCTACGATTCACTAACCGTTAGACTTAATATTTATAATCTTAATTGAAAAAAAAAATGGTTAATAATATTAACCACTATTAAAGGAAACTAACCACAATTAAAAGGAAGACGTGCACAGCTCCTGGCGGCGCACTTTATAAAATGAGTTTCTAATATGGGTTGCAAGACACCAATTTGCTTGTCCATTGGTTGTGACTCGAGTTCGAGTCTTGGTATGTTGAAGCCCACCATAAATACTAACCTCTTAACCCTAGTTAAATGATTAGTATCTAATAAAAAAAACCCCTAGTTAAATGATTAGTGCCTACCAAAAAAAGAGACCAAATCCTCTCCGGATTTGGCAAATCCGTTATCACCGCTTGAAGTTTCCACGTGTCCCTTTTGACACCCCTTAACCCTTGTTAAGATTCGCCTCCGAGTGATGCCACAACAATCGATCTAGCTAGCGCCTCTAGGTGACGCCTTTCCAATCAGTTGGCTAGCGCCTTCAGGTAATGTCATTTCAATCAATCTGGCTACTACCTTCGGGACATGACATCTCTTCGCTCATAGCATACCACTTCCCCAACATGAGTAGTCTTGATCACTCCTCATCGCCAGTCTGTCACCCATCTCCCTAGGTGATGCTTTCCTGGGTAGGCCTGCATGTCATTTCAATCAATCTGGCTACAAGGCTAAGAATAATTTTTTTAAAAATACTACCAAACAAAAAAATAGTTTTTCCATGTAAAACACATCAATTCCAATTCAATGAGAATTAGATTAGCTCGTGACCCTTCTCTATCTATATAAATTATTTATAAAAGCATAAAATATCTTTAGTTCAGGTCGGGCTGAATTCGGGATGAGCTAAGGGCAGCCTAAGCTCGGACCAATATTTACTTCCTGCCTATATTCTTGTCCAAACTCAGCCCAGCCCAAAATAAGGAAGGCTCAGCCCACCCAAACTTCGGGCCGAACAATCGGGCTTTGGGCCAGCCCAACCCAATTGCCAACCCTATATGTAATGCTGCGTGAAGGTAGTAGTCTAATACAGCTGATGGAGCGACAGTGTGGATTTTAGGTAGAGCTTGAAAGAGGGTTTACAATGGGTTTTGTTGGGTGTTGGAAGATAAGTCCTTATCTTCATCACCTTGTGATCTCGCATAGATTATTGAGTTTTCTCATTTCTCGATTTTCATGTGGAGGTAGTCCCATAGTGGGTGAGAGTGAGACATAAGTCTTTCACCTTATGTTCTGTAATATGACTCACTTTTTAAATATGATTCTTTGATTTTCTTTGGGTTGTCTGAGTTAATTTATTCATAGTTTTGATGGTTGATCTTCAAAATCAAACTCAGCATTAAGGCTTAGCCGGTACAAGTGGTATCACAGCTTCAAGGTTAGTGTGTTAGGTACTTGAAAGTGGTAGTTAGGAGTAATGTTTACTACCACTTGCCAGCATTAACCATGGCAACATTTGCCAGCCTTCACACTCCTACATTAGTGGGACACCATTCTAGCCTTGTGTCGCCCTCGCCTTTGCCGGTGTCCCGCTATTTGTCTATAGTGGCCTAACTACATGACGCATAGTGATGTTTGAAAATCGCCTTCAACATATATTTACAAGCTCAAGAATCATGAAAGCAGCCAATTGAAATCTCGTTGACTTGGTTCATTCTTGAAAATAGGCATGCATTATAATTTTTATTCTTGAAGTAGCCATAATTAAAATATTAGGGAAAATGAAATCCTTGATTCTGAAGTATCTAAATGGTTACACACAATAAGAACTCAATCAAATACACAACAGATAGTATGCCAAACCCAATGCAATTCCAAAATGATAAAAATCATACTTGTAATTCACTCCTTTGAAAGCAATTATACAGACTAATTTCTTCCTACTTCCATTGAACTATTTTCGGTCGAAGATCCTAGGCCCATATGTAGAACGGACTATTTCGACAAGCAGCGGAAACTGTAGTGATGCAAATAAGGTTACGGGGATACAAGCCAGTAAAGAAATTGGAATGAAAACCCATGATAATCTCTTACTAAGAACTATCGAAAGGGTCGCACTAAACGCTATCATCATGGTGGCTATAGAGATGAAGAGAGATGCCAGACCTATTATCAACTTCTTAGGCAACGAGTAGAGGAAATCTTCTTCCGCATAGCGTGAAGTTAGAATGGATAAGAACATCAGTACTGAAGTGAGTGAAGAAAATAGAGATAGTGCGTCTGAAATGGCGAAAATCAAGAAGGAGTTGGCGTTTAAGAAAATTGGGATGCCTCTATCATTTTGATTGCCACCCGGTACAGTAAAAGCTGCAGCAAACATTACAGTAGCGATGAGAGTGGCTACAACCATGCACGATGAAGATGTGGCTTTCATCCATTTCTGGCCTTTCTCAACTAAGTCTTTGTGCTCCTCTGTGAATATAACCCGAGCTGTTTTCCCATCTTTGTTTTTTGATTCCCTATACGAAGGTTGTACAAGCTTCTCCACTTCCTAGGAATCAAAATAGGGTATTAAAACAAGAGGAGAAAACAAATATTGTAAAACTGTGGGGGTAAAAGCTTGTCCACTTTTTATATGGAATCATAAACTATCTGATGGTAGGAGTATTTTGTACACGACTTATACGCATGTAGTTATGATGGTAGTTGATGATCTTGATTAATGAGGACTTTTACCATTGTTATTATTCTTTCGATAATAATATGAAAGTATGTGTTTAAAGAGGAGGATCCATTACCTTATACTAGGGAAATATTATGTGAGGGAAATAATAATGTAATATCTATGTGATACACAAGATCTAGATTATTTTAGATTAATATCTTTAGTATATTATGACTATCGATCTTTAATATTGTCTTTCCAAATTAACAGTTTTGGGTTATATATTTAAACCCTCTATTGGTCATTTTAATTCACTCAAGAATTCTCAATAATGTTTCGTTTTTTTATAGTATCAGAGTGGGCGATCCACCGCCTATTTTGATTTTTTTTTTATTCCGCTTTTCCGGCAAGTAGTGCAACCACCGCCCGTCCGGTGTGAAACTTTTGATTTTTATTTTTTACTTTAAATAAAAATCCTACTATTACCCTCCATACTTTTACAACCCCCAGGATCATACTCAATACACATGGATCTCTTTTTTTCTTTTCATTTATTGAAAACCTCCCAAACGAGAGTTTTTTTCTTTAAAACGTGAGTCATATTTCATGTTCTTTGAGAGAAGATCATGATAGCCTCATCTAGTAGGCGACCGGCTCCGACAGACTCAAAGTGAGCGGGATGCGATAAAGATGGACTTCACAGACTGGCGGTGACCACAAGCACAGTTGGATGTTCTAACTATTTGTCAACAAATTATCAAACAAGATCAAGGGTGAGTAGTACTCGACCTGTGGCAAACTCATAAAAGATCTGGATCCTCATGTGTTTGGGGGAAAGTATTAGGGAAATATTATGTGAGGGAAATAATAATGTAATATCTATGAGATACACAAGATCTCATAGATAATCTTACATTAATATCTTTAGTATATTAGGATTATCTTTACTATTGTCTTTCCAAGTTAACAGTGGGTTATCTATTTAAACCCTAGCTCTATGGGTCATTGTAATCCACTCAAGAATTCTCAATAATATTTCGTTTCTTACCTTAAACCATTGCAACTCCCGCTGCATCTGTAAAGCTGCACCTGAAACAGAATTGAGTTGAGAGGAAGGCGCCAACTTTGCCGCTACATGCAAGATGGTGTTTTCGGAATTATCTTTAACAATCCCAAATAGAGTATTACCAAAAGCCCACCGATATATGAGGTTGAAAATCTTTTCACGACGATTTTGAATAGCAATGTGAAACCTAGTGCCTTCCTTTAGAAACTCACTTTCTAACACATTTAGACGAATAAAAGAATTACCACACTTTGTTACAAGCTCAACGATCCCAAACTCTATGGCTGTAGTAAAGATGTTTGAGTTCCGAAAAAAGTCAGAGTTTTGAATCTGTGTACAGACATGTTCTACCAATTCAATGGCGTGTTTATGTGACAACTTTGTTTCACGAACTTTCTTCACACCAGGAACTAGAAATGAAAACCAAGTCAATAATTACGCAACTTCATAAAGAAAAGAACGAACAACAATTGTGCAATTTACATACCTAGTTCAATAACATTCCAAAGTAGTCTCTTCAACCATTGGAACTCTGCTGTTGAAAAACAAACCCGAGACATTACAAAGAATAATGCATGTACTTGAAATGCATTCTAGTAATGAAGGCAATATTTTCATTTGTTGCTCACTATGAAAGGCCTTTTATAGGCTGCATGCATGCCATGTGGCATATCATATAATTTTTATTATTTAAACATTAATCCTAACAGTTTTTTGATGTGTCCGCTAATTGTTGGTCCCTTATAGGTTTGGGCTACAAAGATAATTGCTCCCAAGTTCCACCCATCTAGTTGAATGACTTGAACTTCTTTTAGAGATAGCTTTGGCTAATTCCGCATTTGGTGTATAGCTACACACTGCTAGGGACATGAGCTGTTGATTAAACGGAGTTTTTCAATGCGAAAAAAGAGATTACCTCTGAACAGGAGCTCCGGTTGAACAAATAATCGGAGCAACCCAAAAAACATTTATTTTGGAATTACAGAAAACATTTATTTGAGAGAAATATCCTTATTTTACATATAGGCTATTTTTTTGGTTTCATCCAATTATCTATTTAATCTAAAAAAAGGGTTTTTTTTTTCCGATAAGGAAATTTAAGAATAACTATGAACTGGAGCACCATAACCAGTGCAACTTAAAAAAAAGCCTTTGAAAGGGGTATATACGAAAAAAAAATGTAGGGATTAAAAATACCTTTCTTTGTATTTGAAACTACCATTATCCAAGCCTTTTTTTAGGGTGCAAATCCTCTCCAGTTATAACCGGATGTGGCACATCCGGTTATAACCCCTAGAGGTCGCCACGTGTCTCCTTTGACACCTCTTAACCGTGGGTAAGGTTCACCCACCCCTAGGGTTCACCCACCTATTTTTGATTTTTTTAAAAAATATTAATTCTATTTTTAAAATTAAAAATATGTTTTTAAAGTTTTTTTAATATTAAAAACAATTTTTTAATTTTAAAAATAGAATTAATATTAAAAAAAAAAAACCAAAAATAGGAGGGTGAACCCTAGCAGTGGGTGAACCTTACCCACGGTTAAGGGGTGTCAAAGGAGACACGTGGCGACCTCTAGGGGTTATAACCGGATGTGCCACATCCGGTTATAACTGGAGAGGATTTGCCACCCTTTTTTTATTGGGTTGTTTCGCTTGTCAGATCAATCGGAGCTCCTGTTCATATTTTCTCTCTCTCTCTCTATATATATATATATATATGGCCTCGGATTGTCTCTGGTGAAGCCAGAAAGGGCTCTCAGGATTCCATACATTGTGCGGCAGCTGGCAGCAAAATGGGGAGAAGTCATTTATTTTCTTCCCATGATTTTTGACTTCTCCCCATTTGATATCTCTTCTCCTTATTCTCAAACACTTATCGCCACATGTCCATTTGTGTGTGAAGAAGTCAAAATCATGGGCCCCATGATTTTGACTTCTCCACCACATGTCACTTATTCTATGGAACCCCGAGATAAGCCCTTTCTGGCTTCGCCAGAGGCAAGCCAAGGCCATATATATATATATATAAAAGATGAGATTAAGTGTTCCAGTCCAAGAGTCAACGGGAGCAACTCAAAAAATACCTTGGGAAATGGTATTTATGGAAAAAAATTAGTATTAAAAAATTACCATTCTTTTTTTGTTGGTAATTACCAAAATACCACTTCCCACTGCATTTTTTGGGGTTCCTCGGGTATAGGAAATAATGCTCATGCACCAAGAAAGCATCTAGAAAACAAGATGCAAACCTTCAGTGAGATAGGTTCGTCGTTGAAACCTACCTGCAAGGTTTCCGGAGCCCTCAGGGGGATTCTCGATGTCCCCTCTAACGGCATGGTGTGATGCATCAGTCTCCACAGGAATACCTTCAAGAAAGATTTGAGTGAATGAAAAAAATATGCAAAATATAAGTTTTTGTTCTTTTTTCTGTTTTCAATTATTTCCATTCAGTAAATAAAGAAGTAATAAAAACAGACGACGATTAGTAGAAGAACCAACATGCATAGATGCATTGTTTCCAAAATCCAAGCCGACTTCCACTAGGGAATGCAGAAGGCCTTTGGGCCATCAAGCTTAGCACAGTGTCATTTTCTGCATTAACTGCAGTGGCCAAATGCGGGTAGCGCTTGACTAGATGAAGCGAGATATCTATGAAAAAGAAAGAAAAAAAAAAGAAGGAAAATCAGTGATTTATACTTCAAATATTCAAACAGTCTATGAAGTCATTGCTTCTCTCACCGTAGAAACCTGATGCAGTAATGTTACAGATAAGTTCAGCACCAAATGCATCAGCGAAGGGGCTTGGATCATCGTCCCTAGTTACCAAGCAAAGATGCCACACCAACTCCTTTTGCTCAAGCCTAGCGACTGTAGCCGCATAGAGGAGCGGTGTCCATCCATCTTTGCTTCTTATTTGTGCTAAAGCGAGGTTTTTTCTCAAAATTGACTTTGCAATATCAGTGCTTCCGGAAATGGCTGCAAGGTGGAGTGCCGTGTCACCATTAATGTCTTGGAACGCAAGCTCTGCAGGAAGCATACGCTTCAATAGCTCCTTAACAAACTTAAAGTGGCCTCTAGCAGACGCTACATGAAGTGCAGTCCGTGAGTTTTTATTGACCACTAGGGTCAAATCGTGGTTTTTATCCATAATTGACTTGCCAATGTCACTTCTTCCGGACCTCGCTGCAATGTGGAGTGTCGTGTCACCATTAATGTCTTTCAACGCAAGCGCTGCAGGAGGCATACGATCCAATAGCTTCTTAACGAACTGCAAGTGTCCTCTACGAGCAGCTACATGAAGTGCAGTCTCCAAGTCTATATTGATCACTGCGGTGATCTCCACATCAGGATGCCGCTCAAAGAACGTTGTAGCACTTCTCCAATCACCTTTCTCAGCAGCTTCGTACAATGGAAGATGATAATAATAGTCCACTCGGTTTCCTTCTGCCAAAGTAAAAATTTTCTTCTTTTGTTCAGCCCATGATCATGATTTTCTAATAAGTAAGGTTCAAAATCAAATGGTTCTGGTCCTTTTGTTATCATTGTGGATGTCATCACCAAGAAATAATCATTCTAGTTCTAAATTATCTAGAATATAATTAATGAAAGTATTAAAGAAACTAAAACAATACAGAACTTACAGAATTTGCTGAACAGCAAAATAATGAGAAATAATGAAAAATCCGATCTCTGTGTATCACAGTTTCCTTAAGACGAATTTACTCTCTCTCAGTACTCAAGGTTGATGATTAATCATCTCCCAAGTTAGAACGGATTACAGTTAAGAACGAAGTAGTACTCCAATCTTCAAAACTCAACGAATTCGATCAATGTTTGTACTCGAACATCAATGCAAGGAAAAAGAGAGAGATTTATAAAGTTATATTCTTTTCTTCATACTTCGAATGGAGGAATAGATGTCTAATTAATAGACTTCCTTGTGTCTAATTCGAACTAAGGTGGCTGTTCGGAAGAGGCACAAAAATGAACTGAAAAAACAGTTTTATGGAGGTTTGAAACACCAACGGATACGATTAGTGATCGACCGTCCAAACCCAGATCCATACCGGTACCCAGATCCAAATACAGGTCGCAATTCTGGTCAAAATTTTGGCCTATTTTCCGGGTCAAGCGGGTCGCACTCCGGGTTTCTTTGTCGGGTCAATTTTCATTCACCAACATATGGTAAATCCCTTATCAGGTCAAATTTTCCAACAATCATGTATATATATTCTATAAGGAAGCTTGAAATGTCGACCCATCATGTTAGAGATTGGACAACCCAAGATTGGATCTCCTTGATACTCCTGTAACAGAGACTTCTTTCTTGAGACTTCTTTCTTGAGTGAAATATTCCTATTATTTGACATCATATTAGAGAGCGATAGTGTTCCTTGGCTTCCACCCCAGAAGGTGTTATGATCATAAATACTGATGGCTCTTTGAGAAACAATGCAGCGGGCTGTGGTGCTATTTTCAGAGATCACCAAGGTGAGCCGATTTTGGCCTTTGGATCTTGTTTCCATATTGAGGAAGTAGGTAGCTATAAATCTAGTCTTCATATAGAAATGTTACCTATTCAGAAGGCTTGTAAAATCGTCAAAGATTATAACTTCTTAAGGATTCAGTTTGTTTTCGACTCTAAAGAGGTTGTGGACATCCTAAATGGGAGCTCGGAAATGCCTTCACAAGTGGGAGGGTTGGTTGAATCTATCCAAGAAGAATTCCATCATTTTGAAGGCGTGGAGAACTTGATTGTTGTCCTTCCGTATGCATGATTTCCCAGATCCTCTTAGGATTATTGTTAGAGATGATGCGATGGGTGGTAAATATTGTAGTATGTAATTAGATTTTTGCTTTTATAGCATCTATTCGGGGTCTGTCAAACCCCAAGCTTATCTTACAAAAAAAATTGTCGACCCATCCCTCTAGCTAGTGGTCTGATCCAGATCCCATCGCTATTGGGATGGTTGATTCCAATTCTACCACATGAAATCAAACCTCTCTAAATAGAATTGGTGAAGGTGTGACCTTGAAGAGGAGGTAGAAGTTTCTCGTATATGCATTAGGTGACGTGGCAGAGGGGCCATACATCTCACTTACTAACTCAACAATTAACACTAGATAATTGTGATATGTATGCATGCCCCTAATTCAGCATCTCACTTGCCAATTCAACAATTAAATGAGGGTGTTTGAAAACATTTAAAATAAGACCTTAAGCTTATTTGAAAATTGATCTTATTTAGACTTTAGATTACTTTTTTCTTTAGAGATAATACATCTACTTTAAAAAGATTTAGACATTCAATTAAGCTCTTAACATTAATCTACAGTCTAAATAAGCTCAATTTTCAAATAAGCTCCATCTAAATTAATTAGATTTACCAAACTCAATAAACTCTTATGTTAAGTTTTATCAAACGCCCCTAACACTAATTAAGTGACACGGATGTCCCTAATTCAACCACCTGAAAAAGAGATTCCTACGAGAAAGAGGAACCCTCGTATATACGGGGTGAGGTGGGGAGAAGGGAATTAAAGGCACGCGTGTCCTTCCTGCCTTTCCCATCCATGGAATAACTATTTTTCGAGTCAAAACACAATGATGACCATCACATCTTTACTATTATAATGCAAGAGGCATGCGTAGATGATTTTTCCAAAATTCCCAAACTACCCTGATATAAACACAAAATGTTGATTTAATGTTTTATTTTAATTCCCAAACTACCCCTTGCCTTTGATTTAATGTTTTACTTTAATTCCCAAACTAACCCTTACTCATCTATCTATTTAGAATCACAGCCAATCGGGATTGAACTCGGAGAGAGTTCAATCGCACCATGGGTTAACATGTGTCCCTTTTAACTCCTATTATAGTTGTGGTTAACTCCTTTCCCTCGCTCTCATGTGCATCGCACGTGCCACTAGCGAGTTCAATCGTACCCGCGGGTTAACACGTCATTTTTAACTCTTCTTAACAGTGGTTAACTCCTTCCCCTTGCCCTCACGTGCATCGCACGTGCCACCCGCTAGTTGGTCTTAATACTAATACTAATCCCAACTATTTGGGTCTGGCAACACTAATCCTATTATGTCACTCCATTTTATTAATAATTAGCACAATAACAATATAAGATTGATGTAATAGGATTTGATCTTTTGTTGGTCTCCTCTCTTACATTTAGGAAAGAAAATGAAGCAATCCGTCTTCTATTTGTAAGATAGATAAGTGATTACCCCTACCAAAAAAAAAAAAAAAAAGATAAGTGACCCGACAACTATCCATTTCTGGTTGGGTTGGAGAGCAAAACTCCTTTCAGCAGATTCATCTTATCTACATCTATTTATACCATCTTTTAAAAGAGAGAGAGGTTAACCTAGCAGGTCTTAGTCCAATGATTTTCGTCTAAATTTAATATTCCAAAACTACCCCTTATCTTTAACCACGCTTGCTTGTTGTGCGTAGAAAACTTTTCTGCCCCAAACACACTCAAAGGTATAATTAATCCAAAAATAACCAAGTAGGTGTCGTCCAAAATCTCCTAATTTTGCATTTCCCTTTTTACCCTCCATCTGCACATCTGTTCTTCCTTCGTCCGCACATTTGTTTAGTTAATGGAGTGAATTTAATTATTTTTGAAATCCATTCATGATTATCTGTTAAATGATACAAACCAGATTTCATTTGTAACGTCTCCGTTCACCACTAAATTTGACGGTTGGAGAGGAAACCCAACTCAAATTAGCCGAGGATCGTCTCTTCCAATCTGGAGTTTACCTTTATAATTTTAGGGCTTGAAAAAACCTAACCAAAACCCTATAAAGCAAACACACCAAAGTCACCAACTTGTGTCAAACAAAAGGCCCAGGGTTTGTATTTTTTGTTTATTTATTTATTTTGTGAATGTGAGATATCTTCATTGATTCGATTGAAGTTGTATTATCTGCTCTAGGTTGAGTTTGGACGAAATGGAGTTTTGTTTCATTTGATTATTTTTACATTACAAGATTCGTTGGGATAATAGTTGTGAGGGTTTTCAAATTTTATTTTTTTTTAATTTCGTTAATTGTTCTTCTTTTGCGGGTGAGTTGAGCTGGAGAACAATCTTCATCTGTACGTTTCATATTGGACGAATTGTGCTTTTTGTTTTCTAAATTTGTTAAATGCACAATAGGTGTGTGATAATATACCAGAAATGAGATTTTTTTTTTTTTCTAATGATAGAGGAATTTAATCTTGGATTTTGATTATTGTAGAGTTCTCGGATGATGTGTGTTACTCAAGGGCGCACCATTTGTTCCTGAAAATAAAATTGAAGAATCGTACGTGTAGCTTATAGAATAGTGCTCTAGAGAAAGGCCTTGGATTGTATCTGGCGAAGCCGAAAGGGCTTGTCTCGGCTTCGGTAGAATAAGTGACAAGTGGTGAAGTCATAATCATAGCCCACGATTTTGATTTCTCCATCCATAATAATACATAATAATACATGGACATTTGAGAATGAGGGTGAGAGATATCAAATGGGGGGGGGGGGGGGGGGGGGGGAGTCAAAATTATGACAAGAAAATGAAATGACTTCTTCCCATTTTCATGCCACATAATGTATGGAACCCGGAGAGCCCTTTCTGGCTTCGCCAGAGACAATCCGAGGCCCTATATAAAATGAGGCAGTTCTCCTGAAGTGTATAACATGCTTGCTTATGAATCCTATTTTACATTTCTTGTCGTATGGCGGCTTATAGAGCTCTCTTTAATTACGGTTAAGCATAATCAATCTAAGGTTTTTTTTTTTCTTCTAAAAATCAAGGTTAAATGGATGAATCATAAGGGTGACTTAATTTTACTATAGTTAGTGGGCGTTAAAGGAGACACGTGGTGACTTGTAGAGCTTCCTTTAATTGTGGTTAAGCATAAGCTACCTAAGGTTTTTTTTTCTAAAAACCAAGGTTTGATGGATGAACCCTAGGGGTGAGTGAGTTCTAACCATAGTTAGTGGGTGTTAAAGGGGACACGTGGGAACTTATAGAGATCTTTTAACTATGGTTAAACATAATTAGACTAAGATTAATATATTTTTTTTTTTATTTTCTTATAACCAAGATTAGATTAATGAATCCTAAGAATGAGTGAACCTTAACCACAGTTAGTGGGTGTTAAAAGGGACACATGGCGGCTTGTAGAACCCTCTTTAATTGCAATTAAGTATAATCAAAAGGTTATTTTTTTTCCTTAAAACTAAGGTTAGATGGATAAACCCTAGGGGTGAGTAAATCTTAATCATAGTTAGTGGGTATTAAAATGGACACGTGGCGCTTAGGAGTATGGTTTTCTTTGGTTGAGCCTTCAAACGTTAAAGACGTGTTTCCTAACAGGGGTAAAATAAGAAAAGTGTAACTTTACTTAACGGTGTTAATATTAATAGTCTGAACAAGGAGGACAGTGTAATTTTAGAAACTAGAGGTGAGGTTTTGAAATTTCACCAAACCTCCGGGGAGGTGGGTGTAATTTACCCTAGTATTTACTTTCCTTTTGTGGTTAATAGAAAAGAAGTTGACGGAATATGAGCTGGATACTTTAGGGACACATGACATATTTTTGTAAGGGACACACAAGATCTGTGTGCAAATTTGCACACACCAATTGGTCTCAGACGTGTATTGTCTTCCATTAATAGAAACTAGCGGGTGGCACGTGCGATGCACGTGAGAGCCGGGGGAAGGAGTTAATCACAGTTAATAGGTGTTAAAATGGACACAATTTAACCTGTGGGTGCGATTGAACTCTCCCTGAGTTCAATCGCGATTGACTGTGATTCTATTCTTTAAATGGATAGATGAGGGTAGTTTGAGAATTAAAATAAAATATTAAATTAAGGGTTTATTTTATATAAAGGTAGTTTAGGAATTTTGGAAAATTCAGGCTACGCCTGCCTCTCCCATTATAATAGTAAAGATAATGAAGATAGACGAATTTTAAACCATCCCTTTGTCCATTCAAAAACAGAGTGTTGCTGGAATGATCCAGAGCGATATAACGATAACTACAGATTTAGGAAAAGAAATAAGAAGTGATTAATGACAAGAAGAAGGTCAAATCTCATTATAGAAACCGGCCAAAATTTGAAATTAATGATTCAAACGCTTACCCTGCTGGCTTTCTATGGTTTGAGGAGTAATTGTTTGGCCACCCATGGACTCAACGAAATGCTCTGTGGATAAAAGAAACAAGCAATGATTAATGACAAAAATGAGCTCCGATTACATTTCAGAAACGAACCGAGATAAGAAGCATGAATTCAAACGCCTACCCTGGTATTCCATCCTTGGAGGAGGAGATGGAGGATGCTCTAAAGAGTAAAGATCCAATGGATACGATGGCTCAATATCCGGAGAACTGCCACGACACTCTTGTAAATGGGGATCAAACGCCATTGAATGATGCAAGTGTTGATTGCTCGCAGGGTAATAGGAGAGCCGGAATGGATCGTCCTTTATAGCCGAGGGCTAACACACTAGGACAAGTATCAGATATATCACTTCTTCTTTATCATTTAAACATCCGTATCAACACTTTTCCTATAGTCTGGCCTTGAGAGTCCTTTCATTGCCCTTCTAACTTGGTTAAGAAATTTTAACTTCCTTTTGAATGTTTTACTCTAATAACAAAGGTTACATGGTTGAACCCTAAGAATTAGTAAATCTTAACTATAGTTAAGAAGTGTTAAAAGAAACACATGTCAAACTGTGTGATGAGGGTATGACAATCTTGGTCTGGCGGGGAGGCAGGTCAAATTCTACTCCTACAAAACAATTGTTGCCAAGTTTCGCTCAAGAAATCCTTAATGCCATGTTTGGTTGTCAAGAAAATAAGTAAAAACATGAAAAAGAAAAGAAAATTGTAGATTTTAATACAATTTTTAGTTGTGTGTCCCATTTTCTTTTCTTTTCCATGTTTTTACTTATTTTCTCGGTAACCAAACATAGGGTAAATGTAAGTAAAGCGGACATCAAAGAACGCAAAGCATCCGGTGGTACTAAAATAATAAAGACGAGAAGGGCTTTAGCAAAAGAAAGCCACAATAAGAGCTTTACCAAAGAAAAGAAAATTACACTAGGAAAGCTTTCTACGCACAAAAGGAAAAACAAATGATGCCTTGCTCCAAATGAGGTCATGGGATTTAGTTCCGAAGGAATCTCCTAATAAATTGGTGGCAACTAGATTCCCTTGTAGATGTGGCTAAAAAGTCTGTTAATGCCAGTGGCCTACCTAATTGTAACTAAATGATGCCTTGCTCCAAAAAATTTTTAAGAAAAAAAATCAATTTCCTTATCTTTACTATTATAATGCAAGAGGTATGGGTAGATGATTTTTCCGAAATTTCCAATCTTTCCGAAATTTCGAAACTATCCTTATATAAAAACATACGTGGATTTAATGTTTTACTTTAATTCTCAAACTATCAATTGCCTTTGATCTAATGTTTTACTTTAATTCCCAAACTAACCCTTACTTATCTATCTATTTAGAATCACAGCCAATCATGATTGAACTTGAGGAGAGTTCAATCGCACCCGCGGGCTAACACATGTCTCTTTTAACTACTATTAACTGTGGTTAACTCCTTCCTCTCGCTCTCACGTGCATCGCACATGCCACTAGCGAGTTCAATCGCACCTGCGGCTTAACACTTGTCCCTTTTAACTCTTATTAACTGTGGTTAACTCCTTCCCTTTGCTCTCATGTGCATCACACGTGCCACCCGCTAGTTATTATAATGCGAGAGGCATGTGTAGATATTTTTCCAAAATTTCCAAACTACCCTTCTATAAAAACAAAACATTGATTTAATGTTTTACTTTAATTCCCAGACTACCTCTTGCCTTTCGATTTATTGTTTTACTTTAATTCCCAAACTAACCCTTGCTCATCTATCTATTTAGAATCACAGCCAATCATGATTGAAGTCGGGGAGAGTTCAATCGCACCCGTGGGTTAACACGTGTCCCTTTTAACTCCTATTAACTGTGGTTAACTCCTTCCTCTCGCTCTCACACGTGCCACTAGCTAGTTCAATAGCACCCGCGGGTTAACACGTGTCCCTTTTAACTCTTATTAACTGTGGTTAACTCCTTCCCCTCGCTCTCACGTTCATCGCACATGCCACCCACTAGTATATATGAAGTGAGTGAGAGAGGGAGAGTGCCTTGATTAAAACTTATAATCACTCCCCCAGCTTTCAATTGAAGACATGTGTCAGGCATTTGCGCTCACCTCAAGAAATCATGAAGAATACCTCATTAGGACAGGACACGTGGAAACATATGAGCCCAAAATAAAGATTTCTATTTTGTTTACCTCCTCCCTTTATGTGTGAAGGGCTACCTCCTCTCTGTCATGTCACCAGGCTACCTCCTCTCTTTATGTGTGTAGGGCAGTCAATTTGGCTCTCAAGTGAGGGTACCTACCTGACTGAGCCTAGCCCTTCTTAGCCTTCAAATTGAAGGTTTTTTTTTTTTTTTTTTCTTTTCCTCGTTTCTAAAGCTGCCTGAGAGCCAGGTTGGGCCTAATTTTATAAAGTCTACCTACTTGAGGGTAGGGTCTTTGTAAATCATCAAAATCTATTCAGTAATATTAATTATTTTTTCATGGTATCTGGGCTGGGCTGTTAGTGCGACTTGTTAGTTGATCCAACCCTATTGAAAATGTCACGCCCCAAAACCTACACACAATACATCTCATATTTGTGCAGATTCCAAGGCGTGAACTTGGAACAAATCCCGAGGTGATGGAATTTAATCTAAATAAATTACCATTAACAGATGCATATCTTTAGCATTAAGTTTAAACTAACAAGAATAAATGAACATAAAACTGAATTCATTTAAAATCTCACTGACATAACACTCTACCTCAACTGAAAAGTACTAATTAAAGTTCTGCAACAAAACCTTACAACTAATTAAGTTCTTGACCGTTTTCCCTAGGTCCTTCAGGTACTTCCTGAAAAAAAATCAATAAACATAATAACGGTGAGCTTTTGGCTCAGCAAAAGAATACAATAACATGCAACAATTATGATAAATAAAACAATGAACAACAATATGAATATGCATCATTTAATTTATCAGTTTACACAGTTATTCTGTAGAGACCCCGAATCTTTTTCATGTTTTTACTTCATTGTATTAGGGGTATTATAGTCCTTGTGATGTTTTGATGTTTATTGTATTATATATTTATTTGGTGTGGCGTAAACTAGGCTTAATCAAACTTGTAACGGAAGGATGTCATATCACACCCTAAACTTTAGGAAGCTCTAGTTTTGGTACCGTTTACTGGAATTGAGTGATTCTTGAACCATTAGAAAGGTGTTGGAACCCTCTTCGAAGTTCATGTTTAATGTTTTTCCTTATTTTGAGTTTAAGTCAAGTCAATGGTGGGTTTTATCTAATGGAATTACAGATCAGTCAACTTTGGGGACAATTTAGTCTATTAATTAAGTTGAATTTAGAAATTCTAAAACACCAGAAATGTTCATTTTCGAGAGATGAATCCAAGCCAAGTTGAATCGCCAAAATCCGTCGAGCGAGTCAAAAGTTATGGCCAAAACAGTAAAATGAGTCGAAATAGAGCACTGATCCCTCGGTCAGAAGCAGCGATCGATCGGTATCTATCGACTGGTCCAGAATTTTGTATGGGGAAAATTTCCAGAGAGTACTTTTTTGACCGAACGACCGGTCAAGAGTACCGATCGCTCGGTTGAGAAGCGATCGATCGGTCATAACCACCGATCGTTCGGTCTTTCATGATTTTTACAGAATTTTAGTATGGGCATTTTGGTCTTTTTGTTCTCAGACCTTGGGGTTATAAATAGGGGGTCCTACTCGAAATATTAAAATACTCTACCTATTTCTAACCTAATTTGGCAAAAAGGGGAAGAAAACCTAGGGTTTGAGGGAGAGGGTTGATTGGAGAAGAAGGAGGTTGCTAGAAGATTGAGAGGAAAGCTTGGAGATCGTCCTCAAAGCTTCTCCAAATCTCCTCGGGAGAGTTTTGAATCCAAGGGAAGGATTCCTAAGGTCGATATACTATCCTAATCAACTTTATTTTAAGGTTTTGTGAATGTTAAGATAATAGAAATGATAGAAATAGAGCTTAATTATGTTTTCCCTAATTTTCTATGAAGTAAGCTAATTTTGGATGGAAATGTGGATTAGAATGTGGATGGAATGTATGGAAGATAGGAAATGTATGGAGGATGGGATTAATATGTGGATGTGAATAGTGAATTGATCGTATGGATGAATTATGGTTTGATGAATGCTTGAAAACATAGAAGGGAAATGGATTCATATTATGCGTACACAAGGTGTTTGTGAAAATGCTTGAAAGGATAAATGCTATTATACTCTTATGAAATGGTGGTAAATTGATTATGAATTGCGATATGAATTATGATAAGATATGTATATGTGAACTGTTTGTTAAGTATGTCTAATTATTTGCATGGAAATTGATAGTCGGGAAGATAAGAACTTAGAGGAATATCTCTCAAACCGGGAATTCTCTAACTATTTGGTATGGGACAGTATAGTGGAGTTTCCATGGTGGGAGATCGGAATCTAAGCAATTACCAACTCGAATGTTTATTTCGACACTTAAGCACATATGCACGTGTATGTTAAGATAAGAGTCTCACAAGTCACACATGTGGACCACAAGCATGAGCATGGCATACGTATGACATTCTGAATAAGCATAAGCATGGCATGGTCCGTATCCGCCAAGAACGGCATGTCAACCATTTGATTCTTAGACATAGTCCGTATCCGCCAAGAACGGCATGTCACATCATTGTATGATCTGAATAAGTGCATAAGCATAAACATCTCACAAGCACGTGGTCTTATAAGCATAAGCAACTCATAAGTGTATTGTCTTTCAAGTCTAAGATTCTCACAAGTACACGAGTCAAGGTGATAATATGATGTATATGCGCACACGTTCTTCCGCACTCTGATTATGTTATTATGTTATTGGATATGTTTCTAACTAAATGCAGGTGTATTATTAATGTTGGTTGGATTTTATATACACTGAGTACCTTTGTACTCGGCCGGACTTCGTCTTGGCAGGTTTAGAGCAGGAGTACACGGCGGAGCCGTGGGTTGAGGAAACTTACATCGAGGAAGGAGAAGAAGGTGAGCCCATCGGGGAGGGAGCAAGAGACTTGGGTGGCTACACCTCTTAGTTTTTATTTCATTTGATTGAGAGAGTTGTATTAGACTTGAGTAGATGTTGCTTAGTAGACTTTTATAGTTGTGTATCAGACTCTTTGGTTTTAGTGGGTTGTATTTGTTGACTATAGACTTGTGCTATTTAGTTGGTTACAGTTGATATATCGGAAATTTTATTATCCTCATTTTTGGAGACTCGTGTAGTAAGCCTTGTATGCATGGATTTTAAGCAGGTTAAGTAATGTGGCGATCGCAAAGTCCTATTTTAGCCTTGTGGGATTTTGGGGTCGTTACATATTCCGTCAATAAGGTTTATACGTAGTTTACCCTATTGACAACAGTATTAATCTTGTATAGTCTTATATAGGGACCCTTAGGTTTAGACGTAGCTCACCTAAGGTAGTCACCTTAAGAGGCACGCAACTTCTCAGTGGGATTACACAGAGCTCTCCCTCAAACTTTAGACCTATAGAGTCTCTTTCTCTCTATTTGTCATCCCTTGGTCTTATTCTCTTTAATTCATTAATCACACTATTTATTATGGCATCTCATACCATCATAATAAAGAGGACATCATATCATGCAAAGCTATAACAATTACAATTATGAAAGATAATAATTGAAACAGATTTCTTTAAACATGCCTTTCTAAATAAAAGAGAATCTACAATTTATTTAATATGCTCACAGTACAAATCATTCTCAAATATTTATTTTTCAAATAATAAAATAAATAAATCATTTATTTTATTTTATTCTACTTCTTTTCTTTCGTTTTTATTTTGTCATTCATTATTTAATTTATTCTAATATGCTCACAATACAAACCATTCTCAAATATTTATTTTACAAAGAATAAAATAAATAAATCATTATTTTTTTTTTATTCTCCTTCTTTTCCTTCATTTTATTTCGTCATTTATTATTTAATTCTTTTTATTTCATAATTTATTTTATTATATCTCATCATGTTATTTAATTAATTCAATAAAATATAGCTCGCGAAACACTCAAAACGGCGCCACCAATCGATCGGAGGGTTGCCTGCGATTGATTGATGACCACCGATTGATTGGCCCAAGGCCTCCGATCAATCGGTGTCGGCGATTTGGCTGGGAAATGCCAACTTTCTGAACTCTTTTTCTCAATTTTTCATCCCGTGTAAATTTACCTATCATTGTTCTTTCAATTTGTAACTTCTATTCTAACATTATTTATGCATTATTCTTCAATGTGTATAGATCTCTATCGTAGATGTCACACAAATATCAATAAATCTATATAAACCCAAGATAAAACTAATAATAGAAAACCCTAACTCTAGAAGAGTATTCACTTACCTCAAAGGTTCGAATCTCAGACTTTTAATACTCAAATCCTACCCGAACACGCTTTTCTCAAAGGATTAAACCACCACAAGGGAGAAAACTCAAAGCTCCAAGCCTCGAATCTCGATCTAGACGCTTGAAAGCTCTACTAAGGTGTAGCCTCTTTTTCCTTTCTCTCTCACGTTCTATTCTCCAGAATTTCAGTTTAGTAAAAATTATAAGAATTAGGTTTATCATGTTCTATATATATAAAAATCCTATTTTCTTATTTACTAAAACGTCATTAGTGGTCCTTGTTTGTTTATAAGTTCTAACTAACCACGATAAAAATAATTTCAAGGTCATTACAATAAATTTCTCCCTAATTACTTTATTCCTTTCCTATTGGTCAGGCCTTTCCGTGAGGCGACTACTGCCCGTTGAATTAAAGGCAATCTTCTTTCCTCTCACAATGGATCTCTCTCAGTGTTTCCATTTTTTTTCCGTTTTTCCCCTCTAATATCACTCTAAAGTTGACAAAAGGGGGAGACTTCTTCCACTGCACTTTCTTTGTCCCATCTACTCTCTCTCGATGGGTAGTTGCTAGGACAGCACACCAGTACCATTTTATAGTTGCTGTACGGTTATCAGAATTGCATAAGTTGTGAAGGAACTTGTCCAAATCTGCACGGATCTGGATCGCCACCAATCGTTGCTGCCTCAGTACGCTGTATCCATTGTCCAAACCCGCTAAAAACTTATTTTAGATCCTCCCCATATGCTGTTTTTGGAAGCGGAACCAGTGGGTAGTCACTCCTTTCATATAGTAGCCCCATTTGCTACCTTGCCATTGCTCTACATGCACCATTGATATTACATCAAAAACAAAAACAAAAAAGCACTCCCCTCACGTTTTTTTTCCAGCCACCTTGGATATCACAATGGCATATCTTACATACACATAGTGCGACCATGAACTTAAACACCATTATCACTGCCCACTTACTTGGCTCCTTTGAAGCCCATTCCAAGCCTAGGTTGCATCTTTTGGCCCATGAGGCCCCCTTTACCAAAGCCCATTGGAGGCTTCTTTCTTCAAGCCCATTAAGGTGACCTCTTAGGCCCATAGAGACCTTATTTTAAGTCCATAGAGACTAATATTTTCTGGCCTATAGAGGTCGTCTTTCAAGTCCATTGAGGTCTATCAATTATCCCATAGAAACTCACTATTATTTGCCCATTAGAGGCTCTTCTTTGGCCCATTAGAGGCCCCATTTTTGGCTCATTAAAGGCCCTCTTTTCAAGATAGCAACAAATCCAACGGGTGTTCAACTATGGAAGTATAAAGTTTGGGCAATTTTTCATGGTATGGCAACAAATCCAATGGGTATTCAGTTGCGGAAGGATCAAGTTTGGGCAATACATTCAAAGAAGCAAACATAATGCCATGCAAGCAACCAATTATGGAGCGAAGACCAAACAGTGTCAAGTGGAGATTAAGAATGTGTCAAGCAGGTTTCTACTAGTGGCAAACATATGGAGATTTTTCAATTCTCATATGTTTGAGGGGGACTATTAGAGAATATAATAAGAGTACTGAAATAAGGTGAGTGAGATATACTATATCATTCAAGTGTATCTCATCACAACATGTAATATATTTGATTAGGTATGATTAGATTACGTTGATTTACTCTCCTTAATGTCTTTCTTGTTATCTCTAATAAAAATTAGTCCCTCAGGATTATACACACACCAAGTTATTATGCTTGCACAAGAGGAAGCAAGACAACTTGGATAAAATTTTGGGGCACCGAGCAGATTCTATTGGAGTTCTAATTGGCGAAGGCATTGGTATTGCTACAAAGGGTCTTAAGTCCATGGAAATCAATATGAAAAGATGATCATCTAGTAGTTGAGAAGATCATTGGAAGAGGAAGTTAATTTGTTGCTGTGAAGATAGTACCATTTACTCATGCGACACAAGTTTTGGAACTCTCGCTAGACAAAGCCTACCAACTTGGTATCTTTCACACTCACTAATTAATAGCAAGTTTTTCATCTACCAATTCTGATCTGGAACATTTCCTCATATAATTTTTCTGTAAATCGTTCGACCAATGGGACCACCGTTCAACCGGCACTATTCATCAAATTACTATTCATTGGCACTGTTCATGACACTATTCACAGCATTATACATGGTGCATTTTAGTGCAATTTGAATAGGATCACCAATTTAATGGACAAACCACTATTTTCCTAAGGCAAGAGTATTCTAAGTCAAATATACTACGTGAAAAAGGTAAAAGTAAGACACTTTTTTGTCGCAAAAAAGACGCCTATGGCAGTCATTAAATACACGACAGTCATTTTCCCTTAAATCACGGCTGATAAGAGTTGGAACTAGTTTGCGCTAACAATGATGGTTAATCACTATCGTTTTATTTCACACTAGCGGGTGGCACGTGCGATGCACGTGAGAACAAGGGGGAGGATTTAACTACAATTAATAAGAGTTAAAAGAGACACGTGTTAACCTGCAAGTAAGATTGAACTCGCTAGTGGCACGTGTGATGCACGTGAGAGCGAGGGGAAGGAGTTAATCACAGTTAATAGGAATTAAAAGGGACACGTGTTAACCCACGGATGCGATTGAACTCTCCCCGAGTTCAATCGCGATTGGCTATGATTCTAAATAGATAGATGAGCAAGGGGTAGTTTGGAAATTAAATCAAAGGCAAGGGGTAGTTTGGGTTTTAAAGCAAAACATTAAATCAAATTTATTTATTTTTATATAAGGGTAGGAAATTTCGGAAAAATCATCTACACCTACCTCTCCCATTATCTTTACTATTATAATAGGAGAGGCCGGCGTAGCCTGATTTTTCCGAAATTCACAAACTACCCTTTTATAAAACAAAACTTTGATTTAATGTTTTACTTTAATTTCCAAACTACCCTTTTGCTCATCTATCTATTAAGAATAGAATCACAACCAATCACGATTGAACTCGGGGAGAGTTCAATCGCACCTGTGGGTTAACACGTGTCCCTTTTAACTCCTATTAACTGTGGTTAACTCACACACCAGGGTTTTGTCCCAATGGTAAGTGTATCCCTTCCGTAAGGAAGTGGTTCCGGGTTCCATTCCCATCAGGGTGAGAGTCGGTTTACTCTCCACCCGTCCCACTAACTTGAGCAGATACTAACACTCTAACTGGGGTTGTGGCCTAATCGTATAAACTGTATCAAAAAAAAATTTGTGGTTAACTCCTTTCCCTCGCTCTCACGTGCATCGCATGTGCCACCTGCTAGTAATAGTAAAGAAAGAAATAGAGGGGTTACAGTTAGCTGCGGAACAATCTTTTCTACATACGCGCGATTCAGTTTTCTCTCTCTTTCTCGCAACTCTCCTTAGAGCATCTCCAACGCACTCCCTAGAGGAGCTCTCTTCTATACAGTAGAGAGGCATACCCTATTTTAAGCACTCCAATGCACTCCCTATATGCCCTCCCTACTATAGGGTTGGAGATTTGGCTCCTTACTAGTAGGGAGCCAAATCCCCCGCCCTACTATTATTATATTATTTTTTTTAAGTCTTGTCAAATCATTTGAATATGAAGAAGGGTTAGGAACCACAGTCAATTGTGATTGAACTAATAAGGGAGAGTTCAATCACACCCACAGGCCAACACGTCTCTTTTAAATTCTACTAACTATGGTTAAGATTCATTAACCCTTGGAATTTAATAATATAATATTAGTTTTTAGAAAAGAAATAAAAAAAAGTGGGGTTGGAGTGCAATTGAACTCTCAACGGTTGCCATAATGTTAAAATAAAAAAATTTAAAAAAAATGAGTATTTAAATAGAAGTAAGAGAAGAAGTAAAAAGTGGGGTTGGAGTTGCAAGGAGAAAAAGTGGCTCCTATTTTAAGAAAGGGAAATCGTTAACGTACCTGGGAAATGGATTGTAAAATCCAAGGTTGGACCTCATTGATCCATTCCTCCCCTCTTAAATACCCACTAATTGTGTTGGATATTTAAGAGGGGGGCAGGAACCAATGAGGTCCAGCCTTGGATTTTAAAATCTATTTCCCAAGTATGCTAATCACTGCTCTTTAAGAAAACTCTACTGTAGAGCAACAGTAGATAAATTTAGGGGCCATTTGGATACACTTCCGTTTTTCTATTTTTGTTTTTAAAAATTGGAAACGATTTTTTGTTTTCAATTTTTTTAAGTAGGAAACACATTTGGTATTACTAACTGTTACTAATTTAAAAAAAAAAAAAAGGTGTTTGGTAAATATGATTAAATAATTTCAATTCATGGTGGTGGTAGTGGTGAGTGGCGGTGGTGGGTGTAGTGTTGTGGTGATTGGTGGCGGCGGTGGTGGTAGTAGTGGTGGCGGTGGTAGTATTGGTGGTGATGGTGGTGGTGGTTGTATTGTGGTGGTGGGTGGTGGTGGTTGTATTGTGGTGGTGGGTGAGGGGTTATGGTGGGTGGTGAGTAGTGGTAGTGGTGGGTGGTGAGTAGTGGTGTGGTGGTAGTGGTGGTGGCGGTGGAGGGGTGGTGAGTAGTGGTGGTGGTGGTAGTATTATGGTGGTGGTGGTAGTATTGTGGTGGTGGGTAGTGAGTAGTGGTGGTGTGGTGGTTGTTGTAGGTGGTGGTGGTGATGGTGGGATCTGTGTTTTTTATTTTTGTTTTTTGTTTTAAAAAACAGAAGTAGTAGAAAATTTTTATTACCTTGATTTTTAAAAAATTTGTTACTAATTTTTAAAAACATGAAATAAAAACATGTTTACAGGGGCCGTTTGGATACACTTCCGTTTTTCTGTTTTTGTTTTCTGTTTTTAAAAATTGGAAACAATTTTTTTAAATAGGAAACACGTTTGGTATTAATAACTGTTACTTATTTTAAAAAAAGAAAAACAAAAAAGCACATTTGGTAAATATGATTAAATAATTTCAATTCATGATAGTGGTAGTTGTGAGTGATGGCGGTGGGTGTAGTGTGGTAGTGAGTGTTGGTAATCGTGGCGGTGGTGTGGCGGTGGTGGTGATGGTAGCGGTTGGTATGGTGGTGGTGATGGTGGTGTGGTGGTGGTGATGGTGGCATTGGTGGTGGTGATGGTGGCGGTGGCGGTGGTGGTGGCGGTGGTGGTCATGGTGGTGGTGATGGTGGCGGTGGTGGTGGTGATAGTGGCGGTGGTGGTCATGGTGGTGGTGATGGTGGCGGTGGCGGTGGCGGTGGCGGTGGTGGTCATGGCGGTGGTGATGGTGGCAGTGGTAGTGGTGATGGTGGCATTGGTGGTGGTGATGGTGGTGTGTGGCGGTGGCGGTAGTGGTGGTGGTAGTGTGGTGGTGAGTGATGGCGGTGGGTGTAGTGTGGTGGTGAGTGTTGGTGGTGATGGTGATGGTGATGGTGGTAGTGGTGGTGATGGTGGTGATGGTGGTGGTGATGGTGATGGTGATGGTGGCATTGGTAGTGGTGGTGGTGGTGGTGGTGGTGGTGGTGTATTGTGGTGGTGGTGATTGTGGTGGTGATGGTGGTGGTGGTGGTTGTATTGTGGTGGTGGGTGGTGGTCGTGGTGGTTATATTGTGGTGGTGCGTGGTGGTGGCGGTGGAGGTGATGGTGGGTGGTGAGTAGTAGTGGTGGTGGTGGTGGTGGTGGTAATATGGTGTTGATGGTGGTGGTGGTATCATAGTGGTGGTGAATGGTGGTGGTAGTGGGTTTGTGTTTTCTATTTTTGTTTTTTGTTTTCAAAAATAGAGATGGTAGAAATTTTTTGTTTTCTTAATTTTCAAAAATTTTGTTACTAATTTTTAAAAACAAAAAGCAGAAAAATGTTTACCAAACATGTTTTGTGTAAAAAATTTTAAATTCTTGTTTTTAAAAACAGAAAACAGAAGTGCAACCAAACAGTAGATTGTTTTGTGTAAAAAATTTTAAACTTTTGTTTTTAAAAACAAAAAGCAGAAAACTGAAGTGCAACCAAACAGGACCTTAAGAAATTGGGTTGGAGATGCTCTTATTAATTGAAGAAATTTTTCCCTCTCCAAAGGGATTACAGCTGGAATCTTCGTCTCTCCTCAACGGCGGCTTAAATCTGAGGTGATTGGTTACTTCCTATCTCCTTGTTTCTCTATAAGAGTCTGGGTGATGAGTTTGTTGGTGATGGTTTCCTTAAATCTCAGTCGAGTAATGTTAATTTTTTTTTGTTTACGAGGAGAAGGGCATGGCATTTCGCTAACGCTGAGATCGTTCTTCGATTTTTTTTTCCTTACGTGAGCACCTTGAAGCATTAACCCTAGTTGACAAAAGATTTAGATTGGATTACATGTTCCGATTCAGTTTCGATTTTGCAAATCAGTAAGATTTCTTCTAATCTATTCGTTCTATCTTCTATTTTTCCCTTTTCCTTTTGAATAAGGGATTTTTTTTTTTTCCTGATACTCTGAAGGATAGATGTCGAGACATCTATTATTCTATGATTTTTTGTTTTGTTTTGGGTCGATGTCTGTTTTATGTTTGGATAATTTTTTCTTAATTGCTTAATGGATGTGGTTTAATTTTCGATTTCGTTTAGGTGTTGTTTGCATGCATTTTTTTCTATTGTTTTCTTTCTATTTTCTGATTTTAGGTTTACAAAGGTTGGTTCTAGGCTTTGTTTGCAAACTCTTTGGGTATCTTGACTGCTGTTCTTACTCCCGTGACTAGCAAAATGTTCTATATCTCTGCGTGATTAATCAGCTACTAAGATTTATATGTTTAGTCCCACTACTCATCATCCCTTGTAATTTGGGGATTCTAGTTGCGTTTTCATTGATTACTCATTCCGATCACATGCTTCATCTCCAATATTGTGAATTTTATCAAAGATCTGTAAAGAAAGATGAATAATTCTAAAAACCAACACTTATTAAAGCAAAGACAAGTATTTGTTTTTTATTGAAAGCATGAACATGTGTTGTGGTTTTTGGCTAAGAGTTGGGCTAGCACGACTCTTTAGATAATAATACAAAGGTGGATACAAAGTCGTTTGTTTTATTATTTGAAAACGGTGAGAGTAGGGATTATGAGAGTATTCTTAGCATTCGTATAATGTTCCTAGCTTGGGAGGGGCAAAATGCATGTGTTATGCCTCCCAAAAATCCTACAAAAAAATTCCTTCTGAGTATGGATATGCCTTCTTTGCTGATGTGGGGCATTTTGGTTTGTATTTGTGCCACCAAGAGCCCTGTTGCTAATATGTACTATGATTGCTTTAAGTTTATAAGGATTTTCACAGCAGAGATAAAGAATTTCCAGACTTCTTGCATTCTCCCGGTGAGCGATTTGAGGTTCACAAATCTGCCTAGGACTTTTCCAACAAGACATATGCTGCAGGCCTCGACTCTGGCCTTCTTTTCTGGATCGCCCCCTCGGGGAAGCCCATTCAGTTCTGATAGCAACCGTCTGACTCTGTAATCAGAAATTGTTTGAAATCTCATTTAGTTGATTAAACTAACCTTGTAATTGTTAGGAAACCTTACCATGTTGATACAACAGCACTATAGACTCCTAAAATCTGATTTCAAGTAGACACTTAATAGAAAATGAAAGACTTATTATCCGGTTTAGATAATCAGATAAGGTTCTCTTTCAAATTATATGGATAGAAAAGAGCTTTACAATCACGACAATGAATTAGAGTATGCTACTGTCTTTTTGAAGAACATGACATCAATATGTTGTACTTATCTACAAAACACGAATGCTGAATCTCCATTAAAAAGTCTCAATTTTCCATAGAAAGCAACAAAAATTGGATTCAATTATCTCGACCTCATTCACAAGAAAGCAACTTTAATGGAAAAGCTATTGATTCTTGTACCTCTTTTCAACTTCCCCCTTACTTTGAATTTCATTGTAATATTTACAAATGTTGTAGACGCACCTGAACCCACAATCAAAGACATGTTTTTAGCCTAAATAGCAGAAAAAGTGCAAATTCCTACAATTTGATGAGGTAAGAACTAAGATTGCTAGGAGTTCTGGCCACATACCAATAGAGAAGCCATGAAGCAGCACACAAAACAACATTCCTTTGAGCGTTGTAGATCTGCATAGCACCTCAACAAGATTATAATATACCTATCAATAAAAACTATAAATTTGGGGGGGAAAGAAAATGTGAAATAAAGGGATTGCACCAGCTTTCCCAAATCCAAATCATAATGAGCTTACTCTCAAGCTTCAGCAGTTCATTGCTCTTCCTGTTCTTCCGGTTTGTTTCAGTCATTTCAATGCTTTAACTATTTCTTTGATTTCATTCTATCTTTAAAACTATATGATAGTGTTTTGAATTGTATGTAACATATCAGTGATACGCTTCCAAAGTTTTATTTTTTGAGCTGTTTAGAGGAATACTAATACAATCATGGCCTTAAGGCTAGTGTTAGCTTGATACTGAATTTCTCTAATATTTAACTAATGTTGTTATTGGTTATCTCTAATTCCCTTCAGGTCCCTCTACTTCGACTGATCAATAGCTGAGAGAAGAGGGCGAGCAATCCATATTTCTGATTTAGAGGAGTTACCAAGTGGTTGCACTCCGTTTGAAGTAAGGTTTCCTTGAAAGAGTGGTTTATGAAAGACTGACATTTAATATTATTCTTGAGTCTTATTTGTTAATGAAGTTTTAAGTAGCAAGACATCAATTTGTACCAAGGAATGCTAGTAACAAATTGATTACTGGCCTCCTGTAAGAATGTTGATTGTTTTTCCAAACAAAACCGTACCCATCAGTAATTTACTATAAAAAATTATTAGGAATTACCTCTCATGGGTCATACCTTCAACAAGTACTTAATATTATTACATAGCATGCCCTCACTTTAATAAGCTCTGATGGTAAAAGTCTCCTCCCAACCCATGAACTATTTACTTGTGAGTTTAGATGAATTTTTCTGTTTCCCTTATTATAGAATAGATAGCACAAGTGGCATGTAGTGCATTTGATCTTATATCTGAATATTGTTATCTTCTAACAGGGTGAACTAACCGATTAAAAAAAAAACAAAAACAGGGTGAACTATCTTCTAACGGGGTCGAAGGTATAATGAAGACTTGCAGGCTCCCTTAACCCTCTACACAGAGTCACAGACTCTTCGAACAGGTCTACAAATCCTTCTCTCTCTTGAGGAATAAGACACCACAGACCCTCTTATTTTGTAGATCTTACTACCTTAAAAGTCTTCTGCACTTAATTTGGTGATTTTGATATGTACCTTAACAAACTTTTAGTCTTAATCTGTCTGTCTTGTTTTGTACCTAGCAGTAGCAATCCATGGTTAAATATAGACACATCAGGTCCATAGAATGGTGAACACTTTCAAAGAGAGTAATTGGCCCATTCTTTTGTGGGTGGTAGTAGAATGATGGACTCCAAGCCCATTATAATGTAAAAATATGCAGTGCAACAACCCCTCCCCTTCCCTAAAGTGGCTCCAAGCCCATTCTACAGGAATTTTTTATTTTTGATGACGATGTGTAGGTAACCTGTCTAACATGGCTCTTATCATGATGACTCTCCCATGACCCAGCACTAAACTGAGCTAAAAGCCTAAAACCATATAATGAATAGAAAATTTTGAAATTTATTCCTTCTTCCAGCAATGGTGGCATTATTTGCTCGGAGGTCCCTCATCGCTTCTCGCGCTCAACATCTGGTTTTGGGAAGGTAAAAGAGGTGTGGTTGCAATGGGGATGGTTAGGAGGTCTGCGACTATAAGAGGAATGTTGTGTTGTATTCACAGGTGGCAGCAAGGGGAGCAAGTGTAGAACAGTAGAAGGGGGCTGTAGTTGCAGGGGAACAATGTATAGGGCCGTAGGAAGGCTGCAGTAGGGCTACAACAAGTTGGTGGTTGTAATGGAGGGCTATAGGGGCTTCAGGGAGCTGTAACTGCAATGGGACATCAAGGTTATTGCTGGAATGGGGTCCTGCAATAATATTATGGGCAGGGACAAGTGTGGCAATGATACAAGGGATGGGGGATAGGTGTGACAGCACTATTAGGGACCAAGAACAGGTGCAGCTGCATCTGGAGTTGGCTGGGGGATTGGCGGCAGTGCTGGAGAAGTTGGGGGGACTAGCAGCAGTGCTGGAGAGGGGGCTGTAGGCTGGCAGCAGTGAAGAGATGGGGTTAAATGGCTGTGATAGTGAAGGTGGAGGCTGGGGAAGGCTAGGAATGGCAATGTGGCAGGGCGGGGTGGTTTTCTACCTCCCCCCCCCCCCCCCCCCCGCCCCGCTTCGCTCCTACTACCTTTTATATATATATATATATATATTATTAAAGTGGTTCTGGGGCGGGGCACCGGAGCGGGGTATACTGAAACCGCCCCCGCCCCGAAACCGAGTTGGGTCTTTATTTTTTATACCGTCCGCGCTCCGCCCCCGATTTATTTGAAAAAAAACTGCCCCTATAGGGGCGGGTCGAGGCCCCTACGGGGGCGTGTCATATTGCCATCCCTAGGGAAGGCTGTCGACTGCAATAGGAATGGTCTAGGGTTTGGAAATTAGGGTTTTGTATTTCGTTTCTCTCTTGGTTTACTATTGGTGAACCTTGTGTTGCTTGTTGCGTTTTCTTTTTATTATATATATTAGTTCTTTACCAATAAAAAAAAAACATAATGATAACGATGCTATCTAAATGATAAAGACCACGAAGTACAGAATTTCACTCCAAACTATAATATCTATTATGCTTCATCTATTAGAGTTTTTGCTTAAATGATCATATTGGTTTACTTGTTATTTAAGCTTAACATGTGAAAAATTATATTGATTATTCTATTTCATTCTATTTTATTGTTAAATGAATTATTCTTAATGTTTCTAGGTAAGACAACATTCTCTAGCTCTCCCCAAGTCACCCTCAACATCTACACGTTGTTTATTAAAGAATTTCATAGGAAACATTGTTACACTCAGACCGACTAATAGAGATGCAGCACCACATCTTGAATTATAACATCATAGTAGATGACATTTACGAGTCAAATACAGATTTGTCTCAAAAAGAGGGAACACTTAGAGATCTTACACTTGGAGATATTATTAATTGACCCAAATATTTTGTAAATTTTATTAATTGACTTTTGTCGAGATGCAAAAGTTCATTTCACTTGTGTTGAGATGCACAAGGTATTGACATGTTAGCTGGCTTAGTACTTCTGATTTTGTGGTTAAATTATATGTGGATTGATATTTTGATTGAGTAGAGAAAGAAGTTGGTTTTCGAATGTATTCTACTGTGTATAGAATAAAGTGGGGATGTGATGGCTTGGATTAAATGTTTTAGAAGTGAATTTGCAGGTAAAAGGTAATGGCAGATATATTTGAACGAATAAGACATTTTTTTCCCAATTTTCTTGAAAAACGGCATTGACGATACCAACTTTCTCGACAACCCACTCGACGATAGCCAAAAGCAATCGCATTTGATCAAAAACGACAGTTTTGGGCCGTCGTTTTTAGTAACTTTTCACGTAGTTTCCAAATCCACTTCTCTGAAAACAATTATGCAGACAAAGTTCTTCCTACTTCCATTGAACTATGAAAGCAGATTCTTAAATTTTTCAGTTGAAGATCTTGGGTCCATATGTAGAAAGGACTATTTCAACGAGCAGCGGAAACTGTAGTAATGCAAATAAGGTCACAGGGATACAAGCAAATGAAGAAATTGGAATAGAAACCCATGGTAATCTCTTACTTAGAACTATCGCAAGGATCGTACTAAATGGTATCATCATGGTGGCTATAGAGATGAAGAGAGAAATATCAACCTCTTAGGCAACACAGAGGAAATCTTCTTCTGCGTAGCGTGAAGTTAGAATGGATAAGAACATAAATACAAAAGTGAGTGAGGAGAATAGAGCTAGTGCATCTGCCATGGCAAAAATCATGAAGTGGTTGGTTTTTATGAATATTGGGATCCCTTCACTTTGATTGCCACCCGGTACAGTGAAAGCTGCAGAAAACATTACTGTAGCAATGAGAGTTGCTACAACCATGCACGATGAAGATGTTCCTTTCATCCATTTCTACCCTTTCTCAACTAAGTCTTTGTGCTTCTCTGCGAATATAACCTGAGCTGTTTTCCCTTTGTTTTTTGATTCCCTCTACGCAGGTTGTACCGAGCATCTCCACTTCCTAAGAATCACATTGGAGTATTAAAAGAAGGGACTTTGCTACTGAGACTCCATTAGGGCAGAGACCATGCTCTAAGAGCATGGGATTTTGGGTGGGGCCCATTTCACATGATAGGCCCCACCTGAAATATCTTACTCTTAGAGCACGGTCTCGGTGGTCTCGGCCCTAAGGGGGTCTCCAAAGCTTTGTCCTAAAAGAAGAGGAGAAAACAAATCCGGTAAAATTGTATGTGGGGTATAGAAGTCTGTGCACTTCCTATACTAAAACAATCGAGGAATGCTAGCCCTAACCTTAGTCAATCCGTACTCTCAACCTCTTCCAACCAACTGTCCACTTATTTATATATCTATATATTTCGCGAGAGTGTTTTAATCATTGTAAAATAGACAAGTGGTTGGTAAAGAGTGAGAGTAGAGGTTGACTAAGAGTAGGGCTAGCACTCCTCAAATCATTAACTACCTCATCTGTAATAATCCCAACTATCGTCGTACTTGCTGTCCACCTATCTATGAGGTTGAAAATCTTTTCCCCAATGATGTCGAATAGCAATGTGGAAGATGGAACCTATCTTTTCTAAATCATCATCCGACACATTTAGATGACCGAAAGATTCAAAACATTATTACAAGCTCAATGATCCCAAACTCTATGGCGGTGGAAAATATGTTTGATTCCCAAACAAATTTAGAGGTTGGAATCTGTGTACAGACATGTTTTACCAATTCAATGGCATGTTTATGTGATAACTTTATTTCACGGACTTGATTGACACCAGGAGCTGGACATGAAAACCAAGTCAATAAAAAGTCAATTTCATGAACAAAAGGCCGACCAATAATAACTTTTTGAAGTTCTTTATTCAACCAGTTGAACACTACAATTAAAAACCAGAAAAATTAAGAACACTGCATATATTTGAAATGCATGCAAGTAATGAAAGCAATATTTTCATTTGTTAACAAACAATTGTCTAATTTAGATACCTGAATGTACATATTGAATAACTTTCCCAAGTTGCCCATTCAACCATTAGAACATAACAATTGGAAAACGAACCCAAAAAAACACTGCATATTTGAAATGCATGTAAGTATGAAAGCAATATATTCATTTGTTTACCATATTTAGATTGACCATGGGTTAATTTCTCATTTAGTTGTGTCGTCCATTTAAAGAAAAATAATGATTTAATGGGAAGGGTTATCTATTGGGATAGTGTGAAAGTTACTATCAGATGATAACAGTAATAATGTCTACCTATGTCAACAAAGTAGGTATCTATCTGGGTTATTAGAGTAAAAGCCCTTACTTCTTTTTAAAAAAAGTTAAAGCCCCCACATTTAAAGAAACGACAGCACCATCTCTGAGATTCAACTCAAATCGAATTCTCTGCTCAGATTCTCTCTAGTTAATCTCTATAAGCTTACACTACTCGGCAGTTGACGGGATACTTAACTTCTTTCAGGATGTCCTTATAAATATATTAACTAGATACAAGTTAATAGGGGTATGTAATTAACTAACTTGTCCTCCAGTCCTAAAATTTTCCGAAGAGGAGTCCATTTAAATTTCGAATGTAAAATAACCAAAATGCCCGCAACAAGGGTAGACTTAACCCAGATTAAGTATACTCGAGTTTTAGTTTGTTCTAATTCTATTTGCTTACAACATTAGTTTAATCAGATTAATTTCATCCCTTCTTGTTTGGTTATAGGATTACCTATGTGCCTTTATGGACCTGTCAAACTACATCAGTCCTAATGGACTAGTCTAAGGAACCGAACCTGTGCAGTCTAGTTTGCAGAGACTAGAATGGATAGTCATGTCTGATCGTCGGGCTAGTTAGTTTGAACTATAGACTGAGCTAGTTTGGGCTGTCTCTAGACTGAATAAGTCGCCTAGTCACCAATGATGGGCGAGTTCGTCTATTCATAGTCCAAGTCAGCCTAATCAATTTTATTCTATATTGGTTACTCCATATTTGGGCTCTTATTGGGCTAGGCCATACTGGTCTGGTCAGGAGGGTAAGGACAGATAGCCAGATAGGCCTCTGCAACTCAAGTGGCATAGACCGTAGTCTAAACCACATCAACTGATCAAGGCCATGGTCTTGCTCAGATCTAGGATCTCTGGACTGGTGAGTCAACTTATCTTTTCCAGTCCAGGCTCTAAACTAAACTTGGTCGGCCATTGAAGTAGGTCATCTTCTTCGAGAGACTGGTTCAGTCTCTGGTCAAGGTTTGGTCGATCTTATTTGGGTAAGTGTTTACACCAGAATTGGACCGCCCACGGGTTTCAACTGGTCGAATGACAATATAGCCCCCCATTTTTTTGTAGTCGTCGTAGTAATAGCCTATGGCCTCCGGTAAAAAAGCTACAGACTTATATTCGCATCCCAGATTCTGGTTTAGATCCAAAGATGAATGGGCAAATAGGTCCAATGGGCCATAAAAGTAGGGTCATTTACCGAATGAGACCATATCTTTGGATGGTCTGAGCAAATGAATGTAAGGCCATTGGTAGGTCGATACTCCCCATAACACTGGATGGCCCAACCCAACCAAAATACAGAACTCATGCGGAAAAGGGAAAGAAACCAGACACATGGCAGTTTGCGTTTAAAGGCATCAAAAGGTGCAAAATGACCATGCTAGAAGACCATTAACCAACAAAGAACGAATGATCAAGGTTGTTATCCTAACTACCAAGGTGATCCCCACACTAGCTGCTTCAAAAGAGAAGATCATCATCTCGGAAGACACATGACAAGAAGCGGGATTCATATTGAATCTGGTGGGAACAGTTACGGGAACCAGCCATGAAGTGTATAAGATGGCCAAAATGCAAAGAAAAGAACTCTCTCTCAATCAACCCAAGACACACTCAACATTGTGTTATACTTTATTAGATCTAGCCAATCAATATTCAAGAATCACATACCTGTGTCGCCCATTGAAAGTAGAGAGGAAAACCTTTCATTGTCGATGATGATGAAGCGCACGGTCTTCAGATTCCATGACTCCTTTGCTCTCGATGGGGAAGATGTTTTTCTTTCTGCAGGCTTTCTTAGGAGTTGGATCTGGGACCGATAGCCTATATGTATTAATTATACTATAGGGTTTAAGTCATTAGAGTCCTAACCCATCAAGGAGACTATAGACCATCCTTATAACCCGATGTACTTAATTAATGCATAAAACACCACTGTTTGGCTACAACTGAAACCTTAACTGGAGTAGACTTTATCCGGGTTTTGACTATGAACATTGCCAAGACCATATACCTTATAGAAAATCTTACATTCTCCCACTTGGTCTGCAATGATCATCAAAAAGAAAACATTTTACTTATGCGGAAAATTCTTTTAAAATGACTCTCCCGGATAAATGACTCAATTTTGAAAACAACAAACGTGTGGCTACATTGAAAACATACTCCAGATAGTTAAGCCAATATACATAAATGTGATGAACAAAACCTAGACAAATAAAAACACTAATACCGGATCACGGAGGCCATCATATCAATACTATGACATGACACCATTCCATGGTCACTATACTAGTACCCTCATTTTTCATGATTTCAAACATTATAACCTTATGATGTGCTGACCTCACACATCCCAAAATTCTATCCTCAAAATTTGCCTTGGTCACTTAATCTGCAAATTTAAAACACCATTTAACACAAAATGGAAATGCAGAGTGATGCATCGCTATATTGTTTTGATTAGAAAAAATTAATAGGCAAATCTCAATAACTGTAGTAGAGAACTTTTTGTCTGTAACTGAAATGCTAGCAATATACTCCCACTAACCAAATGAATACAAGCTGTCTTTTAGTCTCATTTTAGACAAGCTCTAAAATACCTTATGATTCAACTTTATGGTTAATGGTTCAGACACCTTATGTTCTCTAACCTTCTCTCTCACAACAAGACACCTTACGCCCATGTGTTTGGACTAATTTTAAGTCTTATTGTTTTGAGAGAAGTAAACTGATGCAGAATTATATCCAACGGCCCGGTAATAAAACTGAAGACCTAAAGCCCTAAGATAAAACTCCGTAATCACATAACTTGTTTAAAAACCTTATAACAAGTCATGTATCCTTCCTGCCTAATCAACGATTCCATACTGAAAAGCATTATACTTTTCACTAGATAGCAATATCACAACCAATAGAAATAAAACCCAATGTCGACTACTTGATGTTCAGACGTCCAGTACAATCTGAACCTGAATACCCGATAACCTGATGGGTATCAATACCATTATGTGAGCCAATATACTTTAATCTTCTACAATTACTCTATAACTATCTTGATGGTCTAACACTCAAATATATCACAACTCAAAATGGAAACTTTATTTAACTGCATGAGATATATTCGAACGAGTGAAGACCTGTTTATCCATAAGACTCTTCAATCGAAGTGCAATAATGAAACTTTATAACACAAATTTTAACCTAAGTCTTCGGGCACTCTGACAAGTCAACCTATAGTTCATAATACAGATTTCTCTTTAGGAGCTTAATGTGACATACCAATCATCCTTAGAACTTTCTCAATAAAAAAAAAAAATTTCTGTTACAATTACAAGAGGTCATAAGACCAACGAATAGAGATTTATAATGGTGAACCTAAATGACACATCTCTAAATCCTTAATGTCACAATTCTATGATATGTAACCAAAGTATATTTTCTCCCACTGATCTTAATATTGATGTACTCAACTATAATGTTCACCATAAAATTGAAAAAAGTATTCATTTGATTGTCTTCTCAAAACCTTATGCAAACTTCCTAAGCTTACAAACTTAATACTCATTATCTTCTTTCTAAGAATCTTTTATCATTTTATATACGCATCCTTATGAAGAACGTTGAGTAGGAACATTCTTCTAATGTTTATTAGATATAACTCTGAAATTTATCCAGATCAATGATCTCTAAGACCTAGAGGGGGGGTGAATAGGTCTATCTAATAATTTCTATCCAATTTTAATTTTTCAATTAATATGTTTAGAAATCAATGAATAATTCAATCAGACAATCCACACAAATCAAACACAGAAGATTTTTACGTGGAAAACCCTAACGGGAAAAAACCACGGGACCTTGTCCAGCAATAAACTTCACTATGAAAAGATATCAAGTACAAGACAAGACCTTACCAAAACAGAAACGACGTTCCTAGGTAGAGACTCTTACTCTTGATTTCCACGAACCAGCAGGTTCGATCTCCGCCTTAGCAGCTTCGGTTCTACACCGACCAAATCTTTTCAAGCAACTTCAAATCCACGATCACACACGATCGATCTCCTTCCACGAAGGCTCCGGATCAAACACCGGACACACACACAAGGTGTAGGGTTGTGAATCAATTTAGTAAATTTCAAACCCTAGAGGGATCTCATACAGATCTGAGATCACACAATGCAAGATCAAAAGTTTAGATCTCTACTTGGATTCTCTAGGATCTAAGAAAGAGGAGGGATCAACAAAGATCTAATAAAAGCAATAAGAAAAACCCTAGAAGAGTTTCTCAGACCTCTACTCTTTCAAAAAATATCAAAGACACAATTTAGGTCTCTCAAAAGTTGTTTATATAGGGTTAAAAAAAAAATCCAGAAAAAGAAAAATTCTTTTTACGGGGACCGATCGATCGGTGCTCACTACCGATCGCTCGGTTCACAACGGATCGATCGGTTCTAATGACCGATCGCTCGGTCATAAATCATCTCTCTGGAAAATTTCCCCATACAAAAATTTGGTCCAGTCGATAGCCACCGATCGATCGGTCGCAATACCGAGCGATCGGTTGAGACAGAATTTTTGCCAAAACCATTTTCATTTTATTTTTATTTGATTCAACTAAGATCAAATATCTTTGGTAGGCTTAAAACTATCCTCCTAGGTATTCTTAGGGTTATCTAAGTCAAATCCAACCTAGGTAGGGTCTCTAAGTCCATTACCTGTCTAGATCCGGAGTAGAAGCTTTTTCCTTCACTTTCTTCAATCTTCTTTAAGCTTTAGCTCTTCTCTTCTGACAAGTTAAACATGACTCGACGACTCGACTCAACTGACCTATCTAATGATCACGGAATTTGCCAACACCTATTTAGGGATTTACAATCTCCCCCTTTGGCAATTCCGGGACAAAACAAGACTAATTCATGTACTAGGTTCAAATTTTCCCAATTGATTCAAAAATGGAAAATTGACCTTTGACCTTTACATGACTCAAAAATAATTACATGACTTTTGACATGTTAACTTGTCATGATTTACCAAACTTAGAACCTGTTTGCCTGCACATGCTAAATCAAAAACCTGTGAAGCATGGGAAATAAAATATAGGATAAGAATGAAAATATCCATAACCATTCAAAACCATTCACAATTCCACAATTCACAATCCATAACAGGTTAGTATTCCAAAATCTCATCCATCATCCATAACATCTATAATACCATTTAACACATTCTCCCCCTTTTTGGCTCGAAATGCCAAAGGTGGATTAGAAAAGGAAAGCATAAACCATTGAAAGGAGATGAGATAGAAAAGACTGAGCATAAACCATTCAAATGTATACATCCATATCAAGTCAATAATATCCAAGTAGGTTTGTACGAAGTACAACCAAGACAAAATACATCAAAATGTTAAATAAAATCTGTCACTCGACTAAGAAAAAACTCCTATCAGGAACCATCACTCCTGCTCATCATCAGAAGTGAGCTGTGACTCATAGTAAGCTCGAAAATCTCGAACATCTCTCTGTACTCCTAGCACGGCTGCATCGAGAGATCCAAGTCTACCACGAACCTCTGTAGTAAACTCCTCGTATGAAGAAATATGAGTCCGGAGATCCATCTGCATCTCTCGCATCATCCTCCCAAGATCATCCATAGTGGTCGGAGGAGGACGAGATGACCCAGCACCAACTTCTGCTCCCTCCTCTGTATCTCGAACTGAGGCATGTGAGAAACTCTGAGATAGGGTCTTTTTATTGATTGGACCCTTCGGTACTCTAGTAGGAGCACCAGGAGGTGCAAATACCCCTTGTAAACCAAGAAGTTTAGTGATAAGAGATCCAAAAGGAAGGGCTCCAACTACAGTGTCAGATCGATGAGCTTGGATCATCAAATCGATAAAATGTGCTGCAAGATCAATATCATACCCACGAAGAAGACTGAATAGAAAACGAGCTCTTTCTTCCCTAAGGTCCGCAGTATGAACCTTTGGGTGGATATTGGCACTCATGACTAGGTTTACAAGTCTTGCATCCCTAGTGAGTTTAGACACTTCAATGAGAGAACTAACCCAAACTGAAGGAGTGCCACTTAGAAAGGTAACAACTTGTTCCATGGTTTCTTTATCCTCATCAGTCTTATATCTATAAGGATAATAAGCATTTGGAACTCGAGGACAACCAAGAATAGCAGCAATCAAATTAAGATTAATTACCACAGATTTTTCTAAAGCTCTAGTTTTGAAAGACCAAGTTTTCAAGTTAATATCAGAAAAATTGGAATAAAATTCCTGAACCAACTGAATAGGAACTGGACATGATAGATGGAGAATACCTTCCCATTGACGATCGGCAATGAGCTTAGGAAGGTGATAATCATCAAAGTCGGAAATTTGAATTCCTCGCTCAACCATGATAGCCTTCTTGCTAAAATATTCACGGTAAAGTTGAGCAGCCGAAGGATTAATGAGAGAAGATGATCGATTGGCATGTGAAGAAGAGGCTTTACCCTTGTTTTTACCAGTTTTATCAGCCAAAGCCTTTTGGCGATTCTCTGCAGTAGAATCAATCATTCTACGAGTTGGCCTGTCCCCAATGGAAATACCTTGCCCTATTGGAGTGAAAGTAAATGGCTCTAGGTTTTCCTCATCTTGAGGAGGATCCTCTTGGTTGTTGAGGACCAACCTCCGACGTTTGGGAACGCCAGACATGAGATAGGCAAGAAGGATTAACGATAAAACAAAAGCCATGGAAGAAAATGCAAGAAAACGATGCCCTAGACGAGAAAATCAATCTAAATCGAAGAAAATGCACAAATCTTACCTTTCAGATGCTTGGGAAACCTTTAAAATAGAAAGGAATGACCGTATGGAGGATTTGGAGGAGTAGGAACCGAGGGATCGCTCTGGAGGTCGGAGAACAAGTGAACAAAAAAAATAGAAATGAGGGTTTTATAACTCTGTTCACGAAAGACCGATCGATCGGTCTTTAGCCCCGAGCGATCGGTGGTCTGAAAATTTTTCAAAAATTTTTACTGTTAAAACCTTTTCTCCCCCTCAACCAATGGAATATTGAAAATACATTTTCACCTCAAAATGACCAACTGACCAAAAAAAATATGCAACATGTGATTTCATAAAAATCATAAATAATAATCACCCAAGAATTGATATATCAAGTATAGGCATAAACAAGGATTATGTAAACATTAATTGATTTTCACCGGTGATTAAATATGGTATTTGCATCAAATTCACAATCAAAGTCAAGATACAATTAGAAGTAATGTGAGTATGAAATAAAAATTCATTACTTGACTCTTTGAATTGGTTTCCTTCCTTAATCTAGATTTTGACATTATATTTCAAATGGGACTCTAAAATTTTTCAAAAACTAGTTTTAAAACCAATAATCATCCATATTTATCTGATGAGCAATTTTTACCCCATATTTGACTAATAAATTTATTTCATATCTTTTTCAGTCAAATTGTACTCATTATGAAAATTCTTTTTGGAGTACACATATATAGACACTAGCACACTGGTGACTTTCACTCAAGTGAGAAGGTAGCTCTTTCTAATGACAGTAGGGGCTTTCACACTAGCAATCCATATAGATATCTACTGTTTGTCTAGGTAGCCATTACTCACTGTTTGCATTCACTAGTAGCTATCACACAAACTCACAGGTAGTCCTCTCCATGTCAATAATTTTTATATCTAGGGGGCTCACCTTATGGAATTTTTTATGACATTGGTTATTCTAGATTTGATTAATCTAGGGAACCATATGGTATAATATCAGAACCTTTAAATAGGAACTAAAACCATCTAAAGAATCAGTCAGAGTGCATGTGCAAATTAGAACATCATTGTATGCTCAACTCTAACTGAGGTTAATTAGCATGACCAAATTCAATCACAAGATCGAACCAACAATTGAACTATCCTATTTTATTCAATCCTATGAAATATTTATTCTTGGATTATATGGTTAAATATGATTTCAAGGAAATAACATTAAGCAAAAAGATAGGACAAATGAGGTCATACAAACACATTATTTTTTGCATATTTTTCAATTTTTGAATGTTTTTGGATTTTTTATTACTTAAAGAAAATAACAAAAAAAATAGCTCTATGACATAAATAAAACATGAAGAACACATAGGCTATGTAACATGTACACCATTACTCAACTCCGCACAAACCGATGGATTTCCTAAGGAGTTCAAACCTAAGGGAATCTAAAGGTTTTGTGAGAATGTCTGCATATTGATTCTCTGTTTGGACATACTCAATAGACACAACTTTTTGCTCAACAAGATCACGGATGAAGTGATGCCTAATGTCTATATGCTTTGTGCGAGAGTGTTGCACAGGATTTTTGGAGATATTGATTGCACTTGTGTTATCACAATACACAATCATAGTGCTTTGATCAATCCCATAATCCTTCAACATCTGTTTCATCCACAGAAGTTGGGTGCAACAACTACCAGCTGCTATATACTCAGCCTCGGCTGTAGACAAGGAAATGGAATTCTGCTTTTTGCTAAGCCAAGCAACCAAGCAGTTTCCAATATAGAAACACCCGCCGGAGGTGCTCTTCCTATCATCAGCATTTCCAGCCCAATCAGCATCGGAATACCCCACAACAATGACATTTGTATCGAAAGAATACCAGAGGCCTAAGGACATAGTTCCACTCACATAGCGAATGATACGCTTGACAGCAACTAAGTGAGACTCTTTGGGATTTGCTTGATAACGGGCACATGCTCCAACACTAAAGGCTATGTCGGGTCTAGTAGCAGTTAGGTAGAGCAAACTACCAATCATGCTTCTATAATTAGTCTGATCGACATCCTTCCCTGAAGTATCTTTACTAAGCTTTATAGTAGTACTCATAGGAGTCCTAGCATGCTTAGCAGAACTCATTCCAAATTTCTTCACTAGATTTTTTGCATATTTGATTTGAGATACTAAGATCCCAGAATCCAATTGCTTGATCTGAAGACCAAGGAAGAAACTTAGCTCACCAACCATGCTCATTTCAAATTCATTTTTCATTTGTTCAGCAAATGAATGAGCATGTAAGTCTAATGTGGAACCAAATACTATGTCATCAACATATATCTGGGCGATGACAATATCACCTTTTACATTCTTTATGAAAAGGGTTCTGTCTACTCCCCCTCTCGAAAATCCGTTTTCCAAGAGATAAGTAGTCAGCCTCTCATACCAAGCTCTTGGAGCTTGCTTTAAACCATAGAGGGCCCTTTTTAGTCGATAAACTTGATCAAGGTGATGTGGATCTTCAAACCCTTTTGGTTGTTCCACATAGACTTCTTCATGTAGAATGTCATTCAGAAAGGCACTCTTAACATCCATTTGAAAAAGTTTGAATTTCATATTACAAGCCACAGCTAGAAGAATTCTTATTGATTCTAGCCTGGCTACAGGAGCAAAAGTTTCATCGAAGTCAATACCTTCAATTTGGGTGTATCCTTGTGCAACTAACCTAGCCTTATTTCTTATGATAGTACCTTTTTCATCAGATTTGTTCTTGAAAATCCATTTGGTACCTATCACATTTGTATTGTTAGGCCTAGGTACTAAATACCAAACATCATTCCTAGTAAACTGAAGTAACTCTTCTTGCATTGCATTTATCCAATTATCATCTGCAAGAGCTTCAGCTACATTCTTGGGTTCAAAAGATGAAGTATAGCAAATGTAGCTAACTTCATTTTCAATTTGTTTCCTCGTTCTCACTCCACTTTCAACATCACCAATAATATCAGTGGAGGTGTGAGGACTCATGACCCTAGGATGTGTAGGTTTTAATGGAGATGTTTGCTTATCAATAGGTGGAGTTGAAATAATTTCAACATTTTCATTTTCAGCACTTTCATCATCCTCACATTGCACATTTTCAACACCGGAGTCATCCACAATTACATTTATGGACTCCATAATTGTAGAGGTTCTCAAGTTATACACTCGATAAGCTCTACTGTTGGTGGAATACCCAAGAAATATCCCTTCATCACTCCGGGATTCAAATTTGCCCAGTTGCTCTCTATCCTTAAGGATATAGCATTTACTTCCGAATTCTCGAAAGTACTTGACACTAGGTTTCTTGTTATTCCACAACTCATATGGGGTTTTCCTTGTTCCAGGTCTTACAAAAACTCTATTAACTATATAGCAAGCAGTGTGAACTGCCTCAGCCCAGAAATGAGAAGCTAGATTGTTGCTATGAAGCATAACTCTAGCCATCTCTTGGAGAACCCTGTTCTTCCTCTCTACTACACCATTCTGCTGAGGTGTAATAGGTGCAGAAAATTCATGTTTGATACCCGACTCATCACAAAAGTCGTTGTACTTAGAGTTTTCAAACTCCTTTCCATGATCACTTCGAATTCGAGTGATTGGGCATCTTTTCTCATTTTGAATTTTTAGGCAAATACTTTTGAAATTGTCAAAAGCATCGGATTTCTCTCTTATAAATGCCACCCATGACATTCTAGAGAAATCATCAACCATGACTAGGATGTATCGCTTTCCACCTAGACTTTCAGTTCTTGTAGGACCCATAAGGTCCATATGAATTAATTCCAGTGGATATGAAGTAGCAATACTTGAAGTCTTCTTATGTGGGGTCCTAATTTGTTTACCAATTTGGCATGGCCCACACACAGCAATAGAAGGCTTTCCTAGTTTGGGAACACCTCTCACAAGCTCTTGCTTAGAGATTTTACATAGGTCTTTGAAGTTCATGTGACCTAGTCTTCGGTGCCACAAATCAACCTCCTCAATTCTAGTCTTATAACAGACATTTGAGGGAATAGGACTGGGAGTTAAGCCGTAGCAATTGTCAGTGGTTCTCAATCCTTCTAGAACACACTTACCTTTACCATTAATGACTAAGCATTTATTTTGGGTAAAGTGCACAGCATGATTATCATCACATAGTTGACTTATGCTAATTAAATTAGCTTTCAGTCCTTCAACAAACAAGGCATCTTTCAATTTAGGTATGCCTGGTGAATTGATGATACCCTTTCCTTTGACTAAAGACTTGCTTCCATCACCAAAAGTAACAGTCCCATCAAGACAGTCCTCAAATTGAATAAATAAGGACTTGTTACCTGTCATATGCCGAGAACACCCACTGTCGAAGTACCACATTTCTTTGTTTTGGGCTTTCAAGGCAGTATGAATGACAAAGCACTTAAGGTCTTCCTTTCTCACATACACAGTCTTTAAACTTTGTTTAGATCTTTGATCATTAATCTGTGTAGTAGAGACCTTTTTCCTTTTTGTCCTCCTTGACCTTTTTCTGTTTTGTTCAGTTCTAGTTTTTTGATAAGTCAAATTATTTCCTCTTGAATAATCATTTGGAATAAATTGACCAGTCCTTGTCCTAGAGATTTGAGCAATTCTATTAACATTATCGCTCAACATTCTAGACTTTTCAGCTAGAACCTGAATCTGCCTTTGAAGAGTCCCTTGACTTTGATTTTGGTTCCATGAACCATTTCGGGGAGCTCTCCTAAATGCATTACAATTAGGTCGAATGTGACCTCTCACACCACAAAAGTGACATGTGGGTATGAATCTTGGTAGAGGAGGAAGATTTCTTCTAACTGGAATTTGATTCCTTAAAGCATTCACTCTAGGAGCTGTATTTCTAGGCTTTACAAAATTTGTATAAGCCTTAGTACTTGATGTAGAAGGTAAATTTTCTTTAGGTTCAGAATGTATTGGCTCAAACACTGCACTAGCCATTGTTCCAACAGCTAAAGGACCAGTTGGTGTGTCAACATGTCCTATCCCAGATCTACTAGAATTTGATCCATACTTTCTAACTAATTCATCTAGGCAGCTGGTGTTACCAAACATTCTTACTTCTTTTTCAAGAGTATAGACCTTCTGAATCAAGTCAGTCTTGTCTTTAAGGGTAATTTGGTGTTCTTTTTCAAGAAATTTCACCTTATCAACAAGAGAAACTTTAAAAGTTTCCAGTTCCATTTGCAGAGTTCTTAACTCTTCAATTTCTTTCATGGAAGTGTCTCTTTCAACTTCTAATTTTCTGACCACATTAGTCAATGAGACATTCTCTTCCAAAAGACATTGAACTTTTATAACAAATGCTTCTTTTTCATTTTCCAACTGACTAACTAGTGCACTCTTCTCTTCTGCTACTAGTTTACAGATATCTCTTTCATTTTGAATGAGTTTGAGTTTTTTGCTCAAAGAGATTTTTGTTTTAGTCAGTTTCAAACTTTCAGCATACAACTTATCATAAGTTGTTTTCAAATATTCATCACTTTCAGAGTCAGTTTGACTCTTCTGTAAGTCATCACTAGACTCAGTATGAATACTCTCATCACTTCTATCCTTTTCATCAACCGCAGAGGTAGTCTCAAGAATCCCAGAAAGGGAAACAGTGAAAGCCGTATGATTTCCAGTATCTTCACTTGAAGAGGAACTGTCCGATTCTTCATTCTCGGAATCACTGTCATCTCAACAGGCATTCATCACCTTGCCCTTACTCTTCTTCTTGTTAGGACAGTTAGGTGAAATATGACCGAAGCCATGGCATTCATAACATTGAACACCTTGGGATTTCTTGTCGCCACTTTTGGAATTTTTCTTGTTTTCCCAGGGCTTAGACTTTGACTTATCAAAAGATTTTCCTCCCTGTTTGGGATTAAACCTCTTTTTCGTTCTAAAAAATTTTTGAAATTTTTTAACGAAAAGAGCCATTTCTTCCTCATTCATTTCTCCATCACTGTCATCCTCATCCAAAGTTTCCTTGATGGTTTTCAAGGCTAAAGATTTATTCTTCTTGGATGGACGTAGATTGAGTTCATAGGTTTGGAGTGATCCAACCAATTCCTCAATCTTCAGAGAGTCAACATTTTTACTCTCTTCGATTGCAGTGACCTTTGGGTTGAAATCTCTCTGGGAGAGATCTAAGGACTTTTCTAACTATTTTGGACTCAGATATTTTCTCACCTAAATTGAAACTAGCGTTGACAATGTCACTAAGTTTTGCATAGAATTCATCAAAAGTGTCATTGTCTTCCATGTTTAAATGTTCAAATTTGGTGGTTAACATTTGGAGTTTTGAGATTTTAACAGTGGTAGTACCCTCATGGGTAATTTCAAGAATGTCCCAAGCCTCCTTTGCTGTTTCACATGAAGAAATTCGTCTGAATTCCTCAGCAGTGACTGCAGTAAAGATAGCATTGAGACCTTTAGTGTTCCATCCACTTGAATCAAGCTCTTCTCTGGTCCATTCATCAGAATATTTGACGACAGTCAAATCACCTACAGTTTTTACGGGCATAGTCCACCCATTCTGTATAGACATCCAAATTCTCTCGTCAATAGATTTGAGAAAGGCTCTCATTCTAGCTTTCCAGTATGCATAATTATTTCCATCAAAAAGTGGGGGACGAGAGACGGATCCTCCTTCTCTTAGAGTACTCATGATCACGGATAATACAGGATCACACTTAAGGGATTAGCCTTATCAGTGAACAAGCTCTGATACCAATTGAAATTTAACCAGATCAATGATCTCTAAGACCTAGAGGGGGGGTGAATAGGTCTATCTAATAATTTATATCCAATTTTAATTTTTCAATTAATATGTTTAGAAATCAATGAATAATTCAATCAGACAATCCACACAAATCAAACACAGAAGATTTTTACATGGAAAACCCTAACGGGAAAAAACCACGGGACCTTGTCCAGCAATAAACTTCACTATGAAAAGATATCAAGTACAAGACAAGACCTTACCAAAACAGAAACGACGTTCCTAGGTAGAGACTCTTACTCTTGATTTCCACGAACCAGCAGGTTCGATCTCCGCCTTAGCAGCTTCGGTTCTACACCGACCAAATCTTTTCAAGCAACTTCAAATCCACGATCACACACGATCGATCTCCTTCCACGAAGGCTCCGGATCAAACACCGGACACACACACAAGGTGTAGGGTTGTGAATCAATTTAGTAAATTTCAAACCCTAGAGGGATCTCATACAGATCTGAGATCACACAATGCAAGATCAAAATTTTAGATCTCTACTTGCATTCTCTAGGATCTAAGAAAGAAGAGGGATCAACAAAGATCTAATAAAAGCAATAAGAAAAACCCTAGAAGAGTTTCTCAGACCTCTACTCTTTCAAAAAATATCAAAAACACGATTTAGGTCTCTCAAAAGTTGTTTATATAGGGTTAAAAAAAGAATCCAGAAAAAGAAAAATTCTTTTTACGGGGACCGATCGATCGGTGCTCACTACCGATCGCTCGGTTCACAACGGATCGATCGGTTCTAATGACCGATCGCTCGGTCATAAATCATCTCTCTGGAAAATTTCCCCATACAAAAATTTGGTCCAGTCGATAGCCACCGATCGCTCGGTAGGCCACCGATCGATCGGTCGCAATACCGAGCTATCGGTTGAGACAGAATTTTTGCCAAAACCATTTTCATTTTATTTTTATTTGATTCAACTAAGATCAAATATCTTTGGTAGGCTTAAAACTATCCTCCTAGGTATTCTTAGGGTTATCTAAGTCAAATCCAACCTAGGTAGGGTCTCTAAGTCCATTACCTGTCTAGATCCGGAGTAGAAGCTTTTTCCTTCACTTTCTTCAATCTTCTTTAAGCTTTAGCTCTTCTCTTCTGACAAGTTAAACATGACTCGACGACTCGACTCAACTGACCTATCTAATGATCACGGAATTTGCCAACACCTATTTAGGGATTTACAAACTCTATGAAGTTTAAAATATTACTTTTCTTCATGGATTTCATGTTATAATCAACATAATACTTCCCCTATCCTGATGAAAAGTAATATATCATCCTTATTCTCAAATCAAGTATTAACTTTGAGATAATGTACAAGATCATTATATTTGTATCTCTTCTCTTTAAGACATCATCAAACATGTTTTAACTTCTGACGAAACAAATTAGACCGAATAGGAGACAACAGCACCTCAAAACTTTATATGATGACCATCAACTATATCAAAATAAGAAACTTTAGGTGTGACACAACATCACTTCTTTAAGCCCATTGATAGACTGAAGTATGGCTATCCTTAAACTTAATAGGTAGAGACTTTATACTCCCACTGTTATCGCCATTTTTAACATTTCACATTTTTAATCTCAAATATGTGAGTGTTTCGAGAGAGACTAGATGATATATATATTCCTTAATTTATTTGAATGTCTGATAAAGAAACAATTTAGTTTCTTGAAATTTTCCTCGTTTTTCAACACTTAATGGTGTCTTGAATATTACTTTATGAGGAACTTAATTTGAAATATACAATATAGCCTTTAGAGCATTTTCATATAGGAATGTTAGCATAAATGAATAATTGTTCATGACTTTTGGTAACATGGTTTTTCCTTTCAATTGTTCATTTATGTTATTAAATGATTGAATTAAATAACATTTTAAGTATCTCATAATCTTGAAGATACTAAGTAAACAACCTTTAATCTTTACTTTATGTCATATTTCATAACTTAGATCTTTTTACTGAGAAGATTATGAACTTTATCTTTATGGAATATAAACAAAATATGAACTTTTGATATCTATATATATATAGATTAATGAAACATTTTTATACCTCATGAAAAGTGGAAAAATGATTACAAATATATGTGTAGGTCATTTTATCAGTATTTGTGTTTGTAGAGAAATTCTTTTAAGCCTTTAAATTTCCTTTAGTTAATGCTATCAAGCAAATCTTCATATTGAAATTGTTACATTTCAAAATTACTTTATCGTATCACTTTAAATACATCATTAAAATATTAATTTTCACTTTACAAACCATGAATTTTAATAATATGACGCATTAACAAATTTATAAAGAAATGATCCCCTTACCAGATTTAAATCTAATAAAAAATGTGAGTATTAGCATTTAATCTATATTTCTTTATCAATAATTTCTCTCAATCCTTTTTATTTTCAATTTTGATGAATCTCTCTAAGATATTATGAATGTGAATTGGTAACGTTAACCATTCATTACCTTATGAGCTTTCTAGACTTTAATACTGTAATTTATTCTCATCCTGAACTTACATGTATGTAAATATATTTACACTTTATCCTTTTTTTCTTTATACACTTTAGGTTAGTTACAGATTTGTTAAAATACACATGGAGAGATTCAAACCCGAACTACAATAGAGACTTAATGTTAACTTTTCATCCTAACGGCATCCTTATTTGAAACTAGATTAACTCTATGTAGGTTGTTTCCATGAACTCCAATGAGTCCATCATATCAAACATAAGTCAATTGACTTAGATAAACACTTATGATTCTCAAATAATATAATTATTCAACTTGTCACCTTATATGGTATTAGGGATTGCACTCTAAACAATCTTTGAGATTAACCATTCACAGTCTTCAAGCTCATACTATTGACGTTTCTCATTCCTTATGTTTATGTTTAACATTTAACTTATCTTTAATTATACATTTCTTACTTTCATCCTTAAATTGACTAAGTCTCAGTCCATGCTACCTAAGGTCAGCATAACTTGACACATTCAGTGCCCATAGAGTAACAATTATCTGTAAGAAAAGAATAAAAGGCTCACATAAAATTTGCATCTTATTATCCTTATGCATGAACTATTATCCTTATATCATGCTCTTATTGATATAAAAACACATCTGACTGATGGGGTATTAATCAGACAACCCAGAGTGACTGTAATTATAAATACATCCTCTGGTGAGATAGCCATTTGCATCATCACACTCCCTCCTTTGGGCCGAGAATGCAACATGCGATTAGCTCATCTCCTTTGGTGAATTAACTTCACCACAAGACAAGTTGATCATGAATACTACAAATTTCGAAAACTTTAAGCCTTTGGGCCTAAACTCCTCTAGTCTGCAATGTCACACCAACCTTCCTGCTCTATTTGAATTGTACAAGATAATGACCCACCTTTGGGCTTGATCACCACCCTATAACAATCAAACGCAAAACCTTATGGCACTCCCTTTTCAATATATAGCAAATAATCATACAACCATGCACATTTGAACGCCACCCAAATTTTCCTGAACGAGGCCACTTTGGTGACTAACACGACCATTTCAATCTGGTTGGTTCCAAATAGGGAATTGCCTAAAATTCCATACCCCAAGGAATTAGTGATTATTTAAATAAACATGCATCAATGAACATTATAACATATTACAAAATCCTTATGGGCATCATCCAAAATTTTTTATATGCATTTTAAGCCTACTAATCTCATCCTCCACATGATATTAAATTAAAAGAACATAATTTAAAACATGCATTGGAAAACATAACAATAATGCAATTCATGAATTTTAAAAACAAAATTCATTTTTATACAAGCAATCATCATACATTTAAGGCCTTGAACTTCAAATAATTTGTTGAACAAAATATATCATGCATATTATACTAAGTAGTCATGTCCATATATGTTGAAACACGAATAAAAATGTCTTGGCCCCAAAAATTTGTTTATGAAAATACTTTATATTCAAAAGATTATACCAAGTGTGCAATCAATAGGTGTCTGAAGTCCGTAAAAGTTAACAACTATATTGGGTGTTATTCTGAATACACAAAGAAACTTAACTATGTGCTCACCCCTTCACCCAATACAATAGGGATACCTTAGGCCTCTTTAGAGTTATTTATTAACTACTTTATGCCTGAAAAAACTTTGAAAGGGTAATTAATCGACCGAATATACTTGATAAGTAGCACAAGGGTTGTTTGTAGTCTAGAAGGCTATCTATAGTGCCCAAAAAACTAGAATAAATACCATATTTATGCCAAAAAAACCCCATATATGTACTAGGTGTACTTTAATGGTGATCCAAGAGCTAATGTAGGTCTAAAAAGCTTTCCAGAGTTCCCAAAAGCTGAATTAGGCATCAAAAATAGGTCTAAAATTGAAAAATAGCCTTATTTGAGCACTTAATGCCATTAAATTCCTCTCTAGAGGAAACATTAACTAAAATAGACCCCATAATAAGGTTCTACAGGAAAAATTAAGTCAGGGGACCCAGGACACGCGCAAAATACGTGTCGGACACGCTGACACGCGCAGGGATTAGCAACAGGGGCACTGGAGTGCCTTTCAGGCGCGCCGGGTTGCGTCTCACGCGCGGAGTGTGCTTCACACGCGCGGTTCGACGTCAACACGCGGTCCGGTCTGCACGCGGTTCGATCCGGGGTAGCTCGGTCCGGTTTGGTTCAAGATCGGTCCAATAGAACCGGTCCGGACCATCAAACCGGACGGGTTTTAATTCGGGTCGGGTTACGGCCTATTCGGTTGGAGTATTTGGGTCGGGTTCAATACACCCGGGTCGGGTTAAATATCAGGTCGGGTAATAGGTTCGAGTTGACCCTCGTGGAGTCATCTTCCCAACCCGAAACTTTTTTTTTTTTTTTTTTTAGACCCTAAAACCGTTGCCTGTTTCCCTTTGTTGGGGGCCCTACCGGCCACCTTACCGGCTGCCACCGGTGCCAAAATGACGGCCTGAATCCGGCGACCAAAACCCTGCTGCCGGAATCCTTCTCCGGCGATGGATGCCGGCGTAATCGCCGTCCAACTGAAATCGGCCGAGAAACCCCTTTTTTTTTTTTTGATAAATCACAATCCAGATCCAATCTTGGAGGGTCTCAAAATAAAATCCATTAAATAAAAAAACTTTCAACATTATTTAAAGGTGTTTTATCTCCGGTAACCGGCGTAATCGCCGGAAAACCAAGAACCTCCCCTTTTCTTTTTCCCCTTTTTTTTTTTTTTTTTGTTTAATAATTTCAGATCCGAAACCCTTTATTCTAAAACCCAAAAAATTGAAACAGTGAACGAAAAATTTGCCACATAATAATGCTACATAGGAAGCCTACCATGGTTCTCCGGCAATGAGTTTTTGCCGGAAAACCTATAAAATCTTGTACAAAATTAAACAAATTTCATTGAAAAAATCCTATTGAAAATTAATAGGTAAAACTTTATGCATTCTTGACCTTGATTGAGCACCCTATGCTCTGATACCACATGTTATACTTTATTAGATCTAGCCAATCAATATTCAAGAGTCACATACCTGTGTCGCCCATTGAAAGTAGAGAGGAAAACCTTTCATTGTCGATGATGATGAAGCGCACGGTCTTCAGATTCCATGACTCCTTTGCTCTCGATGGGGAAGATGCTTTTCTTTCTGCAGGCTTTCTTAGGAGTTGGATCTGGGACTGATAGCCTATATGTATTATTTATACTATAGGGTTTAGGTCATTAGAGTCCTAACCCATCAAGGAGACTATAGACCATCCTTATAACCCGATGTACTTAATTAATGCATAAAACACCACTGTTTGGCTACAACTGAAACCTTAACTGGAGTAGACTTTATCCGGGTTTTGACTATGAACATTGCCAAGACCATATACCTTATAGAAAATCTTACACATTGCTCCACAGCAACCCTATTCCTCCTCCATGAGAGTCCATGTTTTAGTTCACTCCTCTGGGAGAGTTTCTTATAGTCTTCAGTAACCACCTCCTCCGGGAGATTACCTTAGGTTAGTTTCCTCCTTTGGGAGAGTCCCTTATATACTTTTGTTATGTTCTCCTCTTGGAGAGACCTTGGCCATACTTGTCTTCAACAACCACCACGGTGAAACTTTGTATTTGCTTCTGCGACTCATTTCGATCACATGATTTTGTAAATTTGTCTCTCATAATTAACGTTCAATTAAGTTCAATTATCATTTGACACTTTTGCTCCTCACATTATCACATTCTACTTTGCCCTAACAATTTGGAAAGCCCTTCGGTTACCGAAGGCATAATAAAACTCATCCTAGAAGCGATTGTTGACTGGACGGCTAAAGTGAACTCGCTCTCCGTAACCATGTTCAACTCGGCGCCTGGGGTCTAAAGGTTTTTATCTGATTTTTCCAAGTGGCGTTGACACACCCAACACAAACCAAATTTCCAGTCAACACCTTTCTTTATGCATGCCCGGTGGGACCACATATTACTTATGTATTTAATATGGCTAGGGGCCAAGTAGGAGAGGCAGCGATGCCTTAGATAATGGTAGTCAAGGGAGACCCCATTACCAAGGATAACTCAGCACTTCCACTGATTCTTGAGACCAATTATGAGGAAGCTCCTCAGGGAAAGGCATCTTCATCCTCTCCCGTAACTCTAGAAAGCGTGGCAAGCAAACTCTCCGATATGAAATAGAGCTTGACCGATGGGTTTTAGGCTCATAAGGAAAACTTCAACATAACCATAGAATCACTGTTTGAACAATTAGACCATGGTTCTAGGCCAAGGTCTCCACCACACGTAAACAGGCAAGACCCAACCCGAGAACTGACCAAAAGGATCTAAAATCGAATTTCAGTAACTCTGAATCTCAACATCGACCATAACAGCCAGGCCGAAGCAAGAAGAAATGGCTATAACAGCCGAGTAAGTGGCTTAAATGGGGGATAAAATAACGCAACACCTGCAAGACTCATGGGCAATCACCAATTCCACCTCCAGGAGATCAGAATTATCAATGACCATTGGATCGCAACTATCAAACGACAGCTGCCATATGTTGACCAGTAATGTTAGTGCCTTTGACACTTTCGACTCAACCACCGTACTAAGCGACCTTAGCCAAAAATGAGATCATGAATATGGTACAAGAGACAGTTGGTCGTATGAAACCGAGAATGATGAGTAGGCTAATTTATAGGAAACCATATCCTGATTGGGTAGACCCGCAGTTAAATGTCGAGAGGGTACAAGATACTAGAATTCAGTCTATTCTCAAGAGAACATGATCAATCCACAATCGAACATATCAACCTCTTTACCAATCAAAGTGGTGATGCATCAGCTTGTGATTATTTAAAGCTTCGTTTGTATGGAATTCTTTAACAAGAACAACTTTCGCTTGGTTTATTAGCTTACTGACTAACTCAGTTTTGAATTGGCAAAATATGGAAGAAAAATTCATTACCCAATTTTTTTAGACAGAACCTGAAGTCTCAATGGCCGATTTTTCATGGCTGCGATAACTATTTGGAGAATTTGCCGAAAAGTACATTACCAGATTCAAAAAACTTAGAAACTGATGCTCGATCATGTGACTGGAGGCAGAATTCGTCAAACTGGCCCAAAATGGCCTGGAGATCGATCTAAGGAAAAAACTCGAAGGGATGTAATTCGATGACCTATTCAAGTTATCATCCAGAGCCACAAGATACGAATGGCTCCTTTGAGAGTGCAACTACTTTTATACTAAAAAGGGAACTCTACTTTTCCGCCGTGAAGCAGAGCTCTGAGTAAAAGCCTCAAAACTTACTATTTTAATGTGTGTAATTTTCTTTGAGATTAAGCTCTTCTGTAAGAGATTTTGTTATGTTCATAATATTACTTTTTTATTTTATTTTATTAGCTATTAATTAAATCATCCCTTTATAGGACTAAGGAATGGGCAGAAGAAGAGATCGATAATCTGCTTAATTCGTCAGAAGAGGTTTTATTCGGTGAAGCAAATCCGTGTGCATGGGTAGATGTTGTACCTGATGAAAAAGAGATATTGTCTGAAGATCACTATAATTTTAATTTTAATCAGTGGACTATCGATGACAATGAGACTCAGTATTATCAAGGCAGTTCTTCCCGCTATGGTTAAAAAAAATACTTTAATTTTAATTTGACGGTGATGATGATGTGGTATGGTCATCCCTATGGTTAGGGAGAATACTTTATGTTTAATTTGATGGTGATGATGATGTGGTGTGGTATTCCCAATGGTTAGGAAGAATACTTTATATTTGATGTGGTAAACTGATGATGGATGATGATATTTCTTTATTATTAGTAGTGAAGCTAATTATCTTTAATTCGGTGAATGTTTAATATTAAATAAAATTTATGTTATTTGTCAACAGATAGATTATTATGATTGCACTTTGCAGGGCTTTATAGAGAAAGAAGTCGTTATTTATTTGACGCTATTTATCCATAAAAAGCTAAGCACAATACTTAATTTATCATTTATATATTTCATTTCATGTATTTAATTTTTACTGACATTTACTTTTTGTATGTATTGTAGGTGAAAAATGGAAAAACAAATATCATAAAAGTGACACTCTGAAATCTAGACCCTGGAGTTTATGATTGTTGAAATTTTATCATGTAATCTTTGTTTTATTTTGTCAATAAAAGTATTGGAGATTCTTTAAATAATGAATAATTTATTATATACTATATAATGAATATAAAAATATGGAATATATAAATCTTTAATTACTTAAAAGTTAAAACTTAAAAATAAGTATCATAAAGTATACTTTATAAATTATATGGTATACTTTCTTTATAATACATCATAATATATGAACATATAATATAGTTATAAACTATAGTTTATATACTCTTTAATCTTTATAAAATATAATAATATCCTATACTTTATAAAATATAGTTTATAAAGTACAAAGTCTAATTTTTAAAAAAATAGTAATATACTAATATTTTATGTATTTTAAATTTTAAATATATAAAAATATATTTCATAATATATAAAAAAAATTAGAAAATAAAAATATATATCTCAAATTTCGGCCGAAATTCCGAAATTTTGGACCCCTTTTGGAATATTTCGCCGAAATTTCGAATAATATTTCGGAACATTATTTTATTATTAAATAAGATTTCGGCCGGATGTCGCCCGAAATTCCGAAATTTTGAAAAATCTCGTTTCGATTTACACTTCCGAAATCCACCGAAATTTCGAAATTTAAAACCTTGGGCTAGGGCCAAAGGTAATGCCCAAATGGTTCAAGGCAAACACGACCCCAAATGTTGTCCAAATAACAATAAGCATTGGGTGGTAAAGGCTACAACCCAATGCTGCCACGAGTTGAAAGCAGGCCCAGGACTGAAGAGATGGACTAACCAGGGGTCTACAATGGTAAAAAAAAAAAGCCTTGGAAGCAAAGATGGTGCTGGGTTAAACCAAAAATACACAACAAATAGTATGTCAAACCCAATGCAATTCCAAATTCACTTCTTTGAAAACAATTATACAAACAAAGTTCTTCCTACTTCCATTGAACTATGAAAGCAGATTCTTAATTTTTTCGGTCGAAAATCTTGGGCCCATATGTAGAAAGGACTATTTCTACGAGCAGCGGAAACTGTAGTAATGCAAATAAGGTCACGGGGATACAAGCGAGTGAAGAAATTGGAATAGAAACCCATGGGAATCTCTTACTTAGAACTATCGAAAGGGTCGTACTAAACGCTATCATCATGGTGGCTATAGAGATGAAGAGAGATGACAGACCTATTATCAACCTCTTGGGCAACACATAGAGGAAATCTTCTTCTGCGTAGCGTGAAGTTAGAATGGATAAGAACATAAGTACAGAAGTGAGTGAGGAGAATAGAGCTAGTGCATCTGAAATGGCAAAAATCATGAAGTGGTTGGTTTTCAAGAATATTGGGATCCCTTCACTTTGATTGCCACCCGGTACAGTGAAAGCTGCAGAAAACATTACTGTAGCAATGAGAGTTGCTACAACCATGCACGATGAAGATGTTTCTTTCATCCATTTCTGCCCTTTCTCAACTAAGTCTTTGTGCTCCTCTGTGAATATAACCTGAGCTGTTTTCCCTTCTTTGTTTTTTGATTCCCTATACGCAGGTTGTACGAGCCTCTCCACTTCCTAGGAACACTTTGGAGTATTAAAAGAAGAGGAGAAAACAAATCCGGTAAAATTGTACGTGGGGTTTCCGGTACAAAAATAATCGAGAAATGCTAGCCCTACTCTCAGTCAACCTATACTCTCACCCTCTTCCAACCAACTGTCCACTTTTTGTTTTTTTTTTTTTTTTTTTAGCGAAGCATTACACAATGGATAGACGGTTGGTGAAGAGTGAAAGTAGAGGTTGACTAAGAGTAGGGCTAGCACTCCTCGAATCATTAACTACCTCATGGTAGGTCCATAGGAGTATATTATATCTAGTTATGATGGTAGTTTTTTTGGTTAACACAACAACTCCACAAGGCAAAGTTGTAGGCAACCAAAGGAAATGATGGTAGTTCATAATCGTTTTAAATGAGGTCTTTTACCATTTTTAATATTCTTTTGAAAATAATATGCAAGTATGCGTTAAAGAGCAGGATCCATTACCTTAAACCATTGCAACTCTCTCTGCATCTGTAAAGCTGCGCCTGTAATAGAATTGAGTTGAGGGGAAGGTGCCAACTTTGCAGCTAAATGCAACATAGTGTTACCTAATTCATCTGTAATCATCCCAACTATCGTCGTACTTGTTGTCCACCTATATATGAGGTTGAAAATCTTTTCCCGACGATGTCGAACAGCAATGTGGAACATGGAACCTATCTTTTCTAAATCATCATCTGACACATTTAGATGACCAAAAGATTCAAGACACTCTATTACAAGCTCAATGATCCCAAACTCTATGGCGGTGGAAAATATATTTGATTCCCAAACAAATTTAGAGGTTGGAATCTGTGTACAGACATGTTTTACCAATTCAATGGCATGTTTATGGGATAACTTTAGTTCACGGACTTGATTGACACCAGGAGCTGGACATGAAAACCAAGTCAATAAAGAGTCAATTTCATGAACAAAAGACCGACCAACAATTGTGCAATTTACATACCTAGGCTTAGACGTTCATCAATAACTTTTCGAAGTTCTTTATTCAACCACTTGAACACTACAATTAAAAACCAGCAAAATTAAGAACACTGCATATATTTGAAATGCATGCAAGTAATGAAAGCAATATTTCATTTGTTAACCAACAATTGTCTAATTTACATGCCTGAATGTACATATTGAATAACTTTCCCAAGTTGCCCACCCAACCATTGGAACACAACAATTGGAAAACGAACCCAAAAGAACACTGCATATTTGAAATGCATGTAAGTATGAAAGCAATATATTCATTTGTTGACCATATTTAGATTGACCATTGGTTAATTTCTCATTTAGTTGTGTCGTCTATTTAAAGAAAAATAATAATTTAATGGGAATGGTTAACTAACAGTAATAATGTCTAGCTATGTCAACAAAGTAGGTATCTATCTAGGTTACTAGAGTGAAAGCCCCTACTTCTTTTTAAAAAAAGTTGAAGCTCCCACATTTAAAGAAATGACAGCACTATCTCTGAGATTCAACTCAAATCGAATTCTCTGCTCAGATTCTCTCTAGTTAATCTCTATAAATTTGCACTACTCGGCGGTTGACGGGATACTTAATTTCTTTCAGGATGTCCTTATAAATATATTAACTTGATACAAGTTAATAGGGGTATGTAATTAACTAACTTGTCCTCCAGTCCTAAAATTTTCCTAAGAGGAGTCCATTTAAATTTCGTATGTAAAATAATCAAAATGCCCGCAACAAGGGTAGACTTAACCCAGATTAAGTATACTCTAGTTTTAGTCTGTTCTAATTCTATTTGGTTACAACATTAATTCAATCAGATTAATTTCGTCCATTCTTGTTTGGTTATAGGATTACTTATGCGCCTTTATGGATCTATCAAACTAGATCAGTCCTAATGGACTACTCTAAGGAACCGAACCTGTGCGGTCTAATTTGCAGAGAATATAATGGATAGTCATGTCTGATCGTCAGGCTAGTTAGTCTGAACTATAGACTAAGCTAGTTTGGCTCTAGATTGAACAAGTCGCCTAGTCATCAATGATGGGTCAGTTCGTCTATTCATAGTCCAAGTCAGCCTAATCAGTTTTATTCTATATTGATTACTCCATATTTGGGCTCACTTATTGGGCTAGAGCATACCGGTCTGCTCAGGAGGGTAAGGACAGATAGCTAGATAGGCCTCTGCAACTCAAGTGGCATAGGCCGTAGTGTGAACCACATCAACCGATCAAGACCATGGTCTTGCTCAAATCTAGGATCTCTGGACTAGTTATTTCTAGTCCAGGCTCTAAACTAAACTTGGTCGGCCCTTGAACTAGGTCATCTTCTCCGGGAGACTGGTTCAGTCTCTGGTCAAGGTTTGGTCGATCTTATTTGGGTAGGTGTTTACACCAGAATTGGACCGCCCACGAGTTTCATCTGGTTGAATGACAACATAGCCCCCCATGTTAGTGTACAGCATAATAGCCTATGGCCTCCGGTAAAAAATCTACAGACTTATATTCACATCCCAGATTCTGGTTTAGATCCAGAGATGAATGGGCAAATAGGTCCAATGGGCCATAAAAGTAGGGTCATTTACTGAATGAGACCATATCTTTGGATGGTCTGAGCAAATGAATGTAAGGCCATTGGTAGGTCGATACTCCCCATAACACTAGATGGCCCAACCCAACCAAAATATAGAACTCATGCGGAAAAGGGAAGGATACTAGACACACGGTAGTTTGAGTTTAAAGGCATCAAAAGGTGCAAAATGACCATGCTAGAAGACCATTAACCAACAAAGAATGAACGATCAAGGTTGTTATCCTAACAACCAAGGTGATCCCCACACTAGCTGCTTCAAAAGAGAAGATCATCATCTCGGAAGACACATGACAAGAATCGGGATTCATATTGAATCTGGTGGGAACAGTTACGGGAACCACCCAGGAAGTGTATAAGATGGCCAAAATACAAAGAAAAGAACTCTCTCTAAATCAACCCAAGACACACTCAACATTGCTCCACAGCAACCCTATTCCTCCTCTAAGAGAGTCCATATTTTAGTTCACTCCTTTGAGAGAGTTTCTTATAGTCTTCAGTAACCACCTCCTCCACGAGATTACCTTAGGTTAGTTTCCTCCTTTGGGAGAGTCCCCTATTTACTTTTGTTATGTTCTCCTCTTGGAGAGACCCTGGTCATACTTGTCTTCGACAACCACCACGGTGAAACTTTGTATTTGCCTCTACGACTCATTTCGATCACATGATTTTGTAAATTTGTCTCTCACAATTAACTTTCAATTAAGTTCAATTATTATTTGACACTTTTGCTCCTCACATTATCACATTCTACTTTGCCCTAATAATTTGGAAAGCCCTTCAGTTACCGAAGGCATAATAAAACTCATCATAGAAGCGATTGTTGACTAGACGGCTAAAGCGAGCGCGCTCTCGGTAACCATGTTCAACTTGGCGCCTGGGGTCTAAAGGTTTTTGTCTGATTTTGCCAGGTGGTGCTAACACGCCCGACACAAACCAAATTTCTAGTCAACACCTTTCTTTTGGCATGCCCGGTGGGACCACATATTACTTATGTATTTTATATAGCCAGGGGCCAACTAGGAGAGGCAGCGATGCCTCAGATAATGGTAGTCAGGGGAGACCCCATTGCCTAGGATAACTCAGCACTTCCACTGATTCCTGAGACCAATTCTGAGGAAGCTCCTCAGGGAAAGGCAGTCTCCTGCAACTCTAGAAATTGTGGCAAGCAACTCTCCGATATGAAATAGAGCTTGACCGATGGGTTTTAGGCTCATAAGGTGTAGAGTCTCGAATTTATTATTCTTAATACTTGTGAAGTTATTAAATGCTATGGAAACATATGTTTAATTTTAATGTGTTTAAGCCTGCAAATTTAATGCTAAAAAGTGTTGATTTTAAAACTCAAATAAAACACTCAAATTAAGTCATTTTTGAGTTTTAATTGCATGAAAAAAAAAAAAAAAAGGGCAAAAAGGAGCAAAAGAGAAAAAATAAATAAATTCGACACCGGCGATCGATCGCCGCCGACGGGTGATTGATTGCTCAAAACGCCGTTTCGGCGGTGGTTTGCGTGATCTCGCTTGTTTTGAGTCCCTAAGGATCCCAATTTTATAAATATTCTCTTATACTCGTGGGTTGAGGGTTTCTGAAGCTTTCTAAACCTAAAAGAGAGTGAGAGAAGGGGATTTTGAGATATCCAAGAGGGGAGATTAAAGGTTTTTCAAGGAGAAATTGTGAAAAAGCTTAGATCCACTCCATTCGCAAGCGCGTGATCGTAGGGAAGCGATCGAGAGAGGTAAGTATAACTTCCTTACTATCAATATAGTGATTTTGATATGAAGATTATGAAAGTGATAGATCTAAAGCAAGAACAATCAAGATTAAACATGATTAGGATGTTTCAATCATTTATGAAAAATACATATGATGTTAAAGAATGTTTTGAACCATGATTCCCTTATGAAAAATATATATGATATTAGAGAATGTTTCGAATCATGATTTTCTCATGGAAAAATACATGTGATCATTTGATAATGTTTTAAATTATGATTCTCTTATGAAAAATATACCTGATGTTTAGAGGGTATTTTAAGTGATGATTTTCTTATGGAAAAATATATATGATGACTAGAAGATGTTCTAAATTATGATTTTATTATGATAGATGAATGTGATGTTTAAAGATGTCTCTATGATTTTTATTTCTCATATTAACAAGGGGAAAGGGAATTATCTTGTAGTGTGTGGATAATGGAGAATGGAGGAATGGATGATGGTTGAAATTGATGAAACAATTATGAGCTTGCCTTGAAATTTTGATATGTTATGAAACTAGGGTTTGGTGAGATTAATTTTATTAAAAAGTATCTATTGAAAATTAGGCATGATAGATATAATTGTTTCTTATTTTATTATTGAAAACTTGATAGATCTATGTTCTATATTGATCAATTTATGGGAAATTCTGCATGTCTAAATTTATGCATGATTTACAATCATCATTATTTCACTCACACTGATTCACGAAATTAAATATGAATAAGCATGAGAATAAATAAGATGATAAATATTTTGCAAGTACACAAAGACACAAGCATGATGTATGATTGAGTTTTGCACTGACCGAGTATTCACAAGCCTAAGATCAAGGCAAGACCAGCCGTATACACCGGCAAATGTGTAACCAAGCCGTATACACCGGATAATGTGTAGACAAGCCATATACACCGGATAATGTGTAGACAAGCCATATGCACTGGATAATGTGTAAACCATGTGGTACCTCAGAAAGTAGGGTATATGTTAGTTTTTACCCAATATATAGGGTAGAGTTATATTAAATTATTGCATTTGCATATTGTTGGATACATTCACGAACAAGAAAATAAGTAAGATAAACAAGAGCAATACGTACAAGTGATCATATGTAAGAATTGAAATTGAATTATGTTTCCGCACTCTGAATTGTTATATGTTTACATGTTATGTTGAATTCTAACTTATGTTTATATTAAATATTATTATATTGTTAGATAGGATTTTATATATACACTGGGTAACTTGTTACTCAGCCGATGACTGTTGTTGTCGGCAAGTTCTAGATTTGACATCTGTGCTCTAGGACCTTGGGAAGAGGAAGAGTACGAGAAGGAAGAGAAAGAGCCAACAGGTGATTACCCCGAGGGTGAATGAAATTTGGACCGTTGGCCATATACTAGAAATTAGATTACTAGTATTTTGAGTTCGACTTTAGACATTGTAATAGACTTGATTCTAGAATTATAGTTAGTTGGAATTGATGATTTGGGATCATATATGATGATTTGAATTAATTTAAATGTTTTAGTATTTATTTCAGATATTAGACTTAATCAGTATTTATTTAAAGAGAAAAATTTTCAGGTTCATGTTTTAGAATTGCCTTAAATGCTTTATGACAGGAAGTTATGGAAGTTAATGATTAAGTCACGTGCCAAAGTCTCACATTAAGTTAGGTGGGATTTTGGGTGCGACATAAGGAAAACTTCAACATAACCATAGAATCACTGTTTGAACGATTAGACCATAGTTCTAGGCCAGGTCTCCACCACACATAGACGGGCAAGACCCAACCCGGGAGCCGACCAAAAGGGTCAAAAATCAAATTTCAATAGCTCTGAATCTCAACATCAGCCATAACGGCCAGGCCGAAGCAAGAAGAAATGGCTATAACGGCCAAGTAAATGGCTTAAATGGGGGACAAAATAACACAGCACCTGCAAAAGTCATGGGCAATCACCAATTCCACCTCCAGGAGATCAGAATTATCAATGACCATTGGATCGCAACTATCAAACGACAGCTGCCATATGTTGACCAGTAATGTTAGTGCCTTTGACACTTCCGACTCAACCACCGTACTAAGCGACCTTAGCCAAAAATGAGATCATGAATATGGTACAAAAGACAGTTGGTCGTATGAAACCGAGAATGATGAGTAGGCTAATTTATAGGAAACCATATCTTGATTGGGTAGACCCGCAGTTAAATGTCGAGAGGGTACAAGATACTAGAATTCAGTCTATTCTCAAGAGAACATGATCAATCCACAATCGAACATATCAACCTCTTTACCAATCAAAGTGGTGATGCATCAGCTTGTGATTATTTAAAGCTTCGTTTGTATGGAATTCTTTAACAAGAACAACTTTCGCTTGGTTTATTAGCTTACTGACTAACTCAGTTTTGAATTGGCAAAACATGGAAGAAAAATTCATTACCCAATTTTTTTAGACAGAACCTGAAGTCTCAATGCTAAGGAAAAAACTCGAAGGGATGTAATTCGATGACCTATTCGATTTATCATCCAAGGCCACAAGGTACGAATGGCTCCTTCGAGAGTGCAACTACTTTTATACTAAAAAGGGAACTCTGCTTGTCCACCGTGAAGCAGAGCTCTACCTCAAAATTTACTATTTTTAATGCGTATAATTTTCTTTGAGATTAAGCTCTTGTCAAAGAGATTTAAGTTTGAGAGCAACCCAAAAATATCCCTTTGATAGGGGTAGTTTGAAAATTACGGGGAAAATGTTTTAGTTACCGTTCCTTTGTATTGTAATTTTCCAAACTACCCTTCTCAATAGGCTATTATTTTTAGTTGCTCCTGGTAGCTCTTGAACCAAGCTCCTGTTCATAGTTAATCTCTTCCCATAGTTAACCAAGCTCCTGTTCTTTCTTTTATAAATTAAAAATATAAAAGAGATCTGGTGTAGAAAATAATGTCCATGCACCAAGAAAACAACTACAAAACACGATGCAAACCTTTCCTGAGATATGTTTCTTGTTCGTTTGCAAGGTTTTCAATTTCAGATGGTGAACCCGCAGTCTTGGCCCAACCGACAAGATGGTGAAGAGCTACCTGGTATGGTATAGGAAAGTAATGCTCATGCACCAAGCAAACAACTACAAAACAAAATGCAAACCTTACTGAGATAGGAAACCTAACTCGTACTGCTGGAGGGTCTGTAGAGCTCTCAGGGGGATCCTCTGGGTCCCCTCCTCTAACGGTGCGACGTGGTGGATCAATATCTTCAAGATAGATTGAGTGAATTAATGGAAAATAAAATTATAAGATTTTGTATTCTTTTTCTATAGATTTCATTTGATAAATAAAGAAGTAATAAATGCAAGCAGAAACGGGAATAGATATTGGAGACCAACGTGAGTAGATGAAGTGTTGCCAAAAGCCAAGCCGACTTCCAGTTGGGAATGCAGAAGGCCTTTCGGCCATCACGCTTAGCACTGTGACCTTATCACTACCATAAGATGCAGTGGACAAATGCGGGTAGCGCTTGACTAGATAAAGCGAAATATCTATGAAACAAAACACAGAAAGAAATGGCTTCAGTGATTTATTCATATATACTTCAAAAACGGTCTAATGAATTCAAATTTTTTTTTTTTTTTTTTGGGGAGACTCGGGGGTGTCCCTAACCCATTGGGTCAGGACTAATCCTCGAGGGTGCGACGAGAGCCCGCAACCCGCCACACCAGGTAAGCCCGGAAAATCTGTGCGGGACTGGCCCCAAAGGGGGAGTGGGAAGTCGAACTCAGGACCTTCCGTAAGTCCCCGGGGAACCACTCATTTCTTCTCACCGTAAAAACCTGAGGCAGTCATGTTGCAGATAAGCTTAGCTCCCAAGTCATCGTGGAAGGGGCTTGGATGTTCGTCCTTAGTTACCGAGCAAAGGTACCACACAATGTCTTTTTGCTCGGGCTTAGCAACTGTAGCGGCACAGAGGAGTGGGGTCCATCCACGATTGTTTCTGCTTTGTGGCAAAGCGGGGCTTTTTCTCACAATTGACTTAGCAACATCAGTGCTTCCGGAAAATGCTGCATTGTGAAGTGCCGTGTTACCACTAATGTCTTTCGATACAAGCGCTTCAGTAGACATACGCTCCGATAGCTTCTTAACAAACTGTAACTGTCCTTCAGCAGCCGCAACATGAAGTGCAGTCTGTGAGTAATTATTCAGCACGTGGTTCTCCGATTTAGGATGGTCCTTAAAGAAGGATACAGCACTATTCCAATCACCTTTGCAAGCAGCGTTGTACAATTTACTACAGTCCACTCGGTTTACTTCTGCAATTCAGTAACATTTTTTTTCCTTTGATCAGCCCATAATTATTATTTTCTATTCAACTTTGGTCTTTGATCTTGTGCGGTTGGGAACCATCTAGAAGTGGTCTCTACCCTGGACGGTCTCAATAGCATTTCTCTTTTCTAATTAGGACTTTACTACTGAACGAGATTTCAGGTGGGGCTTACCCCCATTCACTTGGGAGGCCCCACCTGAAATATGTGCACGGATGCACGGTCTCGATGATCTTGGCTCTTTTGCGGTCTCAAAATCTTTTTCCTTCTATTTTCTATTTAGTAAGGTTCAAAATCATATATATATATATATATATGTGATGTCATGTTGATGACATTACTAAGACGGAGTCATGCATGCATACATGCCTGCATTCAAGGCACGATTTAATATATCTTATAGGGATCACCTAACACCAGCTTACTCTCAAAAGAAAAAAAGAAGGAAGCATGACCAAATGACCCACCCCTCTAAGCTCTAGTTAGTGGTCTGATCCAGATCCCCATTACCATTGGGATGGTCAATTCCACCCCGTCTATATAAGTCCAATTCTATGATCACATGACTGAGATCAGATCATATCCAATTGCAATTGAATTCAAGAGAATTCAATTGCATACGTTTCTGTGTATTGGAAGAGTCTAATCCACCATTGACACATGCAATTGAATTCTCTTGAATTCAATTGCAATTGGATATGATCTGATCTCCACGTGACGAGATAAGGAAAGATGAAATAAAACCCCTCTGGTAGAACCAAAAAAAAAGCTAGGATTGTGGTGGTCTTGTAATTATTGAGAAAGAAAGTGGCATTTGTGTAACTGTAATTAAGAGGAGCAGATGTTTGGACATCTCACATTTTTAACAAGAATTTATTAATGACAAGAAAAAGGTCAAATTTCATTACAGAAATAGGCTAAGTTTTGGAGCAATGATTCAAACGCTTACCCTGGGTTTCCCTCTTTTGAGGAGCAAATGTTTGGCCACCCATGGACTCATCGGAGTGCTCTGTAAAAATAAGTGATTAATGACAAAAATAAGCTTAGATTTCATTACAACATTGAAATGAGTTATGGAGCATGATTATAATTCAAATGCTTACTCTGGATTTCCATCCTTCGAAGAGATGGAGAATGCTCTAAAGAGTAGAGATTCAATGGATTCGATGATGCCTCGACACTCTTGTAAGGACGGATCAAACGACTTGCTCAAGGGGAGGGGGAGCTCGAATGGACCTTTTATAACCATCATGGTCCGAAGCCGAGTGAAAAAACTAGGCAACAGGGCCAACCACAATCTATTTGGATATGACTTGAAATTCGCTACGGTTGTAACGGGACTCCTTGGAGTCCGGTTATGTCCTACAAGTCAACACGCGTCCCCCTTTTAATATCCTTTAACTATGATTAAGATTTACTAAACCTTAGGGTTCAACCACCTAACCTTAATTTTTAGAAAAAAATGTTTAAAAACTATTAACTCTAAGATTTAAAGTTATTAACTAGAGTTAAAAGAGTGCTTTTGTGTTGTAACTGGACTACAAGTAGTCCGGTTATAACCATGGATTCCAAGTCATTTGAGATTTCACACTTTTCTAGTGTGTCGGTATGGTATTGGCCCAAAACTACTGTTACCAAATTTCACTCTCCAAAGCCTCCTTAACTAGTAGTAAAGTGGTCGCCACTATGGCCCATTGATATCGTTTAAAAGAAGTCAAAATATTCAGTCATAGCTAAATGATACCTTGCTCCCAGCAAAAAAAAAAAGTTAAAAGAGATTCAATTTATCTTCTTTATCTTTACTAATATAAAGATTAGCTAAATGATACCTTGCTCCCAACAAAAAAAAAAGTTAAAAGAGATTCAATTTATCTTCTTTATCTTTACTAATATAAAGATGACAACCAGGTGTTTTGAACGTTAATTGAACGTTCATTTAATTTCAAAATTATTTTTTCCTTGGTTCAAAGGTCGATTGATTAATTAATTCCAAAACTGTCGTTACACATCTAGATTGAATTTTCATTGATTCCAAAACTACATTTACACATATAGGTTGAATTTTAGTTAATTCCAAAACTGCCCTTGCACATGGATTCAAAACATTGTCAAAAAGTTTATTGAAGTTTTAATAATACCAAAACTACCCATTCTTTGGTTTAAAGGTTGATTGAATTTTAGTTATTCCAAAACTTCTCTTACAAATATGGGTTAAATTTAAGTTAATTCCAAAACTACCCTTACACATATTGGTTGATTTTTAGTTAATTACAAAAACGCTCTTACACATGGATTCAAAACATTGTCAAAACGTTGAAGTTTATCAATTCCAAAACTAACCTTTCCTTGGCTAAAGGTTGATTGAATTTAAGTTAATTTCAAAATTGCCCTTACACATATTTGTTGAATTTTAATTGATTTTAAAACTACCCTTACACATATGGGTTAACTTTTAGTTAATTCCAAAACTAACCCTTACCTTTTGACTTTTATTAATATAGAGGACTATTTCACCAAAAAAAATATAGGGGACTTAAAAGTTTATTGAAATGTAATATAATCTTAAAACTATCATCTTATTAATATATAAAACAATGTTGTCATAATTGGAACAATCATCGAACTGGCTGAGTGGCCAATTCCCAATTCAACCTAAGGATGGCAACGAGCTGGGTTAATCGGGTAACCGGCCCTGCCCTTATTGGGAGAGGTTTGGGGTGCTCTTAAATAGGGTAGGGCGGGTTTGGGAATGGAAGGCTAAACTTGATTCGGGTAACATGCGACATTGCCCAACTTATTCACCACCACCTCAGAGTAGGGAATCTGGGTCCGATGGTCACACCAATGATGAAAATATGGGCCTCATGTTCATGCTAAAGCTAGCCCCCTTCTTGTTGATTTCCCATGATAAAAATGGTTGGAAAGTCACTCATCCAAGTCAGAGTGACAACGGAGAAGACCATCATGAGCAAGCCCCCACAACCCACTGCTACAATCAGCCAGTAACATAGCCACGCATGCACCACAGTCAATGGAGCTATCGACACATGTCCATTTACCCACCCTCACCAGCCCCGAAGCTATCATGACACCTCAGCTTGTCAGAGACTATTAGTCCATACTTTAGGTATTGGCATATTCCGGTGTCAAAACATAGTGTCTAGTAGTGTCTTGTATCATTGTCTTCAAGCATCAAAGTTTGTGATGATGAACACCGAAAAAGTTCAATTGAAGACATTCAAAGCGTCACCTTCGTCTCACTCATAGGATGGTAAGTGACCTAGATACCTTTTTACCCCAGGTGGAATTGACTTAGATAATGTTCTATAAATCTTAGGTGAGATACAAGCTTTGAGTGGCACAAGAGATGTTAGTGGAATGCAAAATAACCCTTATTCGGTGTACAGGAGATATCTTATTGACCGTAACACCGATTTGGGTCCATAACATATCAAAACGACTACGGTGAAAAAATCTATCCAACCGATTGACCGAACATCCTTACCGATCAACCGATGGCCTACCAGTCGACCGATAGTGATGACCGATCGACCGATGGTGCGAAATTTTGTATGGTAAAATTTTTCAGAGAGTGGTCTTTTGACCGATCGACCGAACCTTGTTACCGGTCGACCGGTCCTCGAGAAATTGGTCTCCTAATTGCATTATAACATCTTATTTTGTCCTATATAAAGAGGATTTGATCCTCATTCAACTCAAGGAATTTTGAGAGTTTTTTAGAGAACTTTAGGGTTTTCTAAACTCATTCTCCTCTCCTCTTCCACCCTAGTCTATGCAAGACATTATTTGATCATTCTTGCTTGGTATTCCATTGTTGGGATTCAAACTAGGATTTTTTTGTTTAAATCAACCATCAACCCATTTTGTTAAGAACATTGGCCGGTGTGAACCGAAGTCTTTGCAAATGAGATCGATCCAAGAAGGATCGTGGTTATTTGGTCGGAAGAATCCGAAGCCATCATTGACGGAGATCGATCAGAAGATCGTAGTTGTTGTGGAGATCTAAGAGAAGTACGAGCGACTGCGGTTGATCACGGGACTTGCGGGTACGTGATGACTTTTCGAGGCGTGGAGAACTAAGAACTGAAGAATCGTAGTGTCGAGTCCGAATGAGTCAGGTTCAAGTCTTGTAAGTTCTTGTTGACTTTGTCTTAGTGATATCTCTTTACTGGATTAGGTACCGTGGTTTTTCCTGGAAGGATTTCCACGTAAAAACACCTTGTGTTATGGTTAATTTGCTTGTTTTCTTTTTCTGCACTTGATTATCATCTTCCTTTAGTTAATAACTTAATTGTTAAATCTTTAAAAATGTAGAAAGACTTTTTGGGAAACCTAGTCATTCCCCCTTGGGTTTGTAAGTTCTTGACTCAAACATAGATTTGGGATTCATCGATATTATTTTTCAGAGACCACCCAGACACTCCAAGATCTTCTTCGCTCCATGCAAAGCATTCCTTTTTGAACTCCAGACCTGTCTCACAATAAGAACGCACTTGGTTATATTAAAAATAAAATTAAAAAAAACTCACGAGATTGATGGGGGTAAACTTGTAAAAATGCGTTCTCTGTTAACGGTGTTAATTTGACAAGCCTGACAGACAGGGGAGGACAATGTTATTTCTGAAACTAGATGGGAGGTCTCTGAAAAATTAATGTATAATTTGCCCACAAATTAATGTATAATAATTAACACATAATGTAAAATTTTCAAATGAAATGTGATATAATGAATTTTTAAAAATTATGGTATGTAATAAATGGGATTAGGTCTTTTAGTGGAGATGCTTTTTTTTTTATATGGAATGTTGTCTAAGGGAAGAGATAGAAGAGAGAAGGAAGAGAGAAGGAAGAGGATGATAGTAAAGATGTGAAACAAAAGGAAAGAAAGAAGTAGATGAAGGATATTTACCCCCCACACGTTTTCAGTATAAGGGTATAATTGTCTTTTTAATTACTTGAACAGGTAGGTAACTCCGGATTTGTATATTTGATGTATCCAACCGCTATGCCGTAAAATAGAGCTTTTGCAAGATTTTTTTTAGTAAATAACTCCAATAAAAAAATTTATATATAAAAAAAAAACGTTGTACCTTCTCTTTTAGCTTAAAAGCATTCAATAAAATTTTGTCATTATTTTCATAGAGTAAAAGCTGTTCTTTGTTGGGTTTGGTGATGGCTAAAATAGCCGATACAGTTTTGTTTTTGTTATCCTGGTTAATTTTTTGTAGAGGCATCTTGAGTATAGCCTAAACTCACTTAATAGGGAGAACAAAAATAATTAAAGGTTAGAGAGTGACTTTACTCTCTAGTTCTCTTCGTCTTCTTTTACTTTTACTAATACCCAAAAGAGCCAAGGTTGTTGGGGATCATCAGATGTTATTTCGGGTTTGTAAAGCTGCGTGAAGGTAGTAGTCTAGTACAGCTAGTGGAGCAACAGTGTGGATTTTAGGTAGAGTTTGAAAAGAGGGTTTATTACAATGGGTTTTGTTGGGTGTTGGAAGATGAGTCTTTAACTTCCTCACTTTCTGGTTAGGGCTAGTGGCTTAGCCAGCACCAAGTGGTATCACAGTTTCAAGTTTATTGCATATTTTAGGTGCTTGCAAGTGGTAGTTAGGAGTAATATTAACTACCACTTGCTATGTGTGCTTGAGCCCTCTCTTTTTTAAGAGGATGTGTGGCCTTGGCATGCCATGGGTATGGGTGTGTGAGTTGTACGTGTGTTAGAAAAACAAACCTGATGTGGGATACCACTCTAGCCAAGGCAATTTTAAGAGTAAGGAGAGCCGTTCTCAGCCTACATGGTAACTTGTTATCACGATAGCAGCCTAAATGTTGCTACGTCGTTTCGTCCTCGTGCGCCCTTGTCCTTTGCTGGTGTCCCATTATTGTCTATACTCTGAAGTGGCCTAATTAACTACATGCTGCATGCTGCATAGCGATGTTTGAAAATCGCCATCAACATATATGTGTATCATGAATTCACAACCAATTGAAATTGCATGGACTTGGCTCATTCTTGAAAATGGGCATGCATTATAATTTTTAGACTCGTAATCTTCTCAAGTTGTAACCGGTTTTTGGCTAAACCGGTTACGCCCATGTGGTCATCACATGTCCTTTTTTACACCCCTTAACTGTGGTTAAGATTCACCCTCCTAACTTTGGTTTTTAGAAAAAATATTTTAAAAAACTAACCCTAAGAGTTGGTGAATTTTAACCACGGTTAACAAATTTTATTCTTTTTTCTAAAAACCAAGGATAGGTGGGTGAACCTAGGGGTGAGTGAATCTTAACCATAGTTAAGTGGTGTCAAAAGGGACATGTAGTCACCTCAGGGTGGTAACCGGTTTTGGCAAAACCGGTTACAACTGGAGAAGATTACCTCTCTAATTTTGACTCTTGAAGTAGCCATTATTAAAATATTAAAGAAAATGGAATTCTTGATTCGATGAAGTACCTAAATGGTTACACACAATAAGAACTGACGAACCAAATACACAACAGATAGTATGTCAAACCAAATGCAATTCCAAAAATGATAAAAATCATACTTGTAATTCACTCCTTTGAAAGCAATTATACTGACAAAGTCTTCCTACTTCCATTGAGCTATAAAACCGGACACTTTCCTTTTCCGTCGAAGATCCCAGGCCCATATGTAGAATGGACTATTTCGACAAACAGTGGACACTGCAGTAATACAAATAAGGTCACGGGGATACAAGGGAGTAAAGAAATTTGAATGAAAACCCATGGTAATCTCTCATTGAGAACTATATAAAGGGTCGCGCTAAATGCTATAATCATAGTGGCTGGCTATAGAGATGAAAGAGAGATGCAAGACCTATTATCAACCTCTTGGGCAATGCATATACATATAGAAAATCTTCTTCCGCATGGTGTGAAGTTAGAATGGATAAGAACATCAATACTGAAGTGAGTGAGGAGAATAGAGAGAGTGCATCTGAAATGGCAAGAAGCATGAAGGAGTTGATTTTTAAGAAAATGGGATGCCTCTTTCACTTTGATGACCACCCGATACAGTAAACATTACTGTAGCAATGAGAGTGGCTTGTGAACACACTTCCTAGGAAATAGGAATCACATTAGAGTATTAAAACAAGAGGAGGAAAAAATCTGGTAAAAGAGTGGTGGTAAAAGCTTGTCCACTTCCTATTCTGAATCATTAACTACCTCATATTAGGAGTATTTTGTACATGTCAGACGCGTATGCAGTGATGATGGTAGTTGATGATCTTAGAGCCTTTACCATTGTTAATATTCTTTCGACAATAATGTGCAAGTATGTGTTTAAAGAGTAGGATCCATTACCTTAAACCATTGCAGCTCTTTCTGTGTCCGTAAAGCTGCGCCTGAAACAGAACAGAGTAGCGTCACACTTCTAGTGTTATCGGATTTATCTGTAACACCCCCAAGTAGCGTCACACTTTTAGTGTTCCCACTATGAGGTTGAAAATCTTTTCACGGCGATGCATGTTCAACAGCAGCGTGATAAATGGATCTTGCCTTTACTAAATCTCTATGTGATATATTCAGATTATGACAAGATTTAGTAAATTCCAGTACAAGCTCAATGATCCCAAACTCCATGGCGGTTGCAAAGATGTTTGAATTCCGAAAAATATCAGGGGTTCGAATCTGTGCACAGGCTTGCTTTACCAATTCCATGGCGTATTTATGTGACAACTTTGTTTCACGGACTTTCCTAGCTAACACTAGGATCTGGAAATGAAAACCAAGTCAAATAAAGATGCATTTTCATGAAGAAAGGATGGAGTAGCAATTTTGCAATTTACATACCTTGATGTTCAATAACTTTCCATAGTAGTCTTTTCAACCCTTGGAACACTGCAATTGAAAAACAAATCGTCAAAATTACAAGGAACAGTGCAAGTATTCGAAATGCATGTTAGTAATGAAGACAATATTTTCATGAGACTAAATCCTCTACGGTGATAACCGGATTTGGCAAATCCGGTTATCATCCCTGAGGTCGTCATGTGTCCCTTTTGACACCACTTAACTGTGGTTAAGATTCACCCACCCTTAGGGTTCACCCACCCATCCTTGGTTTTTAGAAAAATTCTATTTTTAAATATTTTAATAATAAAAAATCCCTAAAAACATTTTTTTAATATAAAAAATAGAATTAATATTTTTTTCTAAAAACCATGGATGGGTGGGTAAACCCTAAGGGTGGTTGAATCTTAACCACAGTTAAGGGGTGTCAAAAGGAAAACGTGGCAACCTCAGCGGTGATAACCGGATTTCGGATTTGCCAAATCCGGTTATCACCTTAGATCAGGATATGGTTTCTATTTTCATTTGTTACTGATTCCTAGGAAATTTATGAAATTTTTTTGATAGAGTTTAAACATGAGGAGGAGCTATGCTTTCAAGGGGCTTATGAGAGGAGCTTTCCTTTTTAATGTGTAGATAGTGGTGTAGTCTTATAATTACTGGGAGAGATGGTGAGGGACGATGTCATCGGCACAAGAAGGCAGTCATCAGTTACAGTAAGTCAGATGGCATGCCGCACCCTTACGAAGATTTGGATTATGAGACTGCTGTAACAGTTAAGTCAAGACAACCACTACGGAAACGGTGTGGACAAAGTTAGACTCGACAAGCTAGACCTAAACTGCGTTGCAAATATTTTTCTATCCATAATTACAAGATTGCCACCAATTTTTCATTCAAATGAGGCTGGCTCCACTCATACGGTCATACCCCTTGAAGCAAGCTCTGCCATATATTTAAACTCTTCTTATATAGGCTACCCACATTCCATACGGCATATCATAGTGGTCCAAATCACCAATGAATGTCGCTTGCCCCCTTATAAGAATTCCTGGCTCCGCCCCTACTCCTTGGGAGATGAGCTGCGGGGTTTCTCCATGGGAAGAAGAGAGTCCTAGTATTGAAAATAATGCTCATGCACCAAGCAAATAACTAGAAAACAGGAAGCAAACCTTCACTAAGATAGGTTCCTGGTTGAAACCAAACTGGTACTCTTGCGTGTTCTCAGAGCGCTCAGGGGGATCCTCAATGTCCCCTCTAATGACTTTGGAGTGGTGCATCGGTCAGTTCCTTTTTATCATGTGCGTGTCATTTCGATTTCATCACCAAGATGTAGTCATGCTTGCATGTACGCATTCATTCTGTCATTCATATATACGAGCAGAGCTATGCTTCAAAAGGTTTGTATAGAGCTCCCCCTTTTTAAGGGCTCTTCACCTAATAGGCATGCTTTCCATTTATATTACTCAAAATGGCATGCTTTTGACATATTTACCAAGTAGGGCATGTGGATGCAAATTGGTAATATTATATAATTGTTGAAAGGATGAAATGTCTCTCATACTCTTTAAGTAGCATATAAAAGCTAAACATTTAAGTTTCTTTCTAAGTTTAAGTTCACTTTTTGAGTCAGTACCTGCAGTAACTCCTACGCTCATGCTAAGAAAAAAAAATTTACTCTTGATGAACTCAAATCTATACTTAAATTACCCAGTAGGGACTTCCAAATTTACACCACTAATCAGTGGGTCTCCCACGAGGGATTTAATGTATTTGAGGCTTTAAACATTATGTATGTCAACAAGGACAGCACAAAGCATGTCCCTCCTAAGCTCAAGGATCTCACCCTTGATGCTAGGTTAGCTCACCACATTATCACCTATGATATTGTACCTCAAGGTGGTGGTAAAGATTTCATAACCTTCTTTGATATTTTTCTGATTTGGTGCATCTTAACCACCAAACATGTTGATCTTACTTTCATAATCATGCATGTCATGAGAGATGCAGCCAAGAAATCTCCAGGCAGATTACCTTATGAACTTCCTCTCGCCCGAGTCTTTAAACACTTCAAACTCTCATTAGTTGTCTATCAAGACAAGAAAGATGTTACTGACTCTGATGTGTATTCCAAAGCTACCATCATGCATATGGGATACACATGGATAAAGGGTAGTAATGTTTGGATTCCAAAATCCCAAACCATCCGTTCATCTGATCCTTCTATCATTCCTGACCCCACTGCTCCTCTACCTACTCCTACTCCTCCAACTTCTCACTCTACTCCTCCTTCTTCCATTCCTGATTCCTCAGATCCACTCCCTTCTTCCCATGATCCCATTACATCTCCTACTCTTTCTCCTGTCCATTCCCCTATTTCTCACCCTTCTTCAGCAGCTCAACTAGTACCTGCAGTAGAGCCAGTGTCAGATGATGAGCCAGCAGCAGAGACTGAGACTGGACATGAGTAGCCTGAGATTTTGATAGATACTGAGCTTCCTGAGTCTTCACATAGATATGACTCATATCATTATGAGGACCCAGGGCAGAATTTTGTATCTCCTAGCAGGCTTGCATTGTCAAATGAGCAGTTGAGTTTGATAGCTGGCCAAATTGCTTACATGGCTTCCAGCATGGAGCAATTCCAGTTAGAGATGAGGCAGAGCCAGATGCATTTTTAGGATTCTCATAGAGATAGTATTGAGAGACTCCAATCCGAGACTACAGATAGATTATCATCTCTATAGTCTAGGATGGAGATTATCCAGGCAGAGCTGAAGAAGAGAGATGAGGTGATTGAGCCAAGACTTACAGAGATTGAAATATCTGGTGAGGTTATAAAGAACAGGGTTGACTCTATATTGTCATTGATAGAGAGGAAGGTTGTAGATGCCTCAGTAGTCAGTGACAGATTGAGTGATGATGTCACTAGTGTGGGGAAGGCTATGAATGTTCAAGCCATTTATCTTCATCATATGACTAGATTATTGGATTCTCAGCCACCAGTCATTGGAGAGATGGCTATCAGAGTTAATCAAATTGCCTTAGAGATGCTGAGCATAAAGAAGAAGCTTGAACTTGTACCTATCCCTACTGATGTGGAAGTTCCAGCTCCACCTCAAGCACCACAAGCAGAGCAGCCTCATGCTAAGACTGAAAAGCAACCCCAAGAGCAAGTGATCTCCTCTGACTCCTCTCAAGACCTGTCCAAGACTTCTAATAGAAAGGACACTACATCCAAACCAGACAACTCAAGGAAAAGATAGAAGATTTGATGAAGACAACTTTTGTGTTTCCTATTTCTTTTTTCTCCTTAATGTTTGACTGTTTTTGTTTGGTATTGATTATTACATTTTGGAAAAACTCATACTTTTAATTCCATATTCTGATATATATATATATGAGATTTTTTTTTTTATTGAAGTTTTCTATTTAATTTTCTCCATTTTTATCTTTTTTATGATGCCAAGGGGGAGAAAATGTGAATGTTGCAAATGGAGTTATGTTAAATATTCTAATGCTCTGAAGTTGTTTATGATACCTTGTTTATGAATGTTGAAATGAAATGCAAATTGTTTTAACAATCTTTTCTGAAAATCATCTTTGTGGAACTTCTCTTGGTTCCAAATTATAAAAACCAGTTCAACCTGAAATAAATGTTTACATGTCTTTGAACTTTTGGTTGTTCTCATAAATGCTCTGAACCTTGTTATAAAAATGCTCTAAACATTTTTATAGAAATGCATATGTTAAGGGAGAGCTAACCTAAAATTTATTAGAATATATATATTGAGGGAAAGCTCAACCCAAGTCATTCACATTATTATGTCATCATCAAAAAAGGGGAGATTGTTAGCCTCAAGGTTACAACTCCAAGTACCCTTGATAGTTTCGATGATAACACAATAATGGAATGATCTTTATTGTTCTAGTATTTCCATTTAGTATGTGTACTTTCAGATAAAAGGATATTAAGCTCATCATTCAAGATTGAAAAGATCAACCACTCAAACGTAATCAAACTCAAAGTCCAAGCATTAGTCACTTCAAAGGAAAAAGCTTCAAAGACTCAAGCCAATTCATGAAGACCCATCAAAATTGAAGCTCCACAAATTCAGAAAGAAGATCAACACTCAAACTAGTGATATCTTTAAGAGTGTCTAGGATCTTATAAAAGTCCTCAAGGTATTGGAACATGATTACTCAAAGTTACCTAGATAGACCCTAGGAGACTTAGAATAATTTGGATATCATTCTAAGGGCCTAAAAATGATTAAAATGATAATCTTATGAATGCCCATAGACCATATAAAAATTCTCATCTTTTTGGTCTCATTATAATGAGTTCCCTAAAAAATTTCAGTGGACTCATCGACGAATAGAAGAGACTCGTCGACGAGTGGGTTAACAGTAATTCTCAATTACTTACTGTTTCCACTCTGCGACGACTCGGGTGTTTTCCAAACTCACTCATCGACAAGTGCTTGTGGGAATTGAGTGTAACGGCTAGTTTGCATTAAATGTTCCCCAACGGCCATATTTGATTGCTCAACTATAAATAAATCATATTTATGAACTAAATACAAGATTCTATCATTATTCATTCATGCATTGATTATCCAAACTCTTCCAGCAATCAATACTCTGTTTTTCTATTGAATACCTAGAATCCAAATCCCACTTTCTTTGAGCATTCAATCCAATCAATCTTGAGTGATTATTAGATTGTTTTTCCATTCTTATCTAGCTCAAAAAGGAGCTTTCAATTTCGGATTTCAATATCCACAAACTCTTTGTAAAAGCTAAAGTCAAGAATTGAAGATTCTTGCACCAGTTGAGAAGAGGTTTTTCATGTATCCAAGAGAGGGTTTCTCTTGAAGAGGTTTGATCCTGAGCCTGTGAAAAAGATTGTAAAGGTTTACTCTCTGTCTGTAAAGAAGAGTGCGATTAGTGGAATCGTGGAAAAATCCTTAAAATGTGAAGCTTAAAGGCGGGGACGTAGGCAAGTTGCTGAACCTCGATATCAAATCTTCTGTGTCGTATCTTTACCTCTCTCTCTCTCTATTTATTGTTGGTAGCATTAATGATTAAATATTTAATTCCGCATAAATCACTTAGATAAAACTTTAAATTGCCATTGACCCTAATCACCCCCCTCTAGGGTCCAGTAACTGGGCAACAATGGCAACAGAAAATATTATTTTATTTGAACACCTTGAATATTGCACATGTGTTGACTGAATCTGGAACTTATGAAACTGATCTTGAACCTACACGATCTCTATTCGTAGAAAAGTGGAAACATTCTGATTATATGTGTAGGAATTATATTCTAAATGGTTTAGTTCCTTCAATTTATGATGTGTATTGTAAGGTCAAAAATTTGAAAGAATTATGGAAAATGTTAGAGAAAACATATACTACAGAAGATGCTGGGACTAAGAAATTCGTCGTAGGTAGATATTTTGATTATAAAATGGTTGACGGAAAATCTGTAATTTCTCAAGTACATGATCTCTAAATTATTGTGCATGAAATTTTAGAGGAAGGTATGATAATCAGTGAGGGTTTTCAAGTAGTGGCAATTATTGAAAAGTTACCTCCTTTCTGGAAAGAGTTTAAAAACTCTTTAAAATTCAAGAGAAAAGAAATGACCCTAGAAGATCTCATTGTTCGACTCCGTATTGAGGAGAGCAACAAAAAATTAGAAAGAAATGAGAAAGTTGCAAAGAGTGATACCAAAGCTAATTTAGTTGAAGGTATGTTATAAAAGAAGACTGAAAAAAGGTTTAAGCCAAAGAATGATTTTTCACAAGAAGCAAAATGATAAGTCTAAATTTCAAAAACCAGCTTTCAAGAAAACAACAGGTGATTATTTTGTGTGTGGTAAGTCAGGTCATCAAGTCAGCACCTGCAAATTTCGTAAGACTAGAACTCCTAACAGGAACCATCAAGGACTTGGCCAAGCTCATATGACAAAAATTGAAAACTTCTTAGCTATGATTTCTGAAGTTAATTTGGTGAATAGCATGAAGGATTGGTGAGTAGACACAGGGGCCACCAGGCATATCTATGGTGACATAAATGTGTTTTCTTCCTACAAAATGGTCAAAGAAGATGAGCAACTTTTTATGGCTAACTCCTCTATGTCTACGATCTCTGGAAAAGGGACTGTGAATTTGAAATTCACTTTAGGAAAAGTCCCCAACCTGAAAGATTTTCTTCATGTTCTAGATATTAGGAAGAACTTAGTTTCTAGGTCGATATTGAGCAAGAAAGGGTTTAAGCTAGTTTTTGAGGCTGACAAATTTATTCTGTCTAAATTTGGGACTTTTGTTGTGAAGGGTTATGCGAGTGAGTGACTTTTTAAGCTTAATGTAATTGCTGAAATTATGAATAAAGCATCTACTTCTTCTGCTTATATAGTTGACTCCATATAGATATGCGACATGGTAGATTAGGACATGTAACTGTCAACTATTTAAGAAAATGGATGTTTTTAAAACAAATTCCAAAAACTCAATTAGAAAAGGAACATGAATGTGATATTTGTGTAGAATCAAAATTCACAAAGAAACCTTTTAAATTTGTAGAAATATCCTCAACATTTTTAGGTCTCATTCATAGTGACCTATGTGATCTGAAAACTACAATCATGAGAGGAGGTAAAAAATGCTTTATAACATTTATAGATGATTATAGTAGATTTTACTTAGTTTATCTTCTTAAGAACAAAGATGAAACTTTAGAAAAATTTAAATTATGGAAAACTGAAGTAGAAAATCAAACTGGAAAAACTAAAAAAAAAAAAAAATATATATATATATATATATATATATATATTAAAGTCTGATAGAGGTGGTGAATATGATTCACATTTATTTTTTGAATTTTGTAAAAGTTGTGGCATAATATATCAAATAACAGCTCCTTATTCTCCTCGGTCTAATGGTATAGCTGAAAGGAAAAATAGAACACTAAAAGAAATGATGAATGTCATGATAATTAGCTCTGGTTTACCCTCTAATTTATGGGGAGAAGCAACATTATCTGCTTGTTATATTCTAAATAAATTTCCTCATAAAAATTCTGATAAAACTCCATATGAGTTATGACACTTTAGGCATCCTTCTTTTAAATATCTTAAAGTGTGGAGGTGTTTAGCTAAGGTATCTATACCTACCCTAAAGATAAAGTGTCTGGTTTTTTCTCCAACCTCAAGGGCCGAATGTCTAGTCTTTTCAAAATCAGCTCAATTATCATCCTCCTCAACAGCAACAATTCCAACACTCTACTCCTCCTTATCAAAGGAACCCATCTTTCGAGGAGTAAGTGTTGATTGCTCTCAAAGCTTTAGAGGTCAACACCCAACTGCTGCACTCTCATTCTCAATATATCCAGAGGCTTGAGTTATAAATGATACAACTAGCTAGTGTCATGTACAAGAGAAAGGAATGGAAGCTCTCAAGTCAACTGGTGAGCAACCCTAGGGGTGTAAATATGGTTGACAATGCTCAAAAAAATGAAACTCATTATGAGCACGTGTTTTCCATTACCACCCTAAGGAGTGGGAAGGTAGTTGATAATTATGCTAGAGAAAACCAGGGTGAGGAAGAAGAGCTCAATGTGGGCCCAACAAATTTCAAATGAGAGGGAGTGAGTGTCTCTAAGAAGGATCAAGGTCCTTCCCCATATTTATGTAATCTCACTCCCCCAACATCCTATATGCCCAAAGCTTCTTACCCTCAGTGCTTAAAAGATCCCTCCCCTTTTGGAAAAAGGGAACCAAAGTTGATGAGATGATGGAAGTCTTTCAACAAGTCAAAAGCAATGTCCCACTCATTGAGGCCATCAAGTAAATTTCACCATATGCCAAATTTCTCAATGAGTTGTGCACCCAAAAGCGTAAATCAAGGACTCATTTGTCCAAGAAAGTCCTCCTCACCGAGCAAGTGAGCTTCATTATCCAACACAACACTCCTTTAAATTTAAGGACCTCGGTACTTCTACTATTTCATGTATCATTGGAGATCACTCTATTGACCAGGTGCTCCTTGATTTAGGAGCAAGTGTTAATTTACTACCTTTTTCATTATACGTGAAACTTGACTTAGGAGAGCTCCACCCCATATCTGTCGTATTACAATTGACGAATAAATCAATGAAAAAGCCTCATGTCGTAGTGGAAGATGTTATGATTAAAGTCAACAAATTTTACTTTCCAATCAATTTTCTTGTCCTTGACATGAAACCTGTGCACAATTTAAAAGGCCAAATTTCAGTCATCCTTGGTTGTACTTTCTTGGCCAATGCCAATGCGTGTATAAATTGTAGGATTGGGGTGATGAAGGTGTCATTTGGTAACATAAAAGTTTGGCTAAACATTTTCAACACCTCCGAACAATAACAGATGAGAGATGAGTGTTTCCTAGTGGATGTGATTGATGAGACAATTGATGAGACCTTCCTTATGCTTTAACTGATAATCCCTTAGAGGCATCACTCACTCATCTAAAACCCCCGGACCCCAATATAGAAAAGCCCAAGGAGGATAGAAATTTTTTGCGTCATTCTAATCATCTGAAAGGCTTTCAATTAGAGAAGCATAAAAAGAGAGCCACATGCACACGCTTACTCGACCCTTTTGCCCATACGCGTAGACCATGTGGGTTATTTCATCCACTTGCGACCTTTCAGAGGCATAGAAAATTCATCTTCTTTGACCCAGATGGGTGTGTACTCAGGGCCAAGGCCCAACATCTCAAGCTCTATGTTGAGGGTAGTCAAACTGAAGAATTGATCGAGTCCATCAAGAGGATGGACCCCATCTATTTGGACGGATGAATTGAATGTGTCTGGTTAAAGACGATAAACTTAGCGCTTTTTGGGAGGCAGCCCAAATTTTTGTAGTTTTGTTTTAGTTCTTTCATTGTAGGAGTATTTTTACCCCACTAATGTAAGCTTAGATGCTACTTTGAGATTGATATATACGTTGATTGTTTTACATCTATCTTTTGTGTGGGTATTATTTGTTTTTGTACTAACCCTGCTAGGCATAGTTTGGACGAAGTTTGGGATGATTTTTACACTTTCTGGATTTATTTTCACCCCCTTCGCCTTTCATACTTATAGATTGCCTATCACCACACATGTATTATTGTTCTTATCCCTATTTATGCTTGAGTTCTATTATTACATTGAGGACAATGTAAACTTTAAATTTGAGGTTAGGAAATACTAGACATTATTTTTATTATTTTTTGGGTAATTGTGCAACCATGCAATAGGATAAGACATGCAAAACACAGAAATGCTTTTAAGACTGAACTATTTTGAATTAAAAAAAAATTGTGATACACATAGGGTTATCCAATATTTATTGATAGGTTTAAATTTGAGAATACATGATCCCAAATAGACAATTTCAACCCTTGATTGAATCACTCATGCTGAAAAATAATGAAAGTCATATGTACACTTTGATAATCTTCACGAGCACTCTAACATTGTATAGTAGGGTTTGAAACCAAACTAACTAATTAGTGTTTTTGTTAACTCATAAGAATTTGGAAGACCTAGAAATTGAACAACACTCTTGGCTTAACTCGAAAAAAAAATTATGACAAAATGGGGTACCTGACCAGGTTTTGCACTTAGTAACTAGACATCTTGCCTCACTAAGTAGAGAGTGTTCGCGTCAAACCGTATGAGCTTTGGAATGATAAAATAACCTAAGAAAAAAACAGTCTTTGTTATTTAATAAATTGTTCACCGAACCAACTTTCCTACCTAGTAACCGGGTCTCCTGCCTCGCTAAGCAAAAAGTGTTTGCGACAAACAGTAGGGGTTTTGGAATAGAAATATATCCTAGTTTGACTAGTCTAAGTTTGAAGCCTATTTTACTCGAATTAATAAGCCCTTAGATGTGTCTTTACACCTGGTGCCCTAAAGCTTTCCGGTTTGGGAGTCACCGGCCTAACACTCGTTACATGGGTTGTACATTGCTTAATGGAGTTATACTCTGCACAGTCCACACTTATATATCTATATAAAAAAATTGAGAAAAAAGTTGAAAATTTTCAAGTGAAAGTCTTGGGTTGTTTGTAATTTAATGACAAGTGGGTCGACAAAATAACTACTGAGAAGTTAGGTCGAGATCACATATTCAATTGTTAATTCACATTACACATCAAAGTAAATTATGACCAATCTTTAAATAAGCTAAATTACTCAAAATTGGGTGAGATTTTGTAAAATTGAGAATGTGGAGAGTTGAGAATTTAAACTTGTTAATAATTTATGGATAATATTGTATGTATTGTGATTTTGAAAATTTTGGAATATATATCACTCACTGTTTTGAAAACTACAAGTCATACTTGAACATATTTACAAAATTACAGGATAGTACTGATGTTTGTGAGTATCTTTACTGGTAGACACTCACAAGACTTCACTCGTCCACTAGGCCACCTAGGAGTTTAAAAGGTTTGTTGCATATGCCAAATGCAATTGGGGATCCTACAAAAGGAGATGTAGTTTAGTTTAGCTTAGTTTTTATTTTTATTTTGCATTGTTTGAGAAGTAGCATTGTGTAAGTTTGGGGTTGTGATCGATGCTAATTGTTACATATTTGTGCACCTTAAACTGCAATTGTTAAATCTTTTCCTCTATTATATTACTTTACTTGGGTCTTTTTATTGATTTCAGGTTCATGCGAGAAAATGAAGATAAAAGTGAAGATTTACAAAGTTTAAAGGCTCATATAAACTTAATTTAAACCAAGGAGAAGAAAAAAAGGCAAAATAGCAGAAAATCACCTAGAAGTGATCAATCGGCCAAAGATGCGTCGATCGATCGGTAGGCGGCGTTTTGACTCTTTTAAATGTGCCGAAATTATGTTTTGGGCCCCTTTTGGAGGTTTCTAAAGTCCTATTTAGCAGAGAAAAAAGAAAACGAAGAGTTTGGTCCCAATTAGAATTCCTAAAACCTTAATTAGTAAGGATTCTCTCTATAAATAGGAGAGTTATTACTCTTGAAAAGAATTCTGAATTTTGGGAAATTAAAAGAGAAGAAATCTGGAGATCTGTGAAGGTGAAGAGATGTGTTCTTCGTGATCGTCGATGAAGACGGTGTTCTCCTCCCTCGCCATGAACTAACTTTCCATTTTAGGGTTTAGATGAAACCCTAGCCAAGTAACTGTATCTTTGTTTTTGTTTTAATTTAGATTGTAAGATTTTAAACATTGATTGCATAATAAGAGGGTTATGAAACAACTAATTTTATTGATTATATTTGATTTCAATGCATTTCTATCATTGTCTTAGGTTTTATGAAATTAAAAGCATTCCATTAATTTTCAGTGATTGTTAATTATGAATTTTATGCAATGGTATTAATTGTTCAAGAGATTAAATACTGAGATGTTTTATGCTTAGGGAAAATGAGTGATTTCGCTACCTTAGTTTAATGTGTATCGCTCATGCTAACCGTAAATAAGTCATGCCTAGGATTTGATCCCTTGTATCTGTAAGCACCCAATTTTTACACCCTGCTTTAACCATGGTTAAAACACTTTTAACCATGGTTATCCCCAGCTAAGTCCTACTCAAAACCTAAACCTAGGTAAACCCTAGGCCTAACCCTAGGACAAACCCTAACCCTAGGTAAACCCTAGTCCTGCCTTAACCATGGTTATCCCCTCTTAACTATGGTTATCCTAAGCTAAACCATAGGTAAACCCCAAGCATATCCAGGTAAAGCCCTAGTTCAAACCTTAAACTAGACCTAGGTAAAACCCTAGTTAAAAACCTAGCCAAGCCCTAGGTGAAACCCTAAACCCTAGACTAGCCCTAAGTAAGCCCTAGATCAAGTCCCTACGGGCTCAAGGCCCATTAGCAAGCCCATAAACCCTGAACCCTAGTCAAACCTAGGTAATACCCCAAAAGCCTAGTCAAACCTAGGTAATACCCTAAACCTTGGACTAACCCTAGGTAAACCATGGTTAAACCCTAGGTAAACCGTAAGGTCCACCCAAACCCATCTCAGGTCCAAAAGACCCCAAGGCCGAAGCCCAGAACCTTTGTGGGCCCAAACAGGGACCCACAATACCCTAGGGACCATTGGTGTAGGGGCCACATACCCTAATTCAAAAGGTCAGGGAATGGCGGTAATCAAATTACCGTCAATCCCAAAAATAGGTAGGTCAACAGTGACCCACGGCTTAAGTGTGTGGGGTTTAGCCCAAATTAGTAAAGTCCATTAATGGTGGTAATCCAATTACCGTCATTCTCATTTCCCCTTCTTCAAGAATGACGGTAATGGCATTACCGCCATTATCTGAAACCGACAGATTGCGTATCAGCTGCCCCCTGCTGCCCTGCCTCACCTCTGGTTGGTTCCCCACGCCTCCTATAGTGCCCATAATACCCCCAAGGGTCTGCCCAGCTCCTATATAAACCCTCACCCCCTAGGTTCAAAAACTCCTCTGAATTTTCCATATCCAAGTGTTACCCTTCTTCTGCCAACCTCCCTCCACCCTCCACAGCCTTTACCCTCCGTCTGAGGTGATCCCCTGACCTCCCAGAAGCTCCCAAAGGTCAGCCTTAGGTGTCCCTCAACTGTGCAACACCCCCTACACCACCACTGTTGCATCACCGGGAAGGGTCACACCCTTACCCCTACTTATTCCTTTGTAGTATTCTGTTATAAGCAATGTAAGGACCCCTGGTCCTATTCCAGGGGCCCATCTACTTTTTTGTTGCTTCTTTCAGCTATTACAACCAAGGACAGGATCCCCCTCACCTTCTTCATAGTTGAGAGATGTACTCTTGAGGTTTCTAACTCGGGTGCAACACCCCCCACAGGCATGAGAGGTCTCCCCTAAGGTTCTGGGGGTCCCTCAAATCATGAGGGAACCCCTGAAACCCAGCTGGTGCAGCCCCTAGTGGGAAAAAATCGATTTCTAAGAAAACTGGGTAATGGTGGTAAAATAACTACCGCCATTTCTTAAGCTCCCCTTTTGCAACCTCTTAACCTTAGTTAGGTTGGGCTCCGGTTAGGTCCAAGGCCATGGTTAGCCTCCCCTGACTTTGCTCTACCTAGCCTGGTCTTCCCTGACCTTAACCAGTAGCCTAACCCTGGTTACTTTCAACTCAAACCAAGGTTAGCTTAATGACGGTAGTCCATCTACTGCCATTTCAGACAATCAAGTAGGCACCTTTGGCCCACTGTGGGGCCCACACCTGACCTCCCTTGGGCCCACACCTGACCTCCCTTGGGCCCACCAAAGGTCCAGTGTCTTTCCTATAGTCCAGGTTACTTCCCTGCAGTCTCAATTTCCCCTGGTTCAATCCCTAACCGTAGCTAAAACCTCTGCAAACCTTGGTTAAAAATGATACTGTAATGGAGGTAATCTCATTACCGCCATTACCTGTTTCAGTTTTAATGGGTTTTGCACAGGACCCAGACCATATAGAAGGCCAGTCTAGGCCCTGCCATGCTCTCTGGGCCCAATCCTAACCAAACCAGACTCTTAACCATGGTTAAATCTATCTTTGGTTAACATTTAATCTTGGTTAAACAACCCATAACCCACAAAATATTGAAAAAATCTTCAAAAAATCAAAAATAATCTAAGGATTCCATAATGACCTTCTGTGATCTTTTTTTACCTTGGTTAGGACCCTTAACCAAGGTCAAACCCTATCTTTGGTTAACTTTTAACCATTGTTAAGCAGCCCTCAACCAACAAAAATCTGAAAAAATGCACAGAAAATCAGAAATATTTTGAGAAGCCCAAAAATGATCTATTTCAGCCATTTAACTCTGGTTAGCAGCACTAACCACAGTGACCTCCCCTTTAACTATAGTTAAGCAATCCTTAACCTTGGGAAAAAATTTGGAAAAATCCCAAAAATATTTTAAGAATCCAAAAAGATCAAAAATGTAACTTCTAGACCTTTTTACTGTGGTTAGTAATCCTAATCATGATTAGTTTGACATAACCCCGATTAGCAATCCTAACATTAGTCAAACTTTGTCTTAGCCTACCGAGCTCCTCTCTTGGCCTACCAGGCCCAAACCCTAGTCTATCGTACTACCTTCATGGCCTACCGGGCCAAATACTTTGCACATTAACCAACTCCGGTCAAACAAAACCCTAATCAATCAGATTAGGCCCATTAGCCACCCTTGGTGTACACACATATCCTCTAACCTAAGCACGGGCTCATGTGCTAGAACTACGCTCGATCTTATTTCACCCCAATGTGAGTATGTAGGTAACTCAACCCGGGTTTGACCCTAGTTAGTTTCTCTTTCTTAGATTAGTATTACATTAAACACTAAGGCATTTGATTAACTTTTGACCTTTAATTTGGCTTAAGCCTAGCAAGAAGGGAACCACTAAAAAATGGACGTGTCAGGGTGTCTAACCCCTTTCCCGGACTTAACTGAACCTCTTACCTTAATCTCAAATCGAAGACCCAAGACCTTATCCAAATTCTGAGGGATTTATCCCTTATGAATGAATAGGTGGCGACTTTAAACTCACCGGTGAGATTAATTAGGGTTTCCCGAAACCTGTGCTCACAGCTCTGGCGACTCTGTTGGAGATAACTAATCAAGGTTCAACCCGAAACCTGGGATTAATCCAAACTAAACCTCAAATTAATCAAATGCCTGAAGTATTTAATCTAATACTAATCATTTTACATATCTTGGGTGACTTGTGTACTGTGCATTTCATTCAGCTCATAGTAGTGTAACTGTCCTATTAAACACATTAGACAAGCTTATTACGCTAACGGTTGGTGGATAATCATCATCAGTGTCAGTGGTTTAACAGTCTTGGAGGTACGTGGAGTTACTCCTGATAGGTGATTACCCTTAGGGAATGATACTAAACGCTCTTGCTTACACCAATCGTCTCCTTTCAAGGGAGTCGCATATACGGTGTTAAGTGATCCCCTCAACCTACTAGGAAGACACTTGTATCAAACCAGCATTCATATATATAGCATAAGTTAGGGTATTTTCTACAAGCAGCCCACCCAGGGAGGGTTACCCTAAACCCTGACCTGCTTGCACCCTATACCTGTCCTAAGATACGGGCCTTACTCCATTCCTTTCAGGAATGGCGGCCCTAAAACTAAAGGAAGATTTTCCTTTTTGGTTACTGTTGTTTTTTCTCTTTAGCTCAAAACTCAGAAACATGCCTGAAAGGCCTTTAAAAGGGCTGTTAAACAGCTTTCTTAAAGTTCCTCAGGTTGTTTTGTCGTTTTCATATTTCCGTAGGTCATGACAGAAAGCCGATGTGGTTCCTCATTCTTTCTTAACTGCTCAAAACCTCTAGAGCTTTGCTGTCATGTTTTGTGGAAGCCAGCCAACTCTTGTACAGTATCCATTCTGAGGGGATAAAGCACTAAGATAAGATGAGGGACGATGTCATCGGTACAAGAAGGCTGTCATATGTTGCGGTAAGTCGGATAGCGTGCCGCACCCTTCGGGGGTGTGGATTCTGAAACTGCTATGACAACTGAGTAAAGACAACCACTGCGAAAACAGTGTGGACAAAGTTATACTTGGCAAGCTATACCTAAACTGAGACGTTGGCTCCATACCCCTAAAATGATCCAAAAGTTCGGTTTGTAGCTCTTCTTTTAGAGTGGGAATATAGAAAAGAGTGTTGCTAAAAGCAAGGGTTGTTTTTTCTTTTTTTTTGGAAGGCCTCACTCCTTTCCTTGACTACCCTGACACATTCTACCCGAATAACCATCCACCCAAGGGCGTGTAATGAGTCAAACATGTGCTTGTAATAAAATACATCTCACCCTGAGTCCAGACATAGCATATGGGGTTCAAACCCCAAGTAGATAGGTCTTCTAAATAAGCTACCCAACCTTAACCTGATAGGCCCCCAGTTCCAAATAACTCGGGTAAAGCATGCCAGAACTCTGTCCAACTGCCCTATCGGCTCACATATGTCATGTCACACCCAATCAAAAATAATAAAAAATCATCATCATTACATCTTTGCATTTTCATCAGCATACACAGTCAATCACATCGAGTCTGTCTTCATTCAGGCAGATAGCAGGTCCTTCAGGGATCATTAAGACAACTGGTCAACCCTCACGGCCCATGCAACTAAATTCTTAGGAGGCGTGTGATAAGAACCTCCACGATGCAATCAAGGTCCTCACTTCCGATCAGCGTCTCACTTGGGACCAGTACTACATGAAACAAAAACAAATTCGGTGAATCCCAAATCTAGTGTTTGAGTTGAGAACTCACAAAGTCAAGAGGATGGTTAGGGCTTCCTATAAGTCTATCTACCATTTGTGATGTTTTAACAATTAAGTTATTAAGTTAATGGATGATGTACTTTAAGTGCTGAAAATAGAAAGTCAAGCAAACCATAACACAAGAATTTTAACGCGGAAACCCTTCCGGGAAAAACCATGGGACCTAGTCCAACCATGAGAATCCACCAAGAAAAAGTAAACAAGAACTTACAAGACTCGAACTTGACTCCTTCGGATTCGACACTTCGATCCTTCAGTTCTTAGTCCTCCACATCTCGAAACTTCATCACGTACTCTCAAGTCCCGTGATCAACCATAGCTGCTCGTACTTCTCTTTGTGTCTTGAAAACAGTCCATGATCTTCTGATTGATCTCCGTCAATGACAGCTTCAAATTCCATCGACTAATTCACACATTCACGATCCGTCTCGGATCGATCTCCTTCGCAAAGGCTCCGAAACACTCTAGCCAACGTGTTCTATCCAGAACGGGTTGATAGTTTGATGGAAATCAAGACCTAGATGGACTCATTCAAAGGATAAGTCCAAACAAGCAAAATTGGAACTTTGGACTTACAAACTCTAGGTTTAATGCACTACGAAAAGGGGTTGAGAAAAATAGATTTCATGGGTTTTATAACCTCTGGAGAAACTTAAAAATACTCTCCACACACTCCCTAAGTTATCTTCCGCGAAGTGGAAGGGTTCACAATATATAGAGACTCAAAAACAGTGTTTGGAAGTTGCTAAAGTGGATAAAAAAAACCCAAAATAGACAAAAACCAAGTTTGGCAACAATTCTCATATCAGGGTCAACCCTGGGAGATAGTTGGGTCAACCCAAGTGTACATTTCGGTCGACCGAACCATCCTCCAAGGTCGACCCTCAAAAAAACCAACTCTCTGTTAAATTTTGCCATATAAATCTCTTATGCCCAAGGTCGACCCTCAATGGTTAGGGTTGACCCTGAGGTACAAACCTGAAATTAAAACTTTCTTTTTGGGTCTAGCACCCTTCATGAAAGTTGTAACTCTTTTCGACACGGTCATTTTGACATATTATAGAGCAAAATCTTAGCAACGGTTTGGGAAATATGCCCAAAACAAGCAACCTTGGTTTTTTGAAAACTTTTAGAATTTTAAAGTTGTTTTGCACTACTTATCTCATCACCTATGGTCCGTATGGTTAGTCTAGGACACTTACCACCTAAGGCAACATGTTAGGATTATTCTAAGCCGATTCCCACCTATAGTATAATGGTATCTAGGTCACTTACCATCCTATGAAGGAAATGATCAAACCAAGTCTTCAATGGTCTTCAACTCCACTTGTCGTGAATGCTTGACGACAATGACACAAGATACACACCTAGACACCTAGACTCACTTGTTTTGATACCGAAATATGCTAACACAAAAAACATGGACTTTACACTACAAATTGGGATCCATTCTAGACTTGTCCATAGTTGAATGAGATCCGCGCCTCTTAAACGCTGCAATACAATGTTGGAACCCCTCGTACATGGTCTTTCGTTTCAATAAGAACGAATCATGTCCGACTTTGGAGGAAATTCAGCGCATTCAGAGGTTGAACATGGACGGCGATGTCATAGTACCGTGCTATAAGACAAATTATCAGGCAGACATCTCAAAGTTCTTGTATCTCAAGCCTACCTGCTTGCAGCCCGGTCCTAACGGCACCTTTGACCGGATCCCCGTTGGCTTTCTGGAAAAGCAGTACCGCCCCAAGTGGAACCCTGATCCCATCACAACGAAACTTCCTAATCTTAATGCCTTTACACTGATAGCTGTATCTCAATAAATATTCTCGAGATGCCGCACACTTGTCGAGTCAATACTGGTGAGGATTATCGAGAACACCTACGATTCCAGAACCATCGTACCAATCATCCTTGCAGAGCTTCTCATGGCTCTTAATCAGGCAGCAGACCGTAGAAAGGACATCTTTCATGTCAGTGCACCTCTATTATACCTTTGATTAGTAGGACACCTGCCTACTCATAGTAGTACCAGTCGGCCTCCGTGAAGCCTAAGCTTACCTCGGAAGATTTCTCAGAATCAGGGGCTGATAGCGACTACAAATGTCAGAGAGTTCTACCAGTTTCTCCAAGCCCTTTCGGAGGAGGAGATCGTATGGCAATACAAGTGACTAGTTTACAGAAGGCTACCTCGCATCGTCATAACAGGAAGATGGTGCAAGATCCTTGCCAGTCTAACTGGCTCAGTAGCCTATGTACCACTTCGAGTCCTTCACCAGTTCGAGTTCCCTCAGCGCATCCCAGTCATAGATCAGCAGGGAAATAACTTCACCAACTTCACACTGCACTCCGAGCACCTCACCAGCCAATTCCAGTCAGATTGGTGAAGTTCCAAGTGAGATAAGTGGCCCGACTTTGTGGTTACAACAGGACCACCTACAGATGCAGCATACCGGCTTTGGGTGGAAAACCCTAACATTTCGTCCTCATGCCTATACCCAGGGAACTACCCACCCTAGTCTCAGCTCCATCTCATGGAACCATACCATTAGCTGAAAAGGTAGTTTCCTGGAGAGACAGCTCCCGATCTAACAAAAAGAGAAGCGGCTTCGGAAAACCCAACAGACATTCAGGCTATAGGAAGTAGAGCGGGACCACGAACTCCAGGCTATGCAGCAGCAGATTGAGCAGCTTGAGCTAACAGTCAGGTCTTGTCAGAAGAAGCGGAAATGCGACGCCAAGGAAACACCCGTCATCAGAGCTCAGCTACACTTTTATCAGGAACAACTTGATAGTGTAAAGGCAAAGATGACCTCCCGTATCAAACAGTTTGGATACGGCATGTTCAACGCTATTGAAACCATCGCAAACATGGAGGTTGAGGTCACATCCCTCCAACAGCAGATCATTGACTTAAAGGGTGTGCTCCGTCCACTTGACTTCGTGATCCCGGATGGACTTGCCTAGGATCGAGTCTTTTTCATTTTTTTGAGTCTCACTGTATTGTACTCACTGCACTTTACATGCATCAATGAAAAATTCATTTCTAGCAACATCTCTCTCTCATCATGCATAATCGTGATTAGTCGTTGCATCATTTTCAGTTGCATGAGCCGACCCATGACTCGTTCTATAACTGTGATTCTCGCAGAAGCAGCAGCCGCAGATGCAGTCCTGACAGAAGTACCAGTCACGAAGATTGTACCTTATAAGGCCCCATCTGAGAGAAGCTAAGAATCCATGGCAGAATCTTAAGACCAACAGTAAATGACAGATGAGATGCTACAGGCTCACGACCGGGATATAGCAGTCATACAGGCAAAATTGGACAGTGTTCTGGAATCCTTGAAGATTCTGATTGGTACCCGTACCGAAGAACCCTCCACCCGAATCCTTACCAGAGAAATCCCTAATCAACCCCTTCCAGAGCCACATCAGCCAATCCCTATCATCATTCATAACCCTATACCCGCAACAGGCGGAGGGGAGGAGTATGATCAATATAACGAACAGCCAAAGACTTCCCAAGTCAATCAAGACAGGACATCATCCTCAAACCCTACCCCGTCTCTCAGAGATCAGCAGGAGGAATTCAAACAGATGAAGAAAAAGATAAGGTGAATGAACAGGACATCTGCCAACCCCACTCTATTATTGGAGGATCTGATATTCTCATCCGGGGATGCAGTACCCCTAGGGTTCAAAGTACCTACTTCGATAAATACGATGACTCAGTCTATCCTAAACAACATCTGTAAATGTACTTTGGGGACATACTCTTGTATAATAAGAACCAACCTTTGCTCATCCAATACTTTCAGAAAAGTCTGAAGGGAGCGACCCTTGCCTGGTGGATGTCGATTGACAAGCAGCGAATCAAGACGTGGCAGGATGCCATGAATAGCTTTGTAGAGCAGTACTCCTTCAATCAGGAACTTCGACTTCAGAAAAGCCAGTTTGAGCAAATGTATTAACGCAACAACGAGTCCTTCCTAGAGTACGCCACCCACTGGAGGGAAATGACTGCAAAAGTCGCTACTCCTATTCCCAAAGAGGAGTTGGTAATCATATTCATGAACACTCTAAAGCAGCCCTAGTATACCCTAATGGTCAGTCTACCGGTAGTAGACTTTGGCACAATTGTCAAGATGGTTACCCGCATCGAGACGGTTATCCAGAGCGGTGTCATCCACTCCAGTTTAGGGCTTGCTCCCCCAGAAAAACAACGACATCAGCCAGTAAAAACAGTAGTCCCAAGGACCAGAAAAGAAAAGAAGATGTTCAGATGGTATATTCTACAGCTCCAATCAGATTGCCAGCGCTCGCCGCTTAAACCCAGCAAGCATTCGGAAACACCCGATCAGACAGACAAAACCAGGGGCAGAACCGTCCCCCCAGAAATTTCATTCTTCTCCCTTATACTCTTAGCCAATTGCTAGACTTCTTGACCAAGCAGGGTCTTCTTGAATTGAGATGCCCTACCCTTCTTTTACCTCTAGGCAAACGGAACAAAAATTACAATGCCGATCATCATTGCGTCTTTCATAGAGGCCTAGGTTATGTGACAGACTACTGCATTGGCCTGAAGTGCGCCATCCAGGATTTTCTGGATGCGGGTAAAGTTGAGCTGGCTCCTAGCAACACCAGCATCAACTAGGTGCCACTGCCCCTACACAACAATCAAGTCAATTTTATTGAGTGGGAAGAGCCCAGGGCAGGGCAGGGCAGCCTAGACCCTACACACCCGCAGTTGATGACGACATTATCAAGCCTTCATATCAACCTTCAATCAAAATCCCATTTCCCAAGTCAAATATACAAACCATCCAATCTCAAGCCCAGATCCCTGCCCCGATCGTCTACACTATACCCTGTCCTACAAACTGGCCCACGGCCCCATCTCAAGCCTCCACCTCAACAGGCCATGTCCAGATCCCTTACATCCCTTCTTCGCCTTTCGACCTTAACCAAGTAACCGCTCCTCGCTCTCTCATCCTGGAGAGTAAGAGCATAACCTACTTTACCAAGTCTAGCCGGGTGTACCAACCTCCAGCAAATGAGCTGGCAAAGGCAAAGGAAACAGAAAAAAAGAAAATAGTGGATATCAGACCCAGAGAAAGAAACGGAAAATTCAGCAGTCTTATTGAAAATCTTAGAAAAAGCTGAGGAATTCAATATCACTCAACAACTGAGGAAAGTGTCAGCTCAGATTTCTATCTTAGGTTTTCTTCTGACATCTGAGGACCACAGAAAACAACTGCTTCGGGTATTCAATAATGCCCACGTAACACCAGCCATCAAGCTCGAGAAGTTGGGGCACATGGTTAGGCAAATACTTGAATCCAAAATTATCTCCTTCATAGAGGAAGAGATATCCGATAACTACAGGGATCACACTCGGGCTCTATACATTGCAGTACAGTGCATGGACCAAACTCTTTCATCAGTACTCATTGATAACGGCTCTGACCTTAATGTCTGCACTCTCTCCACACTGCAAAACCACACTGCAAAGCCTAGGCCTGGATCTCAGTCAGGTGAAGAAGAGATCGATAACCATCAGGGCATTTGACAACTCTATCAGGCAGAACTTGGGTGATATTGACTTGACCATCAGGGTCGGACCAGCTCAGTTCACTACAAACTTTCAGGTTGTGAATGTACTAGCCTTATTCATCTTGCTCTTGGGAAGGCCGTGGATCCACGCGGCCAAAGCAATTTCCTCCTCTCTCCATTAGAGAGTCAAGTTCATTCAAGATGACCACTTGATCGTAATCCCTTCAGAGGAGATGACTAGTTCATTCAGGGATATTCAAGAGCTAGGGAAGGGTACGACCTTCATGACTTACCAGTTCAAGCAGGTCAGTTCCATTGCTCAGGTAAAATAGCAAAGTAAGCAAATGATCCCGCCATTTATCAAGATGATGGCCATGATGAACTATCAACCAGGACTTGGCCTGGGAGTCAAGAATCAGGGGATGAAAAAGAGATATACACCTCGGTATACTCCATTCGGACTGGGGTACAAGCCCAAGTACAAGGACTATCTCTCCAAGTTCACCAGGAAAAGCAGCCAGTTGGTGAAAACTGAATCCCGACCTCACATATCTGTAACCTTCCCGGTAAGGACATTCCAACCTTACCCAGTTACACCTCTTGCATCTGTTGCCAACACCTCAAACCCTCAGCCCAGTGCTAAATCTTCAGGGATTCCGAATTCAGAAATACTCAGCATGACCTAACTATTCGATAAGCTGACTGTCGAAAATGTCGCAGAAATAGAAGATCAAGTGGGAAAGCAGGTCTACACCCTCTCCAACAGCGCCGAAGCATCCTCCAGTTACAGACCACTAATTCGTTGGTGGACCGAGGCTCTCACTGTCGAAGCCATTCAAGGCCGGGGCAAGCAGCAAGTTGTAGTGCAGATTGGTTCTATCAAACAGTGATCGGAGCACCACCCTTCTCCTCCTTTTATCTCTCTTTTGCTCCCATTAGTAAAATCCAAATATCAAGCCACTGTCAGCCTCTTTTTGATTGAGTCCATTTTGTAAACCGTCATCTTTTATCAATGAAAATCAGATGTTTTGACTCAAAAATCATGTTTTTCATAAACAAAAACATTTCATATCAGCTAATGATGAAATCACACGGACTTTTTCCCTGGAAGGCCTAGTGTCCTAAAGACAACAAAACAAAAATCATAAGCATGCTAAACTAAGTTAATTGATTTACCAGGAAATTGCCTCTGACAAGGCAACCCCTGAAACCCTCCTTGAACCCTCAGAAGTTGAGTATGACTCAGAACAAGAAGAGGAACCGCCTTAGGAAATTCTGGACCTCCTAAAGCACAGTGAAAGGCTACTACAGTCAAACATCGAGGACACTAAAACAGTGAACCTGAGATCCACAAATAATCCTCAACTAGTCAAAATCGGTATAACTATGAGCCCACAGCAGATAATAAACATGATCAGCTTCCTAAAGAGCTACAGTGACGTCTTCACCTGGTCATATGCATACATGCCCAGCCTGGACCTAGCATTGATGGTACACAGACTACCCATGAACCCTAACGTCAAACCAGTTAAGCAGAAACTGAGACGAATGAGACCCAAATGATCATAGAAGGTCAAGGAAGAAATTGAAAAATAGATCAGTGCAGGCTTCCTAGTGGTAGCAACCTACCCTGAATAGTTGGCCAATATTGTGCCAATACCCAAGAAGGACGACAAAGTTCGGATGTACATCGACTACCACAATCTGAACAAGGATAACTTCCTTCTCCTGCACATCGACATCCTGATCGACAATACTGCAGGGCACGAGACGCTTTCATTCATGGATGGTTTCTCCATATACAACCACAACAGAATAGCAAAAGAATATATGGAGAAAACCTCCTTCATTACACCTTGGGCACATTCTGCTACAAGGTAATATCCTTCGGGCTCAAGAATATAGGGGCAACCTACCAAAGGGCCATGACTGCACTGTTCTATAACATGATCCAAAAGTCAACAGAAATTTATATGGATGAAATGATCGTCAAATCTCCAACTGTCAGGCAGCACTCGGAAGACCTGAAAAGACTCTGTGATAGACTCAGAGAGTTCAGCCTGAGACTGAATCTGACTAAATGTGTCTTTGAAGCCTCATCAGGAAAGTTCTTCGACTTCATAGTTAGCAAGAGAGGCATTGAGATCGATCCAGCTAAAGCCAGAGCTATCATTGAAATGCCAGCACCCCAAACTGAGAAGAAGATCCGTGGTTTCCTGGACAGAATTCAATACATCATCCGATTCATCTCTCAACTCACTCCAATATGTGAGCCGACCTTTAAGCTTCTCTGGAAGATTACACCGACAGTCTGGATAGCCGAGTGCCAAGAAGCCTTTGATAGAATAAAGCAGTATTTTCTGAATCCTCCAGTACTTGTGCCACTTGCACCAGGAAGACCCCTACTACTCTACATCTCAGTGCAAGAAACCTCCATGGGGTGCGTCGTGGCACAACATGACGAGACAGGTAGAACAGAACAAGCCATTTACTATATTAGAAAGTGCCTCCTAGAGTACGAAGAGAGATACAGCCCGCTCGAAAAAACATATCTACCGCTGGTCTGGGAAACTCAACGTCTTCGACACTATCTACTTTCCTACCCAGTAATCCTAATCTCCCGAATAGACCTACTCAAATATCTACTTGAAAAGTCAGCCACCACCGGAAGGACTGACCGATGCTTATGATATTGTCTGAATTTGACATCACCTACGTAACTTATAAGTCAATCAAGGGGCAGGCGATTGCAAATCACCTAGTCCTCAGTCCAGCACAAGACTATGTGACTGTACATGATCGGTTTCCAGATGAAGTCATCTTGTATGCAAAAGCGAAGGAGCAAGAATACCCCGGTTGGGAGTTATACTTTGCAAATCACCCAAGGGAGCACATCTCCCCATCTCAATCAAGCTACGATTCAGATGTTCAAACATCGAAGCAGAATATGAGGCGTGCATAGCCGGACTGAAAGAAGCCCGGGGCATCGAGATTGAAGAGATAGACGTCTGCAGTGACTCGTCTTTGGTAATCTGTCAAGCAAATGAATCTTGGATCATCCAAGAAGTAAGGCTAGTCCCGTACTTGGACTACCTCAACATGCTAATCACTCAATTCAGAATAATCAGCTTCAGTCACATGTCCAGGAACCATAACAGATTTGTCGACGCATTGGCCACCCTCGCCTCCATGGTACAGATCCCTAGGGGCATCATGCTCTGGCCAATTGAAATCCAACAACATGATCAGTCTGCCTATTACCTTCAGATCGAAGAGGTGTCGGACAATAAGCCTTGGTATACGGACATCAAGCAATACCTCAAGGATGGGACCTTCCCTCTCGATGCCACCAAAACAGATCGTCGGGCAATTTGGAGACTGGTTATTCAGTTTATCCTCTTAGGGGGAATCTTGTACAAGTGATCGCCTAATCTGATCTGACTCAGATGCCTCGATACCGGTGAAGCAACACAGGTAGTCGAAGAAGTTCATAGAGGAACTTGCGGCCCACACATGAACGGGTTGATGTTATCCAAGAAGATTCTCAGGCTAGGCTACTACTGGTCTATTATGGAAGCTGACTGTTGTAAGCACGTATAGAAGTGTCACCAGTACTAAATCTATGCTGACAAAATCAATGCACCGCCGATAAGGTTACACAATCTGACTGTTCCTTAGCCATTCTCTGCTTGGGGCATCAATGTCATCGGACCCATAGCTTCGAAAGCATCAAACGGACATCGATTCATCCTGGTTGCAATCGATTATTTCACAAAATGGGTCAAGGCGGCCTCTCATGCTAATGTCACAGCCTCTGTGGTTTAGCACTTTCTGAAAAAGGATATTATCTGTCGATACGGCGTCCCATTCGAGATAGTAACAGGCAATGCTCTCAACTTTTACAATAAGGGGATAACTGATCTCTGTCAGAAATTTAAAATACAGCATCACAACTCCACACCTTACAGACCACAAACCAATGGTACAGTTAAAACTACCAACAAAAACATGAAGAAAATTATAGAGAAAATGGCAACCAACTACTCTGCCTAGCACGAGATGCTCTCATACGCACTTATGACATACAAAACGTCCATCAGAACCTCAACAAGAGAAACGCTATTCTCTCTGGCTTATGGTATGAAGCAGTCCTCCCTATCGAAGTACAGATTCTTTTACTCCGAATGTTAATGGAAGCAGAAATCTCAGAAGCAGAATGGGCACAGACTCAGTATGAGCAAATGAATCTAATCGATGAGCAGCTTCTGAAAGTCATCAACCATTCGCAGGCCTACCAGAGGCGCATGGCAAGGGCATTCAATAAGAAAGTCAAGCCACGAAGCATCGAGATCGGCGACCTGATTCTCTGAAAAGTGTTGCCAAACCACCCTGACCCGAGAGAAAAGTTTACTCCCAACTACGAAGGCCCATACATCGTCCGAGTCAAATTCTGAGGCGACGCCCTTCGACTAAGACGTATGGATGACGAAGTCCTCCCAAAGCCCGTCAACATAGATAAAGTCAAAAGATACTACGCTTAGGGTCTAGGTCTGATAAGCGCTTTACACTTGTAGAATCTCCGGGAAATGATAGGAGGCCATTCTTGGCACACTCCTCATCCCTTTCAATGTAAACTGTTTACAAATCAATGAAACCCGCTAGTTAGCCCTTAAGCCTAACAACCTTTCTTTCATAACACCTTTTTAGGGATACCCTCCCTTGTCAATCTGCGGCATTAGCCTGAACTACGTCATAACCTGATCCTGCAAAGGGTACGTAGGCAACCTGGCAAATCAGGTGCGATCACAAAAGGGGATCATACCTCCCCCCAACTTTCTCCCGCGAAGTCAAAACTCCTCCCCAAAATAGTCAAAATATCCTCTGACTTCTCCACGCAGAGTCAAACCATCCTGAGTGGAACTAAAGCCTCTCTAAAACCTCCCCCACAGAGTCCAGTAGAGCCAAAATCCTCTCAATTTGTCCGATCGAGTCAACTCTTAAGGGTACAAAATTTCAATCAAAGAAAAACCCAAAATAGAAGTCGAAACATTTTCAAAAATCAGAGATTCCCCCTCAGAGATAAACCTCTCAGGACTCCTTCAAAGACAACCTCTCCCGAAAAACAATCCCTGAGCAGAGACAACTTCTCTCTCTCAAGCAGAGACAACCTCTCTTGAATTCCCAGCGGAGCAAAAAAAAAATCAAACTCTGACAGGAATCCCAAAGCACAAATCCACGATAGGAGAGGTCTCCAAAAGATCAAAATCAAACAGGAGAAATCCCAGGGTGTCCCAAACTTTGGTCCCCCGGCCTATATTTCGTCAAACTCTAAGTCCTTCTAGATCCCTTAGAAACTGCGAGTGCAAGTGCAATATCACATCTATATCATCGGTGGAAACAGAATCTCTATAATCCTCATAGGAGCGCCGTTCAGGGCAATGACGGGAGAAGACCAATTTTTTCCAACAAATCGCGGGCATGAGTGAAAACCAGAAACGGCCTCATTATGAAAAAATTACGCGACCCAGACTTAGTCTTGTGACTAAGGGTAAAAAATGGATAAAAATCAACCAGCTTCGCAGGCATGAGGAAAACCGGCAATGGTCTCATCGTGCAAAAATTATGCGAGCCCCATTGACTTGGTCATTCCAAGGGTAAAAAATGAAAGAAAGTTGAAGAGTAGTTTGACAACAGAATCCGGTAGTAATCAGTCTCGCTGAACTTCCGACAATCCCCTACAGTCGCCAACAGATGGCATGGAAAAACAGATTCCCCGGTAGTAGTCTCCAGCAAGAGCTCAACTTCCCAGCAGACAGTTGACAACATCCAACATAATATAACTCCTCGGGAGATCCCCAATAGTGGTCTACAATGGTGCATAATTCCCCAAGCGGAATCCCAGTAGAAGCCTCTACAAACACTCTCCCTGGCAAGAGTCTAGAAGTTCCAATTGTTTCTCAGCAAGCTTCTCCCCAACCAGAATTTAATTTATAGCGGCAACAAGATAAACAGGTACACCCCCCCCCCCAAAGATCCCTAGCGGTAACAGGACCTTTTTTTGGATCAAACTATACTATCAGAGAGTAAAAGGTAGACTACAAAGTCCCCTAAGCCCTGGCAAAGACAATTTCCTGGCAAATCTAAAAGTTAACTAAACATTCTCTCAACTAGAATAAAAAACTTTTGCAAAAATTCAACACTTTTCTAAAAATGTTTATCAAAGCTTAACTTCCGGTATCCAGACTTGGTCGTACCAGCCTGCATCAAGCAACCCCGATAAGACAAGCAGAAGAAGCCGACATCATCCCCGCAAGTCGCAATCAACAGAATCATGGGAAAGCATCCTCGCCTTTATCCTTTGTTGACATCCCTGCATAGTGTCACACCCACCCGTGACCAAACTCCTCAGCATCAATCAACTTGATCAAAATTCAGTGCCTCTCGGTCATATCAAAATCAAATCTGGCATCATACCTCAAACCAATTCGACATCCCGTATGTACCTTTATAGTGTACACCACCCGCATGTCCCTCTTCGACACTCTCATGTGTCTTCGACATCTCATGTGTACATTTACAGTGTATACCACCAACATGTCCCCTTTGTGACACCCCCGTGTGTCCGAGACATCCCTAGTGAGCGCCAACATAACACACTTTATTGGCATATCCCATGTCTCCTTTTGACACCCTATGTGTCATTAGCATCCCAGGTGAGCGTCGACATAACACACTTTGTAGACACCTCGCATGCCCGACATCCCGTGTGTACCTTTATAGTGTACACCACCAGCATGTCCCCTTTTGACACCCCGTGTGTTCTTCGCATCCCAGGTGAGCGTCGACATAACACACTTTGTCGACACCTCAAATGCCTGATATCCCGTATGTACCTTTACGGTGTACACCACCAACATGTCCCCTTTGTGACACCCCCGTGTGTCCTTGGCATTTCAAGTGAGCGTCGACATAACACACTTTGTAGACACCTCGCATGCCCGACATCCCGTGTGTACCTTTACAGTGTACACCACCAGCATGTCCTCCTTTGTGACACCTCCATGTATTCTTGGCATCCCAGGTGAGCGTCGACATAATACACTTTGTCAACAACTTACATACCTGACATCCCATGTGTACCTTTACAGTGTACACCACCAGCATGTCCCCTTTGTGACACCTCCTGTGTCCGAGACATCCTAAGTGAGTATCAACATAACACACTTTGTCGGTACCTCGTGTGTCTCCTTTTGACACCCTGTATGTCCTCGACATCCCAGGTGAGCGCCAACATAACACACTTTGTCGGTACCTTGCATGTCCAATGTGTTTTCAAACACCCCGTGTATCTTCCGATCGATTCAGTTAATATCCATCAGGAAACACTATTTCGATCAAACCCTTTGCGGCTTCTGAGTGATACCTTCTTCCGGCAAGTGCCTCCGGGCTACGTCATCCCTGCATCCATTTTTCTTACCCAGCTACCCGTTACCCACTAGCAATGGCCCTAATCACTTCATCACACTCACCACTTGCACAACATGCATACCATCATCCCAAAAAATCCATCTCGATATAAAAATTGGATGATTTCAGTCTTTACCGTTCAATCATCATCCTGACATTTTCCGGCAAAGAGGAGCAGCTGTAAGCACCCAATTTTTACACCCTATTTTAACCAAGGTTAAAACACCTTTAACCATGGTTATCCCCAGTTGAGTCCTACTCAAAACCTAAACCTAGGTAAACCATGTCAAATCCTAGGCCTAACCTTAGGGCAAACCCTAATCCTAGGTAAACCCTAGTCCTGCCTTAACCATAGTTATCCCCAGCTAAACCATAGGTAAACCCTAGCATACTCAAGTAAAGCCCTAGTTCAAACCCTAGATTAGCCTTAGGTAAAACCCTGGTCCAAACCCTAGTCAAGCCCTAGGTGAAAACCTAAACCCTAGACTAGCCCTAGGTAAGCCCTAGATCGAGTCCCTACGGGCTCAAGGCCCATTAGCAAGCCCATAAACCCTGAACCCTAGTCAAACCTAGGTAATACCCTAAACCCTGGATTAACCCTAGGTAAACCATAGTTAAACCCTAGGGTCCACCCAAACCCATCTCAGGTCCAAAAGACCCCAAGGTCGAAGCCCAGAACCTTTGTGGGCCTAAACAGGGGCCCAAAATACCCTAGGGACCGTTGGTGTGGAGACCACATACCCTAATTCAAAAAGTTAGAGAACGGCAGTAATCAAATTACCGACCATTCCAAAAATAGGTAGGTGAACAGTGACCCACGACTTAAGTGTGTGGGGGTTTAGCCTAAATTAGTAAAGTCCATTAATGACGGTAATCCAATTGCTGTCATTCTCATTTCCCCTTCTTCAGGAATGGCGGTAATGACATTACCGCCATTACCTGAAACCTGCAGATCGCATATCAGCAGCCCCCCGCTGCCCTGGCTTGCCTCTAGTTGGTTCCCCACGCCTCCTATAATTCCCATAGTGCCCCCAAGGGTCTGCCCAGCTCCTATATTAAACCCACCCCCTGGGTTCAAAAACTCCTCTGAATTTTCCATATCCAAGTGCTGGCCCTCTTCGGCCAGCCTCCCTGCACCCTCCACAGCCTTTTCCCTTCGCTTGAGGTGATCCCTTGACCTCCCAGAAGCTTCCAAAGGTCTGCCTCAGGTGTCCCTCAACCGTGCAACACCCCCTGCACCACCACTGCTGCATCACCGAGAAGGGTAACACCCTTACCCCTACTTATTCCTTTGTAGTATTCTATTATAAGCAATGTAAGGATCGCTGGTCCTATTCTAAGGGTCCATCTACTTTCTTGTTGTTGCTTTCATCTGTTACAACCAAGGACAGGGTCCCCCTCACCTTCTTCATAGGTGAGAGGTATACTCTTGAGGTTTCTAACTCGAGTGCAACACCCCCCACAGGCATGAGAGGTCTCCCCTAAGGTTCTGGGGGTCCCTCAGATCATGAGAGAACTCCTAGAACCCAGCTGGTGCAGCCCTCAGTGGAAAAAATTGATTTATAAGAAAACTGGGTAATGACGGTAGAATAACTACCGTCATTTCTTAACCTCCCCTTTCGCAGCCTCTTAACCTTAGTTAGGTTGGGCCCTGATCAGATCCAAGGTCATGGTTAGCCTCCCCTGGCTTTACTCTACCTGGCCTGGTCCTTCCAGGCCTTAACCAATAGCCTAACTCTGGTTACTTTCAACTCAAACCAAGGTTAGCTTAATGGTAGTAGTCCATCTACCGCTATTTCAGACAACCAAGTAGGGCACCTATGGCCCACTGTGGGGCCCACACCTGACCTCCGTTGGGCTCACCAAAGGTTCAGTGTCTTTCCTGTAGTCCAAGCTACACCCCTGCGATCTCAGTTTCCCCCGGTTCAGTCCCTAATCATATCTAAAACCCCTACAAACCTTGGTTAAAAATAATACTGTAATGACGGTAATCTCATTACCGTTATTACTTGTTTCAGTTTTAATGAGCTTTGTATAGAGCCCAGACTAGGTAGGAGGTCAGTGTAGGCCCTGCCATACTCTCTGGATCCAATCCTGACTAAACCAAACCCTTAACCATGGTTAAATCTATATTTGGTTAACATTTAACCATGGTTAAACAGCCCTTAACCCACAAAATTCTGGAAAAATCTTCAAAAAATCAGAAATAATCTGAGGATTCTAAAATGACATTCTGTGATCTTTTTTATCTTGGTTAGGACCCTTAACCATGGTCAAACTCCATCTTTGGTTAACTTTTAACCATGGTTAAGCAACCCTCAACCAACAAAATTATGGAAAAATGCTCAGAAAATCAGAAATATTTTGAGAAGCCCAAAAAGGGTATGTTTCAGCTATTTAACCCTGGTTAGCAGCCCTAACCACGGTGACCTCCCCCTGAACCATGGTTAAGCAATCCTTAACCTTAGAAAAATCTCAAAAATATTCAAAAAATCTAAAAAGACCAAAAATGCAACTTCTGGGTCTTTTTACTGTGGTTAGCAAACCATGATTAGTTTAACCTAACCCCAATTAGCAATTTTAACTTTGGTCAAACTTTGCCTTAGCCTACCGGGCTCCTCTCTTGGCCTACCAGGCCCAATACTTTGCACATTGATCAACATCGGTCAAACAAAATCTTAATCTACCGGATTAGGCCCATTAGTCACCCTTGGTGCACACGCACACACCCCCTAGCTTTAGCACGGGCTCATGTGCTAGAACTATGCTCAGTCTGATCTCACCCCAATGTGAGTACGTAGGTAATTTAACCCGGATTCGACCCTAGTTAGTTTTTCTTTCTTAGATTAGTATTACATTAAACACTAAGGCATTCGATTAACTTTTGACCTTTAATTTGACTTAAACCTAGTAAGTAGGGAACCACTGAAAAGTGGAAGTGTCGGGGTGCCTAACCCCTTCCCCGGATTTAACCGAACTTCTTACCCTAATCTCAAATCGAAGACCCAAGACCTTATCCAAATCTCGGGGGACTTATTTTTTCTGAATGAATAGGTGGCGGCTCTAAACTCAACCATGAGATTAATTAGGGTTTCCCGAAACCCGCGCTCATAGTATCATTCTCGATCTGTTAAGTAGGGACTTGTAGTCACTCTCACTATAATTGCTTACATTTCGAGAAATCTGAATAGATGCAATTTAAGATCAGTTATGAGGATAGTAGTAGATTCAAACACCCTAAATCTTCTATCCATAAGATCACCAAAAACTCATTGGTTGATTCCATAATTAAAAGTCATTAGTTAATTTATGTTTTAGTTTATTTTAAATCAACTTTTGTCACCCATTAATTTAAAATTAATATTGATAAGAAGGCAATAAAACCAACGCAATCCTTTGTGGTTCGACACACCTACTAGTCACTATTCTATGGAATTAGTGCTTTTACAAGATGTATTAAATTGAGAACGACCAATATATAAGATACTTAAGGGATAGGGTTTCATTATTTGTTGCAGCCACCAAGAGAGGTTTTCCTTGAGAGAGAAAAAAAACTTTGTATTGCTTATTTGCCTTTGCCTTTGAGCATAGTAGAGCGGTATGGATCCATGGACGTAGGCATTATTATCTGAACCATGTGAATCTTGTGTTGTGCGTTCTTATTTGCTTTTCTCTGTTCTTATTCTTCTAGTTATCATGTTGTGGTTTTGTTGCGCGATCCCCAACACATCTGTTGGGGTTTCTTTTACATACATTCAAAACCATTCGTTGCTCGTGAATATCGTTGTTGGAGGAATATTTCAGACGTCAAAAGCAAAGACTCTATTTAGTAGCAAAAAATCTCAAAAATGTCCCCAAACAGAACAGAGATCAACCAGAGAAACACAGAGCTTCCACAGTTTTCTATTTTACTAAATCACCATGATTGGTGATGAAGCTGTGAGAATGGAGGAAGCAAAAAAGTCTTTGGTATTCATGAGGGGTTATCTTTCACGAGGTTTGCAAATTACATGACAGTGGATCTCATAATCTTCAAGTCATTGATTGACAGAGACATGGCGTAATGTTTATTTGTAAAACTCAGAGATGTTAGATAACTGATTCTCTTAATCTTAGTCGTCTGGTCATTCTGTAAATGGTTGCTACAAGTGTGCTTTTGGAATATAAGTAAACGGATTGATTACTTTCCAAGTTACTAATTTTCTTATTAGTTTTGAAAGTTGAAATTGAAAGTTGTTTAATTGTTCTTTTTGGATAATAAGATTGTGTGATTAGTTCCTAACCAAAAAAAAAAAGATATTAAGAATTCTGAAAATGCACTCATTTTAGGGTTCATAAATAATTTGAAAAGTAAGGCTCTAAATTTTTTTGAGTGGAGACTGTGGGTTTCTCAAATAACATTTTACAATTTAAATTATAAAAATTAAATCTTGGAAAGCACGAGAACATTTAACAAAATAGATATGTTCATGAAAAAAGTTAGATTAGAACAGTTTATAGAAGTGCCCTACAGGTGCATGTGTTATCAAATGTCAAGGATACCACTCAATTGTAGTACCACCTTACTTGATTTTGGATTCTCATCGGATCTATGGACAACAAGAAGTTCACTATTTTTATTATATATTTTCTCAGTTTTTGTGAAGTTGAATAAGATTTATAATTTGCTATTGCATGCAACCCTTTTAAAAATTGTTATTTGTCTCTTGGTTGCTTGCTTTGATTAGCATACAAACAACTCATATATGTATTTTAAAATTAAAATTGTCAAACCAATTTGTATACTAACAGTTTTTTTCATGTTATATTACTGTTTTTTTTTAAAGATTTTATTTGTAGTTGATAATCTTAACCGTCACGGGCGTAGGCTTTATAATGTTAAATTAGTTTTATTTGTTGATCATAGATTACAAGTTGACGTAGTCTAATATATTGTCTCCATAAACATACTTTTAAGATTTGATTCATTCTTATTTCAGATGTTCTTTAGGTTCATCTAGTCATTTGCTTTGCACAAGTTTCGAGTATTTTTTTTTTCATCATAGTTAAATAACTTTAATGTTAAATTTGATATTACTTTTCATATTCTTTCTTAGATTAAGTTAATGAAATAACCATTCTACGTTTTATGTTTTATGTTTTTCTTTGATAGATTTTAGTTTTAACAATTTAATTTTGATAAAAAATATATACTTACCATGAATGTGCATCATTTTTGTAAAAAAGATTTAATAAAATTTTATTTTATGTTCAACGACATTCTGAAAAAAAATAAAATTAAAGAAACTATTTGTAAATATACCTTCTTCACTAAACTTATATAGAATTTCTAAAAGATATATTATCAAAAATTTCTACTTGCATCATGCGACTCATCACCCGGGTGGATTGGATCCCCAGACCTCCCTCAATAGAGAGACCACACCCCACCACTGGCACAAGAGACGAGTGTTAGAGTTTGATCATTTGATAAACTTTGAAAAATCATATAATTTAAAAGTACATGTTAAATTTAAAAGTACATCTTATTATAATGGTGAGCGATTTTACATTTTAAATATACAAATAAGAGCCCCCCCCCCCCCCCCCCTTTTCTCCACAATTGCATGGCCATCATCACACTCTTCTTCACAATTATGGGCCACCACCACCGTCACCCCCTTTCCCCCAGCCAACATCTTTGTCCACCAAAAAGCCTAACGTTGTGTTTGGATAAATTTCTGGATTGACTCGACTTCTTTCTTTATGAAAGTTAAGAGTTGTAAAAAATTGGAAGTAGTTTGTTGTTCATTTAGTGCATAGAAGTCTAAATTTTGATTTTTAAGGGAAGCTGGTAGGGGTGAATTCCACTGAAAGGGAAGGTTTCAGCTTCCGAGGAAAGTCACCACACTCTCATTAGCTCACATTTTGTAAAGAATAGAGTTATAAGTTTAACCAAACAAGGCCTAAGTCATTTACTGGAATGACTTTTATTCAGGTTTGCCTCCAACCTTATTAAGCAAATGCCCAGGCTCCTACCTTCAAGATTCCTAATGATCTGGAACGAAATGTTGGATAAGAGCTCCACAATCTCAAGCATGAACCTCTTCTTCAAGTATGACTCTTCATGCTATCTGCTCACACAATGTCATACAATTGGGTGTTTTAATTTGTCATCATTAAATTAAAAAATTATACATTCCCTTCAAGTTTATGAACCGAACCACCACCATCTCAGTTGCATCACCAGATGTGAAAAAATTGAGCTACAAGCTCGACCCAAATTATGCATATAGAATTTGACATTTTCAAGACCAGCAATGCAATCTTTACTTGGATTATGTACAATCTTCTTTTGTGCCTATGCCTTTTTTTCTCTCTCTTTCCCTAGTTATGCATGGATCAATTAATCTTCTTCAAATTCTTAATCAATGATTATTGTTGCCAATATAACAAAATAGTAGCAAAAATACAGCAACAATGGAATAAAATAAATTAAACCCCACACCCAATACACTCCTAATCAAACCTCTTTGGAGTCGGAGGCGCACTTTCATTCTACAATCCTCGGCACCTCCTCTTCTTATCATTGAGGTCCCCTAGAAAACTGTTGATGATCTTTTGTATAGTTGCTCAAACATATTTCTAATTATTAATACATGCAAGAACAATATTAACAACAAACATGTTAAGTAAAAATAAAGAACAAGTGCAAGTTACAATCCTACTAAAGTCGAGAAAGAATGTAACAAAACAACAAGCAACAAATGATAGAAGGATTAAAAATCAAACTCCTCCAAAAAAAGGTTTCTAACATTTGGGATTACAAGAAGAAGAAGAAGCATAAGGAGCATAAAGAACTTGACAACTCTTGATGGCGGTAGCTCTTGAAGGCGGCAGCTCCTGAAACCCTCTTCTTTTTCAACAACCCACATGAGAGAGAAATGAATCATAGGACTCGAGAACGGAGAGAAATGATGTTTTTTCGACGATTTTGACTTATATATGGGTAAAATGAGTTTTATGTAAAAATTTAAGGGTAAAATTGTCAAAAAAAATTCTCACTTTTTAACGCGAATCCTCTAATCTTTGGAGCTAAAAGAAAAATGAGTCATGCTTATTACATTGAAGGTTTTACCACTAGTTCTAATTTTTTTAGATATGCTCAAAACCTACGAAATTCAAATAAACTATAATTTGCAAATGAACTTAATTGTTCAGAGTTATCTCTAACGCTACCAAACTTAAATTGTTTAGAGTTATTAAACGCTACTAAACTCAATTGTGGGCTTGGATACAGAATTCTTTAGAGCAGTGATTAGCGGACCACGCAGTCTGCTATATATCTTATTCATGTGTTCTTTTAACACCCCTTTAAGCTTAACTAAATTAAAGTTGAGATTTTTGTTTTTTTTCTTTCTTTCTAAAAATCACGGTTGAATTGCTTAAGCCTCCGAGTAAATGAATCTTTACCACAATTGGTGAGTGTTAAAAAATGGGCTTGGACCAATGAGGCTTTGCTCTCATCATGAGCAATAGTTTGCTCCACGGGCAAGGAGCGAACTATTGCTCCTCAGTCCTTGCTCTCACGAAGCACCCCTTCAACTGCCATGAACGTGGGTTAAAGTTTTTAACCCTGTAGTTAATTTTTTTTTTCTAAATACCAAGGGTAGATGAGTGAACCCTAGGGGTGAGTGAATCTTAATGACAATTAAAGGGAGTTAAAAGAGGGACACATGGGAAGAGAAGGGGAGCTGAGACACCCCTCCTCGCATCACCGACCAAGGAGGTGATTATTTTCCTTCTGTTATATAGTGGAAAGGAACCAAATCCTCTACGGTTATACTCGGATTTAGGGAATCTAGTTATGCCCCTGAGGTCGCCATGTGTCCCTTTTGACACTCTTAACTTAACTGTGGTTAAGATTCACCCACCCCTAGGTTTCACCCACCCATATTGTAATATTTTTTAAGAAAACCAAGGATGGGTGGGTGAAACCTAGGGGTGAGTGAATCTTAATCACAGTTAAGGGGTGTCAAAAGGGACATTAGGTCGGGGAATCCGGTCATAACTGTTAGAGGATTTGGTTCAATAGTGGAAATGCAAGCAAGTTAAGCATTTTCCAATTCTTTTCCCCGAACCGGGTATGGGATATCTCATATCTTTAGACCAGTAAGTAGGCGGTTTCTCCCGTTTCTTTCCTTTCCGGACTTTGCTTTTTGTATCACAGCTATCCTAGGTATAAAATGTTTCGAAAACACCCCTCCTTGATATAAACTTTTTCGAAAACACCCATCCTTGAAATATAACCCATATAGCCTTTTCCTCAAACCAGTTTTTCGGTGGTGTCTCGTTGCACTTGCAGACCCCGTTCTCCTCTCTCTCTCTCTCTTTTGCTCTTTCTCTCTCTCTCTTCTATCGTCCTCCGCCGTTCTCAGATTCGTCTATTGGACGATCCATCTCTCTCCATCCATGACTATAATGACTCCTCAACCGTTAGATGTAAATACCATCTCTCTCTCTCTCTCTAACCCAAGAACTGCTTTTTTTCTTCTTCTTCTCTGTTCAGTTCCTGTCCCTCTCTGGTTCTCTCTTTCTGTCACTATCTTTCTTTTTCTTTCTACTTTAACCGAATTTCTTGTTTTAGGTTTTGGTTTCGATTCCTAGGTTCTGATTCGACTGCAAATTCTCAATTCCATTGCACCGATTTTTTCCTTTCTAGGGTTTTAATTCGATCAAAAGAGTCTGGTTTCACTGGATCCGAGCTCTGATTCGTGCTTTGTTTTTGCAGCAGGAAGATGACGAGATGCTGGTTCCGCATTCCGATTTCCCCGAAGCTCCGCAACCAATGGAAGGTACTGTTTTTATTGTCTTCTTGGATATGTTCTCTGGATTTAGGGATATAGGTTTCTGAATTATCTGCCTTTCTTATTTAGTTTAAATTAATAAATTTGGGGGTTGCAGTAGGTTTAATTTGTCATTGATGGGAGGCATATTAGGGTTTTGATTCTTATTTTTTTTTTGCCACTCATTTGTAGTAGCGCAAGCAGAAACTGTTAGTACGGTGGAGAATCAGCCAGTTGAGGATCCTCCATCGTCAAGATTCACATGGACAATCGAGAACTTTTCTAGGTTGAACACCAAGAAGCACTACTCAGACATTTTCTTGGTTGGTGGATTTAAATGGTATATAAATCTCTTTCCCTGATTAGATTTACTCTGTATCTCGACATGTACTTGGTTTTGTTAGTTCTGCTCAATAATTAACCTTTTCCATTGCCTTGGATAGGCGGGTTCTTATTTTTCCGAAGGGAAACAACGTGGACCATTTGTCGATGTATCTAGATGTTGCAGATTCGACAAATTTGCCATATGGGTGGAGTAGATACGCACAGTTTAGCTTGGCTGTGGCAAATCAAATTCATAATAAGTACACAGTGAGAAAGGGTATCCTCTTCACTAATATCTGTGTGATGTAGTTAGCTCTAAATGCAATTCCATACTTTTCAATTTTGATGATTTTAGGCATTTACTTTATTGATGTTAGAATGTATGGTGATGTTAGAATGAATAATTGTTATGTTATTATATATTTCATGATTAGAAAATCTTAATCACTTACAATAAGCAAGCAACCTACTTTATTGATTGATCTTGGGGTTGGTGGTGTTCCCGGTCAGCTTGCGTCCTGCTGGACTTTTCGGGCTTTCACATGTGTCTTACTAGTTTTATCCGCTTGTTGTGGCTACTCGGTCCTAGTCGAATGCAGTAAACTAGCGAGTGCTTTGTCAGATTGGTTTGGTGCAAGGTGGTGAAGCAGGTCTCTCCTTCCGATGTAGGAAGCCCTCGGGTGTCTGCCATTCCATGGCCATGGTTAGTTTCTTCTTCTACTTATCTCATTAGCTGGTCAGTGTTCATGGCCGGCGGTGGTAGAGGCTCCTTTCGTGGGCCCTTGAGGTGGTAAGACCCCTGTTGACTCTTTTAGATGGGGTCAGTGAGGTTGGCAGAAACTCTAATCTGATTGGAGCTGATGCTATGTTTGGTAGGTTGAGGTTGTTCTCCTCGTGCCTTCTTGATGCTAACTCTGTTTCAAAGGGCAAGGCAAAGGCTGATACTCCTTCTTGTGATGGTGTGCCTTGTCTTGAAAGGGACGGGTTCACCTTTTTTTTTTTTTTTTCCGAGGTGGGGGGTTCCTTCCCTCACTCTAAGGGTAGTGTCAAACGAGTGTCAAGACTGCATTAGGTAATTTGGATTAAAGTTGTTAAATCATAATCGAATCGTAAAATCGTTTTAGGACCGATTCGATTTAAATCGGGATCCAAATTGTAAATCCGTTAGATTCAATCCATTTAAAAAAAAATACTTAATAAATCAGAAAAATGGAATAATCCATTATCCAAAAGATTTCTTTCACATCTTCTATTGATAAAAGAAAGTAATGAATATTTCATTGCATACACTATACAAAACGTGAATAAACTCCATAAAACGAAAAATAACCCCCAATATCATCAAAGATAAATCAACAAAAGTAAACTCATAGAATCATGTTGTATGAGATCAAGTATCAAAAACTTGTACAATTAAAAAGACTAATAAAATAACTATCAAATTCTCATAGAGTCCAACTCTCCAACTCCATTTTCTTTTTTCTTCCTCCTTTCTTCTATTTTCTTTTTCTTTCTTTTTTTCCCAATTTCACAGCAACATAGAGAAAACCCAAATATGAGTTTTGACATGTCCGTAATAAGAGTTTTCCTGTTTCTTCTCTCTTCTTAAAGACATAAAGTACCTTTAGAAAATTAAAAGAATAAAAAATATTTTTGTAAGTGTCGGTCCGTAATAGGGGTTTTGTGCTCAAATTGCATGAATCATATGATTTGAATCGCAAATCGAATTAGATTTACCCAATTAAGATTTTCTCTTGTGATTTAATTGTTTTTCCTGTGATTCGATTCAAATCTTAGAATTTGAATCGCAAATTGCAAGGATTTAACAATCATGCTTTGGATGGTCTCCTATACTCTAACGCGTCTCGTAGCTTACTTGCATCCTCTGACGGTGCAGGCGCGGTTGTTGATGGATCTTACCCTTTTGGTGTTATCGCTGGTCTTGAGGTCCTTGAGCCAACTGCAATCTTTTCCTGTTTTGATGTGCCTCCAATAGGCATTATTTCCCCATTAAAGCACCGACCCTTGGAGGTTGCCGCCGATGCGGCTTAAGCTCCTTAGAAGGACATAGTTCTAGCGGCTCAAGCCAAGCACTCGTGTGCAGAGCTTTCTTTTATACCCCTTGAATTCAAGGACAGTAAGTTGGTTATCACTTGATCGGATGGTGATATTGAAGGGGATTCAACTAAGTGGAAGCATACTCTAGTTGGCTTCTTCATGGGTCCCAAGCCTCCATTCCATGCTATCAAAAAGCCTGTAGAAAAGATGTGGAATTTGGGTGGTGGAATGAATGAATTTTGCACTGGACAATGGATTCTTCATTTCAAGTTGTGTCGCGTTGAGGATAAGTCGCGAGTGCTCGAAGCTGGGCCCTGTATGGTTTGTAATTCTCTGTTGCTCTTGAGAGAATGGGACAGGAAGGCGTCTCTTGATAAGGCCGAATTCTCCTCTATGCCTATTTGGATCAAAATCCTCAAGTTCCCTTTTTTATGGGGAGTGTTCCTTACCTTAGCGCCATCAGTAGCATGGTAGGCAAACCCATTCGTGTGGATAAGCAGATGTTAGAAAAGAGTAGACTTAGCTATGCTAAGATATATGTGGAAGTTAATGCAATTTTGCTGCTATCTTAAGAAATCCTTGTAAATCTAAATGGGCGGGAGGATTTTTACCTGAAGCTGGAGTTTGATTGGAAACTCCCACAGTGTGACCATTATAGGGTTTTTGGCCATGGAGTTGATTGTTGCCACGTCAAGGAAATCCATGAGAAAAACAGCGACCACTTAGCATACGTGCTCATAGTAGAAGTCGGTCCCGAATGCCAGTCCCTAGATTTGGAAGTGAGCCCCTCCTTAGGCTCCTTGCTAGGATAGAAGAGTTGAGATGATAGATGGTGTCAGTATAGTCATTGGTGACCCATGCAACTCAAGACAGCTTGTTGCTCTTGACTCTAATGATAGTGGCTCGAGAGGGCCTTTTATCTCTGACTCTAATAATAAGTATTGATGACGATATTGGATGGGATACGATATCGAGGGGCAAGAAGGATAAATTCCTGAAAGGCCTCATCACATGTGATAAAAATAGCAAAGGTAGTCTAAATAGATTTGCAATGCTTGGTATGCTTGATGAAGAGAAGAATCGGTCTCAAGAGGGAAGGAACTCCTCTTCTTGAGGAGGAGCGTGTAGGGGTGGCAATGGTGCTTCTTCCCTGTAGTTGGGTGAGGCTATACCGACAAATGTGTCTTACTGAGTAAGCCCGTCCCTTATTCTCTATCCTTCGTAGATCCCAGAGCGTACTGGGGAATAGGGTTCCTAGTAGGCCTCACGGCCTACGAGCATGGTGCCTAGTTCATTGTTTTCCTCTTTATAATGTTTTTTGGTAGCTGGAATGTTCGGGGTTTGAATAATCAGGCCAAACAACATGATGTTAACGATTTTATTAGGAGCATCAAGCTATCACTTGTTGGGTTGGTTGAAACCAAAATTAGATCCTTGAATGTTGATAGAATTGCCTTTCGGTTAGCGAGGAACTGGATGACGATTCATAACTATGGTACTTTTCTCAATGGTGGGATTTGATTACTATGGGACTCTGAGGTGCTTGACATAACTCCTATGCGCATTATTGACAAAGTAATTAACTGTCTTATGACTCATGCCGATTGGAATTCCCATGTTGTGATTTATGTTGTCTATAGATCTAATGACGGGGTCCTAAGAGCATGGTTTAAAATATCGATATTGGTTGTCGTATCGGTAAGTCAAAAGAAGGATACATATCGGTGTATTGGACCGTATTAGTTGGATATGGTGGAAAAAGTTTAGATACACTAAGATACGATTGGATACGCAATGAAAATTTTGGATACCTTGCAGAAAACTTCTTATAATGCAAATATAAGCTAAAAACATACTAGACGAAGGCCCCCAACTACATTTATAATCAATATGTGAGAATTATTGATCAAGGCTATGAAGTAGCAAAGTCTTGTAGGTAGTAAGGTATAGGGACATAAGGTATAGGGAAATTGAGGAGTTGGGTCTCTTATTGTCTTGTCTTGGTTATGCTCTTGTGAGTCTTGATGATTGGGATTGTAGAATATGGTCCGGAAGCAGCAATGGTCAATTTTCAGTTAGATCGCTACTACGCTTAGTTGAGTTACCTTTTGTTGCACCCTTTCCCCATCGATAAGTGTGGAATTTAGACATTCCATCAAAGGTTTCTTTCTTCCTTTGGAATGCATCTTTGAATTTTATAACTTCTTTGGGGGTACTTTCTATCTCGATTTGGGGTGGACCGGGTCTTTCCTTCTTCATTTCAAAACTTCTCATCCTGCTAGTTTCTAGCTAGTGCGGATGATGCTAAGAGGGCAATCTGGTTGGTGCTCCCGGAGCCACCTCATTGGTCATTTGGAAAGAGAGAAATAGGAGAGTTTTTGAAAATTCTCAGTCCTCTATGTTTACGTTGTTGTAAACTTTAATAATTTCTTCCTTGTATCAGCTTTTATTGATCTTTTGATTAATGATAATTTTTTTTTTTTTTAATAAGCTATATAAGGCGACCATGTTGATAAACAGGTATGAAAACACAAACAAGGTTTGAGGGTAAATGTCGCCGGAATGGGGGTCTATGTTGTTGTGCAGAAAAAAGAGAGAAAGGTTTAAGGGTCTAAGGAGTATTCACAAATTTGGAAGGAGCTCTTGTTACGGTAAGAAGAGGCTTAGGATGGGAACCAAATAGCATCGGCTAGCTATAGAGTTGAATCTTTTCGATCTTCAGGAGATAATGCAAAGCAAGGTATTAAACTTCGGCTTCATTATAATCTTAGGTCGCTAAAAAAGTTGACTCATTTTGAGGAAGTTTAAGGAAGTTATGTAAAAATTAAAGAAGTCTAGGAAACTTTAAGAAAACATTAGAATTTTAAGATGAAACTTTAGATATTAAATATTTAAGCATAAATACACATTTAAAATTCGTTATATTACTGGATGCAAGCATGTAGAGTATCAAACGTGAGAATCATGTTAAGTGACATTCACTGTCTGCTTGTATAAGTTGTAATTTCTTCTTGATAGTACTCTATATTGTCAAATTTTTTAACCACATTTTGTTCTCTTTATCAAGTGAAGGAAATATGTAAGGTAATTTTATTCTTTATTTTTTTAATAATTATCCATGTTAATTGTTTTAGAAATCTGAAAACTTATATTAAAATTTTATTGATTTTTTATTGTGTATAATATAAATCAATATTAATTTTTAACACATTAATTTTTTTTACATAACATATCATATTTAGAATTTTTTGTACTAAAAATATTATGTTAAGTTATAAATTATAGCTAATTGATTAGTCAAAATGTTAGTATTTCAAATAAGCCCTTTTGGGCATAATCCTATTACCTATAAAACAGACAAAAAAGGAGAAATTATATAGTTAAATAATATTAATTTTTGAAATATTGTCAATAAATTATTTACTTTTTTAGTATTACTTAAAAAACCCTTATGGGCATAATCATATATGAATATTAAGTGAAAGGAAAAAGACATGTAAAAATATTATTGGAATAATGAAACTATAATTTATAATTATAATAGGGTTATTATTAGCAACACTCTCTAAACGGAACACAACATGTGTTTCCTTAAAAAGGAGATCTGGGATCACACGTGTCCCTTTTAATCCATATTACCCGTCGTTAAGATCAAGGTATTAAACTTGAGTTTCAGTATAAACTTCGGTCGTTAAGGAAATTGACATGTTTCGAGGAAGTTTAAGGAAATCTAAGGAAGTTATGTAAAAATCAAAGAAGCTTAGAAAACTTTCGGGAAACATTGGAAATCTAAGATGAAACTTTAGAAATTTAATACTTAAGCTTAAATACACATCTAGAATTCATTATATTATTGATATAAGCATGTAGTCCTCAAATTCAAATGTGATAATCATGTTAATTGACATGCGTTGTTGGTTTGTCTGAGATATAATTTCTTCTTGATATTTATCTATATTGTCAATTTCTTTTAACTATATTTTATCCTCTTTGTCAAGTGAAGGAGATATATATTCTCTTTAGTTTTTAAGTGATTATCCATGTTAATTGTTTTAGAAATATAAAAAAACTTATGAATGCACATTAAAGTTAATAAATAATTGAAATTCAATTTAGTTTTTAAACCTATTTCAATTTACAATTGATGACCTCAATGTTTTTATAAGATTGAATCGATATGTGAAGAAGAGGAGATGTGTAGTTCAATAATTTTTAATTTATGAAATACTATTAGAAAATTATTTAATATTATATTACTAAAAATCCCTTATGGGCATAATATACTAACAACAAAATTAATAGAATAATAAAATTATAATTTATAATAAGGTTAATGCTAGCAACACTCTCTTTTAAAGCTAATTATATTTATAATAAGGTTAATGCTAGGGACACGTCTTTCCTTATGAAGAAAGTAAGTTTGAAGCGAGTGGAACTAGCATCACCCTTTTAAGATAAAATGTTCCCTAGATTTGCGATCGCATCAGGTTGATTGTCATGGAGTGGGCTGGTTGCATTATATTAGGGAGGAACTGCGCCCGGGGGGGGGGGGGGGTATCGTACTCAGATGTTTTCATCCTAGGGAGTTAGGATCATGGTCGCTTTTTCCCGGTTTTTGAGTTTACAAGCTTGTAAGCTCTAGTTGTCAGGGTTCTTCCTGTAGCCCTTCTTTCCTTTTAATATATTGCATTGCTTTATCGATAAAAAAAATATTAAAACTTAAAAATCCTTCGATTTACCGACTTTTTCTGTACACTTTGGTTAATTTCCACCGAAGTTCTGTATTTTCTCAACATATTTTTCTTCTGTTTCAGTCGAAGTTTACCGAAGTTTACCACGAAGTCTAGTACTTTTAAAATACAAGTGCATTTCGCTTCAGACACCACATAAATCGAATCATTTCGGTAAACTTTGGCGGAATTGAGTCAATTTTTGAAACTATGACCAGAATACAATTTTTTTTTTCACAAAATGACTAATTATCATCGAAAGAGAAATTTTATTTTAAAATTGAGAGTAGACGGTGAGTGGTGGGAGGGGCATTCAGAGATCGCGGATAGGGAAATTTCTTTCTATCAAGACTTTGTATAAGGAGAAGGGATAATGGCGTCCGTAATTAGATGGTATTCCATTTGGGTGTTTGTCTAATGAGTAGAGGGACGGTTTGGAGGTTCCTTTCGAGGAGGAGGAGGTCCTAAGGGTGATCAGAGGCATGATCGGGGATAAGGCTCTTGGGCCGGATGGCTTCACAATCAAATTTTATTGCTCCTGTTGGGAAATAGTGGGTAGTGAATCTACTGATCTTATGGGATTCATGAGAGAGTTGTATATGGTGGGGGGTTTCGATAGAGTGCTTAACAACACTTTTGTCGTATTAATTCCAAAAAGGAAGGGGGTGGTGGATATCATGGATTTCAGGCCGATTAGCTTGGTAGGCAGTGTCTACAAAATCCTTGCCAAAGTGTTAGCCACTAGACTCAAGAGTGTGATGGGCCTCATCATATTTCCCCAACGAGGTGCATTTGTGGGCGGTCGACAGATCCTGGATGGTATTCTAATAGCCAACGAATGTCTTGATGAAAGGATTAGATCAAAGGTCCCTGGAATTGTGTGCAAAGTGGATATGGAGAAGGCTTATGACCATGTTAATTGGCAGTTCTTGGGCTACCTAATGAAGAAAATGAGATTTGGCCCCTAGGTGGTGTTAGTGGATACAATCATGTATTTCATCCGTTAGTTTCTCCATCCTCATCAACAGTAGTGTGGCTGGGTATTTCCCAAGCTCTAGGGATTTGAGGCAAGGTGATCCCCTTTCCCCTTTCCTCTTTATCATGGTCTCGGAAGCCTTGAGTAGGATGTTGTCTAGAGCTAACGAGCTGATTTTTGAAGGTTTCATTGTAGGCGAAGACCAACTGCGGATTTCGCATCTCCAGTTTGCACATGATACCCTGGTCTTCTGAGAGCGTCTTGTTGAGATTTGCTCCTCCTCAGGCGTCTCTTTCAGTGTTTCAAAGCGGTGTCAGGCTTGCGGGTCAACTTGTCCAAATTAGAGATTATCGGGGTCAGGGATGTAGTGGACTTAGTAAACCTGGCAGCCCGTATCGGCTATAGACTAGGGTCTCTCCCTTTGGTGTACTGGGAATGCCCTTGGGAGCTAGCTTCAAATCTAGGGTAGTGTGGGCTCCCGTGTTAGAAAGATTTGCTAAACGCCTATCAGGGTGGCAAGCTTACTATCCAAAGGAGGGAAGCTTACCCTCATCCAGAGCACTCTTAGTAGCCTGCCTACCTAATTTATGTCCACGCTTATCATCCCTCGGTCGAGAGCAGTGCCACTTGAACGCTTGGAGCGAGGGTTCCTGTGGCATGAGAAAGGGAACCGGTTCAAATGTCATCTTGTCAAATGGTCTATGATCTGTTGTCCTAAGAGCATGGGAGGTCTGAACCAGAAGTCGCTATCTCTGGTAAATAAGGTCCTAATGGGAAAATGGGTTTGGAGGTTTGGAGAGGAAAGGCATAGCCTATGGTGGGCAGTAATTGTGGCCAAATTTGGGGAGCAATCATGTTGGGTTCCGAGGGGGTTAAAAGTTCTCATAGTGTTGGGATGTGGAATGGTATCATATCAATTGTCGGATTAGTGGTTCCATTCTTTGAGTTCAGGGTCGGAGTTGGATCAGAGGTGAGATTTTGGAAGGATGTATAGTGTGGTGCCATAAAACTTCAGGATGACTTTGGTGCCATTTTTCGCCTAGCCACGAATAGGAATGCATCTGTTGGGGACTACCTTGAGTGGGGGAGTGGTAGGTTAGTGTGGGGTCCAAGGCTGAGGTGTATTTATTAATGGGAGATAGTCAAGTTTGTTAGGCTCTTAGATCGTCTAGGAGCATACCATCTCGGTATCTTAGGGCATAGATTGCAGAATATGGTCTAAAGGCAACAAGGGTCGTTTCTTAGTGAGATCCCTGGTACAGTCGCTTGAGAGAGGCCCACTCGATCTTTTTTCCGCATGAGACTATGTGGAACCCCGATATTCCTACTAAAGTATCCTTTTTTCTATGAACTGTGCTTTTGGATAAAATTCTCATTTGTGATCACTTTAGAAATAGAGGGTGGAGGATGGCCAATTGGTGTTACATGTGCCTCCAGGCGAAAGAGACGGTAGCTCACCTTCTCTCGTATTGTCCTATTGCATGTGAAATTGCTTCTTTCTATCCCGAGTGGGCGTGGCCTGGGTCTTTCCCTCTTCCTTCCACAACTTCTTATCTGGTTGGTATTTGGTTAGTGGGGAGACATCAAGGCTATTTGGTCGGTGCTTCCGGGTGCTATAGCGTGGTCTATTTGGAAAGAAAGAAACAAGAAAGCTTTTGAGGATTCTCACTGCAGGCCTCTAAAAATCTGCTCTAACACCCGTCTGCTAGTTTTGGAATGGTGCTCCACTAGTAACATAGGATTGGATCTCGGTGCTTTGTTAGACTAATGGGTATTTTGTAATTCCTTTCGGCTCTTTTTCTCTTGCTCGGTCCCCTTTATGTTCTTGTATTATCTTTGCTTATTAATATATCTGCTTGATTATCCAAAAAAAAAAAAAAAACAATAGTTACTTAGCCAATAATAGGCAATACAATCTAGATATTTACATTCAATGAAATAAATAAGAAAACATTGAATTACAACCATAAAGTAAATTATATGTATGATACGAGCTCAATACCCTATTGAGCTTTGTGCCGACTCAAACGGTTTAGGCTTTGGAATTGAATAAATTGATACATTATAAGTGAGCTAGACATATTGACAATAAATATAGTATGTGTACTGATAACGTTTGTTGTAAATTTAATAGCTGTGAAATTTGTTCATGAATGTGACTCAATGTTTGGGACTAGGCATGTAGTGACACAACCCAACACCATATAGAAGTCAATGTGTGAAATAATTTTACCGGTCTTTTATATTTAAATTATGTTTTGACATATTCAAAATATGAGACCTTAAGATTCAAAAAAAATCCTGCAATTTGGAAGTTGAATTTTGCCCCGGACGGCTAAAAATTGAGTTTTTGAATTGAACTGGAAATTTGGATTTTGGTTATTTTAGAATTTAGATTCGGTAGTATTTTTAATGAACTTAAATGGGAGGGAGTACCCAACATAGGCTTAGAATTTTTTGTGAAGCTTGAATGTAAGTCATTTCCTGATGAACTGTTAGCATGGTTTCAAATATCGATTCGTACCACCGATACGGGCCAGTACGTATCGGTTTTTCCCCTATCCAATACTTTGATACGCCTGGGAAAAAAATTCCCCTATAGCAAGATTGTATTGAGCATATCGGTATCGATACGGTACTGATATAGGTTTTTCAGTTGTAAAAAAGAAAAATTGGTCAATCGTTGTTGCCACTTTTAAATTCCAAGGATCCCAATGGCCCTCTACAAAATTGATTGAGAAGTAGAAAAAGAAAAAAAAGTAAATAACGATTTTTTTCGTAGAGAAGGAGGATTAGTGATTTAGGGTACATACCTGTGCATGTGGTGAGATTGTCGTCAATCGTCGTTGCCATCGTGGATGTCGCCTTCATCCTTTACCTTCGTTGATGGCAGAAACCGAAGAAAAGGAGGTTTGTTCCTCCTCCCCCGGTTTATTGCTACGAAGGAGTAGTGCTCTAGTCGCACGCTCACCATTCAATTTTTTTCCCAAACCGTAGGGTGTATGAGTGTGTTGTGTTTAACCACCAAAATGAGATTGGATCACAGTCAATCGCGATTGAACTTTGGGAGAGTTCAATTGCACCCACAGGCCAACATGTGTCCCTTTGAACTCCTATTAACTGTGGTTAAGATTCACTAACCCTTAGGGTTCAACAATCTAACCTTAGGTTTTTGAAATAATATTTTAAAAAATTAACCCTAATTCATGCATAATATACCAGATGTGGAAGGAATTCACTCATTTTGCTAAGCTCATCAACTTGTCTTGGATGGCCCTCGGTGACTTTAATGCAGTGCTTGCTGGTTCTGAGAAAAAAAGTGGGGGGGGGGGGGTTATACAAGTGACTTTTAATTCCATTCAGACTGCATCGTAATGAAGTTTTATAATCTGGCTTGGTAAACTTGAAATGGAAGGGTCCAGTTTTTACATGGACTAATCGTTCAGTGGGTCCCAATAGGATTGTGTGCAACTCGATAGATTCACTTGAAATGGAAGGGTCTAGTTTTTACATGGACTAATGGTTCAGTGGGTCCCAATAGGATTGCGTGCAACTCGATAGATGCATGGTTAACATGGAATGAATTCAGAAATTTCCAGATGCTGAGGCACTTGTAGCGTCTTGCCATACGTTGGACCATCGTCAAATTATTGTCTACTTCAATGAGCAACGACGAGGTAAGGGCCGTAAGGCCATATCTCTCAAATTCTTTAATTTTTGGATCTTGGATGCTGAGTTTCTTTATGTAGTTCGTGAGGCCTGGAACACCTGTGTGTATGGCACCCCTATGTTTGAGCTTGTGCAGAAGTTGAAGGCTACTAAACTGGCCTTGAAGATATGGAGCAAGCAAAAATTTTGGCTATAACTTTGACAGAGTTGCTCATGCTAGAGCTACATGATAATATTCTTCATAATCTTGCATTGGACCCCCTGAATACCTGCAAATGGATGCTCGAGATGCTAAGAAGGATCTTGGCTGATGGCTTGATATTGAATAGGCAGAATTTAGGCAGTGTTACCGGGTTCAGGGGCTCCAAATTAGGTGACCAAAACAATAATTTTTTCTTACCAATCCCTTTCTGATAGAAGAAACTGCAACTGTATAGACTCCATCAAGGATTCTAGTGGCAATCTCGTTCAGGATCCCGCTTTGATAGCCCCCATGGATGCCAATTACTTTTTGTCCCTGTTGGGTATACATGGAGAGCCTTTGAGGCCAATTGTTCCTGAGTACCGTTGGTCTAAAGTCTTATCCTATCTCGGTTTGTAATGTGGTCTATCACTTCATCTCAAAATTGCTCGTTAAGAGACTCAATCCGATGATGATCAAAATTGGTAAGATGGAACCAATTGGCCTTTATTAAAAGAACACGCGTTTCTGATAATATCCTTCTTTGTCAAGAACTTCTCCACAACTATCATCTTAAAAGAGGAAATCCTCGTGTGGCAACAAAAGTTGACATTATAAAGGAGTATGACTCAGTAGGTTGGGAATTCTTGGAGCATGTCCTCCAACGCTGTGGTTTCCCTACTAAATTCATTGGCTGGAGCATGTCCATGGCTCTACTCTCTGTGGTCATCAATGATGAGAGGGTTGGATTCTTTAAGAGTTCTCGTGGTCTAAGACAAAGGGACCTAATATCGTCTTATCTTTTTATGCTGGTTATCCAAAGTCTCTCCAATCTTCTTGATAAAGAAGTCGTGCATGGTAGGTTCCTTCCCCACCCTTGTTGCTAAGATCCGCTTATCACACTTCTCTATTTTGCTGATGATCTCTTCATCTTTTTTTATGGCAAACTCAGCTCTATTGCCTTGGTGGTGGCTTCTTTAGACAAATTCAAAGCATCTGGCCTAACTGTCAATCTTGAGATCTAAAGTCCTTTTTGGAAATGTGCCTGCGAGGTTGAGTAGGCAAATGTTGTCCTTGCTGAGAATTAGTAGGTACACCACCCCCACCAAATATCTGGGCCTCCCCCCATCTTCTTCTAGACTTACCTAAACCACTGAAGGAAAGGAAATTCTCTACGACCACCACCAGTCGGTAAGTGCTACAAGATCTCATGCATTGGAACCCATGGTTATGGTCGAGAACTCAAGTCGAGATTCCAGCCTTCCTTCCTTGCATCTGACTTCCTCACGAGTTCTAATTGTCAACCCCTTTTGGATAAAATCTCAAAACACATAACATCTTGAAAAATCGATGGCTCTCCTATGCTGGCAGGCTTGAGTTTATTTGAAATGTTCTGAGCTCATTTCATTTGTATGGGTGTAGGGTTTTTATGTTGCAAAAAGTTTTGTTCTCATTTATAGAGAGCCGGCTTGGCCTAATCTCCATCATGCTACCTATAACATTGCTTGGAAAGCTATTTGTGCATCCTTGGCTGAAGGTGGATTGGTAATGTTACCTAGGCACGTGGTACGTAGGTGCCAATTGTCCAAGTGTCAAGAGGTGTTCGGTATGGCAAGCTCTGAAAATCCCAATACGAGACACGGATGTGCAGATTTTATAAAATGATTCTATATATATTATAACTCAAAATTTTAAAAATAATCATAAGAATAGAGAGAGAGGACCACCTATCCCCATTTTTTAAAAAAAAAGTAAAGTATATACCAAAGCTATAATAAATACTCATATAGAGAATGGAAATGAGCAACAAGAGAGGGAGAGAGGGGGACATATCTATTGATCGTTGTTAGTGCCGTTGCTCTCTTAATAAGTTTTCCTTTATGTTTCCAAAAAAGTTACACAACTTGACAAAATGTTTTTGACAATTCAATAAATATTGTATTTGAAAGGGCTTAACATAATTGAAGCACTACGTACCTAACCATAATGTTGACATCACCATGACACGCTATAGGCACGTACCAAAGAGTGTAGTGCCATGCCATGGAGTGTCGTGGCGTGTCAAGGTGTCAGCACAACAAAATTTTGGAAAACTGAAGTGCCTAAGTAACACTGAGGATTGGATATCCAGGCTGTGTTAGTGAATGGAACACTAGTGCCTTAATGAGAAGTGTGTGAGAAATAGTCAATAAGGATAACTCTCTTTGGGTTGCTTGGTTCAGTTGTAGGTACCTCAAGAACCACTCAATTTGTCAATCTAGACCTTGCGCATGCCGAGCTCCTCTTTGTGAAGTCTCCAGAGCATTTTGAAGGTTAGAGCAAGGTTAGACACATGGCCGATAACTTTGTGCATCATCAGATTGGAAATGGATGAAGCACCTTCATTTGGATGATCCTTGGCACCACCCAAGAGGAGTTCTAGCTAATCAAAAATGGTTTCATGTTTCTCATCAAATCTTTAGTAGTAGGAAGGCTGATGTCGCTACGCCCCGTCATGGCAACAGCTGGATTGGCAGTCCTCCGAGATGCCCTGAGTTGTTTGATATCTGGGAAGAGATTGCCACAATTGATGCTCTTGAAATGAAGGAGGATAGGGTAGTTTGGAAGCTGGCTCAAAATGGTACATTTTTTTAAAAATCTGTTTGGGAAGCGATTAGGGGCCAAAGGTTAGATGTTGCAATTTGGTGTGGTTTTCGAAAGCTATTCTTAGGCACTCGTTCAATGTCTAGATGGCTCTCAACTCTCAAGCATACTTTGATCACTAATGACAAGCTGATTCGATGGGGTATTCCGGCGAGAGTGCAATGCATCCTGTGTAGCGGGGGGATGAGAGCCATGATCATCTTTTTGTACATTGCTCTTATTCTTCTGCTGTTTGGGTTTCCCTCTCTCAGCTCTTCCAGTTGCTCCCTCCTATTTTACAAAACTGGCACCAGATGAGTAGATGGGTGACCCGAAAATGTAAAAGGAAATTCCTTCTGTGCTACCTCGTGGAAAGTCGTGTTTGGTGCTTTTATCTACCATACTTGGGCTGAGAGGAATAGAAGGTTTTTTCGCAACGAGTTCCTCTCCTTGGCTGGTCTGATTAAGAAGATTCTTGATGATGTGGCTATAAAATTAGATGATGTAATGTAAGTTATGCAACGGCCCAAGACATTGCTGCCAACAGGGATTTGGTGGGTGAGATGAGGCTTATCCGTCAAGTGGTAGCTCTCTTAGATTCGATGGGTTGGGTGGCGGCCTCCGGACAATGGATATACTCACCGCAATACGGATGGTTCGGTTCGCTCACATATTGGTAGGTATGGTGCATGCTTAAGAGATAACTGCGGAAGTCCTCTTCTTGCCTTGGCTGGTGGTATTAATTACTATGCACAATGCAGTTATCCTAATGGAATTGATGGCTATCAAGCTTGGTATGGAGGAAGCCGTCAGGGTGGGATTCCTTCGATTGCAGGTCATGCTGATTCTAGTTGGGTTGTGCAATGTATTAAAAAAGAATGTCCTTGGCTTGGATGGCTGCTTTTGTCTTGTCTAAGATCGAGGACCTCATTGATAGTTTAGTTAGTTTTGTAATCTTCCTTGCCCCATGTGAGGCCAATAGAGCAGCAGATTTTCTTTCCATGCTTTGTCCCGCTGTTTGTGAGAGGAGGATTAGTCCCCTTGATTTTCTGCCTTTATTGATTCAAATTGTAGCCAATGATGCTAGGGAGTACAGATATATTCGGGTATAAATTGCTCTTACTTTTTCAATGCAGATCGGGGTTTGCCTAACCCCAGCCTTCCTTTTTTCAAAAAAATATATAATTTATGGTTATCAAGGCGACAAGACCCCATGGACGCTTGAGGTGGTCGCTTGCTTAACTCCTTACAGTAGAAATCTCCCATAATATGAAATTTGTATATGCTGCATTTTCCTGAATAAGGGGCCTTGCAATTCATGAAAATTTCAAAATTTCTATTGTCAAGATGAACTTTGATAGCACCATCCTTTAAGACAATTTTAGGAATAATTAAGTGGAATTTCAAGTGTTTTGAATAAGAAAAATATAACAAAAAAGCAAACAATCTACAATGATTTTCTAAAGAGGGGGAGAGAGAAAGGGACTGTGGGGGTTAAAAAAACAAAAAAAACAACAACAGTTTACAATGACAATTGAATAGGAGAGAGAGAGAGAGAGAGAGAGAGGGAGAGGGGAGCAATGTAGGACTGAATTAAAATGTAGAAAAATAGTCTGACAGTTAACTGTGACTACTGAACAGGGGGAGATAGAGAGAGAGATAAGAGGGAGAGAGGAGGAAGTGGTGGTACCTCTTCTTTTAATTTCTTCTTTCTTCTCTTGGTTAAGCCTAATAAAGGTAATAAAAAGCATATAATAAGTAAAATATATATAATTCTAGGGCCTACACTTAATTAAATGATAAAAGACTCCTGTAAAGAGGCATTTATGAGAGCTTTTGAAGCTCTAGAGGGATTTTGGGGCATTTAAAGGCCTTTTTTTTTTTTTTGTTATTGGGCTGCCTAGGCTCTGTTGTGCGCCTAGCCATACAAAAAAAAGAGGGTACCATATAGTCTAGAGGGATTTTGGGGCATTTAAAGGCCTTTTTTTTTGTTATTGGGCTGCCTAGGTTCAGTTGTGCGCCTGGTCGTTTAGGCGAGCGCCTCAGGCAACGCCTTTAACAACCATACAAAAAACAGAGGGGTGCCATATAGTCTATCCACCAACAGCAGGAGGGCGAGAGAGACCAATTGATCCATGCTTTGAGTGAGAGAGCAAGGTATTAAACTTCGGTTTCGGTATATACTTCGGTCGCTAAGGAAGTTGACTCGTTTCGAGGAAGTTTTAAGGAAGTCCAAGGAAGTTATGTAAAAATTAAAGAAGTAGGAAACTTTTAGGAAACATTTGAAATCTAAGATAAAACTTTAGAAATTCAATACTCAGGCATAAATACATATCCAAAATTCATTATATTACTGATGCAAGCATGTAGTACTCAAATATGAGAATCATGTTAAGTGACATGCGTTGTCTGCTTATCTAAAATGTAATTTCTTCTTGATATTTCTCTATATCATCAAAAAAATTTAACTTTTAATCATCTTTATCAAGTGAAGGGGGATAATTTTTTTAATTATTATTCATGTTAATTGTTTTAGAAACCTGAAAAACTTATGAATGCAAATTAAAGTTGATAAATAATTAAAATTCAATTTAATTTCAAAACCTATTTCAATCTACAATTGATGAACTCAATGTTTTTACAGGACTGTATCAATATGTGAAAAGGAGATGTGCAGTTAAATAATTTCTAATTTATGAAATACTATTAGGAAATTATTTAATTATTTAATATTACTAAAAAAACCCTTATGGACATAATATACTAATAACAAAATTATTAGAATAATAAAATCATAATTTATAATAAGGTTAATGCTAGCAATACTCTCTTTTAAAACTAATTGTAATTTATAATAAAGTTAATGCTAGCAACACTCTCTTTTAAAACTAATTATATTTACAATAAGGTTAATGCTAAGGACACATGTCTTTCTTTATGAAAAAAATAAGTTTAAAGCGAGTGGAACTAGAATTACCTTCTTAAGTAAAAACTTAAAAGTCCTTTAATTTACAGAATTTTCTTTTTCTGTGCACTTCGGTTAACTTCCACCAAAGTTATGTATTTTTCTTCAACATTTTTTTTCATGTTTCGGCCGAAGTTTATCGAAGTTTACCGAAGTTCATTGAAGTTTACCACGAAGTCCAGTATTTTTAAAATACAAGTGTATTTCGCTTCAGACACCACGGAAGTCAACTCAATTCGGTCAACTTCGGCGGAATTGAGTCGATATTTGACACCATACGAGAAAGAGGGAGAGCTAGCATGAGGGAAACGTACTTGACATTGTACAATCTCTTATCTTCTTCTATCTGCAAACTCATTTTTTGTTGGATATACAAACTCTAACATATTATATGGTAAAAGATACGAGAAACATATAAAATAGTATGTTTTTTTGTTGACCAAATTGTCATCTTAAAAAGAAAAATGAATTTTGTACCCTTAAACAATAATAATAGTACATATATCATATTTTTAATAATAGTCTCCTAGGCCCAGTAGAGTGCCTAGGTGACCACCTAAGGTGACACCTTTAACCATAGTTCGAAAACTCAGCAAGTCACCGAGTAACTCGACTGAGTTACTCGACTCGGCTGAATTTCGAGTCAAGTCTCCTCAAAACTCGAAGGAGACACTCTTGGTTGAGTTACTCGGGTGATTCGGTCATGTTAAGTCAAGTTTTTCGATTCGCCATACTAGGTCGAGTCATAGAAGAATATTTTTTTCATCTTTTTAAACCTAAACTCGAAAGTCACATTGTTTTTGCATCAAATTTTTTTTGGTCTACAAAGACAACCTACTATGAGTTCTATTAAACCTAAGTTTTAGGTTTTAGGCTGTAAAACCAGCGTACTCTGAGTTCTTTTAACCCAGGTTTTTCAAGTTATTACATATATATATTCCGAGTTGGACCGAGTCGAGTTCTTTTCGAGTTTTCCGAGTTACTCGACCCGGCTAACTTTCGAGTCAAGTCGAGTTTCCGGGTTTTGAACTATGCCTTTTAACAACCACGATATAATTGTAACCACTACCTATGCTTTCCACTTTAAATTTCAGGATTACATATAATTTAATGTGCAGTGTAATGAATATTGGTTCCTTTCCGATTTTAACTCGTCTTTTATAGCCTCACTGACATAGTCCTGGCAGAAAAGGGACATCTTCGACTATTATGTTACGGTTTTGGAGTATATTGGGATAGAAATTTAAAAAAAAAAATCTATCTAATTCATTTTCCTTTATTACTGAGGACAATCTACTTGGAAGTACTGAAATGGTTTCTCTAATCTGTGATATTATGTTGTTCAATAGTTAAATTTCTTCGCATGGTTTCTCTGAAGTTTTAGTCTGAAATGATCTATACGAGTTCGCATCACAAAAAATTTCAGTATGTGACGGAAATTTGCTTCTTTCACATTCATTCCTGATAAGAGAACATGTGGAGATTGATTATTGGGTGCACCTATAGATTAAGGATAACTCCAATGCTTTTTCCTTTTGCCTTTTGCAGACACTCAACACCAGTTCAATGCGCGAGAGAGTGATTGGGGTTTCACTTCATTTATGCCTCTCGGTGAGCTGTACGACCCTGGTAGAGGGTATCTCTTGAATGATACGTGTATAATTGAAGCTGAGGTTGTCGTCCGTAGGGTCGTGGATTATTGGTCATATGACTCGAAAAAGGAAACTGGTTATGTTGGACTAAAGAACCAAGGAGCGACTTGTTACATGAACTCTCTCCTCCAAACTCTGTACCATATTCCTTACTTCAGAAAGGTTAGCTTTGCACTCTGGTTCTCTACTTCTAGCTCATCATAAATTGTCTCATTGATCTTATTTAAAACGAAGCACCATATGATTGACTGCGTATTTCAGGCCGTGTACCATATGCCAACGACTGAGAATGATATGCCATCAGGAAGCATCCCTCTGGCTCTGCAGAGTTTATTCTATAAGCTCCAGTATACTGACAACAGTGTCGCAACAAAAGAGTTGACCAAGTCTTTTGGATGGGACACATATGAATCGTTCATGCAGCATGATGTGCAAGAACTCAACAGGGTCCTGTGTGAAAAGCTTGAAGATAAAATGAAGGTTTAAGGGTTTAACAGTAACCAACCTCATTGCTTATACCTTTATATCTGAATTGTGGAGATTATTTCAACTTTGATTATTTTTTACTGGCTCAGGGGACTGTTGTGGAGGGTACTATACAGCAGTTATTTGAAGGGCACCATATGAACTACATTGAATGCATCAATGTGGAATACAAATCTACAAGAAAGGAATCATTCTATGGTATTTGTTTTAGGTTCAAGGCTAACTTGTCTGAGTTAGGATTATTTGGTCCTTATCAATGTCCTTGACTCCTTGATGGTACTGAACTGCATATTTGTATATGGCAGACCTTCAGCTTGATGTCAAAGGCTGCCGGGATGTTTATGCTTCTTTCGACAAGTATGTGGAAGTCGAACGCCTTGAGGGTGATAACAAGTATCATGCTGAACAACATGGGTTACAGGTTAGCTGCTTTATGTGCTTGATGACATGACAGAAACCTTTGTAAGAATCACAGTAAATTCTTTAGAAAATTTTGCTTAAACCAATTTGAAGTTTGGCTTATGCAAATCTAAAAGGGCTATTTAGTCACTCTAAGTTATAGAATGGTAAGTGATTTACCCATCAAAAAACAGTTATAGCAAGTGATTTATTGGGTGGCTCAGCTTGTAGCCACCCAATAAATGCAATGATCTACTGGGATGTAGCAGTAGTACTCAATATTTCCCCTTTTTTTTCTAATTTAATTGAACAATGCAATGATGTAAACATCTCTCTCTCTCTCTCTCTCTCATCAAAGGACTACTGCTGAAGAGAGTTCTCAAATGGAATGTTGTAATTTATGAACATTTCAGGATGCTAAGAAGGGTGTCCTGTTCATCGACTTCCCTCCTGTTCTTCAACTTCAGCTAAAACGGTTTGAATATGATTTCATGCGGGACACTATGGTGAAGGTTAGTATTTAAGTAACCAATTCTTCTCCATCATTATTTTTTTATATGATTGGTTTGCATGTTTCTCTTTTGTTGTTCCATTTTAACAGCTATTAGTGATGTTTAGGGAATGTAACTTAGAAAATGCATCGCACAAAGAGCAAAAGAAAACAAAAGAGATTGGTTTGTTGTCCTAAAATTTTCTAATTTGCGTTCTCACTGTTCTGCTTTATATGGCTGCTGCTCTTTCTTAATGATGAATCCATGACATATATGTCATCAAATCATGATCTCCTTGAAGCTTCTAGCTTGGCAAAGTTCAGATTCTTGGAATTTTAGAATCTGATAACAAGAACATCAATGGTTGTATAATGGCTTCACATTATGACAAGAAGTGCTGTTTTTGTTTCTTTCTTTTTTGTTGATGGGGGATATGGGTGATTTATTTGCACAAAGAACAAATGTATTCGGTCTGGTTTTGGCCAAAATAACATTGAAACAAAATGGGCATATAGTTTTTTTGTTTAATTGGTAATAAAATGGGCATATAGTTGCACTATAAAAGAAAGCATACATCTCCTAATATGCAAGGTTATCTGCTTAGGAGGAGAATGTATGACTTGGACCATGAGATTTTAGAAATAATCTGCTCTTTGTTGTGATGCTTCTGAGATTGTGCTTTCCATTATATTATTCAATGTCCACATTGTAATATTTGACTTTGCTAGTTGTGTATTGTATAGAAAATGTATATAAAGACTATATATTGTCCATTTGCCAAGATGTTTTGATCTAGTGGATAGTGGCACTTTTGATGCAATTATAATTTATAAGTAAATAGGTTGTTTGCAATTCAAGGATTAAAATAACGGTTTCGGCATATGCAATGCTTCCTATTGAAGCCTTTACATAATGCTGAAAATGTTACTAACGGCTGATTATTACGTTATAAAAACACTTCTTTTTTGGGAGACCAAGTCCTACGATATGTAATGTAAGACTCGGCCAAGTCCTATGTTACGTAACATAAGACTCAACAGAGACTCATAGTTAGGGGGTATGTATCGTAACGGTTCCTATTGAATCCGATATGTATCAATTTTGGCAAGTTTTATTAACATGGCTTGTATGGTCTTTAACACTTCAGCTGCTTGTTATGGTCTTTAAGGCTTCACCTACTTACTGAAAGGGAGTGCTTAGTAAACTATTGCCCTAGTTTGCTTCTTATAATAGATCATTTTTTGATCGATAACATTACAATTTATTGAGACAATAAAAGAGTACAACAGAGCAAATAAAAGCTGCACCAAAGAAGCAGGGGCCGAAAACGACAAAGCAAAAAGGAGGACAAAGCCACCAAAGAATAGGGCTGTCAATCCGGCCCTACGATGAGGGTACTCGGCCCGGCTTGTCTAGGGCTGTCAAAGGACCGGGTTGGGGTAGGGCCGGGGTCAACCCTAGCCCTAGCCCTACCCTTCCCTACAAGAGTAAGGCCCTAGCCCAGCCCTAACCCTTCAAGGGCCGGGGTTCATTGGGCCCTAGCCCTGCCCTCAAGGGCTAGGGCCGGGTTGGGCCGAGCCAAAGGGCCGGAAGAGAGCGAGATTTTGTTCAAGAAAACCATTCAAATAGGTGGTACAATCATACAACATATTGAACTCATGAAAAATTTTGTGATGACTTTCAAGAAAAATTGGTATATAAAGAGGTTTGGTTATGAATTTATGAATATATCCCATGTTAATATCATTAACGGGGGCTATATTAGTAATTTATAACTTAAATTAAGTATTCTTAAAGAGGGGAGGCAGGCCAGGCCAGGCCTGGAAGGGCCGGGTAGGGGTCAGCCCTAGCCCGGCCCTAAGGAAGAAGGGCTTCTTGGTTTTAGGCCCTACCTGGCCCAAGGGCTGGGCTTTGGCGGGTTTGGAAGGGCCGGGTTGGGCCGGGTACCCTTTGACTAGGGCTTTTTTGACAAGCCTAGGCTTGTCCCTCCTAGGTCTACAAAATTGAGGTTTTTTTTCAACTATAAAGCCTGCAGCCCTAGTTAGGCCCAAAAAATCTAAGTGTGCTGACATAAGGGCCGGGTTTGGGCTATGGCCAGCCTATATACCTTTAACATAAAGAAATAAATAAATAAATATACTTTTATTAATAAAGTTACAATTTTACCTTCTTTTAACGGCTTACATATGGAGGTGTGGTCGTAATTTCGCTACCATACCTCCTACATAAGGACTACGATTGACCCTCTATTTTCACCTTTTTTTTTGCTCTTTATATTGGTGATGTGGTTCATGAATCACATTAATATTGTAAGATAGCGGCCTGTTTTCCAGGAATGTGGAAGAGTTATTTCCGTATTAGTATTTACATTCTTGTCACCAACCATTTATTTTGGTGTGGTTGGTCATCAATAGAAAAACAAATTTGACTCCCTGGATCTGCTAAAACTAGAATATGGGTACGGAGGATCATTTATGGACTAGAAAAGGTGTTAAGCACCTTAATCCATCAATCTATGGCGACAGTTACCTAGACTTCTCTAATTTTCTTTCTTGTCGATTAAACTAGTAAAAACATAAAGACAAACTTGGATTAAAACGAAATGAACTAATGACCATCTGGCATCTACCCCTAATGTTATTGGAAATTTTCTTTTAAAGAAAGCTCAATCAAGATTTAAAAAAATTATATCTTATTCTTTCTTTTACAAGAATTTTTCACAATCACAACGAATAGGGAAGACATAAAATTCATGCAATAATAAAAAATCATGATCATTCTTTAATCTATCTAAATAAATTAAAGCCTAATTTAATAAATTATTGGATTCTAAGGACTCTTTTTTAAAATCATCTTTAAAAAGGTACCCTTTTCTATCCTCATACCGTATCAAGAGAGAGGCCTGTGTCTGGAGTTCAAGAAATAATAAAATAATAAAGGTACTAATCCTAGTGAATGCCTTCTCTAAATTCTCTTTTGCATCCAAAAATTCTTCTTATTCAGCAAATCAGCAGAAATAGTACTTCAAGATCCATTACGTGTCCAAGGCCTTTTGTTCTTCTTGGCATCTGTTATTCTGGCACAAATATTTTTGGTTCTTAAAAAGAAGCAATTTGAGAAGGTTCAATTGCCCGAAATGAATTTCTAGATAAATGTGTTTATCAACATCAAGTTGGTAAAAAGAACAAAATTATTTTTGATCGAAGCAATTATGCATGATCAAAAATAAAATCATGGAAAGTCTTTTGCTTGTTTATACTCTTTTTTGCTAGATGTTGGGAATTACTTGTGACATGAGGGTATTTCAAGCTACTTAGAATATAAAAGGATATCTAGCCAAAAAGATAAAGTTTCTACTTTACTAAAGCTAAAAAATGAAAAAAATCCGACATACTTTGCTGCAGATCCCAGCTCCTCAGCCGCTCTGTCGGCCTTGCCCTTGCCCCTAAGGGTAGGGCTTGGGCTAGACCCTTACAAGTGAGAGTTGAGCTTGGACAGACCTCGACCTGGTCCATGCCCCACCCATTGACAACCCTATGCAAGGAAAAACTTGGATATCTTGCATAAAACTTCTTTTAATGCAAATATATACTAAAAACAAATAAAATGAAGAACCCAAACTCCATTTATAACCATACATATGAGAATTAAGTATTTTTTATAAGTTAAAAAAGGCGATGGCTAAAAGAGGGGGATCGGAACACCCACTTCTTTCACCGGGTGGCGAATTCTCACAGAAAAGGAAACCTGATATCTAGCCTTCGTATAGGGAACTCCCTAGTGGTGTCAGAGAGCGAGATAGGCTCGGGAGCGGTGAAATACTTCGAGGGCAGATTTTCGGAGTGTAGGAGTTTCAGACCAACATTGGATGGTCTGGAATTCTCATAGATTTCGGATGCTCAGCGTGATGCTATGGAGAGACCTTTCTCCGAGGAGGAAATTTCCGCCGTGGTCCGAGGTATGGTTGGGGATAAAGAACTGGGCCTTGATGGTTTCTACATAGAGTTTTACAAAAAATGTTGACACATTGTAGGGTCTGAGGTGCTAGAAGTTTTCCAGGAATTGTCCTCCACAAACTCGTTTGACCCGGTCTTAAATAGTACATTCATTGCTCCTATCCTGAAGGTGGCAGGAGTCCAGAGTCTTGAGGACTTCCGTCCAATAAGCCTGGTGGGCAATTTGTACAAAATCCTGACCAAAGTCTTAGAACTTCATCTAAAAAGGGTCATGAACTCGATTATATCTTCTTTTCAGTGTGCTTTCATGGGGGGTCGTTAAATTCTTGATGGTCCCCTAATAGCAAATGAATGCCTTGAGGATAGGATTCGCAAGGGTGTCCCAGAAATTTTGTGCAAGATCGATATTGAAAAGGCCTATGATAACCTCAATTGGGATTTCCTGGAATATATGCTTCGCCGCATGGGTTTCGGTATCATATGGAGGGCTTGGATGAGGTCATGTGTTCGGTCTGTTCGGTCGTCAGTGCTTATTAATGGGTCCCCCATGGTTTTTTCCGAAGCTCGCGAGGACTTAGGCAAGGAGACCCGCTCTCGCCTCTTCTATTCATCATTGCTTCGGAAGCATTGAGTAAAATGGTCCAGAAGGCCTTGCCCTCAGTCTGGGAAGGATTCTCAATTGGGAGGAGTGGCCTTATCATCTCACACCTCTAGTTCGCAGATGATATCTTGCTTTTCTATGAACCATCATGTTCAAAATTGGCTCTAGTCAGGTGTCTCTTTCGCTGCTTTGAAGCAGTATTAGGCTTAAGGATAAACTTTGGGAAGAGTGTGATGTTCGGGGTGGGGGATGTGCCCAACATAGACGAGTTGGTGGCTTGCCTTGGGTGTTGTAAGGGTAATTTCTCGACATCATATCTTGGGCTACCTCTGGGGGCCTCATTCAAAGACAAGGCGGTATGGGACCCGATAATCGACAGATTCGCTAAACGCCTCCAAGGTTGGAAGGCCCATTTCGTGCCCAAAGGGGGCAAGTTGATTTTGCTTAAGAGTACGTTGAGCAGTCTACCAACATATTTCTTATCCATGCTTATCATCCCAGCTTCGGTTGCCTCCGCCTTAGAACGAATCAGGAGAGAATTTTTATGGAATGAGAAGATTGAGCCTCGAAAGTATCATTTGGTGGATTAGAAAACCTTATCCCTTCCCAAGAGTGGAGGCGGCCTAAAAATTCCCCCCCCCCCCTCATTCAAGTGAATAAGGCCTTGTTGGGAAAGTGGTTTTGGAGGTTCGGGAGGAGGAGGGGAGCTTGTAGAGAGAGGTGATAATTGCCAAGCACGGGTTGGTCAACAGGTGGCACCCAAAAGTTGGTCTAGGTCCCATGGGAGTTGGGGTCTGGAAGCCCATTATGCAAGGGTGAGCGGAGTTCTCCTCCCACACGCATTTCAAGGTGGGAGTTGGGGATCAGGAGAGTTTCTGGAATGATTGTTGGTGTGGGCAATCATCGCTCCGGCAGTCTTTTGAGAGTTTGTTTCTCCTTGCGTCAAACAAAAAGGCCTCTGTAGCAGAATACTTAGATTGGCAGAGTGGGGCTCCGGTTTGGATCCCTAAACTTAGGCGTTACTTATTTGATTGGGAAATTCCTGATCTGCATCCACCAGGGATTGCCGAGTTTGGTCCTTAGACAACAAGGGGAGGTTCTCAATGAGATCTTTTTTGCGAGTCTTGCATCCTAGACCTTTGTCATCTTTTCCTCATTAGGCTGTATGGTTTCCACGGATTCCATCAAAGGTATTTTTTTTCATATGGTTGGCGGTATTAGATAAAGTCTTGACTATTGATCACCTCAAGCATCAAGCAGAGGGTGGCAGTTTGCAAATAGATGTTTTATGTGTCTTCTTACAGAGGAATCGGTGGATCACATGTTGCTTCATTGCCCGGTGGCGAGAGAGGTTTGGTCCTATTTCTTTGTGCATCTAGACATCCCTTGGATCTTTCCCGACTCCTTTCGGAGCTTTTTATTTTATTGATTGTCAGGGGTGTTCCTGTTGCCAGATGGAGATGTGTGGTCCCTTTGGAAGGAGAGGAATAGGTGAGTTTTTGATAACTCTGCCTCAGAGATTCCCCGCATTTAGACTAGGGTGCATCTTTTAGTCTCTGCTTGGGGTGCAGTGGGGGGAGAGATGGAGGATCCATGGGGGACTGTTTTTTCTCCCTGATTGCCTCATCCATGTTTTTGTTTTGTCTATTCTGGTTTGTATGTCATCTTGTATCTTCCTAGGTTCACTATTGGTGATCCCGGGGTTGTATCTTCCCTATTTTCAGCTTATATATTATATCTTCTTTGCCGATAAAAAAAAAAAAATATTCATTTAGCCAAGTATATGCAATACATTCTAAATATTAAAACCTTACATTCAATGAATTAAATAAAAAAATATTAAATTACAATCATAAGTAAATCACATACATGATACAAGCTCAATACCACATTGAGTTTCGTGCCGGCTCGAATGGTGTGGGCTCAGGAACTGAATAAATTGATGCATTATAAGTGAGCTAGACATATTGGCAACAATGTGGCCAACTCATGTGAACGTGGTATATGGACTAGTACATATGTATAAACATCTCTTGTAAATCCGAGAGCTGTGAAATCTGTTAATAAATGTCACTCGATGCTCTTGGGAGTTGGGACTGAGCATGTAATGACCTAACACCATATATAAACCAATGTGTGAAATAATTTTACCGGTCTTTTGTGTTTTAATAATGCTGACATATCGATTTAAAAAATAATGCTGACATATTAAAAATTATGAGCCCTTAAATTTAGAGAAGGCCTTGCAATTTGGAAGTTGAAATTTGGTCCGGATGGCTAAAAATCGAATTTTAGCATTGAACTGGAAATTTTGATTTTGATTTTTTTGGAATTTAATTTTGGGAGTATTTTTAATGAATTTAAATGGAGGTGCCCAACATATGCTTATGAATGTTTTTATAAAGCTTGAATGTAAGATGGTCTTTTCTTTTGTGTTTTAATAATGCTGACATATCGATTAAAAAAATAATGCTGACATATTAAAAATTATGAGCCCTTAAATTTAGAGAAGGCCTTGCAATTTGGAAGTTGAAATTTGGTCCGGATGGCTAAAAATCGAATTTTAGCATTGAACTGGAAATTTTGATTTTGATTTTTTTGGAATTTAATTTTGGGAGTATTTTTAATGAATTTAAATGGAGGTGCCCAACATATGCTTATGAATGTTTTTATAAAGCTTGAATGTAAGATGGTCTTTTCTTCTTGATCTATTATCTAGAGTTGTGACTATTGTGACTATTAAGGACTTGAGCTTGATTCCTGGACTCAATGATCTTCCCGTGATAAGGTGAATTATGTTAAAACAATCACTTCCTTGAGACTTTTTTGTTGTCTTAATAGGGTTCCCTGGACTATTAATATCTAGAAGTTATCTGTTTATCTCTTTTTTCTACATTTATGCCTTTAATGTTTGAAGGCTTATAAGTTATAACTGTACTCACCAGCTTCTCCAATGGATGATCTGACAGAGTGACACTCAGTAACATATGTTCCACTGAATTTATAATATTATTTCTATAATTGAATATTTGAATGGAGTAATAGGTCACCATGATTCGTTTCTTTAACTTCTCTTGTTTGATTGGTCAATGGGATAGTGAAATGAAATTTCTTTTCCTTGGGGAATCAACTTCTAAAATTTTTATGTTTCTTCCATGGAAATAATGATTTAAGACTGGAAATGCTTTATTTTGCAGATAAATGACCGCTACGAGTTCCCACTGCAACTTGATCTGGATAGAGAGAATGGAAAATATTTATCGCCCGACGCAGATAGGAGCGTTCGCAACTTTTACACACTTCACAGGTATCAGTTATCAAAGTGCTCTTGCTATCTGAATGTTATTACCAACTATCTTGTCAAGGCTTCAACGATGTGACGTGATTAGTTCCTTTACCGTTATGTTTTGTGAAATCTTTCTCAGAAGACATCTTTCTTGTTTGATCAGTGTTAGGTAGCTCAGTTAGGTAAGTTTCTTAGCTTAATCGTCTAGCGATCGTTACCGTTTGGAGCTGGGTCGATCAGTGTAGGAATTGCAACTTTCTACTGTGACAGAATCAAATCTTGGTTTAGTTCATGCTCTATGTAGAATGTAGATTATTTTTGCATCTATTGATGGCATTACTCATGCTATAACCCCCCCCCCACACTTGGTGATTGTTGTCCATTAAACATTATAAGGTTAATTGCCTATTAACGTTGGTGTCTCCGGGATTATTTTTGTTCTATATTTGCTTAGTTATTTTTCTTGATCTTTGAGATTCTTGTAACAAAATTGGACTTACACCATGAGTACCTGTTTTTGGAACTGCAGAACTTCTCTAATGACTAATACTAATATGTGCCAGTTTATTTACATCCATTGATAAACTGAGTTATCAAATCCTGTGATTTAAATTGTTTACTGCCATGCTTCAATGAATGATTTAAATTGTTTTTTCCGCTCTCTCACTCTTGAGAATATGTGACTTTCAGCTCTATGTCATGTTTACTTCTTTGTATACTTAATAATATGATATATAAATAAAAATAGAAGAGTAATGAAAGGAAAGAATAGAAATGCAAAACCATGTCTGACTGATTTCTATTCTAAGTAGTGTTCATAGGTGGGATTTATTTATATTGATGTGTTGCCATTGATGCTATGTCTGTGTACGATTTACCTTATTATTTACCACTGGCTATCATTGTTTAGCTTCTCACGCATTCTGTTTTGCTTGCAGTGTTTTAGTACACAGTGGAGGGGTGCATGGTGGACACTATTATGCTTTTATCAGGCCAACCCTATCTGATCAGTGGTATGCACCATATGCCTGGAAGTTTTGGGAGCTTTACACACACACACACACACACACGCACAATTAATTCAATGGACTCTTGGTGGCATTTTGTGTCCCCTCTTTGGGGACAGGTCATATATATATATATATATATACACAAACACACAGACGCATATAGCTGTTATTATTCTTCTGTAATTTTGCTGCGAACTACTTATGAAGGCAATGATAATAACTAACAGTATGAAGTTGAACATGAGTTGCTGAAAGTGAGTGCTGAACACCCGCATGAACGTAGCCTGCAATGTTTTTACTTTCTACAATGTACATGGTGTCAAACACTTTTTATGCAGTTATTTGTCTCCTGTGCATTTTTTTATGAGTCATGTTTTTGTAATCTTACTGTGGTTTTGTTCAAATTTTAAAACGGTTGAAGAGTCCCTTTACTGTTGAGTTCTTATTGTTAGCGTCTCCATTGCACTTTTTGCACATGGCCTCTTCTGCCTTTACTGTTTGGTTCTTACTGTTCATGCTCTCCATTGCACTTTTCACATGGCCTGTTCTGCAAGTTGATGCAAGCCGGTGTTCTTGTACACTTGCATATTTATGCTTGGTTTTAGGACACTTGCACTTTAGTAGCTTTTGCATTTTGTTCATAGTACTTTCATTACGCTTTTTCTTGGTCTGGCATCATTGTGATTATATGAGCTTTTGTGTCTTAAAATCTTGACGGTGATGGAATTAGTTTTTTTTAGGTTCAAATTTGAGGATGAACGGGTTACAAAAGAAGATATAAAGAGGGTGTTAGAGGAGCAGTATGGTGGTGAGGAAGAGGTGATGTCATTACAAGCATTTCTTCCAAGTGCTCTATCTTTCTCTATCCTTCACTTACATTTTCATTGTAACTGATTTTGTTACCAATGCTCCTGCTTATGCCCAACAGTTACCACAGACGAATCCTGGCTTCAATAACACTCCCTTTAAATTTACAAAATATTCAAATGCATACATGCTTGTGTATATACGTGAAAGTGACAAGGACAAAATAATCTGTAATGTGGATGAGAAAGACATTGCCGAACACCTTAAGGTAACATGCTTGTTTTACTCATAGTTGATTTGAATTCTTTAAATTGCTGTTTTTTTGAAAGATTCGGACTGAGTACATTGAACATCACATTCCAGGAAAGGTTGACGAAAGAACAAGAAGAAAAGGAGCACAAGAAAAAGGAAAAAGCAGAGGCGCACCTTTATACTATTATAAAGGTTACCACTTCAAACTTATCCTCTTTTCTCATGGGTAATTGCGGAGCAATAATTTGCATCCATGCCCCGTGGATGATTCTTTGCTGAATGAGTTGTTTGATGTCTATAGGTTGCAAGAAACGAGGACCTTGTAGAACAGATCGGAAGGGATGTATATTTTGATCTTGTAGATCATGACAAAGTTCGTAGTTTTCGTATTCAGAAACAGATGCCTTTTAATATTTTCAAGGTACTTTTTAGTATCTCATTTTGTATCTGATTAATGGCCAGGAAATTACAGGTTTTGGTGAATTCAGCTTTAGTTGGCTGCTGAATTCTAATCAGAATGTTGAGTAAAAAGAATAAAATGTTATCAAAAGTAGAATGTATGACAATGGTGAGGCGCAATTGTTGAATGTATAACTTATGACCAGTCCGCCTCTGGTGCCATTTGCTTCACTTCTCTATTGGCAATATTATCTCTACCATTGTATTGCATACTGTCAAATTTATCAAAATGGTTATACCTTGATTTGTAGTTCAAGTTTTTCTTAATTATTGGAATTGATATTACATGTTCACGTAATATTACAACAACACATTCAGGCAATAGCAACACTACATGTATTACTCAGTTTATGCATGTCCATTACAGATTTCAATTGCTAGATTAAATTTATTTCTGGTCCATGTGTACCCGTAGTAGTTCATCCGTTACCAACTTACTATCACTAGTATGGGAAGTCTTGTTACATTTGTGTTCGCTTAATTTTTTGCATATACTTTGTCATTCATTCGGGTAGTGGGCTCTGCTCTTTCTTCTCATGGTAATGAATTCTGCCAATGTCACATCTTGTTGATTGATAGTATTAACGATTTGGATATTTGTTGATAATATCAATTATTTCTATATTGTGTACAACATGATATAAAACATTGACACATTTCCAAATTTTTTATATGAAATGCTTCCGTTTTCATGGGTACTAACATTAAGTCTACTTGCGATGTCAAAATTATAGTATTTTCGACACATTTTCTAATGTTTCCTACGAAATGCTTCCATTTTCATTGGTGTCAACATGAATCCTACCTGTGTAGTTTACAAGATTGACACTTTTTGGTAAACCTCGGTGGACATGTGTCGATATCATTCGTCAACGAACGATATCTACTTGAAGTGTAAATAGTATAGGGTTTTGGTCCTTTTGGAAGCATGTTTCAGTAATTTTTGTAACGTTTCAGGGGCATTGACCCAGTGTAGTCAAGGCTTCGCCTAGGCGTTTTTGGATTGTCATCACCTAGGCGCCTCCCTAGGCAGGCATTTTTGGACCACTCATTTCCTCTTAACTAGATATCTGTTTTATGGCTTTACTTAAGATATTTACATGTAAGAGGATTGCTAGCCCTACTCTCAGGCTTTTACTACTTACAGTTACAGCCTGAGCCAACCACCTGTCCAATTTCTCTGTTAAAGCATTGCAATCACTTCAACAGTTACATTGGACAAGTGGTTGGATCTGGCTGGGAGTAGGAAAGATCTGAGAGTAGGGCTAGCACTCCTCTAAATAAGGTTATACCCCCATTTAAATTCAATAAAAATTATCCTAGATTCAAATTCTTGAAGAATAAAAAGTTAACTTTTTAGTTCAAGAACAAAATCTGCTTTTAGCGCCTTTTAGGGATTAGGCTAAAATTTCAACTTGCAAATGCTAAGGTATTTCTCAAATCTTAAAGTTTCATAAATTCTACTGTATTAAAATATTACTAAAACACAAAAGTCCGGTAAAAGTCTTATATTTTAAGTCTTCAAAAATATTTTCATCTACATGGTCAAAAAGTCAACTAACAATTTACATTCAAGTTTTACAATATTAAATGTTAATTTGCATAGATTATTGTCAACCCTAGGTGGTTTGAATTGCTATTTGTTAATGTTAATATTATATATTTATTTATTTTAATTATTTTTATCGGCTATGCATTGCCTAGGTGTCGCCTCGCCTAGGCATCGCCTTGATTACACTGCATTGACCAAAATGTTATAAACCTTTACATAAAGTCGATCAAAGTCATCTGTTTTTTGCTGAAGAAACTCCACACTTTTGGACATGCTTCGTTTGCTTTGCTCTTCTTTTTCGGACACATTTGGCATGGTGCTAGAACTTTGTTTAGAGATGTTTTTGCTGGTATTGACCCAGATTTGGATGCTCAAGTGGAATTTGGAGCATTCCAAAAACTTGGAGATCCAACTTCAAAAAATCATTTCCCCCTTTCCTTGAATTAATCCCTACATTAGAGGATTCTGAAATTATTTTTGATGATTTAGCTCCATCATTTCGCATAAACACCCATTTTGAATAAGTTTTAAAGACCGATAAGGATTTTCATTACAAGATAAATAACTTAGTGCAGCCAATTACATTTTAATACAATTAGGTTGTAATTAAACTAGTTGTGAAAAGATGCATCAAATTTATACATCTCCATATGATTTAGGGGTTCAAATTGGATTTGGATTTATAGATGAAATTCTGAGAAAATTGAAAAAAATTCGGATTTTACTAAAGTTCACTCCAAACTTCAATGTTTCTAATGGAATCTCGGATTTTTTAATAAAATGCACCTAATTTACAACATAGTCGTATTATTATTTTTAAAATTTTAATTTCATTAATTAAAATAATTTTTGTTATGCATATTAAACCAATTTAGATAATATATATATATATATATGTTTGTAAATTTGTTAAGTAGTAGTATTAATACTCTTGATCCGATCTACAAGTTGAGTGATTAATTGTTTTAATTTAGTTATTTTTATAAAAATATATTTTAAAATAGGACTGTAATATATATTAAAAATATTATTTATTGAGAAAATTATAGTGAATTATAAATCGTATGATAATGAGGAAAATAGTTTTACTCATTTACCATGATAATGAATGGGGCCTTATGATTATGGATATTAGTCTTATGCTACTAATAGTCTTGGTTATGAGCAAGGCTATGGGTCTTTTTACATAATCATAGGTGTAGCTTGTCAACCAAATTACCTACAGTTAGGGGTGTCTGTGCCTCTGTGGTTATTGATGTTGGACAGTAAATTAGTAAAAGCAATACAATCGGGAGTATACCAGTTGCTACTAGAGTCACATGTATTGGGCTCAATACTGTCATTACTTAGAGCAACATTTCGTGAACTTCGTCGAAACATAGATGATGACTTCAAGCTACATAGGAGCTCTATGTACTGTCATGACTCATAATTTGAGAGTTTCTGAGGGTTAATATTGTGATATTCTCATTTTATGAATGTATTATCATATAACATGCCAATTTATGTGCCCTTTGTCTTTACAGTTTCAAACAACACATGTTACTTGGCCTGATTCTTATATTTGTTACTATATATGCTTCTATTTTATTATGTGTTGAGTTAGGGGTGTATTTATGCTTAACCATTCACTCCCTAAAATTTCATCTTAGATTTTCATTGTTTCCTCACTATTTTCTGCATTTTCTTAATTTTTACAGGGTTCTTTTTGGACTGTCTTAAACTTCCTCAAATATTTTCACTTTTCCTTAAGAACTGAAGTTTACATGAACACCAAAGTTTAAAACCTTCCCTGAGCTGTTTTCAGTATTACAAATTTGGGAAGCTTTATTGTGCTTACCAGTTTATCCTTTTGCATTTAAGTTTGATTTGGTCGAGAGCTGCACTTTCTTCTTATGGTCCACACATGCTACGTATTGTAGATTGATAAGCCTGGATTGATAATGCTCAATCTGTTCAACTCTATCATCATGAAATTAATATTATTACTTTTTAATAATAAAAAATTGGCATTTTCTTCATTGTATGTTAGTTTTATAATATCATGACCTGGTCCACAGGAGGAGGTTGCTAAAGAGTTTGGTCTACCAATGCAATTTCAGCGTTTTTGGCTGTGGGCGAAGCGCCAAAACCATACATACCGTCCCAACCGACCATTGACCCCTCAAGAAGAAGCACAATCTGTAAATACTTTCTGCTTTTGCATATTTTTATGTGTTGTGGGATCCAATCATTTGCGTTCTAAGAGTTATCCATGACACAGGCTGAAAAATGACACCTCTCTCTATATTATTGTCTAACTTAACTAACTCATCTCTTGTTCTACCTTTATATTTTACATGCACAATGTTGCTTATCCTTTTTCTTTTCCTGGTTTCTTTTACATGAACTTCAAGTAATTATCTGAATGTAATTAATAGCATGTCTGGATTAACGATGTCCATGTTAAGGAATGTTTTTGACCAGGGTGGGGACAGGGTCATTTAGAGTCCTAGGTTTTGTATAAATCTGAAGGAGTGAGATTTCTTGATGAGGTTGAAGCATATTGCTCTCCTTGACCAAGAGTACGTTTTGGAGGGAGGTGCCGATAAAAGATTAATATAGTGTGATCCTAAATGTATGTTTTTATTCGCTTATTCTATGACAACCTGAAGAGAGCCATGGAGGGGGGGACCTTCTGAATTTCCATTTTTTAGGTGCAGTAGACCTTTCACCCACTAAAATAACTCAATTCATTTTAACCAATAAAAACATTCTTCATTTGACAACGGATAGAGACAAAATCCTCATGGGAAACCATATCAACAACCCAAGAAAGAATATCCTTGACGGGTGTGTTCTTTGCAATGCCTCCATGGGAATGTGCATTCCTTACTAGTTCCTTGTAAGTATACAAAAGAGATTTGGTATTATTGCTTCAGCTTTAGAGGTTCTTTCCTGGAGTTCAATGATCATAGGCTGGGCAGACGTGCTTGGCACATGAAAGATTACTACGATTCTATGGACGTTTCTTCTAATCATTCTATGTTGGGGGGTTTTGAGTGTAAAGAATGCGAGGATATTTCAACAGAAAGCAAAACTGAACAGTCACTTTTTACAATATTAAGTTAAAAATAATTTGGTGAGATTAAGGGAAGAGATGATGCCAAGGTGGTCAAAACTGGAGGAAGTTATATTAATTTTAAATTTTGACGGGCCAGCTGGACTGGTATGAATAATAAGAAGCAATAAACGGGAGACTTCAAAGATATTTCCCCATCCAAAACTCAAATGAGGTTGAGCCAAAGGATCTTCTTGATGTCTATAGATTCTCTCAACGTCAACGATCATATGGTGGTAGAAGATGATTCTATTAATAAATAAAAAGGAATACAAAAACAAAAAACACGGCAAGGGTTTACAAGCATGTAAATTCAATGCCGCAAGACAAACAAACTCCTAGCTCCCTAGAATACCCTGATATTCCTCCCCAGTACAATGGATCCCTACCCACTCTATGACGCCCAATCAGATGCGCTCACAAAGACGAGGAACGGCGGTTGAGTCATTCTCAAAAACCCACCCTGAAGTTTCTCTCTTTCCAAATCCCCCAAGAAATAGCCCTAGGGAGCATAGACCAAATCCCCGCTCTCAAGCACCCTCCCCCTTAAACACATGCTAACAAGAGATTTATGGAGGGAAGAGGAGAAGACCCAAGAAATCCCCTTACAGGAAAGAAAGAAGCCCCAGACCTCCTGCACTATGGGGTAATGTAAAAAAAGATGAGCCACCAATTCTTCCGCTTGAAAACACATGAAACAACGGTTAGCCAAACTCCATCCTCTATGCTGCAAGTGGTCACTTGTTAAGATTTTATCCAAAGTTGCAGACCAAACGAAGAAAGATACTGTAATGGGTAAATTTTGCTCAAGCAAGGGGCAAAGTAGGAAACCCCCACTAATTCAAAACAAACCGACAGCCCACTTGGGCTATGGGCTGGCTCTTATGAGTGTTAATGTGTTATCTGACAAGTGATATCATCATGACCACACAAGTCATGATGACTCCAGTTGCCTATAAATAAGCAAAGATCACTAGAGGAGAAGAGGATGCGTAAGGCAAAAGGGAGAAAGAAAAGAAAACCAGAGAACAAAGAAAGAAAGAAGAAAGAAAGGGGACCCGGGGCTTGGGTGCTCAGCTGTTCGGTCCGCAATCCTCAACCCAGAATGGCTGCCCAAACGATTGGTCCACCCAATCCGACGATCGAGATCACCCTCATGGGTCTCCCTAATCGATCGCCTATGTCACGGAATATGCACTTCTATAGCGCCCGACAGGTATCCCTACACCCTGTCAATATCTGATGCTATATGCTTATTTTCTTAAACGATATGTCGATGCCTGATGCTTTATTCTTATATACTTAATAATATGTCAATGTCATGACCACCTACATGTCACGTATCTCACTCCTGACTTGCCCGAGTACACTTTTGTTGAATACGTAACCATCTTGTCATTCCCGTATTCACCCTGAGAGTATTCGACCCGTCCTACTGAGCTCGTCCCCAGAGCACGATTCCAGAGCTCGTCCCCAGAGCTCGTCCTTGAAATGACCACGGCCCTGTCCTTGAAATGAACACGTCCTCAGAGCTACGTCCCCTGATGACCATGCACAATGCTCACGACCTGTATAGAGCTCCGACATCCGACTATGCTCTACCACACAATCGAAGGTATGTATCTCGACACTCTAAAGTTCATATGCCTATGCCCTATACTGACTTGCTCGTCGGAGTGCGTATGACAGGTCGGATGACCCCCCCTTTTTTGCGGAGGACGAACACGTGACGAACCGAGGATGAACACATGTTGAACCTTGGACAATTACGTGTGGAATGTCAACTCATTCGAAGAGCGTGCCAAACGACAATGGTATAGATGACGCATGCTTACATACGAGTATACAAGACTTGAATCATGCAACCCCCGACAGGTACCGTTAGTCTCGGAAATTTCCCTTTACAAAATGGCGCTGTCTATGGGAAGTCGAATAAAACAGCCAATAATGTCATCTTCACAAAATTGGGGGCTAGCGATACGCATTCTCTCCACGATATGGGGGCTCGTCCATTCGGTCTGTGGTCCTCTTCCATCCTATCGTCTATACCATCTCATACGGTAGTCCTACATCTTGATTCTTTAAATTTATCTGCTTGAGATGCCAATGCCACACACGCATCCCTAGATGGAGGGGCAAATCCGGTCACGAATCCTTAGACGGAAAGAACTCCGTCCTCTGGGTCAAATGAAATATCAAATGAATTGTCATCTTATACTAATGAAATATCATCTGAGCAAAGTGTCCCCGTAACGAGGCGCTTACGGCTCAACCTAATGAAATGTCATCTGTATATTTGCATTTATGATATCTTCGTGCTCAAAATAATTGAAGTGAATTGTTATTAGAATTGTTAAAAGTATTACTGACTCATTCTATGATGTTTTCATGCTCTAAACACTTGGACGAATTGATGCAATCCTCAGAGCACTTGCATCTGTTATGCCCCAGATCTTATGATGAAACCGATCATGGTACTTGCACCGATGATATGGCTCTACCACTGATGTTTCATCCTCAAAGCACTGCCACCTGTTCGGGGCAAGGATGGTCGACCACGCAATTTATCCATGATGTATTCTCGGCACCTTGAATGAAGTCCAAGGCACTGAGAGAGGGCTTAATGTAATGGGTAAATTTTGCTCAAGCAAGGGGCAAAGTGGGAAACCCCACTAATTCAAAACAAGCCGACATAGCCCACTTGGGCTATGTGCTGGCTCTTATGAGTGTTATCTGACAAGTGATATCATCATGACCACACAAGTCATGATGACTCCAGTTGCCTATAAATAAACAAGGATCACCAGAGGAAAAGAGGATGATTCGTAAGGCAAGGGAGAAAGAAAAGAAAACCAAAGAAGAAGAAGAAGAAGAAGAAAGAAAAAAAGGGGACCCGGGGGCTCAACCGTTCGGTCTGCAATCCTCGATCCCGAAGGGCTGTCCAAACGATTGGTCCACCCAATCCGACGATCAAGATCACCCTCATGGATCTCCCTAATCGATCGCCTATGTCATGGAATATGCACTTCTATAGCGCCCGACAGGTATCCCTAGACCCTGTCAATATCTGATGCTATATGCTTATTTTCTTAAACGATATGTCGATGCCTGATGCTTTATACTTATATACTTGATGATATGTCAATGCCATGACCACCTGCACGTCACGTATCTCACCCATAACTTGCCTGAGTACACTTTTGTTGAATACGTAACCGTCTTGTCATGCCCGTATTCACCCTGAGAGTATTCAAACCGTCCTGTTGAGCTCGTCCCCAGAGCACGATTCTTGAGCTCGTCCCCAGAGCACGATTCTTGAGCTTGTCCCTAGAGCATGATTCCTGAGCTCATCCCCAGAGCACGATTCCTGAGTTCGTCCCTAGAGCATGACTCCAGAGCCCGTCCTTGAAATGACCATGGCCCCGTCCTTGAAATAAACACGTCCTTAGAGCTATGTCCTTTGATGACCATGCATAATACTCCCGACTTGTATAGACCTCCGACATCTGACTATGCTCTACCATACAATTGACGGTACGTAACTCGACACTCTAATGTTCATATGCCTATGCCCTATACTGACTTGCTCGTCGGAGTGTCTATGACTGGTCGGACGACCACCCCCCCCCCTCTTTTTCTGGAGGTCGAACATGTGACGAACCGAGGACGATTACGTGCGGAATGTCAACTCCTTCGAAGAGCGTGCTAAACAATAAGAGTATATATGGCGTATGCCTGCAAACGAACGTACAGGACCTGAACCATGCTGCTCGCAATAAGTACTGTTAGTCCCAGAAATTTCCCTTTACAGATACCTTTGAGGGAATGCCAGGATTCCACACCACCCTGTGAGGAAAAGACTCCCGGAATAGGGAACAAGGATTGCAGGAAAAGACTAACTGAGAATCGCCCATGATTATTTTTAGACCACTTCCTAACAACCCTCACCTCAGGGCAAATGCTAGACGAGGTAATGCGCTCTAATAACCAAGCTAAATCGTCGATTTCCCAATTGTTTAAGTCCCGACGCAACCTCGGACACCAAACCACCCCCTCTGAACTCCACTCATATGACTCTTCCACTAGGGCCTCCTTATTTGATGCTAAGACAGATCGCCAAAATCATCCATAAGCCGAGAAGAACTAGACCAAACATCCTTCCAAAATCTAACCTCCGACCCTCTCCCTGCCCGAAAACTGAAGTAGGGCACAACCAGGTTAGTCGTTTTTATAATCCCCTTTCCAAAACCCCAGTCCATATGTGCCTCTGACTTTCCGAGGAATCCAGCACGACGATTCCCCATACTTGGCTACTATCACAGCTCCACAAACTATCCCTCTTTTCCCCAAATCTCCACACCCATTTGCCCAACAAAGCTTTATTCACTTGGATGAGCGATTTAAGATTCAAACCTTCTTCTTCCAAAGGGCGACACAATTGAGGCCATGCAATTAAGTGATATTTGACTTTATCCCCTCTCATTCCATAAAAACGATCTCTGGAGTTTCTCTATAGAAGTGGCTACATTGCGTGGAAAGGTAAGAGTAGACATGAAGAACGTGGGGAGACTTCTTAAAGTGCTTCTTATAAGAGTCAATTTCCCCTCTTTCGATACGTAAGAAGATTTTCACCCTAATAATCTTTTTGCCATACGGTCTAACACCGGGTTCCAGACAGATTTCGCTTTATAGCTTGCTCCCAAAGGCATGCCCAGATATACCGAAGGAAGCGATCCCACTTGACTTCCGAGACACATGGCTAGATGGTCTAGGATAGGCACCTCCTACCTGCAAGACTTCAGACTTAGCAAGATTGACTCGCAATCCTGACACTGCTTCAAAACATCTAAGAATGCACTGGAGGTATAGAAGATCTCTTCTCGAAGCTCGACTAAAAATAAGGGTGTCATTCGCAAAATGGAGATGAGAAATGCTCAACCCATTAGCCCCTACCCGAAAGCCTTCAAAGAATCTCCCTTCTGCTCAAGTCAACATCCGACTAAGGGCCTCCGAAGCAATCACAAAGAGAAAGGGGGAGAGTAGATCCCCCTGTCTCAATCCCCTTGAACTAGGGAAGTAGCCCACTGAACTGCCGTTGACTAGAATGGAAAAAGACACTGAAGACATACAGCTTCACATCCATTGCCTCCACTTTATTCCGAATCCCATTCTACCTAGAACATAAATAACAAATTCCCAATTGACATGATCGTAAGCCTTCTCCATATCAACCTTGCATAGTATAGTATTTACATGAATATTGTGTATAAAGTATAAACACACTTAGAAGTGAGAATGAGAGTGTCGAATCTTTGGCGAGGGAAGATGTTCGTAAGCTATTTTCATGCATTGGAGACTTTTGGCTTTTGTTATTTACTTATTTTCTTTTTCCTATATATACGATTTTTCTACTAATCAAGGAAAACTAAAACATTTGACATAAGTAGGTATATTTATATCTTATATTTCTGTAGTAAGTATAGAATTGTATTAAAAACCCGAGAACGAGATTTGTAACATTGATCTGCGGCACTCTCTAATAGTTATCAGTATCCGGCTTTGATCGGTAAACTTTCATCTCACTTAGCCTAGGTAGTGGATATAATAGAGGTCTATATTTGAGAAGAAAGACAATTCTCTATTTTTTGCAAGATCTAGTAAAGCTATAGTTCATGCTCTAGATCCCACCATTAGTTGGCCAGCATTATGGTAGGGACAAATGAAGGTTTTTTTTTTCTTTTTTTTTTTGGAGGGGGGGGGGGGGGGGTATGAAACGATTGGGATAAAAACAAACGTTGGAGAGAGGGAGCCTTTGTAGGGAGATAGAGACAAAACAATAGGACTCTTCAGTTACATTAGCGATAGAAGACACTAATTGAGAGCACATGTATGTGTTATCTCCCCTTAATATTTTGTTAAGAGTTATTTTCTGATTAGAATTTATTGAGTTTTACTGTATTTTAAAGACTAAAAATTATTAGTGGGTCCAAATATGATAAATAAATAGATAGACTTTAAAAAGTTTACCTAATGCTGCGTTCGGTTGGGGGGAAAGTAGGGGTAGTGAGAGAAACCCCTAATTAACCTGTGTTCGGTGAGCTAGAGTTGTTGGGCTTTTCCAGAAAACAATTTCTGTATAGCGCCATTTTTACTCATGTACCCTCATTTTGAATTCCACCCAAAAGAGAAGGAAAAGAAATGAGAGAGCTTGGAGGATGGGTACTCTTCTAATTCTACCCTCCTTCAACTGTCATGTTTTTGAACCATCAAGGCTGCAACACTCTGCCTTTTTCAGAGTTTTTATATGCTAAAAATTTTGGAGGAACCGTTAGTGGTGGTAAAATTCAGTGATCTTATGTGGAATGGTTTTAATTGGACTAGCTGTAGTTAATATTTTTCCCAGATTTTTTTCATGATGAAGTCTCTTGTGAACGCCTACTGCATCCAAATAATCTCCACTTCTACCATTGTTAGGTTTATATACAAGTAACAATTTATACAGGAGGCAATTTTGGAAACACCGTACTTCCATATAATTTTTCCATTCAACTTTCTTCTAAACCAAACACCAAAAGTAAAAGAAAAGGACATTTTTCCATAATAATTTTCTCTTAAACCAAATCATAGTCACAAAGTACCCGTTTAAAACGTGTTCAAAACTTTTAGAGGGGGTCGCCGTTTTAAACTCCGTTTTAAACGTGTTTGCCGTTTTAAACTTTAAAATACGTTTTAAACGCGTACTCCGTTTTATACGCGTTTAAAACTTTTTTTAACCAAAAAAAGAAGGTTAAAACGTGTTTTAAGAGTTCCGAGACGATGTGTTAGGGCAAAACGTCAATACATCGTCTCTTGCTCTAGTCTCAAGTCTCAACTCTCTCGTCTCTTACTTGGCTGCTCTCCGATGGAACCTCTCTCCGTCAATGATAAGTCTCTCTCTTTCTCTCTTTTGGGTTATTCCCCTTCAATGTTTGGTTTGTCTCCTTAGCTAGGACTAGGAGAAACTAGCTTCGATTCTACCCAAGAGTCACTCATTTTTCATACGCAAAATTCTTTTAACGGGTGTGATGCTTTTGGGAGCTTCATGTCTAGGGGTATATGAGTTAATCAGTTTATGTACATATTGGGGAGGGGTATTCCTCCTTATCCTTTGCATCTGTGTGGTTTAAATCTTGTGTGGTTACCTTCGTTTTGCAACTGTGTAAGCTTAAATTATGAGTTAAATGATTAGTAGTTAGTATTATGTTTATATATATATATATATATATATATATATAATTATTTATTATTATTTTTAATTCCCCGTACTTTTCCCGTGTTTTACCATTTAAACCCCGTACTTCCCGAACGTATCATAGTTTTTTAATACCTGTACCCGTACTTGGTGACTATGAACCAAATACACAAGAGAAACCACACTTTCTTTTACTTTCTTTTCTCTCACCCATTTACCTCCCAACTGAACGAACCTTTAAGGAAAATTTCTAATCTCTAATTATTTATTAAGAGTTATTTTTTAATTAGAATTTTACTGTATTGTAAAAATTAAAGATTATTAGTGGGTCCCAATAAGGTAACTAAATAGATGGACTTTAAAAAGTTCATCTAAAACAAAACTTCTAATTACATACATAATAGTGGGTCTCATTGGTCCCACATAATAATAAATATAATAGAAAAAAGTTTATATAAATTTTTTTTAAATAAAGTAAGGTTAAGGGTAATTTCGTCCACTAAAAATTTAACATAGTCCTTGTACTTTTAGTAGTAGAATGATTTAAATAAGTCTTAAAAGTATAATTTAAATATACTTTTTTTTTAAAATATAAAATAAAGTTTAGTAATAGGATTTGAAGTATTTAGAAGGATTATGTTAAAATAAGAATTTTGGTTATTTATATTATTTAATTAATAATTAATAAAGTAATAAAAAATTTTAAACTCTATAAAATTGGATAGCCTTAAATAGTTTTAGAATGTTTGAAATTCTTGCTTATTAAAAAATACATGTATTTGAATAACCTTAAATAGAGATTTATCAGATAGGACCCCACCAATATGTTCTCCTATTAACGATTGTTAGCTTGGTCCTCTAACTACATACGTAATAGTGGGTCTCATGAGTCCCACATAATAGTAAAAGTTATTTTGGATATAAATAAAGTAAGGTGTAGGAGTAATTACGTCCACATAAAATTTGGTATACTCCTTGTATTTTATTAGTAGAATGATGTATATATTATTGATTTCAATTTCTTCTATGACTATGGCGCCTCGTATTTTTATATAAATCCCAGGCGTTGTTTTAGACTTGTAGTGATCAATATCAGGTTGGTTATTTGCTAGCTCTGAGGTGTGAAAATATGATGTTTTAAACGGCAACAAACTCTAAAATACTGGCTGTGTTTGGATCTGAACAGCTGTCCTTTTTATTTATCACCAGTCAAAAATACTAATAAGAATAATAATTATTATTCTTATTATTTTGGGAGGGGGTAGTGATTGTTTGTGACTAAATTAACAGAAAATCTAACTTGAGTTCAATCATCAATGTCTCCGAATGGAACAAACCACTGCGTTCATTTCCATCTTTAAGAGAACACACATTGTCAAAAGATATCTCTATTAATATTCGTTTGCGTAAGTCTTTAGCTTCACAAAGTTCCTTTTCGTTTCATTTTTAAGCATAAAAAATCTTCCAGTACAACACTCAAATACCTGTGCAAGCTGACTTAGAATTATAGCAGGTTCTATCAGCACTCCTGTAATCTGTTGAAGTTTTGGTCGGAATTCTTGATTGTTTTACACCTATGAAGCTAAGGTGGCGTTTGGTAACTCTAAATAATAAGAGCTTATTTGGGTTTTAGAATGTTTGATAACAGGCTTATTAGACCTCTTGAAACTTTAAAAGTAGAGGAAAAACCTCTAAACAAATAAGCAGCACGGGGGTAACTTATTTTTTGGGTCTAAAACTTTAGAGCTTATTCTTTAGAGTTTATTTTTAAGAGCTTATTATATGTGAGTAGAGTTTCCAAACACACCCTAATTCTCTTAGATACTTAGTTTTTGCAAGTGTTTTGAAAACCGGACTGGACTGGACTGGCCGATTGAACCAGGAACCGGCAGGTCAACTAGTCCCTAAAAGGCTAAAACCACCAAAACCAGGGTTAATTAAAAGCCATTCTTAAAATATAAAACCAAAATTACTAGCCGGTTCAACCAAGCCAACCAAAGAACCATTTGATTTAATTGGGAAACCAGTTGGTTCCATCCAGGCCAATTGAAACGGGAACCGGGTCGGTCATGAAAACGTTGGTTTTTATGAGCACGGAAAGGAAGCATGCTTTATGTTTTCAGTTATAGGTACTAATTGTTTTTACTGAATGGTTGCAAAAACCTATGGATGCTTATAGCCAGTGTTACAAATCTTGTTCTCGGGTTTTTATCGGCCGGAGTTTTTCTCGGAAGATTTTCAAATTTGAATTTTTTTCGGGTATTTCTCGTCTAAATCTCGGGAATGATTAAAAGAATATATTGAAATTACATAAAATAATAATAAATATCACCAGGTTTTAAATTCATAAAACCAACACATTGTGTAATTCTCATGATATTTTTAAAATCTTGGTTAAATCTCGTGATATATATGGGATAGAAAGAGAATTATATTTCTTGCGAGATTTTTAAAATGTTGCGATAAAAACAGAGTTTTAAACTTTAGATGTTTTTCTCGGTTTTTCTCGGGCAGTGGTTATAGCAACGAGGAAATTCTATCGTTTGCTATAATTCTTATGGTTACTTATCAGTAATAAACAAAGAATGAAATAAAAGATTATGCTTACTTCTTCCTCTTTTTATTTGGTATTTCTTGTTGTATTAGATCGTTTAGGCTTTGTGATGGAGGACCATGCAACTAATTTAGGATGATATGATTGAGAGATTGGAAAATTAATTGCAGCAATACTAAAAGTCATAAACTATCTAGATTCCACAATTATAATAAGAAATTCAAAGGTCCTAGGTCAAGTAACAATCCCACTGTGATTGTTTCAAACTCAATTGGGTGATCATAATGGAAGTGGGAACTTCCACTAGCTTAGGGATTTTAGGCCAATAACCAATAAATTTTCATTGTCAATTGAGGATTTCAAGAACGTTACTTTAGGCTCAACAATAGTTACGGGTTTAAACATGCCTATGGATAACATAAACCATCAGCAATAGCAAAAGAACATTCAAAATATAGGGTTAGGGTTTAGGGAATATTGCTGTTTTTAGGTTTTGGGAATTGAATTAGGGTTTGGGTAATAGGGCAATCCCTAGGACAGATTACGACTAGGGAATAGGGGTGGGTACAGGATATGAAAAGGTGCTGGGATAGCAAGGGATAGGGGCTGGGGTGGTTGTAAGGTAAGGGGACAGCAAGGGATAAGGGCTAGGGTTGTTGTAGGGTAAGGGAACAGAGTTTATAGGGGCTGCAGTAGCTGTAGGATAAGGGGACAGAGTGTGTAGGGGCTGCAGTAGGGCTGCGGATTCAAAGGAGGACTGTGGCTGTTGGGGAAGCAACCATTGGGGCTGTGGTTACAGAGAGATGGACAAGGAAGGCTGCCAACAGTCAAAGAGGGGGCTGCCCATGTCTGGTAGCGTCTGGGGGGTCTGCAGGAAGTGTCTGGCAGCAAGGGAATGTGTGGGAAGTGGGGGTGGGTGGGGTGGGGTGGGGTGGGGTGGGGCGGCAGCCTAGGGAAGGCTGTGGGAATGGACGGCAACAATGAGGGCTGTAGAAAATCTAGGGTTTTGAATGATTTCAAAAGAAACAGAAAATAAAGAGATAAACAAAAGAGAAGAAGGAAGAGGATAACCTGGCTTCACACCAAGGATTAATTTGGCTTCACACCATCCCTTCACAGGAGATTTCAAAAGCAAAAAAGAGCTCTCATATTTCATTCATAAAAATTTTGTAAAATAAAATTTCTGCAATGAATATTTAAAGAGAAAACAAGGAAACCCTAATCCTAGTAATTGCAAAATCGCCATTACTACTAAAACAATCCTCTAACTATAAAAAATATCATTGCTAACAAAATAATCCCTAATTAAATAAAACAAATAACCCCTGGGAATAGAATCTCCGTGTCTCGATCTAATGGTGGATTTCCATCATCCAACGGTGGATCTCTCTCGAAAACATGATCAAATGGTGGATCTCCATCAATAGCTCGAATTAAGCCCATGTACAAGTCATCAATCAACAAAGAGACTTGTGTAGGGGCTTTCTTCCGCCCCCGCTGGTACACTCTAATACTAGAAGCTTTGATGTCCGCATCACTTTGGCCCTCTAGTCATGCTGCTTTTTGTGTTGCATTGCCGGTCCCAAGCCCGGATAAAGGAGGAGGGTTGCATGTCAGGTTAGCAGCCAATGTAGAAGAAACCCTGCTAAATCCTGACAGACATTGACCCAGGAGTATTACCCTTCAGTTGTTTTAGTTTCACATAATGTGTCTAAAGTGTATGACACTTGGAACTTGCTGATTTTGCTGGATGGTAAAACCTATTCTATAAAAGATTCATGGATGGATTTTCCTTTTAGTTTTTTCTTAGGTTGTTATTTATATTCTGTGACAAAGCCTATATTATGAGAGATTAAATGTCTGATCATCATTGACTGATATTGCTTGGTCAATTCTGTTGAGAACACCTGGAAAGGGAGCTCCTGCGGTCCGGGAAGCGGGGAGCTAAACGAAGGATCCGAGTTTAAATGCCTGATCATCATTGGTTGATATTGCCTGGTCAATTCTGTTGAGAACGCCAGGGTTGATTTGATGATGATGATGCAGATGCAGATGCAGATGCATTTCCTTCGTAACTGACTGTTTTGTGGGAGCTTTTGATTTATCTTTGTGGTGAGCTGTATCGGAGCTTGTGGGGTTTATTATACCCCAACTGACTGACTGGATTTTAATGTGCCTGTTACTGCTAGTGTCTGTTAGAACTTGGAAGAACATTTCCCAAGCTCAAAATTTATAACAACCTTTTGCTGCATTGTAGGTGGGACACTTGAGGGAGGTATCAAACAAGGCACATAATGCAGAACTAAAGTTGTTCCTGGAAGTAGAGCTTGGCCTGGTATTGTTGTCTTACCGGTTTATGCAATTTATTGAATGGTTGTTTGAGTGTGATTTTGACAATTCTAGTCAATTTTGAATTGGTACATCATTACTGCCATGGAACTGTATTTTATTTTCTGCAGTGTTTCTGATATTCTGTACGATCATTCAGGATTCATGCCCTATTTCTCTGCCTGATAAGTCAAAAGAAGATATTTTACTTTTCTTCAAGCTTTATGACCCTGAGAAAGAAGAGCTGCGGTACTTACTGATTTCCTGCCTTCCAATTGTTTTCTTCAGGCCGGAATTACATGTGATTAAATTTATTATTTTCTTCTGTGATTTCAGGTACGTCGGAAGGCTTTTTGTGAAGGGAAATGGTAAGCCAGTAGAAATCGTAACAAAACTTAATGAAATGGCTGGCTTTGCTCCTAATGAAGAAATTGAACTTTATGAGGTCAGTCTTTCATCTAACATTTTAGGTCAGTTGTGTTATTGTTTTCTATGATTCTATCTGGGTTCTCAGACAGTGCCTTATGTTCAGCACATTGTATTTCTTATTAGTGCAGTGTCTTACCCATCCTTGGTGATTTTCAGGAAATAAAATTTGAGCCGAGCGTCATGTGTGAACCTATTGACAAGAAGCTCACATTTAGAGCTAGCCAGGTAGTTATGCATGAGTTTTCGCATGGTGGATCTATTGTAAAATGAGTTTTGCTTTAGCAATTAGCTTCTTTTTTATTTATTTTTATTTACGTGTTTGCAGCTTGAAGATGGAGACATCATTTGCTTTCAAAAATCTAGTCCAGTTGAAATCGACGAACAATGCCGCTACCCCAACATTCCTTTGTTTTTGGAATATGTACATAATCGCCAGGTACACTTCTCTGAAATTTTGATAGCTCCAAAAGTTCAAGCTATGGTTGTTGTAGTGCATATGTCTTGTTTTTGTACTTCTGTTTTGGTACTAGTGTCTCATACATTCTCAATACCGTGAATTTTGCATTTTATTACCTTTCTGTAGTTTTCCAATGGTAGTTATCTTTTTTTCTTAATTATGTAAATTTTAAGTGCTTGCAATTAAAATTGCATTCTGTTCTCCAGCATATTTTTCATGGGTAGGAGCTGAAAACCAAAGTATCAATTAAGTCAACACAATAAACTTGAAGACAAGTTCCCTTCAACAGGAGGAGGTTGATGTGATAGATTTTGGTATATAAAATCCATAAGAGGTGCATTTATTTTTTGGTTCGGTGGGTTTTCTAGGTATTAATAGGGGGGCCAAAGAGTCAATTTCAACTAGAATAGTCAAATAGTTATGTCAAAATATCTGTAATTGAGGACTTTGTCTCCCAAATATAAGATAGTTTGTCTACTTATCTTCTAGTGGTTAGAAGGCTAGCTTAGATGTAGGGTGTCGTTGCTGTAACTTTCTGCATTTTTCTCCACACTTCTCTTTTGGTGCTATCTTTGCAAATTTCAGATTTAGTTCTTGTTCACCTTGCTGGATTTTGCATAACAAAGTTGTCAATGTCGCATGGTTGCTTCCCATGTTGACATGCGTAGGATTTTGACACTCCACCGGTTCAGGCAGAACACCTATTGATTTCATCTGAATTTTTGAGTTCTTGAATCTTATAAAATTGTCCCGTATTTATTTTGATGAGCAATTCTGTTACCTGAATTTTTTTTTTATTCTAATTGAATATGGTCAGTAAGCACCTTAAACTTCAAATCACTTCATTGGAAATGTGTGAAGCTTCACATACATCAGGCTGAATGTTCTTCTATGGCTATTGATGTGTACAAGTATTATAACCCTTTATTGTTTCAGCTTTACCAAATCGTCTTTTTAATTACCTTCATTTTATAATTAAGTATGTTTGCATGATTTGATGCTTTATAGGTGGTTCATTTCCGATCTCTGGAGAAACCGAAGGAGGATGACTTCTGTCTTGAATTGTAAGTACTTGCAATTATATTACCATTACTTTGGGAAGTTGGAGAATGTCTGTTAAATATTTTATTACATATTTGTTTTTACTCTTTTTCCATGTAAATTTCAAGGTCAAAGCTTTTCACTTATGATGATGTGGTGGAAAGAGTAGCTCGCCAACTTGGTTTGAATGATTCAACCAAAATAAGGCTTACATCTCACAACTGTTACTCTCAGCAACCGAAACCCCAACCCATTAAGTACCGAGGAGTGGAGCATTTGTCTGACATGCTGGTCCACTACAATCAGGTAGTTCATCACATGGACCTTACTCCTTCTGAGGCTTGTAAATGTTTTCAGTGACAAATATGCACTGTGAATGTAAAACTTCTATTGGTTTTCTTCTGGACAGACTTCCGATATCTTGTATTATGAAGTATTGGACATTCCTCTGCCAGAGTTGCAAGGTTTAAAAACTCTGAAAGTCGCTTTTCATCATGCTACAAAGGATGAAGTGAGTGTGCATATCATAGGATCATCTGTTTTTATGGATCATGTTAAGACTTTGTGCCTTTTATGGACTCTGGGTTTGATTGTTCAGGTGGTAATTCACAGTATTAGACTGCCAAAGCAGAGCACTGTAGGGGATGTGATTAATGACCTCAAGACAAAGGTAATTTTCAACTGTTTGTGCTTTCATGCTGTACATTTCTTTTCTATTTCAAAGGGAGATGTGCATTGCATTGTTATTAATCGTCGAAGCCTCTTATTTCTCCCCTTAGCAGGAAGAATCTTGTTTGTAAGTTCAACAGTTTGCTAAACTTTTTTTGACATTAATGCAGTGTGCTTCTTGTTCATATTTTTAGGCTATAGAATAATCTTATCTAATTGCATTGGAGAGAAAACTACTTACCCTGTGCGTCGCATTCTGGAACAGGTTGAGTTGTCTCATCCTAATGCGGAACTTAGACTGCTTGAAGTTTTCTATCACAAGATCTATAAGGTATTGGCTTCATCATTGAGTTTTAATATCTACTGGTGTACTAAATTATGATCCTTTCCAAACAGAAATATATGCCAAAACTCTTTAATTTGCCTAATTCGTTAAAGTAGAGAACTCTGTGAGATTCTTTGAAATGACTGTAGCTTGACAAACCCGTTGTGGCTGCCAAGTCTCAACAGTTTTTCTGTAAACTAAAAAAACTACGGAGTTGTCTTGTCGAAAGGACGGAAGTGTCTCAATTGATACTTCTTGCAGAGTCACTGTTTGGGGTTAGCTGCAGGCTGCAGTCAAAAGCTCTTAGAGAACTTCCGAGACCAGTTCATATTTTGTGTTCATTGTCATCTGGCTCAAAATTCTACAACTACATCTTTGCAGATTTTTCCACCTAGTGAAAAGATCGAGAATATAAATGATCAATACTGGACATTACGTGCAGAGGAGGTAGGTATTATATTTCTGTTGTACAGGTTGTTGAACGCAGAAATGTTTTTTTTTTTCCCTTGCACTTGTTCTGTTTGGATGAATTTTTTTTATTAGAACCCACATTCCTAAATTTTGAATTGTAAAGTAGATGGACAGAATGTTCTATAATGAACCTGGCTGACTGTTCAGATCTGTTGACCTACCAGTCTGGTTGATATCCAACACAGAAAATACTCAAAACAGGGTTGACCAGCTGGACCAGATTGTTTGATCAACGAGGATGTCTTTAGAACTAAACAGTTTTTTCTTGTACATTTTGCTTCATTTATCATTTTCTCTTGGTTTATAAGAAAACCCTTGGGCTACAATTAGAGAGAGACAATGAGAAAACTATCAATATACTGCGAAATCTGGCTCTGGAACCTCACACAAGAATCTTGGATGATATTAGTTGTTTGATGTTGTACACGTTTTCTGTTTCTTTTGATAGTTCTTCTGACAAATGTTCTCTTTATTCTTTAAAATTTTTCTTAAGTTTCCTATTTTGTTATATTTTTTTTCAATATTTTATAATGTTAGTTGATGTCACTGGATCAACCTCTGCCTCTTTGACCCTGCTTCACAGAATGGCGTGGGTTTTAAATATTTGAATGGTTGTTTGCGCCAGATTACATACATTTTAAAAAGGTTCTAACCTTCCTTGTTCATTGTCACAGATTCCAGAAGAAGAGAAAAACCTTGGTCCTCATGATCGTTTGGTTCATGTTTACCACTTCACGAAAGAAGCAGCTCAGAACCAGATGGTAAATAAATATCGATCAAAACTTATTAAGCTCTGTTAACATTTTTTTTTTTGCAAGCTGTTGGTAATTCTGTACTGATCAGTGTAGTCAAGGCGTCGCCTAGGCATTTTTGGACCTCAATTGCCTAGGCTCCCCTCTAGGCGGGTGAACCTCATAAAATAATTTTTTTTTTTTTTTTTTAAATCCAAAAAATCTCAATAAATAGAAAAAAAATAAAAAAACATGTAATGAAAAAGTAACAAGATTCTAAATCGTTTTTTTCACTAAAAATATCTGCCCCCCCCTGCCAGACAATCGCAGGGGGCTCTGCCTAATATTATACATGTAACATGAACAGTAACACGAATTTGGGTATTTGGCCCAGATTTTGAAGTGTTTAATACTCCACTATGTCAACATGTCTTTGGTTATGTGATAAATGATTGTAATAGACTTTTTATTTTATGTTTTTGTGGAATGTGGGTGTGGAGTTTTGGTCTTTTGGATGTTATATATATATATATATATATATATTAAATTTATCGCCTAGGCAACGCTTCGCCTAGCCGGGGCTAATCTCCTAGGCATCGCCTAGATGCCTTGACTACACTGGTACTGATGAAGCTATTTGTTGCTTACCGATGAACAACCCAGTTTAAATATCAACTGTTTCAATGTTCTTAGATTCAAAATCCTGTTTGGTTTCAACAGCAGGTTCAGAATTTCGGGGAGCCTTTTTTCTTGATCATCCATGAAGGTGAGACTTTAGCCGAAGTTAAATTGCGCATACAGAAGAAATTGCAGGTTCCAGATGAGGAGTTCTCCAAGGTATTTTTTTCTCCCACTCTATTCTATGTAGGTGCAAAAGCTAATTATGTATGTGCATGATGGATTGCAACATTAATGCTGCCGTCTTTTACTAATGCATCGAACACATCTGTTGCCTCAATGTTAAATGTTAACTGGTGAAGTCAATTTCTGTTTTTTTTTTTTTTTGTCAGTGGAAGTTTGCTTTTTTGCCACTGAATCGTCCTGAGTACCTTCAGGACTCCGATATTGTGTCCAGTCGTTTTCAGGTGTGTCTACCCAAACTTGTCCTCTCTCTCTCTCTCTCTCTCACACACACACACACACAAAACACATTTGCATCTGGTATTTGAACTGTTTTCGATTTATCTGCCTTCAGAGAAGAGATGTTTACGGTGCTTGGGAGCAGTATCTTGGGTTGGAGCATTCTGACAGTGCTCCTAAAAGAGCTTATACATCCAATCAGGTAAACTGCCACCTTAGGATTAATTATATCCATAGTTCTGATCTCAAATTACCAAGAACCACCATTTTTGGTGACTAGTGACAACTCTTGGGTAAGATTGTCCGGGATGAGTTTTTGCTGCTAACTGGTGCTTGTGCCAGTTTGTGAGAGTTAATTATGACCCTAGAAATTCTCTGTGGTGACTGTCTTGAATTTTTGCAGAACCGTCACACATACGAGAAGCCAGTAAAAATCTACAACTAGGAAAAGCTGATGGGCCTCTTGCACAGCATTGGCTGAACTCAATATCCCTGCAGTCCCATGTGCAGTTATGTGTAATGGGGAAAAAAGATGTAAAGCCAAGACATCCAAAGGCAAAATGGGAAGCTAGCACTGATGCGGTGTCTGCTGGGTTTGGTTATTGATTTTGTTGGCTTTGTAATTCTTTCTTTTAGTGTGGGTGGGTGGACTTTTCCCTGAGTGTATTTTGTTTCTTAGCGTCAATGACAAACCCCTCTTTTGGTTTTTTTTCTTTTTTGGCTATATGAAGGCACCCCTTCGCAGGTGAGGTTGGCAGCCTTTCCATCTTCAATTCCAGTGTAATTTAGCAGTACATAAGAAGATTTTGGATTAGGGAATGTATACGGGGTATGGTAGGGTGTCTTTTTGACATTTTTTTCAGTTCTTTTTGGGTTTATGTAGGATGTATTTAGGAATGGAGTTGTATAATGGTTGGTTGCTCTGCTATTGTTTGTCCTCTGGGGGCTTACCTAGATTTATGTAAAAGAAACTACTAACTCTATTCTGCATTTTAGATTGGTATATTACAGCAGGGCTTCTTCCCGAATCTCTAATGCTTATTTTTATTTGTATCCAAATAAGAGTGAGATTTTTACCCTTTTAAGATCCCTTTTTTGAAAAAGCCTGAACAGCTCCCTTTTTAAAGTGTTATGTTTTTTCAGCTTAGTCACGTGTGAAGCACCCAAGCATGTGAAAGAAGTCATAAGAAAGTCCAAAATGCCCCAGAGCATTTCAAATGAATACACTCCATAGTGATTGAGTGATTTTTCAGAGTTAAGAAAAGAAGAAAGAAAAGAAGAAGAAGAAGAAGAAGATGCAAGCTTTCCTCCTTGCTTGCTCTCCACTTTCAATTTCTTTTTCGATCTCTAAGTACACCAAAACCTAACGAAGAGAAAAATTGAAAGTTAAAATAGCAATGAAAAAGAAATAAGAGGAAGAACAAAGAAAGATGTTTGGCTTTTGTTCAGAAAAAAGGCTTGCCGGAAAATGGATGTAAAAACATACTTAGAAATTGTTTCTGAAAAAAAATCAATTTCGAAAAAAAAAAAAATTCAAAAAAAATAATAATTTCGAACTGGATTTTTTTTGCCCAAAAATCACTTTTTCAAAAAATCACTTTTTTCGAATAATCAATTTTGAATTCGATTTGTTTTTCAAATTCCTTGTTTTTTCTTTCGATTTTATTTTACCAAAAATCACTTTTTTGAAAAATCAATATTTATCAAAAATCACTTTTTCGAAAAATCAATTTTGAATTCGAATTTTTTTTTGTTTTTTCGAATTCGGTTGTTTTTTCTTTCGATTTTTTTTTTCAATATTTTTTCCCCCTGAATTCGGTTTTGTTTTTTCGAAATTGATTTTTATTTTTAGAAACAATATCTAAGTATGTTTTTCTGACAAGTTTTTCAATTTTTCTGAGCAAATTTTTTTATTTTTACGAACTAAAGTCAAACATCATCCTTTTCGTTCTTTGTTTTTCCTCTTATTACTTTTTCATTTTGCCCCTTCTTTATTCAACATAGACAAGTCATTTTAACATTTCGATTTGGTGTACTTAGAGATCGAAAAGGAAATCGAAAGTGGAGAGCGACAAGGAAAGTTTCTTTCTTCTTCTCTTAACTCTGAAAAGTAATTCAATCACTGTGGAGTGTATTCATTTGAAATGCTTAGGGTTATTTTGAACTTTCTTACAATCTCTTTCACATGCTTGGGAGCTTCACACGTGACTAAGTTAAAAAAAATAACACTTTAAAAAGAGAACTGGTTTTCAAGCTTTTTTCAAAAAACAGATCTTAAAAGGGTAAAAATCCCGATAAGAGTGTTATTCTAGTTTATTTCCATTATTTTTTACTGCTTGCAACTAAACAGTCTGGAGGCATTTAAACTTCCCCCCAGTCAGATGATGAACATCACATCTGTTTTAAAAAGGAACCCCAAAAATGAGATGTAGGTCGCAAGACTATGAATGGAACTCTTCCTATCCGACCGTCCCAATTCATCCAAGTGTTCATTATCTAAGTAACCGCCTGATAACCTTCATCAATCCCCAAACTGGAGTTTCTAGCGGCATTTCTAGCATCCTCTTTGAAGGCTGGTGCATAGACACTCTCATGCAGTACACAACAACTGAATAGGCTGGGGCTCTTGCTTATGAGATCATAACAGATATATGTATAACGTTTTATTTAATACCATTCTACCAATAAAATAAAAATGTGGGACTTCGCTAGTGAGCCCACCAAGTCATAGCCCCACCTTACTTTGGAGATCGATTTACTGCCAATTGCGATTGAACTTGAGTAGAAAATCCATAGGTCAACACGTGTCCCTGTTAACCCATATTAACTTTGGTTAAGATTCATTAACCCTTAGGGTTGAATAATCTTACCTTTACAGAAAAAACAAAATAACCCTAAGAGTTAAAAGTTCTTAATTATAGTTAAATATTTATTTCTAAAAGCCAAGATTAGATTATTGAACCCTAAGGGGTTAGTGAATCTTAACCACAATTAAAAAGGGTTAACAAGAGAATGTGTTGACCTATGGGTGCGCTTGAACTCTTCCATAGTTCAATCACGATTGGCTGTGATTCGCTCTCCTAACTTTGCACTCATTTTCCAAAGAATCAGACTATGGGTACTCCTCAATCTTAACCCTTTTAACATAAATAATTAATGGTCAAATTTAGATTTGGCTTGGATTATTTTATCATTTTCTAAGATCATATGAACTTTAATATTGACATTTAATTATTTGAATTGAAGGGTTAAAATTTGGGAGTATATATTTGAAAATACCCATAGATGGGGGTGACATCGAGCCAAGCTGAGTAGTGGTTTGTTTAAGCTTGTTAGTTTATTAAACGATCTCGAAAATCATGTTCAAGCTTGACTTGATTATTAAATAAACGAGCTTTACTAGTTAAACTCAAGCCGAGCTTTACTAGTTCACAAGCAACTTGGTTTATTGGATATAGCTATTTATATTTATATTAAGTAAAAAAAAATCACTTTATCATCCTTAAATAAAGAAATCACAACGTTAACTAAAATTTTAGTATATCCATAGACTGACTTTTCTAAAATTTTATATGGTCCTATGGAGGGGTACATTATCCCAAGTGGGTTAATACACGGTTGGGGTGGAGGCAGCGAGGCGCACGGAGAGGATTAGGGTATTGCTGGCTCACTAACTTAAACCAAAAATGCGAAGGACACCAGATCGGTCAAGAACAGTGTTCACGGCACGGCGACCAAATCAAACCCTAATAGAAAACATAGATCAGGCTGGTGTTTTGGTTGTTGCAGTTTCACAAAGGGATGGCTAGTGGAAAGCAAAAAAGGGTAAAAGAATATAAACCAATCTCTATTATATTGGCTTTGAAGAGTGGATTGATTGTCCAGTTTTAAGTTTCTCAAAGACCAAAACTGAACTGAAGCATGCACTTGAATATATGGCTGGAGAAAGGTTATAATGCAACTCAATCAATCCAGTGGAAAGGATTAGTGTTCTTGGCTGCGTATATAGTTCTCTTAATTGGGGTACAAGGGAATCTACAGAGACACATCTCACCTACAAAATGCGATAGCAAATCGAACCATCAACAGTTTCAACAACCAACCGATTCATGCGTAATAGCAGCAATAGATAAGATCTCCCTTTAGGTCCTGCACCAATATTGCATAGAAAAAACAGACCACTGTAAAAATCAAACCAATAATCGTTTTCATTACCGGCCCGGGCCTCAAACCGGCTGGGCAGCCAGTTCCCAATTCAACCGGTTCAACAGGCCCGGATGAACTATGCAGTTTTATTATTAAAATTATTATTATTATTATTATTTTCCTTTTCTACAACCGGTTTTCTAATTTTAGGCTAGTTTTGATGGTTTTGGGAACCTGTTGACCTGCCGTTCCAGTTTTACCCGTTCAACTAGGCTGGTCCGGTTTTCAAAACACTCGTCTCAACAACTAAAGTTGATTGGTCATATGAGGCTGGCATGCCAAACCTGAAACATCTTGACGGGTCCATTGTATTATCCACCATACTTGGCCAGGGCTCACGGTTCCCAGACTGCCGAAGGCTATGATGAAGCCAAGCATAGTTGTCAAGGCGACTTGAGGCAACAAACCCCATGGATGCCTGAGGCACCCGAAGCGTCGCCTGAAAAACTTTTTGTTGCAAAAATTCTCCCTAATATGAGATTTATGTATGATGCATTTTTTTTTTATAAGAGACTACATTCATATAAATTACACAATTGTTAAGATGCACTTTGATATTATCGTCGTTAGAGACAGTTCTAAGAATAATAATGGGGGATTTCAAGTATTGAAAAAAATGGAATGAAAATTAAGTTACAATAACTGCTTTTTTTTATGGGTAAGTCTACAATGACCGTTGAAAGGGGGACAGAGAAGGATTGTGAGAGATAAACAATAGACAGCCTAATAGGAAAGAGAGAGAGAGAAAGAAGAATGAGAGGAAAGAGAAGAGAGAATATAAGACTGAATAAAAAGTAAAAAAATAGCCCAACAGTCATGTGATAATGAACAGGGGAAAAAGAAGAGGGGAGAGAGGAAGATGTACCTCTTACTCTCAATTTTTTTTCTTTTTCTCGATTAGACTTAAGATAAGTAATAAAAATAATATTGATAAGTAAAATATATAATTATAAGGTCTACCCTTATTGAAATTATAAAATACTTCTTTAGATATAAGTTAATAAAAGTTTAAAAGGTCCTAAAAGAAATTTGGAGAATTTAAAGACACTTAATTTGTTATTGGGCCTTCTAAGCTAACTGTAATTTAAAACTCATGAAAAAAAAACAAATGAAGACTATAAGGTCCACCCATAAACAGATGGAGAGAGATCAATTGGTTCGCCCATTGAGAGAGAGAACAAATTAACATAAGAAAAACATACTTGGCATCGTTTGTCTCTTCTTTCTTCTTTTATCTATAAACTTTTTTTGTTGGATATACAAATCCCAGCATATTATATTATAAAAGACATGAAAAATATTTAAAATAACATCTTTTGTTTATCAAACAATCATATTCAAATAAAATAATTTTTCATATCCTTAAACAATAATAATATTACATATATCAGATTTTTAATAATGACTGTATGAGACGGCAGTCACCTGAGCCCAGCAGAACACCTGATCGCCTAAGCAACAGCATGAGGCAACACCTTTAACAACTATGAAGCCAAATATGAGTTCACTAATACTCTCTTAGGGTCTCAGACAGTGGAATTTCAGCCTGCCCTGGCTCAAGCTCATAGTACCTGCAAGCTGAGCTTGGCTTTGTCTATCCCATTTCATAGACAGCCCTGGGACACACACAACACCCGTACCTAACTAGCATAGACCTATGCATGATAGATTTTGTGCAGAGCGCATACCCTATTCCGAATGTATTTTTTAGCACCAAAGTGCGGTCCTGGGTACTAACTTGTATGCACGTATTAAGATTCCTGCACTTTTCTAAGAAAGAGGTCCCTTGGGACACCCCCAAAAAAAATAAAAATGCCTGCTAGCCCTACTCTCTCTGTTAAAGGAAGGATAGGTTAAAGGAAGGATAGGTGTTGATTTTTGACTGAGTAGGGACTGCCTGGGAGTAGGGCTAGCCCGGCTCAAAAAAAAAAAGGTACTGAAAGGGAGAAGAAATGATCTGAGAAACACACCCAACCCCATAGATGCAAGATCGTCTTGGTAGAAGAAGTTGCCTCCCTTTAATTTCTCTTGCTTGCTGAAATACGAGTTCATTTTCTCAACGGCAGCATGAACATCCTGCAAAAGTGATATTCAAAAATTTGGAATCAACTTTTTTTTTGACTGGGTAGGCAAGCGTGATGGTTAGTGAGTTAATAGGTAAGGACGAGTTTTGAAGTTTAACCCAAGTCGTGGTTTCGATACCCAAGGACTTTATCAACTTAGCAAGTTGGCATCCTTATGCGACTACTACAAAATAAAATAATTACTTGCATGAAGGAAATGGTGGTTCGTAGCAATTAGGATATGTAACTCAAGTAAATGATATGAAAGACCCAACTAAAAACAAATTTTACAAAAAGTCAATTAACTTGTACAATCAAAAGCAGTTGTGACTGAATGATGTTAACAAAGAACTTATGGGGCGTTTGGATTCGATTTTATTAGCAAAAATCAAAGAATTGATTGTCTCTCAACTTCGTATTCCCCAAACACAATTATTTGTAAAAGTGATTATTTGACAATTAATTTTTACACAATCAATTATTATCACAATTGATTTTGGCTAATAAAATCCGATCCAAATGCCACCTTACATTCCCCTGAAACGAGAATCACTAAAATTATGAATTACGCAATAAGCTTGACAAAAATAATCAGAGAGTAGTAAAGAATGCCATATGGCTAGATTATCCTTATACCATATGAAAAGATAAAATTTAACCCACCACATAACATTCCCCTTCACTAGAAAATGCAATGTACAGTTTTGGTACTTTGCTGGTAGAAATTTAAAAGCTTAAAATTTGCAGCAAGAAACATGATACTCCATGGATATAAGGGTAGAGGTTTGGAACTTCATACGAGCAGTATGTCATTCAAGTTAGACCATGCCGCACCAAAATACTTAGTTCTAATGCTAGCATAGCGATTTCTAGCTTTCCTAGTGAATCAATCTCTCCATATAGCCGTGTATCAACTTGTAAATTTCCAGTCGTTTGGGCACATCATCCTAGTTCACGTCTAATAAATTTCAATTTATGCAATTATGCACTTATTCAGCAATTGATTTGACACACTATCTATTGCTCAGCCATTGAGTACTCATTCATGTTTTGAGCTCTAGCGTATGGTGGAAGCTAAAATAGTTCCATTATGTTGTTTTTGCCTGATGATCCATTATGTTTGTGGTACTATGGAGCATTACTTATTCTGTTATTTCCTTCATGTTGTTCAAGTCAATCCATAGACTAGTGAAATGCAGGTTTGAGAGGAAGATGAAAATTGACTTAAGTCAATCCGTTAGACTAGCGCAATGCAAATTAGAGAGGAAGATGACAATACGCAGAACAAAGAGGATTTCAGAATGACTTTAATAATTTCCAGTTCAGAATAAGACAGTAATGGCCTTCACTAGTTATATAAGAGCAAGGATTAAAAATACAGTTTCGGGGGATGTATCGGTCCCAACCAAAACCTATACGTATCGGTTTCGGGTGATACATATAAAATTTTATTTTCTTTTAAAAAAATCGAATAAAGTTTTTAAAAAAGCAAATGAGTTATATGAACTAACTTTATCAAATATAAAGTCATGGAAAGCGACTCAAAGACAAAATAGCAAACATAATTACAATTACACAATGAATTCAAACATAAATAATTAATAAAGGATACGTATCGCCTGTTTCGTAGTAGTATAAATATCATATAGGGGTAACCGAAACCTATACGTATCTCCCGTTTCGTATCGGTGCTTTACACTAAAATCATAACCTCTAAGTGATTCTGGCCATTAGATTCTCCTGCAAGATTAAGCCCTTCATCTGTCACAATATAGAAACATATCCTGTTGGATAATTTGCATTAGATTTTACTGTATGTTATACTGAAAACATGCTAATCACAGAATGCCAAATACAATCACAGAACACAATCTAAGATAGAACAGAAATAAAGGACAGTGCACTTTACTGTTTGAAGGGACTGAGGCTTGAATTGAATTCAATGTCCTTAAGACAATATTGCCCCGCACAGGTGGTCACGGCCGATGGCAAGTTGTCTCCCAAAATACAACAGTCACGTCCTGGGTACTACCACTAGAAACCCAAGGACACAGCGAACCTTAGATGTTTAGTACTCTCTCTCTGGAAATGAAAATGACTTAATGCAGAAGAAGATGAAGACTAGGGAGTAGAAGATCTGGAAAATCGTTCTTCAGAAAATTGCAATAGAATTCCTTAAATAATTGAAAAGAGGAGACTGTTCCAGAAGGGTCATGTCTGTTGGGGTTTCAGTTTAAATCCAACAGACATGACTGTTGGATAATTAAACTGCTGTGTAAGTTGAATGGGCTTTGGCCCAGCCCAGCAAAAAATAAATATAGGGGCTTGGGCTAAAGGCCCACAAGAGCCAAGGCAACCAACCAAACCAAACCAAGCCAGCCAGCCGGCCGGACCGGACTCGGACACGGGCACGGGCCGGGGCGGCGGCGGCGCGCGCGTGTGAGAGGTTGGTTCCACCTTGGAGCATGGGCTCACTCCTTCGCAAAATTTGGGTGCCCTAAGGGCCCACCCTTTATTCCAAGGTAATGGTATATAAACCACACTATGGTTTCAATAGTTTTCCGATGTGGGACTATTTTCTCTACCATTCTTCAACTTACAATACATGTTCAAGTGGCCTACTTTGAGATGAATTTCTCATTCACCACTTCACTGTTTTGGACAAGTAAATATACCACGTTAATCTCCTCATGGAGGAGAACACGGATCCACTTGGACCCGCCTCAAAATCTTTGTGGGTCCCACTTATATTTTGGGTCAAAGTTTATAAAAACTGTTTTCCCAAAAACACCCAGATTTTTCCAAAACAGATTTTTCCCCAACAATTTCCCACATGAATGAAAATTCCTGGACAGAATACAGAATATATGCAGACACTAAAGAGAGTACAATTGAAAAGTTACTGCATCGGGAAAGGTAGCTTTTGGCCTTGAACCTTCCTTAGTGAAGTTCTATCGGATTTACTGGCTATCCAGTGAACATGATGTCTTGAACTGTTCAGCCGTAATGTAAACCAAGACAATAGAACTCACACAGTTCATTTTCAAACATCTTTGGTTCTCATGGTTGTGTTCATTTTGGCCTTGAACAACTCCTGGTTTTTTCATAAGTGCTCTTAAAGAATTTTGCCTTTTTAAAATTCTTATAGAAGCGGCTCCTCTTCACACTTATATAGGTGATCTCTTATCAAGAGTATCTCATCATACCCCACTTGGATTTCCAAGATATAAGAATCATTAAAAGCTGTGCTTACCCTAGATTCTTTCACTGTTTCATCATAGAAATGGGATGAAGAAATTTATTCTTCAGAGTGACATTATTGAGTTACACATAATTAGGTTGTCCCTTTGAACCTAGATCTTGGGATCTCCAGTCAGCTAGGTTGGGTTTCCATTATGTCGACTCTTTAGATATAGGCTTTAGTCCCATTCCCCTCGATGATTTATACACTTGCTCTAAAGTCAAACCTTTGGTTAACGGATCCGCTATGTTATTCTTTGACTTTACATAATCAATGGAAATGATTCCATTTGAGAGCAACTGTTTCACGGTATTGTGTCTTCGACGTATATGTCGAGACTTACCGTTATACATGCTATTTTGTGCCCTTCCAATCGCAGATTGACTATCGCAATGTATGCAGATAGCTGGCACAGGTTTTGGCCAACTTGAAATATCTTCTAAAAAGTGACGAAGCCATTCTGCTTCTTCACCAGCTTTATCTAAAGCTATAAACTCAGATTCCATTGTGGATCTGGCTATACATGTCTGTTTAGAAGATTTCCACGATACCGATGCACCTCCAAGTTTAAAGACAAATCCACTAGTGGATTTTGAGTCTTTAGTATCAGATATCCAATTTGCATCACTATACCCTTCAAGTACAGCTGGATATCTTGTATAGTGCAATCCATAGTTTTGGGTATATCTCAAATATTTGAGAACCCTAACTATCGCCTTCCAGTGGTCTTCCCCTGGATTACTTGTATATCTACTCAGTTTGCTAACTGAGTAAGCTATATCAGGTCTTGTGCAGTTCATGAGATACATTAAACTACCAATAATTCGAGAATACTCTAACTGGGAAATTCCCTGTCTAGTATTCTTACTTAGATGTAAATTTACATCTACAGGTGTTTTTGCAAGACTTTTATCATCCTTGATAAATCTTTCAAGGATCTTCTCAATGTAATGAGATTGAGATAAGATGAGTCCTTCAGATATTCTAGTAATTTTAATTCCTAGAATTATATCTGCAACACCTAGATCTTTCATGTCAAATCTTTTATTTAACATCATTTTGGTAGATTGAATGATTTCATTACTGCTACCCATGATTAACATATCATCCACATAGAGACATACAATGACATATGCTATTTCAGTGTTTTTCACATAAACACATTTATCGCACTCATTTATCCTGAAACCATTTTGACATCATAACATTGTCAAATTTCTCATGCCATTGTTTAGGAGCTTGTTTTAACCCATAAAGAGATTTAACAAGTTTACATACTTTCTTTTCTTGGTTATTTACCATGAAACCTTCAGGTTGTTCCATATAGAGCTCTTCATTCAAATCACCATTTAAGAAAGCAGTTTTCACATCCATTTGATGTATCTCTAGGTTGTTAATCGCAGCAATAGCTATTAACATACGGATGGATGTTATCCTTGTAACTGGTGAATAAGTATCGAAATAATCGATACCTTCCTTTTGCTTGTAGCCTTTTACTACAAGTCTTGCTTTGTATTTGTCAATCGTTCCATCGGTTTTCATCTTCTTCTTGAATATCCATTTACATCCTAATGGTTTATTCCCTGGAGGAAGATCCACCAGTTCCTAAGTATGATTTTGCATGATGGATTCGATTTCACTATTTATAGCCTCTTTCCAAGATGGTGCTTCTGGAGAAGACATGGCTTCTTTAAAGCTTTGAGGCTCATTTTCCAACAAATAAGTTAGAAAATCAGGACCGAAAGATGTAGTAGTTTTTGCTCTTTTACTACGCCTTGGTTCATCTTCATTTTCCTTATCTATAGACTCCTGGTCTATATTTTCTCGATGATCACTATTAATAGTGTCATGTATCCTTTTGATAGGATTATGTTCTTGTACAACCTTGCAAGGAAATGTAGTTTCAAAGAAAGATGCATTCCTTGATTCCATGATCGTATTGACATGTATGTCAGGAATATCTGACTTGTGTACAAGAAACCGATATGCACTGCTATTGTGAGCATATCTAATGAAGATGCAATCCACTGTCTTTGGTCCTATCTTAACCTTCTTAGGAGCAGGAACTGCTACCTTTGCTAGACACCCCCACACTTTTAAGTATTTGTAGGAAGGTCTTCGACCATTCCATAACTCATAGGGTGTCTTGTCTATCTTTTTGTGGGGTAGTTTGTTAAGAATATAATTAGCAGATAAGACTGCTTCCCCCCACAAGTTTTGAGACAAACCTGAACTAATCAATAATGCATTCATCATTTCTTTTAGAGTTCGGTTTTTGCGTTCAGCAATACCGTTCTGTTCAGGTGAGTAAGGAGCGGTTGTTTGATGAATTATGCCATGTTCTTTACAAAATTCATCAAATGGTGACACATATTCACCTCCTCTATCGCTTCTTAACTTCTTTATCTTTTGGTTAAGTTGATTTTCAACTTCACTTTTATAAAGTTTGAACATGTCCAAAGCCTCATCTTTGCTACTTAGCAAATAGATATGACAATACCTTGTGCAATCATCAATGAAGGTGATAAAATATTTTTTTCCACCTCTTGTTTGCACAAATTTTAAATCACAGATATCACTGTGAATCAGCCCTAAAGGTTCAGTACTTCTTTCAATTGAGTGAAAAGAAGTTATGGATAATTTGGATTCTACACAGATATCACATTTATTATTTGAATCAAATTTAATTTTAGGAGTTAATTCTGAATTAGCAAGTCTACGAATTGAATCAGAATTAACATGTCCTAATCTAGCATGCCATAAATCAAATGACTCAAGCATATAAACAGAAGAACTAGCTTTATTATTGTTATTGCCCGAAGGCATTACAGTCATTACATTCATTTTAAATAGACCATCACAGAGATAACCTCTGCCAACATACATTCCATTTTTAGTCAGAACAAATTTGTCTGACTCAAAAACCAACTTCAAACCATTCTTGCTTAGAAGTGCTCCGGAAACAAGATTCTTTCTGATGTCAGGTACATGCAAGACATCATTCAGTGTAAGCTCTTTTCCTGAAGTCATCTTCAGAACCACCTTCCCGGATCCTTGAACTGCTGAAGTAGAGGAGTTTCCCATGTAGAGCTTTTCTACTGCAGTAACTCTATGATAGTTACTGAATGCACTCCTATCTGAACAGATATGTCGAGTTGCTCCAGTATCTACCCACCATTGTCTGGGATTCATCACCATATTCACTTCAGATACAACTGCAGACAGGTGCATGTCATTGACATCATCAGTGATGTTCTCAACTTCAGTAACATGAGCCTGAGTGGATCCCTTCTTGGATTTCCCTTGAAAGTTCCGGTTCCTGCAATTCTTAGCCACATGCCCTGGCTTGTTACAGATGTAGCAAAGGCCTTTGAACCTTTTATGTTCCTTGCCTTTTTGCTTCTGACTTGGACCAGCTTCAGAATGGTTCCTTTTCTTAGACTTGTGTTCCACCACATTTGCCTTTGACTCAAGGACTTGTTTTCCAGCCTTCCTTTCAGATACTCGATTGTCTTCCTCAATTCTGAGTCGGACAATCAAGTCATCTACCCCCATTTCCTTCCTCTTATGCTTTAGGTAATTTTTGAAGTCCTTCCAAGATGGAGGTAACTTCTCAATTACTGCAGCAACTTGGAATGATTCACTTATCATCATTCCTTCTGCATGGATCTCATGAAGGATCAATTGGAGGTCTTGAACCTGGCTTATAACAGTTCTTGAATCAACCATTTTGAAATCAAGAAACCTTCCAACCACGAATTTCTTCATCCCGGCATCCTCAGTCTTATATTTCTTGTCCAATGACTCCCATAACTCTTTAGCGGTCTTAATTGGACTATATACATTATATAATGCATTGTCCAGACCGTTTAAGATGTAGTTCTTGCACAAGAAATCAGCATGTTTCCATGCTTCAATAGCAGCAACTGCCATCCGGTCTGATTCACCCTCTTTCAGGGTGGGAGCATCCTCTTTCAAGAATCTTGCCAGATTCAAGGTGGTCAGATAGAACAGCATCTTCTGCTGCCATCTCTTGAAATCCGTCCCATTAAATTTCTCAGGTTTTTCACCATGAGCAATGGGGCCTGCAGTGGGGATATTTGGCACTTGTGCCACAATCGGGGTAGGAACAATGGTCTTTTCAGTAGTCATATGTATGTTTAGACTGTAACACAATAATAATAAAAAATTTCTTCAGTAATTAACTAATTACAGATTATGAATTCAACTATTCAGTAAATTGCAAACTAATATAGAATACTATTGAGCAGAATTCTAAGTTTCAGAATTTAGAACTGCAAAATTTGTAAATAGATTTCAGAATTACAGAATTTTCAATTTTAGAAATGCAAATTTCGTAATTCAGAAAAGCAGATTTCTAATAGTATTTTTCATGTTTGCAGAATTTGAACTTTAGAATTACATAGTAGAATTTCAGATTCCAACAGTGCAGATTTTAGGAATGAAACCAGTACAGAATTTTAACACTGTTCAGAATTCTGGAATTGCAGAATTTTAATGTTAGAAATATAGAGATTAATTTGCAGTTTTCAATTTGCAATTTCAGAATTTCGAAATTGTAGAAAATGAAATTGCAGAAATTAAAATTACAGATTGCAGATTTCAAATTCTATAAGTGCAGAATTCCGTTTACAGAATATGAATCGCAGAATTTCAGAATATAGAATGCAGAAATTGATCATGCAGATTTCAAATTATTAAAATGCAAATTCCAGATTCTATATTGCAGAATATGAGTTTTCAATTTCAGAACTTAAGGTTCAGAATCCTTGAAAAGCAGATTTTAAATACTGTATTGCAGAATTTTTGAAATTAGTAATTGCAGTGTGCAGAAATTCTGTATTGCAGAATTTGAAAACAGATTCCCAATTTTTACAATTGCAAGTTCCAGATTTTTAATTTCAAGTATGCAGAATTTTAAAGCCCCAGATCCAGAATTACAGTATACAGAAATTTTTCATATTGCAGAAATTATGACATGCAGAATTCTGTACAGTTGTTAAAAAACAGAATGTAAACTTCACAGAATTCTGGTATGCAGATTTTATAATTTTCAGAACAAAGTTAACATACAGTACAAAATATTGTCTTAAGATTGTTGGATAATTTGCATTAGATTTTATTGTATGTTATACTGAAAACATGCTAATCACACAATGCCAAATACAATCACAGAACACAATCTAAGATAGAACAGAAATAAAGGACAGTGCACTTTACTGTTTGAAGGGACTGAGGCTTGAATTGAATTCAATGTCCTTAAGACAATATTGCCCCGCACAGGTGGTCACGGCCGATGGCAAGTTGTCTCCCAAGATACAACAGTCACGTCCTGGGTACTACCACTAGAAACCCAAGGGCACAGCGAACCTTAGATGTTTAGTACTCTCTCTCTGGAAATGAAAATGACTTAATGCAGAAGAAGATGAAGACTAGGGAGTAGAAGATCTGGAAAATCGTTCTTCAGAAAATTGCAATAGAATTCCTTAAATAATCGAAAAGAGGAGACTGTTCCAGAAGGGTCATGTCTGTTGGGGTTTCAGTTTAAATCCAAAAAATAAATATAGGGGCTTGGGCTAAAGGCCCACAAGAGCCAAGGCAACCAACCAAACCAGCCAGCCGGCCGGACCGGACTCGGGCACGGGCCGGGGCGGCGGCGGCGCGCGCGTGTGAGAGGTTGGTTCCACCTTGGAGCATGGGCTCACTCTTTCGCAAAATTTGGGTGCCCTAAGGGCCCACCCTTTATTCCAAGGTATGTTATATAAACCACACTATGGTTTCAATAGTTTTCCGATGTGGGACTATTTTCTCTACCATTCTTCAACTTACAATACATGTTCAAGTGGCCTACTTTGAGATGAATTTCTCATTCACCACTTCACTGTTTTGGACAAGTAAATATACCACGTTAATCTCTTTATGGAGGAGAACACGGATCCACTTGGACCCGCCTCAAAATCTTTGTGGGTCCCACTTATATTTTGGGTCAAAGTTTATAAAAACTGTTTTCCCAAAAACACCCAGATTTTTCCAAAACAGATTTTTTCCCAACATATCCTTCATCTACCCCGCAAACTATCCATCACAGTGCTCTTTCTAAACAGTGTTCACAAACTAGCTCATGTTTTCATGATGATTCTTTGCCTTGATTAGGAAGATTCTAAGGATACATTCGAATGCCCCCAAGGGGCAGAAGGAAGAGTATTTCCAAAGTCTTACCTTTATCCTCAAAAGCACACAAACCCACAACCCACCACAAGATGAACCAACTTAACAGGAAAAATCTAAGACATCCCCCACACAATGAATGCTAAAATCAAGGGAAATCAATTTTGAAATCAACCATCTCACCATTAATGAGATTCTCATAGGACTCGTTTAAAATGCCCAAAATATCCCCTTCCAAAGGCATTTGTTGGGGGTAGCCCACCAAAATGTATTTCCAATCAGAATAGTTAGAAGCTCAACCATGGGCCCACTTCCTAATTTCACAGATTCCTACATACCTGGGAGCCTGGGACACCACATGAACCTCCGCCACCACGAGCAAAACAAGCCTTGTAAAGGATCTTCAGCACAAACTTCCCTATTTGATGGAGTTCGATCTTAAAGAAGAAACTTTCTTTCAGAAACTTCACTCCAACCATCCCTAGCCTAAACCTAGAACCTTCATCGAAATCAACTAGACTTTGGAAATACCTTTTTAAGCCCCACCTTGTAACTAGTTCAAACATTCTCATCTCACCCACCCCCATGCCCTTTAGGTCTCTCCTATAATGAACATTATGACCTCCAAGATTGACTCAAACCCAACCTCCATCACCATTTCTCACAAAGATCCAAGTTGAAATCTTTGACTTCTAGGCCCCAGACCTTCTCTTTATTTAGGCAAATAAACAACTTTCAATCAACAAGGTGGTATTTCACTAGTTTTCATATTGGGAATCACCCTCCGAAAGGAAGTCTCTGTAAAGATTCCTCATTCGACCACAATAATTGACATTGTAAAAACATTTTGTGGGTAGAGATGGAAGATAAGGTGCTTTTAATCAAGGTAACTCGTCCACAAGTACAAAAGTAACCATGAAGCCAATCCTATTTCAAATCTTACAAAAATTATGTCAGAACAGTCCTTAAAAAATGACTTATCACTTTAAGGAAAGCCATGGTATATACGAAAGCGCTTCCCAACCTTACACTCCAACCATTCACCATGCTGTTTACGACTTTGCCTCACTCTAAGTATCTTAATGGGAACTTGCCTCATTTTGTCCATGTGGTTTTAGTTCCTTTTCAAATCATCATAAATTATTGGAGGTTAGTTTCTATTTGACTACTCTCAGTGACTTATTCCACTTTCATTGGTGCCCATCTTATTGTATTTTTGAGGCTTTGTACTTATGTATTGCGATTTTCAGGGATGTTTGGTCATATGTATCTTTAATGGCTATCAGCATCTTACATTTTCAAGTGAATATAATAGGAAAAAAAATCCCCTAATCACCATATAGGGTGATTTTTTTAAACTGTCCTCCCTCATTTCCATTGAGATGTCCTTTATTTAGGCTCCAACAGAAATCATAGCAAAGAAAAGAAAAGCAAAGCGAAAGCCCTTACCTCCCATGATGCTAGACTTTTCATATAGGAAGGAAGACTTTCATAATCATCCTTTGATACATTTATGAAAGATTTACAAGCTCCAACTGACTTAGTGTCATCATCCCCTTTCCCTGCATTCCGCAATAAATGAAAGTAGATGATTATTAGATCTTCGTATGTCTCACTAGACTAAGGAACCCAATGAATAGAATGACACAGACAATCAACCTAGTGAACCAAGAGTACTGTAGTTCCTACCTCCTGTCGTGCCCAAGAGCTTTGTGGTGGGTTGATATAGCCCCTTCATTTCACGTAACTCGTCATCATCGTAACTGAAAAATAGAAGATGTGTGAGAAAAATCAAGGAAAATGAAGAAAACCCACAAGGTTACTGTACATCTTAAAATTCTCTTGAAAATTACTTCATTGGGCTTCGCAAAGATATCCCCCGGTTAGCAACCTTATCATTACCTGCATACAGAAAATTAGAGAGATGCAGAGAGCACGGATGTGACAGTTAGTAGAGAACTAAATTTAAGTAAGAATGAAAAGCTAATTGCCAACATTAGTTATTCTATAATTGAGGCAAGAAATGAGGAATCAAAAAATCTAACCCATTGCTCATATAGTTCTATATTGTAATCAAGATGTCACAAAGTGCTTGATGTAACAAGTTTGGCCATGGAAAACAATCTTTACTAACCTTCAGAGGCTAAAGTAGCAAGACAAACATCTGAAAGGCCAAGATTTTGTAGGCTTAAAGACTCCTCAAATCTTGGAGAATGTCAAGAAACACACAAGGTTCCCAAATTTATAAAATACTTAGTTAGATCTGTTCATAGTGGATTAAAATAAAGTTGCAGGAAACAATATATAATTGACGAAAAAATTTTTTATCATTGACACCTTGAATGCCGTCAATTCATAATAATATAAGAAATATTGTCTAAAAAATTATTTAACTTCATCAATGTAAAGCAAGTTGCGGAAACCCTTTATTCCTCTTAATGAAAGTTGAAGTTTTTAATGTATGGGGAAATTAATAAAAATAAAATTGGGTAAATAAAGGATACAGAGGGTCCTCTTCAAGCCTCTTCATTATAGAACCTGCAACAGAAACCGGTCCATCCTCTGGATCTAGTAACTTTGAGTACAAACCAACAGGCGTCGATAAGCCCGAAACCTCATCTTCATCATCAACCTCAATTTCTATCACAAAGAGAAAAAAAAATCCAAACGTAAAAAAAAAAAAACTAGAGAAAACCTAAAAAAACCAAGAGAATTAGGGGTCTTTTGGTGCTCTACCAGGGATATATCCGAAGGTCGTGAGACGATCTTCAAGTTCGACGATATCACTTTGATTCTTCTTATAAACTTCGTTGCAGTGACCTAAAAGCTCTTCAAAAGAGACCGTTCCAAACGCCATTGATTCAAGGAAGTTGAGCTCATTGCTCGCCGAAGAAACTCGTCGATTAAGGCATTGTATGAAGGTAGAAGAAGCAGAATCTGAAGGAGAAGTCAAAAGAGATGATAAAAGGGTTATGAGAAGCGAAAATTGTGAAAATTTGAACACTAGAAATGCAATTGAGAAATTTCGAAAATCAAACGAAGCGTACCGAGAGGGATGGGTCGTCTTTCAATGGATTCCTTGAGAGCGTTGCAGCTGGTTTGGAGATGTTTGCAGAAAGAGGCTAGGGTTTTGCAGAAGGTCGAGATTGTATCGTCCATTTCTTTCGAAAATCAAACGAGGCCTTTTTTCTTCTTTTATTATTTCAACAAAGAAGAAAAAGCGGGAAAGTAATTGATATACTTATGCTTTTTAATATGGCTTTATCAGATAACAAGAGCGCCTGTAGCTCAGTGGATAGAGCGTCTGTTTCCTAAGCAGAAAGTCGTAGGTTCGACCCCTACCTGGCGCGTTTGTTTTTATGTTTTTTCTGGCTAAAAAAAAACTCCTTGGTGGTGGACCGTCTAGCTGTGGGTCCTGATCCATTGTACGTATTGCCACGTGTAGGTTCATTTTTTGATACTTACTGAGTATTTAAGAGGGGTGGCTAGACCAATAGAGTCCAACATAGATTTCATGGGTTCCGTTAACTATTTCCCTATATATATATCTAGTTGGAAAGTGCTTGGCCGTGCATTCCACTACATTATATATATCTAGTTGGAAAGTGCTTGGCCGTGCATTCCACTACATCCTCATTGGTCCACACAGCCCTTTTTAACACCAATTGTGTTTAAGATTCACTCACTCCTAAGGTGTCTCCATCCAAACTTGTTTTGTTTTTTAAACATTAATCTTAACTTAATTAAGCTTAATCATATTTAATAGGGGGTTAAAAGGGACACGACAGTCTGCCAGATAGCGGAGGGTCGGCTAATCACTGCTCTTATCTAGTTAGGTTAGAAAGATATTATGCTTATGGACTCATGTAATCATGTTCTAAGGTATGAATACTTTTTGTTTTTGGCTTTGGATATCATTGATTTACCTATATTAGTGCAGGGTTAGTGGTTAGCTTGGGATTGAAGCTCTTGTGACTCATCGCCTAGGGGATTGGATCCCGAGACCTCTCTACTGAGAGAGGCACAGCCCACCTACTGGAACAAGAGGTATGAATACTTGTTGATCGCTTTCTGAAAAAAATGAGTGTAGTTTGAAGGTTAAAACAACGGTGGTTACAGACATAATTTGAAGGGAAAATGACAATTTCTTGAATAAATATTAAATATACAAAGAACCAATCCAATCCAAAAAGGAGACAGTAATCAGTAGCTGGCTATATTTTTCAGGATTGGAATTCCAAGAAGCAGTCATTCACCCCACCTTGATTTCTCCAAAAAAACATAAGGAAAAATAAGGAAAATAAATAAATTGTTATTCTTATATATATACACATTGACACAGATCTGGTCTCTCTCTTCAGGTGAGTTCTCCTCTTAGAGCAGTGGCAGCCCTTCGAATGGCTCTAGCAACCCTCCATATCTCGTGTTGAATTGCTGACTGTCCTTCTATCTTCGACATACTCATAGCCCGAGAAATAGCGTCAGCTATTCCGGGAAAGAAAACCAGCTTGCTTTCGTAATCATTAGGAGGCCCATAAACCTGTTGAGAAATACCAACAGGCGACAAGTTAAACTTACAATACCCACAACAAATTACTACTTTATTATTGAAAAATACCTTAAGATGGTGCAATATTTCACGAAAGTTCTTATTTTTTGGGTATTCAAAAGAACATGGTTCTTTTTTTTTTTTGGGTAATATTAGCTAAGGAGAAGTTTAAATCTATGATCGTCATCACTGAAAGACATCAGTTAACAAGGAAATTTAGTTGTACATCGGAACAAGAATGGAACAGTTTGCAGTTAATCAGCTCCATTGAAAATACAGCAAGGTGAACCTAAAAGAAATATGAGAATTGGGGAAGTGGGTGTCCTACCAGATGCTTAAACCACTTCCTTCCTTGAAGCCCCTCTGTATCCAAGAAACCTCTTTCAGTAAGCATCAGCCTGTCGTTCAATGTTCGCCTCTTCGGCTCCAAATAATCCCCCGTGGTTTCTTGCTCTACCAGTTTCTGCATTTTTTGATCCGCAAAGGCATCAGAATTAATTGGTAAATAACAAAGACTGTAGAAACTAGATAAGAAAATGAGGGCTTTAAACATACAATTACTATTTGTATTCATCGAGAGTTCTTTTATTCTTACCTTTGCTTCCTCTTCAACTTCTTTGGCTGCAGAGATGAGTTCTTGAATGGATGTGGTTATGGGTTGAAGAAGGGAGACACTACCATCCAACAAGTTACTCAAGACATGTGTATGTTCCTGCAGGTAACACATGGATTTTCATGATTTAGTCCATACATTCATTATAGGATTCTTACGTAACTCTCATCCAATTAGTGTTAGGGAAAACACCATCTCTTCTCGAGTAGTTAAGCTGAAAAGGAGCCAAAAGCTCAATTCTGATGCAGAATGGGATTCAACCCGAATTCATTTTGGGCAATGTTAATGATGTGTGCCATTGAATTACGGGTTCAATACCAGTGTAACATGCAGAAGAAAATCATTAAGAAACTTTAAATTAGACATTCATGAGGCCATTCAATGGCAAATTTAAGCCGTACAGACCCCCTCTTCTGATGGACAGTTCATGTTGCGACAACATGGAGGGAACTTAAGCAGCCAATGTAGAAAGGTTAAATGGTGTGGTTTAATAACATTAGATGGCAAAACTTCATTACAAGGTAGTAGGTAGCGGCCCATAAATGTCTTCAACCCAACATATTCTCTAGCAACATCATTCATCCTACTAAATGCATGTTCTTACCAAGAAGTTTGAGAATCAATCTTCGGCTGTAACTTTATTCATAAGATCTGGTCTTGCATCCTTCACAAATCCATATAAATTCGAGGTATAGGCAACCGTGACTTGCGTCTGGAGACCCAAGATATTCTCATCTTTTGCAACATCATTCATTGATGTAGAACAGGAGGAAGAATCATTCTAAGGGATGTAAGGTTTCATGAGAGCTGAAATATTCAAGAAAAGAAGAAGACGAAAGAGAGGAAGATATGAAGTAGCATCTCACTACTTCTATGGAATACCCAGAGTTGGTATCTCTCCAGATCATAGGGAGTTCCTTAACAGCTGGGATATTGAGAACTGTTACATCCTCTGTGCTTCCTAGATGAGAGCATCCTAAAGCAGGTGTCTGAACTCTGACTCCTGATGGATCCCTGAAGACAATCTTGGTCCATTCTTTCTTTTGCCACTCAAAACAATCAATGTTCTGTTATGCTTCATGAACTGAGGGCGATCAATAAAGGATTGAAACACCCCCATTGATCAAATACTCATGGTACCATTTCCACCTACTTGAAGCTAGCTGTTTAATATGTTAACGCACTGGATCGTTGGTTCACCAGAAGGGTTCTTCGATCTGCTGCTCACTATATAGACTAGTTTATAGTGTGATATAATCCATTTTAAAGATATATCAGCAAAGTAGAGATTATCTAGCTTCTTTATGTAATTTTGTAAATTATGAGATACTCATATTCAACCCTAACAAACTAGTTGATCTCACTAGCTTGTTTCTCATTATGCTAGTTGCTGTATATATCGTTAGTTTTATTGTCTTTTTTTCTACTAAGGTGACCAACGTCTGCCTAACCCCAAGCCTAACCAAACAAAGAAAAAGTTGTTTTACAAGGATCCAGCAAAGAACTGGCAGGCTTTTATTTAATAGAAACTGCTGATATTTCAAAACAAGTAAGTTAAAAGTACCCAAGGGGTCCTAACAAAACTGTAAGTGTACAGATGCACACCTGCAATTGAGCTGCATAAGAGAGATAGTTGAAAGGTAGAATTGGATCATCAGCCAGGTGAAGGGCTAAAAGTCCCCAAAGTCCAGCAACTGAGGCAACATAAGAAAAATCAGATTATCATTAAGACATGGTCGCTAAGTTGTTGATTTAATAGTTCATTGATAGGTCACAGTCAATAGGGGGGTACAGGAATCTTACCAGCCACATGACGCTGAAACAATGGATCTCCATAGTTTGTCATCCAGTCATAGGAGTCAAATGCAGTGTGGTAGACTGGAAAATCTGTAAGAGTAATGACAAGTCATGACGTTACTCACAACATCATTTGCTGTTAAAATTACTGACGATGTTGTAGACACCATATTTTACACAGTCAAGTAATCCTGTTCTCTCTCTCTCTTTCTTCCAACGCTTGAAGAGGGATGCAAAACCCTAAAATAATCTCCTATCAAAATCCCATACTCTCTTTCATCACCCAACACCAATCGAAGGATACTTTGGTCATTTTAAAAAAATAGAAACCTTCACCTAGACCTAAAATCGCATGCAGCGACATAATCGAATTCAAGACTATCCCATGTGTAAGAAAGCTCTAAGAAAAATGTTTTAAATCTATATTTCTTAAATCTATAGGGGTTGTGTCATTTTTAGTAAAACGACACTCTTTTGCAAGCAAAATTATACCTGATGTTGTTGATAAAAAAACATTTAATTTTGTTGCAGAAGTGTCGTTTATACAGAAAACGACACAGGTCATGTCCTATGTGCTTCCGAAGCAGTTATTGCTCTAAACGTCAGCAAATCTTCTATCGAAATATTTTTTTAATGTTGTCATTTTTAGTAACAAACTAACAATGACAAGGCTTAAAAATGAACTCTTTTGAGCTTGTCGTCTTTAGTAAAAATGGCAGGCTGATATTCTCTGACAGGTTGTTACTAAGCATAACTAATCATGTGGGAGAGGTTCTAGTTGATTTTGGTCATAGTCAGAGCTGAGTCGTATTTATTAAAAATGACAGCTGCTTTTCAGGCCAAATTTTAATCTTTTTTTGGTGTCAATAACGGACTCAAACCATAATTAAAATCAGCCATATTTTCTGGAGCGTTCTTGCACATTGGACAGATTTAGCCCTTATCAAATTGGAAATTTCCAGGGGATTCATTCCTAGTAATTTTGAAAATGACACTGAATCCCCATTTGGTTTAGTCCCATGTGGGAAGTGGGAGAATTTCTCCTTCCATTCTCACCATACAAATACCCCCATCTCCAACCCATTTCAGCACCTACCAAGCATTCATCAAGCTCCCATTCCATCTTCTAGAAACCTTTGAATTTCCCAAGTATTTGAGGAGCTAGGCCATTGCTAAGCACCTCTTAGACTTAAAGATTTTTAGATTAACTCCCTAATCCCTTTAGCCTTGCCTTAGCCTCACTTCCCTTAACTATCTTAAGCCTATAAGAACCCCTAGGTTAGGTATTTTAAGGTAGACCACTCTTCCCTCAAACCTTGAAAGAAGAAGGAAGAAAAGGGAACGAGTGAAGGAGCTAAAGACGGAGCATTAAAGGGGATCCATCAACAACACTAGGTTAGGTATTTTAAATTCAGTCTTTTAAATTAAGCACTCTCCTCTTCTACCCCTTTCTTTTTATTTTTATTTTGCTATGACTTTAGCTAGGGTAGAAAACATACCCTTCTTCCGATGTAATTTGGACTCCCTCTGATGTGTTCTGCTGATTTGGGGGCTCCTTATGAAAGGGGGAATGGTAGGAACCTCTTAGGCTTAGAACCCCTTATTTACCCTCATCCACACTAGATGGCTTTTTTTAAAAAAAAAACTTTATTTGCTTAGGTTAAACCATCAACCTCTCCAAAATTAACATTGGATCCCCTTTGACCGTTCCTGCGAATTGAGCTCCTAGTGAAAATGGGAAAAGGAAGGCATCCCTAGCTTTAGAACCTTGGGTTTTTAAAACTTGCATCCTCATGTTTTTAAAAAGAAAATTTTAATATATATATATACACACATGTATTCATTCATCTCATTTTTGGGCTAAAGAGTGTTTATTTACGTTTACTTAACCTTAGATTTTTTTTTCGTACTGTTTTGACCATTTTGATTACCCTCTTCAAATCCCAACATCTCCTTTGAGAGTTCTCTTTAGACTCGGTTTTATCTTTACCTTAGCCCCATTTCAGTGTGAGTTTAGATTAGGTTAGTAGTCTTCTAGGTGATAGGAGTGTTCCTTGATTTCATTATCTTCTTGAGGATTGAGTTCTAGGTCAAAGAATCATTTCAGTTTCTCTTTTTATCCTAGAGTTAGGGGATCCTATTTTCCTTTTTTTCTTTAGAATCTTAGTATAGGGATCTCTCTTTATGTCCAAAATCCTAATCCTCATATATATATTCTATTTATGCCATGCATTTCTCTTCATTTTCAAAACCGGTTTTTTCAAATAGACCATTGTTTAAAGGGAGCTAAGGAAACAAAGGTTACCGTCTTTGGACGGATAAATTGGGGTGCCTAACACCTTCCCCAAGTCATAACCAAACCCCAATACCCTATACTCATTTTGGTTTCGCAGGCCAGAGCCTAGTTTTTTATTTTGTTTCTTAAAGTACAATGGATTTTGATGACCAACCACATCTAAAGGTGACCAACACCTTAACTCAATGGTTGGTGGCGACTCTATATTCTTCATATTAGCATGTTTTACGTGTGCTAATGTGGAGAATGTTCTGACTTTTATTTTTTTTTAAATTATGTCATCGAGGTTCAGGTTGTCAAAATGAGAGTATTAATAACAAATTTTAAATTCATAGCCATAATAACCAACCATTGCCCTTGCCCTAGAAGATTTTTGGATTGATATTTTAAATATCCAGACTGAGCTTCGCTAACAGAGTTGAATAGCAACCCCAAAATATTTTATCTTTATATGTATTGTATGTAAGAGATGTACCTTTTCCATAGTACAAATCAACAGAAGGAACCCCCGCATGTTGTAAAAAAGGAGCAAAATCAGAATCCACTCCACTGAGCCTCTGGATCTGCAATCCAGTCCAGAATAATCTCAATTAGTTAATCGATTTCATTCCCATGAAAACGCATAAAAAATCTTCCACGCATCGAAGTCACATTAAAAAAGAAATGGACACACTAGTAACTGAACTTGAGCAAGTCTAGGATTATGTAGACCATTATAAATGCTCACAAAGAGGCAACAGGTAATTGGTGCACATGGTGGTGCTTGCAATCTGTGATAATAGATTTATACTGCAGGTGCTTAGTGTATCTATCTACTAGATAAGGATTCTATAGTAGGGTTATACATATCATGACCATCACTGCTCAGTTGTCACAGTTAACCTTCTAAGATAGGTTAGAACATTATGACTTCCAATTTTGGGATCAATTGTAATCTATTTAAACCAATTGGGGTTATACTTAATAGAGCATTCAAGCATATTCTTTCTTCATAAATAATTGAAGTTGTATTAATCATCATTAACAATGCCTTAATTCCAAATATTTCGGGGTCCGCAACACGAATCCCATCTAAGAACATCCAAATCATCCAAAAAGGATTTCAGGGAGCTTACATTGATGCCACTGTTTGTAGCAGCCCAAGTCTGATACACCGCCATTCCCTCTGAATCAGGATCCTTGATCTGAAATCGGTTTAAATCATAAATTGAACATTAAAAATCGAATGTCACGTCTTTCTTTTCACAACAACCTTGATGGAGAGAGAGAGTCAAATTCCATGACCAGGCTTACACAAACAGAACTAAATTAAGGCCTACTTTTCTACAAACTACCGGGGGAGTAGAAGAATGGTTAATATATATATATATATATATAACACTGCCCAACATTATTTCACTTGTACAGAGATATTGATGATTGATGACTGATTCTGACATACAGATGCCCTGCCATTAGATACTTTAAAAGAGATCTGACCACTGCAGGTCACCATGAAAGAGAGAACCTCTGACAGGCCCCACTTCCACAGAGAGATGGCAGTCCCACTTGTAGTACAATGAGGGTCATCAATCCTTTTTGGTAGATAAATCCCCATTCACCTTTTGAGGTGTTACTGTAAAAATAACTAAAATTTGTAATTTGCAATTACCAGAACACCATTTGCTGTCAATAAATATCAGGCAGCCCTTCTAATGTGTAAGACAATAGGATCTTGTAATAGATACCAGGTGTAATCATTATTTCGCATTAGAAGAGACTGATCAAAGAATAGTTTGAGAAGTATTTTCTATTTTAATTTTTATTTACCTTCTTTGTGACCTCAACCAGGAGATTGTCTAGTTGGGGAGTTGCGCCAGCAAAAAATCCTGCCCCTTGAACTGCACAATCTACATTAAGGTAGACTACAGCTTTAGAGCCCAAATTCACAAGGTTCTGTTCCACCCACTCAGTAGATCCTATCTGAAACCAAAACACTACTGATTAATACATTTGCTTTTGACGTTTTTTTATTTATAAAAAAACAATTTATTATAGATCAAGGATACCAAAGAGTTCACACGTCAGTGAACCACATAAAGGAAAATAAGGTGAAAAGGAAAGACAAACCAACTGGGGCCCAACCCCCTAAGAAATAAAAGGGGACCACTCAAGGGCATCAAAATCCTCCCTAATAGCATGCCACTCCTGCAGTAACTTTGTGGTCTGCCTTCCTCGGGTAGGAGAGATTCTCAGAAACCCTATTGTACCTCACTACCTCTCAACCCACACTCCAACAAGTGGATACAGGAAATTTCTTCCACACCACCTTTGCAGAAGCGTCAAGACCCCAAGGTGCCCAACTAAACAAGGTGTCCTGCAGACTATATGGAGATACCCACTGAAACCCAAGACTATATAGGATGTATCCCAAACATTGTAGTCAAGGTGTCTAGGCGATGCCTAGGCGATTAGGCATGGCTAGGCAAGGCGCTGCCTAGGCAACCCAGGCAATGCCTAGGCGATAACGATATAAATTATATATATTCATATATATACACATATTAAATATATGTATACATAATATTAATAAATACACATTTTGAAGTTTTCTAACTTTTAAGTTGGTTTTGAGTCTTGACTTTGGATATTGTTTTTAAAGTTTAAATGCACCACCTATATCCTAAGATAGTGCTTTTAAATTTTAAAAGAGAACAAGGTTTTAAAATAGGGTTTAAAAGAGAGTTTTAAAATAGGGTTCAAAATAGGGTTTAAAAGAGGGTTTTAAAATAGGGTTTTAAAGAGGGTTTTTAAGGAGGGTTTCAAAGGAGAGATTTTAAAATAGGGTTTAAACTTTAAAAGAGGGTTTTAAATGACGGTTTAAGAGAGTTTAAAATAGGGTTTTAAAAGAGCGATCTAAAGGGCGTTTTAAAATATATTTTTGAAGAGGTTACATATGGACCGCCTAGGCGACCACCCAACGCCTAGATGCCTAGGCGTCACCTAGGCGGTCGCCCAGTGATTTCGCCTTCCTAGAGGGGAGACTAGGTAGTTGAGGCCCAAAAACGCCTAGACGACGCCTTGACTACACTGATTCCAAATCCAGCTCACATAAGGACAATGCAGCATCAAACAGTTCATCGATTCCTCAAATAGAAATAAGAAACATCTATTTGTTATTCTCCATCCCCTATCATCAAGTGGTTTACACATGAGAATCTTGTCCAAAGAATCCTTTCACAAAAAGAACGCAATCTTGACAGAATGCTAGATTCCAAACAGCTCAAAAAGGGAAATGGGCTGAGGGGCTATCCAAGGGATTGATAGAACGAACTGCTAAAATAACCAACATTAAAATATTTAACTCAAAACACAGCCTAATCAATTAGATGCTTCCAAAAATCGTCTTCCAACACTTTTTAAGACCAAAAAGCTCTCAGGGAAGCAACTACAAGAGATGGTCATATATGCCATTTTTAACAAGAACAAGATTTCCAAGAAGGCAGGTTATTAGCAGGGAAGATAAGGTAGTGGGGTGCATATAAGAAAGTGTGCATGCAAGAAGGCAGCATAAAACCATATTCCTAGATGGCTGACAGACTGACATGCTAATATGCACCTTCGTGTACTTGGTGCATATTACAAGGATATATCAGTACCACAGTTGTATCTATCCTGTTCAACTACCGAACTTTTCCATGCTAAAATTTAAAGTGGTTCATTGTGTTCGGATCAAGAGATTTGTTACCCCCCCCCCCCACCACCCCACCCTGTGGTGCATGTAAGTACGGTGATGGAAGGCAAATGAAGATTTACTATAACCTACCATTCCAAACTCTTCTGCATCCCAACTGCAGAGAACAATGGTCCTCCGAGGGGCCCACCCCGAGCGCATGAGAAGGGCGTATCGACGAGCAATGTCGAGTAAGGCTGCAGTTCCACTATTGGGGTCAACAGCACCATATGTCCATGCGTCTCTATGATTTCCAAGGAGTACGTAGCGATCAGGCTCTTCCAAACCCCTTATGACTGCAAAAATGTTACGGATTGTTGCCATCCTTTTCTCCCCCTAGAAAATGAAAGACAAGACTTGTTAGATCAAGATGTAGAGAAATTAGTGAAGACAATAAGCATGTCGAGGTGCCAGGCTTAAGTATTTTAATTGTGATTTTCTATCATAAATAACTACTTTTATTTTAATAAAAGTGAAGATACAATGATTTGAGAAGTGTGTTTCCAATATACATGAAGTACTATTTAGTATTTAGAACCCGCTTAGTGAAAGAGTCGGCTATATCATTTGCAGCTCCAAGAGTGTGACTAAACCAAGAGACCAGAGCAAGCTCATAAGCATGATCAGCAAAGTTCATCAACCCAAAAATCAAAGCTCACCAACCCCTCCACAGTCTCTTTCCCTTAAGAGGGACACAAAAGAATAGTGCATTTAACAAGTCCCCATTAACTACTAAACAAACCAAAAAAAATTCTCTAAATATAAGAAAAACTTGTAACACTGCCTTGATCTCAAGTACGTTGGCTTGAATAGGATGCTAATAGCCTCATAAAAACTCTTTAGAGGCACACAATGCACCATTTTTCATATATTCTACTCCTGGCCTTTACATATAAGGACTTTGGTTAATATTTTTGATTTGAGAAGACGGCATTGCTGCAAATGTACTAATGCAGGGACAGACCTTCCCATTTGGTGGTTCTCACCAAGTAGCTCTTTTGGGTTAAAGGTAAACCTGATCAAGAAGACCATAAATATCTGATCCATAGAACCAGTAGCCAGTTAAAATAATTAAGGTGAATGAAAGGAAACAAATGTATAGATTGAATGGCCAGTTAAAATAATTGAATGGCCTCCAGCTTGTCTTCAAAACAAAAAATTTGAATGGCCACATTCAACTAGTGGAATCTCAAATTTTGGCATGTGAGGTCTTCCACGATGGATCTCTAAATGATGGGTTGCACATGTTTACATTAATGCCCAAGGATGTCAATGGTCCGACCGGGCAGACAGGCTTATATTACTTGTCCCTTCTAATTTCCATAGACTGGGTTCAGACAGCAAAGTTTGGCCTGAGGGCCAATTGCGGGTCAAGATCTTCAGACCCATATGACTAACAGAGGGCAAGTGGACTAGGGTAAAAGGTAAGGCATACATGGGACTCAAATTGAGAGTAATTTAATTTAGGGATTGTGAATTGCTACACAAAGGCCCCATGTATATTGTATAGGGAATTAGGGATGTCAATAGGCTGGGTCATCATGACAGGCTTATAGACTTGGAAAACAGAGTTTAGCCGGTCGGCCAGTCCTGAGCTGAGATCTTCAGACCCGCATAACTATCAGGTCAGACTCCTGCCTCAAACTACAGAAAAAATGCCCCATGTATCACACTTATTAAAAATAGGGGAGAATGGACCGACGTAACATTGCTCTTTAATTTATGGGTAATTACACTCACCTCCCTGTTTGGTGAAATTTCAGAAACCTCCCCTCTTATTTCTAAAATTACACTAACCTCCCCTTAACTTTGGTTTCTATAACAGATACCCTCATCCATTAATTGGCCGTTACTTTTATGGATGGACTTTGATGATATCATCATTTAAACATTTTAAAATGTCTAAATTACCTTTTAAAAATTCAACTAATATAATAAAATAAATGATAATTGGGTTTAGTAACCAAGGTTATAGTATTAACTTAAGGTTAATATATATTTCCAAAACCAAGGTTAATAGTATCAACTTAAGGTAAATATATATTTCTTTTTTCTAAAAACTAATCTTGGATGGATAAACTCTATGGGTAAGTGAATCTTAATCATAGTTAGTGGATATTAAAAGAGACACGTGGTGGCTTATAGAGACACTTTAACTGGGGTTAAATATAATTAATATAAGGTTAATATTTTTTATTTTTTCTTAAAACTAAGGTTAGATGGATAAATCCTAGGGGTGAGTGAGTCTTGACCACAGTTAATAGGTGTTAAAAGGGACACGTGGCAGCTTGTAGAGCCCCCTTTAATTGTGGTTAAGAATAATCAACCTAAAGTTATTTTTTCTCTAAAAACTAAGGTTAGATGGATAAACCCTAAGGGTGAGTGGAATCTTATTCATAATTAGTGGGTGTTAAAAGGGACATGTGGTTTCTTAGGACGTTTATATGTTTTTTGTTTGAGGTTTCAAACTAAGCTTTCATGTTTCCTCTAAGTAATAAGGGTAAAATTGGAAAATAATAAGATTAGTTAACGGAGTTAATAGGATGAGCCTAACAGGGGAGGTGAGTGTAATTTCATAAACAAGAGAGGAGGTTCCTGAAATTACACCAAACCTCAAGGAGGTGAGTGTAATTTACCCTTGTTTTATTGTCCTAGACAACTCTCTAGTTGTCTTTACTAATTTTAAGCAGAAAAGGACAAAACAAAACTGGTGGGACCAAAACAAATGTGATACTATTTTGTGTACAAAAATAGGGGAGAGCGGAAGTGGACATAGCATTGCTCTTTATTTTATTTATTGTCACAGTATCTCAACACCAACACTTGAACTTCTGACCAGTCAGAGGTTATTTTTGGGTGATTGGTATGACACCTGCATTAAATGCGAGTGCCACTAGCAATCGTCCTTGTGCGGCATAATTCAGACCCCTGACAAGAAATATGGGCCTACTACGTTAAAGGCCCATTTCTGTCAACAGTTACACGAGTAAACACGACACTTTAAAAGATAAAAGATGGGGATATTGACATACGCCATGTAGCATTTCAATAACACTGCCAGTATTATGGTAAATGAACCACAGGAAAAAGGAGTGAAACCAGACCACATAGCGCAATTTATAATTAAGATATAATACTAAACTAACATGCGCATCCAAGAAGTACCAACCTGGTAAGTGAAATTCACCATAGTCGGGCCGGTACCAACCCTAACGACCTTGGACCGTAGGGTATTCCTCCACTCGTAGGGCACCCGAGCCCCCTCAAGCGACCTCAAAATCGTATCAGCGTTCTCAGCAGAGATGGGCATGGATGGAATTTTCGGAAATCTTTTCAAGACCTCACTATCCTCCAACCCCAACTTTTCCCCACCTTCCACACCCGCCCAACCAGGCGACAGAGGGTCCCCCAAACCTCTCATCACCGTCCCTCTTTCCACTCCATTAAACCTGTCCCCATCCGCGTACAATAGCACCGCCACTGCCCCCTTCTCCGCAGCCCTCTCCACTACTCCGCCTCTAAAAACATCCCCCTTCCTCGCAATCGCTACGCACCCGCTAACGTTCACCCCCGACGCCACCAGCGCACGATAGTCCTCCTCCCTGCCATAATTAACAAAAACCACCTTAGCGAAGGCCGATCCAGATGGGGAGTAGGCATGATAAGGCGCCACGACCTCCTGACCAGCCTCGGACAAGCGGAGGTCCTTGGAGGTCCCGTCTCTAAAATGCACGGAGAGAGAAGCGTGCGTAGGATAAGAGAGAAGAGCTTCGAACTCTACCGTGCGAGTCTCGAGTCCCAAGTCCTTGAAATGGGTTTGGACGTATTGGAGGGTCTGTAAGGCGGGTTGGGTTCCGGCGAGGTGGGGGTGTAGGGTAAGAGCACGGAGGTAAGATGAGAGGGTGGAGTTGGTGGAGGAAGTGAGGAAATTTTCTCTGAAACGAAGGACATTTTGGGTATTTCTGATGGATGTCCTAGAGTGTGGCTGGTCATGTAGGGTATATATCCCTAAAATGCAGAGGACGATTACAAAAACAAGGGTACATGAAGAAGAAGGTAAGGCAGTGAAGATGGCGGTGTGTTTGGAAGCGTTTGTAGATGGAGATTGAGCCATTTCAGTAGAGATAGAGAGAGAGAGTTAGGGTTTCGGTAAGGGGATTAAGTATCGGAGGAGATTTCCGGGTAGCGAGATATGAGCTTTCAGTGGAGTTTAATGGCCTTATTGCCTAATAATAAAGGGAGGGTTTAAAAGCGAGAAAGGCATGAAGGAACTGATATGATAGACTGGTGATCTGCTCCAGTTGTAACCGGTTTTGGGCAAACCCCAAAACCGGTTACTCCCCTATGGTCACCACATGTCCCTTTTTTATACCCCTTTTAACTGTGGTTAAGATTCACCTACCCTAGGGTTCACGACCTATATTTGGTTTTTAGAAAAAATATTTCTTAAAAATTAACCTTAGGAGTTGGTAAATTTTAACCACAGTTATCCAAAAAATTTATTATTTTTTCTAAAAACCAAGAATAGGTGGGTGAACCTTAGGGGTGAGTGAATCTTAACCATAGTTAAGAGGTGTCAAAAGAGGCATCTGGCCACCTCGGGGGGGTAACCGGTTTTGGCAAAGCCGGTTACAACCGGAGAAGAATACGTCCCGGTATGATATTCATACATGCATTGGCCACTAGATTATTGGGTGGGCCCACATGCTCTTTTGGAGAACAAGTACGGTCTACTAGAGGTTTGTGGGGCCGGCCTCGTCTTAAGAGGGTTTCATTCTCCTGGACCTGGTACTGGCGTATCTTAGAACCCAACCCGCTAACTAACCTTGTCCTTTCAGGGTTTGGGCTGACTGCTAATGCCAAGTTCTGAAAAAGACCGGTGCTGCTGGCCAGGACCACAAGCATGGGTCCTGAGTTCGATTCTCTTCCTTATGGGGGGATTTGACGTGTGAGGGAAATTTAGTCAGACGCTCCAAGAGGCCTGGATACCTTCGTTACATTATTTTAAAAAAAAAACAAAAAAAAAAAAAAATCTCCAAAATCAAATTTAAAAAATTCTAAAAACTCAAAATTTTGGTTTAGAATTTGGTTTTTTTTTTTTTTAATGAAGTACAAAATAATCCCTCTGTAAGGAGAGGGCATCTTGCCATCTTTTGTCTTGCTATGTATCCTTTTTCAACTTCCTTTTACTATTGTTGGTTCATATTTTTAAACTTAATTTTTTTTAAAATTATGGTTAAAAAAATTAACTATAGTAAAAGGAAGCCAATCATAGTTAAAATGGACACTTGACGAAAAAAAATGGGGTGAGACACCCTCCTCGTGGAACCCTGCGAGAAGGGGATTATTGCTCTTTTGAAATATGTCAATTTTCTATGATATTTCAACTTCCTATTTTTCATCAGTTTTTTAAATGTGTTAGACAGATCATATCTTTACTATTATAATGGGAGAGGCAAGCGTAGATGATTTTTCCAAAATTCTCATACTACCCTTATATAAAAACAAAATTATGATTTAATGTTTTGCTTTAAAACCCAAACTACCCCTCGCCTTTGACTTAATTTCCAAACTACCCCTTGCTCATCTATCTATTTGGAATCACAGCCAATGGTGATTGAACTCGGGGAGAGTTCAATCACACCCGTGGGTTAACACCTATCTTTTTAACTCCTATTAACTGTGGCTAACTTTTTCCTCTCGCTCTCATGTGCATCGCACGTGCCACTAGCGAGTTCAATCGCACTCGTGGGTTAACACGTGTCCATTTTAACTCCTATTAACTGTGGTTAACTCCTTCCCCTCGCTCTCACGTGCATCGCACGTGCCACCCGCTAGTACTTAAAAAAATAATTCTAAATTTTCATATTATCTCGTACAGCTATTTAATTTTTTACATATAAGTCTCTTAAGAACTTAAGATGAATTTTGTACATGTTTTGGTGTGTATTTAATTAAAGTCTATCTCCTAAGTAATATGAGTTCTTAGATGAATGCTAATAATTAATTAATATTGAACATATTATTTTAGATTAATAAATGTGGATTATCTTTAATACTTAATTACTTATATGAATTAAGATTGCATTTAACTTTGATTAATTTCTCGATTTAATCAAATTAAATGTTTCTTTAGTAAATTCATTTGGCTAACATATAATTTAACCAATTTTTAGAAATCGTTTTTCATTTACATGTAAAAACAAACTAAGAGTTGTCTTAGATTTGATTATCAAAACTATCTTGGGAGAATTATTTCACAACCATTAGCTCTACGTGTTCCCAGACGATTGGTAGAAAGAAGGAAGATTTGTCGAGTGGTCGTCTGATCTGTCAAAGACACTTCAAAACTTAAGCTAGAAACGATTGAGTAGGGATGCAGAAAAGTAAGTTCAGAGGTTTCAAAGTTCGTCGCATGCCAATTTCTCTTTCAGTAAACTTTAATCGATATTGATAGGACGCGTGGCAGATCATATATAGAGATCAATAGAGAAATGAAATGATATTTTGATCCTTAATTACCAACTTGACCGTGTTGTCCCCAGCAACAAACATGCATAAACCATCTCACGAATATAAAAAATGATCATTTTGTCTCCTCTGATCCGCATATTTATAGGTAAGCAATTATCCAATTATCAGTGCATGCAAAGGACGATTAGGGGGAAATTCTCTCACAACCACTACCTCCATGTGTTCTTAGACAATTTGCCACAACCCGACTTAAACTTAACATTTCACTAATGAAATGTAAGAATAATCCGTCCGTGAGATCATTTTTCTCTTAAAATGTAGAAACATAAAATACCAAGGGAATTTAAAACTTTTTAAACCCTTATCCATCCTTACACAATAGCCATCATAACCATGTCCAAATTAAAGTTAAGGTTTACATAACCAACTTAATTACATCAAAATGAATATATAACAAAATATAACAGTATAATAAAAAATGTCCGTCTTTTCTCAAATGTCACTTTCAAGTTGTTCTTTCACTGATCATCTGACGACATAAAAAGTCAGTGAGCTATGAAGCCCAATAAGAATATTTCATAATATTATGCTAAACAATAAGTTAGAATAAGCATAATAAAACTTTTAGACTACAACTTTATCATAAGAATATAATATTAAACCATTTTAATAGTACTTTTGTTATTTCTTTAAACATCTTTTACTTTGGATCCGGTTTATCTTAACTCTGTCTCTCAAGTTGATCACTGAAAGGTACCTCTTTAGACTCACCCCGTCTTGAAGTTATCATTAATTCATGAGTTTTTGACTTAGGCTCACCCCGTCTTGGAGTTTTCATTAACCCCTCATGAGTTTTTGCCTTAGGCTTACCCCATCTTGAAGTTTTCATTAACCCCTCATGAGTTTTTGTCAAATGGTATCCCTTTGCCTTGCCACTATCTTGAGACCTTTTTAAGATAAACAATTTTTATCTTTCCTTTATTTTTTCTTTTATCTTCCAGACTTATCTTAATTTCGCCTCTCAAGATGATCACTGCAAGGTACCTCTTTAGACTCGTCCCATCTTGGAGTTTTCATTAACCCCTCATGAGTTTTTGTCTTAGACTCACCCCCGTCTAGGAGTTATCATTAACTTCCATGAGTTTTTGCCTCTGGCTCACCCTGTCTTGGAATTTTCATTAATCTCTCATGAGTTTTTGCCTTTGGCTCACCCCGTCTTGGAATTTTCATTAATCCTTCATGAGTTTTTGCCAACTGGTATCTATTTGTCTTGCCACTATCTTGAGGCCTTTTTAAGATAAGCGTATTTATCTTTTCCTTGTCTTCTCTTTAAGACATTATAAGATAATACTTTCATATAAATCACAACATTATTATTATACACTTTTCATTCTAATTATCTTTATTATAGCTATCTTATAACTATAATTTTATAATTTAGAATAATTCTTTTTCGTATTTCAAATACATCATTTCTCTTATCATAAATTAGAATGTAACATACATAGAAAATATAGCAATAAAGTATTATTACTTTATATTTTTAGCACCTTACCATAGCATCGCATTTATTATTTTCAGCATAGTATTCTTTTACTATTTTTCAGCATTCCGACATAGTATCAACATAGTATTATTTTACTATTTTCCAACGTATCAACATAATATCATCAAATAATAATTTATTATTCAGAATATAATAGAATATTCATTTCTTCTCATAATATTTATTTCGAAAATACTAACCTCTATTCTAAATCGTTATTTAGAATATTAATTCAGAATTTTACTTACTAACCTTCATTCTAAAATATTATTTAGAATAATATCATCGAATAAAACTTATTGTTTTTACCGAAACCGAAGTAGGGCTTGGCACGATCCCTTGGAATGAGGCACAAGGGTTGGGTGTGTAGTATATATAGGGTAAGGGGTTTACTCCCCTCTTTAATAGATACACTATAATAAATGCATATTAATACTAATGCATGAATTAGATTCATGAATTCTCTTAATTCATGTACTTTATTTATTAGGTTCATGGATTATATTCATGAACTATGTACCTTATTTATTATGTTCACAGATTTGGTTCATGAACTACATAACTATTTTATTTTCGGCTTTTTAACTAAGATAAACATCTTAACTCATGGTCTAACCATGGGTTGTGCATGAGGCATCTCCCTATTCCAAGAATCTTATTTATCTTGTATTAAATTCTAGTAATAGGTGCATTCCCTTGAGTTAACACCATAACCCACCTTTAATAGATTCATGTCTTTAATCTTACTTTTGCTAATGGTTAACTTCTTAACCAAAGGTGGTTTTAGCTCAACCTTTAACCAGGGGTGCTTGGGCGTGAGATAGGGTTCATACATTCACATGAGACCTTTGATCTTCCTCCTAGTTTTCACTATATTAATCATTCTTAATGTATGCTCATGTGATACAACCCATCTTGGACGTTCTACTTGAGGTGGTTGCCACACATGATCAATTCATATTTTACTCATAAAAGGGTTTATACTATTAACCAAGGTTATTTCTTAATTCATGGTTAACTCTTAAAGCTAATCCTCTAACCATGGTTAATGAATCAAGATTCATGCTCTTAACTTGGTACATGATCAAAGGATTAATTTCTTTAATGCCTAAACTTATGGTTCATCCCCCCTAAGATTAACCTTGCTTAACTTGAGTTCACACCCCTAGGGTCACTAAAGTGGGTGTGAGCTATGGTTCATCCCCCTTATATTTCTTTGATCAAATCCACATGATCATCATCACACTTTATCATCTTAACTCCACTAGTTAACTCATGATTAACCCATCATAGTTAATTTACTCTAACCACAGTTAATCTTAGATGTCCCTTTTTTTGTGGTGTTAACATGTGGCACTTGCCATGTGTCTTCTTCTTAGCTCATGATCAACTCTTATCATGAAATAATTGAGCATCTACCCTAGGATATTGCCACTTTTCATGATCCAATTCACTTTAGTGTTAAATACTTATATTAGCACTAAGCTTTATGTATATACTCCTTTATCACCTAATTAAATTACTTTAGTGTTAAATACCTATATTAACACTAAGCTTAATGTATTAAGCTTAATGTATACTTAGGTAATACTAGGAATTACGAAATATTCAGTCATATACTTAATATATATAATATTTTTATATCTAAGAATATTCGGGTCATTACACGATTGGTAGAAGGATGAAAGGTTTGTGAAGTGGTTGCCTGACTTGTCAAAGACACTCCAAAGCTTAAGTCCGAATCGAATTGAATAGGAATGTAGAAAAGTTAATAAGTCTAGAGATTGTAGAATTCAGAAAAAGGATCATTTTTGTCTCATTTGATCCTCATATTTATAGGCAAGCAATTATTCAAGTGTCGGAAGCATGCATAGGACGGTTTTGCATGTTTTCTATTGGTTGACAGTTCTTGATATGGCCCACAAGGTTCTCTGATCGGTGCTAAATGTTATACATAAAAGCACCTTAAACTTAACTTGCTAATCATTTAAAGTAATTATTTGTATTATTTTATGCTACTTGGTTGTTTATTCTTATTTCAGGTTCATGCAAGGAAAAGAAGATAAAATGGAAGATTTACAAGCTTCAAAGGCTCCAAAAATCTTAAAAAATAGAAGAACAAAGAAAGAAGAAGAAAAGAGAGCGAAATCGCGGAAATCTACCCTGATAGATCGATTGGCCAAAATCGCACTTCTATCAATAGAGGGGTATTTTGGTAATTTTTCTTCATCCAAAATTTATGAAACTTTTTAGGTAGATTCTAGATGACCTAAAGGAGCTATGTTTAAAATTTCGGGTCAATTCGATTAGAATTGAGCTCTCTAGAATTATTTGAAGTTCAGTGGCAAAACTGTAAATTGGGTGAAATAGTATTCCGTGAATAGTATTTTAGTACTTCCAAACACTTTCCAACTCTATTATTGTCTTCCTAAATGAGGGTTTAATCCTCATTCAACCCAAAAAGAGTATAGAGAGAGAAAAAGAAAAGTTAGACCTCAATTAGAACTCCTTATTCTACAAGAACTTTATCTTTCTCTCTTTCTCTATAAAAGGAGAGATTCCTTGTAGAGATATTATTATCATCATTAGTAGAGAATTTTGTAGAGATTTTTGGATTTGAAAAAGAGAAGCTCTGGAGATCAAGGAAGCCATGAAGAGAAGTGCTGCAACTTTGTCCATGAAGATGTTGCTTTCCTCCCTAGCGATGAACTAATTTCCATTCTAGGGTTTCGATGAAACCCTAACCAAGTAACTGTGTCCTTTACTTTGTTTTTATTTTGATTCTCTGTATTGTAAGACATTGATTGCAAAATGAGAGGGTTGTTTTCAAACAACCGGATTTATTTTATTTATATTTGATTTCAATGGAATTCTCAACATATAATAAGTCTCTTAAGAACTTAAGATGAATTTTGTACATGTTTTGGTGTGTATTTAATTAAATTCTATCTCCTAAGTAATATGAGTTCTTAGATGAATGCTAATAATTAATTAATATTGAACATATTATTTTAGATTAATAAATGTGGATTATCTTTAATACTTAATTACTTATATGAATTAAGGTTGCATTTAACTTTGATTAATTTCTCGATTTAATCAAATTAAATGTTTCTTTAGTAAATTCATTTGGCTAACATGTGATTTAACCAATTTTTAGAAATCGCTTTTCATTTACATGTAAAAACAAACTAAGAGTTGTGTTAGATTTGATTATCAAAACTATCTTGGGAGAATTATTTCACAACCACTAGTTCTACGTGTTCCCAGACAATTGGTAGAAAGAAGGAAGATTTGTCGAGTGGTCGTCTGATTTGTCAAAGAAACTCCAAAACTTAAGTCAGAAACGATTGAATAGGGATGCAGAAAAGTAAGTTCAGAGGTTTCAGAGTTCGTCGCATGCCAATTTCTCTTTCAATAAACTCTAATTGATGTTGATAGGACGTGTGGCAGATCATATATAGAGATCAATAGAGAAATTAAAGGATATTTTGATCCTTAATTACCAACTTGATCGTGTTGTCCTCGGTAGCAAACATGCATAAACCATCTCATGAATATAAAAAAGGATCCTTTTGTCTCCTCTGATCCGCATATTTATAGGCAAGCAATTATCCAATTGTCGATGCATGCAAAGGACGATTGGGGGGGGGGGGGGAATTCTCTCAAAACCACTACCTCCACGTGGTCTTAGAAGATTGGTAGAAGGATGAAAGGTTTTTGAAGTGGTTGCCTGACTTGTCAAAGACACTCCAGAGCTTAAGTCCGAATCGAATTGAATAGGAATGTAGAAAAGTTAATAAGTCTAGAGATTGTAGAATTCAGAAAAATGATCCTTGTTGTCTCCTTTGATCCCCATATTTATAGGCAAGCAATTATTCAAGTGTCGATGCATGCATAGGATGGTTTTGCATGTTTTCTATTAGTTGATGTATAGTTCTTGATATGGCCCACAAGGTTCTCTCCACTTGTAGCTTTCTTAATTTACAAGTATTTAAGAAGATAATGATTGAGACATAAATATACAATCATAAATGCATATTTTTTCTACGTGCCATCGAGCTATATATTGTCATTAATGTTCAGTCAGATGGTTTGTCCAAATATCTGGGACAATTCATAGGTCGATTGGTCATGATAGCTGCCGAATTTTTCTTACTCTTAGTTTGGTTGTATCTGATTTATCATTTATTAAATTGTTATTTACGAATGAACAAAGTATACCAAGTTTCAAGGATGAGATCGAGCTGAGTAGCTAAGGTTTTTTATGGGATCGAGCTGTTTAATCGGGGTCATAATTGAGAGGACGACCTCGAGCTGTTTAACTAAGATGACAAGTGACAGGATGGCACCAAGCTAATGAATTTGATTAATGACTTGGAGTAACAGCTGGCTTGATTAAAATAGGGTGGCATTGAGCAGTTGAACTGAGGTGATAGGTGGCCTATTGTTTATGATGAACTTTATAGGACTGTATCAAGTTGTTTACCTGGAAATAGGATGGAGTTGAGCTAAGGATTTGGAGTGACAACTAACATGATTCAAAAAAATTACCCTTACATTGTTGAGTTTATAGGAAGCCTAACTCAATTGTCACCTCTTAACTCTCTCGCTCTTCACCTACGCATCAGTAATCCTTCTCTTCTCCTTGAGCCGAGTGGCAAATGCGACAGTGAATGCGATGCTGACCAACAAGCGACGACCGACAATCAACAAAGACGTATGCATCTCATCTACAAGTGAAGACCGACAATCCACAAAGAGGTATATATGCATCTCTTATTCTTTTTCTTCTTCTTCTTCGAGCTAGGGTTTGAGAAATCCAAAAGCCTTGGTATATATGACACCATATGATATACATTAGTTTAGAAACTGTATAGATGCAAAACTTGGTTGTCTCGAAACTTGTGCAAATTGAATGAAACTTTGATATTTGTATTGAAAAATGATGCAACTATGTTTTAGTATATTTATATATGTTATATGATCCATTAGTTAAGTGTTAAGATGAAGAAAAAGACCAAAACAAGCACAAACAGGGGAGACCGGTCGACCCCTATGTCGCGCCCCAAAATACCCCCTAGGAGTTAAGGGATACTTTAGGTGTGACTATACATAACCTGTCAAACCATCTTGTAATGAACAGGGCAATAACATAGTATAGTGAAGACATAATACAGAGTGCGGAAGCTAAACAGTGCAGAAGCATCACTAAATTTTTCCTTTTTCTATAACATGTATTCCAAGTTCATACACAAAACATAAACTGTAAAGGTGGACATGCCCACCTATCAAAATACAAAATCATAAATGTCTTTCTCTCTCTCTCCATTAGACCCTACTCACAATAGTCTAGATAGGGCCACTTATCTAGGTCTCTATCCTCCTGAGGCTAGAGTGGAATATGGTGCCTCCTCCTCGACGTACACTTCCTCAACCTATGGCTCGGGGTTGGAGGTATCCACCGAACCTGCCGACATGAAATGTACAGCTGAGTATGGAAGACTCAGCGAGTACAAGCTACTAGCTAACAATAGTAAGAATGAAATACAATAGCAATAATGAAATACAATTCATAACATCAAATCTAAAGCAATGCAATGATCGTAACATGCATAGAACAAATGCGAAAACTCCGTAAAAACCCGTGTTCATACTTCATGCTTATTCTTGAAAATATCTTTCATATTTGCAAAACGTGTTTGTCATGTTTAAAACTGGTTCTTGTCTTATTCTTGTCTCTTGGGAATCATGCATGTCTTGTTTTGTTCTTATTTGGAATCACTTGTCATATCTTAACTTGCCTTGTCATTCTTAACTTGTGAGTCAGATGTTAGTGCCCTTGTAACGACTTGTGAGCCGGGTATATAAATACCCTTCAACGAAATATAGAAAGCAACTTGTGAGTCGGATACGTAAGTATCCTTCAGCGAAATAGAAATGTGCACCAACATCCTTGACCGGCCCTCTGTCCGACTTTATCCACTTGTCTTGTCTTCTTGTGAGTCAGGTATGACATATCTTGCGATATGCCCTACCCTTGACTGGCCTGATGTCCGGCTTTGTCAGTCGTTTCGTAAATCAAGTGTCTTGTCATTGGTTGGTTTATCATATGCATATTCTAGAAAATCTCGATTTATGCATGCATACGTGCTTGTGTGTAGCAATAAGTGGCAATCAATATGACATGGGAAATTTAAGGGATAACGCATAGCATTTAAATTTTTTCTATAGTCATGTGAGGATGTAAGTAATCATATAGAGAAATTGATCAAAATTACTTTTTAAGAGAAACTACATGAATCATGCTTTCGTACTCTTAATTTAGTTCATTTAATTCTCATACAAGCATTTCATCAAACATGTGTTGGCGTTCAACATTCTCATAGTCATTTATTCATGTTTTCATGTTTTCATGTTCCAACATTTCATCAATCACATAGGGTGCGTTTATTATGTGTACAATGTCCTTCCCATTTTCCATCACACACCATCCTTCACAATCCACATGACATCCAATCGCTTCAACCATCCACACATCTCACACATCATTATTTAATTAGTTTATCTTATGCATTTTTAGGAAACCTTAGTTTATTTCAAAAATTGGAGAATATAAGTTAAGCATAATAATTTTTCAAGGGAAAACTTAGGTTATTACCAAGTTAACTCGGAAAGGTTTACTAACCTTGGATTTGTAGAAAAGCCTTGAGGAAATGTGATTCAACCTCCAACTTGATCAATCCCACTCCTTCGCACCAAAACCCTAGCTTCCCCCTTCTCTCTTTCTCTAATCCTCTCCAAAAACAAGCTTGAGGGTTTATGAAACCCTCAACCCACGAATTTGGGCTTATATAGAAAAAGGGATGGTCAAATGACCATCTTATCCTTAATGATTTGGTGAAAAGACCAAATTTGACTAAAATTCGAAGGAGCGATCGATCGGTCATGGGGACAGATTGATCGGTCAAAATTTCACTATCTGAAAATAAACACCATACAAATTTTTGCCTAACCGATCGATCGGTCATGGGCATCGATCGATCGATAGGGGATGGATCGATCAGTCACAGAACGAATCGATCGGTTGGTCTACGTTTTTGCCTGATTTGCTGTTTTGGACTATGCTTTGTTCTTTTTCCCCTTCTTTTACTTACTCTTATACTTATTTTACTTTAAAATATTTAAGTTAATGTTTTTGACTTTAAGTTTTAAATTAAAATAAGGAAGTATCTCCCATTTGAATCCAATAAAAATACTTAGAAAATCCAATTCTTTATAACTTTAAATCTAATTCTCCAGTTTTAGGCAAAACCAGATAAATCTAGTTCGTCGTAAAATTTTCCATTGCCCGGGAAACCATTCTAAGCATATGAATAAAATCCCATAAAATTACATAAGCTTAGTTAACCTATAAACAACCATTACCGGGACATTTTATCTCTAAATTCGCAAAATTTCATTACATGGTCATTATTCACCACACTATTCACAAGCTATGAAAGTGAGATCCGGGGTTCTATACCCTAGTTCAAAAAGGGTTCAAAAATATGTAAGGGGAAAAATAGCAAAGAGTGAGCATTTGGCCGATCGATCGACTGCTCACTTAAGAAAGTGCCCATAAACTTTTTTATGTTGTGAAAATCCAAGAATTGAAATGTGTTTAGGATTCTAAGCCTATAAATAGACCACTAACTCGTGGGTTTTAGGGTTTCAAGCATTCTAAGAATTCCAGAAATCGTAGAGAGAGTTCAAGGTAGGTTTTTGCAAAGGGTTTTGCCGAGAGAAGAAGAAAAATCTTGGAAATCAAGATCCAAGCCCATTCGAAAGCGATTGATCATAGGGAAGTGATTGAGAGAGGTTCAATATACCTTGTTAATGATGTTATGATAACTATAGATACTGATTAAGATCTGATTATGCATGTGTTAAAGTTTATTGAATATGAAGTGAATGGTATGATTTTGCATGATTAAAATGATATGGGATTTAAGAATAGGAATGGATTATTGGATATGTATTGTGATATGTTGTTGTTTTTATGTTTATAAATTGAAAATGGTTATGAACATGGATACATGATGGTATGGGTAATTCAGAGGTTTTAATGCATATGTGATTCAATATGGAGGAAGAGATATATGATGGATTATGATCGAATGGATGATTATGGATTGATGAAATTAGGTTATGATATAATATTATAAATCATGTTAACATGATTTGAATGTAATATCCTACATGAATGATAAGTGTTATGGTATGATGTTCATATGTTAAACTATGATTATTTATGCATATATGATGATTGAATTTTGAATAGGACAATACCTAAAAGATGATATCAATAACCTAAAATTCTCTAACCATCGTTGTATAGGTGGCTTTGGTAGAGTTTCGATGGTAAGATATCGGAATCTAAAGGATAACCTAATTGAAAGTTAATCATGACACTTAAGAACATGTTCACGGTAAGTTAGTAAGTTTATACAAGTCTACACATGATCCTTCATGGATACGAACTAATTGGTATGACTATGGTATGGAACTGGTATGGAAATTGGAATAGGTATGGAACTTGGAATTGGTATGCAATTGATAAAAATTTGGTTACGGAATGAACTGATATGTTACTATTATGATTTGACATGTATCATAAGTCTGCCCAAGTCAGAATGTGCTATGAAATGATGATATGATATGCTTACATATTTTATATACTATGATCATGTAAATTATGATGTATATGATATGACTGAAAATGTATGGTATTATATATTGTTAATTATACTTTATATTCACTGAGCTATTCGTTACTCAGTCGAATTGTTATTGTCGATAGGTTTGGGATTTGATATCTGTGCTCAGGAACCATGGGTTGAGGAATAGTATATTGAAGAGCCCGAAGGTGAGAAGGGGAGATCGATTTGGATCACTACCCTTATTATTGAATTTTGTTTATTTCAATTTAAAAGAGATGTAATAATAGATTTTAAAGATATTGGTTAGTTTTAAATTTATAATTGTAATCATAATGGATGATCCATTATTTATGTTTAAGTTGATCACCAGTTTAAATGATTTATATTGCTTATGGATTAGATTCGTTATTAATATTGAAGAGAAGTTTTCAGACTCGTTAGCATGCCTTGCATGTTGTTAAGTTAAGTTGGATATGCAGTGTCATGAATCTAAAGTCTCATTGACCAACATGAGTTTTGGGGTGCGACATAATCTATTGTGAGGTTGATAAACTTAGATTAAACATATTAAAACTAAACAATTTTACCTTTTGATTTACCCAAATACGGTTGGTTTCAATATACATGAAACTAATTTTTTTTAGCATGTTAACCAAACAGAATTATCTCCAACAATTATATTTCATCCAGGAAGCACAGATACTTTGAAAATGAAAATGTACCCGTATCACCGTATCGGATACATATCGGATACGGTATTCGAAGGTAAAACTTAGCTGTTTTCCATAATTTATGTCGTATCATCGTACCCGTATCGTATCGCTGTATCTAAGTATCGTCGTACCCGTGCTTCCTAGTATTTCATAGTAGTTGATTTTTAACTATTATCCTATAATTTTTTTTAGGGTGGTGATAGGCGCACCCCAATAAATGATTACCGCACCCCATTCTTTTTTTCCCCTCATATTCAGTTTTCACGTTTCTTAATAGACGCACCCCATTTTCTTATCTTCTCAATTTGGCATGAAACAATTGCTTCTCTTTTCCAATTCTTCTTCCTTTTTCTTGCTCTTCCCCTGTTTTTGGCACTTTCCATTTTCCGACGGTTGTTCCGTTATCCGTGGCAACAAATCTCATAACAAACAAGCCAAGCGTTGTGAATGCTCTCTAAGGTAAATCCCCAAAGCAATCTATATGCAACCCCGTTGAATCCTTTCTATTTCCCATTCTCATTGAATCATTTCTATTTTATTAATTTTTGTTATTGAGTTGAGAAGCCAAAACTAGGGATAGGGTTTTTCTAAGGCTGTAGGTTGAATGTGATGAGATTTTGGTTATAGGTTGAATGTGATGAGATTTATGTTAAGAACAGAAGATGAGTTTGTTAGCCTCAAGGTTACAACTCTAAGTACCCTTAATAGTTTTGATGATAACATAATAATGGAATCATCTTTATGATACTAATATCTCCATTTAGTATGTGAAAATTCAGAGAAAAAGATACTAAGATCATCATTCAAGTTCTGAAGAATTGAAGAGCTCAACCAATCTAGGACATCAAGGTCAAAGTACAAGTGCTAGTCACTTCAAGGGAAAAAGCTTCAAGGACTCAAGCCAATTTATGAAGTCAAGTCAAAACTGAAGCTCCACAAGTTCCATGTCAAGATTATCTCCATATGAAGACTAGTGTAAATGTCTAAGACCTTGTAAAGTCCTCAAGACTTTTGCAAATGTTTGCTCAAAGTTTACCTAAATAGACCCTAGGAGACTTAGTATAATTTGGACATCATTCTAAGGGCCTAAAAATGATTAAAATAATATTGGTATAATGGCCTAGGGGTCTAAGAACAATACTCATCCATTTGGTCTCATTACAGATGAGTTCACAGAAAAATTCAGTGGACTCGTCGATGAGTGGAAGAGACTCGTCGATGAGTGGGAAAACAGTAAGCTCATTTTCAGTGCTGTCACCCCACTCGTCGACGACCCCAGGTTTTTTACACTCACTCGTCAACGAGTGTATGCGGGAAAAGTGTATAACAGCTAGTTCACATTAAATGTGCTCCCAACGGCCATATTGATTGCTCAACTATAAATAGAGCTTATTTATGAACTAAATACAACATTCTAACACTGTTCAATCATTCATACATTGCTTACAATCTTCTAGCAATCAATACTCTGTTTTTACATTGAGCTTTCAATTCCAATCAATCTTGAGTGATTATTAGCATTGTATTCCATTCAAATCTAGCTCAGTTAGGAGCTTTCAAATTCGGATTTTATATCCATCAAATTTTGTAAAAGCTGTAAGTCAAGAATTGAAGATTCTTGCACCATTTGAGAAGAAGGTCTTCTTGTATCCAAGAGAGGGTTCTCTCTTGAAGAGGTTGGATCTTATGCCTGTGAAAATGATTGTAAAGGCTTACTCTCTGTCCGTAAAGAAGAGTGCGATTAGTGGAATCATGGGAAAATCCCTAAGGCGAGAAGCTTAAAGGCGGGGACATAGGCAAGTTGCTGAACCCCGATAAAATATCTTGTGTGTGGTATCATTCTCTCTCCTCTATATTTATTTCTGGTTATTGTTTGCAGCTTTGGTGATTAACTTTTTAATTCCGGAGTAATCACTTAGTTCTAATCACCCCCCCCCCCCTAGTCCATTAATTGGGCAACAGAGTTTTTGCATTCAGGTGAGTTGATATTCTGGTCTTATTAAGGAGTTGTGTTAAAGGTGATAGGCATTCAGGTGAGTCGATATCCCATTCTCATTGGGCATTCAAGTGAGTTGATATTCTCACTCTGGGTTTTCTCTCATTTCGATGCTTTTTACCCTTCAATTGCGAACTGGGTTTCTCTATTTATGGTTGAATTTTTTGCAAATCTAGCTTCTTCTTTAATCTTTTTCCCGAATATATAATCTCACAATGCCGGTGAACTCGAAATTTATCCTGTCTGCCATCAAAAATTAGAACCGGATTTCTTTTTTTTGTAGATGAATTGCCTGGTTTGCTGCTCCATGCTTATTTTCAGCTTATTTTTTTTAGATGTAGAAAAGTAGCTTATTTGCATAAAAATGTAGGGCAGCTGGAGTTTACTCCACCTAGTTGTCTTTGTTGATCAGGGACATTGTCTTTGTTGATCAGGGATATACTATAATGCAAGGCTTCTTAGTATTGAGCAAAGCTAAAAATTTGAAATAGTATGTGACAAGTAATTTGACTGTGAAAAGAATTCTTTGAATACAATTATAACTAACTCAAGTGCATAATCAGAATACACGTGTTAAAGGCGAATAGACCATAAGTACATGTTTAGCACCATGTATTCTTCATCTTATTTCCAAGTTAGATTTTATGTACAGGCATCAAAAGCTTATTAAGGAGATATTGATTTTTTTTTGCATAGATTTGTTTCTTGGACTATATGTTTTTTCTATGAATAAATAAAAATTGATGGAGTAATGGGGTGCGATGTTGGGATGTCTGCATTGTTTTATTATATAAATGATTGATTTCTATGTTATTATGACAATTGAAGCAATTAATAAATGCAATTGATGGATAATGGTTTCTAAAAGCTCTTGGGAGATATTCAACAAGACTTTTTTTTTTGGTGTTGTTTCTTTCCGGCCTAACTGTTGTTATTACAATTTTTACATCCATACTTGTAGGACTTTACATCCACCAATTTATTTAATTCTTTATCTAATTTTTATCCATACTCGCACGGGTTCGTTAGCTTTCTAACTAAAATAGACTCATTTTTTTAACTTATCAAATAATTATATTGAAGTATGAACCATAAAGATCTAACCAAACCATGAACTAAGTAATTGCACTTAAATTTATCTTAGTAGCTAAGAAATAGTATTCAAAGACAACATCAATGAATAATTTAAATTTATTCATGCATATTTGGTAAATGATATTAGGCAAGTATTATTCGTTGCTTCTAGACTAATTACTGTATTTATATCTATCTTTTTCCTTTAAAAGATTTTGTGATACCCTTCTGCACAAACGATGGTTATTAGACAGTTATAGCTTATATGTAGTAACAGGATGGTATCGATGCTTAAAGATATTGATTTGTGTGTTGTGACTGAAGTTGGAAACTCTTACATGCTTATCTTACATCTTCCAAATTTCTTTCTTCTAGTCTGCATCTTTCTCGTTCCACTTTTTGTCACATAAAGTTTATATCTTTTTTTTTTTCCCTTTTTTAAAAATAATTTCTCTGTGTATAATTATATACATTTACCTAATTTCAAATTGCAGATAGGTTCTCAAGGAAAGAATTGCTTGGCTTGAGGCTACTAATGAGGATCTTTGTCGAGCACTTCATAAATATCGCAGCAGATGTGCTCTCATACAACAATGTCAAACAAATGCTCAAGTATGGGGATAGATACTCTTCTTGGGATTTTCTGTCAACAATTTTTTCCTCCTATGTATTGATTGTAAAATTAAATATTCTTTCCTTTTCTTTTTTGGTTTCTTTTTATTCTTAACAGATTAATTTCATACTATATACTCATTTGTTTCAATTAAGATTAGACTTAAATCATACTAATTGGACAGACTTATAAACATGGCCTCCATATCCTAGGAAGGTGGTACGTGTTTTGTGAAAAACGATGGGCTTAAGAGGGGCTTGTAGAGGACTCATCTGATTGTCAGATGGGTGAAACCATAACGGGTACACCACTTCTTCGGCTCAAGACTTTCCCAAGTACACATCATTTCATCTATGGAGTCAGCTCAAACTATTTTGGAAACAAAAGGGATGGCCTTAATTTGTGGTTGCTTTCTTGGTGCTTCCGTACTGATTAGTTATTTCTCAATCCTATCAGAGGTTTATTATGATATAAGTTTATATTTTTTTGTTTATTAGTTCAACCATTTTATTTATGATACAATTTTCATTTCAGCAAGTGATAATTCCAAGGAAATTGATGAAGAAGTAGCGAAAGAGTGGGAGCATGATCTTCTGTAGTCAGTATTGTAAATGGTGTGGATTTAAAATTTATGGGCATTTTTTTTGTTTTTGGTGTGTACAAGTAATTTTATTAATTTAATGGTGTACTGTCAATATTTTTTTACTAATGGGGTGCAGTTATCAAATATTGGTGTGCATCTAACACCACCCTTTTTTTTATGGCCAAAATAATCAAAGCCAAATGCAGCCTAAGTGTCATAATAGATTAAGTGTTCTAACTTAACTAGGTTAATAATAGGATGCCAATACTCCTCTAACTATCCACTGTATAATTATGACATAATGTCTTAAATTATATTGTTATACTAATTTTTACATGTGATAATAATAAATAAATAAACAATCATTTATTTAGTTTAACTATATAATGAAATTGTTTATTTAAAATTTAACTATATAATTAAATTGTTTATTCAAACAGGAACCCGCTAATTAAATTGTTTATTCGAATCTCATCCCCTTGTTGGCCACTGTCACGCCCCGAAACTCAAACTCCCGAATCTCAGGGTGTGAGTTCTCATTCACTTACTTAACTCATATTATAAACATTTAATCATTCTTCATAACTCATAATAAAGATTTGAACTCCCAAACTCACCTGTATAATATGATTCATCAGAGCAATATTTACATATACACAATCCACTATATACATCAAAGTTTCTATCACTTTCTATTAAAGTTTGTAGTACAAAATTTCTCATTTCAAACCCAAAATGTACTTCTGATGATATCTTCTTTTTCACTCTTTATACAAATATACAGACCCCAAAAAGAAACAACTGCTTCTACTTCCCTTTGCCCACTTTTACTTTGCAAGAGTAGTATAAACTTGGGTGAGCTACAAAGCTCAATAAGTAATTCACATATGTGTAGGATTCAATGAACTTAAAAAGAAATGCAGTGGGAATATGTGCAATTTTCAAACTAATTATCATGCTTAATTTCAATCATTATATAACAATTTTCCAAATATATGCATGAGACCATATAAATAATTTTGCAGCAAATCATGAATTTAAACCGTTTGTAAATACAATCCTCCCATCGAATCATAATTCTAAGTAATAACGAATCCTGAAATAAAATTCTAAAAACTCAAGATTTATAACTTACAATTATCCAGGTTACTATATAAATATATCAGAACCAAATACCAGAGTGTTATCCTATACTGGCTCATGTATTTTTGACCGATCTTATCAGCATAGTCGCCTATAAGAGATCACGACAGAATAATACTCTTAAAGGCTCTCTCGAAATAGGACAAAACTGAATTGGTACATTGGATTCTCTCAATCATTCTAACGCAGCCGCCTGGGATTACCCTAATACGTCGGGGTCTACCGAAAGTCCCGTGCTAGGGTCAGATCATTAGGCTCTCTCAGAATACAATGTGGGAATGTAACATTCACAAAGGTAACTCACCAGTTGGTTAATGCAATATTCATAAACTGACTACCAAATCCATAGATCGCCAGGGTGGTATTCTTCTCTAGATATCAACTGACTACCGAATCCATAGATCATCAATGATATATATTTCATTTTTCACATAAACTCATCATTTACTTTAAAAATAGGTAAGTCTTGTATACTTATTCATAATTACTACAATCTGAAAATTTTCACTAAATCAAAATTTCTACAATCTAAAATTTTCCACATACTATGGTATGAAATTGTTTCCAAATTCTTGCTTATTCATATAACAAGTTCAATAACAAATTCCTTTAATAGAATTAAAAGATATCAATTAAGTCTAAAACACATGGATTTACTTACCTAATTGTAAAATCCAAGTAAACTAGGTTTCTTTCCCTTTCCTTCTTTTCTTTTCTTTCTTCTTCTTCTTCTTTACATGAACCTCATGTGTTTGTTTCTCTACTGTTACTGTACTGTAACAGTGAACAATGTAAATCAAAGACTTTTAAACTCTCTATAGTGGAATCCACGTGTGGGTGATTTTACAACCCAACACATAAAGTAATTCTCCTTAGTACAACTTAGCCCTTCTACTTGATCTTTATTATACTCAAGTCATTAGTTTATAAATTAGTTATAATTAACTCCTTTAAACACTAATTAATTAATAAATTACTTACTAATTGTAATTAATAATAAAAATTAACTTTTATTATACTTCTTTAACTTACTTTATTTACAAATAACCCTTCCTCTTAACATTTATTATACTTAAGCCCTTAATCTCAAAATAGAGTATAATTAACATCCTAATCATTGATTAATCAAATAATTACTTTTTTTTAAATTAAAGCCACTCAAAATGAGTGGGGGGTTTGTCGGACCCCTACTTGTTTATTAATAATAAAAAAGAAAAGGGGGGGCGGGGGGGGGGGGGACATAAAACCTTACCCCTACAGGGACACTACAAGGGGGAGACATAAAACCAAAACCCCTTAAAGGACACAAGAGACTAGGGGAATTAAAAACCCCCAACCCTATACAAAGACACAAATATATAAAACAAGACAAAAGATAACTTTAAGACTGTCTGATATGCCCTAGGCCCAATTTATCAAGGAAAATAAGAGCTTTGAGACGAGAAGGTATCTCCTGTATAGAGATGATCGTACCACTGTGATGAAGATCACAACCATAGTTGGCTAGATAATCAACCACCTTATTAGCTTCCTTGTAGATGTGAGATATATTAGAACATGTGCTTATTAATTTGTGGATCTTTTTATTCCAATACCATACATTCCAGGGATGTTTAGAAGTCCTTTTTCAAGCTTCAACAAGGGACTTAGAATCAGATTTTATCTCAATCTGCATATATCCTCTAGACTGACAAAGCATGATACCATCAAGGAGGGCTCTAGTTTCAGCAACATAACTAGAGCAATGATCATAATAAGCAAAGAAACAGGCTACTAAATCTTCATTATGATTACGAATAACACCCCCTCCACTTGCTGGTCCTGGATTACCTCTTGAAGTCCCATCTACATTAAGTTTTATTCTTCCGACTGGAGGTCGAATCCATTTGACAATGGATGTAACATTTCTTTGCTTAGAAGGAGGTATCATTGTGAGTACCAAAATTTTAACCCTCATTCCCGATAAGGATAGATCCCGATGAGGAATAACGATAAATTGCAATTGGGTTGACAGTCGCCACCTATCTAATTCCGAGGGAAATAGGGTCCCTGAAATAGTTGAATAAGGCATGGTTTGGAAGTCAGAAGTCAGGGTAAGAGGTTCGGTTGAGTTAGAGGAAGGTGTTAGGCAACCCTAAACTCTCATCTGGAGATGGTTACCTACTCCCTAAGTTTGAATCAAAGCAGAAAAATCATAAGAGAAGCTTGAAATTTCATTTATATGCTAAGCAGATATAATATTAACAGTAATGAATGTAATGAGATGGACATAATAGAAACAGAATAGGTATTATATCCTAGGGGAGCTGAACCTGATCATGGTTGCCTACGTATCCACTGTTAGTGGAATCAAGCTGCACGTAGTTCCGGTGGAGATTGATGATTTAATTTGATTGATTGATGGTTTGATTAAAAGATTCGATGGTTTTATTTGATTAATTGATGGATTTCGCTGGTTTGAGAGCGAAATGGCCTTTTAAGCTCGTACTGAGGAACGATGAGATTTTGTTGGTGTAAAACTGAACCGGGATTCGGACGAGGGCTTAGCCAAGGTTAATCAAGGATTTAACTAGGGTTTAACTAGAGTTAGGTTTGGGTTTAACTAGGGTTTAAATAGAGTTAGGCTTGGGTTTAACTAGGGTTTAATTAGAGTTAAGTTTGGGTTTAACTAGGGTTAATCTAGAGTTAAGCTTGGGTTTAACTAGGGTTGAGCTTGGGTTTTACTAGGGTTAAACTTGGGTTTAATTAGGGTTGAGCTTGGGTAGAGGTTCGACTAGGCAAGGCTAGTTTTGAACTTGGATTTGAGCAAAAGTTCTACTAGCCGGAGCTAGTTTTGAACCGGGATTTGAGTAAAGGTTCGACTAGGTAAGATTAGTTTTGAATCGGGATTTAAGCAAAGGTTCGACTAGACATGGCTAGTTTTGAACTGGGATTTGGGCAGAGGTTCAACTAGACAGGGCTAGTTTTGAACCGAGATTGGGCAGATGTTCAACTAAACAAGGCTAGTTTTGAACTGGGATTTGAGCAAAGGTTCGACTAGGCAAGGCTAGTTTTGAACCGGGATTTGGTCAGAGGTTCGACTAGACAAAGCTAGTAGTTTTGAACCGGGATTTGAGCAGAAGTTCGACTAGGTAAGGTTAGTTTTGAATTGGGATTTGAGCAGAGGTTCGACTAGCAGTCTAAGCAATTAAAGTAATTTAAAAAGTAATTAAAAAAACTAATTAAACTATTAAAAGAAAAAGCAAGACAAGGTTTTTGAGGGAGGTTACCTTTCGGGAAATCTGAAAAGATTTCTGAAAAGAAGTCCTGAGAATCGACCATTCGCAATCGACTTTCTCGGGAATCCCAACACTAAGAAGGATGTTGAAATCGGAAAGGGAGAGAGAGAGGAAGAGAATTGGTGTAAAATGAAGGAAGGGAGGGGGGTATTTATAGTGTTTCAGAATAGTGTCCGCGCCGTTTTAAAGGGCGAGATTTATATTAAAATAATGAATAGCAAAGCGGTGTGAACAGTAAGGGCGGCAACGCGGATAACACTAAATCCACGTCATTTTAAACGGTGAGATTTACTATATTTTATTATTGACAAATAAAAATAATAAAAATGAAGTTTGCAGTGCAGGTGGGGCCCACATGGTCCCGCGCCTTTTGGAAAGGCGAAATTGCCTTAGGGATCTATTTGTCCCCTTAAAAAACTGATTATTTTGGGTTTTTTGGTTTATTTTGCCACACTCCGATTTACCAAAAAATGCATTATACGCTCATTTTAAGCCCAAGAATAGCTGAAATTCAACCATAACATTTGTCAAATTATTTTGAAAAAAATGACAACTTTTGAGCACTTTTCAAGGGGTATTTTGGTCATTTTGCACTATAAGGGCATTTTTCCGCTTTAAGCCCGATTTGATCCCAAAAACAATCGAAATTGAATTGATAAAATCTAGAAAAATATTTTAGATAAAATGTGAGTTTTTCAAAACTTTTCAGGGGTATTTTGGTCATTTTACACTCTAAGGGCATTTTGATCATTTTTTACCTCAGGGGCGTTTCTGAAAATCAAAGCACCGGGAAAAAGGGTTTTTGAAAGGTTTTTAAAAATGTAAAAATGGACTAAAGGAGTGCAAAATTGGGGTGCTTAGGATCATAATATTGAAAATAGAGAGATCCAATCTCTTTTTTCTTTGGAGAAGCCCTAGCTCCATCATTCCAACCTTGATGCTGGCAATAGTAATACCAGAAGACGTCCTAACACATTTGAATCTGCGCGAACACTTTTCTTTCCAAATTTCCCATATGATAATCAACTAATTACTCGGTAATCATAATTAGTAATAAAAAATAATTTTTTTTTTTGCTCTCTAAACCCTTCTTTACATTAGACTGGTTATTTCTGTTACTGTCAGATTTTAGAAATTCTGTTCCGATTAATTGATATTGTGATCTGAAGTCCAAATTCTTAGGGTCTCTTAGGGTCATACATTCCACTATGTATATATAGTCTTAACTCATACATTTAATATATTTAGGTGTTAGTAACACAATATCTGGTAATCAGAAGTTGGGTCATTACAGCCACCCTCAAAGATTTATCCCAACTTTCCCGGTGAGTGTGATTTGGGGGTTAGTACATGCCCAGGGGATTTGGTTAGGTCCTCTAAGAAGCCCAGATACCCTCGTTACCAAAAAAAGGTAAATAATTACACAACTATTAACTTACATACATGTATATACACACATTCCAATCAAATTAGCAATAAAATTTTGTGATATAACGATAGGAATGTTATGTTTTATGGAGTAAAATGTCAAGCAACCAATAAGCAATATACAATTAGCGAAAATGTGAGCAGTGTGGTGAGATAGGAGAATAGTAAGACTATGAAAGATAACATCAGAAATGATCTCATTGAAATAATAAATTTTGATATGTGATAAAATAAGGAAGAATTGAATAAGATAACTTAGACACGTTCAATTAATACTAGTGATGGAAACTAATAATAAGGAGTGAGTTTATGCAAAATGAAGTTGATGAAAATAATAAATATAGATTATATCAATTGAAGTTATTGCTTTTGATAGGATAGAATGATAGAATATGATTGATGTCAGAGATACCACAAAAATATAGTTTAGATAACATATAATGACTATGATGATGTGTCAATCTTGGGTCACAATATGAGATGAACTTGTTGATTGGTTGTGTACAATTCATTGGTTGTGTACAGTTCCACTGTCTTAGTCTCGATATGAGAAAACTTGTTTTTTTTTTTTTTTTTTTTTTTTTGGTAAAGTAGGTAACACCACAAGGTAAATACTGAAGGCAAAAAAGGAAAACACACACTCAACATGTAAACTTGTTGATTGGTTGTGTACAGTTCCACTGTCTTAATAAATGAACTTGTCATCAGTTTGCTTGGGAAAGCCATTAACGAAGTGGATAAGACGTGTATGTTCATATTCTCATCCAAGGTGGTAATTATGGCTTTATTTAAGAAAGAGACATTTTCCTTTTTCATAATTTCTTTATTCCATTATTTGATAGAACCATTTGTCGATTAGACCATATGTCTAGCCAGACTCTCTAGCAAGCGGACTCGCCCTTAGATAGAAAAAAGGCATGTGGGCCCACAAGTAAGATGTTTATCTATTTTTATTTTTTTTCATATAAGGAGCGAGTACGCTCGCCGAGAGTTCGTCCTCATGTAGAGAATAAGAATATGTGATTTTTGTCCTTTTTCTCTTTTGTAATCTATAGGAAAAGCTCTCTCAATCCCATGAAGCGGATGTGTTGGGTGAGTGGGGAAGGCATTACCTTTGATGTGTCTTTCACTTGAAAAAGAAATGTTAGAATAATGCAACAATGCTATATGCTTTATCAAATGGGTGGAGACACACATGGTAGCTAGGGGCACTAAGGGGACATGGTTTTGCAGATTGGAGGAGCCAAATGAGTAAAAAGATTTAAAAAGAACGGAAGGACGATTCGATCAAGTGTATCATCATATAAATTACATTATTTACATGGTGCAACAAAAAATACCACTCTTTATCAACGTCAAGGCTTTTTTGATAGAGAGATTGGAGGAACCAAATGAGTAAAAAGATTTAAAAAGAACAAAAGGACGATTCGATCAAGTGTATCATCATATAAATTACATTATTTACATGGTGCAACAAAAAAATACCACTCTTTATCAACTTCAAGGCTTTTTTGATAGAAAAAAAGTTTTTTTTTTGGGTTTGAGAATTGAAAACATAGTCTTTATTTTGTTATTTGTTAAGGGAAGGATCTATTGATGCGACATAAATGTTATAATCTTAGAGTATGATAGTTCACCACTGTTGAGTTTACCTGACTTGTTGAGTTTACCTGACTAATATTTGGTCAACATTCGTGGGATGTTAACTAATCCAAGACCAGTTATAGTGTGTATCTCTTTTAAGCCATTTGAGGAGATAATTTCATTTTCTATATTCCTGGTGAAATATCTACCCACCTATGTTTTACTTATGTTTTTAGATAAGTATTTATAAAAATGGGGTGTTTAAGTGGAGGATTGATGTTGTAATGAAAGCATATCTCTTAAATCTAAATAACCATACACATCCCCTCCCAATAGTTCTTAAAGCAGTTTAAATATCAAGCGGAGCTCTGTACCTTGCGGAGCTTCCTTTTTGCACTACATGGATGCAGAGCTCCCCATGAAAATTAATCTCTTCTTAAAGACACTCGGCAAGGCAAAAAAAAAGAAAAGCCGTCAAAGTCTCAAAGCCTCACATAACTCTCAAACTCCTATAAACCAATATTTGTCCACTCTACTATTTTACTTTATTTGTACAAATTAGAAAAAAAAATTTAAAGATTGAACTGGCAAAGCAAAAGATAGTGTTGAAAAGCATTATAAAGGACATCCACCCCCTAATATTCGATGCCTTGAGAGAGTTATCGGCCTTGGAGTCCATTCGAATTAAGCACATGTGGCGGCCTGTCAAATCCAATTCTCACTTGTTGGCCAAGTTTGGGTTTAAAGAGAATATAATAAGAGTATTGTAATAAGGTGAATTAGATACACTTTATCATTCCAGTGTATCTCATCATAATATTAGATTAACATTAATCAATGATGGAATATATTTGATTAGGTATGATTAGATTAAGTTGATTTACTTTCTTTAAACTCTCTTGTTATCTCTATATAAACCCTATTTAGGGTTATTGTAAATCATCCAAGATTATTATCAATGAATCAATTTATTATATGGTATCAGAGCGAGTGATCCGTTGCTTATTTTGAATTTTTGCTTGATTGCGCTTTTCCGATAGGTGGCGATGCCACCCGTCCGGCTTGCAGTTTTTTTTTTCAAGTCTTAGATGATGATGTCACCCGTCCGGCAACTACAGATGGAGAAATACACGAAGTTTCTGCTGCCCATCTCTTGATATCTCCATCAATTGGGAAAGTGTTACAGTGAACACAATTGAAAGGAACATCTTCTAGAGTCGAACATTGTTAGCATGACCCAAGAAAAGCACCACCATATCTTGAATGGGAATTCCAGGGACGATGCATATTGAAGTGGTGAGTTATCAATAAAATCTGCTATTGGGTATTTTCTTCAAGGTCATTGTCTTTGCCAGTCCCTATCGTGGCTGCCTCAATAAACCGTTTCCACCGTCCAAGCCCCGCTAAAAAAATTGATGTTAGATCCACCCCCACCTGCTACTTTTGGAAGAGGAACCAGTGTCATTGGTAGTCACTCCCTTCATATAGTAGCCCCATTTGCTACCTTGTCATTGCTCCTACATGCACCATTGATATTGCTCAAAACCAAAAAAAAAAAAAATCACTTCCTTCACAGTTTTTTTTTTCTCCACGTTGGATATCACTATGGTGTATCTCACGTACACATAGTAAGACCATGAACTTAAACCATGATCACCATTATCACTTGACTCCTTTGAAGCCCATTCCAAGCCTTTTAAAGGCTGAATCTTTTGACCCATAGAGACCCCCTTTATCAATGCCCATTTGAGGATTCTCTCTTCAGGCCCATTGAGGTGACTTCTCAGGCCCATAGAGGCCTTATTTCAAGTCCACAAAGTCTAATATTTTCAAGCCCATAGAAGCCCTCTTTTCAGGCCCATTGAGGTCTATCAATTAATCCCATAGAGGCTCACTATTATTTGCCCATTATAGGCCCCATCTCTGGCCAATCAAAGGCCCACTTTTTTATGGTATGACAACAAATCTAACGTGTAATCAATTGTGGAAGCAACAACTTTGGGCAACCCATTCAAATGAGCAAACATCATGGCATGTTTCAACCAATTACGCAACGAAGATCAAACAATGTCAAGTGGAGATCGAGAATGTGTCAAGCAGATTGTTACTAGTGGCAAACATGTGGAGATTTTTCAATCTCCATATGTTTGAGGGGGAGTATTAGAGAATATAATAAGAGTACTGTAATAAGGTGAGTGAGATACACTATATCATTAAAGTGTATCTTATCACAATATTAGATCAACATTAATCAAGGATGAAATATATTTGATTAAGTATGATTAAATTAAGTTGATTTACTTTCCTTAAGCTCTCTTGTTATCTATATATAAACCCTATTTAGGGTCATTGTAAATCATTCAAGCTATTTAATAGAATCCCTTATCTATTAAAGTTAGCAGGCCTAATCGTTGTATATAAGGCTGTCAATGGATCATATCAAGATCCACCCGATTCGATTCCGATTAGATGGATCATGATTATTATAGATCTGTCGGATCGATACAAATCTGAGACCTTGAATCTTATTATAATTGGATCGAATTTATAGATGCGATCAAATTAAAATTCAATTAGATAATAATAATAATAATAATATCTATATCTATACAATTTTATACCTATACTATAATATTGCCTACAATTTTTTTAATTTTCTAATTAAAATATTATTTTTAAAGATATGAATCGGATTGGATTCCAATTTTGAATAACTAATCAAATTTAAATTCGAATTGGACAATTTAGAATCCTTCGGATCTCATATCAAATTCAGATTTGTCAAATTTTTGATCGGATTCGAATCTAGACAGATTCAATCCGAATCCAGTCCGTTTACAGCTTGGAATCTGGTCCATTTACAGCACTAGCTATATATCTCTTTTGTATCACTAAGAATATATTAGAATTTCATTCCTCTTGACCATGGTTGTTCTGAATTGTTTTTCTCCATGTATTCTTGTTCCCATGATTAATATATTATTTCTACCTAAAGCATCGTTTAGCTAACATTCCCCAAAATAAATTGGGAAAGATGACGCAATGCAAACACGGGAAGAATCACTTGTCGCCAGTCTAGCTTGTTGATCGAGAATTCTAGGGGCACACTCATTTAGCTACCATTCCCCTTTATATGTTGGGATTGATGATATTGATGCAAAGGTAGCAATTCAAGGGGCATGCCCATTTAATGTGCGCTCATGTTTTCATAGGGTTAGGGGGTTAGTAAATGCTCCAGTAAAGTGTGAAAAAATCACAACGCCCACATGCATGGAACTCGAGCCCGAACCTCCCTCATAATGAGGGGACACACTACCACTGGGCAAGTCCCATCTGCACTCATGTTTTAACATGATGCCTATAACACTAGTCTGTTTTTTCTAATTGATAGCATGAACACCAGTTGGTTTGTGACAGTGTGTATACCCTTATTGATAGCATGAGAGACAGTGTGACGGTTGATAGGTCTACTATATTTAGTCCGCTACTAAGTTGGGTGTTCGACTCTCTAACACATTAACCACTGTTAACCAAAGCTAATTAGGGTTGCGGCCTAACTGTATAGTGTGACGATTGATAAGTCAACCATGTTTAGTTTGCTTCTAAGCAAGACACAAACTCTCTAAGCCACTAACCATTGCTAATTGCCCTATTAACTAAAAAAAATATAGCATGAAGCAAGAAGGCATAATGTTAAGCCTTTTTTTTTTTTTTTTATCATGTTATTTTTTTATGCACGTGTGAGTGGGTCATTATGATTTGGGGTATGTATTATCCCTAACGTTCACCTACACTAGTTGCCGGCCGTAAAAGTGTTGTTACATTTTCCCATAGAAGTAGTAGAGGTAGAAAAGAGAAATGGTAGATTGGGGAGGAATGAGCCACCCAAATACCCTAAGAGAAAGAACGTTAAAACCCAAATATTTTCCAAAATGACATCCAATGGTCTCTTAGGGCCAGGGGCAGAGCCAGTAATTTTTTTTGGGGGGGCCGAAATACATGTAATAAGAAAATTAATGAGTTTGAGGGTATGGAGGCGTAGCCCTCGAGATTTTTTTTTTTGCAAGTAATGGGTGGGAGGTGTGGCCCCCGATTTTTTTTTTTGAGTAATAGGTCTATAATGGTCATAAAATTTGTTAATGTTACATCCCAATAAATGTCCATTAACATGTCATTTTTAAGAACCATTATATAAATAAAAGGGAAATAGATGACAAACTTTGGCTAGGTAGTTGAATGTCCATCCTCATTAATTTTCACTACCTTTTCTTAACACTTATCAACTGTGGTTAAGATTGATTCACTCACCTTGGGTTCATACATCCAACCTTATTTTGTAAAAAAATTATTAACCTTAATTTAATTAAGCTTAAGGAGTGCTAAAAGGGAGGCATAGACCGGCATTGACTGTCTACTCGAATGCGCGGTCTACTAATCACTGCTCCAAATAATATTAATTACTATTGCAAATAATATAATTATATTTTTAATTTTAATTTTTTTTTTTTGGTCGCTAAATATTTTTAATTTTTATATTATACTTATTAGGGGTGTATCCAAACCGGGCTAGCTCGAAGTTCGGCTCGGCTCGGCCCGATCAAGTGTGGCTTGAGCTCGAAAAATAGGCTCGATTGAGCCGAGCTATTTTTTGAGTTTGAAAATGTATTCAAGCCGAGTTCAAGCCAAGGCCTGTTTGATTTGGCTAAGCTCGAAGCTCGGCCTGATTGAGGCTTGGTTCGGCTCAAGCTCGAATATTATATTAAAAAAAAAGTTATATATATCATTATTATATATATAAATATTATATATATTTTTATATATATAATAAATATATTATTATGATTATTTAAAAATAATTTTTTAACAATTCAATCCAAGCTCAAGCCAAGTCGAGCTCGGCTTGAGCCTAGTCAAGTAGATTAGAGCCGAGCTTGGCTCGAGCCTAGTCAAGCAGATTCGAGCCGAGCTTTTTGAACTATATATCGAGCCGAGCTCGACCATAAATGAAAAAATTTCAAGCCGAGCCGAGCAAGGACAAGCCCAGCTCAGCCCGGTTTGAATACACCCCTAATACTTATAAAAAAATTACAAAATTTTAGCTAAATAGAGTTAGTTTGAGGGGGGGGGGGGGAAAGATGATTTTTTTATACTACAAATATGAAAAAATCAAAAAATTTGGGGCGGGTTTCGCCCCTGCTTAGGGCAAATGAGAGTTGGTAGCTCACGACGAATTTGACCATCTTGTGCTGGTTAGCCTGTGAGGATGTGACTATTTTGGGGTGGTTAGCCCTATATTAGAGCCAAAGGGCTTATGAGTCTCATGTGGTTGAGCAATGCTAGGTCCACTCTTCGATTGTCCACTCTTGGTAATTTTTATTATTTTTATACAAAAAGACAAAATAAATATAGTGGGACTCACAAAAAAAATATCTTACTATTTTGTCTTCTTGTATGAAAATAGAGGAAAGTGAACTATCGGAAAATAGACCTAGCATTGCTCAAGAAGAAGTTATGGGAAAGAACCATCTTGCAATGTATTGTAAGGCCTTAACCGTGACATAAGGATCTCTCTACGGTGTTAAAAGGCCTTACAAAAAGATATATAGAAGGGATTTCTAAGGTTCCTTGAGAAAGATAATTAAGGCAAAGATATACAGAAGGGCTTTCGAAGGTTCCTTGAGAAAGATAATTAGGGCATCGGATTTACTCTAGTGGACTACCGAGGTGGGATTTCAGGAGTTCACAAATCAAAGGAAATGTGGTGATGAAAAGGGGAGAAGTCATTTCATTTTCTCCTCATGATTTTAATTAATTCCCACTTGAATCTCCCCCCTTTTTTATCACCACACGTCGTTTGATTTGTGGACGCCTGAAATCCCACCTCGGCATCCGCTGGAGTAAATCCGATGCCGAAAGATAATTAAAGGGCTCTCCAGTGCCCACATAAACAATCATGTTAACAGCAAAGAGAGTGCTAATCCCACTCTCCTCCTATTGTACTCTCTCCTTTCTCATACAATAATACAAATTTTTTTTTGTTGTGTTAAGTACTTATAGGATCTATTTGTCCTTTTCATGAAAAAAGGGAGAGTGCTATAGAGGAGAGTAAGGCTAGCAAAATTTTTGATATCAATGCTCAATGATAGTACAGAAGAGTTTCATGAGGACCACATGGGGTCTGTGATGGTCAAGGGCTTAAACAACGTCTAAAAGGAAATTTTAGACTGCATATGCATATAGTATTCAAAGTGGCTTCGGATTCTCTCCAGCCCGTGCCAGAGAGGTGCTCTCGGGCCACCACACTTAAGCGACAAGTGGTGGGAGAAGTCATTTCATTTCTCTCATGATTTTTGACTTCTCCCCATTTGATATATCTCTCTCTTTATCTCATCATTTTATCACCATGTGTCAAATAAAGACTGGAGAAGTCAAAATCATGGGGCCTATGAAATGACTTCTCCAACCAGCTGGCGCTTCATTTGTGGTGGCCTGAGAGCAACTCTCTGGCATGGGCTAGAGAGAATCCAAAGCCATTCAAAAATTTCCCACTCATTGTGGATGCAACGAACGTCGTTGCTATCCCTTGAACATGTAAACAAAACGTTTTTGAAAACGAGAAGCTATGGTCTTGACTTGAGGAGTTGCACATGTTGCAACCATGATGAGAGTTTGAAAGTTTGCGATGTCATAAACATGTTAGACAAATCCCCTTAGATGTATCGATTCGTCTACTTTCAAACACGTGAAGTTAATTTTTCTATCCTTTGTTTTCCCTCCTAAATAGTCGCGTTGTCATTTCAGATTTTTGTTTAGTGTGCATCAATGAAGTTGACAATAAATTTAAACATGAGATCAATAATCTATTTAAACATCAACGGTCAATCATTTATCTGAACACTACATTACACATAGGATTTTCTCAAAATTAACTAGCGATACATTTTTTTTTATAACACAGACTGTTACCCACCCATTTGGATCAGAACTAATCCCCACAGATGCACGCAATATTCTCAAACTAGTGATACATACTTTCAAAAAACTAGAAGCTCTTCATGTATTACTGGTGTTTTTACTAATTTATATACATTCCCATTCATGAATTGACTTAATAAGTGATAATAGTATGACATAACTCTAAACTTGAAAGAGCACTTAAAAGACAACATCTCATTATCTACTAATTTGTACATTACACTTTCATCACTACCTTCTCTTCCTCCTCCTATTTCTTATCATTCTTATTTAATCCTAATTCATGATTTAATCCTATCCCAAACTGGGTTGCAACTCTATCATCATGCCTACACACCCCAGTTTAGCCCTCCAACAAAATTATTTTTGCTATCTCTCTCATTGTATTTTAATTCAATCTTGTAGGATATTCGTTCCACTTTTAAACATTGTCTTGATTCACACCTCTAGAAGGTGAGCACTGAGCAACTAGGACTACATCATTTAAGATGAATTTGTACATGTATGTCAAACCTACGGGGCTTACAGTGGATTTGCAGAAGGTTTGAAAGTCAAATAAGGGAGAACGCAAAATAATAAAAGGGAAGGATGTTTATAAATTGCAAAGAGATGCTAGTTCGAGTTGCAATTTCGAAGCTTTCACTGTGGTAGCGATACATATTGCTCCTTTTACTTGTTATCATGAGAACCTGTACAAACCCTCAATTATTCATTTGAAAATTTTGTTTTTAAACAGGGGCGGAGCCACATGGGGCCCAAGGGGGGCTGAAGCCCCCTGATTTTTTTTTTTTTTTATAAAAATCATATGGAACTGATAGGGGTGTAGCCTATAGTTATCAAAGTATGAGTACGAGTATAATATGATAATAATCTATTTGGGAAGTACGAGTGTTATACATAAAAAAAACATGAAAAAAATAAAAAATGATTATAAATATATAAAATCATAACATTAACTAATAACAATTATTTAATATGAAATATGCGTTTAATACGGTAAAAAAATTATTGTATACGTTTAATACATAATTCGCTTATTAAATAGGCATTATATGACGACACGTGTATAATACGTAACACATCAATAGTACATAGTTTTAAACAGTGACCCCTCCTCAGAGCCCTTAAACTTTTGAGAAAAAATATATATTCTTTACAAATCGATACAAAATAGATGAAATGACCCATGAACTTGACTCTCAAAAAAGTTTTTTTAAGTCATTGTTAGCCCACTCACAAGAGAATTCTAGCTCCACCCCTGTCCCCCCTTAAACTTTTGAGAAAAACAAATATATTCTTTACAAATCGATACAAAACAGAGAAAAACAAATATATTCTTTACAAATCGATACAAAACAGACGAAATGATCCATGAACTTGAGCATCAAAAAAGTTTTTTAAAGTCATTGTTAGTCGACTCACAAGAGAATTCTAGCTCGACCACTGTTTTTAAACCTATTGAATGCGTAGCAACACCACATGTCACACCCACAGAGAGTGGAAAAAATTTGAATTATGGGAGTAGGGCTAGCACTCCTCAGTTACAAATAGCTAAAAAAATGGGAAGCTATTCGCTACCATTGCAACCAAACAAATCTCACTTCCAGTGCACTTTGTAGTTTGTACACGTGTACCGAATACATATACAGTAGTTAATTCGCAAGTGGGCCAACCCCAAGTTCGCGCGGGTTCCTTATATTTAAACGACATTCGTTTGGACCGTTTACGTGTTCAAATTTCCTTTGAGTACCTTCCGGATTTTCTCTCTGGTCATCTAGGGTTTCATTCGTCTCCGATTAAAATTATATAGTTCCCATTCTAGGGTTTCGAACTGGAGAAAATTTCTTGGTATTCTACCTCAATAGCGATGGGGATTTGAAGAACCAAAATATTTTGATTTCTTTTTGACCTGAAACTATTCGAATTCTCCTGATTTACTAATTCCTGTTACTCTCGATTGAGGAATTCGTATTATTCAGCCTGCTAGGGTTTGTAGATGCTAACTTATATGATCTATTCGATCTCGAGATGAAATTCGGAGAGACGTTTATGGAGTATCTCCATGGAGATCGGGAGAGGTTTCTGGATAAATGCTCGCATGTGGAATATAAGCGGCTCAAGAAAGTTCTAAAGAGCTGTCGGGCTTGTCGTGCAGTGCAGGATTCTTGCGATACAGGACCACAGGAGGAGGAAAATGGCACATTTTCGCTTTTATGCCAACGCGAATCTTGTCCATGTATGTATTTTTTTATTTGTTGTTTTGGTCCCTCTTGAATATATTCTTCAATGAGCTTAGCATCCATAATTTTTTCATGTCTTTATGTTATCTGTTTGGGTATATTAGATTGCCTGAAATTAAACATCTGCATAGAAAATATGGATAAATTAACTGAATCGGGCCTATTGATACATCTGGGTAAGTACGGAAAAATAATGAACCACGACAGTGGTAAATTCAAGTGACTTTTCTAGGTTACTTGATGCAGCAGTGGGTGCTGGAATGGGATTGGCAATGAACTATAAATAGAAAATAAAGTAATTAAGGATAAGTTGCATTTTACTAATCCTAGAATTTTGAAGTCGGAGTGGTATCATAAGTAGAATATTCATGCAACTCTAGGTTATTTATTGTTGTTTCTTGGAGTGGCTTTCTTTCTAAGTAGAGTTTCCGATCCGGTCATTTTAGGGAATAAGAGATTCTCTCCTAACCCACCCAAGGGACTACCTCCTTTATCATTGAGCGGTAATTTAGGGGCATTAGCTGGTGACATAGTTGTCAAGGCGACCTGAGGCGGTAGACCTCCTGAGTGCCTGAGGCACTTGAGGCGTTGCCTGATGAACAATTTGTTGTAAACATTTCCCTCTCTCCCAATTTGAACTCCAATTTTGTATTACTCCAGCAGTTAAGAAGGCATCACCTTGTGATCGACAACATCACGCATGAATGAGTTGTCCCAAATCATCACTAGCTATGAATCAGTAGCTTTGTAAAGGATGGGATTATTAATTATCCCATGTTACGGTCATAATTGTACCAACTACCACCTGATCTTCTATAATGCTTTGTGGTGATACAACTTCTAAAAAAGAAGCCAAATACCTATGAAGAAAACATCATGTGTAGCATATTAAATAGGAACAAAGTAATAATGTGTATAAAATTAATCGCGGAATTCAACATCAAATTTCCATTAAAACAAGTAGTTGGAATGGATTTGGATTGGTTTTCTATGGCACAAATACTTATGTTATACACTGCATTGAGACCAAAGAGGTGATTTTTCAGAAACTGTTGTTACAATGGAGTTCAAGTAGTCAACCTTGGTAAACAAGCAATGAGCTCAGCCACAGTGTGCATTACGGATACCTCCCCTTGGTTGTATTTCCCAATGGACTCACAAACACTCTAATGGTTTGTCTCCCATTGGTGAATATGTTATTGGCCTCTCTATGCTACAAACTCATAGCTGCTTGAAAATTGGATATTCGCCTAATTGCCTGATCAATTACAGTGTTACACCCATAGCAGTGGATTAGTGTTGTCAAAGTCAAATCAAATTGTAAAATCATAAAGTGTAAGGTACGAATTGAATCGATCATCTTCCAAAATTGAGAAAAAAATATGAAATTCTCTAAATATAAAAAAAAATATCTCCAATTTTTCCATCCTCCATGTTAAAGCATCTAATCTAAGAAATAATTTTGACAATTTCTTAACTAAAAGACCAACTTTATGACCTAAACAAGTTATGCAGAAGTATACTAAGTACTAACCACTCTCATCAACTCAAAAATTATAATTTTAAGCCAGCAAATTAATGTTTTAACTCCACCAATAAATGATTTTTATGCTATAATTGATTCCATTTCAATATTTTGATCATCCTAATATCTTTCATTTTTTCTCTTCCTTCTCATTTATTAACTCTTAGGTGGCTTTAACATTGGATTTTTCAGGTGATTTAATGTCTAAAATGTGATTAAATTGATTTTATCCTTCATGAACAAGCTTGGTTAACACGTGATTAAGTTGTATTTGCGTAATCAATTAACGCATACAGAAATTGAACTTTAAACAATTTGGAGTTTTTAATTTAGAAACACGACTACCTCTTCTCAACTCATTCATCTCTTCTTTACCCATTGCTTCTAACCTCCCTCCCAAATCTCCCTTGCCAATGCCACGGTGTTGGCAATTGGCATTGGGTTGGAACAGCAATACGATTCTGGTGCTTCAATAGCGTCAGCAATGATAAACCGATGGTAGAGTTCCATCATTCTTGACTCAATCTATGACCATAACCAATTGTTGTATGTACTTCTTTGAAGACCTATCCATATGTTTCTGACTTATCAAAAAAATGTTAGCGCTTGCTGTCACCCTATTGTACTAAAGCTGGTGATGGAGATTATGTGGGTAGGACTTGGTGGTTTGCATCCACCTGGATGCACCACACCACATAATTATGTATGAGGGAGGAAAGCCATTCATAGGGTTTAATCAATGGGTGACACTAGCTTTTGAAAAATGGGGCTGAATTTTTTCCTATTCCTTTCAGTTTGGACAGAGGAAAAAAAAGATAAGAGACAAACCGTTCTTTCCCTTAAAGATTTAGACACAAGTGCATCTTAAACTTTAGACAAGATTCTCAATATCTAAAAATTTTATGCCAAATCTAGGTTTTCATTAGGCGGATGTGCAATGGTGTTAAATTTTTAGATCCTTCTCGTTCAATGCTTTTCTCTCTTTCAGAAGGAAATATCTACCTTTCATTGCATTGGAAAACTCTAGCGGAATATCTCTCTGTTTTTCAGCTTTCATTAGTTTGAGTGTCTTTCCTAGCATAATCTTTTTTGTGTTATTATTATTTTATGAATCATTTTTACCACATACAGTAAATTTTGATACTGAAGCATTGTGTATTCTGTAGTATGTGACCAGATGTTCTTTTCTGAATTGATGAAGGAGGCTTCAGAGATAGCTGGGTGCTTTAGTTCAAGAGTTAGACGCCTCCTCCATCTTCACATTTCCACCGGATTGCAGGGATACATTCTGCGCCTGCGTCAATGTTTCACAAACGATCAGCAAGCCTTGGTCCAACAAGGTCGGATGTTGATTGAATATGTTACAATGAATGCAATTGCTATACGGAAAATTCTCAAGAAGTATGATAAAGTAAGCACCAGATAGACGATGTCCATTTGCTATTCCAGTGATTAAATTGATATTTTGTGATGAAAAGATCTCACAATATTTCTTAATTCTCTTTGTGGTAGGTACATAGCTCTGTAAATGGCAGAAACTTCAAAACTAAGTTGCGTGCTGAACGTATAGAGCTTCTGCAATCACCTTGGCTAATCGAATTGGGAGCATTCTATATAAATTTTAATGGATCTGACGGTGGAGAGTCTGACGAGTTTTTTTGTCAATTCTCTTGCGATATCAGTGTGACTCAACCAATAATGACGTTGATGCTTCCAGATTCTGTGAACCTAGAGTATAATCTGAAGTGTGCTATATGTTTGGTAAATTTTGCTTGTTGCATTCCTAAGGGGAATGGATAGTATATATATCTTTATTCTTACTAGTATTTGTTGTGTATTAACAGGATACTGTTTTTAATCCTTATGCTTTAAGTTGTGGTCATCTTTTCTGGAAAGCCTGTGCTTGCTCTGCAGCGTCTGTGATGATCTTTCAAGGCCTTAGGGCTGCAAGTCCAGAATCAAAGTGTCCTATTTGCAGAGAGGTATGTGTTTTCTTGATTCTTCTTCTTGAAATCTCAGGTTGACATGAAAAGGGTGATTCAATTTTTTTAGTTATTTTATCTTTTCTAATGATTGCATATAAGCATTTCGAGTGATTCATTTTTTTTTTGTTTCTAGCTCTTCTTTTATCTTTTCTAATGATTGCGTATAACCATCTCTGTTTCTGTGTGTGTGTGTGTGTGTGCATATATCAAAGCTTGTCCATACATAAATTCATAATTACACCAAGTCTTGCTAATGGATCTGCTTAGTCATATGCCTATTGCAACATATGACTACCCAAAATGTCCAGATCCTTTGAAGAATCCTTTTATTTGATTGAGAGCATAAACAACATATGGCTACACAGAAAGAGAAGGGGATGAGGGAATGACGTTAATCTTCGGTTTTATGGTCTTTATAAACCCTTTAATAATGAAACAATCGTAGGTTGTTACCTATGTTACGAAACGTAGATAACGTACAAACCAGCTGTTGCCTACGTTATGTAATGTGTAACGGTTACATATGTTTTAGCCCTTAAATATGTTTCATGTTATGATGCGTAATACCCTATGCCGAAATCGATATGTAATGGCTGATACAAATCGGTTTCAGTGAAATTTATTACAATGCATTTCTATGTTTATAGGAGATTGCAAATAAAATCTCTCACCCACTATCGAGTCCATCATAGAATCCAAAAACACCCAATGAATATTGATAGGAGTGAGTACAGTTTTTTTTTTTTTTTTTTAAATCCTCATGAATTCACAATAAATGAAGAAATTGCCAAGCACTCTTTAGCTCTATGCAAGGAAAACACATGTCGCGATGATGGTGCCACTTGTAGATACCCTATTTTGCATGACCAATAAACCTCTAGGCCAAATGGCCTGATTTCTCCAGCCCCTCAAGGCAATTACGGTGGTAGGACCTGGACTTCAAACCCAAACCAGAAACCATACCAAAAGAAACAACCAGGCTTGATAATAAAAGCATTCCCTTCTGGGGGCTTTGTTTGTTTTGAAGTTCATTTGGGTTTGGATCTTAGGTTTAGGATTAGGGTTTGGTTTAAGGTATGGATTTAGGTTATGATTTTTGGTTCAGTTTTTATGGCATGGTTTAAGGTATGTTTTCTGGTTCGGGTTGGGGGTATATTTTTGGGTATGGTTTCGGTTCAGGTTTGGGGTATGGTTTCCGGTTCACCTTGAGAAGCTTGAAAAATCTGGCCATTTGGCTTGGAGGTTTCTTGGTCGTGCAGAATGTGGTGTCTACACTACTTATCCAGGAAGTCAAAGGAGGGGCTTTTCATTTTCAGCTGCACATATATGTAGTTGGATTAAAATATTTCCCAATTCCTACCGCTACTCTTAGTCCTCCCATTAACTAAAGCCAAGATTCTGCCTCTGTCTCCTATCCCCCATTCCTTTGTCATTTGAATCATTGATTGCAGCTATATGAATTGTGCTTCCTTTGTTTGTGTTATATCGATACTTCTCTAACTACTTAGAAAAGTAAGTGTCCCCCTCCTTTTATAATGTGTTGAACATTGTTTACCAATTCCTTTCCAACTTGCCATGAACTGTCACACCTGGTTATGTATCAAATTGTGAGACATTTGAATTGAACAGGGCAAGAACTGGGAATGATTCTCTGAAATTAGATCATGTTAGAAATTCCTGTGAAGCTAGTTAATGCTGGAATATGTCCAGAAATATTTTCTAGTGTAGCTGGTTCATGAATGTTGCGCATTGTTGAGTTCTCTAATTTTTTTTCCTTGGTTTTATGCATTTAGTTGTTGTTTTGTCCTTTTAGCATTAATTAAACTGTTTTCTAAAGTGAAGTTCAGTTCATTAATTAATTGTAATTAAAACTGCAATAACTGTAATCTGGATCATTCATCGTGATCTCAAACCCCAAATTTTGAACCTAAATAATCATCCATAATGAAATTTGATTACAAATCCCTTTAACAATTAAAACAAAAGTTCTAACAGCTGAAATCAGAAATAGGGATAACGGTTCAGATTTCTCTCCTCTTCCGGGTAATCATCTTTCGGTTCCTCGATGTACTCTTCCTCTATCCAAGGGGCTCGGCTGCGCAATTATCGAATCTTGAACCTTCCAACAATAACAGGTCGGCTGAGCAATCTCAGTGAATATGCCACTCCTAGCCAATGTTTTAAAATGTGAAGACGTGAGGCGAGACGTTAGGACCTCAAGATGCGTGAGGCGTAAGCTTCACAAGAAAGCTTCATACTCTCTAATTTTGACAAACAAATAAAATATAAGAAAATTCTCAAAAAATTCAAAAGTTAATGAAAGATTATAGTATATATATACACATATATATATATAAGTGCTTTAAAAAGCATGTGAGGCTTACGCCTCGAGGCTCGCCCCGGGGCGAGGCTTAAGGAAAACGCCTTGAGGCTTAATCATGAGGCACAGGTCTCATGTCTTGAAGCTTGCTTTATGTCTGTGTACATCTTATACATTAACTAAAATTAGGAACTGAGACTTAAATGTCGTTTTTTTTTTCTAAAATTTGTTATTTGTTTCAACTAATTTATATAGAATTTCTTATGTGTACGTGTGCACCCACATGAACACACACAATGTATACAAATACAAATATATATATACATATACTATAATTTTTCATCAACTTCTTGAATATTTTTGTCATTTTTCTTATATTATATTTATTTGTTAAAATGAGAGAGCATGAAGCTTTCTTGTGACTTGTGAGGCTTACGCTTCATGAATTGAGGCTTATGCCTCACGCATCTTGAGGTCCTAACGCCTCGCCTCACGCCTTAACGTTTTAAAACATTGATATATATAAAGAGAGATACATACATATATATATATATGTGTGTGTGTGTATGTGTGTGCTCATGTGGGCGCACGTGTACACATAGGAAATACTATATAAATTAGTTAAAACAAATAATTTTTTTTTTTTAAATGACATTTAAGTATCAGTTGTGGTTAGAAACCTAATTTTAGTTAATGTATGAGATGTACACCATAGACATAAAACATAAAGCAAGCTTCAAGGCATGAAGCGTGTGCTCATGGGGTTTAAGCCTCATGATTGATCCTCAAGGCGTTTTCGTTAAGGTTCGCCCCGAGGCTAGCCTCGAGGCGTAAGCTTCACACGCTTTTTAAAACACTGCTCATAGCTAACAATATCATAAATATTAATATAAAGCATATATCATGGTTTAACAATACAAGTATACATACGTTAATCAGAGTGCGGAAACATTTTTTTTTTTCAATTCTTATAGGTGCTCTCTTGTGCTTACTTTTCTCACTTTTCGGACTTGTCTCACTTGTCTTACTTTTTTAACTTGTCTTTTTTTTTTTCCTTTTCACGTGAGTGAATTCAAAATACATGCACTGTGTAATAACTTAAAGTAACTCCACGCCATATATGGGTAGAGATTAACATATACTCTACTTACCGAGATACCAATTCTTTAGCACATTATCTGGTGTGTATGACTTAGGACATTATCCGGTGCGCACGACTTACTTACAATTAACTTTCTTGGCCTCTCTTGCCTCGATCTTAGACTTGTTGGTACTCAGGCAGTGCAAATCTCAATCATGCAGCCATACTTGTGTAATTACTTGTGATCGTGCTTTTTATCATGCTTGTGCATATATAATTTTCGTGAGTGAATGTGAGTGAACAATGATAAACCCTCGGTTAAGTTACACCCTAGATTATCGGTCAAGGGCCATCGGAGATCCATCATAAGAACTCATGCCGCCATGATAACACTCCTAAGCAATGCAATCATAATTCAAGGCTTATTTTAACACGAACATATACCACACATGCAAATTGTACATCATACATCAAAATTAGGGCATATCATTCATCTCATGGTTGGTAAATTAAAACGTGCTTAACAGGGTTCTTACAATAAAATTTTCTAATCAAATCAATCATCATACTTTAATTTCACACATACGATTCCATAAATTCAAGTTGACTAAAAACCTTAATTGCACAATACATCACAATCTTGCATCACAATCATAATCATTCCATCATTCCTAACATATATCCCTTCCTCCATTCTCAATCATACAAACACCACAAAATGTTTCCTTTCCCCTTGTTAGATCATACATAATGGAAACATAATGAAAATCTCTCTAAAAATCATGATAATCTTACATAAGGGATATTTATACGATAAAATATACTTTGATTGAGTTCTTACTTTGAATCTTAATCTTTTTCTCCTTATTTACATCAATGATTATTCTATTGATAGAAAAGAATCCATATTTACCTTTCTTGATCGCTTCCCTACCATATCTCGCTTATGAATAGGCTTGATCTTGATCACAAAGGCCTCTTATTCTCTTCCTAGAGAAAGCCCTTGCAAACCCTATGTTTTCTCTCTCTGGATGCTTAAGGCTCTTAGAATGGTTAGGAAACCCTAAACCCACGAGATAAAGACTATATATAGGGTTTAGAGTCATAAACCCTTTAAAACTCTCGGGAAATTAGGTTTTAAAAAACTTTACAGACTTTTTCTCCGCAGGTCGTTCGAACGACCTAAGAGGCCGTTCGAACGCCCCCTATAACTTTTCTTTGCAGCTTTGTTTCTTCTACAACAAGCAACACTGTTTCTCTTCCGCACTAGTCAACAACATACTTATTTTCCTTTAAAACATTGAAACATTTACTTTAAGTTTTAAATTAAAATAAGAAAGTACTCTCCATTTGGATTCAATAAAATACTTAGAAAATCAAATTCCTAATAAATCAAAGACTCATTTTCCAATTTTAGGCTAAAAATGAAAAATCATGTTTGTCGTAAAATTTTTGATAGTCAATTAAACTTCTCTAAACTTGATAATAAAATCTCATATCTTTATTTAACCCATAAACATTTATTTCCGGGAGAAATCATCTCAAAATTCTATAATTTATGTTTTTGCTAAAACCACACCCTTTCTATAATTTCTGAAATTCCTGTACTTGGTCGTTTTTAATTTAATCTAAGATCATGAAGTAACAAGACATTAAATGTATGACACAAATATCAAGAAATAAAATATAGGTCCCTACATTAGTAGTCAAGCACTTTGAAAGCAGTGTAGTCAAGACGTCACCTAGGCGTTTTTGGACCTCATTCGCCTAGGCGCCCCTCTAGGTGGGCGAACCTCATAATATATATATATATATATTTTAAAATCCAAAAAATCTCAATAAATAGAAAAAAATAAAAAAAATACATGTAATGAAGAAGTAACAAGATTCTAAATCCTTTTTTTCACTAAAAATATCATTTTTTTAAACTAACAATATCGTTTTCGACGCAATCTGGGCCTATTAGGCCTAGATTGCAGACGCACTTCGTGCGTCGCAAGGGGGCTCTGCCCCCCTACCACCCCCTTGGGCAATCGTAGGGGGGCTCTGCCTAATATTATACATGTAACATGGACAATGACACGAATTTGAGTATTTGGCCCAGATTTTGAAGTGTTTAATACTCCACTATGTCAACATGTCTTTGGTTATGTGATAAATGATTGTAATAGACTTTTTATTTATGTTTTTGTGGAATGTGGGCATAGAGTTTTGGTCTTTTGGATGTTATATATAATAATATATATACGTGATATATATATATATATATAATTATATATATATATTTTTATTAAATTTATCGTCTAGACGCCTTGACTACACTATTTGAAAGGTATAACTGCATATTCCTTCGGGGACCAATTCTGGTCACTATAGAGGTTTATTAAGTAAGATCCTGAAAATGGAAATTCCTTAAGGATAATTAGTTCTGAGATCCCTCTTTACGTGGATTGGGGGACATGTGCATGACTGCATGCAAAAAGGACAAAACCCATCACTCAATGGGTAACACGTTAAAGGCATCCTAGTTCACAGTGTAACATGAACGGTTTATCATATTCGTCCTGTCTGTTGATTTCTTCTGAACCCCACACCATATCCTTTTTTCGTTAGTCAAAATGGTTAGAAATTTAGAATTGTCCCGCTGGGTTAATTCATGGTTTTTTTAACGACTTCTATAATGCCAAAAGAATGGGTTATGAGTTATGACATTTTGTTTGGGGCTCACCATAACACTATCTACGATGAATATTGGGCCAAACTATAATTCTCTATGCAATGAGCCAAAATGTAACAACAGTTGTTGGACAATATCTGTCCGGATATTGCTATGCTATACTATTATTTTAAGACCATTATAACATTTTAATAGGTATTTAATAATAAATTATAAATTATAAATTATTTATGATAGCATAAGCTATGAATTATTTACAGTGAACTATAAATTATTAGAAAGTAACAAGTCATTGTAACAGTGACAACAGTCAATGTCTATGGCTGTTATTTCTCTTATATTTATTACTTAATTCCTTGGGTTGTTTTCTTGGCTTAGGAGATGTCTAATGTGGGCCCATGAATATTTAGATGCCCATCATCTTGTGCTTGCAACATGTTTCTTCCAATGTCCAAAACGATATCTAGTATTGGTGAGTGTACCCCAAGATTTCCATATATAATATTTATATAGGTGTTATGTAATCATAGTTACCAAAGCAAAAAGGAGAAGCGATATGATATATATGTATATATTATTCTCATTGTGCATACATTTGGTTTATCTTACATGAGATATTTGTGGAGAATTTAGGTGCCATATATATATATATATATCATTCTCATTCTCATTCTCATTATATTAGGATGATTGTGCATACATTTGGTTTATCTCACATGAGATATTTGTGGAGAATTAGGTGCCTTAGATTTCAATGAAACGATACTTGCTCAGGATCTATACTCTATACTCTAGGCTTTAGAATCATGTCTATCAAATCACTTCCTACATAGCCCCCTTTATTACTATACGAGACATGATGGATGCAAGTAGGAAGCGAGTATGGGAAACGAGCTTCCGGTCATCGGTTTTGTGTAATATACTTTCTTATTTATATGATAGTAAACATAGGTTTTGTTTACATGAAACGCTTACAAGTACGAAAACATGAAACCTATACGAGACATAGTAAACATAGGTTTTGTGTTTACATGATGGATGCAAGTACGAAACGCTTATGTTTACATGAGAACACAAAACCTATCTGCAACATCAAAATTAAAGTACTTCCCAACACATTTCCTAATGTTTCAGTACATTTTATTTCCATTTGTATCGAAATGCTACTTTCTTATTTATATAAATTACTATTTTGGTTGACATGCATGAAAATGTTAATTGGTCAATAAGATTTCAATACCCAAGTGTATGAAACTCTTGAGTGCTTGCCTAGATCTGGATCTAGGCAATAAGGATATTGTCTAGGCGAGGTGGTGGCCCAGCCGACATTTTGACTACTCTACTATTGAGTTTTTTTTTTAATCATTTCATAGAATATGAATGCATATTTCCAGGTTTACAGTCTTTCCATGGTTTTCAAAATTTGTGCAATATTCTCAAATTTTCATAAAACATTTTTCACTTCCTAGGTGACCGAAGTTTATGCCGAAACCAAAGTTTAAAACCTTGAGCCACAAGTCTTGGGCACATAATTGCCATTACCTAGAGTAGGAGCTTTGTCAACCTCCTAGTAGGGATATGGATGATGACTTTGAGCTAAATCGGAACTCTATGTGGTTATAAGTCATGACTTGGTAGTTTATGGGCTTTATATTAAAATATTTTTCTTTATGAGGATGTATTACTTTATAAAACTCTCATTAATGTGCACATTTGACATTAGAGTTTCAGACGAGCGACAACAGTGTCACTTAACATGAATCTTACAATTACTATATATGCTTGTGTTTTTTTCTTCATATAATGAGTTCTAAGTGTGTATTTAAGCTTAATTAATCTTTGACTAAGATTTTATCTTAGATTATTGACATTTTCTTATTGTTTCCTACATTTCCATTATTTTTACATTGTTTCCATATACTTTCATAAACTTGCATGAAATGTTTCAGTTTCCATAATGACTGAAGTGTACAATGATACCGACACCGAAATTTTAAACCTTGCATATGACTAAGACACCCAATTATGGCACAAGCATCTAGATCCTTCACCATAGGTTATATATCAGTGTGCCTATCTAATGACTAAGCAGATGGTTTAGCAGGATACCTGCTACCTCATTGCCCCATCTTGATGTGATGCTTAGGTGCTACTGAGTTTTGATTGGCATGGACCATGGCTTTGTTGTTATTGTTAATTTCTTTCTTTGTACTTTGTAACAAGGAGTGCTGGTATTTTTGTCGTTGTCTAATGATTATGATGTACTTGTCCATTTATAAGCAGGTTGGAGTATATGCCAACACAGTGCACTTGATGGAACTAGATTTGCTTTTGAAAAATAGGTGAGGAAAAGAGACCGGAAATTCCTGTTTCTAGCGAGAAATTTCACTTCGCTGACACTTAAAAATCTTTCAGATGCAAAGAGTACTGGAAAGAGAGGCTGATTGCGGAACGAGCTGAGGAGGTGAAGCAGTCTAAAGTGTACTGGGACATGCAGACTATGTATGTTCTTGGATATTGAAATGAAATGGCTACTCTTCATTTAGTACCAAAGAACTTGAAAACTACAGGTGTGGGCTCATGGTAAAGGAAAGGAAGGAGTTTCTTATCTACACAAATCATATTGAGAAGAAGGCGTTGATTTCTACTTAAATGTTTTATTAGGCACTTTGCTTTGCAGAGAAGTCCAGACAGAACAACCATTTATTTCAGGACTGGGCATTCATTTGGGAGTTCTCTGAAAAGAGCTTCAGTCAATAAGTAAACCAGCTAGTATATAATTTATTTATGGAAAATGCTTAATTTATCATTATGAAATGAAATCATCGGTCCTTAGTCCTTCTTGGTCCACACCCCACTTTTTAACACTCACCAACTATGGTTAAGATTCACTCATCCCTAAGGTTAAGCAATCCAACCTTGGTTTTTAGAAATACAAAAAAAAAAAAAAAAAAAATTAGGTTAAGCTTAACTGGGGTTAAATGGGTGTTAAAAGGGACATGAGGACACGGGGTGAGATAGGGTCTGCTAATCACTGCTTTTTGTTTATTTAAAAAAATCTTCCTGCTGCTCATGTTTTGAATTTGGAGAAGTGTCAGTTACTGGATGAAACTGAGATTTAATGTGCGATCTAATAGAACCGTGTGCATCAGTGCATGAGGAAGAATGTGATTATTGCGAAATTGGAACAGTGGTTTTGGGAATTTTGTCCAAATCAATGGTTCAGTCCTTCCCTTGGACAATTAGGCAAAGAATTTAGTCCAAGCAAGGGCATTATGATGGACCAATTTCAAAGAGACAGGAGAAATGTGTGGATCCCATTTTCTTTGGACCCATATGCTCCTAAACATTAAGTGAAAACCCAAAATTACTCTTACGGGATTTATGATTCATAAATGAGATTTCGGCTATGGTGCCATCGGATCGAGATTTCAGTTAAACAGCCACAACAATGCTGAAATTTTAGTTGTTAGTGATGATGGTGATGACGGATATTGAGATCATGAATGTTGACTTTGAAGATGGATATTGAGATTCATGAGCGGTGACTTTCAAAGCTATGTACCAATCCTAATTTACTTTCTTTGCCATTTTTTGTGGCTAAAAGGAGATAAACTTGATTAAGAAACTGAACTCCCAGAGTATATAGATTATCGACAGAGGCAAGTCCCTCTGGGCAGGGGCTACCGAGCTAGAGAGATAAGAGGATTAATGGAAACTATTGAGACTTTCTGAAAGAGCCCACTGGGCTTCTGAATGGGCCTAGCTTCACCACCCCACAGGATGCCATCATCTGTGAAATGCCATCCATCAGAGAAAGAACTTTCCAATGAGGGAGAGGGGAGGGGATAATCCCTTGAGGAAGTCCACTGATTCTTTAGAGAAAGAACTCCAAGATCACTTGACTCCACCCCCCAGTCTAAAACGGTCTGTAGACCCATTCGGATTCTTTGCCATTTCAATCCGTTGAAGCCCATGCCACCATGTTCCCATCTGTTCTTTTTTTTGGTAAAAATGTTCCCATCTGTTCAAAAAGGCAAAGAAAAAAAAAAGGAAAAGGTTTTTGTAAATAACCCCCTATTTTTTCAGTTATTTGTGAATATCCCATTGCCTTTTATGATTTTGTATTTTGCTCCCATTAACTATTAAATCTTTTGCAAATCTACCATTAAATTTTGGTTGCACTTCCATTTTCTGTTTTTAACAAAATTTTGTTTGCTTTTTATTTAAAAAAATTAGTAACAAAATTTTTGAAGATCCAGATAAGAAAATTTCTATTATCTCTATCTTTGAAAATAAAAAACAAAAATGGAAAACATGGACCCACCACCATACACCTACCCACCATCACCATGGGACCACCACCACCTACAACCACCACCACAATACCACCACCACCCACAACCACCACCACAATACTACCACCACCACCACACAACCCACTACGCACCACCACAACCACTACCACCACCACTACCACTACCACTACACACTACCCACCAACCACCACTATCACCACTACCACTACCCACCACCCACCATCACGCACTTCCACACCACAATGACACTACACCACCCACCACCACCACAGTACACCCATCACCATCATCCACCACTACCACCACCATGAATTGAAATTATTTAATCATATTTACCAAACACGTTTTTTTATTTTCCCTTTTTAAAACAAGTACCAGTTAGTTAGTAATGTCAAACATATTTCTTACTTAAAAAAAATTGAAAACAGAAAATCGTTTCCAATTTTTAACAGTAGGAAGTGTATCCAAACGGCCCTTAGTTAATATATGTTAAATTTTTTTATGAAAATATTATTTTAACCTTTTTTAAATGGATCCAGCACAACGTGGACCTCTATAGGCCACCACGTGTCTCATTCATCCCCCTTTGATTGTAGTTAAGCTTAACCAACCTAAGGGTAATATTAAAAAAAAAAAAAAAAAAATTCTAAAAACCAAGGTTAGATGGATGAACCCTAAGGGTGACTAAATCTTAACCATAGTTAGTGGGTGTTAAAAGGGACAAGTTGTGGCTTGTAGAGCCATTTTTAACTATGGTTAAGTATAATCAACCTAAGTTTAATATTTTTTTAATATTGTTTCTAAAATCCAAGGTTAGATTGATGAACTATAGGGGTGAGTGAATCTTAACTACATTAGTGGGTGTAAAAAGGACACATGGCGACTTGTAGGGCTCCCTTTAACGTGATTGAGCATAATCAACCGTACGGTTAATATTTATTTCTCTAAAAAAAAAGGTCAGATGAATGAATCCTAGGGGTGAGTAAATTTTAACCACAATGAGTGGTTCTGCACTTCTCTTGTGAAAAGTTTGTACAAATCTCATTGAAATTAAAAAAAAAAAAGGTTAAAAAGATCATTTCATACAAAATTTGACATCGATTAACTAAGTTATGGGGGGGGGGGGGGGATTTGCAAAAAATTTAAAAGTTAGTTGGGGTAAGATACAAGAGAAAAGTTTGTACAAATCTCATTGAAATAAAAAAAAAAGTTAAAAAGATCATTTCATACAAAATTTAACATCGGTTAACTAAGTTATGGATTTAAAGGGGGATTTGCAAAAGATTTAAAAGTTAGTTGGGGCAAGATACAAAATCACAAGGTATGAGAATTTACAAATAGCTAAAAAGATAGGTGTATTTTCACAAAAAAAAAAAACTCAAAAAGAAAAAGGCTCACAACTAATAATTTATCATTGGAGAGAAAAGCTAGAAACTGAACCATAAATATGACCTCATTTTACGACAATACAGGATAATTCATCATTCTCGAGAGAAAAGCTAGAAACTGCACCATAAATATGGCCTCATTTTACGACAATACAGGAGTGATGTTGGAAGCGATGGATGAAAACATGTGGTATTTACTTTTGGAATTGTGAAATCCTGACAAATGAGTCAAAAGAAAATAAGATCTCCACACGTGACTTTTTTCACATGTCTTGAATTACCAGAAGTCACCTATGTAATTCCGATATACCCGGAGGGTCATTAAGATAGTTTTCATTCTGCACCGACCCACTCAAAATTTTCCCTACGAATACTAGGGTAAGTCAAGGAGTGGGAGTTGAACACATGATCACATGGAGCAAACCCAGGATGCTTGTGCATAGCGTCTAACAATTTGGAGTTATTTTTTCAGTTTAAATACAAATCAGAGCTTTGCTTTAGAGCATCTCCAATGCACTCTCAAGAGGAGCTCTCTTCTCTACAGTAGAGGCATACCCTATTTTAAACACTCCAACACACTCCCTATATGCCCTCCATACTATAGGGTTGGAGATCTGGCTCCTTACTAGTAGGGAATAAAATCCCCCTCTTTACTATTATTATATTATTTTTTTTAAAGTCTTGTCAAATCATTTGAATATGAAGTAAGGTTGGGAACCATAGTCAATTGTGATTGAACTAATAAGGGAGAGTTCAATCGCACCCACAAACCAACACGTGTCTCTTTTACCTTTTATTAACTATGGTTAAGATTCACTAACCCTTGGAATTTAACAATATAATATTAGTTTTTAGAAAAGAAATAAAAAAGTGGGGTTGGAGTGCAATTGAACTCTCAACAGTTGCAATAATGTTAAAATAAAAAGAAATAAAAAAGTGAGTATTAAAATAGAAGTAGAGAAGAAGTAAAGATTGGGGTTGGAGTTGCAAGGAGAAAAAATGGTCTCCTATTTTAAGAAAACTCTCTACTGTAGAGTAAAAGTAGAGAAATTTAAGAAATTGGGTTGGAGATGCTCTTAAGGCGTTAAACAGCGCTCCCCATTTTATTGTATGGTATGGTGGTGGCAATCTTATAATTATAAAGAATTTTTTTTGTTTTTGCAAAATTACCACTGCATATCAACCGCTACACAACTTTTTTTGGTTAAAGGTATCATTTATCACACTCAACCCAAGAATCCAATCCGTTTAAATAAATAAATATAATTAAATATATAAATTAATTAGCTCATAAATTATAACAATATTAAACTTAATTTTAATATTCAATAAATGTGTTAAAATATATAATAAACTATATATAGTTATAGCATACTAATAATTAATTAGGTATTTTCGCATGCAGGGCCCAGAGAGCCAAACCCGACCCAATTGTAAATGACTCAGATCGAAACATTAACCCAGACCCATTTAAAGGCAAGGGGTTGGGTCAGAAATTGCAACCCTAGATATCACTCATAGTGGTAGACCAAAAAGAGAACAAGCTAAACGAAAAATGGTATCGCCTCATAGAAAAGGGAAATTTAAAACCTTCTTTGAATTTGAACCCATGTAGGGCTGCACAAAACCTAATCGGCCCGTTTGTGCGGTTCGACTCGGCTCGGTTTGGCCCGAGATCGGTTAGAATTTTAGGCTTAAATATGGCCAAGCCAAGCCTAAAAAAAGTTTGAAAATCCAATCAAGCCGAGCTCGGGCCAACCCTTATTTGATTCGACCGACTTGATTGAGGCTCGGATCGGCTTGAGCTCAGCTCAGCTCGGCTCGAATATTATTAAAAAAAATAAAACAAAGATAAAAATATTATTTATATATATTATTATTAATTTTTTAAAAAAAAGTATTGAAACTGAGCTTGAGCCAAGTCAAGCCCGACTCGAACTTGAATCAATTCGGGCTCAGCTGAGCTTTGAGTCAAACTTTTGAATTCGGGCCGAGCTTTCAAGCTTGATTTCTGGTTGAACCGGGCTTTGGGCCTAGAACAAACCCTTTCAAGCCGAGCCGGGCTTGATCAAGCCCGGAAAAGCCCGGCACCAATACAGCCCTAGTCTGTAAGAAGTGATTTGACATTTTATTTACAGGATCTTTGGTGCTACTGTGCTAGCACTCCCGAGGGTAGATATGTTCTTGCAACCAAATTTATAATAAAAGTCCTTCAAGAAGAGTATATTATCATCACGGAAATGACAAAAGGGAGTATACCTCAATTGTCAAAATTCTATTGGCCTACGGAAATGACAGACCTTAATTGTCAGAATTCTATGAACGGAATAAGTAGGACAAACAATTTGGTATACCTTAATTGTCAACATATTTATGGGCTGCCGTAAGGCACCATCTCACCACAGATGGTGAGTAGTTATGAGGGGGCATAGACCAATGAGGTGGAGACTTAGGTTTGGAAATGGATTTCATGGGTATGTTAACTATTTCTCTTTTTTTTTCACGGTTTGGCTGCAACCCAATTAGTATGGTTGGTTTCTGTTCAAGATTAGTAAAACGAGTGGATATCAACCAGTCCAGCACATCTATCAAGGTTTGAAATTGTGAAAATTTCGTCAATTTAAGACTGATTGAAATTGAAATTTTGAATATTTTTACAAAATTTTAGAAATATAAATATTTTAATATTTTATTGGACAAAAATATTTTGAATTATCTAAATTTCAACCGAAATAAATCATTTTTTATTTTTTAATCCTTTAATAAATTATAATATGTTTACATATTTTAAATAAAATTATTAGATGCAAATTGTTTATCTAATTATTGAAATAATTAGATAGGATAATAGCTTAAATATGTTAAATAGGTTAGTAGAAATGTTTAAGGGTCTTAAATATACTAACTTTAACTTTATTAGGAGTCCTATTATAAACATAATATTTTAGATTAAAAAAATTAAAAAATATATATATAAATTAAATAATTATAACTATCAAGTGTCATAATATTTAACTTTTCATGTTTAAATAGACTAGTAAAAAATGTATGTGTGATGGATGTTTAAATTGAAATTTTTAAACGAGTTGATATATCCACCGGTCCAGCAAATCTTTTTGAACTAGGAGTTTTTACTTCTTATTAAAAAAGTAGCTCACTAGCTACTTTTTGTAATAAGCACTCCGATCAAGTAACCTTTACTTAACAATCTGAAGTCCAATTAAACACAATTTTAAAATAAGCTCTCCTTATTTAGATTGGTGTTACCAAACGCTACCTTAGAGCATTACTTTTTTTCAATTATTTATGAGCCCTAAAATGAGTGCATTTTCAGCAATGTTAATATCTAGAGAGAATATTTAAATAACTTTTGATTTCAGCTTTCAAAAGAGTAACAATAAAATTAGTAACTTGAAAAGTAATCAACCCGTTTACTTGTATTCCGAATACACACTTACCCTATGTTTGGTTGACTAGAAAATAAGTAAAAATATGGAAAAGAAAAGAAAATTAGGCAAAACACAACTAAAAATTGTATTAAAAATCCAAAATTTTCTTTTCTTTTCCATGTTTTTATCAATTTACTCGGTAACCAAACATAGCTTATAGAATCATTTGGAGATCGATCAGACGGCTAAGATTAAGAGAAGCAGTTATGCAACATCTCTAAGTTTTACAAATAAACATTTATAAGTTGTTATGCCATGTTTCTGTCAATCAATGATAGGAGTCTGAGATCCACTTTCATGTGATTTGCAAAGCTCTGGTAGATAACCCCACATGGCCACAGGAATACCAAATACTTTTTTCCTTCCTCCATTTCACAGCTTTATCGTCAGTCATGGTAGTTCATCAAAATAGAAAACCACGGAAGCTCTTCCTCTGGTTTATCTCTTTATATATGTTTGGAGACGTTGCTACTAAACAAAGTCTTTGCTCTTGCCGTCTAATCATAATATACAAACATCTAATTATATTTTTCTCTACTATTATAATGAGAGAACCGATGTTAAAAAGTTAGTTGATCTTTTCCTAATATTCCTAATGAGTCCCAATTTTGACTTATCCTAATCTTTTCTCATGCTCCCTCATTGGTTTCTCAACAGAGATGCACACCCTCTTTACATTGTAAATACTTTTCAAGAGAAAAAATAGGGACGTGTTATGAGGTAGTTTCAACTCACTACTCCATCTTTTTAAGTTAAAATTTTAAGATTTCCTTACTAGAGTCCCTCTTCCCTGTCTCTCTCCCCTTCCCCTCTCTACATGGTAACTACTTTTCAAGAGAAAAAATAGGATTTTTTGATTCTCAAAATGCCTCTTTCTATACTACCGTGTTCCTCACAAATTTTTTATTCAAAAAGTCTCTCAAGTTTCTATACCCAAAATATATATATTTTTTTTTCAAAATGCCTTCACTAGGATCCCTCTTCTCTCCCCTTCCCCTCTCTCTCACGTGCATCGCACGTGCCGCCCACTAGTAATGTGGTAACAAAATATTTATTATTTCATTTTGGATTAACTTAACTATTCATAAGTTTTGATTTGATACAAGTGAAATATTTTTTATAATTAATAAAATAGTTTATTTGTGTATTTAAAAATTCTGTGTACAAACTACAAAATCACTTGACTATTTTGACAATTGAGAGAATAATTGTGAAGATAGTATAATTAATAAGCTTCTATGAGACTAAGGGGGATTTAAGAATCTTCTCAGGTCAAAAAAGAGATGATTTCCACAGGGAAAAAAAAAATCATTTAATAGATATGAACAATCAAAGTCACTTACTATTTTTATAAAAATTTATCATGTGTAAAACACTACTCTATATATACATATACAAGCAAAGCCCATGTGCGATGTACGAGAGTACAAATAAAAATTAAAAGAGAATAACTAAAAACATAGTTGAGATAAACGTGAGAAGACTATTAGGAAATATTGAGAGGAGTCATGTCATTTGAGAGAGAAAAGAAAAATATAAGTTACATGAGAGAAAATTTAGAAAGAAATAATTTGAGGTTTTTTGGGGATCAAACAGAAAATGAGGAGACTTAATAGGTGTGGATGGAGAGAGAAAAGTGGGAGATGGACACGTCTCTACGCACCCTTATCTATGTGAGAAAATAGAGGATCACAATCCCCTAAAATCCCTTAAATGGTTTTGAAAGAGAGAGACATGTGTAAGAGAAATAGTTAATAGTTGAAATTAAAGAAGGGTGCCACGTGACATGTTGCGACCCAAAATACCCCCTACGAGTTAGGATACTTTGGCGTCGTGAACTTATTACCAAACATCCTCTACAACATATAAATCTTGTATAACATATGACTATAGCGGAAGCAGAATACAAAATTTTCTATACATACTATATCCAAGTTTATACAATAACCCAAAATAAAGAGCGAACATGCTCGCTCATCAAAATACATGTATCAGTCTCTCCTTATCTCACTCATTACGGGGCCACCAACTATCGAGTATCCTCTGATACTCTTGAAGCTCCTCCGGAGTAGGTACCTCTTCAACATACTCCCCCTCGACCCAAGGCTCTTGAGGACGCTCACTACAGATGTCGAGATGACCTACCGACATAATATGTAAATACTCCGCGTATACAAACCATTAGATAGTAATGTCATAAACATGAATACAACATATATATCGTAGTTTAATTTATTTCACATGCATTATTTTAATCAGAGCGCGGAAAACATAATTTAAAAACAATCATATGCATATATCTCAGAGAAACATTTTCTTTTGTTTTACCATCTTTACTTTACGTTTCTTTACATCTTTACATTACGGGTATTATAAAATACCTTAGTTCTCATTACTTTCTATCTACAAGTACTTAAAATACCCTAGATCCACCTAAGGAGTCGGGCAACTAGTACCTATGCACCCACATAAGCTGGGCGGGCCTACTGTTATCCTCACCTTCGGCTACCTTCGGAGTGGACGACCAGTATCCATGATCCTTCCGGGTGGCCTGCTATTCATCGGAGTCCGACGACCAGTATCCCTTTCCCTTCCAGGTGGTCTGCTATTATACCTCCCCGATCGGTATTACTCAATTGATTAGTACCCATGTACCCACAGAAGATGGGCGAGCCTTCTATCAACCTGAGATAGATGAGTAGATTCATCTTGTGCCATTACTTTTCCATATACTTTCTATTATTTTCCCTTTACTTTTCCATTACTTTCCCTTTACTTTCTATTATATTTTTACTTCATCTTTGGATACCTATAATTGATAAAAAAAAAAAAAAAACCGATCATGCATATACTTGTGTCAGTGTAGCATTTGTGTATAACATGGTAGACAAAATTTGAAATACTTTACATATAGCTAATAGCTCATATATTCCAATCATAGTAATAGCCAATATATAATTAAAGTCATACACATCCAATCACACATAGAACATATGGTTTTCTCATTGGTTTACTGTAGAACCCCGGAACTTTTGTATATGCCTTGGGATGTGTGTTAAGGCATGAGACATATGTAATCTCGAAAGAATTCATAAAATGAGAATTTGAAGCTTTGAGGAATTTTACTAAGAATGCTATTATTAATTAAATTAATTATTTAAAACTGTCTATAAGTCTCGAAAATGTCCTAGGCAAGTTTAGGAGAGATTAAAATAGAAGAGGAAAATGTTGAAGTAGTAAGAATGGGTGAAAAGTGAACTCAGCAGAAGATTTGCAGAGCAACCGATCGCTCGGTCTTGAGTAGCGATCGATCGGTCCAAAACCGATCAATCGGAGGCTATCGACTGGTCAACTTTTTTTGTATGGGAAAATTTTTCAGAGAACATGTTTTTGACCGGTCGCTCGGTCAAGAACACCGATCGCTCGGTAGGCAACCGATCGATCGGTCATAACCACCGATCGCTCGGTCATCGCGTTTTTGCAGAAATTTCATTAAGGGTCTTTTTGTCATTTGGGCAGTTCTCTCTTGCCTTAAAGGGTTTGCCCGAACCCTGAGGACCCCATTCACTACACTTAGGAGATTTTGAGAGATAGAGAGAGAGGAGAAAGAGATTCCTAATCTAGGTTTTCCTCTTGAGAAGAAATCAAGAGTTGGGTTACCCAAGGTTTGTTCCAAAGCTTGGATTCTTCAAAGCCAAGCCTCAAGCTCGTGGGGGAGTCTCTCTCAAGCAAGGGCAGCATTTTCCAAAGTATTTTCAAGAGGGTTTCCTTCCCACTCAAGCCTTCTTCAAGCAAGAGTCCTCCTTCTTGCAAATTGGAGCTCCAATCAAGGTTTCCACCCAAGATCAAGCCTTGATTCAAGGTTAGTACACCCTACTAACTTCCCTTAGCAATAATCTAGGTTTTTCTATTGTGAAATGTGACTCTTGATATTATGGTTCTTCTTTATGAAATGTATCATCTCCAATAAATCTAAACAAGATAAGAAAAGGGTATGGATGTGTATGGGGTGTTAATTGAGGCGATTGGATGCCGAAATGTATGGATGTGTGCGGTGTGTGGAAGGGAAAATGGAGGATGGACATTTCATAAATAACAAACTTACCTTTATGATTGAATGGAAAACATGCACTAAAAAGAATAAGATGAACTACTAATGAACGTTGCATGTTATGTGTTTGACGAAATGCCTAAACTATGAGTAAATGACTTAAAGGAAGAAAAATGGAAGTAGGCCTTATGCATGTGTTCTCATGAATGATGAATTGATCCAATGCCAAGTAGATTACTCAAATTCTCATAAGCATAAACTATGAATTGAATTGTGATGTCATATCTCTCTTGCTATTCGCATTCCCATGATTGTCACCATTACCACGAACACGAGCACGCATGTATGCATGAACTGAGATTTCAAGAGTATATGCATATAATAATCAATAAGAAAACATTACATGTCAAGGAGGTTGGTAGTCCAGGGACATTCGGATACTAGCCTCTGGCTTACAAGAAAACCATATATCAAGGAGGTTGGCAGCCCAGGGAGATTCGAGTGCTAGCCTCTGGCTCACAAGTTACAAGATGCAGGTTTACAAGATGATGACAAGGCATTCATGCATGCATGCATATATGATTTTCTCAAGCCATACCGAGACATGAGACAGATTTCCAAGTATGAGTTTTATCAGAGTTTTCGCATTCATGCACGCACGTCAAGATGATTGTATTGTACCATGTTTAATATTGTTTCTTTTGTAATGTTCCTCTTACTGCTCTGTATTGTATTACTATTGTTGTGTTTTATTATTGTTATGGCTAGCCAGTAGCTTGTACTCGCTGAGTATTCCATGCTCAGTCGTACTTTCATGTCGGCAGGTACTGAGGGAGCCCTCGACCCGGAGTCTTGGGTCGAGGAAGAGTACATAGAGGAGAGAGAACAGTCTATTCCACTACAGTCTCAGGCGGACCGAGACCTTGATGTGTGACCATACCTTTACTACTGTTGAGGGGAGAGTACGAGAGAGTCTTTTATGTATTTGATATTTTGATAGGTGGGTCTGTCCACCTTAGAATTGGATATGTGTTGTGCATATGTTAACTTGGAATACTACTTTGGAACTTTAGACGAAAAGAAAAAGTTAGTTCACATTTCCGCATTTATGTTTAGCTTCCGCGCTCTGATTATTATCCTTATTGTATTGTGTTAGCCATGTTTACTTCAGGATTGTTTGACAGGTACACATAGTCACCCCTAAAGTATCCCTTAACTCCTAGGGGTATTTTGGGGAGCGACATTTACCCCAAAACTTATATCTTTTAAGCATGCTTTTCATTTTTTGAATTGTAACATCAAAACATATCATAAAATAGGGTTAGATACCCTTTTTACTTGTGGGTTAATACCATAAGATCGTTACAATTAACTAGTAGGATTTCCTACTAGTTCAAGCACAACCAAAGGATTTTATCTTGAATTTATAACATGGTTTAAGCCATTACAAGCTAGTAGAAAGTATCTACCTTTATAGATCAATCTCTTTGATCTAAGTACTCTAGAACAAGCTGAGAAGCAAGAAGGAGCTCCCTCTTTGGTTGCAAACACGAAGTCAATAACAAAACAAGAACACCCAAGCAAGACCCAAACTCCTTTTCTTTCTTCCCTTTCTTCTCTCTCAAATTTCTCTCAAAAGCATGCTTAGGGTTGTAGAAACCCTAACACCCATGAAAATGGTGTTTAAATAGGTCAAGGGGGTTGGCCAAATACCCCTATACCCTTAAAAATATCCTGGAAGTCGGTTACAAACCAAAAACCCAGCTGATAGATCGACCGGTAAAGAGGATCGATCGACCTGTCAAAAGACCCCTCTGCCCAAAAACCCATTCAAATTTTTGTGCATTCGGTCGACCGGTAGAGAGGTTCGGTCGACCGGTAGCAAAATCGGTCAACCGGTTTTGCCTGTTTTTTTCCTGTTTTGGACTTTGCTTTGTTCTTTTTTCCCCTTCTACTACTTCTCTTACACTTATTTTACTTTAAAACATTTAAGTTAATGTTCATTAACTTTAAGTTTGAAATTAAAATAAGAAAGTACCCTCCATTTGAATCCAATAAAAATACTTAGAAAATCCAATTCCTTATAACTCAAAATCTGATTTTCTAGTTTTAGGCAAAACCCAATAAATCCGGTTCATCGTAAAATTTTCCATAGTCTGGGAAACCCTTTTAACATATGAATAAAATCCCTTAAAATTACCTAAGCTTAGTTAACCTATAAACAACCATTACCGGAACTTTTTATTTCAAGATTCGAAAAATTACATCACATGGTCACTATTCACAATACTATTCATAGCACTATTCACAGGCTATAAAAGTGAGATCCGGGGTTCTACATGACATCCTTAAAGCACAACTCATAGGATTCTTGAGATTGAAGATTGGAGAGCAAAGAGAGGAGGTTAGGTGATACTTATTTATTTATATTATAGATAGATAACTTTGGGATGGGTCAAGGTTTACCCAAACCCAACCTGAACTCAATTTTGGGCCTAAAGCTAGCCCAATCAGCTAAATTAGGTCTGGTTACGTCGGGTGAGCCTCGGGCCATCCCGACCCACTGTGCAATCCTAACTGATAGGGTACTTGTGGGTCTCACCAAACTCCATTGTCCTTTTCCTTTTCGGGCTAGTGCAAACGGGGGGAGGCAAACATTTATTTGCTCAGATGGTAAGTAACATATTCTCCCTTTGGGAGGCTAGGGCTTGAGTCCATGTGTAGTCTGACGGCAATCTTGTAATTTCCCTCATAACTAGGGTTGTCACTAGGTCGGGCCCGAGTTGGCCCAAATAATAAGTAGGCTCAGTTGGGCCAACTCGGCTAGTATTTCAAAGGCTAAAAAAATTTTGGTTTAGGGTTTTAATTTTTTTACAAACCGGGCCTAATTTGGCCGATCTAGCCCGATTATAAGTATAGTATCATGGGCCTTAGGCCTAAGGCTTTAGGCTCAAGTCCGTCTTGTTATTTAATCTAGTCGGGTCGGGCGCTCAAGCACATCCTATTATTTAATCTAGCTGTGCCATGGGCCATTCCGACCATTGGTACCCCTACTCAGGAGTGTCAATGTGTTGGGCTAGCCTACAAAACTTCCATTACCCAATATTTTACACTCATTCTCAATTTCTTAGGCCCATATTTTTTTCGGTTAACTCAACTACACCACAAGGCGATAGTTGAAGGCAAGACAAATGAAACACACACACCCCATGCACTCTCACACACACATCACACACAAGACAATGGATTCTTAGGCTCATATTAAGAGTCCATTTTGTGTGTGCAAATCAATATACACATCTTATCTGCCCTAGACTATAGGGGCATACACAAAATGAGGGTATATTAGTAAAAACACTCATCATACAAGGAGACAAATTCACATTCATAACTTGTACTTTACCATGCACTCACTTGGCAAAGGGTGTACCTCCATTAGTCAAGCCCTATTGGAGTTAGTGCTTGGGTTTACTCTTATGACACCTTAACCATAACCATAAGTCTGTGTGTTTCCCAACATAAATATAAATACCCTCATATAAGTGGGGCCACACAAAATGTATGGGCCTACTTGCACACACAAAAGGAACTCTCATGTACATATTAACATGGGACGGGCTAGGCTTGACTCCATAAGCCCGGGTCGACCCGATGTATTTACATCTTAATCCCACTAAAAAAAACACGTAATTTCAGAAATGAGCACTGATTACTGATTTGACAACACATTCGACTAGCTAATTGAATGCAAGTCCATGTGTCTCTTTTAATATTTTTTAAATTATGGTTAATTTTAACTAAATTAAGGTTAATATTATTTTATTTTTCTTAAAATTAAGGTTAAATGGATGCACTTAAGTGAGTGAATCTTAACCATAGTTAGTGTGCTTTAAAAGTTGGGGGGGGGGGATGGAATAATAAGGACAGGCATTCGGCAATATAATCAAATGCATGGCCAAACGTTTCCCTTTCCAAAATAACATGAGAGCTTCTCCCGTAGTAGCTGATGGAATGTATCTGTTGTGTACATTAACCAACGATACATGTGGCATTTTGGGAGATAATCTGGTGCTTTCCCCTCCAGCTACTACTGGAGGTTATCCCGTGTCATCGAGTCGGGTTATAACTGGAGAGGATTACAAGTCCTTATTATATAGTTTCATTCATCGCCAACTTCATCCCTCTCTCTCCATCTCTCTCTCTATCTCTCTGAAGAAAACCAAGCTTTTCTCATGGCTTTTCCGTCCTGGTTTTCTCGTTTCAATTCTTCTTCTTCTTCAAAGAACATTTACAGGATTCTTCAGAGCTCTTATTTCCACAATTATCGCACTCAAAATACACACATCAAAGAGGTCCTGAACTCCAAGGAGAGAAAACCACTCCTATCATGGACAGGCTCTTTTCTTCCTCTTGCCCTAGCTGTTTCTGCTGGATCAATTTCCTTCAACTTTGAAAGAAACCATTCGATTTGCGATGCATCCAGTGCCGATATCCAGTGCGATCTTTTTTATCTGCTTTTCTTTTCACTAATCTTGTTAATTGATCGAAATAGACATGATTTCAACTTTTAATGGTCATTCAGATGTTTTTTAGATTGTTTGTTTCGGAGAATTTTTGTTTTTGCTTTTATCTTACTAAAGATGCTGATCAGTTAGTTGGTTATCTTTGCGTTGGTTGAATTGTAGTAGTTTTAATTTCCAAGTAAAAAGATAAATACGAAGAATCTTAGAAGGAAATATTGTGAGTTCTAAGTCACGATTTGATTGTTGGATTTCAGAGGTGTCAGCATTGGGGGAAAAGGTAGCACGAAATTTGTGGTTAAAGGTTCTCACAAGGATGTTCCACAAGGGTTTATGGACGAATTGAGCGCCATTTGTGGAGTAATAGATCTCTCATTTTTCAATTTCCATATTATATCTCTCACTATTATTAGATTAATGTGGTTTATTTTTTCAAGGCTCAACTTTCAATCAATTTGATCCTTTAGAACTTTTTTTTTTGGGAGGACTTGGAAACTGAAAGATGGGTTTTGACTTTTGAGCCAGAGGTCGATTTTTGTTAATGGTCGGTTCACTAGTCTTATTTGTACAGGATAACATGACAATGGATTATGAGGAGAGATACTTTCATGGAAAACCACAGAGCACCTTTCACAAAGCTGTAAATATCCCTGATGTGGTTGTTTTTCCTAGGTAATATTGATTATTGATACTAGGTTTTATACTCCACGTTATGTTATGTTAAAATTCATTTGTTCATCCACTTTGGCATTGATTTTCTTCTTTTTATACTATTGGGTGGTTATGTTAACGATTGTACCTTAGTGTTGCTTTAATTTATCTCATACTTTCTTGAACAGATCTCTAATACCTCCATGGTGCCACTTGTTTTAATAAATTAATACACATATAAAAAACATTATCCACACCTAGAATGAAAACAAGAATTTTTCTATATCTTCGACTTCTATTCTTAATGAAAATCCATAGTCTTTCTTTTGGGCAATATAATGTTTTAAGGGGGATTCCAGTCTCTCATACCCCACCTAAATAAGAAGTCCCCGAATGATAGAGAAAAAACCCACTGCACCCTCAGCAGGGATGGGGTATGGCCCCATACCCATTTAACAAGAGGATAATTGTGTAATGATCTACCATTTCCTCTTTTGACAGGTGCATATAGCATCTACATACTATTCTCTACCCTTTATGATTCAATTCGATGGTGAAAATATTATCTAAAGTTGCTGTCCACAAGAAGAACGAGATTTTTATAGTAATGTCAGGAGTCATGCATCATGATGAGGAGAGGAGCACTTGAACTGTCACTGAACGACTGGAAAAAAGGATCTCACATGGAATCTACCTCTTCTGTTTCTAGACCATATTCTACCATCCATAACGAAAGGGTTAGACCTAATCAAATTATGAAGATTCACCAAACACATAGGTCATCCATCTCCTAATCATCGTGACTCCTCATTCTAGGGGTCCACACCACCTGATCTGAAATATATATCAAACGAGAGGCCATTTGGCAGCCTTTTCCCAGGGCCACTGCATATAAATCACTGAGGTGATTCCTAAGAGGGGTATAGGTGATTATTGGCGCCGCGAAATGTGCATTTTGGATGTTGCGTTAAATATTTGTGACTCTTCAAAAGGATGCCATTCATTAGAGCTGGAGCATTAGCAATAGCATCTCCATTCCGTGATTTCTTTGGGCCATCGAATCTCTAAAGTGCGCCCTATCAAATAAACATTCTAGATCCGGACTGGTGGCATGGGGCAGCAGGAAGGGAAAGGTCTAGTGTTTCTTCTGTTAGGAAGCTGTCATTCCTTATTGTGTTTTTTGTTTGAGACAAGAACACAACATGATGTGCACCTATTTCTCCTCCAGACTCCAGTTACATTCTCCAAATATAGCGTGCAATGAAAAGTACATTCAACAATCAGCAACATGTGGAGTTGCATTTCTCTGTAGGTACTGAGAGAAATGATTAGTTCTTGTTTTTTTATGTCTGCTTGAGATAAGTGTGAATTGATACATTTCCCAGTCTAGCTATTATCAAATACATTTCTCACTCAGAATTAAACTACCTGGTGTGATTCCTGAATCTGTTAATAGATGATTAACGGATTTTTTTTGATCGATAAAACAATATTTATGATTCATTATGCATGTTGTCCATATACAAGGGAAATGCAACACAGAAGAAAGTTATCAGGAAGCTCTTTCTGTAGTTCTTGCCTGCACTCCTTGTACAATCCAACCAAAAATATAGAATACAATGTTTCTTTGTTTTCTTCATGATAACTTCCATAATTCATAATTTGAAAATGCAGGTCAGAAGAGGAAGTATCTAAGATAGTCATGTCTTGTAACAGGCATAAGGTGTGAGTTTCTTTTTTTTTTTGGGAAATCTGGCAGACGTGTCCTACCTTTCTTCGTTTTTCTTCTTCTTTCAAAACTAGGCTCTTTCTGGCTTTTGCCTTCAAAATATCTGGTTCTCCCTTCACTGCATTAATATTCTGCATATCGAGTCATGCTTATTATTCTCACTAAGCCATAAAGTAGATTATAATAGAGAGAACCACCTCAGATGATGCAATTTATTTGCTTGCTTAATATCAACAATGTATAACGGGTCTGCTTGGTCTTCTTAACTCAAGTACTAATCAGGGTTCTCTTTCTTGTCATAAGCAGGTTCCTATCATACCATACGGTGGAGCTACATCACTTGAAGGCCACACCTTATCTCCAAATGGGGGTGTCTGCATTGACATGTCATTGATGAAGGTATGAAATACATGTTTCTTAGAATGAACCATGCCACATGAGCTTTAAGTCCATACTCTTCTCTCATTTTAATGGGTTTTTTGTTGTTTTTATTTGATGATTGCCTAAATGTTACAAAAATACTACCAGAAAAATGTAACAAATACAAGAAAATATCTATTTCTGTCTCGAGGAAGTAAAGCTCTCTTTATAGGCATGAGCATTGAAACCTTGGATGAGTTTAAATCCCAATTGATAAAAACTAAAAAGACTAAAGGCCCTTTGGCTATGATACAATACAAGATGATATATATACATATATATCTTGATCACATTGGAAAACTCGCAATGTAGTTAGTACATAAAGTTAAGAGTTTACCAAGAAGAAATTAAAACAGAGCAATGGTGTGCAATTTGTGAAGAATTCCATGTCTCTATCTGACGGCATATAGGGCAAGGGGATGCTTCTGGTGAGATAATTGTGTATAAAAGTGCCAAAAAAATCTTGATATTCTTTGTCCGTTCGTGAGAGGAGATTGTTTTCATTGTGATAGGTACTTTGATTGTTAGTGCATTATGGTGTAGGAGTAGGTAACACAACACTCAACTTGAGAGGAGTCACATGACCAAGCCTTCACCTGCTGATGGAGTTCCACCACCAAAAAAATTAAAGACATCACACCTTTGTCTGTGCACCAATGTGTATCTAACAAGCATAATGTGTCAATCACTGTCATTTTGCTAGATTAATGTGGAGTTTTTCTGACCCTGTTTGGCATTGGGTGTGTCTTCCCTAGGGAGATTATGGGGGTCTTCTTTCTTTGGACAAGGGGGTACTTTTAGGAGGGCGGGATCAATTTCTCTTGAAGACAACTTCCTATTCACTTTGCTGAGGGAATTGGATAGAGCGAAGTTAGACTTTGGAGGACTCCAACTAGTTGCTTCCAAAGTTCTGCTCGGATATTGCTGGTTTCTAATTGCATAGTCAGTAATTTTAAAAGGGTTGAAGGATGCTAGGATGGTGAATTACCTATAAAATTGCTCGACTTTCAATAGAATCTAATGATAATGGTGTGTGACCTCAGGCAACTTGGAAGTTGGAAGTGTTTACTATATCTACATAGCATAGCACCTCTGTAAAATGATGACAGTTTTAATCACTATGTAGATTAACTCTCACAGCATCTATTGTGCAACAATAGGGATTGAGAAAAAAAAACAAATAGACATTAATACAGTTTGGAAAGTTATGCTTATTGTAAGCACCCAATTTTTACACCTCTCTTTAACCATAGTTAAGATCTCTAATCATGGTTAATCCTAGTTAAACCATAGCCTGAACCCTAGCTAAACCATAGGTCAACCATAGCTAAACCCTAGGTCAACCCTGAGTAACCTAAGTTAACCATAGTTAAACCCTAGGTCAACCCTGAGTCAACCCCGGTTGAATCCTAGATGCAACCCTAGCTAGCCCCAAGACCCATAGGTGTCTAAACCAAGGCCCATAGGGCCTAAACTTGTAGACAAACAGCCCTGGGCCCATACAGGACCCACAAACCCTAGCAAGCCCTAGGAGGGGGGCCCAAGCCTTGAAATTCAAATTTTCTGAGAATGTCGGTAATCCAATTACCGACATTCCATTTGTAGTAAAAACCGTATCGCATGCATGAACATTTAACTCTAGGTAGGCCTTTTTCTGGAAAAACTAAAAATGACAATAATTATTCTACCGCCATTATCATTTTTGCCTTGAGAGTGAATGGCGGTACTAGAATTACTGCCATTCTTGGAGTTTGCATTTTACGCAAACTCTGCCCTCCCCAGTGCTCAGGTACGCCCTTGGCCAGCCTCCCATGCGTCTGAGATCCTCACTAACCTCTGTCTTTATCCCCTTGGTGTCCCCAACCCCTTGGCCTAAAAATTGGCACCCTCCTCAACCTTCAAAACCCATGCCAAGACTCCCTTGAGAAAATTCTACGAAATCCGAGGGTCCTAGAATAATTCCAGACACCCTGAAGCCCTGTGCTTGCGATTCCAAGAGCTGAGAACCTGAGAGGCCCTCCTCCACGGCCATCACCATTGTCTCCACCATTGTAGCGAGAGAAGCAGTTGGTTAGGGCCCTGCCCCTCCCCCCATTTTCTTTTCCGAACCTTTGTGAGCCCCTGGTCCTACTCCAGGGGACTTTGTTTGGTTAGTTTTGTTGCAAAAACCCCAAGAGCAGGGGTTCCCCTCGCCTTCCTCATAGGCATGGGGACCCCTCAAACGGTAAAAATCTCGACTACGTAGCCCGTACGCATGTAGTCACTCTCCAAGCATTCTGGGAGACCCTCAGCATATGAGTGATCCCTTAGAGTAATCCTGGTGCAGTACCATGGGGAGAAAGATCGAATTTTGGAAAAATTCAGAAATGACGGTAAACACAGTACCGCAATTTCTGGGCTTTACCATTTCAGTGGCTCCAAGCCTCATTTTTGTGGGCCTTGGTCCATTCTAGGGTCTGGTTTAGGTCCCTGAGACCTCTTCTCATCTTTCCTGGTCTTTCCAGGCTCACCAGACCAGCTTAACCATGGTTAAAATGAACAAAAGTGGGGACTGTCCAGAATGTCGGTAAAGAGTTTACCGACATTTTGGGTATTCTGTTTCTCACTGTAGATGGCCTCCGTGGGGCCCAGATCAAAGGTCCAGACTAGGCCCAGGACTTGCCCTAAAGTCCCCTGAACACCCTCATGGGTCCAGAACCCTCGGATCATCCTCTATTAGCTTTTCCCTTTCCAGCAAAACCATTTCCAAAAAACTAGAAATGGCGGTGCATAGATTACTGCAATTCCAATTCTATAAAGAATTGGAATTGGTGGTAAATAGTTTACTGCCAATTTCAGTTTTTGTAAGTTGGGCTTTGCATAGGGCCCAGACTAGGTAGGAGGTCATTCTAGGCCCTTTCATGCTCACTGGGCCCACCTCAGACCGGACCAGACCCTTAACTAGGGTTAAACTCAACCCCGGTTAACTTTTAACCATGGTTAAGACCATTTAACCTTGGTAAAAATCCAGAAAATCTCAAAAACATCTAAAAAATTCAAAAGGATCATAAATCTGACCTTAGACCTTATAAACCATGGTTAACAACCCTAACCATGGTTAACCCCCCCTTAACCCCGGTTAAGCAACCTTTGGCCTCCGAGCTCATCCCTTGGCCTCTGGGCCTAATCCTTAGCCTCCGGGCTCAACCCTTGGCCTCCGGGCCCATCCTTTGGCCTCGGGGCCCTAATCTTTGGCCTTTGGGCCCAACGCCAAGCCCCCAGGCTTAATCCTTGGCCTCTGGGCCCGAATCCTCTAGACCATGCACTTAACCTGTTGGACATATATGCCCTCGAAAGCCAATAAGAGACTTTTCTATGTTGATTAGACAAGCATCATATTCACACAACCAACTATAAAGGGTATTTATATTAATTACTGTCTCATATGATGAAGACATAAAGTTCCATAGGTAACATTGTAGGAAAATCATGCAAAGGTTGCGAGGAGATATGATTTTCCGGTTCCTTGTAAACCTAATATTGTTCGAAGCCTCTAGAGTACTGGTTGGGCGCCGTACTTCATCATGGCTTGCACATGTGTAGTTCTATGAGATAGTGTGATGAATCTCATTCACAGAGAGTGGTGACTCTTGACTAACATGTGAGTATATGTAGCAAGTACATAATATTGAACGGGGTCACTAGTGGATACCCTATGGAATACACTGTCAGATTGTATTAGGGTTATCCATTTGACAAATTGTCCTTAGACCTGAGAGGTTAACATTTTCTCAGACATTTGTCTATATGGCTTTGATGTGCCAATCGGCAATGTCCAATACACAGGACTAACTCCGGGTACGTTGGGTCATGTACACTATGTTTGGAGAAGTGTGTAAACACTCAATAAGGAATCCACAACTCCTTAATTGGAGATAATGATATCAAGGTGATACTTGTTGAACTGAACTGTTAAATCCAGTACTGGTGCTTTTCGGTAAAATGGTCTTTATCGAAGTTGATATTTTTAATATGGAAAAGTATATATAAATATATATGTCAGTTCTTTTCTAATGTTTTCTTCAAAAATGTTTTGGAGGTTCAGTTCAATGAAAAGCAATCATGAGAAAGAGTTCTATTCATAAGCTAGGGACTAAGACAGTGGAATAGTTCCAATCCCGGAAGCTTACAAGTGATATCGGAATGTGGAAGGATTTATTTGTAAATATATTGTGAGATGGTACTTACAAGCAATTCTCTAATTTCTGGAGGTTAATCACATTGTGTTAATGGACATTAATTGTGATTGGTGGAAGTCCAGGGACTTAGATAACATTCTATGATCCTAATGGAGTTTTAGGAAAGGTGTTTCCTAGTAACAATGCTTCAACCAAAAAGGTGAAGTACTTGGTCCCACAACCGGAAATAGGAGATCCCTTTAGATCCCACACACAAGGACCTTCTTAAAGTATTTAATTTAATTTATAATTAAATTAATTAATTTCTCTAAGTAATCACTATATGGTATAGTGAAGCTCTAAAAGGTGGAATCACATTAAATGTGAAAAACCAAATGGGTAGGACCCATTGGGAATTATTATAAAAGAATAATTCAAGTGACCAAAAGGGTTTTGGAAACCCTTTAGGCATGTAGGGTGGGACCCACCTAGGGTGGGACGCCCACTTTATGGAGGAAGTTTTATTTTAATTAGTTTCTAATTAATTAACACCTTATTGGATAAGGTTAGTTAGTTAGTTAGTTAATTAGTTACTAATTAAAGATTCCCTAATTGTTAGGGATTCCATTAGTTAGTTACTAATTCAAGATTCCTTATTGGATAAGGATAAGATTAGTTACTAATGGATAAGGTTGGTTTCTTTTAAGATTAATCCTAATTGGATTAGGTGAATAATCAATAAAGGAAACTATTGAGGAATCCTAATTGGATTAGGATAAGGTTAATGAATTATAATTGGATTACAATTCAAGCAACCAAGAGGGAACTTATATAAAGGATTGGATGCCCAGCCCTTTAAGATATACATAATTCTCCAGAATTTTTTCTTCTCTTCCTCTCCTAAAAACCTCACGCCCTCCCCTCTCTCTCCTTGAGGTGTACGGTCACACCCATCTCTCTCTTCTTTTGTCTTCTTGATTGGATCTTGAGGAAAAGCAAGAATTCATCTTGTTCATCAAGAAAGGTTCTTGATCAATAAAGATTGGATCTTTATTCAAGATTCCTAGAGCTGGAAATTTGGAAGGGCCATTAGCTTCCATTAGAGAAAGCTTTAAAGGAAAAAGAAGGTTCGTGTGAATCGACAGGAGACTTGACACTTGTGAAGTTTTGCGAGTACTATTCTAACGTGGATTTGACTTAACAATTTCAAAGTCGCAAAGGTGAATGTTATTCTAACCTTCATTGAATAAAATCAATTAGAATCTTAGTCAGATCTTGGGATTCGATGTATGCCCCCCAAGAACTGTGTTTCTAAAATTAAAAAGTGGCATACTTTCATAACCTCCCCGGTCAACCAACCCTAGCCCCGGGCTAGACCCTTAACCACTCCGGTGCACACACACTCCCTTAGCCTTGGCACGAGCTTATGTGCCAGAACTACGCTCGGTCTGATCTCACCCATGTGAGTACGTAGGCAACCCTACACGGGTTCGACCTTAGTTAGCTTTACCCTTTCTTGGATTTGTATAATCTAAACATTTGGACATTTGAATAAAACTTTGACATTAATTTGGCTTATACCTAGAGAATAGGTAACCATTGTAAAATGGGGGTCCCAGGGTGCCTAACACCTTCCCTGAGACTTAATCGAATCTCTTACCTAGACCTTCATGTAGACTACAAGACCTTATCCATATTCCGGACTTATCACTCAGAATTAATAAGTGGCGACTCTTTATCTCAAACCAGTGGGCACCAAAATCCGTGCTCACACTTATAGTTCCATCCTCAATGCCCTGTGGAAGTTAATCCTCTAGAGTCCAACATTGTCCTGAGTTTTTGAAGTGAGGAAAGCCGTAAGAAGGCTATGCAGCTCACTCCGACCAACGATCATTCAGTGCTTGTTGCATCTTCTATTAGTTAAAGTAGGGGAACATGTCCCAACAGGAAGAACAAGCCTTTGGATGACAAGGACAAATTAAAGTGTGATCATTGTGAGAAAACTGGACATATCCCGAGCAGCAGGTGAATGATCCTACTAGCAACATGCAACGACTTTGACTCATTCCTTGAATTTCATCAACTCCTTCTACTGGAAGCAAGGATTAAAAATACGATTTTGGGGGATGTATCGGTCCAACCGAAACCTATATGTATCAGTTTCTGGCGATATATATAAAATTTCTTTTTTAAGAAATGTTTTTAAAAAAATCAAATTAAAATTTAAAAATATAAAATGAGTTATAAGAACCAAATATAAAGTCATGAGACTTGACTTAAAAACAAAGTAGCAAACAAATTTACAATTACACAATGAATTAAAACATGAATAACTAATAAATGATATGTATTGCCCGTTTCATATCAGTATAAATATCGTATAAGGGACTACCAATACCTATACGTATTGCCCGTTTCGTATCGGTTTCGACGATATTTATTACCATTACTGGAAGTACCTCATTAGTGTCCGACAACTTCTTGATGGCTGAAGATCATCTTTGACGTCTTTTACACCAGATGAAATGTCCTTCTGCCTCCACATCATTTGCTCAGTCATGTACTCATGCATTTGCTAATTTTATAAGCCATTCCTCGTTCAGTCCAACTTAGATTATTGATTCAAGTGCGTCTGATCATATGACTAGTTTATCATCTATTTTCTTTACTTATACTTTGTTGTATAGAAGAGATTAGGTAAGGATTGCTGATGGATCCCTTTCCTCTATCTCTAGGAAATGGGATGCCAAACTTTCCAATAACTTATCTCTTTTATCTGTTCTCCATGTTTTTAAATTTATCGAAAAACTTGTTACCCATTAGCAGTATTACTAAAAGTCCTCATTGTTGTATAACTTTTTTCCTACCCATTGTGTCTTTCAAAACTTGGCGACGAGGGAAACCATTAAGAATGGTCATGAAGTAGATGGTCTCTACCTCCCGGATGTTGCTCATTCTTTTTCAGCATTACAATCTAATAGCAGTCCTATTAGGAGTAATAAATATGCCCTAGGTCATTTATCTTTTCAGTCTTTAAAGTTAATCTTTCCTTATTTGAGTTTGTGTCAGATTATCATCTACATTGTAAAGTGTGTGAATTCTCCGGGCATTATAGAACTACTTTTTGTCCGACTATGAATAAAAGTTCATTTCCATTCCAACTTGTTCATTCTGATGTCTGGGGACCCACTCCTACTTTGTCTATACTTGACTATATGTATTTTATTATCTTTGTGGATAGCTTCTCTCAGTGTACTTGGTTCTACTTGATGAAGACCCGTGATGAAGTCCCAAGTATCATAATTTTTTTAATAAGATGATAGTAACACAGTTCGAGATGCAAATCAAGGTCTTCTTATCTGATAATGCAAGAGAATACTTTGAAAGTGAACTGTAATAATAGTTGGAAGTTGGAACATTACGATATGATACATTAGAGTAAATGTTCATACACTCAACAAAATGGGGTGGTAGAGAGAAAAAATCGTCATCTCATAGAAGCCCGGAGTTTCCTAACAGGAATGAATATACTGAAGAAGTTTTGGACAAAAGCAGTTCTTATAGTGGCCTACCTTATCAATTGTATGTCATCTCAAGTACTGAAGTTGAAGTCTCCACATAACATTCTTTGTCCAAATTAGTTGTCTAGATCAGTCCCCACTCCCCATTCATTGTTCCTTTTCGAGTCTCCGGTTGTGTATTTTTTTATTCATGTCTTGGGTCTAAATAGAACTAAATTGGATCACAAATCCATTTAGGGTGTTCTCTTAGGGTATTCCTCCTCTTAAAAGGGATACAAGTGTTTTGATCTAGTGTCACGAAAATGGTTTGTTACCATGTATGTCACTTTTTTGAGTCAAAATCCTTCTTTCCTCGCCCCCTTACCTCTTTAGGGGGAGCATAGTGAGTTGGAAGAGAGGCATCATTCTTTGGTTCCTCTTCCTCAGTTGGTCATTGATGTTATGGATGTTCATTTCTAGTCTGTCGTTCAAGGACAACACTTAGCTCCTACTAATACTACTACTGAGAATGACGTACAAGTTTACACCAGGTGCAAGAAGAGAGAAGAGATTACTGTGATAAGGCCAACTACTGATTCAGATTCCTTAAAACCAAACTCCGATAAATATTTAGGTAATCCTAATTCCTCTTTGGTGTTTGTTCCTACAAATGATGATACACTCCCATTGCCTTACATAAAGGGATGCGTCGGTGTAGTAATATGTATCTTATTCTTAATTATGTCTCCTATGCATCCCTATCTCTTGCTTTCTTGTCTTCTGTTTCTTTTGTATCTTTACTTTCTAGATTTTAGGAGGCAGTCTCTGATCCTAAGTGGCATTAGGCCATATGGAAGAGATGATGACTTTAATCAAGAATGGTACACAAGGCTGATAGGTCGATTGAAAGATCTAAGGCGAGGTTAGTTGATAAGGGATATACATAGACATATGTGATTGGCTATAGGAAAATATTTGCTCCTGATGTAAAGATGAACTCTATCAGAGTTCTGTTATTGTTGGCAACGAGATTTTATTGGCTTTTACATCAACTGGATGTGAATAATGCCTTCCTTCGTGGAGATTTGCTAGAGGAAGTGTATATGGCTCCTCCACCAGGGTTTAAGCATCCAAATAATGAGTGAAAAGTCTGCAAATTAAATAATTAAATAAGTCGATCTATGGTATGAAACAGTCACCCCGGGCTTGGTTCAACTTTCGAGAGGTTCAGTAAGGCTGTGATGATGATGGGTTACTCACAAAGTCATGCAGATCACACTCTCTTTGCGAGACCTCATTGGTAGCTAATTACTATTCTAATTGTATATGTTAATGACATTATGGTGACATGTAATGATTTGCTAGAGATTGGAAAGTTGAAAAAATTTTAGTACAAGAGTTTGAAATGAAGGACCTAGGAAGTCTCAAGTATTTTCTGGGTATAGAGGTAGCTCACCCCAAGAAGGGCATCTTTATTTCACAGAGGAAGTATACCTTCGATTTACTCAAGGATACTGAGAAGTTGGGTGTTCGACTTGTAGATACTCCGATTGAGCCAAATCATAAGTTGAGCTCCAGTGATGAAAAATTACTTAAGGATAGAGATGTACTAGAGATTAATTGGTCGTCTTATTTATCTCTCTCACCTAACCAGATATATTGCATATGCTGTTATTGTGGTGGGTCAGTTTATGCATGAACCTCGGGTCCCTCATTATAAAGCTATTGAGTTGAGAGGATATTGCGGTATTTGAAGACTACTTGTGAAAAATGTATACTATTTCCTAATCATAGACATCTCCGTCTAGAAGCAGCTGAAAATGTTGATGATAGAAGGTCCACTACAAGGTACTATACCTTTCTTGGAGGTAATCTTATAATTTAGAGAAGTAAGAAGCAAAGTGTGGTAGCTAAGTCTAATGCAAAGACCGAGTATAGGCCAATGACCCATTGTGTGGCTGAATTGTTGTGGTTAAAAGTCATACTACGTGATTTGGGAATTAAAATAGATGGTCCAATGAAGTGTTTTGTGACAACAAGGTGGGCATTAACATTGCTTAGAATCCTGTTCAACCTGATCGTACTAAACACAGAGATCGACAAACACGTCATCAGAGTGCAGACTATTTCCCAGAATTTGTGTTTGCTGTTTGTTACATCCGAATACCAACTTGCCGATATTCTCACTAAAGGTGTTGCCATGACAATCTTAATTTTGATTCTTAGCAAGCTGGGGATGATAGATATTTATGCATAACTTGAGGGGGAGTGTTGAGATACATTATTGTTATGGGTTGATGCACAATATCGTACCATTAAGTCATTAAGGACATTATTGTAATTTTTTTATAAGTAGTATAAATAATAGAAAAGGAAAAATCAACCCCTAATCGTTTCTCTCTAATTTTTCTCTTCTCCTCTCTTTCATCTAGGGTTTTACTTTCTACTAAACCTATGGAAAGACATTGGATAACCGTTAGTGTTTTTCTTTTGAAATATTGATCAGGGTTCATCATTGTAGCTTATGCCTTCGATCAAATTTGATATGTAAGGGAAGTGAATTAAGTTCAAATCTCGATAATAGTTTTCAAGTTGAAGATGTTTTACTGATGGTGTCAGCTTCGTTTCTTTCTTTTTCTTTTTCTCTTTTCATTTTTTATCGATGATGTGGGTAGCACTTAGTTGAAGGATTAACTGAATTTATTTTTACTGGAGGTCAATATAGCAAGAATTTTTGAGTATTTCTTACTGTCTGAGATCCTTGGGCATCTTAGTACCTACAATTGTGCATGCAACCAAAATCACCAGAATAGTTGATCTTAACACAGTATCAATACCATTAGTATATTAGGTTTTAACCTTCTCTTCTTTTCTTTTGTCCTACTTTCAGTGTAATAATTGTTTATATTGCAGAATGTTACATCATTACATGTTGAAGACATGGATGTTGTCGTCGAGCCTGGGATTGGATGGATGGAACTTAATGAATACCTGGAGCCTTATGGTCTATTCTTTCCACTTGATCCAGGTCAGTCTAATTTTTTTTACTTCACGTTCCTTTGTGGTTTTTTTTTAAATAAAATATTTTGCTGTTTTTTTTTAAATCACATTTGAGACTACTACATTTAATATGGAGTTGACAGGATACTCTAGCATGGTTTATCATGGTTGAAACAATTGAACAATGATCAATGTGGCAGCCATAGAAATAGATGCTGGAAACTGCTACATTAAACAATGCATGTTTAAGCAAATATGCATCTATGAAATGTTAGTTAGACAGGTTTATGTTGCTCACATTCACATTAGACTACAAATAGGGAAGTTATCTGCATAAGGATTGGACTTCTGCATAGATTTTTTTTCCCTTCGGTTTTCCTGGGCTGTTTTGGAACTCGGATATGATGTTTGACATCCATATAGTTACATTGGAATATTTTGTCTTTTTGCTAGAAGAAAATAAGATAGTGTTGAAGACGGAAAAACCCCAAAAAATACAAGAAGTGAGTGCCTATTGGCAGTTATTTGATAAAAACGATAACCTAACTAGAACCAATAGAAATGGGAATCCAGTTCGAAGAAAAAAGACCTATACTAGCCAGTGTAGTCAAGGCTACTGAGCGATTAGGCCTAGCTAGGCAAGGCATTGCCCAGACAATAAAAATAATTAAACTATATATATATATGTGTAATATGTATATATATACATATAACATAAACAACTAAATACTTTACACAAAAAGTATTCTCCAAAGACATAAATAGCTTACTACTTTACACAAAAACTACTGTCGAAAGAGTATTTATTTTTATTCATTTTTCTTTTTAAATATAAGTAGGTCCAGCTATTGCCCAAGAGGTATAGGTGTGTCCATTATCAAAACATTAATCTAACGACAAACCACCACACAACATTCTGAAACACAAATGTGGGAGACAATGTATGTAACTAATCCGTGCAAGGGTGCATGACAACATTAGACTTTTAATTATTGTAATAATTGTAAATATATTGATTACAAGGTCGGATATATTACAACACTACTTGCATGGTCGGATAATTGTAAACATGATAGGACTACTCTTACAGAAATGTGGGAAATGATAAACGGGCGCACTCACCCACCAAATCCTCAGGCTGGTAGAGAATTACAAGAAAGATCTCCGTGGGCTGTTCGTAAAGGAAATTGTGCTGGGGTCTAACCACCCAAGTAAGCAGTGTTCTACGGGGGCCACCCAAAAAAAGAGAATGGGACCTCGTAACCTTCTTTGCAAGTTCACACGAGAGAGAGAGAGAGAGAGAGAGTGAGAGAGAGAGAGAGAGAGAACCTATGAGCAGTGGGTGTTATTCTTCTTGTATTGGCAAAAAAATAGTCTTGAAATTATGAGCAACACAAGGCAAGACATCAATATCAAACCCCCACTTCCATGGGTGTTCTTCTTGTATTGGCTGAAAAATAATCTTGAAATTATGAGCAACACAAGACAAGACATCAATATCAAACCCCCACTACCATGAACTTAGTTCTCTCTCTGTGGTTTTCGATATTGTGTTACATTTGTTGATGATTCCTCTCGTGCTACATGAGTTTATATGTTGAATCTAAAGTCTAAACATAAGGTTTGCACTGTTCTTCTATCATTCTCATGGCATTGTTCATCAAACTTCTTGTGCTGGTGCTCCTTAGTAAAATGGTGTGGCTGAGCGGAAAGATTGACATATGTTAGAAATTATTCACTCTCTATTGTTTGCTATGAATGTGCTAAAAAAGTTCTGATCTGATCCTGTGCTGATAGCTGCCTTCTTAATTAATCGTATGCCTTCCAAAATATTGAACTTCCAATTCCCCTTTCTCTTGTTGTCAGCTTTCGCTTGTTTATTTCCTTTGCCTCCATGTGTTTTTGGTTGTATTTGTTTTACTTATATTGCTCATTTTGACTTCTTGGTTATGCTCCTAATTAGGATGGGGCTAAATGCTATCTTCTCTCTCCTCGTAAGTTCTTTGTGTCTATGGATGTTACTTTCTTTGAGTCTACTCCTTATTTTTGTGACAGGAAGACCTCTCTTCAGGGGGAGAGTGCAAGTGAAGAGATGTCTTCTTCTATTCACGTTCCTTTTTCTTGTTTGGCAATGGTTACATAATGGAGGATCGGAGTGAACGGCAGAGAAAATTTGAAATCCCTATTGTGAAGGAGAAAGAATTGCAAGTGTATACAAGTAGGAAGAAAGACACTCATGAGCCCCACCAAGAATCCTCTTCCGATCCAAGTAATATCTCTCATTCTAGTCCTGATGTTGTGGACTCTGATTTACCCAGTGATCTTAGGAAAGGTATTAGGTCTTGTACTCAACATCCCATTATTAACTTTGTTTCCTATCATGCCTTGTCATCCTCTTATCGTACATTTGCATTGCCTTTGTCTTATGTGTTTGTCTCTTGCAGTGCAACAAATGCACTTTCTCAACCAAAGTGGAGAAAATCCATGAAATAAGAGATATTTGCTCTTGAGAAGATTAGTACCTGAGATATGGTCAACTTCCCAAGGGGAAAGAGGCCAGTTGGATGTAGGAGGGCTCGTTTGGTTGCGAAGGGGTATATGCAGACATATGCGCTAAACTATTAAGAGACATTTGCGTCAGTTGCCAAAATGAACTAATTGAGAGTTCTCATGTCTCTTGCAGCCCACTAGGATTGACCCTTGTATCAACTTGATGTGAAGAATTCATTCTTGCATGGTGACTTGAAGGAAGAGGTGTATATGGTATCTCTTCTTGGTTTTATGTCTCTTAAGTGAATAGAAGGTGTGCAAGCTGAAGAGGGCGTTGTATCGACAAAAGCAATCTCCTAGAGCCTGGTTTGAGTAGTTTCGTAGTGCTATGGTGAAAGCTAGTTACAAGCAGAGCCAAGCAGACCATACACTATTTATAAAACAATCTCATCAGAAAGTGACTATGCGGATTGTCTATGTGGATGATATTGTAGGAAGTAGTAACAGGCAGTGATATGGATGAGATTAAGCTATTGAAGAGTAAGTTGGCAGAGGAGTTTGAGATCGAGGATTTGAGTCAATTGAAATACTTTTTGGGATCGAGGTTTCTAGGTTTAAGAAGGGTATTTTCATGTCACAGCGCAAATATGTCCTTGATTTCCAGAGCAGAGAGGTATTTTCATTTAAGTGTAAACATCTACTAGTGCAGGGAAATACCAGAGACTTGTTGGTCACCTCATTTATCTATCTCTCACCACACTAGACATTGCTTATATAGTTAGTGTAGTTAGTCAGTTATGCATGCTCTGACCACTGGATACCTAGAGGCAGTAAATAGAATTTTCCACTACTTGAAGTCATCTCCGGGGAAAGGTTTGATCATTGATGTATACATGCCATGTGAACTTAAGAGTTGAAGTCTACATTGATGTTGATTGGGTTGGTTCAGTTTCAGATAGACACTCAACTTCCGGATATTGCACTATGGTTGGAGGCAACCTTGTTACTTTGAGAAGTAAAAAGTAACATGTGTTTGCAAGGTCTATTGCAGAAGCAGAATTTTGAGTGATGTCACCTGAGGTATGTGAGCTACTTTGGCTTCGGTTACTCCTGACTAAGATTAGGCTCCCTACTAGTTATCCGGAGTTTATATTGTGACAATAAGACAGTAATTAACATTTCTCACAATCTTGTGTAACATGATTGAACCAAGTATATTGATGTAAATCGTCACTTTATCAAGTAAAAGCTGAAGACGGGTTTCTGAAGATTATTTAGCTGATGTGTTGACTAAGGGTCTTGGGAGTTCTTAGTTTTAAAGTATTTTTAGCAAGCTGGGCATGAGTGATATCTACGCACCAACTTAAGGGGGAGTGTAGAATATTTGTCTTTAGGTGTTCTTTTTATATTCTTATACACAGTATTCTCGGTACATTATTAGCAGTGTTACCTAGGCACGTGGTACGGGTGACAAATGTGCAAGTGTCTAGAGGTGTTCGGCATGGCAAGCTCTGGAAATCCCAATACGACGACACATACGTACATACATTTTAAATGACTATATATATATATATATATGAATATATTATAACTCAAAGAATATAGAGAAAAAAAATAGAAAAGGGAGCGGGGACCACCTGTCCCCAATTAAAAAAAAAAGTATACACCAAAGTTATAAGAGGAATACTCTATAGAGAAAAGAGAGAAGAAAACAATAAAGAGTGAAAGAGAGAGACGTACCTATTGATCATCATTGGTGTTGCCGCTCTCCCAGTAAGTTTTCCTCTATGTTGCCAAAAAATGCTACACAACATGACAAAAAGTTCCTAGCAATCTAAAATATATATTGTATTTGTTAAATGGCACAACATACTTGAAGCATCACGTGCCTAACCATAATGTAGACATCAACATAGCATGGTAGAGGCATGTACCAAGGAGTGCTGTGTCGTGCCGTGCCACGGAGTGTCGTGTCAAGGTGTTAGCACGAAAATTTTTTGGAAAATTGAAGTGTCTAGGTAACACTGATTATTAGTATCCCTTATATACTAATAGTATACCATTAGTGGAATATATATAATAAAAAGGAGTAAGAGAGAGATAATTAACCTCTCTCTAATTTTTCTTAATCTTCTTTTCTCTTTCCCTTTTTTTGAAACCCTAATCTCTAAAACCCTAAAACATAAATCCATGCAGATTAGAGAAGACAATCTACGGCCTAAAGCAATCTCCTAGAGCTTTCTTTGAAAGATTTAGTGAGGAGTGAAGAAATTTAGGTATGTTCAAACTTTAAATCGTTTATGTGGATGATATTGTTGTGACATGTGATAATCCTCAAGACATTCAAAGGTTAAAAAAGTTTCTAGATAGAGAGTTTGAGATCAAGGATTTGGATCCATTAAAGTACTTCCTTGGAATTAAGGTTGCTAGGTAAAAAGGGCATCTTTATCTCCCAAAGGAAGTATGTTCTAGACTTATTACGAGACATTGACAAGTTGGTTGTAAAGCCTGTTGATACACCTCATTGAAGCTTAGAAACTTGATTATGAAAGTGGTGAATCTTTTGAAGATATTAGAATGTTTTCGAGGTTGGTTTGAAGGCTTATTTACTTGTCTATGACATGACTAGATATTGCTTATGCAGTAAGTGTAATTAGCCAGTTTATGCATAAGCCTCAGACTATCTATTTGGAGACAGTTGAGAGGGTACTACGATATCGTAAATCTGCACCATGAAAATGGCTGCTATTTGCTAACAATGGTTACTTAAAAGTGGAGGGCTATATTGATGCCGACTGGGCAGGCTCCATTACAAACAGAAGATCTACTTCAGGCCATTGCGCATTTGTTGGTGGTAATCTGGTTACATGGAGAAATAAAAACAGACAGTTGTTGCAAGATCCAGTGTTGAAGTAGAATATGGGGTAATGGTTCATGGGGCTTGTGAGTTATTATAGATTAAAATGCCAATGACAGAGCTTGGTTTTCCAGTCTAATTAGATATGAAACTGCACTGTGATAACAAGACAACTATTAGTATTGCTCACAAGTCACAACCTTGTCCAGTATGATAGGATAAAACATATTGAAGTTGACAGACACTTTATACGGGAAAAAGGTTTCTTCTAAAGTGTTGAGTCTTCCTTATGTCAGGACCGAGGATCAGTTAACAGATATTCTCACAAAAGTAGTAGCATCAAGTTAGCATTGTGACATTGTGGGCAAGTTGGGCATGCGATATATCTACGCTTTGCTTGAGAGGGAGTGTTGTAATGGGCCTAATAAATAAGCCCATTACTTCTTTATAATTCTTATTGCCTAGTATCATTATGATTGTCTAGTATTTTATTACTAATAAGCTTTAATGTTCCATTCCTCTCTTTCACAAACCCTTTAAGTACCAAACCCTAATTTTCTACTAATTGCATATTGATATGGTATTGAGGTTAATCCAGCTTGACCATTTCATTTAATATGCCAAAATTTGTTGCTAATAGTACGTAACCAAAAGGGGGGATCCGGACATCAAAGGGAATTAGAGTGGCTTAGCACCTGTAGTGTTTTCAAGTATCATCTCCTAGTGAAACTTTGTCGAAGGATTTGAATATATAAAATATAAAGTAGAAAAGTACCTAGTTAATCAATATAAGTAGCTGCTCTTAGTCTTCCATGTGGATGAAGGGGGTGAGAAAAAGATTTGAAAATGTGGTCTAACCGGAGTTTTGATGACGATGAATCTTCTATGTCCTGAGTATCTTCTCTGGCTGTGATATACTGTACTTCTAATCATAGTAACAAAGTTCTTTTTTTTCTTCAAAAAGTCACAAAGAACTCGATTTTTCTCCAAACAATTAATTCGGAACTTATTCACGATGTTTGAAAATATCGTGACATATTGAAAAAACGGAGAATTTTGCGAATTATACTCGACTTTTTGAAAAGTTGCGAATAAATATTTAATATATGAAATACCATTGTTTATAATCTTGGTAATTATTAATCTTACTTTTTTTCCCTGAAATTTTCCTGATCTTCCTAATTTTTGTGATTTTTGCCCTTTTTCTGAATTTTCTCGTAGTTGAATAATTCCTAGACTTGACCTGGTGACTATGCTACTCATTTAATGCACTAGATAAAACCTTTTTTCAGTTGATTTAATTTGAATTTGAAATGTTATTTTTTCAATTGTGTTGACAAGCAGGGCCTGGTGCAACCATTGGAGGCATGTGTGCTACACGTTGCTCTGGTTCTTTAGCTGTAAGGTAGTGCCAGTTTTTTACAGTGACTTTACTTATAATATTGCTGCAAGAATGTGATAAAGTTTATATATTAATTCTGTATCGAATTCGCTAGAAGTGTTTCGTTAATTGTCTTATTCGAAAATGTTGCCCTTTCCATTGTGAAAATGGCTGTTATGATATGAGTGACATTTAGAACAGAACAAATTGTCATTTGTAGCTCACATACCTGGCTATCCCTCTTTCCTCCATCTGTCCTCCCATGGAAAAAGAAGAAAAAGCATTGATATTTTGATTGAGATTTTTTCCCGACTTGATGATGTCATACTTCAACCTACCTAGACCAGAGAGTACCTACTCCCAAAGTCCCAATCAATGTATAACTCTTTCGATGTCTCACATTGTATATCAATTATGTTTTAAAATAAATAATTGACTAAAGGATGCCCAAGATATTTCATTACTTCAATATAGATGAATCTTATGAACCGCGTGTGATCTAATGGACATTCATCATTCTCAATGTGTTTATGCGTAGGTTCACACCTCTTAAGCTACAATTATTTTCTTGTTTGTTTGCCACTGCAAATTTCTTAGTCACTGTATCTTTGTTATTATTTTAATTTTAAGTTTTGCTTTTAGTTTGTTTGGTCGTTAAAGTAAGATATTGTTAGTGAAAAAAGAAGGGAAGGACCCAAAAGAGGACCTCTATAGAAAGGAAGTGGTATACATCGCTATTGTACGAAAGTATGGAATTAGTATGTAATTACTCTTTAATTTTCTCTCTATTGTTATGAGAGGTAACCCGAGAATCACGTTATTCTCTCATTAACACACCTTATTCTCTCATTTATAGAGAGAATCACCCTTAACCGCCAGGCTTTATGGCTACTGTTACACTCCATTTGGTGATGCAGCAAATTGATAAACCAGCCAGCAAATAAGCTAATTGAGATTCAAGGAAGTGATTTAGGAGGGACTAGATAAGAGAATTACAAGATCTAGAAGGTATGGGTGATATGAATTATTGAGTAGACAAGTCAAGGCTAAGTTCATTCATATCCTCAAATGTCATGAGTACATAGCTATTTATAGACCTCGTGGAACATTCTAGATGCATTAAATTTTTTACAAGTTTTAGACTTGACTCTTCAACTTCCTAGACACTCTTCTAGAAATGACTTTTCATCTTCCCAAGTTCCTACATCTTCTAGATATTGATATGACACATCATGACTCCCATACTAACAATTTGACTTTACCAAGATTACCACACAAGTCCTTTTAGTCAAACATATTATTAAGATTAACAAACATGCCCTTTTAGTCAACATAATATTAAGAGTAACATACAAGCCCTTTTAGTCAACATAATATTAATGCTCCTTCATCAATTCCCCTGGGTTAGAGAGATCTCGGCTCCAACGAGAAAATATGCTTATACTGATCATAGATGGCTTGATAAAATTGTTTTAGGTCATCCTCAAAAATCCAAGTGCTTTCACTTGAAGGTTTACCCAACCACTTGATAAGAAAATGCCGATATTGGTTACCACGTCGTGATATAGCTTCCTTCATGTCAAGAATGTCTTCAATCACGTCTTCTGGTTTTTGGTTACCACATGAGATGCATCTGCTTCTTAGAACATGGTATAAAGTGAGTCATCCTCGGAAAGCGATCCATAACTACAATTATAGAGTCATGACCCCAGACCCCTAGCTGTCCTGGGAAACCTAACACAAAATTCATGCTAAGATGGATCCAAGGAGAAGTAGGAGTGGGAAGAGGTGTGTACAAACCAATGTTTTGTGATTGTCCCTTAGCATATTGACAAACTCGACACCTACGAACTAATCTTTCAACATCTTTGCTCGTCAAGGGCCAATAATACCGATTAGCCACCAACTCCGAAATTTATCACGGCACCAATGTCCTCCAAATCCTCCACCATGCAGCTCCTAGATAATTCGCTCTTGTAGAGATCCTTCTGGCATACAGAGTTGGTTTCCTTTAAACAAGTAACCATCATGGATAGTAAAATAGAAATACCAAGTTAAGTGTTGAACCTTGTAGTTCTTTTAGTACATTGCCGAAGTAAGGATCAATCTCATAGTGGTTTTTCAACTCCTCAAAGGCAATGATTTGGTCTATAAAGTAGTCAATAAAATAACTCACTTACTCAATGCATCTGCAACCTTATTAGTTTCACCCAACTTATGTCTCAATGAGAAATTGAACTCTTGAAGATAATCATTCAACTTGGCATGACATGGATTTAGCTTCTTTTAGGAGTTACGATGGCATAGGGCCTCATGATCTGAATATACCATGAACTCACGGTGAAATAGATAATGTCGTAGTGTTGAAGTGCTTGGACCAAGCCATAAAACTCCAGCTCATATGTGGAATATTGTTTCTTTACCTTAGTCAACTTCTCATTGAAGAAGGCAATACCTCGACCTGCCTGACTTAAAATAGCCCCGATTCCCATGTGTGATGCATCGTATTCTACTACAAAACACATTCTCAAAATTGTAATACTAGTACAGAAGCGTCTGTCATCACTTGCTTAATTTTCGCAAAAGCCCAATCAGCTTCCCTGGTCCACACCAAGGTTGAACTCTTCAAATATTCAGTTATGGGACTCATGATGCTGCTGAAATTGCGTATGAACCGCTTGTAGTATGTGGCTAAGCCATGGAAGCTTCAAACATCCCAGATGGACTGAGGAGTAGGCCACTCTATAATAATGGCCTTTATTTCTCTTGTTCAACTTTCCAGCCTTTAACTGATACAACAAATCCAAGAAACACCACTTAGTCACACAAAAAGAGCACTTTTTCCAATTAATATAGAGTTTCTCATGGCGAAGAACATCCAAAAGTTGTTGCAAGTGCTTAAGGTGTTCATCCTTGTTACGACTATATACTAAACTATCATCCTAATACAAAACAACAAAGGAACCAATAAAAGGAAGAAGTACCTCGATCATCATGCGCATGAATGTACTTGGGCCGTTGGAGAGTCCAAAGGGCATCACGAGCCACTCATATAATCCATCAGGAGTCTTAAAAGTCGTCTTCCATTCGTCACCAGGTCTAATCCAGTTTGGAAAACACAGAAGAACTCAACATGTCCAACGTATCATGTAGTCGCGATATCGGGAACCTAATTTGATAGTTATTTTGTTGATGGTGCGACTATTTACACATCCTCCAAGACCCGTCCTTTGGAGTGAGTAAAGTTAGGACAAAACATGAACTCTTTTCTCTAATGCACCAGTGCTACAAGGACCCATATCTCCATGCAAATATCAATTTACATGCTTAGGGATCAAATAGAAAAATTTCCAAGGGGATGACTAAAATAAAATTTTAAAACTCTTAAGGACTAAAACAAAAATAATAAAGAACTTTATGTAAGGTAGGGCACATGAATCTCTCTAGACAACTTAGAGGACTCATGACATTTTCTAGATAACTTAGAGGTAGGGGTGTATCAAAGCCGAGCCAGCTCAAAGGCTCGGCTCGATCAAGCCGAGTTCAAGCTTGAATATTTGGCTCAATCGAGCCAAGCCGAGCTGTTTTTTCAAGCTTGAAATGTGTTCAAGACTAGCTCGAGCCAAGGCTTGTTTGATTCGGCTCGACTCGATTTGGTTCGAGCTCGGCTCGAACTTAGCTTGTGTTTGTAAAAAAATAATAAAAAATGACATATTATTTATAATCTTAATGTTATTATTAAAAAAGGGTTTTAATAAATCAAGCAAGCTGGAGCCAAGCTATTGTATTTGAGCTGAGCTTGAGTCGAGCTCGAGCCTGGCTTGAAACAGTTCAAGCCGAGCTCAAGCTTAGCCGAGCTTGGCTCAGCTCGACTCAAATACACCCCTACTTGGAGGGCACGTGGCATTCTCTAAACAATTTGTAGGACACATTACTATATTTGATTTTTGTAGTGAACATGTTTAAGTACACATGTCCTTATATAGAGGCATGACTCCTAATCTTGCCTATTAATTAGATGAAGTGGAGAACATTAAGAGTTACTTGACAAAGAAAAGAAAGGAAAGAGAAGAAATGAAAGAGAATAAGGAGAAAGAGGAGAAGGAAGAGAATTCGATTCGGGTGAGTAGTTGTCCTATTCATTAGGGTTTGATATTCAGTTATGTATCATATTCAGTTTTGTGATCTGATCCATGTCAAATAACAGCTATAAACAAAAATATTGCTGTATATTAAATCTTTCCAACTAGATACAGAAACAGAAAAATTTATCCCTTTAAGCTCTTCGAGTATTGGCGATAAATGCAAAAGCAATCCTTGATAGTATCCTTCACCCATTCCCTAGAGCTGAATTATTTTTTAATATGCTGTAATTCCTTTCTTTCTATTTAGCTATTGCATCTTTTGAATCTTATATTGGTTATTATCTCGATAGTTTTTTATATCGCTCTTTGCATACACCTTTTGGCTTTTACTCTAGACTGTGAAAAGTATTCTACTTTTCTTCAAACAATGTTGGGCGTTTGTTTTCTAAATTGGATTTAATGATCTATCTATTGTGCAGGTATGGAACTATGCGTGATAATGTCATCAATCTCAAGGTTTGTTGATTCCTCCTCTAGTTTCTGCTTCAGTTAGTCAGTATGGTATACCAACTTTGTTTCAGTTGCAGGTTGTTCTAGCAAATGGGGATATTGTCAAGACAGGATCGCGTGCCCGGAAAAGTGCTGCTGGGTGTGTTTATTTATGTCCTCTCTTTTGTTTCAAAATGTCAGTTTTTATTTTTAGCCAAGAGCTATTAAATGAGGTATATTCACAAATAAATCTCAGTTTTTGGCACTTATTCTGAATTTTGCATAAATCTGCATAGATAGGATCACATACTTGGTCATCTGATGCTATGGAGGGTCCCAATTCAGTATCCGGTCCCAGTCCGGTTGACAGATAGCCAGTCTAAACCATCGAGGGGGACGGGAAAAACCCATAAATATAGTTGTACTTTACGGCATCCCAACCTGGTGATATTCTCCTAGGTTCAATGGGAAAAACAAGCTCTCTGCTGTTGTCTTGATGTCGATAGAAGAATTTCTTTTAGATAGTAAGACGCTCCTACTGGCCTTTTGAGTTGAGGTCTTGCTTCCACTTTGGGTCCCAAAACATGTCATCGCTCCAAGCTCCAATAAAAAAACGGAAACAAATGTCAAATAAAAGGGACCATCTATGGGCCGGGCTTGGATTCAGACCGGACCAAACTTTTCTTTGTGGCGAAAGGGCCATTGCAGTCATGCAGGCCTTCGAGTTTAGTATGAATCTGAACTACAGATATATAAGGGGAGAGAGTTCATTGCGAATTGATCCTTTCTAATATTTCCTAAATTCAATGCACCTGCTAGAGAGGCTTCCAGTAGGTTTAGGGACTAGGGTTTAGGGGGAAAATTTAAAAATGAGGATTCAAACTATAAAGGTTGGAGCCCCGAAAGGACGTGGGTGCTTTAACGATTTACATAATGAGATATGTTTAGACAATATTAGTTTAGTGTATACAAAATATTATCTGTTAAATTCTACATGAGTGATCGTCAATTAAATATACCTCGTAATAATTACAATTCCATAGAATAGGGACTAGTATGGGGTGTCGGAACCACAGAAGATTGTGCTGGTTTCGTTGCCTTATTCTTAAGATAATGTCTATGTCAATGGGTAAAAAAAGTTGATTTGGTTTGATTGTTTTAAACTAAAAACAGAAATTGAACTAATGACTTCTACTTTAATGAAATTAACTAAGAATTTTTTTTGTGATAATAAGGAGAGAAAATCTATGGTGTTTGAATCCACCACTAACCTCCTAATTGAACCTTAATGCATTCATTCAGGTCTCTCAGGTGTAAACAATAGGGATGAACGTGACTACATGTCTCAACTCATTGAATCAAGAATGATACAAGGAATTAAACCTTAGGTATGCCCTATCTGTGGTTAGCACGAGTTATACACACTAAACTAGGGTTGCGAAATCACTTGTCTTCCCTAAGCATAGAACATCCTATAATTCAATTCCTCGAATAGTAATACCATTGCATAAAATCCATATTAGCAATCACAGAAAGATAACATGAATGATTTCAATCTCAACATAATAAAACCTAAGACAAGGATTGAATCACATTGAAACCGAATATGGAATTCATTAAATTTGGTTGCAAAACAACCCACTCATTATGCAATCATTGTTTACAAGAGTGAGAAAACCTAAATAAAATACACGAGATACAATTACTTGGCTAGGGTTTCATCTAAACCCTAGAAAGAGAAATTAGTTCATGGCGAGGGAGGAGAACACCGTCTTTGGCGAAAAACACGAAGAACACATCCTCAAACCTTTACTGATCTCCAAAGCCTTCTTTCCTTTGTTTTTCCCAAAATCTAGAACCTTTTTCAAGGCCAATAGCCTTTCTTTTTAGAAAGAGTAACTCCTTGTTGCTAATTAGGGTTTTAGAAACCCCCAAAAGGGTCAACTTCCTAACTTTCACTCTTGAGGTCAAAACGCCAATGGGCGATCGATCGCCAATAAGGGGTGATCGATCACAAATATTTGGATTGTCTTGGGCAGCTACTGTTTTCGGATGATCGATCGTATGGTGATGGACGATTGATCTTCACTGTTTTGACTGACGATCGATCGTCCTGTAGATTCTGATCGATCGTTGCTTGATTTCCTTGTTTTCTTCTTTCTTTCTTTTGGTCTTCTCCTAGATGAGGTTTTTCTAAGGCTTTGAATATTGTAAATCTTCAATTTTATCTTCTTTTCCTCGCATGATCCTGAAATGGACAAAAACAACCAAGTACCATAAAACAGTTCAAAAGATAACTCCAAGGAACTAACAAGTGTAGTTTGAGGTGCATAAATGTGTAACAATTAGCACCGATCAATGAGCAAAGACTCTTTTTATTTTTTTATTTATTAACAAGAGGACAAATCTTGAGGATCTAGAGTGCTTTTGAAGTTTCACAAAGAAAATGACACTTTTTTTTTTCTCACACAGTAAGTTGCCTTCTCATGAGAAGATTTTTATGAAATGGTGATGGTGTATTTTTTTTTAAATGTGAGTAACACTCCAGGGAATAGACCCTACTTAATTGATTAATGTTCTACCTCGACTCATTGAATGCAGCCTTATGACCTCTGGAATTCATTATGATGGTTCTTTTTGTTTATTTATTTGTTCTAAGATGTGTATGAGCTTTACACGCTCCTTGTTCTCCTCTTGTTGATAGGTGATATTGTTAAGGACTAAGGAGTTAAGGAATTTATTTGTTAATCTTGGTACTAGGACATTTTTGGATATTGAAAATGTTTTTTTTAATGAATCCTTGAATCTGGAACAACTTTACATTGATTTAAATGGATTTACCCCTTTAAAGTTTATGCATATGGTGCTGATTCTTGAATGGCGTCTTTGAAATGGGAACTCTCTCAAGTGAATGGGAAGAGTTCATATCAAACTTTAAATTGGAGCTATTTCTAATTGAAATCTATTGGGTATTTTTCTTTATTTGTAGATTATTTTTTCCAGTAATTTTCTTATTTATTTGTGACCGTCTCCTTTTGCTTTTGAATTTTTTGTGTTTTTAAGGATAGATATGTCTTAAGAATGTGTTATATTTGTAGGGGCATTTATGTCCATCCTTGTTATGTCTTTATTTCTTCCCTTTGTTAGCAAGGGTACTTCTATAACTTGGTTCCCTATAAATAAGAATAGTAGAGGCGGCTTAGAGATAAGCTAAGTTGGCCAGAGTGATAACCTTATTTGTATTGTAGGTATGATTTAACCCGCTTGATCATTGGAAGTGAAGGAACCTTGGGTGTAATAACAGAAGTTACTCTACGGCTTCAGAAAATTCCCCAGCATTCAGTGGTACATTTCTTTATTTGATTAAACTTTGTAACACTGCTTGATGTGTTTGTTTCCTTGTGATATTGGTATATTATTTTAATTCTTGATTTTTTTTTATTTCTGAAAACCCAGTGATGCTAACCTTGCCTTTGAAATGTCTAATCCTTGCTAGTAGGTACATATGTATAATATAGAGCCTAAAGGCATAGCATGTGACTAGTGGTGCAGATTGCTTGATGTGTGAGTTCAGAAGCCATGACATCACTCATTAAGCACTCATTAATTTTGTTTCTTATCAAACAAACAGAAAGAATATGAAAAACAGAGAAATTTGAAAAGCAAAAAGTTGGAAATATTAGGAAAAAGTATTGCATAATATTTTGAGCCAATAACCATCAAGAAACTATAACAAAGTATAACGGACATACTTTCCATTGTTCATAGAAAGAATAAGTCTTATTAGCAAACAAAACGCTATGCTTAAACATAAACAAGATTACAAACAAAATGCTTTGGTCTCACATCATCATCATCATCATTGTGTGATCCAATTATTGGACTTGGCAACACCAATCGTGTCTTACCATTTTACTTAGATAAACTCCCAAGTAAGGTCTCTGTGGAGGGGGTTACATAAGACTCCTACTCGTTTATTTGCAAAATATCTAAGTTCTACGAAGAACATACTAAGTGCCTAGACCGCTAATCCTCAGTGTACTTCTACAAAATCTCCTTGTTCTTCAAAATTCATTTTTAGGAGGATCATTTGTAATCTATTAGTCCGAATTTTACAAATCATAGGATAAAGTATATTAATATATGGTCTTGAATTCCAAAAATATCTTTGGCTTATCAACCTTAGGAATGAGAGCGGTGAATGTAGATGTGAAACTCCGAGGTAGCAATCTTTCGAGAATGCTTCTGGCAGTAGTATGTTGATGTCTTTGCAAGGAACATAATGGTAGCAAGGGGAAAACAATTGAGAGAATCAAAGGAATGCTTTCCTTCTAGTCCTCCCCATGAGGGATTTAAAGGAACCGGCATGCAGATCTTCACTCTAAATGGAATTCTACTTCGGAGAGAAGGATCATTTTTGTAGTCCCATCTTTTTAATATTTTCTATACTTCTCTCTTACCATATTATTTTCGACCTCTGTGAGAAATTTTCTCTCTCCATGTACATATGGTTACTTTCCATCTTCTTCTATGAATAAATTTCTTCACTACTTTTTGAAAAAAATATGTCGAACATTGAGGTACTGTACCTGCATGGAATATTTCAAGAACAATCTTAGAAACATCTTCCTTAATGATGTCCTTGCAACTAGTAAGGAAAAAAAACATGAAACTATTTAGATTCAACACCATATTGCTCAGGGTTCAAAAAGAGGGTTTCAGCCGCCGTAACGGTATCGGCCAAAACCGTTATGTACGGGCGTAACGTAACAGTTTCGGCCGTTACATTATTTTTCGCCATTTTTTGGTTTAAGAAAATCAAAAAATTCCAATAAATAGAAAAAATAATAAAAATGCAATAAATGAGTAAAAATATACTTCTAAAGCCAATATGAAGCTTAAAATATAAAAATAAGGAAATTAGATGGGTTGAGAGTCTTGAGACTCCAGATACTGATAGGCAGATACAAATATACAATGATACATGCTATCATAACTCATACACATTTGCTAAGTGCTAAAGCCACATAGAATTACGGGTTGACTCATCATTATCATCATCATTTCTATTTGGTTGAAGGTAAGGCTGGTGGTAGAGACTTTCATAGTGCTGGGCTTAGGCTTGAGCATAGTCGTGTGGGAATCCGCTGAAAAAATCCTGTGGCTGATAATATTGCTGGCCCTGTTGGGGATATGTGGGAGGGTATTCATAACCATAAGCTCCATACTGATGCTGGGGAAACAAAGCATACCCTTCCATGTAGTTCGAAGAAGTCGAATATTGTTCAGCTTTAGCCTCAGGTTCCTGAACCTCTCTCCCCCTACTTGTATTAGGACTCCCTTGAATCTCAGCTCCAGTTCTATCAACATCTTGCCCCTGACTAGCATCTACATCATAAATAACTGCTGTAGCACCTGCATCTCCACCTTTATCACCACTAGGTCCACTACTAGTACTACTAGTAGATGAGAGCTCATGCCCTTCTCCTTCTATTGACCTTTCACTAACCTCGTCAATGGTTACTGGTAATTGTGCCGATGCTTTGCCTTTGCCTCTTCTTTTTCTGGCTCTGCTTGTACTTGTAGTCTCTGAATTAGGGGTAACAGTAGGTGGTTGTATGTTTGTGCCTGTGGTGGCACTTGCTGCGGCCCTCAACTCTTCATTGGTTGCATCCATATGTCCTTCAAGGAAAGATACATCAGTTAGAACCGGTTTTTCTATTTCACGCAACCATGGCTCTAGGGGATCATCATCGGCAAAAATATAATCCAAATTGATTGGATAATAAAAATCATCGTCTTGCTCTCTCCTCGTTAGATGACGTACACGCAATCTCATATTGTAGTGGACAAATACTAATTTGTCCAACTTCTCGGAAGTGAGCCTATTTCACGGCTTCGTGTGAATCAATGAGAATGTGCTCCAGTTTTTTTCACACCCAGATGAGGAGCAAGTCTGACTTAGGATCCTCATTGCAATTTTTCTAAGATCTGGAGCATCCTCGCCATATGTATCCCACCATTCGCCTTAAAAAAGAAAATATCATAAAGTATAGTTCAGTCATAATTTTATAACTAATAAGTCATAATCCAAATTATACGGTTATACTTGGTTCAGTCATCTTTCTTGCTAGTCGTGCCATAAGAGCCTTGTTGCTGCTTATACAACTTCAGCTAAAAGAAATTGAAAATCAATTAGTATATAAATATACAACTAAGTTAACTAATTAATAAATCATAATGTATAAACTTATAATTTATCATTATACCTGACTCAAGGCTCTTACTTGCCCTTTTTTACAAGGCTCAAGTTTCTGGATTGTTTTTTTCAGACCTAAAAATACCTCTAGATGGTCGGAAAAAGTGTTTGAATAATAGCAGACAGGATTTAGGAAATATGCTGTATAAAAAAAAAACACATACATCAATTACCAAGTAATAAAATAAGAAAAGTGACATTTAATAAATTTAATAACTGTGTATACGGACCTGCAGCATGGATATCTTGGTGAAGCTGTTTATTCCAACCCTTATCAATCAAAGTCCAATATTGTTTATACGATGCTTTATTAAGCTCTTTGATTACTAATTTTGCTCGGTCAATTGCATCGTATATAGTCTATCGTTGGCTTTGTATCACCATCCACTAGTTTCAACACTTTTACTAGGGGCTGTACAGTCTTCACAATCTCTTCTGCCTTTGCCCAAAATGTATTCTATTCAGAGAGGACGATTTGAGCTATCTGCTTAGGCAAAAGAGATTCCACCAATTTCTCAGAAGTAAACATTTGTAGTAATTGTGCCTTATATCGCACAATACTCTCGATGGCAATATAGTTTGTGGCAAACCTAGTAATGCCTGGCCGTAGCAAGTCTCTGCCACTAGTAAACTCCCTTATAACCGCCACCATCCAGTTGTGGTTGTAGATACAACCACTAATCTTTCTAGCTTTATCAACTATTGCCTCTACTGAAGGAAGCTTACCTATATCCTCCAGAAGTAAGTCTATGCAATGTGCTGCGCAGGGAGATCAATATAGATGTTTCCGCTTCTTCATTAATTTCTTCTCAGTTGCCTTATAAGTAGCTTCATTATCGGTGACTATTTGAATTATGTATTTCTCACCGACTTCTTCAACAACTTGATCCATCAATTGAAATAAGAACTTATGGTCTTTTACTTTTCCAGACACATTCACCGACTTTTGAAATATAGTACCTTGTCCATTGTATACCATAAAGTTCACAATTGATTTTCGAGTAGGGCCACTCCATCCATCACACATAAGAGTGCAGCCATATTCCTCCCAAGATCTAGAGAATATAGCAAAAAATCCAAAATAGTGCACTGTGGGACACAAATCCCAAAAAAATGTGCTTTTTGTAACAGACATTGTCTTGGCAGGAGTTCTTCTACTGCAATCTACAAATGGTTCAAATTGAAGATGGTGGTAATCAGAATACTGACAGAATGCAAAAAGGCCATAAACAGTATCACCATTTCCAACAATGACCAATCAATAGAGTTCAAAAAATATTGGGGGACGATGTTTGGAACGACGGCCTTGCTCTTGATCCAGTGCATCATTGTGCACAAAACCTAGTTAAAATCCAAAAACTTGTTTGAGCTATAACTGGGGCTTCCGGACTCCAAAGTACTCTGGGGTTTTTCCTACATTTTCCAGATTATACCATTAATAAAAAATAAAATGATGGGAATAAAATAAATAAAAAACATGGTATAAAGACTAAAACAAAATCTGGTGGTTTGTACTAAAGGTACTGGATTCTGATCACAGAAGTGAAATCAGAGATCATATTCATGCTTAGGAGGTCAAATTTAGTCCAGAAACCAATCTTCACTTAATTCCAAATTTGATTGCGTGTCGATTGTATCGTTCAAGTTTTGCCCTCAAATTGAGGCATGATCAACAGTGGATGCAGACCCGATAGAAAATCAGCCTGGCCAGATCCATTCTTTGGTTGAAATCATGTCCAGAGGTTGGAAATAGGGTGTTTCTTATCTAATTGGCATCCTCAAATCAAATTTTAACTTAAATGCTTGTTAAAATTATATACTAAATTAACTTAACCTAAGTCTAATTAAAGTCAGCATATCAAGGTATTCAAAAAACTCAAAAACATATGCAAAAATACTCCAAAATAAATCCTATTCATACTTTTATTAGCCAATAGCCCTTCTCATTTATATCTCCCATGCAATTAAAAATAAAAAAATGAAGAAAACAAAAGTTAGAAGGCCATATCCTACCTTGTCAATGGCTGTTGATGAGCAGGCAAAGTATGTCTATATCACTGAAGAATGTCCTCCTAACAATGGTTGAATTGATCTGGAAAAGAAGAGGAGAGGAAAAGAGAGGAATCCCTCTTATAACCCCAAATTAGCAATAGAAGAATTGAAAAGTCTAGAGTAGTTCCCATTTAATTATCCAAAAATTTAACCCTTAATTCAGACTTGAAGAGGGTTTTATATAGGTGTACTGAAGTCCAAAATAAGGGTTTCTAAAGGAGAAAAAACGAATCTGTTCAATTTCTGGAAACTGGCATAGTTGGCGGTAGAATAACTACTGCCCGCTTCCAAATGGGCTATATTCTTCCACCAGCTTCCAAATGGGCTAAAAATCAAGTTGGTTGTAGATGATCTACCTCTAGTTTTGCACAACTTCTAATTTGGCAACTTCAAACTTGATCTTTGACCTTTTGAGCTTTTAGCATATTCGTTAGGGGCTTCATCCGAATTTCAGAGGATTTTACTTCTTAAAAAATTTGCTAATCCTTTTGGCCAAAAATCCTAATTCTCATTAACATGCTCAGGGGATACATGTCACCCTATGATTGGCCTAATGCCAATCTAGCATTTTTGAAAGCTTTGAAGGTCTAAAAAGACTCCAATTTTATCAGAAAATTAATGTTAATAAAGTAAGATAATATGGTCCTTTTGAAATATTCAGGGGTATGTCATTTTCCAATCCTTTTGAAATATTTATGGGTATTTGTCATTTTCCAACTCAGGAGAATTTTGATCATTTTGGCAAAAGTCAGTGGCATCACTTCTTTGGGGGTTCTCAACTCTCAAGGGATCCTCTGGTAGTTCACAAGAGGTCCTGTAGGCCCCCACAGAGGTGCGAAAATGGGGTGCCTACATTTGAAAATGGGGTGCTTACATTTATAACTGCGAAAGTATTGCTTCCGTCAATCTACTGAAACAATATGATATGTAACGAGACGATTGTAAGTATATCCTGAAGCCATCTAGTCTTAACTATATTGCTGATTTCATGGCGAGACCTGGGAAACCTGACATATTGACCTAATGTAACCAAAAATTCGTCGGATTCTAATATCGATGGTCAGTGCGGAACACATCATGTAGTTGGTCATCCGAAGATGACAAGTTATTTTATTATAAAATAGTTGGTTGATAGTTGGAAAACTGACACAAGGTTCGTTTATACAATATCTGTTTTTTTTAACCTTCCAAAGAAAAATTATTGCCTAGGAATGCCTATGTCGTTGCCTTGCATAGCTAGAACCTTTATCCCTTAATCATGATCTAGGAAGGCACATATTAAATATTTATAACGTTCACTAAAAGAAGCAAATTTTGGGTGCCTGAGCATCGCCTTTGCAGAGCCTTACCTAGGGAATTCCCTTTTGCCTAGGCATTGCATAGATGTTTTGATTACACTGATGTTACTTCTGAGCATGTTATGAATAATCATTGGAGTTACTAAAACCCCTTAGATGGATTGGTTATCCCAAAAGAAAAAACAGACCAAATGAGAATAAAATAAATGATTTGGTCTTGTGAAAATGGACAATAGTTAGTCTTCATCCTAAAGAAGTCAGTCGGTTAGTTTTCTAAAGCTTGATGAAAAATTATTAGGTTAGGGTGGTTGGTCTTTAAGCACTCCTTATGTAACATATAATTTCCCTACCATTGCTGTCTGACAATTATTTAATGGAAAATTTGATTCTTCTCCCACGGCACTCCTTATTTAGAATATATTTTCCCTGCCATTGCTGCCTCTTTCAATAGAAGTGATTTTCTGTTAAGTCATCAATTCTTTTAATTCGTACCAACTCCTGTTTGGTGGTTATATATATGCTCATACATATGTGCTTTCATTCAATGAATTTTATATCATTCTAGGTTGCGATGTGTAATTTTCCAACAATTAAGGATGCAGCTAACGTTGTTATTGCCACTTTGCTTTCCGGGATACAGGTAAAACTTACGCTGCATATCTCGTCATTCTGTTTGTATCCTTGTTTCATTATATTAAATTGGAGTTCAAGTTCACTTTTGGTCATGTAACATATTCTGATTTTTTATTTTCCTGGTAAGTAACTATTAGTTCTTTAAGATAGATAACGAGTTTACAGGAATAGGTAGGGAAGATATTTCTCCCCACAATAAGGAGGTTATTAAAACAGAAATGAACAAAACTAGAATTCTGCATCCGTCCCCACAAATAAATTCAACCTCTATCCATCTCCATTCACAATGTTTCCACGACTAAGGCCTCAGACATATCTCAGCAATTGTTTTTTTTTGGCTTTTCACTTATGTTGTTTGAATGTAAGCCTTCTTCTATAAACTGATGCAGTAAATTTTTGGTCTAGTAAATCTGATTTAGCATATTGAAATAAGCAGTCAAATAGTTTAGGGAAATGGTTTGGTCTTTGGTACTTTGACTGGTTGAGTTCCAATATTAGTTAACTTATTAGAGTTGGTATGAAGTAACTTGTGCCCATTCTATTATAAAATGAGAAGGGGCTGGTCATCTATTGACATTCTAAGTTGTGATAAATTCTGTAATTGAAGGCTTTGCCTTTCCTAATAAAAGATTTGTTCTTCTTATCTCTAATTGCTAAAAGTGTAGGCTAGTAGTAGGAATCCATTGCTGTAAGTCCTACATTTTTCTCCACACTTCTATTTCTTGTTCTCTTCGCATATTTCAGTTTTTGTGCTTCTTCACCTTTCCAGAATTTGCATAAATTGAACTGGAGCCCAGACTTCCATCTATATCATTCTGAATTCTGCCATTCTATGGCTAAAAGGCAGGGGCGGAGCCAAGAGGGATGGGGAGGGGCCATGGCCACCCCAAAATTTTGAAAAAATCCTTATATATATTAGGTATATTTAAAAATAATAATATCTAAATTTTGTATATAGTTGCCCCCCCAAATTATGAGTTAATGGTTGACTATGTCGGGGAGTTTGCCTCCTTCAAAATTTTGTAATTTATATAAATATATATATCATATAAAAAATAAAAATTATAGTTAATTTTATTTAAATAATGTCTCCCTAACGAATTTTATGACCACAATGGACCCATTACTCCAAAAAAAAAAAAAAAAATGGTGGCTACGCCCCTGAACCCCAAAGGCCTATACCTCAAATCAATTAATATTCTTGATACATGATCTTCACCCCTCCCCCTCCCCCCAGGAAACATTCCTGACTCCGCCCCTACTAGAAGGAAAGGTGGTGGACGTGTGGAACCCCCACAAGGTACTGGTGTAGGACAAAGGACGAATGATGCTGGATTTTAATAACAAGGGAAGTAGAGTCTCATTACTTCTATGGATGAGCAAGGGTTGGAATCTCACCAACTTATGCATACGAGGATTGAGTCACACCACCAATATAAGGAGTGACACCTTAGTAAAGAAGAGTTCCTTACATTGCAATAGGGTCCTCTATTTAGAGGCATTTATAGAACATTCTACATAAATGCTAAGACATTAAATGACTTATAGTTTCTAGTACTAACTAAGACTCTTGGACTTTCTAAATAAGACTCTTGGACTTTCTAGATAAGACCCTTGGACTACTAGATTCTTAGACTTTCTAGAATATTCTTTTTTTAAACAAGGCCTAAGAATGATTAATGACAAAATTTCCAGCAAAGATTTTGGACTTTTAGAAGAATCATGTTGTTATAATTCATTAGTGGACTTATTTATGAGCCCAAGGTCAACCATGGGCTTTCTTTGGCCTACGGTAATATACCATGTGGTCCATGGGCTTGTCTTTATCAATTAGGCTCATATTGTATTCATTACTTTTCTTTCTCTTGTTGTAAACTTTAAGGGGCACCTTATCAACTCCCCCGTCTTGAAATAGCTCAGTTCCGTCGAGGTAGAAAATTGGTACATCTTGTAACGATCTGGGTTAAGTTTTTGAAAGTCCGTTGCCATAATCCATGTGCCATCTTCATTGTATGACAAGTATTCATCAAAAAGCTGAAAATCATCATCTTGGTTACTTGAACCGTCACGGAGGGTAGTATCAATGGTGCCAAAGTTCATATCATTATCATAGCAACGTTCAGCTCGTCAAACCCAATAGTAGTGGCAAACATGTTTACCAAGAGTAAAGCTTTTCTACTAAATGCATTGATTACTTTATTGTCGACTCCAACTTGGTGCATCAAGTGGAATGTGTATTCTTGGAGGTTACTGCTCCACTTTGCATGTCGAGAACTAAGCTTCTTTTGTGAGTTAAGAACTTAAGATACCACAATTACTCATGATTGGAGTAAAAGACAAACTCCTGATGAATGAGGTAGTGTCGCCAATGTTTGATAGTTCATACAATGGTGTAGAACTCGACATCATAAGTTGAGTACCTTTCTTGGCATTGTTGAACTTTTCACTAAAATAGGCCATGGGATGTCCTTCTTGGCTAAGGACAACTCCTATACCTACATGTGAAGCGTCACATGCAACCTCAAAGACTTTCTCAAAATCTGGCAATTGTAGATTCGGGGCTTTCACCATCTTGCACTTGATTTCTTGTAATGCATTAATTGCTGCCTTGGTCCAAGTAAACTGGCCAGATTTCATACACTTTGTGATAGGTGCCATGATGGTGCTGAAATTTCGAATGAAACGTAGGTAGAAAGTAGCTAACCCATGAAAATTCTGTACTTCATGGATATTAAAAGGTGTTGGCCAATCAATAATAGCTCTTATCTTTTCTGGGTCCGCTTCTACACCTTTTATAAAGACAACAAAACCCAAAAATACAACACTGTGACTCATAAAGGTACACTTTTTCAAATGGATGTAGAGCTTTTCAGCCCTAAGAACTTGCATCACTTGCCTTAAGTGTCCTTCATGGTCCTCATAAGATTGTCTACAAATAAGAATATCATCAAAATATACTACGACAAATTTTCCAATGAAAGGATGTAGTACCAGCATCATAATCCAGATGAATGTGCTGGGTGAGTTGGTTAGCCCAAAGGACATGACTAACCACTCATATAATCCGTCTTTGGTCTTGAATGCCATTTTCCACTCATCTCCAGGGCGAATACGTATTTGATGGTATCTGCTTCTCAAGTCGATCTTTGAGAAAATCATTGCTCCTGCCATCATGTCTAACATGTCGTCAAGCCTTGGTATAGGAAACCGATACTTGACGGATATCTTATTGATAGCTCTACTGTCCATGCACATGCGACATGTCCCCTCCTTTATAGGAGTCAGTAGAGCGGGAACTCCACAAGGGCTTAAACTTTTCCGAACGAACCCCTTTGTAAGTAATTCATCAAGTTGCCTTTTAAACTCGGCGTGCATTATCAGATTCATGCGATAAGAAGGTAAATTAGTCAAAGTCGCACCTAGAACAAGATCGATAGTGTGTTGTATATCATGCATGGGAGGAAGCTCATTGGGCAACTCTTCAGGTAGTAGGTCTGCAAAATCAGCAAGAATGTCCTTGACTTCCAGTGGGCATTCCTTCTCATCTTCCTTATCTTTGGGCACTTCACATGTCACTAAAGCAAAGACTATAGCGCTATCCTTGCTTTTCTCCATGAATTTGCGCATAGTGAGAACATTTGCTAGTTGTTCTACTTCCGATAGCTTAATAAGTTGGAGATCCTTCATGGGTAGAAAAACATTCTTGCGCCCATTGTGCATCAGAGTATCGATATTCTCATATCAATCATATTGTACCCTACGATAAATAAAAAAAGAAAAAGCCAAGGTCTCATAAGCAGAATATGGCCAACTTTCATCGGTAAAATATCACACCAAACTGAATACTTCAAAGTTCCTACTAATTAAGAAAGTAACTAAGCAACGATGATTTGCCGGAATAGAAGTATCATTTACCCATGCTACTCGATATGGTCGTAGGTGCTTATTCTTTTTTAGCCCCAGCTTCTCAACAAGCTCTAAAGATGCCACATTCAAATTGTTGCCTCCATCAAAAATCATGGTGCAAAGCTTTCCCTTGCACCCTTGTGTGGAAGATGTTGGTTCACCGTCAATCTTTCTCTTCTTTAGATTTTGGTGTAGTTTATAAGTTTCGTAATGGACTATTTTGTACCATCTCCAACATGCTAGTATCATGAGATAGGTATCAATGCTTGTAGGTTGTAACATGCTAGTATCCATGAGATAGGTATCAATGCTTGTAACGTGCTCGTATCCGTGAGATAGGTATCAATACTTGTAACATGCTTGTGTTCATGAGATACATGTACTCGTGAGACTTATAAACTTACCATACATGTGAACTTGTGCTTGAGTGTCGTGATTAAACTCTATGTAGGTTATCCTTAGACTCCCATTCTTCCACCTTTGAAACTCCACCATGGCATCCTATAACCACAATGGTTAGAGAATTTGAGGTTAGAAAGACCTTCCTCTAAGTCTTGGCCTATCCGAATTTCAACCACCATGCAAGTTTATATACATACAATTTATCATGAAAATCATCTCAATGCTCTTAATCATACATTTAAGATTCAAGAACATAATTTGAAAGCATCAATTACACCCCATCTTTCTCCTTATGCCCATTCGCCTCACATTCATACATAAACAACCCTTCCTCCATCATACGAAATCATTCTCCATTCATCATTCACATTTAAACCCTAGAAATCCACTAATTTCATCCACCATCCATTTCATACATGAATAGGGTTAAACATCAAACAACAACACCATCACAACCAAAATCATAATTATCAAACCTACAAATGCATAAAAACCCTCTTTCATGTTCAAAACTTAACAATCCATGCATAATCATCTAATAATTCATACTCATTCTTGTTTATACATGACAAAATCATACTAGAGTTAGGTTAGACAGTATATCGACCTTTCAGGATCGTTTCCCTACAATCCAATGCTTGAGAATCCTCCTTTGTGTTGGTTTCCAAGCTCTCCTTCCTTTCCAAGCCAATCTCACTTGAAAACCCTAGGTTTTCTCTCCTCCCTTGCAAGATTAGGTTTAGAACACTTAGAGAATCCTAAACCCACGAAATAAGGCCTATTTATAGGGTTGAGGGCAATGTTATGGTTCGTCAGTTCAAATTCGGGTTTGCGGTTCGCAGTTCGCCACTCTAGAGTGAACCCAGTTCGCTAGGGTTAGGATGAGATAATTTGTTTTTCGGTTCGCTTAGGTTCTTTAGTTTGGTTCGCTAGCTAAGCATGTAAAACAAATATATATTTTATTTTATATTATAAAAATATATATCTTTTGAGCATGTAAATAATATATTACAAATACTTATTTAAAAAATAATAAAAATGCCTTTTTATGAACAGTTTGTGAACTCAAAGTATAAATTTGCTGACCTAAAGAAAAATATGAGTGAATTTGAATAAAAAATTTGACAAACCAAGATTGTTTTGAAACTATTATGTGGTTCGCTCAATTCCACGAACCAATCTGAACCGAACCACGAACCAGTTCGGGTTCGCTCGGTTTGTGGTTCGCTATAGCATGTAGTGAACTTGGTAACCCTGGTTGAGTCTTAAACCCTAAAAATATCTCAGAGAGTTGCGCTTTAAAGGTTTCTACGCGCGGTCTCGCTCGAGTGGGGCTTAATCTTGCTCTAGCGGGATTTTGGGCAAACTCGCTCGAGCGGGTTGATTCTCTCTTGAGTGAGTTTTCCCCTAGAGAACTTCACTGTGCTCAGACTTGCATATCTCGCTCGAGCAGGGTGTTCTCGCTCTAGCGAGTTGCGTTCCTGACAATCTCGCTCAAGCGAGATGATTCTTGCTCTAGTGAGATTTCTTATGTTTACTATTTTCTTGTTTTCCTAACATTCTGATTGAACTCGCTCGAGCGGGTTCTACTGATTTATTCAGTTTTGTCCATTTTTCCTTTGTTTCTTCGACCAAAACCCTTAAACATTTAATGCAACATTACTTTAACATTGACCAATCAAAATGGATCTTCTAAAAGACACTATTACTCATGCTAGTGACATAAATGACACAATGTAAATTTGGGTCTCTACAAAAACGCACAGACAAGATGGCCCATGAAATTGGTCCTTAAAAAAAATAAAAAAAGGGTTATCCCCCCACCCCCACCCCCACAAGTTTAAACCCCCGCAACCCCCTATATCCATAATATTTCATATCCGCCTAATTATTCTCCTCAAATCCATCTCCTGTTACTAACATTATCAATCAACCAATCGCTTGCGCTCCCTACAAGGAAATCCTAGCTCCACACCTGGTCATGAGTGTGGTTAGTTAGTATATGCATCACCACGGAGCTACCACTTAGATGATGTGTACAAGATGTCCTTAGATACCTGAAGTCTAGCCCGAGTAAGGGCATTTTATATAGTGATCATGGACATTTTGATGTGAAAAATCTATACAGATGTGGATTGGGATGGATCTCTTAGTGATAGGAGGTCTACTACCAGATATTGTGCCTTTGTTGGGAGTAACCTTGTCACTTGGATGAGCAAGAAGCTGAATGTGGTTGTTCGTTACAATGCAGAAGAGGAAATATGACCATGTCTCATGGTGCTTGTGAAGAGCTATGGATTAAATTCATCCCGGCTGATCTTGGAGTTGATGTGAATCTGCCTATGAAGCTTTATTGGAACAACCAAGCTACTATCCATATTGCTGCCAATTCAATGTACAATCAAAAGATCGAGCACATCACGGTGGATTGCCATTTCATAAGAGAAAAGGTGGCATCAAAAGTTATGTTATTTATGAGGAACAATTGGCTGATGTTCTTACCAAAGCTATAGGGAAAACTAGATTGTCTGATCTTGTATCCAAGTTGGGTATAATTGACATCTACGCTACAACTTGAGGGGGAGTTTTGGTGTCTATCCCGTGCTGTTATTTGTCTGGTGTTGCTATAGTCTGGCCAATGTCGGTAATTATGTTATGGTGTCTTTTCTTTTCTTTCTAAGGGTATTCTTGTAATCTGGCTTTTTTACATACGTATATGTACATATGTTAGTGAATGGGGTTGCTGAGACTAAAATTCTCATAACCTTATTTCTCATTCTCTCTCTCTCTCTCTCTCTCTCTCCCACCAATCTAAATTCGAAAATCCTAAAATCAGCTTGATATGCTTGAAATTGTAATTGATGCAAATGTTAGATGAATCAAAATTAATCGAAGTTGGGACCTTATTGGGTTGATCAGAAGAGCTCAAAAAGGTAGACAAGTTAAAATGGAGTGATTTACTTTCTCCATTATTTTATGATGATATGCAAGTATTTTATTATTCTAAAAGTTCTTTGATGGTGAGAAATATGGATGTTTCCACTCTCTGACACAAATGATTTGAAATCTTCCCTTTTAGAAAAAACCGGAGATGTATTTTTTGCCCTATTAGAGTCCCAGTTCTTGGAGTTATGCACGAATGAACTATGGATTTCCAATGGTTGGCAGTAAATTCTCTATCATTTACGAATTTAACTAAGACTGGATGGGTGGCCTCAGAGGAATGTCATTTCATTTATGTACTGACCATGGCGTAGATCGGGGAGGTCTGTGGAGACCTAGCCGAATCCACCCTCCAACATTGGACACGTCAGACACTATTAGTTACATATTTTTTTTTTGAAATTACCGATTGGAATAGCATATAGAAGATTAGCAATATTGAGAAATTCGAGGTTGTCGAAGGTGATGTGGAGAAGGGTTGGACACGTGTCAAGCCCAAAGGTAAAACTAAAAAGGAGGTGGGCCCCATGAGCAATGTGGCAATTCTGCTTCATCTTAATGGTCATGTCCAAAGGGGAAAGGCCTGTTTCTTGTTGTCGATAAAGGAAATTCATGCGCAGAGGGACACATCAAAACCTAGGAACAAGAGAAGTCTCGTCGTGTGAGGTGCAACTTAGCTTTGTACAAAATATGTCGTCCTACTGTGTTAAGAAGGTTAATTCGATAATCTAAATCAATTATAGGTTTGGCCGCTTCGTTATCCGAATTTTATGACTTGATGAAGGGCATGCTGGTCTTGACATGATTCATCAGAAGTTGTCTGATGGACAGGTTGTTGCATCACATCTTTCCCTCCTCGTAAGTGTTATATCAGATGGTGGAGATAATTGTAGTATCTTAGCTTTTGTCGTTGCCCTCACACAATATCAAGCCCTTAAACTCGGTCCATCTGATTTCTATGGAACCAATACCCTCAGTAGACCCCTCCCTGATTTGAGTGCGGACCAAGCTGATACTTGCATTAGTATGGGTTGTGCAGATATAATAATCGAAGGCCCTCTCCTCATGTGCATATTAACGATTTCTGCCCTCTCGTCAGTAGTATGTATAAAGGCAATGGTACTTTAGTCTTGATAATTGGGTCCAAGACGTTCAAAATCCCTGCAAAGAGCATTGCTTTGTCCTGTTGGCACAGGGACAACAAGCTATCATCAGCGGAAATCTAGTCATTCATATCAAAGAGCTAGAGGACAACGATTTTGGTTCCTTCATGGAACTGACAAGGGGAGAGAACCAATCGGCAAAGGGTTCTCAACAGATGATTTTCTTTGAAAGGTAAATCAGACTTCAGTGAGAAAAAAATGAAAATACAAGCTGCAAAACAAAAAACAAAGCAAGAACAAAGTTCACTGCCAGAAGGCCCTAATCAAGGTGATTTTTTGGAATTATACCTTTTGGTGAGTAAATGCCAACTTTACACTTTGATCTTCATTTATGCCAAATTTGAAGTTCTGTTCTTTGAGACTAAAGAGATGCATTGACATCCCTAAGGAGACACTAGTCAAAATGATTATGAGTAATTTGAGGTGTTTTGAAGGGTTTGGGGATGAGATAATTTTGTTGGGTTAACATACCACAGAATAGTCCATTTTATGCCATGTGTTATAGCATGTTAGTGGCCATGTAACACATGTTAACATATTAACAATAGTAAATAATATCATCCCAAAACTCTGTTCATGGACATTCTAATTAGGTATCAACTTGGGAGTTGCAACCTCGTCATCACTATTAACTGAAATATACTAGCACGTATCAACCTTCGAACCATGATCTACTTGGAAACATTGAATTGTCCAAATAATATTGCATTCTATAAAAGGTCAAAATGCATTTGAATGGAATGAATGTTTTATGTCCGTAGCCGTAGGTATACCATGTATGTACATTACTCATTCGGTAGTTGTGTATATTTGCTCCTCATGCTCATTAGGTATCAAGGGCAGAGCTGTTGGATGAAGTTCAAGTGAAGGCAATCAATATTGCAAATGGAAAGGCTTTGCCTGAAGTTCCAACATTAATGTTTGAATTCATAGGCACAGGTAAACATGATATCTTTTCTGTCTTTTGGATTATTTATTTGTTGTTGGATAAGTATATGTGTAACTTTAAACCTTTAAACATATGACCTTTGTTTTTGAATTTGTTTATAAATATGACCCTGCTCATTGCGCAAAAAAAAAAAAATACATCTTTACTAGTTCATGTTATTGTATATAAAAATTTGTGCTGGCCTATTGTTTAGAATTACCAATACGTAAACTTCATAAAATTAAATGAAAGTGTTGGATATTTTAAGAGAACAAAAAAATGAAAGAGGAAATGGTCGTGAAGCATATGTCTCTATATCTTGGATGTTGCTAGTTCTCCTTCAGCACTACAGTCTAATAGTGGTCTTCATAGGAATAATAAAGATGCTCAAATTAGATTGTGCATAGTCGTCTAGGTCATTTGTCTTTTCAGTCATTGAAGTCATTTTTTTCTAACCTGTTTGAGTCTGTCTCAGGTCATCGTCTACATTGCGAAGTTTGTGAGTTGTTCAAGCATTGTAGAACTACTTTTCTCCCAAGTGAATAAAAGCTCTTTTCCATTTCAACTTGTTCATTCTGATGTCTGGGGACCTGTTCCTACAGTTTATGCATGGATATCATTATTTAATTACCTTTGTGAATGACTTCTCTCGTTGTACTTGGCTCTACTTAATGAAGACCCGTGATGAAGTCCCAAATATCATCAAAAGGTTTTATAAGATGATATTAACTCAGTTTGAGAAGCAAATAAAGGTCTTCCGATCTGAAAATGCAAGAGAATACTTTGAAGTACTTGAAAATTTATGTCAACATGAGAGTACATGTCCATATACTCAGCAAAACAGGGTCGCCAAAAGAGAAAACTGGCACCATATGGAAATTGCTCGAAGCCTACTCACAAGAACGAATGTAATGAAGAAGTTCTGGGCCAAAGGTCCAAAGCAATTATTAGGCCAACCTTATCAATCGTATACCATCCTGAGTACTGAAGTTGAAGTCTTCACATTACATTTTTGTCCAGGTCAGTCCTCTTTTATTGTTCCTCCTTGAGTCTTCAAGTGTGTTGATTTATCCATTCGAGGTATTCTCTTAGGGTAAACTTCTACTCAAAAGGGATACATGTGTTTTGATCTGGTGTCACAAAAATGGTTTGTTACCATGGATGTTACTTTCTTTGAGTCTGAACCCTTTTTTCCTCATCCTCCTACCACTCTTTAGGGGGAGCATAGTGAGTTGTAAGGGAGAAGCAGCATTCCTCTTCCTCATCTAGTACCTGATGTTCCTTCTCATTTATTGATCTGAGACAACATTTAGCTCCTACTAATATTACAACTGCTACTGATGTACTCCCACATGAAAAGGAATTTATATAAATAATAGAAAGGGGGAATCAGGCCCCTAATATTTCTCTTCTATTCTTCTTCTCTTCCATCCTCTAGGGTTTCACTTTCTATTGTGAAATATCATAAATCTCCCCGGCCAATAAATGAAGAAGAAACCTAAGGAGATGATCCACTTGTAGAAAAGAAAGGGATTAGGTATGCAGAAGTAGATGAAGATGGCGACGTATTGATGGTTAGGGGAGTATTTTGTCGTGTTTTATTTGTCGAAGTTCAAGAATTAAATTGCTACGGACACAAAGTATTCTAAATGCATTATACCGCAGGAGGAAAAACTGTGATGTGGTGATTAGTGGGGGTAGTTTCTCAAATATGATTGCACGAAGTAAAGTCAAGGAGCTTGAAATGAAAGGCTGAAGTGCAACTCGAATCATAAGAAAATGTGTCTAAAGAAATGTGGAGGACTTACGATCAACCGGAGAAGTCTTGCCTCTTTTTTGAGGATGGAAATCTTTGTGATTGCGTCACATTTTGCTAGACCGTCCTGGCATTTTAATTGAAAGATGGTACACCATGGCGATTGGAGCACCTATACCTTCAAAGAGGAGGATCTGAAGATCATGCTAAATACTTGAATCACTTAAAGAAAGCTAAACATGAAGAAAAGAAGAGTACTTCACTTCCAGCCATAATGAGAGTCCCAAACATAACTAAAAGAGAAGGAAGAGCAAGAAGATTACAGAGGATAATAGTGACTTTAAATTGAGTGAGTTCTTCCCAAGGGGGAAGGGAATGATATAAATGAATCAAAAGTAGCTCTAATGAAACAAAATAAGAAAAAAGTGGGAAGAAACTTGAGAAACAATCGAAGCCAAAAATTCAGATGCAATCCTAAATTGAATAATTTCGAAGAATTGTTCTGGCCACTTGCATTCTTTTTCTGTTTAATAAAGGAATTTTAATAGAAATGAATGGTAGAACAGGATTCGTGTTGCTGACCCCAAGTATTTGGGATAAGGAATTGACAATGATGATTTTTCTGTTCAATAATAAGTTTTATTGTATTATCATATAGAAAAATGTACAAAAAAGAGGCCAAGTGTTCCTCATTGAACAAAGAATGTGCATTAGTGAACCTACTGATATATTCTAGGTTGATTGATTTTATTGTTTATGTTTCAAACTTCAGGTAAAACACGCCCTTGATATATGATGAATTCAAATTTTCTTTTATTCTCGGGGTAAATTTAACGCTGAAAACAAATGGACTGTAATAAGATTTATAAATGGTACCGAAGCAGAAGTGGAACATATGTTTTGGGCAGGGGTGTTGTTTGATATGATACTCCAAAGAGATACTTCACGTCAAATAATCAACCTGATTGGATGATTGTAACCATTTTATTGCAAGCTTGACAGCCAGGAAAATAAATGGTGAACAGTATAGAATCTAGTTTATATATGAATTGCTATTACTAGATTGCTCAACTATGGCCTAGAAGATCTCTAATGATGGATGTATTTAATGGCGTGTCCCAACCCCCCTAGTGCATGTGCCACAGGCATGGCTAAGACAATAGATTGTAGTACAGTCTGTATAACTCAAACTGTAGATCTTCCTTTCTTTTTTCTTAGTGATCACATTATATCCTGTAATGAATAACTATTTCACTAGTTTGATGCTTCTTCATCTCCTGTTATGACTGCTAGCTCTCCTTCTTGTGTATTATTTCCAGAAGCATATTCTCGTGAGCAAACATTAATGGTTCAGAAGATTGCTTCTGACCACAATGGATCTGATTTTGTTTTTGCGGAAGATCCAGATGCTAAAAAGGAACTTTGGAAGGTAAAATGGTTACAAAAATTCTTGCAGAACTTTAACTGTTTCCTCCAAAGAAGTTGATTGATAGTGATCCTAGTGTGTACTATTTCAGTATGCTATGGGCTTGATTTATTTAATTTTTATTCCTCTTCTAGAAGCATTGAACCACAAGTTCTTGTTTGTGTGATGAATGATGTTTTGATTCGATATGATGTTTTGATTCGATGAGCTGAATTTGATTCCCTCTTCTGAGGCAAAACATAAATTTATTATTATTATTAGTTTTTGATTAATGACGTTTATTAATGTGACAATCTTGGGTGTCATTACCACGTGGGTGAATAGAGTTGTGCCTTAGCACCCGTTGAGGAATCATAAAATTATGGAAAAACATTGTTTGCTGTTTGGATGAATGGAAAAAAAATGACTAGAATCTTATTTGTTGTTCATATATCTCAAGGTGAAAATTTATGACCCCCCCCCCCCCATCAACTTGCCAACTTTTCACAGCTTTGGGTTGAGGTTTTGGTCCCGTGAGTCAGGTTTAGGATTTATTTCATGTTAATCCAAATCCATCCATAGAATAAAAACAATAAGAATATCCTAATCTTTGTCTATCCAGAAATAGAACGGTAACCTAGTCCGTATCAACCCATAAACATAACAACATAATTTGAGTCGAGAATAATATTGTACATGTTAATCCATTCATGTAATGGAGATATTAACAGTAACCTAATCCATAACAATCCATGAACACACCAATGACTTAATCTGTATCAATCCATAGCATCGAAATAGCTTAATCCATATTAATCCATTCATTTCATAGAAACATAATATCCTAATCCTTCAAAACATAGTATGGTAACTAAATGCAAGTCGGTCCATAAAAAAAAATAGTCTGGAAACTGAATGCAAGTCAATAAGGAAAAAAAACAATAGTGTTGGTACTGAATAACAAAAGAGAAAACTAACTGATAGCTAATTAATCTCACGAGCACTATCCTTTTTAACCAGCTCCGATAACATCAGTTTCCTTCCTCACTCATTTCTAGCGAGAAATGCCATGGAAAGTTTGTCATCAATATTTAAGATTCCAAAGGCATTATCAAGGAACTCAACCTCGAAGCTTTCAATCCTCATTACTTTTGCATACAAGTTCGATGCATATGTGATGTGGACATCCAACATAAAAAAGGAGTTTCAAGTTTTTTATAGGTGGAGGAAGAAGAAGAAGGCCCACGTGTCACTTTGGGTAGATGATTTGGGGTATTGAAAAGCTCATATGCATACATGGTTCATTTGGAAGACCCTTACATTGGGAAGGTGTGCATATGGGCTGATTTAGCATAGTTTATGTTATTAGAAAAAGAATTAAAGCCCAATGGGCTGGACTTTTAGTTAGGAACGGAACAATTTATTAGTTTGTGTATTTTTATTCTTTAAACAAGTATGGTTTACATCTATTTAAACTTCTTTTTTGCTGTAAAGTTTTAGTTAATGAATTTATGAATGAAAGAATGTACTCTTGAGTATTTTCCTGTGGAAGGAATTGGTGTAATGCCATGGGTGTGATTCCCTAAAATTCTAGGTATGTACTTAATCGTTTCTTTCTTATTCTCCTTCCTTTTTCTATATTTTATCTCTTTTTTTGGTAAAACTCAAACCCCAGATGCCATTCACCATTGAAACTAATAAACCCTAATAGTGCTATCGCCAACCCTTCCCTCATTCCCACACCTTCCCCCCTAAAATTTCCTTGCTGCTGCAGGGTTTCCATACTGTCCCAACCCACCCGTAGGCCTCTCTTGCTGTTTCTTTGACTGCTGCAAACCTCCCACAGCTTCTTTACCTATCCTAGACCAACCCATATCAACTGCAGCCACTCTGCAGCAATAGTATTTCTGCCGCACCACTTTATTCCACCATCCCTTGCTGCCCCATCATTCTACAGGCCCCTAAAAACCCATACCCTTGCTGCTGCACCAAACAGAGAACCTTCCCTTACCTGTCCAACCTCCTACAGCCCATTTCTTGAACTGCCAGACTAATCTTCCTTCTTCAAACCTGTCCCTTTATTGCCAACCTTTTCCCTAATTTCCTGCTAGTGCGAAACCCTAAAACAGCTATACCTAAACCCTAATTCAATTCCAAACCTTAACAAGTCGAATTTGCAAAACCCAAACGTTAAAATCCTAGAACCCAAGCCTTCAACTCTTAAAACCCTAGAAAATGTTAGAAAATCTGCATTGAATTAAAAGCTAATCCCTAAGCTTGTGGAAACATAGAATTCATTCATCCCTCACAGATATAACTGAGGGCCGTATTGTAGGTTTGTGACATGGCCTCGAATCCTTATAAAAACGGCTTTCTTGAATTTTCTTGAATAATTATTTATGATAAGATTGCTATTTTATGATTTTCATTTTTCTTTTTAATCCAATCTTGATCTCAACAATTAGATTTTAAGTCATTGCATAGTTCTACTTCAATATACATCCTCAATATATGGATGTATTGCTTCGGCTATCTTACCAAAATTTGTAGCTACAAGATCAATTATTTGAACCATATCATTCGACATACAAGGCTTCTTTATAGATGATATAACTTGATGACCTTTGCTCTACTCGGTTGATGCTTTTGTGCCCTTGACAATCCCATACTCTTCATTCATTCTCGGGAATTGATTAATAGAATCATCTGAAATTCAGCTTCATCACCCACATCGAAGTCAAGACCGGCTTCAGTGATACTTCCGGTTGCATGATCATTGCCGACAGGCGACAATTATGCCCATCTCTGTCCAGTTTTAAAGCCTTGAAATGGTAATTTGTAGCATCAGGGTGCCCCTCCAATATTGAAATCACTGGTTATTCTCATAACCACTGATTCCATAATCCATAATATTAGGCTGAACCATAGTAACCCAAACTATGCCCAACCCTACCCGATCCCTCTCAAACCTCTCTCACAGTTTGAGATTGAATTCGCGTGGAGAGCGTGGTTTCATATTTCATATACCATCGGTTTCATAATTCAAAAACCCAAATCGTCTTTCTTTAAGAACTTTAGTCTTTTGTGTTAGTAGAGTAAGCAGTGTATGGGTGTTATTACTATGGGCCTTGTTTTTATGTTATCTCTTATATATTGTATTATGGGTCTAATATTAGTAGCTCTTATATATTAATAGTAGATCATTAGTGGAATATAAATAATAAAGTGTGTGAAAAAGATCATTAATCTCTCTCACTGTTTTTCCCTAAACCTAATCTCCTTCTCCTTTTTTTTCCTCTCTCTCTCTCTCAAACCCTAACTTCCAACTCTAATAACCTCACAAACTAAACCAACTTGGTATCAGAGCCAAAGGGAATACCTAAGGGACGAACTCAGAGGAGTGTTGACATCAGCCGTACGATACAGATTGTCAGAATGTTTTTATCGTTCCATGTGATAGATCGTAATTTGCGAAGAATTGTGGTTATTTTTTGAGAATTTACTGAGATCCGGAGATGTACTTTTTCTGAGTTTTCGTCAAAAAATTAGAAGAAAAAATTCAGATCTTTTTTTTGGATTGTGCGATTGATTTAGCAGTTTTTGGGGACTCAAGCCTTGAAATGTTTGATCCATATGATAAATATTGACGGATTGAAACAAGTTTCATGAAGATCGGAGAAGTATTGAATGGCTGACGAATGTCTTTCACCCCCGTAATTGTTTTTACTGTTGGGACCCTTTTTTGTTACTTGGAAATTGGTATTTGACTAGTGGGGGCTATTCCATGGATTTATATTATCCCTAACACTGTTAGGTTGTTGCTGGGTTGTTGTTTTTGGTGTTTTTTTTACTATTCTACTTATTGTGGAGGTACTTTTGAGTTTTTTTGGGTTCTGGAACCTTAGCTTGTTGCTGTTTTTTGAAGATTAGTACCATCTTCGGGTTAATTTGTGTAAAACAGCCTTGTGACATTAATAATGGATGAATCTGAGATTAGCCAGTCCTCTAGTGTCCTTGTACAGGGTGGAGGGAGTATTGGGGTTAGTGTTAGTGATGCACCAAACCTCCAGATTACTATAGTGAAGTTAGATGGGACAAAGTTTCTTGTTTGGTCTCAATCTGCAATGTTGTTTGTTAAAGGCAAGTGGAAGATAAGATACTTAAAAGGTATTATCTCCACTCCCAAGTCTACAGATCCAGCCTATGCCAAGTGGGAGGCTGAGAATGCAGTTGTAATGTCATGACTTCTTCACACTATGCAGCTAGACATCAGTAGTGCCTACTTGTTCTTTCCTTCCGCAAAAGCTACATGGGATGCTGTGACTTAAACATATTCTGAGATAGGAGGTACAACCTGTGTTTATGAGTTGCGTTAGAGTATCTCACAAATCAAGCAGGGGGATATGTTTATTCCCACCTATTACTCTGCCTTTCGCCGTCTCTGGGAAGATCTAGATCACTATCAGACCTTCTAGGCTAAGTGCCATGAGGATGCAGCTGCTTATACAAAATTGGTTGAACAGAATCGAGTGTTTGAGCTACTTGCAGGGTTGAATATGGACTATGAACAAGTCAAGGTTCAAAGACTTGGCAAAGACTTGATCCCACCTCCTAGTGAGGTTTATGCATACTTACACCGTAAGGAGCGTCGTCGGAGTTTTATGCTCCCTCCTCCCATTATTGATAGATTTGTACTAGCCTCCTCATTCTAGCGGGGATGTAGAAGAGGTGGTCGTTTTGGATCTTCTAGACCTTCTACTGATTATCAGAACAAACTTAAATGTGATCACTGTGGGCACGCATGTCATACAAAAGACACTTGTTGGGATCTACACGGTCGCCCACCCTTCACAGGGTTTTGGTGGTGGCCGAGAAGACAGAGACAGAAGATCTATAGGGGGTTTGAGTGCAATCTCTGTTACATCCAGAAGCCCGGTATCTACTATTGTACCTCCATCTGATACCTCTCACCTGTCTCGAGATGAGATCGATGTCTTCCACCGTTTTATGTCTCAGTTGGAGACACCGAGTATCGCCAGTGCCGCCTCAATCCCTTACTCAGGTACCTCAGCCTCAGCTCTCAGTGCATTTGTTTCCGATCATAGTCGCTCCTGAATCATTGATTCAGGAGCATCTGTTCATATGACTGGTATGTCTTTTTTTTTTCTTCTTACTTCATTAATTATGGTAGACACAAAGTTAAAGTTGCAGATTGTACTTTATCATCCATTGCGGGTGAAGGGAGTGTTGATGTTACACCCTCTATGTCCCTTTCCTCTGTTCTTTATGTTCCTAAGTTCACCTTGAATCTTTTATCCCTTAGCCATATTGCCAAATCATTGAACTTTAGTGTCACTTTCTACTTCTCATTGTGTTTTAGACTTAGAAACGAAGAGAACGATTGGTACGGGCCATGAGGAGCAAGGAATGTATTTGCTCGACCCTTTGCCTCGCATTACTTCATCAGTCCAGCAAATACCCCATGGTGTTTGGAGTATTAGTAGTACGAAGGAGTTTTATCGGTGGTATAAACATCTCGGTCACCCCTCAATTTCCCTTCTTAGGCATTTGTTTCCATTTATTTGTTTCAAGTATGTTTTCTTATTTTCAGTGTGAAACTTGCGAATTTGCAAAACAATGTGCAAAGAAGTGAGGGGTGAAGGAACTCTTCTTTGACTTCACAGCTTGAGTACGGACCACTTGTAAAGCACATAGCGCTCTACCTTCTTCCTTTTAAACCCTAACTGACTCTATCTATCCTGCTCCCTCTCAAATGCGTCTGGAGTCGCCAGGTGAGCCCTGCTTTTCTGGATCTGGATTAGCTCCCAAGAATGAAGCAATGAGATTAAAGCCTAAGGCTAACTACTCACTGCTACTCACAACGCTCCTGCTCTTGGATAGGACAGACTAGCTCCTTCGCTTCATGAGGTCTAGATCTTGTTATGATGCCTCGATAAGCGCTTTCTGATGATCGAAATTTCCTCTAAGATCTATGGCTTGAGTTGTATTGCTCCTGTTCTAGATGAAAAACAGCAAGCGGTCCAAGTGAGTATAGCATTCGATGCTGACCTAAGGCCTAGTCCTCACCAAGACTCAGACCGATACGGTAGTTGACAGGTTCCTTGTTCTAGTTCCTTCTGGCAGGTGAGGAAATCCAGTTTTAGGTTAGGGTTTTGAGGCCAAAGAAGGAATGTGATGACCTGAGGAGAAAGACGGAGATTGGTAACCGAAGAAGAGCTAGTGGATAGAGCGAACCGGCAGGCACATATTTATATCCGCCACTGAAGAAAGAATCTCACCTGCGGGTGGGTACATTTGTTCGAAAGCTCTATCGGACCGAATATTTGAGTGAATGGGGTGTGTAGATAGTCCGGTGGGGAAGAACAAGCCGGGCTTTCGGCTTTGACTACCTTTTGGTTGGATGCGGGGCCTTCCCTTTAATCCCTCTTTCATGGCCACATATCTTTCCGGCTAAGGAATGAGAAATTTATCTTCTGCTACATGAATCCAATTTTCATTTCATCCGGGAAAAGCCATCTCTTTCTCAACAATGTCTTTGTCATTTGATCCAATAGCGTTCCGTTAGATAGGAAGAGATTTGATAAATACACTCTCGGATAGAGTATTAGTCCTTTTCCTTCCGCGCTGAGACGGCCCTCTTTTTGGTTTTGTTCGTTCACCGCGGCACGAAATCATGAAGAAGTCTGGTTTTGGATGGCCTAGGCAACGAAAAAGGGGCGGCTGGGCGGGGGAAAGATAGGCGATGGGACCGGCAAGGAACTTCATATCCCTATACTAGTAATAAATGCAATTCACAATTTTCTCTCATGCATTCTGATGTGTGGGGACCATCCTCTGTTACTTCATCATGTGGTTTTAAGTATTTTGTTACTTTTGTGGATGATTTTTCTCGTACTACATGAGTGTATATGTTGAAATCTAAGGTAAAGTTGACATTGTTTTCCCTCCGTTTTATACAATGATTGCCACTCAATTTAACGCCTCAATTAAAGTCCTTTGTTCAGATAATGGGGGGATTATATGTCTGCTAGTTTGGCTATATTTTTTTATTCTCGTGGTATCATTCATGAGACTTCTTGTGCTAGCACACCTCAACAAAATGGTGTGTCTGAGCGAAAAAACAGACATATGCTGGGAGTCACTCGCTCGCTTATGCTTGCTATTAATGTGCCTAAACTTTTCTAGTCTGACGTCGTTTTGACTGCTGCTTTCTTAATCAATCGGATGCCTTCCCGAATTTTGGAGTTCCAATCTCCTGTTTCCCTGTTATCCCCTTCCACTCCTTTGTTTCTAGTGGTTCCACGGATTTTTGGATGTATTTGCTTTGTGCATATTGCTCGTTCTGCTCGCACAAAGCTTGATCCTAAGGCTCTTCGATGTATCTTTCTTGGGTATGTTTCTCATCAGAAGGGGTATAAATGTTATCATCCTCCTCGTCAGTCCTTCGTATCTATAGATGTCACCTTTTTTGAGTCTACTCTGTATTTTTTTGCTAATGAGACATTTCTTCAAGAGGAGAGCATCAATGAAGAGATATCTTCTTCTCTTCACATTTTTATTTTCTCCTCTAACAGTGATTTTAGACAGAGGGAGTGTGAACTTATGGTCAAAGAATTGTAGGTATACAAGAGAAGGCAGAAAGAACCTTATGAGCCCCACCAAGAGACCTTTTCTGATCCAGGTAACATTGTTGTTCATTCTAGTTCTGACATTGTTGAGTTTGAAATTCCTATTGCCTTTAAAAAAGACACTAGAACATATACTCAACATCCTATCTCTAATGTTGTATCTTACTATACCTTGTCTTCTTCGTATTGCTTGTTTATCCTGGCTTTGTCTTCTGCGTTTGTCTCTCGCTGTTTAGCAGATGCACTGTCTCAACTAGAATGGAAACAAGCTATGGAAGAAGAGATGTGTGCACTCAAAAAAAAAATACCTGAGATACGGTCAACCTACCAAGAGGAAAGAGGCCGGTTGGATGTAGGTTGTTTACAGTAAAACATCGCTCGGGTGGCTTAGATGAGAGATACAAAGCTCGCTTGATTGCAAAGAAATATACTCAGACGTACGGCATAGACTATCAGGAGACATTTGCTCCAATTGAAAAAATGAACTCAATGAGAGTCCTCCTTTCTCTTGCAATTAATCAGAATTGGCCCTTGTTTTCAGGTTGATGTGAATAATACATTTCTTCACGGTGATATAGAAGAAGAGGTATATGGTACCTCATCCTAGGTTAAAATGCCCTAAAATGAAGGGAATGTGTGTAAGCTAAAGAAGGCTTTGTATAGACTGAAGCAGTCTCCCAGAGTATGGTTTAAGCGTTTTCGCAATGTTATGGTGAAGAATGGTTGCAGACAAAGTCAAGCAGACTACACATGTTTCTTAAGTGGTCATGCTAGAAAGTGACCAATGATTGTTTATGTAGATGACATTGTTGTAACAAGTGATGATTTGGATGAGAGAGAATCTCTGAAGGGTAAGTTAGCAAAGGAATTTGAGATAAAAAAAAATTTAGTCTTCTAAAGTTTTTCCTTGGAATTGAAATTGCCAAATCTAAAAAGGGCATATTTGTCTCTCAGCGCAAGTATGTACTTGACCTACTGGAGTAGACAGGCATGATGGGTTATAAGTCATGTGATACACCTATAGATCCTAATCATAAACTCAATGAAGCTATTGGTGAACATCTGCCAGATGCTGGAAGGTACCAAAGACTTGTTGGCAGACCTATTTCTTTATCCCTTACCAGGCCAGACATTGCTTATGTTGTTAGTGTAGTCAGCCAATTCATGCATTCATCAACTACTGGCTACCTTGAGGCAGTGAATCGGATCCTCCACTACTTAAAGTCATCTCCTGGGAAGGGTTTGTTGTATACCTATAAGGGGAACTTAAGGGTTGAAGCCTACATTAACGTAGATTGGGCTGGCTTGGTTTCTGATAGACACTCTATTTCCGGGTATTGCACCATAGTTAGAGGTAATCTTGTCTCATGGAAAAGTAAGAAGCATAATGTAGTTGCTAGATCCAGTGCAGAGGCAGAGTTTAGAGCCATGGCACATAGTGTGTATGAACTACTTTGGCTCCGATTATTCTTGAGTGAGATTGGGCTTCCTATTGAAGGTCCCATAAGCTTATATTGTGATAATAAAGCCGCTATAAGTATTGCTCATAATCCGGTGCAGCATGACAGAACCAAGCATATTATGGTAGATCGTCATTTCATCAAGGAGAAGTTGAAGGCGGGGTATATTTGCACCCTGTTTGTGAAGTCAGAAGATAAACTGGCTGATAGTACTCAGTTCTGAAATATTGTTGGCAAGTTGAGCATGAGTGATATCTATGCACCAACTTGAGGGGGAGTGTTAAATAAGGCTTTATTCATTTGGGCCTTGTCTTTATGTTATCTCTTATATACTATAAAGTGGGTCTAGTAGCTCTTATATACTAATAATAGACCATTAGTGGAATATAAATAATAAAGTGTGTGAGAGGGATCATTAATCTCTCTCACTATTTTTCCCTAAACCTAATCTCCTTCTCCTTCTCCTTCTTCCCCTCTCCCAAACCTTAACTTCCAAGTTTCCATCCCTAATAACCTCACAAACTAAACAAACTCTCTCCACCACCCTCACACTCTTCCCATGCCAATGTAAACTGCTGGACTGAGGAAGATTTAGTGTATGTGACAAGCTACCAGACTCAAACTCCCTTCCAGTATAAGCTGAGTAATGAGGCTTCTTCCTCCAAGTAGAAATTTTCCATACTATGTCTTCGAGTTGCCTAAAAATGCCCCTCATCAATCTCATAGAAATCATCATTCTCATAATCTAAGATGCGCTCAACTTGTTTTGAGGAAGCAACGCCGGGACGCTCTGGGAAGAAGCAAGCCAGTCCAATCTTGAGAAGAGAAAGCTCTCATAAGTCTCCACCATCCCGCGAGAGGGATCAAGGCAGTCAATCGCAAGGAGATTCACCTCTCTCTTCGGTGCAAGGTACACTCACATCCTCTTCTTAATCTACCCTCCCTATCTTATCTCAGAAGAAGGATAGAGTGGGTAGGGAGAGTTTATTGTGTTTATCTAGTGAGAATTATGTTTCCTCTGTGCAATTCCAAGGAGTCATGATATCCCAATTAAATGAGGGTGGGGATTCGGCAGTCAGGGCTTCCCTAGAGGTTAGTAATAGTAGTCTATCCAAGGGTGAATTTAGACCAGAGTCAGTGCCTTCAAACTGTGTTCCTATCGTCTGTCATTGGTCTCCACGGGAGAGTCCAATGCTTGGTCGCCTGTCGAAGCCCCAAACGGGGACTGTCTGGGATGAGGGTCAGCTTGTGAGGCTTGGCAAATTTGTAGGCCTCTCTTTCGAGGGTCACGAAGTCGAGGCTAGAGCCCTCTTCCGGAGTTTAGAGCAAGTTCGTGAGGTGGTCCCGGAGTCGAGTATCACTAAGTTAGGCGTAGGTCGGGGAGACACCTTAGCATCGGAGTTGAGAAGGTTAGAGTGCTCTGTGAACTATGATAGAGGGTTAGCCAGGGGTGTGGCGTGTAGCCCAAGGAAAGGACGGGGACGTTGCGTTCATAAATGACGGAACCTGAATCATATCTTGGAGTGCAAGAGGATTAGGGTAAGAGGAGAATCGGATTGTCCCCAAAAATTTGTGTCCTCCAAGCGTCCCACAATCCTGTGCATTCAGGAATCGAAAATTCAAGAGGTTTCGGAGTATACTATTCGGGCTATCTGGGGAGGTCAACCCCAAAATGGCTAGCTATCCCTTCCTTAGGTGCTTCAAGGGGTATCATTCTAGTTTGGAATTCGGACCGGCTAGAAGTTCTGGAGTCAGAATTAGGGGCCTTCTCGATATCTATTCTCCGTCGTCTGAGAGGGTCTGACTTTTAATGGGTGTATTCCGGGGTGTATGGCTCATCAGGCAACTCAGATGACGTCATCGTGAGGTGGGATGCCCCTTGGTGTTTGGGTGGTGACTTTAATAGTATCAGGAACACACTTGAGCGAAAAGGGAGGTGTGTAATCATGACCAAGATGAGGAGATTTGGGGCGTTCATTTTCCGTCAGAGCTTGATTGACATCCCTCTTAAAGGGGCCTGCTACACGAGGACTCACCCTGATTCTAGCGCTAGGGCGAGCAGATTGGATAGATTTCTAGTCAACCCTGTCTAGGAGGACCAGTTCCCAAATGTTGTCCAATCGGTTCTTCCCAGACTGTTATCGGACCACACCCCACTGTTTCTGGAGCCTGGATACTTTAGAGGAGGTCCAACGCCTTTTTGATTTGAGAATATATGACTCGAGGATGACTACCTGAAGGAGATCGTGGCAGAGGTGTGGCAGGCCCCAGGTGGTTGGGGGTCTGCTAGCACTCGTTTTAGTCTCAAGCTTGAGGCCCTTAAGCTAAGACTAAAGGTGTGGACTAGGGGAGTGTTTAGAAATGTTTCCCCTAGACTCGCGGCCCTTCTCTGGGATATTGGGGCATTGGAGAGTACGGAGGAGGTGCGTCCTCTCTTTGATGACGAACGTCGGGTTAAGGAAGAGAAAAAACTCGAATATGTGCACGTTCTGAAACTAGAAGAGATTCATTGGAAACAGCAGTTCGCAAGTTTGTTGGCTAAAAAAGGGTGACCGAAACACCAAATTCTTTCATCGTATGGCCAATGCACCCAAAAAACGAAACATTATTTTCAAACTGAAGGTATCTATGCCTGGAAAGAAGGGAAAGAGGAAGTCGCCAGTAGTGTTGTGTCTTACTATAAGAACCTGTACTCGAAAAATGAATCATGGCGCCCAAAGTTGGACGGTCTTTCGTTCGACCGCCTCTTCCCTGACCAACAAGATATCCTTGAAGGTCCATTTGAAATGGAAGAGGTTGAGAGGGTGTTGCGAGGCATGGGGGGCACAAAGCCCTTAGGCCTGATGGCTTCACCTTGGAGTTCTACAGAGCCTGTTGGGCAATTGTGGGGAGGGATTTCCTAGCAATGATGTAAAAGCTGTATTATTCGGGCTCCTTTGATAGGGTTCTCAATATCACGTTCGTGGTATTGATTCCAAAAAAAGAAGGCACCTTAGATCTTAAGGATTTTCGCCCAATTAGCCTGGTAAGCGGTGTCTATGAAATCCTCTCCAAGGTATTAGCAGCCCGGCTTAAGATGGTGATGGAATCCATTATATCACCAATTCAAGGCGCATTTGTGGGCAATAGACAGATTCTCGATGGGATTTTGATAGCCAATGAATGTATAGACGAGCACCTCCGGTCTAAGGTTCCGAGCATCCTTTGTAAAGTTGACCTAGATAAGGCTTTTGATTATGTAAATTGGGAGTTCTTGGACTACGTGCTTGGTTGAATGGGCTTCGACTTAAAATGGCGTCATTGGATGAAAGCGTGTATTTCAACAGTGTCCTCCATTCTCATTAATGGCAGCCCAAAATGTTACTTCCAGAATTCTAGGGGCCTGCGACAAGGTGATCCTCTGTTGCCGTTTCCGTTCGTAATTGTAGTGGAGGCTTTGAGTCGAATGTTATCCCGTGTCGATGGCCCTCTCTTCGATGGATTCTCCATTGGCCGAGACCACCTGCGCATTTCCTACCTCCAATTCATGAACGACACTCTGGTTTTTTGTGGGGCCTCATGCCAAAATTTACTTTTGCTCAAAGGTCTATTTAGATGCTTTGAAGCAGTCTCAGGGTTGAGAGTAAATATGGCTAAGTCAGAGATAGTGAGTGTCGGCGAAGTAGGGGATGCAGATGTCTTAGCGTTATGTCTAGGTTGCAAAGTGGGGTCCCTACCGACTGTCTATCTAGGCATGCCCCTGGATGCAACCTTCAAATCAAAGTCGGTATGGCTTCCAGTGTTAGAGAAGTGTGCCACTAGACTCTCAGGTTGGAAATCACGATGCTTATCTAAAGGTGGGAAACTAACTCTCATTCAGAGCGTCTAGCTTACCCATCTATTTTATGTCTGCATTGACCATCCCTCAATCAATTGCCTCATCCCTCGAGAAATTGCAGCGGGATTTCCTATGGCATACCATCTGGTTTCCTGGGACCTCGTTTACCGCCCAAAGAGATGTGGGGGGGGGGGGGGGGGGTTTGAACCTTAAGTCTTTAGCCCTGGTAATTAAGGCTCTGTTAAGCAATTGGGTCTGGTGGTTTGGAGAGGACCGTCGGAGCTTACGGCGGGATGTCATAATGGCCAGACATGGTAAGGATTCCTATTGGGTTCCGCGGGGGGTCCGCTCCACCTACGGGGTTGGATTGTGGAAGGGTATCATGGCGGTGGCTGATCTAGTTGTGCTTGAGTTCCGCTTTCAGATAGGACGATGCTCGGAGGTTCAATTTTGGAAAGATCTTTGGTGTGGTCCAGCGAAACTAGAAGAAGATTTTGGAAACCTTTTCCTCTTAGCAATTGAAAGGGACACTGTCGTGGGAGATTGTTTTGAGGTGGGGGACTCAGGGGTTGTTTTGTATCCCAAGTTGAGGCGGGATTTGAATGATTGGGAAGTTGAGGATTTCAGTCGTCTACTTTGACGTCTTGGATCTATCTCAGTGAGGCCTTTGCACAGAGATGTTAGAATTTGGTCCAGGGGCAACAATGGTCGCTTTTCAGTTAGATCTCTATTACCGTCTCTAGGGTCCACTCTGTCTGCCCCTTTCCCTCATAAAATTGTGTGGAATCCTAGAATTTCGTCCAAGGTATCTTTCTTCCTGTGGAATTCATCTTTGAATAAGATTGACCATTTGAATTCTAGAGGATGGGGTGGCTTGGGTCTTCCCTGTGTCCTTTCTGAGCTTCTTATCCTATTGGGTCTTGGCTAGTGTGGATAGTGTGAGAGCAGCAGTGTGGGCGCTCCTTCCAGGGGCCATATCATAGGTAATCTGGTCAAAGTGGAGCAAGAGAGTTTTTGAGAACTCTCAGTAACGACCCCAAAACCCCACCTTAGTCCTAATGGGACTTTGAGTCCGCTACATTACTTATCTGTGCTTAACTTCAATGGCAATAAGGCATAACTGAAAGATAATTCTCCCAAAATAGCAACAATAAAATTCTTTCCATAAAAACCTCTTATCTGATATATAATAAACCGATAATCATCCAAATCCATAAACATAAACTGAAATAAGCCCAATATACCCACCATGATCGGGTAGAATAAGGTCACCAAATAAAAATGAACAGTCAAAGCAACATCCTGAAAATAACATAAGTCTAAAACAAGACAACTTAGAATGTAACTACGATCTACTAGTATGGATAACTCTCAAAATTTCTATCTCCCTCCTCTGGAAGCTCACCTACTCCTTTAAAGTACTCCTCTTCCACCCAAGGAGTTGCTACTTGAACCTGCGCTAGACTTGTACGACAATAACAGGTCAACTGAGCATTGAATACTCAGTGGATATACAAACTAACCAACCATAGTACAAAATTATATCAAATATCCAAATCATTAAACAATTGTAAAGTCAATAGCAGTTTAATATAACATGAATATAATCATAGTGCGGAAACATGTGAACATCATAACTTAACTTGACTCATGTACTTGTGTGACTCTTGAACTTGTGACTCTTGGACTTGTATCAGAAATGCAATGCATGCTTGTTTTCCCATAAAATAGTTAACGAGGTCTATGTATTTAGATCCATGGAGGTGCATCGACAAAAGCGTAATCCCCTAGAGCTCTTAGATCCCAAATGTCCATGATAATTATCCAGGACTTGAAATCTTATCCATGGAGAGCATCAACGAATACCGGAGCTACTTGATTTTCAGGGTCTTTGTAAAACCATGCAATGTCCTTGTCCTTGTAAATTCAGTGTCCTTTTACTTGGTATTTCAGTGTCCTTGTACTTGTATTTCAATGTTCAGAATCCTTGTCCTTGTACTTGTCCTTGTCCTTGTATTTCAGTATCCAATGACCATGCAATGTTCGTGTTCATGCAATGTTCGTGTCCATGCTTGTGTACCCGTGAGACTTGTAACTATCACACATATGCACTTGTGCTTGAGTGTTGTGATTAACATCCGACTTCAGTCATCACTTAGATTCCATCTTCTGTCAAGAAACTCCGCTAGGTTACATTTCCCTAGTTAGAAAATTCCCGACATAGAGGACTTCCTCTAAGTATTGGCCTACCCGAATATCAATCATCATGCAACTTGAATAAACATAATTTATCAAAACATACTTTATACCTTGACATATTTATACTAACATTTCTAATATCATTCTAAGCATAATCCATCATATCATATCTTATTATACTCATACAAGCCTTTCAATATCATCACTTTCCATACTTAGTGTTCTTAAGCATTTCAACAAACACAAACAATGCATTAATTATGTATACAATGCTCTTCTCATTTTCACATTCCAAAGCCATATCACTACTCATTCATAAACCACATTCATCCCTTTCAAACCTCACACCAATCCATACCTTCATCCATTCTCCATTTTAGCCCATCCACCATTATTTTGATTCATTCATAATCCATAAACATAATTCATAATTCAATTTAAGCTTCTAAAATACAAATACATCCATATCCTTACTTATCATGCAAATCCAACACTAATACATCATTTATCATACTAATTTAATAATCATAATAATTCAAGAGCTAACTTAGAGAGGATATTGACTTAAATTCCTATTTTCATTCTTAAATTTATGCATATTCATGTAGATCTCTTGATAATCCATACATATTGAAGTTTAAGCTTACAAAACACCTAAATAGGGTTGAGTTAGAAGGGACATCGACCTTAGGGATCCTTCCCTTGGATCCAAATCGTTCCCAAGATGATTTGGGGAAGATCTCCAAGCTTTCTCCTCCTTCTAAAAGCAATCTCCACCTTCACCAAGCACAACCCTCTTAAAAACCCTAGGTTTTCTCTCCCTTTTTGCCAAATTAGGTTATAAATAGGTAGAATACTCTAAAACCTCGAAATAGGGTCCCTATTTATAGCCCCAATGGTTAAAAAACCTAAAATTTGCGTCTTAAATGAAGCAAGGTCGTGTTCTGATGATCGATCATCAATTTGGACGATCGATCGTCCAAATTCCCGAGGCTAAATCAATTTTCTGGGCTCCGGACGATCAATCGTCGGTTTGTGACGATCGATCGTCAAAAATCTAATGAGCAGTTCAAAAATTCTTGTTTTGGTATTTCGACCATAACTTTTGACTCGCTCATCGGATTTTGACGATTCAACTTGCCTTAGACTCATCTTTGAAAGGGGAACAACTTTGGTGTTTTACAAAAATCCTAATTTTGAGTTTTTAATGGTCTAAAAAGGCTCTAAACCTGATTGATCTGGAATTTCAGTAGACAAAACATCGAAAAACCTACCTTTGACTTAGCTTAGACTCAAAATATGGAAAAACATTAAACATGAACCTTAAAGAAGGTTCCAATACCTTTCTAATGGTTCGAGAATCACTTGATTCCGATAAGTGGTGAGAAAACTAGAGCTTCCTAAAGTTGAGGGATGTTAAGACATTCCTCTAGACCCTTGGTTTATTTTCATACTCCATCTACCTTGATTCTAACCCCTACTCTTATCTCATGACTCAACCCCCATATGTTTTAACCCACCTAGGTGATCATCGAACACACACTAACATGCATGAGAGGCCCCGACTTCTTTATGTCTTGCGCACTAGCAATAACCACATGACTCCCGGAGTTCTACATACACACTTAGGGTGTTTTATACTTTATGATCTTAGATACTTAGAGTAATCGTATCCTCTTGGTTTAGACTCAACATACACCTACATCAAACCATCATTTCACTAAGAAACACCCAAGACTATACATAGAGGCCTTGACCTCTATAAGCACTATTCTCATATTTCGAATAACAATTAGCTATTATGAAAGTAAGTAATAACACGTAACAATATACGACCATACCGTATAAACATACAATGAATTTACTAGCTAACTTAGCTTCTAAAGCATATTGTAAACCTTAAGGTATATATATCATAGCATACACACCCAACTCCCATATGTAATAGTATAATCATTCAACTAGTTTTCCTAGCGGGGCTACGTTCTCACACTCGGTTAAGGTATTGACCGATTACACACTTAAGATTAGGTGACTAGTCTATCCTTGGGATACGACTCCCTATATCGAACTAATACCTCTGCTTGATACCCATTATGTCATGGTACCAAACCTGAATCCAAAGTTCATCTGACTCCAATTTCAACTCAAAAAAAAAAAAATAATAAATAAATAAATTCCTAATCCTAGGAAACCTAATGCCTTTGCTCACTCATTATATCAACTCTAAGCGACTCTAAAGAATCTAATACCATGCCAAATTTTTTTTTAAGGAAAGTACCACAATGTGCTAGGTATTTATTAATAATTAAAGTGTTTAAGATTATCATTAACTATGTGCTTTGTACATATATGTCGAGGTATTCACATAGTAATATAGACATAAGTTATATAGACACACCAAGGTATATACATACTAATATTAACAAGCATGGATCCGTAGCTTGACTAAGCTTTCTCGTTTTCGGTTAAGTATTAATCAACTTGGACTAAGACTAACTGATTAGTCTTATACTTGGAATACAACTCCCCTTTGATTTCGTTGAGCATGATCCTCTGAGCACTTTGAGACATGCATGACGCAAAATGAGATATGTATGATGCCTATGATCTATATGAGCACTTTGAGAAATGCATGACGCAAAATGAGATATGTATGATGCTTATGACATGGATGATGCTCATGAGATGTGTATGATGCCCATGACATGTATGATGCTCATGAGATGTGTATGATGCCCATAACATGTATGATGCTCTGAGATGTGTATGATGCCCATGACATGTATGATGCTCATGAGATGTGTATGATGCTTATGAGATGTGTATGATGTTTATGAGTCTTTTTTTAAAAAAAAATATATATTTCTAAAACTTTACTAGCACTTCCCTTTTTGAGCCCATGCTTTGAGAGCAGTCCTATTCCTTGAGTTTACCTATATATATATGTTATTTTGGATTGAGCATTTTGTCTAGAATGTACTTCAACATCCATAACATTTGGTAGTACTATATATATATATATTTTTTTTTGGTACTAGGATTCTACTAGACATGGGGATGGTGTGAACTAATATAAACTTATCATCATACCATGATGTGTAACTTGTGTTTGTTTGTGATAATAGATGTCTTGAGCATAGTTTATAAGATGAAATTTCCCAGGATACACATAGTAGTATATATATCGCAAATTAAGTCCTTAGTTCTGCAAGGACTCTAAATTTAAATCTACTAGGCTTGTAATACGAAAGGAAATCCATAGTCTCACTCGGAAGACAACTCCTTACTGAAACCTAATAGCACAAAGGATGACAAAGGACATACCAATCCCTTGTCTACCAACACCCGGGATGGACTCTAACCTGAGTAACACAACAACTCATGAGTCTAACTGGGAAAACGCAATTACATTGAGATCCTATGCTTGCTGAGCTGGTCTCCAAAAATTTATAACATATAGTACGCACACAACACCTAGCGTATAGTAACACCCAACAACACAGTATACATTGTATACATACAATAGGGATTCCTAGATAACTTAGCGAAGCTAGGAGTCAAATCGGTTGAATAGCAACTGGTATCAACCAATATATGAACTAAGAAGTCATTTACCAATAAAGTGCCTTAATTTGGATATATAACTACGTGTGTCAAATCATGTGCACAAACATATAACATATAGTAGTATACAAGGTATTAAAAATCGACTCAATTCGGTCAACTTCGGCCGAATTGAGTCGACTTCGGTGGTTACCGAAGCTAAAACCCCATGTATTTTAAAAATACAAGAATTCGTAGCAAACTTTGGTGACTTCGGTGGACTTCGATGGACTTCGACCGAAATTGTAAAAATGTAATTGAAAAACTCAGGAAATCGGAAGAATTTCATGGAAGTCACCGAACTTGTGTAAAAAGTTCACACTCACGACTCACGGACTGAGAAGGACATTTGATTCTGCACTTGCAGACATCCTTCCATGAAAGAAATGCAAACACATTGAGTTCTGCCTCTATGACAGACTCCCCAAGTCACGGATCTATTGAAAAAAAAAATATTCGCACGGACTGATTTCAGTCACAACACTCACAGATTCGAAAGGGGCACCTACTTTACTACCTAAATACTAACCTAGCCCACCATCAACCAAATACAGTGAGTGTGAAAGGGTTCTCTTTAAATCTCGAAGAAGGCAAAAATCCGAGAGGCATAATCACTCTAGTCGTAGAAAAAGAAAAGAAAAAAAATAAATAAAAAAATTTGAGAAGGAGAGTAGAGAAGATGGAGGATTAGGAGTTAGGACATACCTAAAGTTGTGGAGACCAAAAGATCCCTCCATTTCCGTCTTCGATCGCCATCCATCGCCGTCACCGTCGCTGTTGTGCTGCCGTTGCCGTTGCCGGCATCCATCGTCGAAACCCTAAGGTTAGATCCCTTCGGCTCAGCATTTCTCCTCTGCACTGTTTTCGGTTGGCTGAAACTGAAATGGTAAAGCATATACGAGTTATAAGTTTTGAACTTATAAGTATTAAGAGAGTAATGCTAACCCCACTCCATTCTTATAAACTTATAAGTTAATAAACCTATAAGGGTAATACTAACTTCACTCTTGATTAAACTCACTGTTTTTTAAATGAAAGACATGTGTGGTCTTTCATTATGAAAAACACGTGTTTTGAACACCCTAAAAGAGAGTGATGCTAGTATTGGTCCACGTGTCCCTTATTGGACCACACCCACTTTTATCACCTACTAACTGGGGTAAGATTCACTCACCCCTGGGTTAAGATTCGTCCATCCAACCTTGACTTTGAAAAAGAAATAGTAACCTTAAATTAGTTAATTATCTTTAAAAAAAACTTAATTAGTTAACCATAGTTAAAAGAGATGTTAAAGAGGACACGTGGACCGGCATTTGGCTACACAATCCACTAATCACAACTCTATTATAAACCATTTCCTTAGACATTTTGATTAACATAACAATAATATTTTAAAAAAGAAAAATAAATACAAAAATATTGGATATATAAGACACTAAGCAGTGGAAAGAGTGATTAATAGGGATTCTTTGGAAAATCAAAATTTATTTTTAAAAAGGATATTCGAAGTTAACATGTTTTTTTTTAGTAACAAAAATTCGAAAAATGACGTATTATGTAAAAAACGATATTATATTATATGAGAAAAAAGTAATGTGTTAAAAATTAATATTAATTTATATTATGCATACAATTAAAAAATCAATAAAATATTACTACGTGATGAGTATATGACCACACAGTAGAGACATTGATTGTTGTTTTTGGAATGATATGTATCATTTATAATATATCATTTTTTATAATGCTCTATTATAAACCACTTCATTGAACATGTTGATTAACATAACAATAATATTTTAAAAAAGAAAAATAAATACAAAAATATTGGATATATAAGACACTAAGCAGTGGAAAGAGTGAATAATAGGGATTCTTTGGAAATTCAAAAATTATTTTTAAAAAGGATATTCTATGTTAACATATTTTTTTTTTAGTAACAAAAATTCGAAAAATGACATATTATGTAAAAAACGATATTATATTATATGATAAAAAAAAGTAATGCGTTAAAAATTAATGTTAATTTATATTATACATACAATTAAAAAATCAATAAAATATTATTACAACCACACAGTAGAGACATTGATTGTTGTTTTTGGAAGGATATGTTTCATTTATAATATATCATTTTTTTTAATACTCTATTATAAACCACTTCATTGGACATTTTGATTAACATAACAATAATATTTTGAAAAATAAAAATAAATACAAAAATATTGGATATATAAGACACTAAGCAGTTGAAAGAGCGATTAATAGGGATTCTTTGGAAAATCAAAATTTATTTTAAAAAAGGATATTCTAAGTTAACATATTTTTTTTAGTAACAAAAATTCGAAAAATGACGTATTATATAAAAAATGATATTATATTATATGACAAAAAAGTAATGTGTTAAAAATCAATATTAATTTATATTATACATACAATTAAAAAATCAATAAAACATTACTCGTGATGAGTATATCACCACACAGTAGAGACATTGATTGTTGTTTTTGGAAGGATATATTTCATTTATAATATATCATTTTTTTATTGATATATCAATAGCAGGATTCAGAGCCGGATATGGGTTGGAAGCACGGTCGGTGAATTGATGGAAATAAACAAAAGGCCATATGCAATTACTGTGGGCATCGAATCCTGAGTGGTGGTGTTGCTAGGTTGAAGCAACATTTGGTTGGTGGGTATAGTAATGTCAAAGATTGCCCAAATTGTCCTAAAGAAGTAAAAATGGCGATGAAAAAGCTTTTATTGGGAAGGATAAAAGAGAAGAGGGAGAAGGAAAAGAGGGAGGCAGAGTTTAATGAGTCACTGATGGACCCTCCATATCGGGATGATATGGTGCATGTAGGACAGTGATGATGATGATGTTCAATATCCATCTGACTGTGAGACCGAGCAACAAAGGATGCAACATCGGCTTGCAGTACAAGCGTTCGTTGCTGATCAGTGGGATGCAGATCAGAGAGGGAGGCATAGGATTGGTGGTTCATCTGGTGTCGGCACATCAAGGGTTGGTGGATTTGGAGCTGGGGGTGGCAGTTCTGGTGCTGGCTCATCGAGGGTTGGTGGGGCTACAGCCCCGGGGCCGAGGCAGTCTTATGCGCACTTTTAGTGCAAGAGGGGATGAGGAAATCCCTATGGATCCGCAAATGTACCGGAATAGAGATGCAAAACAGGGACGGTTGAAATCCATGTGGGGAAATGTCAGAGAGACACTTGGACAGGCGGCTGCAAAGTATATTATCTTCAATGGCATTCCGGCCTGAACAGTTAGCAGTCCATTCTTTCAGAACATGTTAGATGAATCTGCCAGAGCAGGACCGGGAGTGAAGGCACCAACACCATATGAAATCATGAACCCCTATTTGAATAAAGAGATTGATGAATTAAACGAATATATAAATTCGTTGAAGAAGAGTTGGCCAGAATATGGGGTTACAATTATGTGTGATGGTTGGACTGGTCTCACTCGACAATCCATCATCAACTTTATGGTGTACTGTGATGGCAAAACTGTCTTCTTAAAATCTATTGAAGCATCCAATGTTACTGAGGATGCAAAGTATAATAAGGAGATGGTTGATGTCATCAAAGAGGTCGGAAAGAGTAATGTTGTCCAGATCGTCACTGATAATGGCAGCAATTACAAGAAGGCTGGAGGAAAAATGATGGACTCTAGAAAATATAACCTCTTTTGGACCCCGTGTGCAGCACATTGTATTGACCTTATGTTGAAGGACATTGGAAAGAAGAAAACTGTGAAGAGGGTGACTGAAGAAGCAAGAGCGGTAACAAATTACATTTATAATCACAATTGGGTTTTGTCTTTAATGCGAGAGAAGTGTGGAGGGGATTTGGTCCGTCCCGGGCTTACACGTTTTGCCACTAACTACGTGGCCCTACAGAGCATCATACAAAAGAAAGTTGGATTAAAAGCCATTTTCGCCTCAGAAGAATGGATAACTTATAAGGACAACAGAACTGTAGCAACAAGGAGGGCTGAGGAGATAGTAACTAGACCCAGTTTTTGGGATGATGCAAATGCAGTGGTCAATATCTTAGAGCCGATAGTGAAGGTGTTGAGGATGGTAGACGGTGATAAGAAGCCTACAATGGGATTTGTGTACGAGTCCATCAGACTAATGAAAGAAGCAGTCAAGGCTGCTGCCCCGCGCTCTTCCGTAGGGTACTTGAAAATTATAGACGAGAGATGGACGAATCAACTCTTCCATCCCCTTCATGCAGCTGGTAAGAGCTTATTTTAAAATTGTTTTTTTTTTTTTACATTTATTTTCTCAAATATGGTTGCTTTGATTGATAACAGCATATTACCTAAACCCTAAATATCAATACAAGCATGGTCTCGGTACTAGGGCTGATTTATTAAAATCCTTACAAGATGTTATCGAGAAATTAGAACCAAAGGGAGATCTACAGGCAGCTGCACTTAAAGAAGTAAGTTGATGCCTAATTCATTTTTATGGTTTAATTTACTTTTCTACAACTTGTGAGATTAATGCATTTTCTATAGGTGAAGTGGTATAGGGATTCTATTGGTTCATTCAATCGGAATGCTGCGGTGGCTAGACGACAGAACACACCCCCTGGTAACCTATATCATTTTTATTTTTATTTTTATTTTGTATGTTTATTGTGAGAGTTAAAATAGGGCAAACTGAATTTATTTTAAGTTGTTTTTTAATTGCAGCTGAATGGTGGATATTATACGGGTTGGATGCACCAAACTTGAGGAAGATTACTGTAAGAGTGGTTTCACAAACAGCTTCCTCTTCTGGTTGTGAGAGAAATTGGAGCACTTTTTCTCTCATCTTCACAAACAGCTTCCTCTTCTGGTTGTGAGAGAAATTGGAGCATTTTTTCTCTCATCCACTCCAAGCAACGTAATCGACTAGGGCACGAGAAGCTGCAAAAACTTGTATATGTCTACTACAACTTGAGGTTGAGGATGAAACAATTAAGAGCAGAACAAAATAGGGAGGATTATTCAGACCCCATCGACCTCAGTGACATCTTTTGCGAGGAGGGTGAGGAGGACCCACTTTTTGAGTAGGTAAAGGATGTAGGAGAGCCATTGCTGGATGAGGCAGGGGGTAGGCCTAGTTCTCAGATTGAACAGTAAATGAGTGTTGACGTAGATGAGTATATGACCACACAGTCACAAGGTAGAGACATTGATTGGTCATCCTCATCATCAGAGACGGCACCACCTAGTCTGAGTGGGGGTGGAGACAGGGGCGGAGATGACGATGACGATGGAGGCAATGAAAGTGCACAACCAAGGGATGGTGCAAGTGGTGGGGGCGTAGGCAATGTGGGTGGAGGTAGTGAAAATATAGAGATGAGCCCATTTACAATGGAACAAAATTTTGATCATACTACCCAGGATGAAGACCATGCTTCACGACCAGCACCAAGAGACCAGACATACCGACGAAGAAGGTACAAGCTTATGGAGGTAGATGAGAGTGGTCATCCAATCCAGAACACTGATGTCGGTCCTATGACTGCTACTATGGATAGTTTGAGCATTGGATCTGGGAGGCGTGATACTAGTTCTAGTGCTTCATATGAGTATGGATATACTGATAGCAATTACGGGACCCAAGAAGCACAATCACAATCATCTGGATTCGGCAACATGGGTTATGGTTACCTTGGATCTAGTATGGGATCATATGACTATGGTTATGGGTCTCATGTATATGGAACTACTAGTAGTCAGGATTTGGGGTATGGACAGGGACAACCGTACATCATCACAGCAATTGAACAACACCCTAACTACCCAAAACTAAGAAGACTTGTCGGTATTGATGCCCGAAAGTATGAGCAGTATATTCGAGATTATACCAGCTATTATAACAATTATATGTCGTGGGCTCAATACTGTCATTACCTAGACCAACAGCTTCATCAACCTCCTCATACTGATAGAGACGATGATTTTGAGCCACTTCGAAGCTCAATGTGGCTATAAATCATGAGTAGTACTGAATATTAATTTTATTGTGATGTTTTGTACTATTTCCCTTTATTTCATAGTCAAGACAGTGGAGGCCATTGGTAATGCTATTCACAGTTCTCTCTATCTCTCTCTCATTCCTATGGTCATGACTCGTGTAGATAAAAAAAAAATATAGATAGCAAATTTGGCATAGAAGTCTTGCTTGATTACATTAAACTTGTAATCACCTAAACAACACTCAATAGACCTAGAGGTCCTGCTTTTTTACATCAAAAATAAAAATAAAACTATTAAAAACTTGAACAGGGGTCCACCACATTTAAATAAAATTACATCAACTTTTTCTTTTATATAATTACATTCACTTCATGGTCAAATAAAATACAGTCCTCTTCTCTTTTTCTTGATGTAGGGTCTCGGATAATTTAACCATCTCCCCATCTTCCCATATTGATTCAGTCCTGTAAAAATAATGAGTTCATCAATTACAAATAAAAATAGGTTAGAAACTAAATTAAACTTCAATTATTTATCAACTTTAATGTGCATTCATAAGTTTTTCATATTTCTAAAATAATTAACATGAATAATCATTTAACAAAAAAAGAGAATAAAATGACCCTACATATTCCCTTCACTTAATAAAGAAATTATAATGTAGATAAAAAATTGACAATATATAGAAATATCAAGAAGAAATTACAGCACAAACAAGTAGACAACGCATGTCACTTAATATGATTCTCACATTTCATACTCTACATGCTTGCATCCAGTAATATAATGAATTCTAGATGTGTATTTATGCTTAAATATTGAATATCTAAAGTTTCGTCTTAAAATTCCAATGTTTCCTTAAAGTTTCCTAGACTTCTTTAATTTTTACAGAACTTCCTTACACTTCCTTAAACTTCCTCGAATTGAGTCAACTTCCTTAGCGACCGAAGTTTATACCGAATCCGAAGTTTAATACCTTGGTAGTATATCAACAATCATCATAGTTTTTTCATACTTAAAATAATAATATTACATCATAGCAACCTTGGTTACTGTGCCTCATGACGAAAGTCTTGAGAGAAAACAATGAACCATGGGTTTAACTTGAAAACAATATTGACTTATAATGAATCCTAAGCTTAAGCCTTAAAGAGCTAAGATCATATTCGCTTAAGCTTTTCTTTCTAATACGACTTACTTAACACTCAAGCCTAAGCCTAAAAAGAGACCTAATATCTTAGTCTCGATATTTCTTTTCTAAGTCAAACCAATCTCTTATCCTTGAACCCAATGTCTAGTCCTAAGGACTCTAGTGCCTTCGCTTTAATATCAACTCTGGTATCAGACCCGGAGCGACATAACATAACTCCTACTTAGAGGACAACTTAGCCCAAGGGAACCTAATTCCTTGAGCTCTGATACCACCTCTGTAACGACCCCAAAACCCCACCTTAGTCATAATGGGACTTTGGGTCCGTTACTTTACTTATCTCTGCTTGACTTCTATGGGAATAAGGCATAACTAAAAGATAATTCTCCCAAAATAGAAACAATTAAATTCTTTCCATAAAAACATCTTATCTGATATATAATAAACCGATAATAATCTAAATCCATAAACATAAACTGAAATAAGCCCAACATACCCACCATGATTGGGTAGAATAAAGTCACCAAATAACAATGAACAATCTAAGCAGCATCCTGAAAATAACATAAGTCTAAAACAAGACAACTCGGAAAGTAATTACGATCTACTAGCATGGATAACTCTCAAAATCTCTGTCTCCCTCTTCTTAAAGCTCACCTACTTCTCCTTCTTTAAAGTACCCCTCTTCCATCCAAGGAGTTGTTACTTGAACCTTCGTTAGACATGTACGACAATAACAAGTCGACTGAGCATTGAATACTCAGTGGATATCCAAACTAACCAACCACAGTAAAAACATATATCAAATATCCAAATCATGAAACAATTGTAAAGTCAATAGCAGTTTAATATAACATGAATATAATCAGAGTGCGGAAACTTGTGAACATCATGACTTAACTTGACTCGTGTACTTGTGTGACTCTTGAACTTGTATCATGAATGCAATGCATGCTTGTTTTCCCATAAAAAATGGTTAATGAGATCTATGTATTTAGATCCATGGAGGTGCATCGACAGAAGCGTAAGCTCCTAGAGCTCTTAGATCCCAAATGTCCATGATAATTATCCAGGACTTGAAATCTTATCCATGGAGAGCATCAACGAATACCGGAGCTACTTGATTTTAAGGGTCTTTGTAAAATAATGCAATGTCCTTGTCCTTGTACTTGTAATTCAATGTCCTTGTACTTGTATTTCAGTATCCTTGTACTTGTATTTCAGTGTTCAGAGTCTTTGTACTTGTCCATGCAATGTTCGTGTTCATGCAATGTCTGTGTCCATGCTTGTGTACCCGTGAGACTTGTAACTATCACACATGTGCACTTGTGCTTGAGTATTGTGATTAACATCCGACTTCAGTCATCACTTAGATTTCATCTTCCGTCAAGAAACTCCGTTAGGTTACATCTCCCTAGTTAGAAAATTCCCGATATGGAGGACTTCCTCTAAGTATTGGCCTACCCAAATATCAATCACCATGCAATTTGAATAAACATAATTTATCAAAACGTACTTTATACCTTGACATATTCATGCTAACATTTCTAATATCATTCTAAGCATAATCCATCATAGCATATCTTATTATACTCATACAAGTCTTTCAATATCATCACTTTCCATACTTAGTGTTCTTAAGCATTTCAACAAACACATACAATGCATTAATTATGTATGCAATGCTCTTCCCATTTTCACATTCCAAATCCATATCACTACTCATTCATAAACTACATTCATCCCTTCCAAACCTCACACCAATTCATACCTTCATCCATTCTCCATTTTAGCCAATCCACCATTATTTTCATTCATTTATAATCCATAAACATACTTCATAATTCAATTTAAGCTTCTAAAATACAAATTCATCCATATCCTTACTTATCATGCAAATCCAACACTAATTCATTATTTATCATACTAATTCAATAATCATAATAATTCAAGAGCTAACTTAGAGAGGATATTGACTTAAATTCCTATTTTCATTCTTAAATTCATGCATATTCATGTAGATCTCTTGATAATCCATACATATTGAAGTTTAAGCTTACAAAACACCTAATAGGGTTGAGTTAGAAGGGATATCGACCTTAGGGATCCTTCCCTTGGATCCAAATCGCTCCCAAGATGATTTGGGGAAGATCTCCAAGCTTTTTCCTCCTTCTAAGAGCAATCTCCACCTTCACCAAGCACAACCCTCTTAGAAACCCTAGGTTTTCTCTCCCCTTTTGCCAAAATTAGGTTAGAAATAAGTAGAATACTCTAAAACCTCGAAATAGGGTCCCTATTTATAGCCCTAATGGTTAAAAAACCTAAAATCCGTGTCTTAAATGAAGCAGGGTCGTGTTCTGACGATCGATCGTCAATTTGGATGATCGATCGTCCAAATTCCCGAGGCTAAATCAATTTTCTGGGCTCCGGACGATCGATCGTCAAAAATCTAATGAGCAGTTCAAAAATTCCCGTTTTGGTATTTTGACCATAACTTTTGACTCGCTCATTGGATTTTGATAATTCAACTTGCGTTAGACTCGTCTTTGAAAGGGGCACAACTTTGGTGTTTTACAAAAATCCTAATTTTGAGTTTTTAATGGTCTAAAAGGGCTCTAAAGCTGACTGATCTGGAATTTCAGTAGACAAAACATCGAAGAACCTACCTTTGACTTAGCTTAGACTCAGAATATGGAAAAACATTAAACATGAACCTTAAAGAGGGTTCCAATACCTTTCTAATGGTTCAAGAATCACTCGATTCTAATAAGCGGTGAGAAAACTAGAGTTTCTTAAAGTTGAGGGATGTTAAGACATTCCTCTAGACCCTTGGTTTATTTTCATACTCCATCTACCTTGATTCTAACCCCTACTCTCATCTCATGACTCAACCTCCATATGTTTTAACCCACCTAGGTGATCATCGAACACACACTAACATGCATGAGAGGCCCCGACTTCTTTATGTCTTGCGCACTAGCAATAACCACATGACTCCCGGAGTTCTACATACACACTTAGGGTGTTTTATACTTTATGATCTTAGATACTTAGAGTAATCGTATCCTCTTGGTTTAGACTCAACATACACCTACATCAAACCATCATTTCACTAAGAAACACCCAAGACTATACATAGAGGCCTTGACCTCTATAAGCACTATTCACGTAACACATAGACTATGTTTTATACTCTTTGTTTGCTTTCCCAAAAACTAAACCCACAACAAACTCAGGCCATGAGAAAACCCTCAAGATAACCAGTTATGCAAGAACACATGCATGAAGAAACATTAAAGACTAAAACACCCCTGATAAACTAGGCAATGACATGAAAAGATTCGGGTCTCTACACTCAATCCTCGGTTCATCATATTTGCTATCGTATTCGATGCCTGATCTTGGAATTAGCAACTATTCGTCAGGAGGTAGAGGATGTGAGAGCCATCCTGGGGTAGTACTATGATGGGCTTTTGCTTGCTATATTTCTCTTGTTTTTGTTTCTCTTTGGGTTTACTCTCTTGTAAACTCTCCCCTTGTACTCTCGATTTTGTTTAATATATGGTTGCCTTATCGATCAAAAAAAAAAACAATCAAAGACATTCCGAAATATTCCTTTGTACTATGATGGGCTTTTGCTTGCTGTATTTCTCTTGTTTTTGTTTCGCTTTGGGTTTACTCTCTTGTAAACTCTCCCCTTGTACTCTCGATTTTGTTTAACATATTGTTGCCTTATCGATAAAAAAAAAAAACAATCAAAGACATTCCGAAATATTCCTTTGTCTTGTGACCTAGGTGGTCCTTAAACTTTGATGCCCCCCGGGTAACCATTTCAGGCAATATTTTCATTTTATTTTATATTTGCCCCCATCGACCCTTCATCCGTGCTCCCGACCAATATTGGCCTAGTCTGCTAAACAATAAAACATATACATGTTACACCACAAATTCATGTTGTATGAACATAAATAAGCATAAAAAATTATAATTTAAAAAAGTGTGTGAAACATGACTAAAGTGGGAACACGAATCCGCAACAAATGCTTTTGCATCATAGCATCTTCAGAATCAAGGACATGACATGTTAATAATTAGGATTAGAGTTGAGATGAAATATTTTCATAAATTCAGGTTTCCTTTTGAGTATTGCAACCCTAACCTTAATGTTGATGTGGCACATTTTACTTGCTTCTACAATTGTTATCAAGGTCTTAAATAATGGTTTCAGTTTGTGTAACGGCTAACGGGCTAACCAAAACCTTTACGTAATGTCATTATGTAAAGGGAAATTTAAGGAAGATGTTTAAATATGATTTTAAAAAATTGACATTAAATGCATATTATGCATGAAAACATTAATTTATTAATTTTAATGAACACTAAATGAGATTTTAAAAAATCCATTTAACTATGTTCTAGACTTGCTAATATGCATTAACGAACGACACTGATTGAAAAAGGTGAGAAATAGTACCCAATAACAACAAAGCCCAAATTAGTTTTTGCAAAAGTAGTTTTGAATCGATTTGTAGCATAGATTTAGTTCTTGATCCTAAAAATTAGATGGAGTGGTCTAATTTGGCTTGAGAAGGGAAAGAAAGTGAATTTTTCAAAAGAAATGAGTTAGATTGTAATATAGCGCCATACGTACGTAACGTAGCTTGTTTCAGTTCAGGTATTACCAAAACCTTATCATGACGGTTTCAATGAGATTTATTACCATAGCTATTATGCTGCAAAAGGTTTTTGGTTCATATCCACGTTCCTTAGATTGTGAAACAAGGTTCAAATAACACTTTTTGAACCAAATATAACACTTATTTTATTTTTTGTTAGTTTAAGAGATCAGACCAACTTAGCCTCTCCCCTTTGTCTCTCTTATTCCTTCATCTTTCTTCTTTTTCTCTTTTCTTCTTCTTTCTTTTCTTTATTATCAGCCTTAGATATTTCAAATGTATGTTCTACTACAGATATGCTCGCACACGCACACTTATTCAAAATACACACTAAAATACAAAATAATCTGTGATCATCCTTGCATGGAAAAAGTAATGAGTGAACGTCAAAATCATGATCAGATTTCTGTCTAAGCACTTATCACCTTAGCGTACAGAAAATATATAGGCTTCTTGTGGATGCCAAAAATGGATTCGGTGATGGCTTTGATGTTCCCTTGGTTAACTATGTTGTATCAACCGCATTGCTCTCACACTCTCAACCAAGTGCAGTAAATTTGATTTGTCACTCCACTTCCTCGCTGTCATTTTTTTTCCATCATACTCATTTAATTGATTGATTAAATATTAAAGACTGGTATGGTTTTAAAACGTTGCATACAGTCAAAACAATCTTTGTACTACACCATGTTGGAATTTCCTATTTTGAGCTTGGCTATACGTACTTTTGTGATAAATTTTTCTTTGCTGAAGTCTATGATCAGAAACTTGGTAAAAATAGTTATGATGTTCCATTTTCTTTTATATCCGGTAAATCTAATTTGGTGGTTGTATCTCATGTAGATAAGGAAAGAGGCACTTTGGGCTTGCTTCGCACTGGAACCTAGTTTTGAAGCTATGATTTCGGTCAGTTTATTTATGGATTCCATTTGCTTCACTGATATATGCTATCTTCTAACATTGATTTGAAACTTTAGTTAACGTGACCTCGTTAAATCTAAAATGACATAATTTTGTCTCAAACATACTAAAATATTCCATTTGTGAGAGATTTTGTATCTATAAGAAAGATATAAACTTCTGTACTTCATACTTGGTTAGCCTTCATAAGCACAACTGAACATTCATTCGCTCAGCATAGCATCTTTGTTTGTTGGTGCAGCCTTTTACCTTTGTCCTTGCTTCTATTCTCAAAATATCTGTCTATTTAATTACACAAATAAATTAACCGGATTTTTTTTATCTTATCGATGTAAGCTTCATCCTTTGCTTTAATCAAGAACTTTAGGATTCAGCTCAAGCGTTTTTCATGTGCTAGAAAGCTTGACCACCTGTTCCCCCCTTCAATTCCATTGTGTACTCAACTTTTCCTTTCTTACCAATTAACAAAAAAAAGATCAGTTTTTGTTTTTTTTTTTTACTTAAAAGGGTATCTCACTTCCTTGTTGTAGAGGATTTTTTACCCTATTTTCTTTTCTTGCAGGATGTATGTGTTCCTTTATCACGGCTTGCAGAATTGATATCAAGATCCAAACAAGAGCTTGACGCATCACCGTTGGTGTGGTATGTTAATTTCTTCTGAATGCATAGCATACTTTCAGCAGAAAGGGATTTAGTTAAAATATATGTAGTATTATCTTCTCCATGACTTTAGTGGTTCAGCATATTGAAGGATTTTCACTCAGTTCACTTATACATCTTGACAGTCCTACAAATGGAAAAGTGATGCTCATTATGTGTTTACTTTCTCTTGTTCTTAACACCAGTACAGTTATTGCTCATGCTGGTGATGGGAACTTCCATACAGTAATTCTATTTGACCCTAACCATGAAGAACAACAGCGGGAGGCAGAGAGACTAAACCACTTCATGGTCCATACTGCCTTGTCAATGGAAGGTACTTATTTGGAACCCATATTAAGACTATCAATTTTTAGTTAGGCAGGAGTCAGGAGATAATGAGGTAGTACTTTTTAGTGGGATATCTATCCTCAGGATGTGATTTTGGTAGTCTCTACATTCTGCTTGTTTCTCAATCGTTAGTGGTACAAATCATCATTTGTGCTTAGTATTTGAAAATGATCAGTAGCTAAATAGGGTGGTGCTTCTTAAATCTGTTTGCTTTTATTATTTTAAGATCGAGTATTGGGTTAGCTAAATAGGTTAACTTAAAAGTGCTCACTTATGTGCTCGTAAATCTTACCTTGCTATCAAGGGTTTTATTATCTTTATATGTGATTTCATTTAGTACTGACTTCTATTATGCGGATTTGTTTGTTCTTGTTCCATACTTATCTGAAATGAAGGGTATATACCACTGCATCTTACAGTACCATCATGTAGATTAGTAACTTTGCAATGCCTAGTTTGTCAATATGTCCTCTCTCTGACACCTTTTATGTGTGTTTAATAATTTTGGACAAGTCATTGTCTAAATTCGCAAATCATTTAGGACAATGCAAACTAACCTAGAATAAGTGTTAGTGATATCAGAATTCAAATTTTAGCAATAATAATCAATATAAAATTATCTAAATTGCACAATCACCATAAAGAACTCCAAAAAGGAGATTAGTAATGTCCTAGGTTAAATCACAATCCCGCGATAATGAACTTTAGACTTGATTCGGGGATCGTTTGAAAGTAGGAACTTCCACTAGTTTGGAGATTTTAGGCCAATAACCAATAAAATCTCCTTGCCAAATTGAGGATTTCAAGAAAATTAATTAAGTCTTAACAAGGTTTATTATTTCGGATATGCATGTAAAGTGGATTTCCATGTGAGAATGAATTAGTTAACAAAATCCAGCTGCAACTAATATCAAGAAGTAAAGAAATTAGGGTTGGATTCTACTTGTTTACACTTAATGTTATTGTGTAGTAATCTTAAATATTTTTGTATCTCCTACAAATGAATGTTTTATTAATGAATTATTCTTTCATTTGAGCTAATCCAAGCACAAAATAAAAGTAAAATAATCGTAAATCCCGTAAATCTCTACTGTTATTCCTCATGGTATCTTCATCAGCTTATCATGAGAGGCTTTATTAGAAATGGAAGATTAATGCTCATGAAATTGCATGCCTGGCCCAATAGAGTGAAGGATTCAATAGAACAAGACTCTCCTGGAAGGGTTAAAGATGTGTAAATTCAAAACTTACAGGCTTCTTTTCCGGAGCTAGATTCTTCAACGTGACATCTTAGGCTTCTAAGGAGTTGGTTGACCTGTGATACTCTCTAACATCATCAGTAACATTCTTGATTGGGGTAAATATCTTGATATATTTTGTTGTCATTCTTTAGAGGATGACATTGATATGCAGATTCTTTTTTTTATTTTTAGAAACACCTCGGGGAGAGGGGTTTGGCAGACCCCTACCTGTTTATTTAGAAATTAGAACCGGAATACAAGGAGGGACATAAAACCGAACCCCTAGGAACCATCATAATCTAATATTGAATAAACCAGTTTTATCAGTTCTGATAATCCCCTTAAGACTAACAGGGATCTCATCCAAACTTCTGAAAATCTTGCTATTAGAGCCAATGCACACCTCATTAACTAAAAAATCCACAACTTGAATATTTTCTCTGAGGACATGATCGAAAGTCATGTTGCATTTGGCCTGAATTTGGACAACTTCCTTTCTCCAATGCCAAGCTTGCCAAGGAGTATCTACGGTACCTTTGATAACATCGATCACAATCTTAGAGTCACTCTCAACCTTAATGTTTTGTATCCCCATAGAATCACAAAATTTGCACCCATCATAGATCACTCTGATTTCAGCCATGTTGTTAGATCCCGCCCCATAAAAAATTGGAAAACCAATAAAGTATTCCTCTTGGTATCTCTTATGATACCCCCACCACCACTATTTCTAGAATTATCTTTCGATGCACCATCTGTGTTAAGTTTGAACTAACCTGGGGAAGGGGCTAACCACTTAGTAATAATAGGCCTAACCATCTGAGGATACGGAACCAAACACTGGAAAATTTGGCAGAGCTCCGTATCCCGTTTAGAAGGCCTAGCCTTGACAATCCATCCTTTTTGCTGCATTTTTAACCCACTCTGATATTCTGTTGAATATAGCCTGAACAGATCTTCTATTATTATCAAACTTCAGGACATTTCTAAATAACCAAATCTCCCAACAAATAAAATCAGGGAGAACCATATGAAGCATACCATTGACCGAACCCCTCTTACATTTGTTGAAAAATCTCATGATGCTTGTTTGGATGGAATCTTGATCGCAAATAGGAGTTTGAAGAATCGAGCTGACCTTGGACCACAAGCTTTTGCCCGTATCACTTTCACAGAACAAATGAGATAATGATTCCGTCGAAGGAGACCTACAGCACACACACTTGCTCGCCAGGGAAATCTTGTTATTCTGAATATTTTCCTCAACGGCTACAGCATTAGCAATTATTTTCCATTGGAATTTGGAGATTTTTAAAGGAACTGAAGCATCCTAGTCTGCCCAATTAGACTTTGGATGACTTTCCCGAATGAAGTTCCAGCAAGATTTAATTGAGAATTTCGCAGAGCTTTCCAATGTCCAAGATGCCCTGTCGTTGGAAGAGGAAATAGAAATGTTGCTATGGATGATTTCCTCATAGACATTAGTAGAAATATCCTCCTTGATGTTGTCGAGCTCCCAGGCATCATTTAAGAGTGTGTTGCTAATGGTTGGGAAATGAGTCGGACATCTAATAACTGAATCAATTAACGGCTTCTTTTTGTTCCAAATATCAAACCAAAAATTTGTACTTTCCCCGTTCCCGATGAGCCATTTGCAATTAACCATGGTAGGCTTAACCCAAGAAGCAATATCTTCCCAAAGCCTGGAACCTCGCTGAAAATTGTCCACCATCCACAGATGATTATTCTGGAGATATTTGCTTTTAAAGAATTTACTCCATAATCATTTTTTCCGGAGATGTGTCAATGTGTCTGACATGTTAAGTTGTCCAAAGGTTAATTATGGAGTCTCCTTGATTTGTAATAAGCAATCAATGGTTTAAGTAGGATTCATACATTGTTTTTTTTTTTTTTTTTGATTCCTTAAAAAAAATTTAACTTATGTACTACTAGCCGTATTGCATTTGGGGATGATGCAGATTTTTCTTAGTAAAACCTTCACTATGAACAACCACAATAATGCGTTTTGGCTTCTGATCTTATTGCTGAACAGGAACATGTACTGGAGAACACGGTGTTGGTACTGGGAAAATGAAGGTACTGTGCTCTTATATGCTTAAACTAGAATGTCATGGCATGTAGCATCATTCAGATTCACTTTGGCAAACACCATGAACCAAAATATTCAGCATCATCATGGTCATGGTCATGGCCATGGTCATGGCCATGGCCATGGCTCACCATATGGAACCATGCCTATAATTGCCCTGTTCATGTTGTGGCACTGGCCTAACTTGTCATAAATGACCGAATCATCCTACAAGGCATAAAAGAAGTTATGCTTAGTTTGTTGTGTAGTAAAACATTGCATCGTTTAACACCATGTGTCTCGATCTATCCCTGCCATTGGTGTGATAATTAACTCAAATTTTGAGGCATGTGAAATAGCTTCCATTAACAAGAACAAGCCCCAATATGCATTTTTTTGCTTCTGTTGGTGATCTTAGACTCTCACACGTGCTTAATAAATGTGATTTACTGGAATTTTAATCCTTTCCTAATTTGCAGTTTAGAGTTACATGCTTCTCCATTATCCTTGGAAAAATTATAATTGGTCTGATGAAATTCTGTGTTTCCAGTACCTTGAAAAAGAACTTGGGATGGAGGCTTTAAGGACAATGAAAAGAATAAAAACAGCTTTAGATCCCAACAATATCATGAATCCAGGAAAGCTCATTCCTCCTCATGTTTGCTTCTAATAAAGGTATATATATAGGATTTGTTAGTTCCTGCTTTTATCATTCCACTAAGTTTACCAAAACTACGTCTCCTTATGGTAAAATTCCTGTGTATGAACTGGGTTACATTTCAGTCGTGGACGAGAGAGGATCATGAGAAGCAACTTGAGTTTCACTAACATTTCCAAATTGTGTTCTTCCATCAGTTGCTAAGGCGGGGTTCCTACCCTTTTCCTCTTGGTTTCGGTAACGGGCAGTTTACGACGAAAATGTATGTTTCAGTTCCTAAGTTGGGTTTCTGTACCATTTTTCTCTTGGTCAATTACTGGTGGTTTAAGAGGAAAGTGTTTGTTCGAAACTATTACGCACCTATTCCATAAATAAATAAAAGTGGTTGGTTGTTTCAAGCACGGTGAATCTTGTGTATTTTGTGGATGTGTTATTGAACATGGGTTTCCTTGAGTTACTCGGTCGAGGACCGAGGATTGTGCTGTGGGCGGGTATGCCTACCATACTTGGTAGATGGAGGCATGGAGCTCCTTCGGTGTGTGTGGGAATGACTTTTTTTTTTTTTTTTTTTTGGTAGGAAACTAATAATTTATTCAAATAAAGGAACGATGTACATGGGCCTGGAGGTTATAACCTCTACCATAAAAGATCAGATTTTCCTTGGTACATATTCCAGTTTGAAAAAACTTTGATGCCTCCACATTTGCTATTTTTGCAAGATTGTGAGCTTCTGAATTTTGAGATCTATGCACCCACGAAATAGAGGAATTTGAGAAATTTCTCCATAAAATTTTGATGTCTTCAAAGATTGACTTGATATCCCAATGAGGGGGCCCTGCATCCTCACAAATAGCATGCATAATAGATTGAGAGTCACCTTCGAGGATGAACTTATTCCAATTATTTTGGAGGCAGAGCATCAACCCTAGAAAAACCGCTTTTGCCTCAGCTTGTCTCGCATTGCTAGGGCAGATGGGAAAACAAAACGAGGCAACACACCTGCCAGTATGAGTCCGAGCCAGCCCACCCACGCTTGAAATGGAGCCATCCGCAGAAGAAGACCCATCCACATTAATCTTCAACCAACCACTCGGAGGGGCGATCCATTGAAAATTATTTGAATCAGCTTCTGGAGGTCTAGACATTGAAGAAGTGAAGATATCTGAAGCCGGGTTAGCATTTTGAGCGGAAGAGACTAACTCCAGAGCATACACATTTGCTCTCTCAACTGTATTGCGAGGATCAGGTTTGGATTTCTCAAAAATAAACTCATTTCTAGTTTTCCAGATCATCCACAGCACACAAATAATTCTTATAGTTGCCTCAAAATTATTAGCCTTAAACATATTTCCTTTCGACCACCGATCCCACCACTTCTCCATAGATACGACATTGCCCTTTTCACTATGATAGCTAATTGATGATCCAAACCATACACATCTTGCAAACTCACATTCGAGGAAAAGATGAACTCCAGACTCGAGTTCATTTCCACACATTTTGCAAACCGGGTCAACATCAATATTCCTCCTTTTAAGATTTTCCCCTACTGCCAGAATATCTGAAATACACCTCCACATGAATAAAAGCAATTTAGGAGGAAGCGGGATCTTCCATAATGAACTCCATCTTGAGTCCTGGATATTATCTGTGGATGAGGATGCATTTTTTAGTCTCCAAGGGTCATTCATGGTAGCCAAATGATAAGCAGATTTTACACTAAAAACTCCCTTGGGTTCAAAGTGCCATACCCATGAATCTCTTACACCAAGGACACTAGGTTGAATCTCCCATATATTCTTTCTCTCTATGCTGGAAAATAAATTGCAGATAAGTTCAGTTTTCCATTGTTTTGAAATAGGGTCAAGAAAATGAGAGACTCTATTGAAAAGGCACCCCTCTGGTTTTGGCGATACGGCTAGAAAATGAGGCATATTTGGTAGCCAAGGATCTTTCCAAGGATCAATTGAGAAGCCCGAACCGACCTGTCGCCGGATACCAAGCTTGAGAAGGTCCCGCCCATAAAGGATGCTTTTCCAGCCCCAGGATTCTCTGTAACAACTTCTAGCATGCATAAAATCATTGTTAGGAAAATAGAGAGACTTTAAAATTCTGCTCCACAAGAGGTTTGGCATGAGAGTCAATCTCCAAGCTTGTTTTGCTAGCAGAGCCTGGTTGAAGAAAGCCATATTTCTGAAACCAAGACCCCCAGCAGATTTGGAATAGCACATTTTTCTCCAGCTTCGCCAATGGATTCGACTTTCCTCCTCTTTTTGACCCCACCAATACTGAGATATCGCTGAATTAATAAAGTCGAACCATTTAGATGTTATTTTGAAACAGCTCATAGCATAACAAGGAATAGATTGAGCCACTGCTTTGATCAATATAGCTCTCCCAGCTTGTGATAAAAGAGAACCTTTCCATCCTTTGATTTTAGAGAGTATCCTTTCCTTTAGATACCCAAATAATTTTGTTTTTGATCTTCCGAACATTGTTGGTAGACCCAAATATTTGTCTGGAGGGGCTAGAGATGGAATATTCAGATGGGCTGATAGAGATAATCTTTTCGCTTCTGGAGTATTACTACTGAAGGTGATTCCTGATTTTTGAAAATTAATGGCTTGCCCTGATGCTTTGCAATAACAATCAAGAATCTCCATAAGGTGATTGCATTCATCTAGCTCTGCATTTAGAAAAAGAAAACTGTCATCTGCAAAAAGAAGATGAGAGAGAGGAGGAGCTGTTCTGGCCACTTTAATACCACTCAATAGACTACAGTCTAAGGAATGTCTGATCATCGAAGATAGAGCTTCAGTACACATGATGAATAAATATGGGGATAAAGGATCCCCTTGTCGAAGCCCTCTGGAAGGATAAATGTTACCGACAGGCTCTCCATTAATGAGAACATAAAAAGAAACAGTCTTCACACACTGCATAATAAGTTGCCTCCATCTTGCACAAAACCCCATTTTTTCCATCACCCTTTCAAGAAAAGACCATTCCAGCCGGTCATAAGCTTTACTCATATCAAGCTTCATTGCGAGTTGATGTTTTCCCCCATGTTTGAGTCTTTTTAGATAGTGAAAGATCTCGTGAGCTATAAGAACATTGTCAGTAATTTGTCTTCCTGCCACAAAAGCCGACTGCTCTGGACCGATTAACCCTGGGAGTAATTTTTTGAGCCTATTAGCCAGGACTTTTGAGATGACCTTATAGACAACATTGCATAAGCTTATTGGTCGGAATTGGCCAATAGATAAAGGATTGGGTATTTTGGGAATAAGAGCTATTAAGGTATGGTTCAATTCCTTCAAGAGAAATCCACTATTGAAAAAGCTTAGGACTGCATCACAAACATCCTTCCCCACTATCTCCCAATGAGTCTGGAAAAAATGTGCTGGCATTCCATCTGGACCTGGGGATTTTAACGGGCTCATTTGGAATAGAGCATCTTTAATTTCAACAGTAGTAATAATTTGGCATAAAGACCTATTCATCTCATTAGTAACTATTGATGGAACATTTTCAATAGAGCTAATTGAAATATCAGGATCAGAAGTAAAAAATACCGATTGAAAATACTGAACAATATGGTCCTTGATCTCCTCATGATTTGAAATACCATCTCCAACATCATTCTGAAGATAAGAGATCTTATTCGATCTTCTTCTTTGAAGTGTAGTCTGATGAAAGAATTTTGTATTTTTGTCCCCCAGTTTAAGCCAGCTAATCCTTGATTTTTGGGCCCAGAAGATTTCTTCTTGATTAAGAGCCTCTTCCAATTCAGTAGTTAGTTTTTTCTCAATAGGCATTGAAAGGCCCCTATTATCCCTTTCTTGTAATAATGCAATGCGGGTCTTCAAGGACATTACTTTTGAATGCAGGGCACCAAACTCCGCTTTATTCCAGCGCTTGAGATCAACTCTACATTTTCTAATCTTCTTACAAAGAGAGAACATAAAGGAACCATCAATGAAATTAGACCAAGAATTCGCCACAATACCTGAGCAAGCAGGGTGAGAAGACCACATCACCTCATATCGGAAGGGAGGTTTGAAAACCCTTGTAGCAAAATCTGAATTAATCACTACTGGTCTGTGATCAGAACCAATAGCTGGAAGATGTGAAACTGATGTATTAGGAAATAATTCAATCCATTCAGGGTTTGCAAAGCCTCTATCTAGCCTTACCTGAATAAGATTTTCACCATCCCTTTTGTTACTCCAAGTGTAAGGTGGACCTTGGTAATGAAGATCAATGAGCCGAGCTTTAGACACCATTTGTTGAAAGGGAACAAATTGATTAGGAGTTCTTACTCTTCCCCCTTCTTTCTCAGTCGCAAAAAGGTAGTCATTGAAATCCCCGATCACCAGCCATGGAGTGAAATTGCATTCTCGAGCAGTCCAGATTTCCTTCCATAAGCAGTTGCGAGTCATATTATCATTTGGGCCATAAACTAAAAAGAGGTCCCATTCTGGATTTTCTTCGTTTTCTTTGATCTTCATCTGAACCAGATTTTGAGTAAAATCGAGAACCCGAAGCTTCAAACATTCCTTTCAAAAAATTGCAATGCCTCCGGATAAGCCAATCGGATCAATTGTGAACATATGATCCATAGAAATCTTCTTCTTTATTCTTGCCATTTTCTTTGCTAACATTTTTGTCTCCATTAGCATCACAATGGAGGGACGGAGAGAGACAACCATATCTCCCAGATGACGAACTGTCAGGTTCCGTCCAAGACCCTGGCAGTTCCAACTTAACATCAACATCTATCATGGGGCGGCTGTTCCAAAACAGCGGCCCCTTCATTTGCATCAAAGAGAGAGTCAGAAATTGAAGGTCCAAAACCGGGTGGGTAAGGTGGAGCATATTGAGGATCAGTGATGGCAAGATTTTCTTTTATCTTTTTGGAAGGTTTAAAATATGGGGAGAATCGTCTACTAGAAGAAAGAGCATTGTTTGGAATTCTTGATTTCGAATAAGTGTGGAGTATTGGGGAAAAAGGTTGTTGGTTGCAAATTCGGGTGGGTTGGTTTTTGGATTCGGGTATTTGTTTTGGGGTGAGGGTTATGAAGTAGGTTTGCTCCACGCTTTTACCTTTAACCGAAAGCTTATCATCACGTTCAGTCGTCCCCTCAATTGGATAACCCTCAAATGGAATCTCTTGGATAAGGGAGGGCAGCAATTTCGGATGAGTATCTTCATGTATATCTTGGAAATCTTTGACTTTCCATTTATAAGGGGAGATGCCAAAATCTAAGGAAAGAATGTTGAGAGGACCTATCCTTCCATCAGGATAAACATTAAAAGATGGCAATTGCAAGTTTGTCTCCGGAAAACTCTCAATCATAGGAACAACTTCTGGAGAAGATTTGCTACTTCGCAGCTTAGGGGAGGATCGCCTATCCTGATGAGAGTCTCCATAAATACTGGCTACACGTGGATCATTCACCACCATCAGATCTGAATCAAGAACTGGATCATTCACCACCATCAGATCTGAATCAAGAACTGGATCATTCACCACCATACCATCTTTCTTTTGTGAGATCATTGGGGAAACCACCAACTTCCGACTGAGCTCCGGCAATTGAGCAATTGGAGGTTTGAGAATAGTTGAGAGCTTTCGTCCATGATTCCTGAAATTTTCTAGATGTGGATTGACCTCCTCCCCATTTTCCGCCTTTAGCCATACTCCAAAAGGGAGATTTCTATCTCTGTTGGTTTTGCCCGAGTCATCCATGATAGAACAGTGTCTAATATCATGACCAAGGATGCCACAATTGAAGCAGAAGGTAGGGAGCCGTTCAAACTTCACTTCAATAATACGTGGTTCACCATTCTCCCTTCTTGCGATGACGAACTGAACTAGAGGTTGATTGAGCTTTATTCGAACTCGAATCCTTAAAAGTGAGAGTATCCAGGCCGTGTTGGATGTTTGGTATGATTGGAGAACCTTTGTAAATAAGATATGCACACAAGTTGGGAACTCGCGGGAACTGTATTAATAAGCCGATTGTCAAGAGTAATACGATGAAGTGACGAGGAGACTAACTAAGCAGGGCTTGGAGATCAGATCACAGCCAATCGTGATTGAATTCAGGGAGAGTTCAATCGCTCTCACTGGTTAACACGTGCCCTCTTTAACCCTTATTAACTGTGGTTAAGATTCTCTAACCCTTGTTGATCCATAATCTAGCCTTAGTTAAATTTTTTTTTTTTTTAAACTAAGGTTAGATTGTTAAATATTAAGGGTTATACGGTAAATATAGGACACGTGTTAACCTGTGAGAGCGATTGAACTCTCCCTGGATCCATTCGTGCTATGATTTGACATCTGACATATGGGATTCAGGGGCCCGCCTCCTTTGGCATGGGCATTGAATTTGTGTTGTCCTTGGCTATTACATTGGGCCTCGGATTGTCTCTGGTGAAGCCAGAAACCCCTTCTACCGTCTGGGGCTAAAATAAGGGACAAGTGGTGGATAAGTCAAAATCATGGGGAGTGATAGGTGTTAAGATAAAGAGGGAGTGATAGCAAATGGGGAGAAGTCAAAATTATGGGGAGAAAATGAAATGACTTCTCCCCTTTTTAATGCCACATGTCTCCTATTCTATGGTTGCCCAAGAGGGACTTTTAGCTTTGCCAGAGACAATCTGAGGCCATTCCATTGGGGCCTTGGATTGTCTCTGGCAAAGCCAGAAAATGGTCTCGAGCAATCACACGATAGGCGACATGTGGTGATAAAAAGGGAGAAGTCATTTCATTTTCTCTCAATGATTTTGACTTCTCCCCATTGATATCTCTCTCCCTTTTTCTCATACACTTATCGTCACATGTCTCATTGTGTGGGGAGAAGTCAAAATCATGGGCACCACTTGTTGACTGATTTGTGGTTGCCCGAGACAAGGCCGTCTCTGCTTCGCCAGAGACAATCCAAAGCCTTCCATTGGGCCTTGACTAGAAAAGGAGATCCTAAGACCCCCCCTCTCTCTCTCTCTATATATGGGAACTTAAGACCCACCCCATTCCTCTTGGAAAATGTTCTATGTAAATGACATAATTTGTCCCACACGAGGTGGAGCCAACTCGTCCCCCGAAAGTCGATGCTAAGCCTTTTCTAGGTTTTGGAAAGGAAATATCACTCCCCTATAAACATTTATAATTTTGATTTTAAGTATATGGCTCAGGATCCTCTCGAGTTCAAACCCCTACAGGTCGCCACGTGTCTCCTTTGACACCCCTTAACCATGGGTAAGGTAACCCATCCTTGGTTTTTTTTTTTTATTAATTATTATTTTTTAAATTAAAAAAACTGTTTTTAGAGTTTTTTAATATTAAAAATATTTTTTTAATTTAAAAAATAATAATTAATTAAAAAAAAAAAACCAAGGATGGGTTAGTGAACCCTAGGGGTGGGTGAACCTTACCCATGGTTAAGGGGTGTCAAAGGAGACACATGGCGACCTGTAGGGGTTCCAACTCGAGAGAATCCTGTGCCTAAGTATATTTAATAAATATTAAATTAAAATAGAATCTTACTTAAATATTTATTTTTATTTATGTCTGATATTTGTTTTTATATATTCATTTCAAACGGCTTAGACGTACTAAGGATTGAGGGGATCTATTTTTGGGTTGGGTTCGGGTTTGCCACCCATTTTAAAACCAAAATAGGACGGATTCAAGTTTAGATAGTACCATCAACTCAAACCCGACCCATAAGGGGATCGATCAACCGGAACCCACCCACGTAATCCGTTTAAAATAAATAAATTATAGGCATCAGGTCCGGGATCCAGCCCAAACCCAAACCAATTATAAAGAGAATATCAACCCGACTACTTTGTTCAAAAGATCAACCTGAATACATTAAAGCTTGAGTATATTTTGGCAAATTGGGTCAGAAATTGCCTCTCCCACCTGGATGAGAGTCACATGAAGGAGCTCCGAGGAGCTGCCCTTACTGATCGAAGAGGGATTCCTCCACTAGGTTGAGGGGGTTCTTTCTTATTACGTTCAGGTTGCCATTGCCTTTTAAAATTGCTTATGAAATAGTTGGGGTTTTCCCTGATTATCCCTATAATTTGGCTTTATTCTCAAAATACCCACATTTTAAAGACTCTTCTTTGAATGCCCCCACACACATGAGAAGGAGTTCACACATGCGAACTTTTTTCATTTTATCCAAACCATTTGAAGGAAAGACGTTTGTATCCCCTCCATTCTTCCTCAATCATGGAGAGATCCCTTCGTTCCTTAGCAACAATGGAGTTCCTTGGTTGATCAAGAAGTGTTCCCAAAACTTTCATTACTTATCGTTTTGACTAAGATTTCCACAAAAGAGCTTTATTCCTCTAACTACTTACCACAATTATGAGAGAACGTCATTAACGAAGAAAAATACCTATTTTTGAGATTTTGTATGTTCTTTTTAATTAGTTTAATCTGAAGAAAAAAAATTATAATTATGGCATTTGTGATTTTAAACCTCAAATCTATTGTTAGATGGGTTTACATGTATTTTTTTTACATTTTTAATGATTTACAGTGTACAATCGATACTTAATAAGTCGGGTTGATGTCAATGGAGGGATATTTCAAACTTTTCATAATATGGAATTCTGAGAAAATAGTCATAAGGGCATTATGAGAAGGGTTTTTAAAAGGTGAATATTTAGAGAACAGAGGCAAACTATTATTGAATATAATAGGTCCATGCCCTATTATTGAATATAATAGGAAAATGCTTAATGTACCCGTAGTTTCCATTATATAACAAAATGGCCGGTTCTCATTGGTCCACGACCCACTTTTAAACGCTCTCTAACTGTTGTTATGATTCACTCATCTATAGGGTTAAGCAATCCAATCTTGGTTTTTAGAAAAAAAAATTCTTAGTTTTATTTAGTTGAGCTTAACTAGGGTTAAAAGAGACACGAGCCCGCTAATCACTACTCAATGTAATACCCACGCTATCACCTTGTATTCGTGTACACTGTACAGTCCATTGGTCGAGAAATGTGTACAAGTCTGGGCTCAATACTTTCACACTTAGGATTGGGCCCAGCCCAGCCCGAGCCCGAACCCATCCCATTGATAGCCCTAAGCGATTATGATGAAGTTTGGAGGCCTGTGTTATTTCGGAAAATCTAGTGTAGGGTTTTCGTAATTATGAGAAACTCTGGAGGAGGTTTCCGTAAGTACAAAAAGAGAATCTCCTTGTGTTTTCAAGTTTTCAAACGGTCTAGAAATTTGAATCCGTAATCTAGTGACCATTTATCTAAAAACGTTCTCCACCGTCCGATCATTTCGATCTGAAATCTCATTCCTTTTTTCAAACGGCCCTCATTTCCCCCCATTTCAAACCCTTTCCACTCCATTATTGATTATCCTCTCCGTATCCCTCATTCTAGTAAGCCCGTGCCCTAGTTTTTTCTCCATAGCTCCTTCCTGCATTTGATCTTCTTTTTTGCCCTAATTTCATCTGCAACTGGGTTCCGAAACCCTAAATTTCACTTTCTAGGGTTTGTTTATCTGAATCTAAGAAGCCAAAGCTTCAAATATGCCGTTCATCTCCGATGCAGCGAGTGCTCTCAAAAGCCGGTTTGGGTTCCAAGAACCCTCAGATTCGAGTTCTGTCCGTAGTTCTCCAGCTCTCTTCAAATCGGCATCAAAAGATAATCTTTTCCAATCTTTGGTGACTTCAACAGCGATCCAAAGTATCAGTGAGAAAGATGATCATGTAGTTAGCGGAGGTTCGTTGAACCAGAGCTTTGAATTGCAAGAAGATCCTTCTTTCTGGAAGGATCACAATGTCCAGGTGCTTTTACAATTTTTCTTTGAAGATTTCTTTGGAGGAATGATTTTTTAAATTAGGCTAAAATATGTTTAGGGTTCTTCCCGTGGAGCATTGCTCAAAAGTAAAAAAAAAAAAATTAATGCTGATGTATCAGTTATTGTCTTTTTAACCCACAATCGTATTCTTGTATTCAATATCTGATGTCAACAATTTCCCAAGTTCGTAACTCTATAGAATTTTTTTTAAAAGCTATACTGAGTTGTGATTGTACTGAATGAGACCCTTATTGTTGATTGGAGACGAGAATTAGAAAATAGCAAGGAGTAGAACCTTCAGAGCCAAGATTTTGTGGTTCAGCACTTTACTGGAGCTTCCACTAAACAAAGATACAAAGAGCAGTAGTCTCAAATCCCAGATCTAGAAGGAAAACCCGAAGAAAAAGTTTTGCCGCTTTTAGGAAACTGTTTTTGTTATGAAATACCTCCAAAAAAATTTCAGGTTGGGGTGTTGATAGCAAACCCCAGGGTGGTGGTGGTGGTGCAGGTTGGATGGTATGGTCAAGCTTAGGTTCGGGTGGTATTTGAGGCACAAATGTAACAAGGTTTACATATTCAAAAGCTAGCTGGTGGATTGAAATCGGCCAATCAACTTGACTAAAAGTTGGTTCTTAAAACAGCTAAATGATAATTTGATATTCAGGTGTAGTTATCCAATGACTCAGCACAGCCAAACTTCATAACCCAGAGAATGGTTATTGAATCCCGAAATTTCTCAATACTGCATCATATAAAAGTTTAAAATTGTGATATGTAGCTAATTTGATCTTTTAATTGTTCACAATTCAGGCCTATTGTTGTTTGGAGCTCTTGTCCTAAGGCTCTCTTAAGTCTACACATTTTCTAAGAGATTGAGTTTTCCGAATCACATGACCGATGCATGCAGTCCCATATTTTGATACTTAAGACTCAAACACATTATATATTATGGAATACTTGTCCAAGGATAAGGTAAAAATAGGCCTTGTAAAAATGTCAGATATTCAGGGGAAACTCAGAACCCACCAACTAAGAGAACTACTAGGCCCAAATCTACTTTTTCTGTCTGATCCATTAGTTTCTTCCGGCCAGTCAGAAGGTACCACCTACATTCTAGGTAGAAGTCAATAGCTCAGGGGGTTAAGTTACCCCATCAACCTAGAAGTTTTCCACAGTGAGAACAGTTGTGTATACATGTACCACACAATCAGGGAGATGGATTCTTCCCTTTTTTTGTCCTGATGCACGTATGGCTCACTATATTCTCTGGTATGCATGGGTCTGGCCGTTCTCTTTAGTTGCACAAAGCCAAAACTTGTGGATTCAGAAATGAGATCACAAGGGTAGTGCTCTCAGAAAGCCAGGGACGAAGACCAGATAGAAGCTTCTATATTAAAACTTTCATATAAAAGCAAGTGTTTTTTTTCTACACCATTTGGAATTAGCTTTTCTACTGCTTATGTCATATGAACTTACAATATGAATGATAACTTGGAGCAAGAAACAAAATAAGCAATAAAGTATGCAAAATTAGGGGTGTTAAAGATGGATTATATTGATACAGTTATGGTAGTGGCTGCTGGTGTTACAATTTACAAGGCCCCAAGATCCCAGAAGTGGCAATGACATCTTAAGTAGAATATCTTCTGCAACATACAGTTCGGTCTTACAAGGTCCCAAAGTGGGAATGAGATCTTAGGTAGAATATCCCTGCAATATATCCCTAGTTCTAAGCTGAGGAGCAGATTTGCAAAATAATGAAGTGGATGAGGAATGCTTCAATAACACTTGATGTAGCGCTTGATGCATCATAATGGGATTAGGAACATAGTTATTTGTGAGGTGAATGTATCCCTTGCAACTATGCAACAACATAAGACTTAAAATAGAAAGTGTGAGGGCACAGCTGCATTTGGTGTTGCCTAAGGTGGGGAACATGTCCAGCTCAGTTTTATGCCTTTTCATAGTTGGTAGAGTCAGCCACTAGTCAGCTTCTTCTTGTCCAATTAGTACATTTGATTTTCATCTAGAGTATCTATTTTCTGGCCCGTCTTTGATGAATGAAGCAAAAATCATCTGATGTTGGAGAGTTATTAAAGCTATGGGAAATGCTCCATAAAAATATCATTGTTGTGATGATCAAGATTATCTGATTGGCACGATCTTCATCTTTAAGCTATGTAATAGGTGTCCCATTAGTAAACAGTTCGAAATAATGACAAGCATATCTATGAACGATAGATTAGGGGACTATACTAATTACTACATGCTAGAAGACTCTCTCCTGGCTCTTTGACTTATATATTTTGAGTTTATCTCATAATCGTGTTTTATGTTTGATTATTTCATATGCAGGTTGTCATCCGGTTACGCCCCCTCAGTAGTGCTGAAATATCTCTCCAAGGCTACAACAAATGTGTTAGGCAGGACAGTTGTCAAACGATTACTTGGACCGGGCATCCGGAATCCCGTTTCACCTTCGATGTTGTTGCCGATGAGAATGTTAGCCAGGTATTCTTTGATTAGCTTCCTTGTAAATGTCACTCCGTGATCTCTGCCCTAGCATTCACCTGATTCAAGTTACTTAATAGGAGAAGCTATTTAAAGTGGCCGGATTGCCAATGGTAGAAAATTGCATGGGAGGCTACAACAGTTGCATGTTTGCATATGGCCAAGTGAGTCCCAACTGATCTTTGTTTTTCATTTTCTTAAGTTTATTTTTAGGCAGCTTCACATTTAAAGAATGGACACGTTATGTCGTTATCTATGACTTGGGAAAGGTTTGATAATGTACTGGTAATGGTGTATAGAAAGATGCTTAGGTATATAATATGGCGCCCACGTAAAGTGAACTTAGTGGAAATTGTACTCTTGGATGGCGGTCTTCTGTAGAGCATCGCTTTAGTTGCTTTCTGAGTACAGTTTAGGGGCATCTTTCTGATTCTCAGACAAAAGAAACACTTTTAAAACCTTTTCTAGTTTTGTGCAGTTCGTTTGATTTTGGTTATGTTCCAATATATTTACCTATTGCTAAAAATTTGAATTATTTTCGTGTAGACTGGTAGTGGAAAGACCCACACAATGCTGGGAGACATCGAGGGAGGCACTCGAAGACATAGTGTCAATTGCGGGATGACACCTAGAGTTTTCGAGAATTTATTTTTAAGGATCCAAAAGGTAAGTGCCTATAACTTTTGAATCATTGAAGCCTTGAAGGAATTAATTAAGATCTCATATTTTTGTACAATTGGAAGAACTCCTTCATATGGAATAACTTTCTTCTTTATAATCGTCTAAGCAGACGATTATAAGCCCTTATGTTCTTGCCATAGAATAAATAAAACTTTTAGATGGGACCAATGCAGCATATTTCGCATATATGCACAAAAGTTTGTGTTTCTTAAAATCTTGGAAGTTTTAACTCTATGGAAATTGAGAACCAAAGGGTATGGGATGTTTATAATTGAGACCATTTAAAGGAAAAGTTAATATTTTAGTTATGAAGCAAATCTAATTACTGAGAGACTCCTACAATTTACTATAGTGGAAAATTTCACTACCCTTTTTTAATTTTATAGTTTCTTTCTGCCTTATGGTGCATTCATGTTGTTTTAGATCTCCTAGAGCTGTTTTCAGCCACTAAATTATTAAGCCTATCTCTATCATATGTTTCAAGCATTTAAATGTCAAGATTCATGGTTGGATAATTGAATTGTGGTGTGACAGGAAAAAGAGTCTCGTAGAGATGAAAAGCTGAGATTTACTTGTAAATGCTCATTTCTGGAAATATACAATGAACAAATTTTAGATCTTTTGGACCCGTCCTCTGTCAATTTACAGGTATTCATGCTGAAATTTGTGTATTCCAAATTTTCTATAATTTATTTCAGATCCCTCTCATTTAGCAAACATACCCTCTTTCTCTTCTTACCCTTCCTATCCTTTTACAATTTTCTATTATGATTTCTGAAATGTTTTCCAAGTAATATCTTTCATCATCAACTTTCTCCAGTATTTTTACTTTTATTATTCATTAGTGAATATTCAGATGCTGTGGCTGGATTGTTGCAGATTAGAGAAGATGCAAAGAAAGGGGTTTATGTAGAGAATCTCAGAGAGTTAGAGGTCACAAGTGCTAGGGACGTGATTCAACAACTTGTTCAGGTATTCAATTGCTTCTCTGTTATTATAAGAGTTATTTTTCTAATTTCTATATAACTACGGCGGGAACTGTGAACAATTAATGGGTGTCATATTTTTTTAGTTATTCAGCTTAGTTATAGGCTTATAGCAATTGTTTGCCTTTACCTGGGTAGGGATTTCAGTTCCCTCTAGGTCTGAACAATTATTGTGAACAATTGATATAGTGTTTCATGGATTTCAATGAGCGTCAAAGGTTTTAATATGTTTGAAATATATCATTTTCAGCAATTCCATGCCTTTACCTGGGTAGGGATTTCTAGGTCTAGGTGTGTGGCTTGCTGCTTACCCACGGCTTGCTGCTTACCCAAACCTCAGACAGCGCAATATATTTCTCAATATAAAATGCTTGGGTGGCTTGAGTCATGTACAGTGAACTAATTATCCATTCCACGTAGTATTGGGTCAACATCGCCACATTGAAAATAATAGGCAGGATTGGGAGGGGGTGGACACAGGGGCTATGAATTATGATAGCATGATACAGATATAATGTCTAGTCGGTATGATTATTAATCATTTGCTTTTTCCCCATTGTTGACTAATTGTGTTACAACTTTAGTTCAATATTGAAGTAGTTGTGTTGAAAGTTGAAACTATTACGCTCATGCTTTCAGGGAGCAGCAAACAGAAAGGTGGCTGCCACTAATATGAACCGTGCAAGCAGTCGTTCTCACAGTGTTTTTACTTGTGTTATCGAAAGTAAGGTGGGTACAATCGTTTCTCCAAATCTCTCACATTTTTTGCTGAATTGGGATCTTGTTTCACCTTGATATTGCTAGTTGAATAGCTTATATTTTTAGTTAGGCTGTTATAATATTTCTAATAGAGGTTTCATTGCCAGTGGGAATCCCAAGGTGTAACTCATCACAGATTTTCTCGGTTAAATCTTGTAGATCTGGCTGGCTCAGAGAGGTAAGAATATTAAGTAGATATGCTGACAATGAAATTAGAAAACAGAGGGTTCTCTAATGGCATAAAAGGATGTAAGGGCATTTGTTACCTTCTAACATATATAATGTTCCAACTGAAGGCAGAAAAGCTCAGGCGCTGAAGGCGAGCGTCTTAAGGAAGCCACTAACATCAATAAGTCGCTTTCAACATTGGGGTTTGTTTTTTCCTGCTTACAATACTCAATTTTATTAGTCTTTAATCAGAAAGTTCAGCCCTCTTTAGATATTTCTGATTCTTAAGAGGTTAAATAGTCTGGTTTGCTTTTTTTCCTTGGGATGGTGATTTCAATTAAGTTTGTTTTGGATCTGCAGACTTGTAATTATGAACCTTGTGAATATGTCTAATGGGAAGTCGCTCCACGTTCCTTACCGGGATTCAAAGCTCACATTTTTGCTTCAGGTATATGTTTATTGTCAGAAATAAAATTAGGAGTTTACATTTATTTTTCATCATTTAACTCCTAAACCATTATTGCGTAAAGTAAATTAGAATACAAACCATTTATTACTAATTGACCAAAACACTAAAGCTTTATTAAATGATGAACTCATTAATCCCAAGAAAGTAAAATTTGCTAGTTTGAAAGAGCTATTGTATTGTGAAAGTGTGAAACCTAGATTCATTGTATGCTGAAATGGCTTGACAACCTATTTGTAAGTATTTCATTATGCAAGGAGTAAGCTCTATGGGTTTCCAATTCATGGATTTATATATAAAGAAACAAACCATTTATTACTTTCTGGAATTTGAAAAATAAGTTCATGTCGATTCCAGATTTGCAGATATGCCACTCATTAACTTATGGATTAGGATCTAGATATCAGGAATGGCCAGTATAACTCAGCCGATCTAAGATCCTATGCAATTCTGGTATGACTTGGTCAAATTTTTGTGATTCGAAAACCATAGGATATGTTCAATCTCTGGCTGTTTCAGACTTGATGAGTATGAGGTTTGACCTCGAAAATAAACATGCCTGGCTGGGCTGAAGCAGAATTCAGCCAAGCCGTCACATAAATGGAACTTATACAACTAGTCTTAGCCATATTGGCTCAACCAAGATTGGTATTCTGAATGGAGCTATGGTTTTCTTTAAAAGCCTAGAAAACGATACTTTATCTGCTTATGGTTGTAGGTACTACACTATCTATTATGGAGTAATTGTGACACCTAGCTCAAGGTCAAGTGTGTTGATTAGAAGGATATCTTATGTGTACAACTGTTGTATTCAGGATGGAGCTATTTGGTTTTCTTTAAAAGCCTAGACAATGATATTTAATCTATTTATGGGTGTAGATACAGTTCAGGACACTAATATAGAGTAACTGTGACACCTAGCTCAAGGTCAAATGTGTTGATTTCAAGTAGACTCCCAATTTTGTATTTTAATATGGTTATCAAGGACTATTGGAAAGTTGGGGTTCTAGTATTATTCAGATACTTGCTACAACATATTAACCTACTTTACTTTTTCTTATCTCTTCTTCTTTTCAGGACTCTTTAGGAGGGAATTCAAAAACGATCATAATTGCAAACATAACCCCATCTAATTGGTTGGTGATACTTCTTTAATATTGCTTCCTGCTTGTAACATGTTTGAATTCAAAAGGCATCCATGGCCACATAGTATTCTCTATATATTTTCAATGAGCTTGATTTCTTTCCTGGGGTTTTTCTAATTTATCTGCAGCTGTTCATTGGAGACACTAAGCACACTGAAATTTGCACAACGTGCTAAGTTCATTAAGAACAATGTATGTGAAACTTGATCATTCTTTTATATGCTAGTGAATTATAAAAATATTCATGTCATGAGAGGAGAGAAAGATGCTATCCCCATGCCATACTTGGGGGTGCACATGAAGAAGGGTTGGACTAACCATCCAACAGGCCCCAAATAGGAAACTAGGAGTTCTGGTTCACATTATTTTTGCAGACCACACGGAAAAGAGGCAATAGATTGAATAAGTTTTCTAAAGGGGCCAGTTGAAAAGAGTCAATAGATTGGAAGAATTACAACCCCTAGCATGTGTACCGTGTGTGCACAAGTGGGAGGAAAATTTCTTCTCATTCTGTTCTGAGACAAGTATCCCTCTTTTAATTACAATACAGAATCGTTCAACAGAAAATCATTTGAGTAATTTATTATCCAGGCAATTGTAAATGAAGATGCTTCCGGAGATGTCCTCAGCATGCGTATTCAGATTCAGCAACTCAAGGTATTTTGGACATTATTTCTTTCTGAAGTACTAGAATTCCATAACATCTCCTGGTTTTGAATCTTGGCTGAAGAATTACTTTTCCATTTTTTTGACATTTAATTGTCTTTTAAGTGTGTATTGTTGTTTTCTTATTTCAGATTATCAATTTATCTAGCCTATGTCAAGATGTTTGAGCAAACCTAGCTTGTTTCTGGAGTTACTGGAATACTAAAATAAATCCTTATTTTATGAAAAAAAATACTGCTGAATTTAATATGAAAATGAAACAGGAAACTTTACTGTTTTGAAAATACTTTTGGTGACAATAATTAAGGTTCATTTACTTGCAGTTGTTGTCTTATTAATTCTAACAATCCAATGACTTTTCCTAAAATAGCTCATGGAAAGTTTTGTTTAATTCAATAAATGAAATCACAATTTTCATTTCTAAGAAAATTCTTAACAAGAGAAAAGTTTTATGTTATTTATTTATTCTCTGACTTCTTTTATCAGTGAATCGTAAAAAAACTGGAAAAGGATCGGCCAATAAAATCAGAAAATACATATATGTATATAATAATATACATTAAAAAAATTTACACTTATTTGGGACAGAGTAGTAGGCATTATGAAGGTTTGGCTAATGATTTCATATTCTATAACATTTATGATTGTCATTTCACTCATTTACAGACCTTTGATATCTTCTTAGTCTGGAGATGTTCTTATTTTCTTCGTTTGTATTGCTTCAGAAAGAAGTAAGTCGTCTGCAAGGTGTAGTCAATGGAGGGGCAGAGAACAAGGAAAATGATAACTGGACCATATGCTTTCCAGGATCTCCCGGCTCCTTTAAGTGGGAAGGGCTTCAGGGATCGTTCAGTCCACTTACGTCTGATAAAAGGATGTCTCAGGTATATATTCTACTCTTTTTTGAAGGCTGAGGGAAAATGTCTAGTCTGATCTAGTGGTTTAGTATTTAGTTTGTTTGCATTTTCAGAAAAAAGGCTATGAAGCTGCACTTGTTGGAGCTTTCAGGAGGGAAAAGGATAAAGAAATTGCATTGCAGGCATTGGCTGCTGAAAATCAGGCAACTATGCAGCTGGTAAGAGCGACCAAAGAAATTACACTTATCTTTTTTTTTTTCTCCATGAGTTGGCGGCTAGCTGGCTACATGCTTCAAAACATATTTTAAAGATCTTTAAATAGATTTGAGAAAATAAAGAACTGCTTACTTTAGAACTTCAACAGTGAAAAAAAGGTCCTTATCCTCTCTAAATAGAAAACGTTGTATCATACAGACTAGAAAAAGTGTTACTTTTTTATTAGTTGAAATAAATAACAAATCAAAAATGATAATTTAAGTCGACATTTAAGTCTATTATTTATATATCTCTTATTTACCTATAAAGAAAATAACAAATTAAAAAAAAATCAACATTTAAGTCTTAGAACCCTTATTTTAGTTAATGTATGAGGCGGCGCGCTATAGACATAAAGAAAGCCGCAAGGCGTGAGGCATGTGTGCCTCATGATTGAGCCTCAAGGAGTTTTCCTTGAGGCTCACCTCGAGGTGTGCCTTTTAAAACACTGGCAGCTACATGATTGAAAACATATTTTAAAGATCTTTTAAATAGATTTGAGAAAATAAAGAACTGCTTACTTTAGAATAGTGTTTTAAAAAGCGTGTGAGGCTTATGCCTCAAGGCTCGCTTTGTGGCGGGGCTCAAGGAAAACACCTTGAGGCTTAATTCTCATTAAGCTAATGCCTCAAACTTTGAGACTCATATGAGGCACACACCTCATGCCTTGAGAGATTGAGACATTTTATGACGCCTCATACTTTAATTATTAAAAAAAAAATAAGGGTTCTACCATATAATTGAGACTTCAACATTAACTTTTTTAAGGCTTGTGCCTCATATATTAGTGACTACTTTGCAATTATTTGTTGAAATCCAAAATCCACCACATGATACTTGAACATCATCTATCTTTCAATATATATATGAATAAAATTGTAAATCTAAATTTTAGCTTTTCTTGCCTCTTAAAACATACACACACATATACATATATGTATGTATTATAACCTTTAATTAATTTTTTTGAATCTTTTTGTAATATTTTTGTTTATTGTTCATTTATTTATTAAGATGAGAGAGCGTGAGGCTTTCTTGTGAGGCCCACGCCTCACGCATCTTGAGGTCCCGACGCCACGCTTCACGCTTTTGCGTTTTATAACATTGCTTTAGAACTTTAACAGGAAATTTAAATTAAAAAAAAGTCCATATCCTCTCTAAATAGAAAATGTCGAATCATATAGATATGTATTATAACCTTTAATTAATTTTTTTGATTCTCTTTGTAATATTCTTGTTTATTGTTTATTTATTTATTAAAATGAGGGAGTGTGAGGCTTTCTTGTGAGGCCCATGCCTCACGCATCTTGAGGTCCCGAAGAATTTAATTAACGATGATGGCAGGTTGTCAGTCCGTAAGATTCCACTGGCTCATCAATCTACCTTTAATTAATTTTTTTGAATCTTTTTGTGATATTCTTGTTTATTGTTTATTTATTTATTAAAATGAGGGAGCGTGAGGCTTTCTTGTGAGGCCCATGCCTCACGCATCTTGAGGTCCTGAAGAATTTAATTAATGATGATGGCAGGTTGTCAGTCCGTAAGATTCCACTGGCTCATCAATCTACCTTTAAGGCTTTAATTAATTTTTTTGAATCTTTTTGTGATATTCTTGTTTATTGTTTATTTATTTATTAAAATGAGGGAGCGTGAAGCTTTCTTGTGAGGCCCATGCCTCACGCATCTTGAGGTCCCGAAGAATTTAATTAATGATGATGGCAGTTTGTCAGTCCGTAAGATTCCACTGGCTCATCAATCTACTTTTTAATGTCTCTTAGTTCACAAGAATGCGACTTTTGTTATTCAACCATCTTTCAATAACATCTTGGAAATGTAACTTAGGCATGGACAAGTTCTTGCTTCTGTTTTTTTTAGGGGTGTTATTCGAGCATCATCAGGCATGGCAACAATGAAAAAACTGACATGCAGGCATTTTATTTATAGGTAAATAAAACATAGCGAATATTATTACAAAAATCTATCCATATAATATTCAAATAATTTAGAAAATATACAAGTAAATTAACCATTTCTACATTTATGTATAGTCACAGATGCACAGCAGTTCATTTTCTTTTACTTTTTCCTTAATAGGGTGTGCATTCTTTATAACTTTTGGAATCTTTAGTAACTCCTTTCGTTTCCTCTAATATGAAGTTTTACATGGTTTGGAAATCAGTACTAGAAATTGTATTCCGAAATGTTTGTGGTGAATCAGGCCAAACAAAGAGAAGATGAGATACAAGGCTTAAAAATGAGGCTACGGTTCCGTGAAGCAGGAATCAAGAGGCTGGAAGCAGTTGCTTCTGGAAAGATCTCAGCTGAGACACACCTTTTACAAGAAAAGGAAGAACATTTGAAAGAGATAGAGGTTCTTCGTGCCCAAGTGGATAGGAACCAAGAAGTGACAAGATTTGCCATGGAAAATCTGCGGTTGAAAGAAGAACTTAGAAGGCATGACCTTATTGTTTCCAAACTGTTTGCATCCTTTTCATTTCTCATCTCAGTATTCTTTTTTATTGTTTGTTTTCTTCCAAGATTATTACAATTTACGACTCATATTTTGTCCACCAGATATAACTACCCTATAAGCATGAGCACAAAATCGGTATCAGTTGTTTTCATAATCTGAGGGCACGTTTAAAACACAAAAACTTGTCTTGACTTTTAGAATCCAATCAAATAGCCTGAGTACTGATTGCGATAAATATATTAAAAATATAAGAAACAACTATAGTAGGAAAATGTTGAAAATAAGGTTTGGGACAGAAATGCCTTTAAACTCTTAACATTAAAGTAAATCTCCTAACTGGATGCAGTTGCTTCTGGAAAGATCTCAGTTGAGATGCACCTTTTACAAGAAAAGGAGGAACATTTGAATGAGATAGTGGTTCTTTGTGTCCAAGTGACTAAAAATCAAAAAGTGACAAGGTTTGCCATGGAAAATCTGCCGTGAAAATAAGAACTTAGAAGGCATACCCTTGTTATCATGGAATTTGAATATTTATCACTCTCAGCATGTTCTCTTTTATTATTTGTTTTCTTCCGAGATTACTATTACTCATATCCTGTAACCAAAAAATCAGCCTCAATTGTTTTTGTAATCTGAAGCAGTGCTATAAACTTGTCTTGACTTCCAGAATCCAATTGGGTCAAGTTGATTTGAAGCCTGAGAACTGATCTTGATAAATGTCTTGTAATATAAAGAACTAGAGTTGGAAAATGTGAAAAATAGAGGTTTGAGATTGAAATGTCTTTAAACTCTAACAATGAAATAAATCCCCTAAACTTCTTTGTAAGTCTTTACAATTGCCCTTTTTAACAAGAAAAAGGGAACATCAAAATTATTTCTAGACTACTGTCTATAATCTATACGCTTGTGTGGAGTAGAGTCAATTTTTTCTCGAGTTGACATGTAAGTTGTAATGTCAAACCTTGGACTAGACCAAGTTCTATATTTTCTCATCAAGTTATGAAACCATAATCTGATGCTTTATACACCCTTGTTGCTGATTCATGCTCTATTCTCAGATTAAAGTCATTTTGTGAGGATGGGGAACGGGAGATGATGAATGAACAGATCATGATGCTGCAGAATAAGGTGTGAGCTCATCTTAGGAAGCGTTGGATTGGAAACTTATGCATGAAACTTTTTACACCCTTTTATATATATTTACTTTTCTCTCATAAGTTCACAGATCATGCTTTAATTCTTGATATTGTAAAATATGCAGTTACTAGAAGCGTTGGATTGGAAACTTATGCATGAAGCAGATCCCAGAATAGTTCAGGTTTATCCCAAGCTCTCTTATAGAGTTTTAAGATGAATCTTTTTCCCATAAAATATATCTTGTTATCGTAACCTTCTGAATGTTTTTATGCTATAGAAAGGAAGTTCAGATTTGGCGGCCAATTCTCATGATGAGGATAATCTACTAATATCCAGTCAGGTAAGATTATGATTCAGTCATCGTGTTTTCCAGTATTGTGAGTTACTTATTCTGCATCTTTATTTGAATTAGTTTGTTAATTGGTATTACAATTTGACTGAAATGTCAACTCCAAGTTTTAAAGCATCAAATTAACCATTGTTCATCTTATCAATGCTTCCTAATCGTGATTTATTTATGTGAGTGATCAACTCTTTGATCTTCCCACCTTCCAAATCTTGATGGTCAAATGAAGACTGATATACTTAGTCCTGATTGCTACACTACATAAAACTAGAAGATTGGTATATTTATTTTTCGTGTCCCCACCATAAGATGGCCCCAAAAAAACTAACAGACCATACTGTAGTGTTAGAATCTTGTCTTGGTCACAGAAGTCCCTACATTATTAGAACTGATCTGTTAACAGGAATTTTAGAATAGAGATTTGTTAAGTGAAATGTAAAACTCTAAAAACTATAGTGGAGGAAGATTGTAATTTCTGATATTCAAACAATGGTTTTTTTTCCTATAATTTTTAAGAGTTTAAATATGACATGGAGATCCATATGAAAATATTTATCGGACCTCCTCATTTTCAGTGTAAATAGGATGGCAGGTTGGTAATTATTGGGTTAATCTTTGAGAAACTGCCATTCCACTGATTAATAATTACGAAAGTGCCATCATATTTGCACTGAAAATAGGAGTTGTCAACCTTTTCATGTGGAGCACATTTTCTTATCTTTAAATGGGAGAATGTTTCTATCTACTTGTTAAGAGTGAAGTACATTACACATTTTAGCAGTTCTACAGCTTGAACAGCAAATGAAGTTAAAAAAATTTTGAATTTTACTTTGGGTTTATTATATTGCACAAAGAAAAAAATTCCGACCTCAACCGTATAGCCTTATAAATAGGGGCATGTGAACTCCCCTACTAGTCGATAGGTTTTGCCTAAAGCCTAATGAGATCTTCCATGCCAATTTGATTTCTGATAATTCCTCAAAGAAAACAATTTGAAACTTGACCTTATAGACTGTGACTGCGATTACTAATGTCAAATTCTTACATGACGGGGCATGTTCTGTCGATGGGTCCTGCCTACGAACTCTTCCATGCTAAATCCAGTCTGACTGGATTATCATCATAATCTGATTTATATCGACTATCTTTATATTGAGAGTTCGAACTATTTTGTTTTGCACATTATTAATAAAAAAAATATTATATTTTATAGTCTCAATTCACGATTCTGAGCTTTGGGCATCTCTCTCTCTCTCTCTCTCACACACACACACAAGTCTATGTGCACTCCAGTTAGAACTCATACTTCAGGGAAATCTTGCGCGCGCGCGCACACACACACACACACACATATATATATATATATTATAATATTACTTGAACACCCTAGGAAAGGAACTCTAGGTGTTCAATGGAGTTTCTTCTTCCCATGCTAGAGTTTGTTTCAAGATTCGTCGGCTCCTGTCTCATTGGTGCTTTGTTCGAAAAGGGTTTAATATGGCGGGCTTGAATTGTATTTTGTAATTGTTGCTTTTCCACTTCTGGTTTTTTCCTCTCTTTGTAGTCTTTCTGTTGCTTTTCCCCTTTGTTCTAGATTATTATCTCTTCTATTACATTTCGCAACTTTAGTGATAAAAGAACTGGTAGATATTATATTAACCTTGCTTCGATAACGATATTCTTTGTTTCCAACTTTCCATGCAGGATCCGACAGCATCTTGGCGTTCTTCTATGAATGAGGAGAATGAATTCCTCCGTATGCAGGTATAAGTGCTTCTTCATACAAGAGTTCTGTTTGGTTTAACTTGCAAGTTGACTTCACCTTATACAAGTTTGTTCTCCTTTGAGCATTATTTCATTTACATATGTGTAACATGTCATCTATCACAGGCTATTCAAAACCAGAAGGAAATTGAGTCACTTTGTAAGAAACTAGACTCCTGCCTTGAAAAGAAAGAAAAATTGGAGAGGTATTAGTTAATCCCTTAACTTCTTCAGTTCTAGTTTCTTTATAACCATTTCCACCAATACAGTTGTAAAGATGGCTGAAACATCTAATTCTTCTGAAAATTGCATAAAATTCTTAGGATTTTAAAGAATTTGTACACCGGAACACCAGGCTTCTTTTCGAATCTTTGCCAGTATATTATTAGAATGTTAGAGATCTAGATGCATTTATGTAAGCCCTGATATCTATTGATGATTCCTGAACCCAGTAATTTTGCCTATGATTTTCACCTAACTGTTATATTATGATTCTTGGAGTTATTATGATTTTCACCTAACTGTTATATTATGATTCTTCGAGTTATTATGATTTTCACCTAACTGTTATATTATGATTCTTGGAGTTATTAATTCGAAATTACCGTAGTGTAAGCATCTAAGTCAATTCTGTAGCTTTGCCAATAAAGAATCAAGGATTTCTTTATTATTTGAATGAGCATGGACAATATTTAATCGAATGTAAAATTCATTGAGCCCCAAAACTATGCCGCTTTTTACCTGGTTGGTTTTCAAATACCAAGTTCAAACTCCAAATTTGTAGAGAACTGGATAGATCTATGATAGAGTCCAATGAATTTTACTGGAATTAGCAGCACTATAAATCTGGCACTTCAACTCTGATGTTTTGATACTCCATTGAAGAACGAATCCTAAGAAACTCACTGGTTAGTAAGGAAGCATAGTTTCCATGTCACGGAGGTATGGTGCATATGCAAATACGTGCTTCATTTGATGGTTCCCACCAGAGGCCTTTAGGCCAAAAAGTATCGCTGATTGGATTATCCTAAATGTCCAATGAATTTTCTTGAACAGTCAAGAAATAGGATGGCACAGCTCTTGAATATGTCAATGAGCTGGATCACAGTCAATTGCAATTGAATTCGGGAGAGTTCAATCACCCACAGGTCAACACGTGTCCCTTTTAACCCCCATCAACTCTAGCTAATATTCACTAACCCTTAGGGTTCAACAATCTAACCTTGGTTTTTAGGAAAAAATTATTTTAAAAATCTCAACTGTAAGGGTTACAATTTCTGAACCAGAGTTAAGAAGGGAAGTTAAAGGGCTCTGTGAGTGCGATTGAACTCTTCCAAGTCCAATCGCAATTGGCCAGGATCCAAACTCTATGTCAGTAGGTAAAGTAATTAGAATTGTCTGACTGACCCCTCAATATTGGTTACCTTGAAATTCCTCTTAACTGAAAAAACTTTTAAGTGATTGTTTTCTTGCTTTCCACCAATGTCTAATTATCAATCTCGCAAATTTGGCAGGCATGTCAACGATTTGGTAACAGAGCTAGAAGAAGAGAAAAGATCATCCGAAGCTTTGAAAGAAGCAGCAAGGCAGCAATTGCTAGTCGACCTTCCCATTTCTTCTGTAACTACTGACCTCGCACCCACTATTACTTTAAATGATCAGATGGAACTTAAAACCATGGTTGATGCAATTGCTTCTGCAAGTCAACGAGAAGCAGAAGCTCATGAAACAGCAATCATCTTGGCCAAAGAGAATGACGAACTTCGGATGAAGTTAAAGGTCTTAATTGAGGATAATAATAAACTGATTGAACTGTATGAACGGGCTGTTACAGAAGCTAATAATATAAACAATAATAAGGCCCGAGATGCTCAAGCAGATAATACAGAATTTCACAATAATGATTTCACTGACTTTAATGAGGAGAAAGAGATGGTGGATAGGACAAAAGAGGTTGAAAACTTAGAGCACCAACTTCTAGAACTGCACGAGGAAAATGAGAAATTAATGGGGTTGTATGAGACAGCAATGCAGGAGAGGGATGAATTTAAGAGAATGATTTGTTCTAGTGGACAGAACAGTATTGAAGTCAAAGAAGAATATAGTTGCCCAGAAAAGCTTGTTGAAGTGGATGGAGGGGAATGCCTCCAGTTAGACGAGCCTTCTAAATCTGGTGAAGCAAAAATTCCATTGGAGGAGATTTTCTCTGGATTGACTGTGCAGGATGTGTCCTGCCTACATCCAGGGGATCTATTATCAGAAGCAGGAAATCAGATTGAAGTACAAGGAAATGATGTTGCCAATAATTCTGAGATAGAAACAAGTCCATCGAACTTCCCAGGATTAGAGACATCATCCGATCTAAGTTTGGCCAGAATGAAGCTGGACAGCATGCAAGATAAGCTTACAACTGCTGCAAAAGCTTTGAGTGTATTCGGGTTACTTGAGAAAGCAAGTATTGAAGTAGATAAGTTCTCAAGAGAAATTGAAGCTACAGAGGAGAGTCTTCAGGTCAAGCAACAAGAGGTTGAAGGCCTCAGATTTGTTGCTTCTGAGATGCAAGAAAGAAGAACCATTTTCGATAGAAAGCTACTAGCTTTAAAATCTTCTCTACCAAACTTTTCTTCATCAGTTGTTTATTGGGAACAACGAGAAGCTCGAGCAAGGGCAAGGGTAGATGCTTCCTTCTCCTATGTAGATAAAAAGAAGGAGGAATTGGCCCGTCTTCAAGCCCACAAAGACAAAATTGAGGTTGCTCAGAAGAAGGTTCATCAGTCCGAAGTTGAATTAAGAAACAACATTGTCTGCTTAAAATCAAAACTTGAGGAGCAAAAGCAAAGACAAGAAACTGAAAAGGTGCTGTTTGCCATAGATAATGTGGAGAAAACAGATGTTCCTGCACAAAGAAATTGGCATTTGGGAGGTTCAGCTACAGAGTTGCTCAAGTCAGAGGAAGATAAAACCAAGCTGCAAACTGAGATGAAGCAGACTCGAGAAAAGCTTGGGATCATAGTAAAGGAAATTGAAGATTTGAAGAAGAAGTCTAGGAAGTTGGAGAGTGAAATGCAAGCTGTTGAAGGGGAGATACTGAAGGGGTCACGCTCAGCAGAGGAGATAGAGCTTGAATACAAGAATGTTATTCAAGAGAAGGAGATGCTCTTGGAGATTAGAGAGAATGGAAGGAGCGAGATTGCAAAGATGATTCTCGAATATCATCAGTTTGTATTCGAATCAGATATGAAGGAGGAAGAGATGAAGATACTACAAGAAGAACTGCGGATGGATGTGAGAAGCCTAGAGGAGTTGAGAGCAGCAAGGATGGTAGTGATGCAGAAGAAAACCCAACTATTGGAGGATCCAAGGTGCTCTTTCATGGTGACACAGGCATGCAAGCAATCAGGTTATGTATCTGAGAAGGTAGAAGAAGAGCTCCAAGATGTTAGGATGTCTGTTTTGGAAGTAAAGTCATTGCTTAGTAATGACAGGTAGTCTTCTAACTGTGTTACTGTTTTGGGGTCCCACCAAAGTGTTTTAAAAAAAACATGTATCATATGAACCTTTAGCTAACTTCTAATTTCTTGCTTATGATTTCTCCTGTGGTTCAGGTGGGTTGTTTTACTTGATTAATTGTGAGGTTTTTGACCCACGGTTTGGAATCTCAAACCGTCAGATTTGGGTGACAACTATAGTAACAAATATTGTCATGGTGATGTTTCTGTGCTTACTTGTTATTGTTCCATATGGATACTTGTTGATCTCCACCAGTGAGCAGTTCAATTGTATCATGGTTTAACTATCTCAGCCATGGTTTGCAAATCAGGTTGGCCAGCTGACCAACCAGATCAAAACTTGGGCCACCATAGAATCAGCTCATCTTGGTTTTGAAGCCTCAGTTTGTGATCAACCCAACCAGTTGCAATCCTATATTCCTATGCCTGAACCCAAATATATCTTCGTATATTTTAAGTGGTTTCTTTAAAATATTAAAGTTTTTTCTTAAAAATATTAAAGTTTTTCAAAATTTTGTCCATTGTTCTCTCCATAATTTAAAACATGGAACAGTGCGCCAACCAAACGATCGAGGTTAATCACAGTGACGAAGATGACAGGAGATCTATCATCGAAGGGGAGGATGACGGTAATACCAGAGCCAGGGTCTCCATTATAAATTGAGGTTCTCTTCTGTTATATGTATTGTTATTTTCTATAATTACAGGAATCTGCAATTACAGAATTTTGCATAACCATCTCCGGAATTACATCATTTTGCAATTACAACATTCTCTGTTCGGGTTAAACTATTTGGTGGTTCGAGAGTGCACACTTGTGAACGGGAAGCAATCATTATATCCTCGAGGTTGAGTGCCCAAGTATTATGTTGCACTAAGACTGGGTTCTTTTGCTGGAACCTCAAAGGCCCGGTACTGTACAAATCTTGGGACATCTAAGATTTGGGACTCAAACAAGCTCGGGCATATGATGTTCCGTGTTCTTTTGTACTTGGGACCTTGTGAGTAAGTTTCAAAGACTTTGAATTTCGTTGCTCTTTTTATATGGGACAAATTTGCTGGGACTTTACTATACTGTTTTTTTTTTAATACAAGTTTATCTCCTTTTTAGGTATGAGTTGGTATATAGGTACTCCCTAATCCTAACCGTTTATAACCAACCACTAAGGGCCAGGATTTGAGTTGGCTTGAAAAGGTATTCATTGTAATTCTTTAGGTATGAGTCAGTCAGGAAGCTGTGAAGAGGTATTCATTGTAATTAACTAGATGGAATCTTGAAAAAATTACAAAATATTCTTGATAATTTTAAAAATTATTAAAATGCCACTAAATTTTCTTTAAAAGTGTATCATGTTGTCCAAAATTATTTAATATATTTATCGTGTTCATGGGACATTTTTTAGAATCATAAAAGCATGAAAGTCCCATGACTGTTGAAAACTCGGGCAAATTGGTTGAGACATTAAAATCTTATTTTTGCTGGAACTTTAAGTCTCATGGGTGTTTGATGTCCCTGAGTTTTATACAAAGAACAATGTCATGGGCGGGGCCAGGGGCCAGGGGGGGCCATGCCCCCCAAAAAATTTTGAAAGTTAATTATGTTATATGTATAAATTTTTATAGAAATATATAATAAATATATTTTGTATATAGTGCCCCCCCCCCCCCAAAAAAAAAAAATAAAATAAAATTAGGATATGTGTCTCTTTTAACCATGGTTAAGATTTTTTTTTATCTTAAGAGTTAATTTTTTTAAATAAAAACCGAGGGTAGATATATAAACCGTGATCTTAACAACAGTTAATGGGTGTTAAAAATAAAAGTATATAAAAATACATTAATTTTAGAGTAGTAATTAGCTCACCCCGCATTTTACTACATAATCAAATGTCTTCCCATTTAATCATGGTTAAGCTTAAACAAGTTAAAGTTTTTTTTTTTTTAAAAAGACCAAGGTTAAATGGATGTACCCTAGGGGTAAGTGAATCTTAACCACAATTAGTGGGTATTGAAAAGGTAGGCAGGAACAATGAAGACCGGCATTTCGTTACTTAGTAGAAATGTGCGGTAAGTCAAGCATTTTCCTTAATTTTATTTATATAAAATAATAACTCTATCGGGAGGGCCCATGTTTAATTTTCTTGTTACTAGACCTCTTTTTGGAATGCAACATTAGGGCTTCATTCCCTTTAGTGCGACGGTGAGATGTCCACCGTTTGGCCTAGTTTTCAATGTTAGGCTTCTATCTATTTAACTAATGAACACCGTTAATTGGGGTTGTGGCTTAACCGCATGCCTTGTACGACCCATTAAAATAATTAAAAATATATATTGAAAAAAAAAAAAACGTGCGAGAAGTTGTGTGTTATGAATCTATGATCATCAATTGATATTCCTTTCGGCTCAGCCTAAGCAAAAGGATGAACCCACCCACCAATGCCCACTCACCAACATAAAATTTCTAACGGTAAGGTTCTTAGTCTAGAAGAAAATTGTCTTCCAAAGCCAACAATCCAGAATAAGATACTTCTTACAGTTATAAACTGAAAACAAATACAAAATCTCTTTGAAGTCACAAACACTATGTTAGTTTTATTACCATGAACAACACCTGTAGTGGTAGCACTAGTAGCTTGGTAGTTAGAACACTGAAATCTAAGAACCCAAAGCTCCTGTTGCTAGAAAACTGTTCCAACTTCTCTCACCTGAAAGCAATCCATGGCTACATGATCAGAACCCATATAATCTTTGATATATTCTCAGCCAGTCGTCTAGTTGCCTTCTGCACAAACCCCACCTATGGAACAAGCTTACTAGATTATGCCCAGAGACTCTTCTCCCAAATCCAACATCCCAATCTCTTCATCTATAATGCACTGATCAGGGGATATTCGTGTAGCGAAAACCCGAAACAGTCACTACAATTTTACAGCCAGTTTCGACGCCTAGGCCTGAGTCCTGATAATATAACCTTTCCATTTTTAGTAAAATCATGCACCCAATTTAGATCTCTAGAAATGGGTATTCAGGCTCATGGTCAGATCATTAGACATGGATTTGAACTAGATGTGTATGTACAGAATTCTCTTGTTCATATGTATTCTGAATTTGGAGATATAGAAGCTGCAAATCGGATCTTCCGCAGGATATCCCATTTAGATGTAGTCTCTTGGACATCGATGATCTCGGGTTTCAACAAATGTGGGGACGTTAATTCTGCGCGCAGGTTGTTTGACATGATGCCAGAAAAGAATTTGGTTACATGGAGTATAATGATAAGTGGGTACACCCGAAACCACCATTTCGATAAGGCTATCGAGCTGTTTCGAATTCTGCAGTTGGAGGGAATTACAGCAAATGAGACAGTTATGGTTAGTGTGATATCTTCATATGCTCATCTTGGTGCTCTAGAACAAGGAGAAAGAGCCCATGATTATGTGGTCAGGAATAATTTAACTGTAAATTTGATCCTTGGAACAGCTCTAGTCGACATGTATGCAAGATGTGGAAGTATTCCGAAAGCTATACGGGTTTTCGAAGAACTCCCGGAAAAGGATACACTGAGTTGGACAGCTTTGATCGCGGGGCTAGCCATGCATGGATATGCTAAGAAGTCAGTTGAGTACTTCTCAGAGATGGTGAAGAGAGGAATATCGCCAAGAGACATAACCTTCACGGCAGTACTATCAGCTTGCAGCCACGGGGGATTGGTGGAAACGGGTTTCAAAATTTTCGAAAGCATGAAAAGAGACTACAGAATTGTGCCTAGATTAGAGCATTATGGGTGCATGGTGGATCTTCTAGGCCGAGCAGGGAAGTTGGAAGAAGCTGAGAAATTCATACTCAAAATGCCAGTGCAGCCTAATGCACCAATCTGGGGTGCATTGCTTGGAGCTTGTCGGATACACAGAAACGCAGAAATTGGCGAAAAAGTAGGAAAGATTCTGATCCAATTACTACCCGGACACAGTGGGTATTATGTGCTTCTCTCGAACATCTATGCTCGCGCAAACAAGTGGGATAATGTTACAGAATTGAGGCAACTAATGAAGGAAAGAGGAGTCAAGAAGCCGCCAGGTTACAGCCTAATTGAGATAGGTGGGACAGTTCATCACTTCACCATTGGAGATAAATCGCATCTGGAAATTGAAAAGATTGAGGCAATGTGGGAGGAGATTGTGAGGAAGATAAGATTGGTGGGGTACTCGGGGAATACCGCCGATGCGCTATTTGACATAGACGAAGAGGAGAAAGAGAGTGCCCTGTACAAGCATAGCGAGAAGCTTGCGATAGCATTCGGGATCATGAGGACTAAAGCTCAGTCACCGATCAGGATAGTGAAGAATCTGCGGGTATGTGAGGACTGCCATATAGCCACAAAGCTGATTTCCAAGGTTTATGACCGAGAGTTGATTGTGAGAGACAGAAACAGGTTCCATCATTTTAGAGGAGGTGCCTGTTCTTGTAAGGATTATTGGTGATAAAAAATATTAAATTTTTTTTTTAAAAAAAAAGTGATCTGATACTATGGTTGCTTTAAGATCTTACCATCGTCCAGGGGCAGAGCCAGGAATTTTTTTCCTGGACAAGGGGGGCAAAGTTCATGTAACAAGAAAATTAATGGTTTTTTTTTTTTTTTTTTTTTTTTGTAGAGAATGATCATACTTGTAATAGTATGGGACTTAGGGTTCGGGAGCGTAGCCCCAGATTTGAATTTTTATTTTTATTTTTTTGAGTAGTGACTCCATCGTGATCATAAAATTTGTTAACGTTGCATTCTAATAAAGGTTGAGTGCACAAGAAAAACAAGGGCCCTCTGTTTTGGGAGAGCCATTATGTGTAAATAAATTTAACTATATTTTTAATTTTTGATATTTTACATATTTACAAAATTTTGAGGGGCCAAACTTCCTACATAATCAACAATTACATCCTAATCTGGGGAGCAACTATATACAAAAATTAGATATTATTTAGTCTCTTGTTCTAAGGAAAACTTTCAAAATTTTGGGGCAACCATGGCCTCTCCCCAACTTCCCTACCTCCGCCCCTGCCAAGCGTTTTCGGACGAGAAATTACTAAAAACTTGGGTCAAGGCAACTGACGAATGGGGGCAACAGCAGAAAGCTTTGAGGACATGAAAAGGAAGCAAGTTTTTAAACCCAGCAAACTCATGCATGGAGTGAACTCGGACTCCCGACATCACATCTCGGTTACCTAGTTATGGAATATTACCTTGTAATACCAGTACCCCATTCCACAAGTCATCAAAGTACCAATTTTATGAGTTCTACATGATAGGCCAAAATATAAGAGAGCCATGACTGTTCCAAGTAAATTTCATAGAACATCAGGGAGTGCTTACAAGACCTTCAAATAACTCTTCATTCCAATGTAATCACTGTTCAGTACAACATGAACTATTTTGTTTGATCACTATCTGTACAGTTTTCCAATGAATCGATGATGGGGCCGCGCAATTCTTGTAAGAGGTATTGCAACCTTGGATCAACAACTTCCACATTTTACAAGCTAGGGTCCTCTGTTCTGTTGCATGCTGGACTTACTCTTTCCTCCACTGTAAGGCTTTTCAGACGCCTCACGGTACTGCATTTGGTAGAACACTTGAACCATCTCCAAACTCTTTAAGCTCCTTTTCTGTTTTGGGTACAAAGAAGGGATCATCAGAAAGTTATTCCCAAGGGCAAGTACAAGTCCAAAACACAAACTCTTGGAGCACCAGAAGTCCATCTCCTAAGCACAACCCCGAAGTTTTTTGGGGTTTTTCCTAGATTGCCCCTTTAGTATGGGATTCTTCCCTAAATAACCAGGTTTTAAAAACCATTCTCTAAATGCCCCCACACACATGTGCATCTATTCGCACATGCGAATATTTCTCATTTTATCCGAATCATTTGAAAAAAAGACTTTGGGTATCCCTACCTCATTTCCGACGAGTTCTTAGTCCCCACCCTATTTCCGACGAGAGAACTTCGTTCCCACCTCATTTCCGACGAGAGATCTTTGTTCCAAGAGCGTTCTTTCCATGTTCTTTTCGTAAAAAAATGTCATCAACCGAAGAACAATCCTCATTTTCGAATTTCTTGTGTTTTAAAAAAAATGAATTCAAAAAAATCATTGCATGTATGATTAATTCATGGAAAAATGTTTATAATCATTATATTTATGGTTCAAAACCTTAAATTTCATGTTATATATGTGTTTACATGTGTTTTTTTTTCATTTTCTATGATTTACAATTATGTTTCCAAGCTTGAAGACGACAGTCGATGCATTGCATCAACCTAGTGCATTTTATACGCGGTCGATGCATTTTGCAGGAGGTCGATGCATAAAATGCACGAGGTCGATACATTGTATCAACCTAATGCATTTTGTACGCGGTCGATGCATTTTGCACGGGGTCGATGCATAAAATGCACGAGGTCGATGCATTGCACCAACCTAGTCCATTTTGTACGCGGTCGATGCATTTTGCACGGGGTCGATGCATAAAATGCACGAGGTCGATGCATTACATCAACTTGGTGCATTTTGTACGCAGTCGATGAATTTTGCATGGGGTCGATGCATAAAATACACGAAGTCGATACACTGTATCAACCTAGTGCATTTTGTACGCGGTCGATGCATTTTGCACGGGGTCGATGCATAAAATGCACGAGGTCGATGCACTGTATCAACCTAATGCATTTTGTAAGCGATCGATGCATTTTGCATGGGGTCGATGCATAAAATGCATGAGGTCGATGCACTGTATCGACCTAGTGCATTTTGTACGGGGTCGATGCATAAAATGCACGAGGTCGATGCACTGTATCAACCCTACGCGCAAAAAACTTCGGGAAACTCAGATTTTTGCGATTTTTTCATCTTTTTTTAAAAAATTATTTATCGTTCAAAATCAGTATAGATGGTAATGGAGGGGTATTTGGAAGATGAGGAGAGTGGGTGAGCTTCATTCATCTCATCCACGTACGTATCTTCTTCTTCTTCTTGGAATGAAGAACTCTCACCGGAAATAGGGTGGGAATGAAAACTCTCGTCGGAAATGAGGTGGGAACGAAGATCTCTCATCCACGAACCTAAATCTCTCTTCTTATTCTTCTTTTTCTTTCAAAATCAATGGAAGGGTATTTAAAACTTTTCATAAATACTGAATTATGAAAAATGGATGATAGGGGCATTTAGAGAAGGGTTTTCAAAACCTGGTTATTTGGGGAAGAACCCCATACTAAAGGGGCAATCTGGAAAAAAAACCCCAAGTTTTTTCGCACAGTGAACAATGGAGACCTTTCCTGCAACTGTTCCTTCAGGATTTCATAGTTGTGCCCCCCCCAAAGATGCCATATTGGTCTAGTTGTTGATAGAAGGTTCAGACCATAGTGGAAAAGACACTATGTACAAAGTGTGATGCTCATTTGTCAAGAATCTCGCTTCCATTACACCTCATTTAATAGGAGCATTCTCAATATTATGCCTTGAAGAGGACTCGAACCTCTACACTTTTTGGCACGAGATTTTGGGTCAGAGAGAGCTATGTACATTTTGGGTCAGAGATAACCGAATCTGCAGCCTATAGTGTAGACTCTTAAGCAAGTCTCACTGGAGTAAAACCTATAGCCCCTAGTTCTCCATATATCTCATGTAAAGAAAAATTTAACCTGTGACTGTTCATCTTTACTATTATAATGTGAGAGCCAGGCTACGCCTCATTTTTCAGAAATTTCCAATCTACCCTCATAAAATAAAACTTTGATTTAATGTTTATTTTAATTCCCAAACTACCCCTTGCACCCTATGTCACCATCGAGTTCCAGAGCAGCGCAAGCACAACTGCACGAACATGGATTGCAAGATTTGCTCCCTCCGCGCATTTTCTTCTCCACAATCACCTTTGGCTTCTGCAAGGCAGCCGCGCAACCAAAATACAAACAGCTGACTAGTACCCACTCACAATTCCATTAACCTGGTGAACAATCATCTGTTCATTGGACTCAGTTTCAGTTCAGAAATCAACGGATCCATCTTATTGAGAACCAGACAAGGTGTAAGCTTCTCGATCCAAGCCCAGTGGAGGATTACTTGGGTCTGTATGCAGACCGCCTCAACAGATCAACCAAGATCAATGCCTGTCACTAAACCAGGCAGCAGTTGATACCCCACTGCAAAACTCCTTGTACTACAGAGCAATTGAAGAGCTTTTCATAATGAACACATCGACCAAGTAAAACCCATATATCTCAATCTCAAATAAGATTAAATTAAATAGAATTTAAATCTCTACTGATTATAGCCCAATCTCTCCAAGTTTTTCACTTATTGAAGATCTTAACATGAACCATGTCAAAATTTGTAACTACCTTTAGCATAAGTAAGTCTTCAAAGAATCCATGTTTTCTAAAATAACAAGCAGCTACTAAACTACATGTTGATTACCAAGCGATGTCCCTTACACTGTTTTCGCCAACTTTAGTTATGCTTAACACCTTCAAAAGTGAATTTTTTGCAGAGTACTTTTACACCAAACATTATATGTATTTTCAATGAGTTGAAGTGATAAAGCATTCTTATTAATTGCACCAGAAAACACACGCGTGCACACACACATATAGAGAGAAGAAACTTACACCAAATAACTCTATCCAGATCAAGTTATAATGCAACCAAAAACACCCTAAGTATATTATAATGTATTAGTCCTTTCACTTATGATCACAACTTGCATAGTTACAAGTTGGAAATACATTTCATGAAAGATTACTCAAAAAACTGTTACAGAAAGAAAAGAATAAATAAGGAAAAAGGAAGGCAAATTAAACTGCACTTCAATGAAGACAACAGCTCATTACATCTCTGCAAGAGGTGCTCCATGAGAACATTAAGTCATACACGCGAGAGGGAAGCTGTATAAGAACCATTGAAGTACTTAAGGCCTCTTAAGGAGGCAGATAGCAAGCATGGAGAAACTACGGCTTCAGGAACACCAAAGGCATAACTGCTTTCTGGTAAGCCTTTGCCTGTATCTGTTTGAGGATCAGACTTCTGGCAACTGGTTTCAAGAGCAACATTCAAACCGAGTGAAATGGGTTCGGTAGTAAAGCTGCAAATCACCAAAATCAATGCATAAACCACTGTAGATGGAAGTAGCTATATAATAAAATAGCACATGAGGCTCACCAATATGAATGCACAATATTGTCCGTCAGCATTTCTCCTCTCTTACATGACATCCAATACAGCATTGTATATCACCAATATTTAATAAATGTGATCGGCAATACCCTAATAAGTGAATCAAGGCTAGATTTGGAAGCTAGTGAGTCATTTTGTTTAATTGATCTACGGATTCCAGCATTGGTATCCTGCAATCCCCTCAGTCCATATGTGCTGAAGTAAACTCTACACTTTCAGGGTGCTTCTTCAACACAATTCAAACGCCGACAATTGCAGGATAAAAGGGGTGGAAGTGATCAAGGAAAATTGATGCTTCCCTATTTATAGTTATAGGCTTATAGCATAATCTTCTTCTGGAAAAGAATAATATAATGTGAATGTTGAAATAAGAGAAACCACGGATGCACCATAACCCATAAGTTGCACCAACTCAATAACTTAAACCATCTGAGGTGTGGAGTTCCCTTCTTAGATGTTAATCAGCTAGTCAATGGATTGGCCATTCAGCATGGTTATCACTTAGAAAATCCATTCTAGTTCTGTATTCTTCTCACAAGGAATGCAGATATGAGAAGAGAATGTGTTCTAGAGCTGTGCAGATGTAATACAAATTCAGCAACTAAACAAATTAACAAACATCTGTTGCCCAAGTGGATCCTCCAAATCTGCTGAATCGTGATGAGAAAGAGAATTTATCATACCTTGCCTCAAAGTTCCTCCCTTCAGAGCTCATGGCTGCACATACCCCACAGATAATCCACGGTGGAAGAAACGTGTCTTTAATTTCAATACTATAGCAGACACCAGCTTGTGAGTCTTGATTGGATTCACCATCTTCAATATGGGGTCCTCTTAGAGGAAAAGCAACAGATTCGGCTCTTTTCATCTCCTTGCATCTCACCTATAAAACACAGAGACAGTTGGAAACTTCAAGGTGGGTTACTGAAATTAGCAAGGAAAACATACAACTAATTTATAATCTGCTGGGCAAATTTTTGTAGTGACCCCAATAATTGCTTAAATTAATGGTAGAAGTGTCAGATTGAACAAGAAAGCACTAACGGGAAGAAAGAAGTGCTGAAAATTCATAGATTGTAAAAGGAAATACATTATTGCCCTTCTGGCTTCTATGTTAACAAGAATGATATAATAATGAGTTATGAGTGTTCTCTTCACCCAGCAGTTATATTCGTAAAAGGAAAAACAAGAGGTTTAAAATGGATTACTAGTACACTAGTTCTTGCAACATTATATTGGTTAATTTAAACTTTAAAGAAACAGGGAAAGAAATGAAACAAAAAAAGAAAGAAGAAAGTGTTTCAAAATTCATAAGAACGTCTTGTAACATATTGCCCTTCTTGATTCTATGTTCATGATTAAATACAAGGTTTAAGGATACGAGTTACAATCCTTTACCGAGACACAAAACCTCATTCAGTACTTGACAAGCTTTTCACCAGTTTAAAAGACATCAATGGTCCTTAGAGTTCCATGTTTAAGAGATTGTATTAGTCCCCTTGAATTAGCTGTTGTAGTGATCAAGTTGAATTAATACATAATTTCAAATGCCTAATCGACTTCATGAAGACTAATTAATTAGCAGTGATCATGACCATAAGTGATAATTGATGTTATAGGGGAATGACTAGATTCCATTTCCTGGGGGGGAGGGGGGGAGTGAACAGCTTGTAATTACTGTTTAAGAAACATGTTACACAAATTATACCCACCTCTGGAGCACAAAGAGCAGCATTCTGGAATGGTAAGGGCGAATACAAGAGAGGAACGTCCATGCCGGCCAAAGATCTTAAGAAAGACCTGATAACAGCCATCGAAAAGGAAATTAAGATCCAATGACAAGTATATATATATATATATATAGAGAGAGAGAGAGAGAGAGAGATTCATGTTAGGCCATTTTAGCTTCATCGAAGCCATTACAGCTTGATTAACAAGACATTCTGAAAGTTGATTTTTAGACCTATCGGTTATGAATGAATATACCTATAATTTAACAGAAAATCATACAATCCATGTACATTTTCGTTTCCACTGAATGCCAGCAGAGATTGTGGGCCGTTGTCCACATCAGAAATGGAGCCCAGACGACGGGTCTGCATTAAATAGAGAAAAGGCACCAAATCCATTTTAAAAAAAATGCACTAGAACCAACAACAACGTGGCAGATCAGAGCCCTAGATATGTACAAAATATGAATAACTAAAAAAAAATGCTCAAGTTAGGTAGGACTCAGGAGGATGGTCCTGCTTCTGCCACACACATCACATACATCCAGAAGGGGGTTGGCATGCATGAATATAAGTCCCCCACCAAGGAGATATTCCATGTCAAATATTGGCAAGATAAAATGGACGTAACATCCAATCCGAAGCACTTTCAGGAAATTTTATCTGGCTGCCCAGAAGAGTACAATAGAACAAGCAGTTAGGAATACCCAACTGAGTCGACTGTTGGACAAGGAGATATCAGTAAAATCTCAAAATTGATGGGTTTCAACCAACATTGGATGTGTCATGTGTATGGCAAAAGCAGGGAGGGTGGCTTCTTCCATTCCTCAAGCCTGAGCATGAGAATTCAGCATAGTCAAATATGGATAATGTCAAAGAATGATAAGCACAGAGTGAGACCTGGCCCAGGTTATGTTTCTCAATCTCTGAGAGCTCAACAAGGTCTTCTGCAGTAGCATGTTCTACTTTAGAATGGCAAAGAGGCATGGAAAAACAAACGTCCTAGGTTTAATAGTTGACAAAAAAAATAGACATCAGATATCAAAATACGGAAATGTGACTGCAATAAATAAAACAAAAGCATAAGCCTGCAAAGAAATCCATCAGCCTTAACAGTTTAAACTATTTTAAATCCAAACGTCCTGAAAAGAAAACTAAATGCATGAGAAGTATCAAGTACACTCATTTCATATGTCTATATCTAGCACTGCCAAGGAAGTATGCCCAAGAATAAAGTTATGATATAGGTTTTATCCACCCTTATCCCCATATCTTCTCACACGTAACCAACTGATTCTATGAATTGTACCTTAAGAATGCCATGTGGCACAATTAACCCTCCACCACCGGTTTCAATGCAAACCGACACAAACTTCCCCAAATCGTTGAGGTGGTGAGAGAGATTGTAAGGACGTGTGTTCCATTTCAAACTGCACTTTAACCCAATCATGAGAGAATCAGTCATTTCTCTCTGTTATGTTTCAGAACTATCGTGTTTCTTCAAATCTATTGACCCCCTCCATTATGCTTGTTTTTGTTTTTCCCTTTGCAGAGAATTTAGGCTTGCACCGTCTAGGTGGACAGTGGTTTCCGTTCTATTTGGAGTCAAAGCCGGGAGAGAGATGCGGTCTTACTTCAACGTAACCGAAGTTCTATATAAATAGACGGAAACATAGATGAAAGCAATAGAAATCGCTTTGAGTCGTTCATCTCAAGGGCAGAGAGAGAGAGAGAGAGAGATTTATACAATTCAAGCAGCAACATCCAACTGGGCCGGTAAAAAAAATGCATTCTTCCTTCTTCTTCAATGTTTTTTTAATGGGTTTGATTAATTGGTGCTTCCTTCCTCCTTCGATTCAGACCAGGTGATTTTCTTATGGTAAGACAGACGCCCCTGGCAGTTGGTTGTGACTTGGCTATGGGTATCCTGCGAGCTATACAAACCCCCACAGTTTATGAATCTCGGATAAATCTCTAGATATCCAGTGATGGGAACCCTTTAGGTGCGTAGGTATTTATAATTAATTGCTAAAATCAGTTTAGTTAACAAATTAAAATTTATTTTGTAATTTATTATGTACTAGAATTCAGTTTTGTTCCAAGAGAGTTCATATAAAAATACTCCACTATAAAAATTTATTTTAATATTTTACAATCAGTAGGACGGTACACTCATGTGCATCGCACGTGCGTTCCGCTTATACAAATAAAGACAATAGGCTAATGATGTTGATCAAGAGTTTCTCCTTAAGGCAATATCGCCCTCAAATATTTGTATGTTTCTCTCCTTCCAGATGCTCCAACATAATGCACCCAGTTCCACTTTCCAAATCAGATATATTTCATGATCAAGGTTCACTATGATCCAACTAGACAAGCAATCAACTAGCCGCCCAAAAGGGCCGAATTAGGATGAAAAATGGATAGGAACATAACCACCACGAGTAACTACAATGAATGAGCAAGTGATCAACTGTCTTCTCGGCTACCATGCATAAATAGCACCTATTGGTCATCTTCAATCTTCTAGTCTTCAAGGTGATCGATGATAAAGATTCTATCCAAAGTTGCCATCTAAAGGAAGAAATAAATCTCACCATTCTTCCAAATGATTATCAAGAAGAGTCCAAATCGAAAGACTTGGCTGAAAACGGCCTTTATTGTCTTTAACCCACATTCTACAATCCTCCTCAATCTCACTATGGTGAATCTCTAACAAATAATTCAACAAACCAATAATTGGCTATGCTCCCGTATCAATCTATCATTAACCTCCTGTCCAAACTCCAAACTACTCTACTTGCAAGCCTTTCATAGCATTTAACTCCAAACTACTCTACTTGCAAGCCTTTCATAGCATTTCAGCACTTTTCTACACGGCTAATTTTGTTAGAAGCCAACGCATACATGCTTTTGAAAACCTCTGAAGGGGAATCTCCACCACACCAAACAATGTCCCGGAATCTTCATCTCCTTTATCCATAGTTACCAAACACTCGTACAGTATCCATATAATACTTTTAGGTAAGGTCACCGTTTTATATGGCATACTTTGTTGTGTTCCGTATTATACACGTACTGTTATATAATACTCATTTAATACACGAATTACGTATTAAACGTATACAATACGCGTATTTTTTCATACTTTTAACGTGTTAAACGCATATTCCGTATTAAATGATTGTTATTAGTTAATGTCTTGATTTTTTACTTATTTATAATTATTAATTTTTCCATACTTTTGTTGTGTATTTGTCGTATAACCATGCTTTAAAATATCGATACGTATCAACCGATATGTATCCTATTTGGAGCTACCCGACATATTGGTACGTTGGGGAAAAAAAAAACTCCCTCCATATCGGAGTATCGGGCCAATAAGGGACCGATACGCCGAAAATAGGCCTGATACGGAAAAATTTTCATTTAATTTTTTTCTCCTTCCATTGATACTAGGATCTACAGCACAAATGCGCACAACTTAATTACACAATATTATTTAAGTAAATAATTTTAAATAAATTTTACTTTCAAAAACTTAAGATAATAATATATAAATAAGGTTGTACCCTCATTGGAATTCAGCAAAATTATCCTGAATCCAAATTTTTATTAAAAAATAAAATAAAAATCAACTTTTCAATTCAAGAACAAAATCAGTTTTTTAGCACCTTTTAGGGATTGGGTCAAATATCAACTTTCAAATGATAAGGTATTTCTCAAATATTAAAATTTCACACATTTTATCATATCAAAAATTACCAAAACTCAAAAGTCTAACAAAAGAAGTCATATTTTGGTCTTAAAAATATTTTCATCTACATGGTCAAAAAGTCAACTAACAATGTGACAGTTCAGCATAAAAAAAACTTAAGCTTAAAATTTATGGTTGTAACATTACATTCTTATTTAACTCATTGAATGTAAGGTTTTAATATCTAGATTGTTTTTTATACTTAGCTAAGTGACTATGCTTTGTATTTTCAGACCTTTTTATCAGCATGCACACCTTTTTTAACTTATAAAATTCTTAACTCTCATATGTATGATTATAAACATAGTTGGTGGCTTTCATTTAGTTTGTTTTTTAATTATATTTACATTAAAAGAAGTTTTATGCAAGGTATCTAAGTTTTTTCTTTCGTATCCAAACATTTCTTAGTGTATCCTAATTTCTTCTTCCATATTCATTCAATACAGTCCGATATGCCGATATGTATCCTCTTTTGGACTTACTAATACGGCACCCGATACCGATATTTTGAATCATGCGTATAACACCCGTACTTCCTAAACATATCATTGTTGTATTATACTTGTACCCCGGTACCCGCACTTGGTAACTATGCCATTATCCACCTTGAATCCTATTTGCTCCGAGAACTCCTATATTACATTTAAAATTCAGTTCCAAAAACATAGAGTAACAAAGGTTTACAAAAATTTTCCAATAATCGGGACTTTTTCATTAACAAATTATTAATGAAGTATTCCCGAATTCATGAAAATTTTAACTTTTTAAAAAATTCGTGGATTTTGCGAATTAAACGCAAATACAGATCTAATATTTTCATAATTGGTGATTTTTTTTCCTTCTCTTTCCTAACATTTTCCTAATTTTTATGAAATTTCTGAATTTTACCCATTTTTTCCAAAAACATTCCCTAGCCGAATAGTTCCCAAACTATGACTTCATATCTGTGTTCAAACTTACTCCAATAGAAACATCCAAAGCCTTGGGATCCCAAAGGGCCCAACCAATGCCCACTCCTAACTTCCAAATGATAACCTTCCTCCAAAGACTCTCTCTTCACTCCATATCTCCAGAGTCTAGATAGCCTTCCTCCATAGACTCTCTTTTTACTCCATATCTCCAAAGTCATTTTCCTAGGAATGCCTAGTTAATTACCCTGACTAATAGGCAAAACGCATTATCTATGTAGTAGAAACAGCATACCCGAAACAAACTTCCAAGCATCAAGAGAATTGAACATAATACAATCATAGTTGTATAATACAAGTACTTAGCAAGAAACATAAAAGATGATGGCAGGATATTTTACATCTTAACCTATAGCATTATAGACACTTCTCACAAGACTTATCAGGGGAAGTCTTTCAACTCCTCAGCACCCTCTTTCTTTTTAATGAGTGGTATGAAAGTGTTATTGATGGTTTCATCAAAATCACGATCACCGTGGAACTCAATACCTTCATAAAATCAGCTTGAAAAATGTGCTAACAACTTCTAGCATGTAGACACCATAAAATTTCTTGAAACCCTAGTACCCTCTTTTGTTAACCCTACAATTAATCCTTGAAATTATACCCTAGTAAACCTGCTTGTATCCTTAAACACGCAAAAAAGTAAAATTAGACTTTAAGACTATGAAATGGTTACTAGATTTTAAGTTAATAGGCAAAATGCATTACCTATGTAGTAGAAACAGCATACCCAAAACAAACTTCCAAGCATAAAGAAAATTGAACATAATATGACTTATGATCATAATTTTAAATCCATGTACAAGCACTTAGCAAGATGATGGCAAGATATCTTACATGCTCTCTCAGTAAAGACCGCAAACCTCTAGTTGATTGGGAGACATAAGCATTGCACGAGCGTTTTGTTCTCCTCGAGCAGTCACCACCAGTGAACATCACCACAAACTGTGAAGTACACACTAGAAATTCCCCAAAGAAAATCTCAAATGAATTTATACATGCATATTATAAGATGAAATGCATCAGAAAGTATCATGACTTTATGCAAATATGGCATGAGTCAATTACAACCAAGGCTTAAGAAATAGTGAATGGTGTCTGATTGGCGTAATTCATGAACAATGAATGAAATGATCGCGAAGTTGACAACATTTAGACTCTAAAGAGTGGAGTATTTATCAAGTAAAATAGAGCTCGAGATCTGGTTACAGCCACACCACTCTGACTGAAGTCTCACCTCTATGATTTGCAAGCAAATAAAGGATAAAGAAATGGCTAACACAAGATTTAATTAGACTTGTTTATTAGTTGTTAATCAGATGTGGCTGAAAGATGCATCATGTAGGCCCTTCTAATAGTAACTAGGATCAGTTAATTTATGTGATTCTAGATCTCCAGTTGTTGTCATATATATTGCATTCCTAAAGCTAAGCAAAGAGTTCTTTGTCATACAAGAAACAGATTTTAATTTCGAAGTATCAAATTACTTTATGACATAAAATCAGGCACATATAGATGTCCTACGTGATCGAAGTGCCTTCACTAAGACTAAGAGTAACAAAGTTAAATGCCTCCATGGATTCACCAACCACATAATTGTCCTTTTTAGTGTCGTGTGCTATGGCTAGATTAAGAAGATAATCAAAAATTAAGGAAGATGGTGATGAAGGCAGGCCCATGGGCCTCAAGATTTATAGCCATAGCCGTAGGCCCAAGAAAGCCCATGACTACCCATGAGAGCCATGGAATAGGTCCTAAATTTTTCTTATTTTTTATTTTTTTGATTGGTAAGAAGATGATATAATTGTGAAACAGAAATAAGGTACAGACTTGTCCGAATAGTCAAGCAAAGGTTTAGGTTCACAAGCCGATGAACCCTTAAACAAGAAGATAGCAAAGGAGGGGCAGCAGTCTAGAAAAATGAGATAAAACAGAAACACACATCTTAAAAGCATAACTACAAGGCAGCAAGGAACAACGCCAACTCTTTCGAATCAGGGCGAATAGACACCCAAGTCAAAAGAAGCTACAGAATCTTCCTAAGATTTATTGCAAAGTCAAAGTCCTCAAATGAGCCTTCTAGGAAGACTATGAGTCTTTTATTGTAACTATGGTCACTAATTGAGTCTTAGGAAGTTGTTAGTCATATGTGAGCCTTTAGATTTCCTAAGTGAGTCCTTTTTTGGTTGTCTATGGAACTTGAGCGTCACTTAGATTTTCGAAGTCTTAGTAATTCTGAGGGAAATTCCTATGGGTCTATAAAAGGGGAGACTATGGTAAGCCATTCCAGTTTTGAAGATTAAATAAAGAAGTCATCTGTAACTTGTGTATTCTTGCATTAGGTGGTGTGACTTCATATTTTGGAAGCCTGGTTTTGTGAGACTCTTAGCCCTATGATCTCCATGGAGGTACTGTGACCTACTTCATATCCTCCTCTCTCTTCTCCTTCTACTTAGTTTAAAATTCATATTCTCGCTATCAGCATTTCATCCCTTAAAAAGCCAGAATAATTTATGTTGCCATCCTACATCAATTGGCAATATAAGAGCACAGTATTAAATTATCTTCATTTCCCATGAAACTAGAAGAACAATGACCCTAGGTGTGCTTAAGAAACTTATCCCAGGGGATCTTTTCATATTCATTAGGAAGGAGGTACACACCTCTCACAACCCCTGAAGTCCATTGACATGTTAAATACCCTCTCAAGGAAGAATGCCTGCTGAGAAATAAATACAATGTCATTATTGGAACTTCTGCCATCTGAGACAGAAAAACTGAGGGAAATCTCACAAAGTTCCAAGGTACATGTAAAGTCCATGTTTTTGTATTGGCATATTCCGGTGTCAAAACAAGTGAGTCTAGGTGTCTAGGAGTGGTTCTTGTGTCATTGTCGTCAAGCATCCATGACAAGTGAAATTGAAGCGTGTTGAAGAATCGCTTGATCCACTCGGATGATCATTTCCTTCATAGGATGGTAAGTGACCTAGATACCATATGACCATAGGTGGGATTTGACCTAGAATAATCCTAACATGATGCCTTAGGTGGTAAAAGTGTCCTAGTCTAATCATACGGACTCTAGGTGATGAGATAAGTAGTGCAAAACAAGTTAACAATGCTGAAATTTTTTCAAAAAACCAAGGTTGCTTGTTTTGCGTATATCTCCCAAACCGTAGATTAGATTTTGCTCTATAATATGTCAAATCGACCGTGTCGAAAATAGCTACAACTTTCATGAAGGGACCGAGATCTGAAAACGAAGTTTTAAACCCTAGGTGATGAGATAAACAGTGCAAAACTAGTTTTAAAATCTGAAATTTTTTCAAAAAACTAAGTTTGCTTGTTTTAGGCATATCTCACAAACCGTAGCTCAGATTTTCCTCTATAATATGTCAAATCAACCGCGTCGAAAAGAGCTACAACTTTTGTGAAGAGACCGAGAGCTGAAAATAATGTTTTAAAATCGTTTTTAGCCTCAGGGTCGACCCAACTCGACCCTGAAATGGCGAAATTTAGTATGGGGTTTTGTGGCAGCAACTTGGAATTTTGAGGGTCAACCCAAAGGGACCTTTTGGTCGACCGTAGAGGTATTTTTGTTCGACCAATGGATCCCCATGGGTCAACCCTGATATGTGGGTTTTGCTAAAACGGTTCTCTTGCTTACCTCTTTGGTTTTTAACTTATTTTAGCAACTTCTAAGCTTGGTTTTCACTTCTCTATTTATATAGAACTCTTCCACTTCGTGGAGCACAACTTAGGGAGTGTGTGGAGAGGGTTTTCTCCAGAGGTTATAAAACCTATGGAAATTGGTGCTCTCCTCCCCTTTTGTTAATGTTTTTAACCTAGAGTTTGCAAGCCCAAATTTCCACTTTTGCTTGTTTGGACTTGTGCATTGAAGGAGTCCATCTAGGTGATGATTCTTATCAAACCATCAACCCGTTCTGGATAGAACACCTTGGCCGGAGTGTTTCGGAGCCTTTCCGAAGGAGATCGATCCGAGAAGGATCGTGGTAGAGTGATTTGGTCGGTGGAATCCGAAGCCTTCATTGACGGAGATCGATTGGAAGATCGTGGACTGTTTTTGAGACACAAAGAGAAGTACAAGCAGCTGCGGTTGATCACGGGACTTGAGAGTACGTGATGACTTTTCGAGGCGTGGAGGACTAAGAACTGAAGGATCGTGGTGTCGAATCCGAAGGAGTCAAGTTCGAGTCTTGTAAGTTCTTGTTTACTTTGTCTTAGTGGATTCTCATGGCTGGACTAGGTCCCGTAGTTTTTCCCAGAAGGGTTTCCACGTAAAAATCCTTGTGTTGTGGTTTACGTGTTTCTCTATATTTCCGTACTTGATTATCATCTTCCCTTGAGTTAAATAACTTAATTTAAAATCATTCAAAAGGGTAGACAGACTATTAGGGAAACCTAACCAACCCCTTGACTTTGTGAGATTCTCAACTCAAACCATAGATTTGGGATTCACCGAATTTGATTTTTCAGTACACAAATTTATCTTCCCCAAGTTGTGTTACTGTAGTCCCTAGGTCTCAATGCCTTCGCTTATGTCTTATTTGATTCACCTACTTCAATTTCTTATGTTTAGCCTTCGGTATTTTGCCTGTTGTCGAGCACTAATATTTGCTTTAATTAGTAATCAGGAATGTATTAAAAGAAGATAGACAAAGTAAGAGCTCACGGAACGTGAACCAAAGAAGCATAACAAATACAAAGGTGAAAAGAAAGAAGTTACCAAACAGAAGGCATAGCACTAACCTACCTACCCCCCACCCCCAGTAATAGGAAAGGACCTGACCTGGACGACAAACCAACCCCACATCCCTCCTGATGGAGAATCCCTCTTGCTGAGCATTAATATTGGACCCTCCCCCTCCCCCTCCCCATTAATACCGGGTGCGATAGCATGGGCCATCTGGAAAGAGAGGAATTGCCTCATATTTGACAACTCCCCCTCCCCATTTCTTCATATCCTGTCACGGGTGCGTCAGTCGATTGTGGAGTGGAGTTCCTCTCTCCATTTGGATCAAGCAGTGAGGGATACCTTGCATCCCTGAGAAGTTGTTGGTGGATCCTGTGTTCTTTTGTATTGTTAGTCATTTCTCCCTTTAGCGTTGTTTCCTTTTCTTTCTTGCTTTAGTTGTAAACTGTTTACATCTTTTTTATATATCTGATTTACCGATCAAAAAAAAGATATTGGACCCTCTTTTCTCAACTTCACCTTCGTATGTATAACGTACCATCTTTTCCTGCTGTTGAGCATTAAATAACGGACTATCTTTCCTCAACCATAATATATGCTTAGTACTCTTAATATTTTCTGTAATTTTAACTATAAGTTTTTCCTTAGTTCAAAACCGAGAAATGAAAATCCAATTATGGGGACCCTGTGCAGTGCGTTTCGCTTGAGAGTTATTACTCGCCCGAGAGAGAAGAATGCATCAACTCACTACTTGTGGGCATAAGAACACTTGGCTTGACATGGATGCACCACAGGACTTTAGGTTGGTCTAATACTAAATGAATTAAACATCCCTAGACATATAGAACAATATGCCATGTGAAGCTCAGCTTTATATCCAAGTTCAAGCATGAAACAAGACTAACTATGATAAGCAGAAGGATTACTACCAGAAAAGTAAGAGCTACACAGATTCCATTTAAGAGAAAAGAGATAAGGCAAGCTGGGTAGTTAGTGGATGAATATCGAATACGGGCTTTGATGTTTGAACCCAGGTCCATGGTATCAACATGCACGGATTTTACCAACTCAAATATGGCATGATTGTTTTGTATACACTATACAATTTACACAAAGAAGAATAATACACTGTTCAAAAAAGCACAAAAACAAAAAATACTTAAGTACCAAAAAATGCCAACGACTACAAGTCCAATGCAAATGACAGAAAACCATGACTTGTAACATTAATGAATTTAGCTGTGAATCCTGTGATAGGATAAAGAAGTTTTCAGCATTAATTATAGGAATCCGGAGAAAGTTGTAAGGCTCTAGCTAGTTCCAAACAGAACACAAAAACCTGAATGCCAGCTGAATTCATCTACTTATTTACAGAAATGATGAAGAGAATTGTAGAGTGAGAACAAAGGTAATTACCATAAAAGCTGTTACACTTGTTATTTCGAAGCATGTAGTAGAGACTCCGAAATGAATCCTCCCAAGCCAGATGTCGCTTCAATAAGAAATCTGTTTCTATTGATACAAAAAGTAGCCAGTTTTTAGGAATCATTAAGTGGTAAAAAAATCTTCAAAAGAAAAATTAAATGCTATAGTATTTAACAGATTTAGCTGACAAACCTCCCTGTGCTGCAGATAATGTCAATGCCGATATAACAGAATGTGGTAGAGAAGATTGTGGGTACACCCATGAATGTAAAGCTTTAGAAAACAAGACCTCGGCCTTGGAAGTGGGCCCAAGTGAATTACTAACATTGTGATCAGCGGAACAACATGATTGGGATGTGAACTGGACCATATTATGGTAAGTACCACTTGTGATTAACCTATGACACCTAGAAATTGCAAAACAAGATACAGTTAATCAGCCAACCTCAATGTCCCTCAACAGCACAGAATCTAGCATTAGCAAGATGACTAATAATGTCAGGTCAATAAATCACAGTCCCAGCAACTGAGTTCAAATAAAATTCCAATCCTTACCAATAAAAAGAAAAAGACAAAAATTTACAAACTATGATTAGATAAACTAAATAATCTGCCAATTGTAATCATTGCTGGTGAAAAGAAAACAGTAAACACGCCATCAACACATCCAAAGATATCTTGGTCCAATCAAACGTTCAAATAAGAATAATGATGTTGAGCTCCTACACCTGCAAAATGTGTCTTATTTGGATGCCACATCAACCACAGGATGCCTAGGTTTCTGCCAATAGTCTGTTGTACTTAGCTTTACGAAAAACATCATGACCAGACTCCTAGATATCTAAATCCTCCTGAATGGAGCACCACTGCATCAAGAGATGCCTGCCCTATAGCAGGTTCTTGCAGGAGATGAGGGGGAATCCTTGAAGACCCTTAAGTTCCTTTCTTCCCATAGAGACCAAGTTACCAATGAAGTAGCAACGAACCCCTCTTCCCTCTAATGCACCGCAAACTTATAGGATAAGAAGTCTTGAAAGGAATAGGGAAAGTTCCAGCTAATTCCTAAGCGGAACAGGAAATAACTACAGTGCAACAGGAGGTGATTAACTGTCCCCTCAAAGTCCTAGCACATTAAACAGCCATATGCCACCCTCTACTCATAAGGTAATTTCATGTTATTAACTTGTCCAAAGCTGCAACCCAAAGGAAGAAGGATACCTTGGGAGGGAGGCCCACCTTTCATACTGATCTATAAGGAAAATGGTGGCCTGGGATAGGAAGTAGAGTCGAATATAGGGATCTCACTAAGAACTGGCCTTTGTTGTCACTAGACCACAGACGGACATCCGAGGTTGGAAAAAGTTGGGACTTGGCAGATTCTGGCTAGAAGGTTTAGGGGTCTATCAAGCTCCCAATCATTGAGCTACACCTCAGACGAGGGCACCAAACTCAACTGTTCAAGAGATACTCAATATAGGGTTCTACTGAAGCAAATCTACTTGACGCCAAGGACCAAATCAAATTGAAGTCATCACGAAAGGTGGTGGGCCTACACCATTTGTCTGACCCGGCCTTACCTCTTCTTACTCGAAAGCTGGTGTTATCATCCATCAATGATATATTTCCACAGACCAACACCATGGGGCCCCTGACCACAGGGGGATCCCAGTTGGAGATTAGCCCGTATTTAGATGAAATTACCCACTTCTAGAGGCTATCACGTTAGGAAATAAATCTCCATTGTCATTTCCCAAAGTGAGCCTTGATAGCCAGAGATTGCGAGCAAATGTTCAGGCCTCCCATTTCGATTGGGAGCCAAACTGTTTTCTAATCAACAAGATGGTAATCTCGGTTCATCACTTTCTTGTTCCAGAGGAATGGATGCTTCCCAATTTTTTGGTTATCACAAGAATGGGGAATAGGGAAAAGAAGCAAGTTGGGATGTTGCTTAAGACGCCTTTGAGAAGGGTAAATCTACCCTCTTTGAATGAGTATGTAGATCTCCACCCCTCTAGATGACAAACACTCCATCGATGATCGGGTCCCAAGTTGATTTGGATTGAAAGAGGCCCCTAGTGGGAGACCCAAGTATTTGACTGGGAGATAACCAAGTTTGTACCCTAGAATAGAATCTAATTCTGGGAGATAGAGAACCTCACCAACCCCTAGGAGTTCACTCTTTGAGAGGTTGATCTTGAGCCCTACTTCAAAGCATCCGAAAGACATCATAGATGAAGGAGCTTATTACAAGAGGAGAGGTGTCACACAAGATTCAAGTATCATCCGCAAATTGCAGATGGGATATGGATAAATCACCTCTCCCAATGGGGAGTCCCGTGATGACTGATTGTGCTACTCTTGAGATCATTTTGCTAAGAGCTTTTGTTACTATGATAAAAGAGAAACGGCAAGAGGGGGATCACCTTGTCTCAAACCTCTAGAGCTATTGAAAAACAATAAAGGGGATCCATTCACGAGGACTGAGAATGAGACTGAAGCGTAACATGCTTTATCCAATTTCTCCATCAGATCTCAAGCCTGATTTTATGCAGAAAGTAGTCTAGAATCTAAATAGTCCAAGTTAACATGATCAAAAGCTTACTCTAGATCTACTTTGCATAGTAACTCCAATGAGCCTAAACGAATCCTCTCCTCCACACATTCATTAGCAATAAGGATATCATCTAAGATTTGCTGGCCTCCTACAAAAGCTCCTTGCAGGGCAAAGATGATAGAACTCATGACAGTCTTTAATTTGATTGCTAGAACGTTTGACAAAAGCATATCTCCAGGGGCCTCTTGCATGATCCGCTTCTCAGCTGATTGTGTTTCCGAAATTGCACTCAATGATTAAGGAAGAGAAATCAATGAGCCAATAGAAGAGGATACCTGCCTTAAGGAAAGGTTTTCAGCCTAGTTCGAAGATACAATACCCGTCGGACCTGGAAATGAAGCTGAATATTAGCCTTACTGTCTCTAAGAACCCCTCCCATACCAGACGGTCCCGAGTTACCCAAACTACTGGCTTCGAAATTCATCTTGAGGGATCCAATAGGCAGGGAGTCCAAGAGACAAAAATAGTGGCTCTGGGTCTTGGAAACTGCTACCCAATCCCTGATTCTCTCAAAATGTCCATATAATCAACACCTTTGAAAGAGGAGGGGCACAAAGATCCAAGATGTAATCTGAGAAATAATCTTGTCAATGATGGAGTGTACACCAAGGACCTTCCGATTAAAGATCCTTTTATTTTCTCCTCCCAAATTGACCAAAGAACAGCATGGAACAAGTTGTTTCAGAGAATTTTACCCCCCGTAGCAAAAGCAAATGTCTTCCATTAGGACATTAATCTTAGAAGCTCATCGATTTTCCAGCCATTTAGATGCTTCTCAACCAGGGAGCCCAGATCACCTCATTGGCTGCTACTTCAAAGAATGAAACCACCAAGCACTTTTTCCCCGCCGCAACCAAGTACAAGTACCCAAAGTCCGATTTTTCAAACATATTTTGCCATACAAATCTCGAACCAAAACTTAATTGTCTCCTTTGCCCACTTTGAGTAGAAAGCTTGGTTTGAATGAGAGAGATAAAAAAGGAAGAAGTCAGAAAGATGAAGGGAAGAATGGGGATCATGAATAGGGTATATTCCTTCTCTTGTTTTATTTATTATAATTAATAGGAGCTGACAGCAATACCCCTTACATAAAAGTATAATAACAAAAGAACTAAGTAGGCATCATTTTCCAAAATACCCTCAAAAGGTTCCCTCCTACAAAAGGGACAATTTCCCAAAGTAGATCTTCTGTCATCCTAAGCACTTGCCCAATCTACATTTGTGTATGCTTCCACCCTCTTAGGCCCATCTCTTCGAAACAAGATGCCTCTGTCAGCCAGGTGAGGCTCTAAGATACCTCAGGGTAGGGAATGGAAGCAGGGTGCGTTTCTGGGAAGATGACTGGTTGGGGGAAGGGAAGCTATGTACGAGATTTCCAAATCTCTATAGATTGGTGGTGAGGAGAGAGGTGAAGGTGCAGGACTGTTATGAGGTTCATGATGGAGAGGTTCGATGGGGTCCACGGTTTAGGAGGGATAATTTTGGGGAAAGAGAATTGGGAGATTGGTTGGAGCTGTAAAGACTTCTCACGGTGTGTGTGATTCATCGCGATATGGAAGATAGACGCAGATGGGAAGGGGGTGCCGAGGAGGAGTTTTCAACAACTCATTGCTACTCGATGCTTTGGAAGAAGGAGGGGGGGGAGAGGGGGGGAGGAGTAACAATGTTTTTCAGAAGATTTGGAAACTTAAGATTCCCTCGAAGGTACAGGCTTTCATTTGGGCTGCCTCTCTAAACAAAGTTCTCACCGTGGATCACTTAAGGCATAGGGGAATGATCATTCCCAATAAATGTGTAATGTGCAGGCAAGCGGAGGAGAACGTACATCATCTTTTCCTTCATTGCCCACAAGTGCAGGTTATTTGGAATCATTATTTGGGCCTTTTTGGGATGAGCTGGGTTTCGCAAGGGGGTTTGGGGGAAGTGGTGTTAGGATGGCCGAAAGGTGTGTTCAATAGGAAAGAGAATGAGGTGTGGAAGATGCTTCCGGCGGCAATTTATTGGGGTGTATGGAGGGAATGAAATAGCAGAATTTTTGAAGATAAGGAAGAGCCGATTCCCAAAGTCATCCTAAAGATCGGGTGGTTGTTATTTTCTTGGTCTTCTGTCCTAGCTGATTTTAAGCAGGTGCATTGGTCTGATTTTCTGTATAGCTGGTCAAGTATCTTAGCTTGACTTTTTGTTTTTTTTCTGGACGATGTTCCTTGCATCGTTTGTATATTCTTGCCTCTTTAATAAAATGTTCTCGTTATCTATCAAAAACAAAAAATGTACAGACCTCAGAGAATGCAAAAACTGACTCACCATGTTGACTGTGTATGCTATATTTGGCCTCGTAAGATAGAATCATAGAAATATATCAACTTCCCAACCAGCTGCCAACATCTTGCAAAGGCTCACCATACTGCCCATCCCACTTGTGGTTCTGCTCAATAAGTGTATCAGCCGGTCTAGCCCCAAGATTCCCTGTCTCATGCGAAAGATCTAAGACACGTTCTTTGGAAAATGAAAGTTTCATCATGGGAGTACCTACTTTAATTCTCAAGAAGTATTTCAGGAAGCCCATATCTTTTATCTCAAACTCATTGGTTAAAAATCTCTTTGGCCACTCAATTTCTATTGTACTACCATAGTAACAAAGTTCGGATTCGAGAATTATTCGGCAGGGGTTAAGTTCGAAAAAAAAGGGAAAAAATCGGCAAATTCGGGTTAAGTTCGGGATAAGTTCGAAAAAATAAAAATTAATAATTATAAAAAATAAGAACGTGATGCCAACTAATCCATCTATCAATCTATATGTATTGACATCTCTTACTATGTTAACATTTATTCCAATTTCTAAAAAACAAGCATTATGTAAACTCGCAAACTCAAGAAAAAAATTACATAAGGCTTAAGTAAGTTTTATGTAATTTAAGAAAAAAGAATAATTTAGATTACATGTTTGTATATGCAAATCAAATTATATAAGCAATTAAAAAATATATAAAAATGAGAAAAATAATCTGAATAGATAAAATCAGAAAAACAATATATGAGTGTATTTATTTGGCATAACATAGTTATTTAGCAAAATATTGAAATAGCTCAGAATAAATAACACAAATCTTATTTTCTCTTAGTTCAGTGGAAATTCAATAGACTAACCAGCTTGCAACATTATCTTTTTTCTCTCAATTCAATCGAATGTAATCAAAATTCTAAAATAGCTTACTCGAATAGAGTTTTCTCATTCTTCTATTAGTTGGCGATTTCAATCAAATGAAGATTTCTCAGTGTGAAATAAGTCTCGAGTTATTAGTAATAATTCTATTGCTAATAGAAAATTCATTTTACCCTCATTTTTATTTTAGAATTCTGAATAAGCATGAACGAATAATTTGTGAGAAATCTTCATTCGGAATAAGTTCGGCATAAGTTCGGAATAATTCGTTCGTTCGGGAATTATTCACGAATAATTCGTCAGTTCGGGAATTATTCGTTAGTTCGGAAAAAATAAGCCTTTTTAAACGGCACCCCTTAAAAAATGAATAGTTCGGGTGCAATTCGGGAATTATTCGAGAACTTTGTTACTATGTGTACTACTACATATCTCAACAATGTCATCTACACGATAAGAACTATAGTACTTAATATACAAAGTATATTTCATTTTCTTCATTACTTCACTAAATCTTTCAAACCATGCTCTAGGGGACTGTTTAAGCCCATAAGATTCACCATGACTTGTAGGTAATGATCAATCCAAGAGGTGATCCATCACTTAAACAATATGGATCCAATGACGAGATTCGATTCAATACTTTTATTCTGCCATTAACTTGGTTCAATAAGACTCACGGACATTATAGCTTGCAAGATAAAAGTTCAGAGTGAAAACAGTAAAAACGCTAAGACAAAAAGTACACCAAAACAAGTTGCTGGTGCGTGCTGTGGACATGTAGGGAAAAAAACAATTTTGAAGTCAAGGCATAATGGAAAAATGTTGAAATAGAAGGAAAATATGTAAAAGCAGCATGTAAAAGAAAGGGTGACACTATAAAACGAAATGATGAGCATGCACGAAGGAGGGCCGGTAAACTCACTCTTTTTATATAGGTAATGGGTGTATTCTGTTTCTTTTATCATTTTACAAATCATAAAAATAAAAAATGTAGTAAATAGTTTGTGTCCTACCAGTTATGTATACAAGAATGGGCAGCACTAGAAAAACAAAATGATGAGCATGCATGAAGGAGGGTAAATTCATTCTTTTTACATTGTAAATGGCTGTATTATGTTTCTTTCATAATTTTACATATCAAGAGATAGCATATTGTAGTAAAAGTTCATGTCCCACTTCCATACAACATTTCTTCCCTCTTCCACATCAAAGTTTGCACCAACATTGTGAAACTTGTCTCACTAAACAATACCGTTTTAGAGCGTCCTCGCAACAGTCTACTTTTAAAATTAACATGTCTATGGGACAAACAGCCTGTGAAAAACTAATGAAGAATGTGGTTAGCGATCATTAGCTACCTCTTTGCTTGTAAGAGGGAACTTCACCAAAAAAAGAAAAAAAACGGTACTACCATGTTGTTAAATCCTTGCAATTTGCGATTCGAATCCTACGATTTGATTCGAATCCCAAGCAAAACGATTAAAATCAGTGGTGGAAATCTTAATTGGGTAAATCTTATTCGATTTGCGATTTAGATTACAATTTACGATTTAAATAATACGATTCATGCGATTCGAGCACGAAACCCCTTTTATGAACCAATACTTAAAAAATATTTTTTATTCTTTTGATTTTCTAAAGATACTTAATGTCTTTTAAGAAGAGGGAAGAAACAGAAAAACCCCTGTTAGGACATCCCAAAACCCCTATTTAGGTTTTCTCTTTGTTGCTGAAATGCTGTAAAATGAGGAAAAAAAAAAGAACAAAAAAAAAGAAATGAGGAAGAAGAAAGATGATGAAGTTGGATTTTGGAAAAACCTGATAGTTTATTTTATTAGTATTTTTAATTAAGCAAGTCTTTTGATACTTGATCTCATATAACATGATTATATGAGTTTACTTTTGCTGAATTATCTTTAATGATATTAGGTTTTTTTTCATTTTATAGAGTTCATCGCATTTTTTATAATGTATAGCTGTATACAGTAAAATGTTCATTACTTTCTTTTATCAATAGAAATAGCTATGAATGAGATCTTTTGCGTAATAGATTATTCTATTTTTCTGATTTATTGAGTAATTTTTTCTATTTTTAAACAATTTTTTAAAAAAATGGATTGAATCTTACAATTCACGATTTGAATCCCGATTTGAATCGGATCGGTCCTAAAACGATTTTACGATTCAATTACGATTTAACAATCTTGGGTACTACAACCAACTTTCAAAAACATTAAATGCATATCAAAAAATTTGAAACATCTCAATCGTCCATGTCCAGAGGCATATGATTAACATTAGAAGTTGCAAATAGGTGCTAGTGAGGACAGCTTCTAATAACTGACAAAATTCATGCTTTCAGCTTCACTTGTGTGTCCATTTGTATATAACTATAAAAGTGCATGCAAATTCCTTAGAAAATTACCCTAAACCACCAGCATCCAGTACACAAAACCCAATACTGTCTGTGAGTTCCTGTTATGACATCCATCTAACATAAACATTTACTTACATGCAACTAAGCACATCTAGCACAAACGCTTGTGTATACACTTAAATTAAAGTTAGACATACTTAAACACTCTATTCACCGTCCAAAGCAAGCAGAAATTTCTCAAGCACAATGTATTATATATACACACACACATGTATGATGTAACAGCCTATTCTAGGAAGTAAACCCCAAAATGAGATGTATCGCTCACCAATTCACAGAAGACGACGAAACCAACCGCATATTAGTTTTCAGCGTAAAATCCAGAGGACTCTTTTGACCAGGAATATGGAATTCAGAATTGAAATTGCCCGAATGGGTAGATGGAAAATCGCCATATCTTTCAGAAGAATCAGCGGGTGTATGGGAAATGGCAGGCTGATCACGAGCAACCAGTCCCTTCAATGCTTTATCCTACAAGAGCATAATAATCTCATATTACTTCAACAGAGTTATGCATTAAATATACCAATCGAGATAGAGAAAATCAGAGAGACAGAGAGAGAGAGAGAGAGGAAGAGTACCATATCAACAGTGGACAAACCGGATAACCTTTCACTACCCAGAGAAAGCTCGGCAACACTGCGAAATGTGTTTTCGGTACAGTGTTCAGTCGTTTGATAAGCTTGCGCCATACTATCTTTGGCAGATGCAGCTGAAGCTGCTGAATGCTCAGGACTGCTACAAATTGATGTAAGAAGACAGTAAGATATGGACTTATCTCACCAATTATTTGCAAGATATATCAGTCTATCAAGAAAGGCATACCGAGAAAGCTGGGGTTGACTCTTGGAAGCCAAATTAGAAGTAAGAGAGGAATTTTTCAGACTGTTAGTTTGCTCAATTGAAAAATTATCCTGCATGCAATTACAATATATGAGCATATATTTGTTAAAGTACAAATTTGTATTAATTGGCAGAATACGGACAAAGATGAACAGGAAATGAGAATAACATCCAGCCTTCGCATAAAAATAAAATAAAACAGTACAAGAGAGCAACTCTAAAATGGAGAATCAAGGGAGCTTCCTAGACTTCTGTCATTATCCTCGAACAGAGAAACTCCTCCCGGTGGATAGTCTTCTCTACCATAACCGCAACTATTAGATAACCGCAACTATTAGATAACGAATCCCATTTAAAGGAGGAAAGCTCCAATCAATCATCTACACATAGGGAAAGGGAGCCCTCACATGATCAACCTCTCTTACATTCAAGAAAAGAGAGTTCTACTCTCCTTCAACCTTCCTTTACTCTCCACCCAGTTTATGGAATGTATAGACTCTCTTGCTGTAACAATATACTCATGAGTTGTATGATCACATAGGAGGATCCAAAATTAAGGATCGTCAATCACAATATACACTCTGGTTTTCTGATTTTATATGGTATCAGAGCTGTGAAAGCTCAAACGAGTTCCTATCTTTTTCATGGCAACTTCATCTCCATCCCATTTCAACATCTCCAACATTACCCAGTTTGTCTCTATCAAACTGGATGGCCAAAACTACTTACTATGGAAGAGTCAGATTCACCCAATCCTTGTATCTCAAGGTTTGTTTAGGTATGTAGATGGAACCATTCCCTCTCCATCAGATTTACTTGAAAATAGCTCACAGAATCCAGCCTTCATTAAGTGGCAACGCTCAGACAAGTTCGTGATTAGCTGTACTTATGGCACACTCACTGAAAGTGCGCTCGCACAGACCGTAGATCTTGAAACTTCATGTGAGATTTGGAAACTTCTTGAATCTACTTTCACCCAACATTCTCAAGCGAGAACGATGCAGTTACGTTTGAATCTGCAAACCCTTCGGAAAGGGTCTAGCTCTATGGGTGACTTTCTTCATCAAATCAAAGGTATTGCAGATGCACTTGCCACAGTTAATGATGTGGTATCTGATCGAGATTTGGTTATGTACGCTCTTGGCGGTCTCCCTGAAGAATATGAATCCTTTGTCACTACGATAACCAATCATGTTGAGCCTATTCAATTTTCTGAGCTCTGGCCGTGTCTCCTCATTCATGAACAACGCTTACAGCAATTCCACTCCTCCAATCTCAGCTTGGAACCCAGCCAAGCTCTCTACTCCAATCTACAGCGTTCTCAGTCCTTCACTAAGGGACGTGGAAGAGGACGAGGCAGACACAATCGAGGTCGTCCCTCTAATCGTTGGAATGACCAATCCAAAGGCAGTTATAACTCTTATCATCGGAATGACCAATATCAAGGTTGTGATAACTCCAGCTTTGCACGTAATTCTTAGGGACATTTTTTTTTTAATAGATAACGAGAATATTTTATTAAAGAGGAAAGAATATACAAACGATGCAAGAAACATCGCCCAGAGAAAACCAAAAAGAGGCAAGCTAAGATACTTGACCAGCATACAAAAACTCAGACCAATGGGCCTTCCTAAAATCGGCTAGAACGGATGACCAAGAATATAACCACCACCCAATTTTAAGAATGACATTGGGCATCGACTCTTCCTTATCTTCAAAAATTCTTCTATTCCGTTCCCTCCATAAACCCCAACAAATCGCCACCGGTAGCATCTTCCAAACCTCATTCCCTCTTCTGCTGAACACACTTTTCGACCATCCCAACACCACTTACCCCAGAACCCCTTGCGAAACCCAACTCATCCCAAAGAGGCCCAAATAATGGTTCCAAACTACCTGCACTTGAGAGCAATGGAGGAAAAGATGTTGTACATTCTCCTCAGCCTGCTTGGACATTATACATCTATTGGGAATGGTCATTCCCTTATGTATTAAGTGATCGACCATGAGAGCTTTGTCTAAAGAAGCAGCCCAAAGGAAAGCCTATACCTTAGAGGGAATCTGCAGTTTTCAGATCTTCTGAAAAGCGTTGTTTGGCCTTCCCTCCTCCCCCCCCCCTTCCCCTTCCAGAGCACCGAGTAGCAATGGACTATTGAATACTCCTCCTCAGCACCCCCTTCCCATCTTCTATCTTCCATATATTGATGAATCACACACGCTGTGAGTATTCTTTGCAGCTCCAACCACTCTCCCAATTCTCTTTCCCCAAAATTACCCCTGCTAAACCGCGGACCCCATCTAACCTCTCCATCCTGAACCCCATAGCACTCTTGCACCTCCACATCTCTCCTCAACACCAATCTATAAAGATTTGGAAATCTCTGGCACAGCAGCCCATCCCCCAACCGACTCTTCCCATAATCGAACCCTGCTCCCATTCTCAACCCTAAATTTCAAGCACTCCTTAATCAACGCCATAGTCGTCATTACCCATTTCCAAACTCCCACCCCATAAGACCTCCTCACCGGCTTCGGATCCCAATCACCCCTACTGACCCTGAATTTGGCCTTAATAACCCGCCTCCACAATGCCGTCTGCTCTGTATTGAAGCGCCAAATCCACTTTCCCAGTAAAGCTTTGTTCATACACTTGATTCTTCTAAAACCCAAACCTCCAAATTTCTGCAGTCTCGTACCTCCCCCCCCCCCCCCCCCCCAACAAAAAATCCCTTTGAAGCTTCTCCAACCTCTTGATCACGGCCCCGATGTATTTTGAACAAAGACATTTGAAAAATGGGAAAACTCATCAACACACTTTTGATCAAAGTTATCCGCCCTCCTAAGGACAGAAATCTTTTCTTCCAACCTGCTAATCTCAACTCCACTCTCTCCACCACCGGATCCCAAATAGTCGTCGACTGCGGGTTCACTCCTACAGGCAATCCAAGATACCTGATGGGCAAGGAAACCAAACTGCAACCCAAACTTCTAGCACTTCTTTCCAAAAAAAACCCCTCCACCTCCCCCACCCCTATCAGTTTACTCTTGGCAATATTAATCTTCAAACCAGATAAGGCTTCAAAGCATCTAAGAACTCCTCTCATATTAGCCACCTGACCGCTATCCACCTCCAAAAATAGAATGGTATCATCTGTATACTGAAGATGTGAAATAAGAGGCCCCTCCGGTCCTGCTTGAAACCCCTTAATCATCTCCAACCCTTCTGCCTTTGACAGGAGTTGACTAAAAGCTTCGACCACCATAATGAAAAGAAAAGGAAATAAGGGGCAGCCCTATCACAAACCTCTAGAACTAGGAAAAAATCCATGTGGACTCCCATTCACTAGAATAGAAAAATATTACGACGAAACACACTCCTTCATCCACCGAATCCATCTCTCCCCGAACCCCATAAAGATGAGCGTCTCTTCCAAAAACCTCAATCCACATGATCATAGGCATTTTCCATGTCCACCTGGCAGACAAGACCACCTGGCCCTTCTCTAATCTGTGAGTCAATACACTCACTAGCAATCAAGACCCCATCAACCAGCTGCCTCCCCTTTACAAAAGCCCCTTGATACGCCCCTACCACCTTCCCCACCACCCTCTTCAATCCTTCCGTAAGAACCTTAGCCACAACTTTGTACAAACTAGTCACCAGACTAATCGGCCGGAAGTCTTTTAACTCCTCCACTCCATTAGCCTTCGGAATTAGAGAGATAAATGTCGCTCCTGCCTCCTTATTTCATCTTCTCCTCTTATGGAATTCATCAAACACCCTCATCAAATCTACTTTCACCACATCCCAACAACCACTGTAAAAACCCATAGTGAAACCATCTGGCCCTGGCGCTTTGTCCTTCCTCATTTTTTTAATCACCCTACACACCTCCTCTTCCTCAAACTGTCTCTCCAACTCACCCACCTCCTCCCTTGAGATTTGCACAACTCTTAGTCCCTGAATCTGAGGCCGCTCCCTTCTCTCATTCAAAAACCGGTTCTGGAAATATCTTATCACCTCACGGCCGATCTCCTCGTCACCCTTAAAGACCTCATTCCCCACCTTCAAACTAGTAATGGTATTCACTTGTTTTCTAGCCTTGGCACACGCGTGAAAAAATTTTGTATTTCTATCCCCAACCTTTAGCCACTGAACTCAGGGACATGAACATCATGGTTCTACCCAAGGGATCATTTGCCCCTTACCTACATGCCAAATCTGCTTTCTCCAGGGACAAAATGCCATGAGTTGTAGAGACCGCTTCAATCATACTCATCAAGAGGATCTCCCACACTCATTCGCAATCATGACCATGACAACGCCATACGATGACAACTGGTACCCTGATATGGGTGCAACCAGCCACATGACCAGCGACCCCACCATCTTTGAGCAATCTACACAGTATTTGGGTAACGATCATGTTGTGGTAGGCAATGGCACAGGTATTTCAATCACCCAAATCGGTACATCTCATCTCAGAACTTCTAATCATAATTTTCAGCTCGATTTAGTTCTTTTTATCCATGAGATTACAAAGAATCTTTTATCTATTGCTTCATTCACGAAGGATAATAATTCCTAAGATTACATTTTATCCACGTGTCTTCTCGACGGACCGATTAAAGGTGACTTATACCCCATTCCAACCAAGAATGCTCATGGACAAAAGGCTTAGGCTTGTGGAGTTTCATCAACTGCGAAGTGGCATCGAAGGCTTGGACACCCTTCCATATCTATTTTACGTCATTTATTTTCCAAGAGGTTATTAGACAGTATTCCTTTACATGAGAAGAATTATTTTTGTAAGGATTGTCATTTATTCAAAAGTCATAGACTTCCTTTTGATACTGTGGACCACAATGCTCCATGTCCTCTCCACCTTGTCCATTGTTATGTATAGAGGGCGTCTCCAATTTCCTCAATTTCTGGGTTTCGTCACTATATCATCTTCATTGATGATTATAGTCGATATACATGGCTATACCCTATGCGCGTCAAATTTGAAAGTAAGGGCTGCTTTGAACATTTCAGAAATTGGCCGAAAATTTATTTTCAGAGTGACGGAGGTGGGGAATTTGTAAATGGGGCCCTTTTCCCAGCTTCTAGAATCTTGTGGCATTGTTCATCGCAGATCTTGTCCCTACACACCTGAACAAAACGGTCGCCGAGCGAAAACATCGTCACATAGTCAAATCGGGGAATTCCCTTCTCTCTCAAAGTAGACTGCCTAAAAAGTATTGGCTTGAAGCCTGTAACGAATCCCATTTGAAGAAGGAAAGCTCCAATCAATCATCTATACATAAGGAAAGGGAGCCCTCACATGATCAACCTCTCTTACGTTCAAGGAAAGAGAGTTCTACTCTCCTTCAACCTTCCTTTACTCTCCACCCAGTTTATGGAATGTAACGATTCTCTTGCTGTAACAATATACTCATGAGTACGGTAGAACCCTTTACCTTGCTGCTTAAACAATTCCCCAGCCCCCCTTGACTGCCACAGCCTTCACCATCTTCCCTAGGGCTGCCGCACCACTTCCCCAGCCCTAACCCTTGCTGCTGTGCCTTCCTACAAGCATTCCCCTTCAGCCACGGGCCACCCCAGCTATTCCCTAGCAGTCATAAGACACCCCAACCCCTCCCCTGTGCTGTCCAGGCCTTCTAACAGCCTATGCAACCTGTCCCCAATCCTAACACTGTTCCAGCCCTATTCTCAGCCTATTCCCACACTGTTCCAGCCCTATTCATCTGTCCCTAAACCTGTTCCAGCCCTACTCTTACACTGCCACAGCCCTATTCCCCTTCCTAAACATATACCAACCCTATTCCCCTTCCCCAAGCCTGTTCCTTAATGCTGCCCAACTGTTCACAGCCCCTCTAAGGCTGCCACACCAATCCCAAACCTTAATTCAATTGCAAGCCCAGAAAAAAAAAAAAAAACACCTTACATACACCATCTCTTTAATTGTTAATCTTCTTGAAAGTTCTTGCTGCTGGTTTTTTTTGTACTACCATTCAACCTTAATTGAAACCCTAATTTTGCATGCATGTTTCAATGCCTAATCATTATTGAGCCTAGACTAATCTTTGAAATCCTCAAATTGAATAAGGGAATTACATTGAGTATTGAACTAAAATTCCTAAGCTAGTGAAAGTTCCTACTTCCATTACGATCACATGAATAAAATTGAAAGGTTCATTATTGCGGGGTTGCGACTTAACCTAGGGCATTACTAATTCCCCTTTTGACTTTCTTTATTGTAATTATGGAATCTAGATGTTTATGAATTTTATTATTGCTGCAATTAAGAAATCTGATCTTATAAACACATCATCCTAGGTTTATTGCATTGTCCTGCATTAAATGGCCTCAAGCATATTTATGTTGGTACCTTCTGGTCAATCTTTCAGTCCCTATGAGTACTTTCAGGGACGGATGTTGTATAATATTTCAACACACGGGTGCCATTGGGCAGCAGCCTCTTTTTTTTCCCTAATCCATATCTTACATGTATGTTGGAGCTTCCTCATTGAAGGAAGAAGCTCAAGCCCTAGTTTTTTTTAATAATAATTGTGGAGACATGAAAATATATTTTCAGAAATTCACAAAATCTTTATATGAACACAATCCACTGTTGAGACAATTAGCGCTTTTGAGAGCATACGTATACGAAATATGAACACAGATACAATCTCCCTATTTAGCAAGGAGATCAGCCTCACAATTAGCGCTTTTGAGAGTATATTTATACAAAATATGAACACAGTCCGCAAGTCGGCTAATCTCTACATATCCAAACTCTTAGCCAATGCCGAAGCTATAACATTCGAACAGCCTCCTTCGATTTCTAGAGGACCACTGAATGCTCTAATGCGAGGGCCTCCGCATTACTAGAGTCCTTGATTCCCATTGTCCCCAGAATATATACGGAGGTCTCTATTATTATCATCTTTAAAAGTGTTTCCAATACTCTCCAACCCGGAGTTACTGCTCTTTCCTTCTTTAGGATACCCTCCATGATGGCCATCCTACCACTCCCAGTACACTAATGATGACTTCCATCGAAATTAAGTTTAATCTAACTCGGGAAATGTACTTAATTTTAATAAACCACTCCCAAGGTCCCAATAGATTTTTGTACCAGTTTGGCTGATTTTGTTCTAGACACCAGCTAGCAGCACTTACATAGGTTATCATCTTTTCAGTAGCTCGTGTTCTCTACTCTTTTTTTTTTTGTGTTTGGCCTTTTGATTTTTTATTTAATGAAATTTCTTTATTAACTTATAGAGAATATACTGTAATCAACACAGGGGAAAAACCTTATTTGGGGAAGTAGAGCCAGCATAAACTTCAAGTTTGTGGAATTGGCATCACTATTGAGAGGGATCATCACCTTATAAGCAGTATATTGCAGCAAATTAAGCTTTGTTCATTCTATTCAAAAGAGAGCAATTACATGGTTTTAACTTTTATGTATGCGTTGAAAGCATCCCTTAGTATCTCCTAGACTCCTACTTGGACTCAAACTACTAACTACTCTGGCTTTTCAAAACCAATTCCTGACCAAAATTAAATTACTTCCAGATCTCCTACGTATGCTATGATCATATCAAAAGGCTCCTAAACCTAACCCGAGTCAAATTAGAACTTACTAAAATAAAAATGTTTGCTGAAAAATAAAAGTTCTAAAGAAAAGGATAGAACCCCTACTTAGGATTAAAGTCCACCTCAAAACAATATGAATCTAACATAAAGCTCAGACTCACTAAAAACTTTTTCTATCAAAACCCATAAATAAAACAAACAAATCAGACACTAATCCCGTCATAGATCTTCCCCATGTCTGTATTTTGGCTATAGTTTGTTCAAATCATTTTGAAATCGCATAATCTTGGTCTTGTTGGACAATTAATTGAATAGGCTGTCTAGTGGTACCAATATAAAGGTGGTTAGACACTTTCTGAATTCTGACACAAAAGAAAAGGGCCTTAACTGACTAGTTGTATCAAATCAGTTCTACATAATCCAAATCTCACTCGGAGATATCTGCCGTGGGAGGGGGTGGGAGGGAGGATAGTGCTTCCTTGAGCCAGGCAGAAGGGAATCAGCTGGCATGGAATAACCTTACGGTGTCCTGAAGTAACATAATACTGGGATGACTTGTTTTAGTAAGTTGGTAAGGTGCTTTTTGTGATCTGATTTCTGAGCTTTCTAGAACCACATTTTCCATCAATAATCGTCAGCAGCTCCTTTTGACTGACATAAATTTTGGAGCCAGAGTTTCCTTTGACCAGAGACCTCTTTGACTTAATAAGGACAAAAATATGAATTTGAGTTGTGGTTACTATATCTGAGCAGCAAATTTACAGTCACTCCTTCCTAATCTTTCCACTCCAATGCACTTAAAGCTTGCTTGTTAGTTATATGCTTTCTTAATATCTGTTTCTGTGCTTTGTTCTCTTGTTGCTTATATGCTTTCTCAAGTGCCACTAAATAGGACATTGCTTGGCGAACTGTACTAATCAATACGTTTTACTATTCTTCTTTCATCATAAGGCTCCTTTCACAGTGGAACTTGAAGAGAAAATGCAGAAATTTCACGAAGAACGTGCATCAGCTATTTTAGAAAGAAGAGCCGCTGATAATGCTGATGAAATGATCCAGCATACAGCTCTTGCCACCGTATACCAAATAATAGCCTTGAGATGATTACTAGGACTCATGTACCATCCCAACACAAATTCCATCAAGCTCCCAGGGAAGAACCAATGCACCCCAACATATATGGTCATTAAAAAAACTACAAGGAAGCAAGAATTGTGAACAATAACGATTGCAGGCTACAGTCAGAAACGGTGGAAAATATTACAGATGGCATAATATACTATAAAGACTGCGATTAAATCAATTATTTAATGGAAATGTACTGACCCTAGCCTTTTCTTTTCCATGAATCATTCTAACGCTGAATTTTCTGGCAGGATATACTTCATTCACACGGGTGTCAATGTATCTTGGATTCTTCAATGACTCCGGCTTCTTAAGCCCACGACCTTTTCCGGTGGTGTTCCTGAGAGAACAGATAATGGTTCTCAGTGAAATTTATATTCAAGATATATAAAGAGGAGCAGGTCAAAGCTTACTTATCAGAATCAAGCAAAGGGTCCAGAGATTTATCTACAAGCTCTACATAACTCCGTTTCAACTGCTCTCCCTGCCACACACGGAAAACCATAAGAATATTCCCTTACATATAACTTGGTAAGAAGATATGCAGGAAATGTTTAGAAGCATAACTGTAAAATCGATATGAGTAGTCTGTCAGTAGTAAAAATTAAATACAAGTGAATCTGTTGAAGGAAATATTGATCTTAATATTAATAAGAACCGCTTGCACTTTGTATTCATCTGAGCAGAATCAAATGCACCTCTCAAACATGTAATTCAAGTTAGCAAATACAATGAAACAATCAAAGATTGCCAGTGGCAATAAGTCAATAACTGAACCAGCGACTTGGGATGGTAGAATGCCACCAGATGAGCAACCTATTAAATAGTATCAAGTTACTATGCCTTACTAGTTACTAGTCATGCCAATCAAAATGTCAACACTCAGGCCCTTTTTTAGCTAATTGACCTCATGTGATGGGCCCGAGGCTAGGTTAGATATAACTAGAGTAACACTAGATACATGGTTCTGAAAGGCCTACTCCTCGATGTGAGGCACTGCTTTTTTTTTCTTTCAGACTTACATCTGATCGCAGTACAAGAGGCTTTATACCAAGTTAATGTGAAAAAAAAGGCCAGAAATGAGAAGTAAATTCAATTAGTAATCCAGATCCCTTGAAGGCTTAAAGAGAATACATATAAAAAAGGAGAGAGAGAGAAAGGGAGAGACTGGCTTCCAACCAGGTTAGGAAGCTAGAAGTCAGAAGTCAACAAAAAAAAAACTAGATCTCAGTGTCCACCTGAGTGTCAAATCTTTGAAAGGGGCGGTTATAATTTACCCTTGAAGAGATACGTATGGGAAAAAAAGAGAGAAGGAAAGAGAAAAAGAGAGAGGTGGTTATAAATTATCATATATTCTAGTAATTCAAAGCAAAAAAAAAATAGTATTAGTACAAGAACTGACCAAAGAACAAAAATAATCACCAGATACGGTGTCATTTGGCATCGTTCCTAGTGATTCTCTAATTTTGGAAAAATTTCAATCTAGAATGATTATGTGCTGAGAATTCGTTTGGAAAGAGTCAGCCGGAATCAATCATAGAGCACAAAAATCACATTTGAATGCAAAAAAACATGATCACTATTGTACTATTCCAACTAGAATATATAATCAAAAGTCCATCTATCCAATTATAAAGTCTCATCAAAATTTAAAATGCACATGTCATGCTACAAATTTTACCTAGGAGGTTGGTAGATTGGGGGGGGATCTCATGATTGATGTGGTGAGGGTGGGGTGGTGGCAATGGGGGTGGTCACAACTCACAATTGGTGGTGGTGGTAGGATAGGGATGGGGATGGTGCCAATGTTGGGTTTGGAGGTGGGGGTGGTGGGAGAGGCAAGAGTTTGGGAGAGAGGAAGGAGTTTGAGAGGATGAGGTAGGGAAAATTCCAAGTGGGTCGGTGCGGATACCCAAAGGAACTAGTCCTTGGATTGAAGGCTTTGGGACACCCTCTGTTACCCAAAAAAAAAAATATGGCCCCTCTTACAGAGTGTTTCTTGGAAAAGTTCCTGAAAAGCTTTTTTTTGTTGCTCCTTATACAGAAGCGGCTCTGGCTGAATATTTTCTGTACCGAGAACGACATACTTCAATCATTTATGATGATCTCTCCAAACAAGCACAAGATTATCGCCAAATGGCTAGGAGGAAAAATGGAAGGAAGTCCTCTTTAATAAGAACTAAGAAGTCCCTGAGGAGTTCATTTGGATTTCCAAAAAAACAATGGTAGGAACATCCTGTTTCCAAGAAACATTTTCAAGATGTGGGCAGTGGATACTAAGGAATGACAACAACAGTATTTTAAAATGCTGGTTAAGCTTATGCCTAAAGGCTTATCTTGAGCCGAGGCTCAAGCAAAACGCCTCAAGACAATATAGTAGACGGTGAAGTCCCATGAGACTCGTGTCCAAAGGGTGAGGACTGAGAAGCACATAAGGCGCGTGCCTCATGCCTTGAGGCTCGTCTTATGTTTGAGGCATGTGCTTTTTACATTAACCAAAACAATATTCTAACCATCAAATTGAGACTTAAAAAACTCCTCTCTTTTTTCGCAATTATTTTTAATACTTTACAACATTTTACTAGCACTTCATTTATCATGTCTAAAGTATTTAAGGCTTTTAAATCCTTTTATAGTATATTTCACATTGAGGATTTCCCTAATAGACATTGAAGGGAGTTATAGCCTCTATCATAGATGAAGGTGTTCATGACTTGTTTGAGATTATTTGTTGGAATGAAAATATGCAACATGAATTGATGACCAAATATCATCCCTAATTTTTATTTTATTTTAAATTAGTTAAAACTATTTAATATCAAAAGTATCAAAAAGTCATTCCAAAAACCTTGATTATTATTTAATATGAAGCTATATATGCACCAAAATAGAATGATAGCATGGTAATAACCGAGAGCATATTTATGAAAGAAATATAGTGCAGGAATAAATATATGTGCCTGCCAGATAAAAATACATGAAACAAATAATCATCACTCTCAATTCCTAATAGATAGGCATGATCCCCTATTTGAAGCAGCTCCCAATAGATAGACATGAACCATATCTAACATCTGTAACAAGTATTGATATATCCATAAACAAGTAAACAACAGACACTCCATGTCAGAGTTTATGCACATGACCAAGGGCAGCAACAAGAACATAAGTTCAGAAATTTACTCTCAGTTCCGAGGGTGTCTTCCTTTTCATTGCAGCATCAGATTGAACCTTTGAAGCACAACCGCTGAAAGGGAGAGAATTTGACGACAAAGAACCAGGAACAGCAACCTTTGCCATATTCGTACTTTAAAACACTACAGCTGTGTAGACCCTCTGCAACCAATTCTCTTCCAGCAACTATTAAAAAAATATTATTAAAGAAACAATTTTCTCACTAGAACACGAAAAAATACAAGAAAAGAAAAGGCATATATCTAATATTAATTTTAAGCCCTTAGTTGCATCTTTCCAACAACAAAGTGTTCTACAACCCTAAATAGAATGGAAACCAATCATTTGTTGTTTTCTACTGTGCTTGCAGTGCTAAAATCATGTCTAAGCATTACCATAAACAGAATACACTGGGTATGAAATTAGTCCAATTTCTGCAATTATTCCATTCAAACGTTTCTGCTTTTCAATCCGAAAGATTGACTTTCAGACTCCCAAAATAATCACACTCTGATGCAGTTTATGATTCTCTTCACAATTTAAACCATGGGAAGAGAGAACTGTAATATAATATATTGTTCATCACTTAATCTGAGTGGGATATCTAAAAATCCAAAATTTCCTACAATTTCTCTATATATTCTAGTTCTTCTCTTCAACTAAAACCTAGATTACAAAGATTAATTAAAAAAAACCGAAAAACGCCTGCATTCCCTCGATCGGAAAACATAAATCTGTATTATCCATTCCTAAAATCTACAATAATTCGAAGAACCCTAATTCTGGCAATGAGAATCGATTTCAAGTGATTAAATCAAATCAAGAAACCACAAACAAAAATATAGATTCAAAGAGTCAAAACCACCAAAAAAACGCTGAAGAAATCCATACCTTAACTAATAAGAACTTGATGAGCTTGTCAAGGTGCACAAATCTCTGAATCGGAAACTGAAATATCGTCTCGATTTGCCCCAAACGGGAAGAGTTTGGGCAAATGACGAAGTAAAAACGAGGGAGAAGTGGGACCGTAGGATAGACGGGAGATGTGGAAGTTCGCGGGTTTCAAAAAGGGAGTAAATGCGGCCACAGGCTTGTGGTCTTGTTTTTTCATTTTGAACATTTTCCCTCTTTCCGCCTGACGCCGTCAATCGCCAACGTTAACGACCGTTTGTTTCGGGATTTTGAAATGAGCAATTGGAGCCAAGTATATATTGTTCCTCGCTGTCACAAAGCCGCTCATTCCACCTGTCTTAAACTCGGGTTAAGTTGTTTTAATCCTATGGTTAAAAATATTTATTTTATTTTTCTAAGAATAAAAGGTAGATGTGTGAACCCTAGGAGTTAAGCACAGTTAAATGGAGCCAAAAGAAGAACATGTGACATTAAAATGCGACCCAAGACGCAATAGTCTTGCTCATTCAAGTTTTTAATGAGCGGCCCTCTAGAAAGGTGATATGTGACAAAAAAAAAAAATTAATCCTAATGTTAAAGTGGGTCCATTGGGACATATGTATCAAAAATCAGTCTAATCGGACGTATTTAGACTGTCCGATTAGACCTAGTTTATCAATATTAACCCTTATGATTCACAAGACCCAATCTAGGTTATAGAAAGGCTAGAAAGGTTGATCTTCTCATTTCAATCGGATTGTCTAAATATGTCTCATCGAGTAGATTTTTTTATCATGTGTATCTTGGGAGACCCGTCTTAACATCCAACGGTTGAATTTTAGAGCAATCCTCATGTGTCACAGTATTAGGGACCGTTCATTAAGGACTTTAATGAACATAGCTCACTAGAATGTTATTCTTCCAATCATAACCTATTTTATCTCAAAATGACGTAAATGTCATTTTTAAAAACAGTTGCCTTCAAATGACCAACCCTTACGTCCAAGCGTTTGCTCTAATCTTATCACATTTTTCCCCTTTCCTGGGGAGGATTCAATCATTTTGCCAATGTTGCTATTGACAGATTCACATTTGTACTGACCTAACTCTTACAATAGATAATACCTATCAATGATTTAAACAAAAGATGTGCTAACCTTACTCTCAGTCAAAAATCAATACATGTTAAAACAATGATAGGTGTTGATTTTTGATTGAAAAAAAGAATGTGTTGATTTTCTTGCTTAGAGTAGGGCTAGCATGACTCTTTGAGCAAATAAGGACATGTTGTCATATCATATTCCTTTAGTTGACTATGTTCATTTGAAATGACAAAAATGCCCCCACTTACGTGATATATTTTAGAGCCCGTTTGGTTTGGATTTATTGGGCCGATTTAATCGCTTAAAGCAGTTTTGGGTAAAACCGGGGCTCATAATCCCATTTGGTTCAGTGTTCCGAATCGGTTTGGCCCGCCATCAATTTAGGTAAAAACTGGTTTGGAAGAAATCAGCTTTAGGGGTAATTTTTTATGGAAGCAATCGGTTCCTCTCTACCAATTGTGCAGAGAGATTATTGATGGAGATATCGATTCGTAAAACGAAGCTGTTGCCCCCCCCCCCCCCCCTCAAACTCAGATCTCGCATCATTTTCTTCGAAGGAGAGAAAAACCAACTCGATTAAGAAAGCGCAACCAACATTCAATCGATCATCAAGTACTGACTTCACCTTCTTCTTCTTCTTCTTAGACCTACTGCAAGAGTTTGTAATTTGGGGATTTTTTTTCTTTATTTGTTTCTTTCTGCATTATCTTCTATCCTTTGTTCTTGATCTTGTATTTCCAAGGAAATCTCGAACCATATAAGAAAAACCTCATGATTTTACCAAGCAAATCTGGATTTGTATTGTGTTTACCAAGAAAAACCCCATGATACTCATCCGAAACAAGAATCCATGGATTTTAAAAATCCTTAATGACAAAAAACACTCGATTTATGGAATTTCATGGATGGATCCAATTTTAAGCATGTAATGAATGTTGGTTAATGTAATCCTTGTATTTGGATGGATCCGAAACAAGCGATTTTGGCAATTTTTATTTCTATGGTGCACATACATACCCACCAACTAGAACTTCATGATATTCATTTCAAATTCGTAACGATTCTGCTCTCCATCCATAGAGAAATTACCCTTCAGAAACTTGCATCCAAAAACAATCCCAAACAGAACCAAAATATTATCCAATGCTGAAAATTTTGAACCCCCAATAAAAATCTAATCTTCATGAATGTATCCACATTATAGGCTTGGTAAAGAGATGCCAACCTCAATCGGACATTACTCCTCGTCCCTCACCTTCTCAATCTCTTTTTGAAGTACTCATCCCCAAAAATCTATTATCAGAAGCATCACATGCTGATTGGCATAGCAAGAGTCTACCAATAGTCTCTACATGTTATCCCCATTCTAGTTGAGTGCCCATTTTGATCTTCGACCTCGAGGAGTCACATTGCCTTAAATCAGTCCTAAGTTCTTAACTTTTTTACACCTTCTTCCTTGATTTGGTTGTATAGCGCTAAATAACCTCTCCAATGACATATGACTTCTAGATGAAGTGAATGCTGAGCAGATTACCCAAAAGCATAGTACATCATGTTGGTTAATGTAATCTTTGTATTTGGATGGATCCGAAACAAGAATCCATGGTGTTTCGGCTCCCCTAAACACTGTGTAGTTAGGGTATCTGGATTTGTATTGTGTTTACCAAGCAAAACCCCACGATGGATCCGAAACAAGAATCCATGATTTTGCTTCTCCATTTTTATTCACTGCGTAGTTTGTATTGTGTTTATTATTCATTAGTTTTTACTATTAAAGTTTCAGTTCCTTTATATATTTCTTCCTTAGATGATTGTTTGTTCTTCAGCTACTCTAAAATATGGTTATTGTAACCTTGCTTTTCCAATTTTCAGCTGTGAATCAATGTAGAAACGGATTATGTTTTTTTTCTTCTTCTGTGAAATGGGGTTTTGTTTGTCTGCTTTAGCATGTAAAAGCTACTTACTAATAGTTTTTTTTCCTTCTTAATCTGAGCCATGTTGAGATGGATTATGCTAAATATTGTTTGCTATTAGTCAAATTAGCCACTGGAATTTGACTCTAACTGAACATGAATACCTGCTGAAACCCAGAATACTTGCACATTGAATTCATATTATTTTCAGCTTCTATTGGTTTATACAATCTGTATAGCCTTTTACATAAACATTTCACAACATAGCTACATATCATATCATGTTTACATCACTAGTTTGATATGTTTATATAAAGTAAACAGATATCTATCAAGTAGACTACAAGTATGTTGTTCCAACACTTGATTATTCCTCTTTATGTATATATGTTCTAATTCATTAAAACTGATTTATTCATATGTATACGAGAAATATTTCACTATACATAGGTATATGATTCCACTATACATAAGATCTATTACATTGTTTGCTTGGTATACCTGTGTCTCACTTTCTCAATTGCCCTTTGTTATTATTTGCATTTCACTTGAGTTGTTATTTTGATTTTTAGAGGACATGGATAACACCACCCAACCTAGTGATAGTAAGAAGTTGGGTCAAGTTCAGTGGTCCGAATATTTGGATCGGATCTTTATAGAGTTAGGGGTGGATGAAGTATTAAAAGGGAATAGACCAACCAGAAGTTTCAACAGGATTGGGTGGAAAAATATTAGGGAGCAATTCAACAAACAAACTGGTAGAGAGTACCAGTACCAGCAGTTGAAAAACCACTTAGCAACTCTTAAAGCTAAGTGGAAGTCTTAGAATAAACTCGTTGAGCAGACATGCTTTGGTTGGGATCCGATAAGAAAGGTTGGCACTGTTGATGAAGAACGATGAGGTAGATCTGATAAAGGTACAATGAAAGTACAATTTTAATGGTTACTTAAAAAATCTTATTACAAACAATCAACACTTCACGTACATCAATACAGGTAGACTCAGTATATGAGAAGTTTAAAACTACCACATGCCCAATGTATGAGGAGATGACAACAATTTTTGGGGATAAGTGTGCAACTGGTTGGGTTGCTTTAGTGACGGGAGAGAGCGAGGAGAGAGATGACCTTGATGCAGTTCCATGTACGCAGCCCCGATAAATGATGGACATAATGATAGGGATGCGACGCAAATAGAAGATGACTTTGTCACTTCTCGTAAACGACGTATTGATTCAGCAACTCCTATGCCCAATAAGAAAGATTCAAAGGTGGATCATATGGCAAAAGCAATAAACACTTTGGTCGAGGTGTCTATGAAGAGGATGGAACAAAGTGCTTCATCGGGAGTTACTTCAACCCCTGTTAGTCCAGAGGATCATTTTTCTATGACAAGTTGTATGCATTTGATTAATAGAATTGAGGATCCTAACTTCTGCCATAACAGTATCTTCAAGGCGATAGGGATCTTATCTAGCAACGGATATTGGAGGAAGACTTTTATAAACATGAGTCCTGAACATCGTATGACATGGTTGGAGTCCTTGGAACAGTCTTAGTTGATGCATAGATTTCGTGGTTATGTGTTTGAAAAAATTTGTGTTATTTGCTTTGATTTGGATGTTGTTGATACTTTGGTTTGAAACTTTTTATGCTAGTTTGTTGTGGGACATGTATTTTATTATGCTACTTTGATTTGGAATCTTTTATGCTACTTTAGTTATGTTATTTACCTTGTTAATTTATATACACTTGTTTTCTAATCGAATAGGTAATATGGATGACGACGAGGAATAAATTCTTATCAACTTAACTGTAGCTATGTGTGCACAACGCTATCTTTCATTATACATGAATAAAACTCCATGCAGAGATTCGATACTATCAGGCTATAGCTTCTTATGTGAAGTGCTTGATGTGAACCATGTTAGGTGTCATGAAATATTTTGCATGAATAAATAGTATTCTTCAGATTATGTTCAACACTAAAGGAAAGAGGATGGTTGAAAGATACATGAAACATGTGTTGAAGAATAAGTTGCCATATTTCTTTTGAGTATTGGACATAATGAGATAAATCAGTTCATGTAAGAACGTTTCCAACATTTTGGAAAGACTATTAGTACACATTTTCATAATGTCCTAAAGGCAATGATGAACTTCTCCCGCGAAATGATAACTCCTCCATCCTTCAATTTTGTTCCTTCACAAATTTTGAACAATAAAAAGTATCATTCATGGTTCAAGGTAAAACCCTAGTTGATTGTATGTTTTTATATTCTCTATCTTTTTTATAGGTTTGACATAATATATTAATGTTTTACCTAGGATTATGTTGGAGTAATTGATAGAACACATATTAAAGCAGTAATTCCATCAGAAAAACAAATTTCTTACAGTGAAAGGGAGTTACTACACAAAACATAATGGCTACGTGTTCATTTGACATGCGCTTTATGTATGTTATTGCTAGGTAAGAGGGAACTGCAAATGATTCTAGAATTTTATTGGATGTAGTTCATGACAACAAAAAGAAATTCCCGCATGCCCCTCCAGGTAATAAATAGCCTAAAAATGAACATTGTGGATGCATTTATATTTAAATTTAAATCTAAATATAATTTTGATTACAGGAAAATATTATGTTGTTGACGCTGACTATCCTAATATAAGAGGATTTCTTGCACTTCATCACGGGATACGATATCATTTACAAGACTATAAAGGTGATATGGGTCCATCTGATGCAAAAGAACTATTTAATCGTACACATTCCTCATTAAGAAATGTAATAGAACACTATTTTGGCGTAATGAAAGCATGATTTCCTATGTTAAAGTGTATGCCTCCATACCCATATTTGAGACAGAGAGATATTGTAGTGGCTGCGTGTGTTGTACACAATCTTATTCGTCAAAAGGCTCTAAAAGATGACTTGTTCGAAGAGTATGAGGTAAACGAATTGGTTGTAGACAATAACGCTTCATCTCATTAAAGTACTTCAAATGTGGATAAACAAGCACACCAACAACAACCAGAGATGAGAGCGTATATGGATAACCTCACTCAAAGAATGTGAAATACATATCTAAGTGGAAATTATGTTTTTCACTAGACCGTGGCGGATTACTATATTTTGTTTTGGATGACATTGCTCTTGAATTTTGTTATTATAAGTGAAATTATATGTCTTTGCCATTTTACTATTACTTGAAGTAACATTGCTTTTGAATTTATTTTTTTATAAGTGCATTGATGTATGATTGAAATTACAGTATTATAACAAAAATAGGCTTCCAAAACTTGATATGTCCCTGTGGTATGGGATACATACGAGTCCATAAGGCAAAAACAAAACTATGGTCGCTTATTCTATCGATGTCCACTTTGGCAGGTAAAAAAATATAATAAAGTAATATAGTTGTAATTTCATGTTTGTATTTTCTTACCATTATTTGTATATTGAATGCAGAATCACCCTGGATCTTTCATGTGGGTTGATGAAGAAGATCTTGGTACACAAAGCACAACGGTCCACCATAACAATAATATGGTGGAGGAATGTAGAAGATACCAAATGCTTCTTTATGCATCATGTGGATGCATAATAATTTTGGCTGTTATTACTTTTTTTATGTAACTGTTATGGTTTGTAACCATTGTCTTCAAGTAGAGACTTATGTCACTTTTTATAGTTTGTAATTATTATCTTCAGAGTAGGGACTTATGTCACTTTTATAGTAACAATTATTTATAAGCAAAGTTTTTTTGTTCAATTTCAAGGAATTGATAACATTTTCAAAATTTCATATTAGTAATCAGTTTTATAGGTTGATCAAATCGTAATTATTTTGCACAGAATCGATTTCCTGCAAATAATCGATTATAAACAGGATAAAGCCAAACAAGATTATTTATAACAACACTTTCAGTAGATAGCGATTATTCATGACAACGTTTTCTGTATAATCGCTTGTGATTTTCATAATTAGAACCAAACGGGTTCTTAAAGTTACGAGATTACCTGAAGAGCAATGCTAGCATCACTTTCTTTCAAATTCACTTTCTTTATAGACCAAACATGTGTAATAGTCTTCCATTAAAAGGACACATGTTTTCCACTAACACTCTCACCAACCAAAAAGAGAGTGAGTCTTAAAAGAAAGTAATGCTAACATTATCCTTACCTGAAAGGCTACCAAGCTATTGGTCCAACTTAATAAAAAATTACATTAAATATCTAAATGCTGAAAATGTGTTGAAACATTGATGTTGATTTTGCAAGATGTTGTATTTTTACTGAATGTTGTCTAAGAGATACTAGGGCTAGGGAACATTTCTTCTCTCGAAACCCTCTCACCAAAACCTTGAACAACTACTCTTTCGCATTTTGGGAATCAAGGTTTTGTGGATATTATAGTCTATATGGCTGTAAACGGATCAAATTTAGATTAGCTAGATTCGAATTTGATCGGATTAAAAATCTGACAAATTCAAATTCAATCCAAGATTCATCAGATTTTGAATTTTCCAATTCAAATTCGATTATTTATCAATATCCAAATATGATTTGATTAATACTAAAATCTTTTAAAAAAACAATATTTCAATTAGAAAATTAAAATTTTCATGAATAATACTGCAATATATTTATAAAGTTATATTATTGTTATTGTTGTTGTTATTATGGTATATAATGTCATCAAATCGGATTTCAATTGGATTAGATGGTTATAGATCCGATCCGATTCTAATTGGATTCAAGATCTCATATCCTTATCTGATCTGACGGATTTATAATAGGATAAGATCTCATTTAATCAGATCGAATTCAAATTCAAATCTCAATCCGATCCACTAAGAGTCCTAATGGTTTAGGACAAACCTTATTTGGTAATGAACATCATAACTAGGGGTGGGCTTGAGTTGTCCGAGATTGAGCTAGGCTTAGCTCGTAAGTGCCCAACTTAGCTCGGTTGGCTTAGTAAGCAAGCTTGAACTAAGTAACCAAAGCAGGGAGTGGGATTGGGAGCGAGAGCGTCAAATTTTAATTTAGGATAGGGTCGAGAGCGCCTCCGAAGCGTCGTGGTATATATATATAATTTTTCCCCCTAAAAACCAACATAGATTAAAAATCCTAATCACATCTAATAGAGGTTAAAAGTGATAGTGTTCCTCTTAATGCGATTGAACTTAGGGAGAGTTCAATCACAATTGGCCATAATCCCATCTCTCTATAAAAGAAAGGTCGAAGAATTAAGTTTTAAAAAAAAATAAAGTGAAAAAATAAGGTGAAAAGTTAAGTGAGATTAAGTTAAAAAAACAAATAAAGTGAAAAAATAAGGTGAAAAGTTAAGTCTATCACTGGCAACTACTAAAAAGTAAAAAGTAAAGAAAGCAAGTGAAAAGACTTGTCTTTAAAGCATCAAACTCATTGTAGGAGCAAATTAAAACCCATGTTTCGTCTTCCTCTTCACTTCGTCTTCTTCATTGGGCACTTAAGACTGTAAGCAAAAACCATCATGTTAACATGGAGATCAAAGCTTAGTTTTTTAAACACCGTGCTCTATAAAAATAGAAAATCGTGCTCCAATGACGAATCCGCTCTCAAATTGTGAGAGCGAGGTTTGAGAGCGGGAGCAGGTAGGGAAGTGCACGGTTTGGGTTATAAGAGCTTGAACACTATTTTGAAGCTCGTTTTTTAAACGAGCCGAGCTTGAACACCTTCATACTCGGCTCGATAAAAGCTCAGCTCGTTTAAATATATAAATTCTATAAAAAATAATATATATATATATATTAAAAATATGTATGTTTATATTATATATATATATATCGTTACTATTATAATGGGAGAGGCAAGCGTAGATGATTTTTCCTAAATTCCCAAACTACCCTTATATAAAAACAAAAGGTTTGTTTAATGTTTTACTTTAATTCCCAAACTAACCCTTGCTCATCTATCTATTTAGAATCACAGCCAATCGCGATTGAACTCGGGGAGAGTTCAATCGCACCCGCAGGTTAACACGTGTCTCTTTTAACTTCTATTAACTGTGGTTAACTCCTTACCCTCACTCTCTCGTGCATTGCACGTGCCACTAGCGAGTTCAATCACACCCACGGGTTAACATGTGTCCCTTTTAACTCTTATTAATTGTGGTTAACTCCTTCCCCTCGCTCTCACATGCATTGCACGTGTCATCCGCTAGTATATATATATATATAAATTCAACAATATATGCAAATATTCAATCTAAATACTTCAATTAAAGGATTATTTTATTAAATTAATCATATGTTATAATTAAAAGAAAAAACTAATTCTATTTAATTGTGTTAGTTAAAAGCCCATGCTCAGCTCGAGCTCGGTTTGGTCGTTTATAAACGAGCTAAGCCAAGTGATCGTCAATTAAATAAACCTCGTAGTAGCTACAATTCCGTAGAATAGTGACTAGTATGAGGTGTCGAACCACAGAAGATTGCGTTGGTTTCGTTACCTTTTTGTCAAGATTATTTCTAAGTCAATGGGTAACACAAATGATTGATTTGATTGATTTTATCATAAGAGTAGAAATTAAACTAACATATTCTATTTTAACTAATTAAACTAAGAGTTTTTGATGATATATCAGTGAGAGAAGATCTAGGGCGTTCGAATCCACCACTAGCTTCATAACTAGTCCCTAATGCATTTATTCAAGTCCATTACAATGTAAACAATAGGGATGAGAGTGACTACAAGACTCTACTCATCTATCTAGAATGATTCAAGTGATTAGACCCTAGGCATGTCATATCTTCAGTTAGCACGAGTGATACACACTAAATTAGGGTTGTGAAATCACTCGTCTTCCCTTAGCATAAAATATCCTATGATTTAATTCCTCAATAATAATATCATTGCATAAAATCCACATTAATAATCACAGAAAATTAAGATAGATGATTTTAATCTCAATATAATAAAACCTAAGACAAGGATAGAATCACAAGGAAATCGAATATGATCAATAAACTCTGGTTACAAATTACCCTCTTATTATGCAATCATTGTTTACAATTGAATAAACTAAAACAAAGTACAAAGAGACATTTACTTGGCTAAGGTTTCATTTAAACCTTATAAAAAGGAATTAGTTCATAGCGAGAGCAAGGAACACTGCTTTCGATGAATAACACGAAGAATGCGAGCAATCCATCCTCCAACCTTCACAGATCTCCAGAGCCTTCTCTCTTTCAAATCTCAAAATTCAGAAACTTTTGCATGGGAGGAGGCTTTTCTTTTCATAGAGAGAGTTTCACTGAAGTCTAGCTTTAGAAACATCCAAAACGAGCTCAAAGATCAAATTTTCGCACTTTTCATTACACCCAAAATGACGTCCGCCGATCGATCAGTGGTTACAGAATTTGTCCAAACTTCCTTGATGGAAGTTGTAGAGCTTTTCAAGCCGGTTGTTTTGATATATTATAAGTCTAAATCGGAGCTACGGTTAAGGAGTTATGCCCCGAACACCGAACAAGGGTTGATTTTGCATTTCTATTTCTCTTAAGCTCGGATCTTTGCTCAGTAGCGATTCACAAGGAACTTCAAAGCTTGTAAATGATCACTTTTGTCTTCTTTTCCTCGTATGAACCTGAAAATAATAAATACACTCAAGTGAAGTATCATAGTGGATAAATGGACTCAAATGGATTAACAAATGCAGTTTAAGGTGCATAAATGTGTAACAATTAGCACTGATCACCAAGCCAAGCTTGAACACCTTGAAATATGTAGATGTTCGATAAAAGCTCGGCTTGATACTCACCCCTAATTATAACCGCATCTTGCACGACTCCCAAGTGATAAAAGAAAGAAGAACTCATCTTCTTTATTTTTTGATTACCTTCCTCGTATATGTATAAGACAGAATCCATTCGATTTCTAAAAAAGCATGTGGACCAATCATAGGTAGGTGTGACGTTTGCCTTGATCCTTACCAGTTGATGAGTTGACGCTAATTTTATTTTAATAATTAGTTTATTAAATAGGATAATTTAATACGAGATACAAACATCAAATCCAATGGTTAGGAATCATTGTTAGTATTAATCTTGGGGGGCATATATTGGAAATGATGAGTTATTGGGCATTTGTGGTGGGCTTTAAACCGACCTAAGCCATATATATAGAGGACCACTTGTCATGAAGCGCTTGCCACCCAAAATAATTAAGTGTTGCCTACTCTCACACTAATGACTCAGTGACACCAGTATATGGTTGGCGTGGGACTAAACATACTTACGTGACAGGTTCCCCCGCTTAATCCCTGATGCCCTTGTTAGGGGGACCCACCCTTTTGTGGATCTCACACGCCATGAATCCGTCTCAACCTATGGTGTCCCTGGGTTGGCTCTGATACCACTTGTCATGGAGCATTTGCCACCCAAAATGACTAGCCACTTTAAGTGATGCCTACTCCCACACCAATGGCCCAACGACCTCCAGTACACGGATGGTACGAAACTAAACATACCAATGCCCCTGCCTAATTCCCGACGCCCTCATTAGGGGGACCCATCGCTGTCTCTGAGTTGGCTCTGATACCACTTCTTATAGAGTGCTTACCACATTTTTATAATACTCACTAGCTGAGCTAAGACATCCACGGGAGCATTCCAACTCCAAGTTGAAGCTCATACAAAGATTGCCCATGAAATCATCCTTCTCTAAGAAGACTCTAAAGTTTAGAGATTTCAATTAGAGTCCAAGGAAGAAAAAGACGTCGATTGGAGCTTAATGAAGAGATTCAGATCCGAACCAAGTTTTGGAACTCAGTTTACATAAGGAGACCAATACCCCTGTGGTTGTCCAAGGTCAATCTACACCAATTGAAATCGTAGAAAGTCCTTGGACATTCTCTTTCATCTGATCCAGACCAGTTTTCATAGGCTTAGAATTGTCTCTGTTGAAGCCAGAAAGGTGGTCTCAGGCATCCATACATCATGCGACATGTGGTGTAAAAAAGGGGAGAAGTCAGTTCATTTTCTCCCCATGATTTTGACTTCTCCCCACTTGATATCTCTCCCCCTTTTTCTCACCCATTTATCGCCACATGTCCTTTAGTGTATGGAGAAGTCAAAATCATGGGACCCATGATTTTGACTTCTCCACCACATGTCCCCTATTTTGTGGACACCCAAGAGGAGCCTTACTGGCTTCACCAGAGAGAATCCAAGGCCATTTTCATATGGATCGATCCGATTGCTTGAACTGGACTGCCAGGTAAGACTGATGACCAATCCATATGAGATTAATCTAGTAGATCCATCCTACAAATATATCTTGTTAGGAACTATCTGATCAAATGAATGTTGTAGGATCCATTTCATAGATTATGACTTGGACCTAGGGTTGCATTTGATAGATTATGACTTGGACCTAGGGCTGCACAAGGCTTGATCGGCCCGATTGTGCGGCCCGGATCGGCCCGAGCTTGACTCGATTTTTAGGCTCGATTGGGCCAAGACAAGCCTTAAAAAAATCTTGAAAAGGAAATCAAGCCAAGCTCAAGCTAAACCCTACTTGAACCGACCCAGCCCGAAGCTCAGCTCGATTGTGTTTGGTTCGGCCCGAAGATCGGCCCGGCTTGTTTCTAACCTATAAAACATAATTTTAAACCCTAAATTCCAATCCTCCCAAATCCCAATATGTTTAAAGTTAGACCAAGCTCAAGAGAAACCCTAGAGTTGCCGCCTTTCACCTTCACCAAAGCTCCGCTCTTCTCTGCCAGCCGTTACCGCTGTTGTAGTCTGGTTGCTGCCTTTCACCTTCGCCGGAGTAAGGGAATGAGTTCTACGCTCCCTGAAATCACCTCCATTCCAATTTATGAAGTATGAACGCAACTCTCTCAATTCCAATTTCATCTTTGCTTCTTCTTCTTCTTCTTCGCTTCTTCTTCTTCTTCTTCCTAGTGATGATCGATGAATGATTATTGTGATTGAGTATGTAAGCAATACCCTTCTTCTTCTTCTTCTTCATTGCAGCACCATAAATGGTCAGGGATCGTGTTGTTTGATTCTCAGCTCTAACATGCAGTGAGAGATCTGTCATTGCGTAGACGGATCCTTTTCTTTCCCATTTTCATTTGCTTGAGTTCGTTTCGCAGATTTTAAATTTGATAAGCATGGATCTACTTGTTTGTTTTGTCATGTTTCGGAAAGCGTGATTCTGGCTCAGTTTTAGAAAGCTTGGTTGTTTCATTTGGTGTTTAGTTGTGTATTAGTTGTTCTTTAAGATCTTAGTATATAGAGAAGTGGATCGTATTGTTTGATCTGCTTGATACCTTCCATTCTAGGCCTGTTGATTGTCTGGAAGTTGATGTGGATCTAGGCTCTTTCATATTTCCTGAACAAAATATTTGTGTTTTGAGATTGTTGGATTATTAGAATTAATATGTATATAATTTTGAGATGCTATTGTGTTTCGGGAAACAAGAAAAATAATGACTCATCTGCATTTGTGAATGGATCTTATTTGTTAAATGCACTGAAGATCAATTGCAGAAGTATATCTATGGTTTGATAATATTATTTATGAATTAGGGTCTATGTTTTTTTTAATTCTTAAATTTCTGTTTTCTCTATATTGATTCTTTGTACAATAATTTTCTCATTGTTTAGTTATATGAAAATGTCATGAAAAAAGTTAGCGTACATATGTGTATCTATTATGTTGTCTGCTATAGGTTTTTGGTTATTTGATGGTCCCAAGAGTCGGAGGATGTTTTATGTTTTGTGTGGTGCTGTTCTTTTCTTCCTACCTTGTGATCAAATTGAATTCATCATTTGGCAGAATCACAAGTATGCAGTTGATGAAAGTATAGACTATTGCTTAATTTTTTAAGCATCAATTTTTTAGCATCAATTATTATATTTCTTGACATCATATCTCTTGTTAAGAGAGTTAATTTTTTTTATGCTCTTTTATATGATTAGATGTCAACAAATCAATCTGAAGATCTTGAACCCATAAATGAAATTGTAGAGAAATCTCAGCGAAAGAGTAAAAAAAGAGCCCCTTATTTGGAATCATGCATTTTGATGAAAAATTCATGAAAAATGGGGGAAAAAAAGGTGGTTTGTAAATATTGTAACTCGAAATTCAAACCAAACATAAATGAGACCACAACTCATCGACATCGTCATATAAAAAAAATTGTACAAAGCAACCAAATTCAGGTATGGAGGCAAAAAAATGATCACATTTGACTCTGAAGCATATGGAAACAATAATAGTTTTGGAAAACACAAATATGAAGTTGAAAAGGCTAGGGAATTGATTGCTAAGTTGGTGATCTTAGAAGAGAAACCGTTTAGGTTTGTAGAAAGTACGATATTTACTGTATTACGTAAATACCTTAACCCCCTACATGAGAAGATATCATGTGGAGTGATAAAAAAGGAATGCATGAAAATATTTTCAACTGAAAAATTGAGATTGAAGAAGGAATTGGTGAAGGTGGATAAGATCAATTTAACTTCAGACATGTGGACATCTTGTAGTCAAAACATAAGTTACATGTTATTGATGGGACATTATCTAGATGATAATTGGGTTTTGGAAAAGAAAATCTTGAGTTTTTAACATGTTCCTCCTCCCCACACTAGAGTTGTCATTGCTGATGTTATCTACAAGTGTCTTATGGAGTGGGGTATTGAGCACAAGATTTCTGCAATCACTTTAGCTACTGCATCGGCGAATGATGTTGTGATAAGAAGCCTTCGAGAGACTTTTGAGTCAACTGAGAATTTTTTTTTTGGTGGAAGAATTTTCTAGGTATGATAATTTTAACTTAATTATTGTATATTTTTTTTATACTTTGTAGACATTATACATGACTAATTTGTATTATATGATTTCTATCAACTTTGTCTTTAGGTGCGTTGCTCAACTCATATTTTGAACCTTATTGTTAAAGATGAGTTTGCGTTGATTGAGTCTACAATTGGGAACATCCGAGAGATCATAAAATATATTAGATGTTTGCAATCCCTATATACACAACAATTTCAATGAAATTGTTAAACATTTAGACTTATCAAGTAAAAGAGGATTGAAATTAGATGTTTGTACTCGATGGAACTCGACATATGAAATGTTGGATGTAGTCCTTGAGTTAAAACAAGTATTTCCTCATTATGCCGAACGGGATTTGAACTATCATTGGTTACCTCGTCAATGATTGGTTAAAGGCGGATGAAGTGTGCAAGTTTTTGAAAATATTTTATAATTGCACAAATATATTCTCGGGAAGCAAGTACCCTACTTCAAATGCTTTTTTGCCAGCGATTTTGAAAATTAAATATGCTTTGTTCAAAAATCCAATTGTTGGGCCAATATTTATGCAAGGAATGACTTGTGCCATAAAAGAAAATTTTGACAAGTATTGGAGCGAATGCAATCTTTTAATGGCGATAGGAACAATCTTAGATCCTCGGTACAAGATCACTTTTATTTGATTTTGTGTTCTGAAGATCTATTATGATCAAAGAGTTGAGCTAGAGATTAAGATAATCCATGGTGCATTATATGAATTATATCAATTATATGTGGGCCAAGTAGAGAGCATGGAAGCAGATGTGTGCAGTTCAAGTGGGTGGCATCTACTAGTAATGTTGAGTATGACTTTGAGAGCTTTGCTACAATCGAAGTGCCAAAATATAAAGTTAGATCGGATTTGAATATTTATTTTGAAGAAGCCCTTCTTCGTAATTCATTGACAAATTTTGATATTTTGGATTGATGGAAATCGAATGCTGCTAGATTTTGCACCCTTTCAAAGATGGCTTGTGATATTCTCTTTATTCCAATAACAACAATATCATTAGAGTCAGCATTTAGCACTAGGAGTAGAGTGATAAGCAAGTATCGTAGTTGTTTGTTACCGAAGACTACAGAGGCATTGATTTGTTTAGAGGACTGGTTGTGTTTATCTTTTGACGATGGTTATATGCTTTCACTTTATGGCGATGTTCTTGATCCCGAGAGCTAAGTGGGCGAAGAGTTGTCTGCTTAGGTAAATTGTTTTTATATGCTTTCATTATATATTTCATTGTTTTATTATGCAACATATTCATTATATCTTATATGATGTTTCTTTTAGTCGTTAAAGACTTTTTTCTCCCAACGGTTTTTATCAGTGCATTTGGATAAGTTGACTGGCTACTGTGTCAATTGATATTTGGACGTTCTTAATTCTTAAGCTCAACCATATGGATTTATTTATGAAACATAAGTCTATGGAGAACCTTGATTTGCTTTGGTGCTTATGAAATTTTGTGTGTTATTTATTGTCTCTTTATTAGATTCAAGTGAGATAGATTTGTTTTTTAAATGTGATTCAAAAGCTATTATTTGCCTAAGTTTCTATTCAACCGAATTGTGAAGATATGGTGTTGTACCTTGTCTCCTTGTAGGCTTTCTAGGTGTTTCAGAGTGTTGGGTTCATTGGCTTGTGAACTTAGCTTCGCCATTTTTTTGTCTATTTATTGTTTGCTTTCTTCTTTTATGTTTCTTAGGGCGTTGCCCCTCTTGTATTCTGCTTTAGCTTGTTGGCTTTTTAATACATCTCTTATTACCGAAAAAGAAAACAAGTTGACTTTATCATTCTTTTGTCTAATATGAAGTATGAAGGAGATGCTTGACAGGTATACTATGCACTCAAAGAACCTTGGAAAACTGGACCAACAATCTCTTGAGTTGCAGGTGAGATGTTTTGGAGACACTAAAGTTAGATACTATGTTAATGTTAGAGAAGCTTGTTTAGTGTCTTAATATTCGCTATATTTTGTTGTGAATTGATTTGGTTGGTAAGATATCTGGTGCACTAGAATCTGGTTTTTGAAAAGGGGAATGATAGGGAATAGAGATGTTTCTGTGTATCATATCTGTTATGTTACAAGGGAGTTTCACTTATCATTATTTGTCGTTGTTGTGTTATGTTGGTGTTTTTTGATAACTAAGAGAAGCTTGAAGAGATGCAATGTTTTGACAAAGAACCAATGGGCAAATGAGAAACATATATATTTTTTATTTTTTTGGGGGTTATTTTGTAATTGAAATGACAACATCTAATTTTGATTCATTGGGCTACAGGTGACCTTTTTTTTTGGTTGAACACAACAACACCACAAGGTGTTTGAAGATGCTAATGTAGTTAATTGCTTAGTATAGTAGGTGGCTATAAAGCCTAGCCTACAAATTTGGATGCCTATTTATGTAATTATGTGTTAATAGGTGTTAAAATAGGTGAAAAAAATGTGAAACAGGTGAAAGAAAGGGGGGGATGTTAACAAGCCTATTTGTGTGTTAAACAGGTGAAATTGGGTGTTACAAGCCACCTATTGTCTATTGATGTGTTAAATAGTTTTTTTTTTTAGTATGTTAAATAGGTGTTAAAAGCAGGTGAAACAAGCAACAAAAAAAAAAAAAAAATTGGAAAAAAGGTTTTTATCAAGCCAAGCTCGAGCCAAGTCGAGCTCGAGCTTGAAAACCCCTTTTCGAGTTGGGCTTTGGGCCTTGTGTTTTGTTTGAACTTCGGGCTCAGGCCGGGCCAAATCTGCATGAATTCAAGCCGAGTCGAGCTTGGCCAAGCCTGGCCCGAATACACCCCTACTTGGACCTTTATACACCTAAACATGGGTGTACATGTGAATTTGAGTTATCCTGGACATGTCACTAAATCGGAATAAGATAACCTTAAATCTGTTACCAAATAGGATATGACAAGATAAACATGAACCTATTACTAAACAAATTCAAAAACAAGGGAGAACCATAAACCAAATTTCAAACAGATTTTGAATAAGTAATAGGAGAGTAACGGTAAACCTATATCCAAGCAGAGTTAGAACCAAATTAACCAGCTTAACTCTAAACTGTAACAAACGGAACTAGAACAACATAATGGAACCAAACAAAATAGGAATATGATTATATCATAATAGGAAACCAGAATAGACTTACATCATATTAAGTCTAACCCTACAATCAAACAGTCCCTTAGCCCTTGTGGGCACACTTAATTAATCAAATGGACTTATTGTTTGAAGCAAATGGGACTATATGATAAATGGATAATCGTGAAACCTTAATAAATTGATTATTATAATTTATTTGCTTTGTTGTCTTAAAATAGGTTTAGTATCCTATTTTCTACCAAGTAGTACAACCTTGTAAAGGAAGACCGGAAAGAATCCGAGCTTAGTTGTAACTTGTGTCTCGAAAATTGTGTTGCCACATCCCTTGCACATGGGAGACTTCATTTATCTTCAATAAATTAAGTGTTATTAAAATATCTCTCACCATTTGGTATCACTTCCGTTTTATGTTTTTAAAAACAATAATTTGAAAAATTTTATCGGGTGAAACTTCTAAGGAGTGTGTGTGTGTGGTAAGTGTGTGTTTCCTTCCGTTTGCCTTAACGCCTTGTGATGTTGTTGAGAACCCAAAGAAAAAACATATTTCTATTTTTCATTTTTAAAAATTAGTAACAATTTTTTAAAAAATCAAGGTAATAGGAAATTTATGTTACATTTGTTTTTAGAAGTAAAAAACAAAAATAGAAAACATGAAGTGTAGCACCACTCACCATCCACTACCAAAAACACTTACCACTACCACCATCCACACCACCACCACAATACTACGACCACCACCCACCACCACCATGGATTGGAAGTATTTACTAATTATTATGTTCATATTTATCAAACGAGGTTTTATTTATTTATCTTCTTTTTAAACAAGTAACAATCAACAATGTCAAACGTCTTTCCTGCTTCAAAAATTTGAAAACTAAAAGTCGTTTCCAGTTTTTAAAAACACGGAAAATAAAAACTGAAAAAACTGTAGTGTATCCAAACGGTTCCTAAGGATTCTAATTTTGTTTAATTATCTCATTTTTATTATTATAGATGTGTTTTTTTCTTAGCGGCCATATGTGTGTGCATGGATTTAGCCAAAACTCAACAAATTATTATTATTATTAAAAAAAATAATTTGTGGCAAGCAATAATCATAATCATAATAATAATAAATTAAGCATTAAGCAACAAAAGGAATGGACATGCACATTCTATCATTCGCCTTCTTCTTATCTTATCCTAATTGTTTATTGGGTCTTCAATCTTAGTTTGTGTGGTAGCTTACTTCTTCAACCAAAAAAATCTTAGGTGTTATATCCCACCAATCTCCACTCTATTTTAAGTGGTGTTATCCCCACCATATCTGCATTGAGAAGTTTGTTATTGTTATTACTTATTAGACTATCTGAATTGAGAAGTTTGTTATTACTTATTAGACTATCTGAATTCTAGAAAATAACAGGGTATTAAAAAAAAAAAGAAATCTTAGAAAAGGAAGCATGAGCTTGTTCAATTATTTTGTTTCAAATTGTTTTTCCACAAGCGCCATAGAACCGCTCCAGCTCTTCTTTATGTTGCGTCATCCTAATTATTTTTGTTTCATGGGTGCGTGCACTAGCTCCAAGTCTTCGGACCAATGTTACCTAGTTAGTTGGTTTGCTCAGTTCGAATTCGGGTTCGCAGTTCGCTACTCTAGAGTGAACCCGATTCGCTAGGGGTAGGATGAGATAATTCGTTTTTTGGTTCGCGTAGGTTTTTTAGCTTAGTTCGTTACTTAATCATGCAAAACAAATATATATTTTATATTTTATTATAAATATATATATATATTTTAAGCGTGTAAATAATATATTACAAATACTTATTTGAAAAATAATAAATAATGCCTTTTATAAGTAGTTTGTGAACTCAAAGTATAAATTTGCCAAACCTAAAAAAAAATATCAGTGAATTTAAATAAAAATTTTGACAAACCAAGAATGTTTTGAAACCACTATGTGTTCGCTCACTTTCACGAACCAATCCGAACCGAACTAGTTCGGGTTCGCGGTTCGCTATAGCATGTAGCAAACTTGGTAACCCTGCTTCGGACAATGGGTTTAGCAATTGAACTTGAATCAATTTACAAGTGAATTGGGTCGTTCCACAATTGCAAAATATATGTGTTGACCCATCACGAGTTCTGTAATAGGGCTGTAAATGATTAATCATTTACTCGATTATCTGACTTCTTCGAACTAACTTAGGTGAGTAAGGGTAGGGATTTCTTATCCGATTGATAAATAAGTAAGAGATGAGTAATAAAATATTTACTTATTAACCCTAATTTAACTATAACCTTTTACTCGAGCTCTCTCCATTCTGAGCAGTTCTCACATATATTCCTAAACCATAATTTAGTTATCATTAAGAATAGTTTGAGTATGTGATACTTAATTAAATGAATTAATATGAATTTATTAAGTTTTAAATTACTTTAAAACATGTACAAAATAATGTTGGGCAGGTAATTTTTCAAATTACCTTTTTACCCGATCTGTGTAAATATTCACTCTACCCTATCGGGCAAAAGGCACAGGTGATAAGAAATCATAAATTAAGTAAGGGAAAGGTCTTTACCTGACCCTTGGCCTACGCATTAATAGCCCTAATCTACACAACATGCACTAGTTAGAAATTCTAATTCACATAAAAGGATTTCATTGCAAGAACAATTTTTTTCCCCAAGATTGAACCATGATATATATTAAACAAGGAAGCACATTTTATAATTCACATCTCTTATATAGCCATCGGATGTGTGTGTGTATATATATATATATATATATATATTAATCTCTATATTTGTTTAATTTTTTATTGAACTTAATTGTATGTTAATAAATTCTTTTTGTTTTTCGTTGCACTTCATCTACGGAGGGGTATCTTCACCATCCTAACTTAGAGGGTTGAGATTAAATGAATTGACACTAGCCATCTCATATCCTCATCCTTGTTTGAGGAGAGAAGATAGGAGAATGCTAGGCACACTCTCTGGTGAGTGGACCTATACCTCTTTGAGGTTAAAAAAAAAACATGGTGAGATTCGTAATTAAGCTGTCATTTTTTTTTTAACTTACATAAGGGATGACTCTGATCGACAAGAGTCCACATAGCATTCTCCACATCGAGAGACTCTTGTGTGAGATGGTATGCAATTTCATACATTATACAAAAGGAAATAGTTAACGTACCTATGAAATTCACTTCCAAACCTAAGGCACCACCTCATTGGTGGATGCCCTCCTCTTAAATGCTCACCAACTGGCACCACCTCATTGGTGGATACCCCTCTTAAATACTCACCAACTGTGGTGAGTATTTAAGAGGGGGGCATCCACCAATGAGGTGGTGCCTTAGGTTTGAAAATGGATTTCAAGGGTACTCCTATCACTACTCATTATACAAATTATCACTACTTTTATAACGAGAGAATGAGAGGTATTGTTCGCTTTTAAAAAAACAAACCAAATATTATATTATCCTACGGCATTATTACTTAGTTCATTCCCCTTAGACAAGGCTAATTCCCCTCAATTATCTACTCATATTTTTTCTCTCTCACCTTTTATGTGTTTTCAACCGTTGCACAACTTACCTTTCTAACATATCTTTCTCTTTCACGCATCTTTTCTAACACATGTGCATCTGTGAGTCTCATTAGGGTTACTTTTTTTTTTTTTTTAGTGAGGGGGAGGGGGAGGGGGAGAGAAAGCTGGGGTTGGGCAGACCCCGACCAAATATATAGAACAAAAAATATATATGTACAGCTATACCCGCCAAGGGTCGAGCCATTAACAAGTACCCAACCATCACCAATAATACAGAGAACTTTCTCATAGACATGAGGACGAACTTGCAAGATGGACCGCCAACACCAAGAGCAGCTACTGGGAATTATAATAGTTCACAGAGACTCGTTTTGCATATACCGAGCATAGATCCAAGCAACCCATAGATAATCCTTCCTAGTGACCAAGCTCCACACATGCCTAGCTAGAGCAGCCTTGTTTAGATCTGAAAGCCGCCAAATTCCCCACCCACCTTTAGTTAATGGGAGGCAACACCTAGCCTAGCTAACCCTGTGAGACTTACTGTCATGGTCAGGCCCGTCCATAAGAAGCGGCTCAAGATTTGCTCCAATCTTTGACAGGCAGGTTGCTGGAGATCAAACATATGACACCAATATAGATAAACCCCATTGATGACTGACTTAATAAGTAGAACCCGCCCTGAGTACTGACTTAATAAGTAGAACCCGCCCTGAGTAGGAGAGGCACTGGCTTTTCCAAGACTTGACCTTCATAAGGATACCATCAATAAGGGTTGAAAATCAGTCTGGCTAAGTTGGAGGAGACTAGGGGAACCCTAAGGTACTTAATAGGCAACTGCCTTTTTGAAGGCCTAGAATGTCTTGAATGTCATGCGCGAGAAGGTCTAGGTCCCTCATTCCACTCTCTCTCCCTTCCATCTCTTATGTGCATCACGTGCGGCTCATTAGTAAATATAAAGAGAAATGCTAACCTAGATGCACACTTCCAAATTCTCATTGCGGTGAAAACACCTGTCACTACTTTTTCAAGTGACCTTGGAATCGGTTGAAATCATAATAGACCACTTTTTTTAAAAGAAAAATGGAAAATAATCTCCTACACATGGGTGCCTGTGAGGAGGGCGCCTCACCCCTTTTTTCGCCAAGTGTCCCCTTTTAAACTCCTTTTAGCTGTGGTTAAGATTCACTAACCTTTATGGTTCATATTCTTAACCTTATCTTTTAGAAAAAAATATTAATCACAATTAAAGAAGCTAACCACGATTAAAAATGACACTTGGGGAGAAAATGTTGTACTGCATCTCACAGCACCCACGAGGAACGAACTATTGTTGTCAAAAAATTATTTTCTTTAAATACAAAGGGTAGCAAGACAAGTGTTGACACAACGGTGATAGTTTGGAAGTGTGTGTGTGGGGTTAGCACTCATCAGACATAAATTGAAGGTACTCCCAAATATATTGTAGAACCCTGGATCTCACTTTCATAGCCTGAGAATAATGCTGTGAATAGTGACCATATAATGAAAATTTTCGAATTTAGAGATAAAAGTCCCGGTAATGGTTGTTTATAAGTTAACTAAGTTTATGAAATTTTATGGGATTTTATTCATATGTTTAGATTGGTTTCCCAGGCAATGGAAAATTTTATGACGAACCAAATTTATCGGGTTTTGCCTAAAACTGGAAAATCAGATTTTGAGTTATAAGAAATTAGATTTTCTAAGTATTTTTATTGGATTCAAATGGGGGTACATCCTTATTTTAATTTAAAATTTAAAGTTAATGAAATGAAAAGTTAAATTTTATTAACTTAAATGTTTTAAAGTAAAATAAGTATAAGAGTAAGTAGAAGAAGAGAAAGAAGAACAAAGCATAGTCCTAAAACAGAAAATCAGGCAAAACCGGTCGACCGAACAGCCACCAGTTGACCGAATGCCTTTACCGGTCGACCGAAATGATGAAAATATGTATGAGAAATTTAGACAGAGAGGATGTTTTTGACTGGTCGACCGATCCTCTTTACTGGTCGACCAAATGCCTTTATCGGTCGACTGAAATGATGAAAATATGTATAAAAAATTTAGACGTACAGAGATGGTGTTTTTGATCGGTCGACCGATCATGCTGGTTTTGCCTTTGGCGGACCTACTATTCCATTGAGGGTCTTTTGAGTGTTTCCTAACAACCCAATTGGGTCTATAAAGACCCAATTTCGTGCCTTAGGGTTTCATAAACCCTAGAGCTCTAAGAAAAGAGAAAAAGAGAGAAAAAGAGAAGAGAAGAAAGAGGAAGAAGGAAAAGGAGTTGGGTTTTGGTTCTTGGTTATTCTTGAGTTGATTTCTCAACAACGAAGGCGTTCCTTCTCGCATCTCAACCTTTCTCAAGCGTTTTAGATCAAATGGTTGATTTAGAAAGGTAGATATACTCTACTATCTACTCTTGTATTATATTTTTTAAGAAAACTATGTTGCACAATATGTTACTCGGATGAATTGGAAGATGATTTCTACCTGGGATGTAAACTATCACTACTATAGAGTTTCTATGAATATGATTCCATGTTTATAAGCTTTCTAAGTTTATCACGATGTTCACAAGTACTTTATGCATTCTAAGTTCACAAGTCTCGCATGATTCGATGATTTCTCATAAGAAAGGTGTTTTCTAAAGTTCATAAGCAAGTTTTTGTAAAAGAAATCTCACAAGTTCACAAGTATAGATAAGGCCAAACTTTGGGTTGGTGGTCTAAGATCGTTTCAGAGCTCACAAGGAATCCTACTATATATGAACTCACAAGCAGTCATGTCTCACAAGCTCACAAGTTCACAAGAAATTCATGTTTACTCAGATCTCGCATGCTCACAAGGAATCCCAACTATTATAAGAATTCACAAGAACTCGTAAGACTTCGATTATCATATGACTTCACAAGATTGACATGGTTTTGTTTTCACATGAACTCGGTAAATGAAATGGTTTTTAGGAAATTACTTTCAAGGATTCTACGCTCTATACTTTTACATGTTCATGATATTATTCATTGTTAACTAGTAGTTTGTATGTGACTGAGTATTCCATGCTCAGCTGAATTATTGACTTCGTCAGGTGCACGTGTTCCCTTCAACATCTGTTGTTCGGAGACTTGGATAGAGGAAGAGTACTACGAGCTGGAGCCTACTATGAATCATCATCAGGACAATGGAACATTAGATAGGCGGCCCGATCTAGACTTTTGTTGAGCGAGTTAGGAAGAGAGATTTTGTGTATGTTGAGAGTGAGACTTATCCATTTCATCTTTTTGGATATGTTCTGTTGGTTCAGACTCGAACATAACGATAGGAATATTTCATTATAAACTGTTTTTGCTATGTGTTGGAACTTGTGTACTCTTACAGGGTGGTATGTGTGCCTTATGTGTCATCTATGATGGTATGACACGGCGGTCTCGAGCTAATGTATCCCTAACTCTTAGGGGGTATTTTAGGTCGCGACATATACTCCATACTCTTAACCGTTTATGGTTAACCACTATGGGCCAGAATTTGAGTTGACTTATTTTATCTTTTCTAATGCTACATCAGCTTTAATCCTAATTATTTAATAATTGAGATAAACTGTTAGGATTTAGGAGTATATATGAGAGCGCACTTTGGGAGTATCCCTAGACTAATTCATAACATTACAATCTAGGAAAAGAAATAGTCCCACATGGACGGATTGTAAGGGTGGTAGTGTACCCATATAACCCCACATTTTTTTTTTTTGAGAGAGTTGTGCGTGTACATAGGTTTTGTACCATGTGTATGTCCTCCCCCACCCAAAAATATACATATATATATATATATACATATAATAATAATAATAATAATAATAATAATAATAATAATAATAATTATTGCATGGTCTTAGCTCTTAACGAATATAATCACCCAAGAGTAGAGGCAATAGGCAATGGTCCTTAGCATGCATTTAATGAAAAAATTTCAGAACATCATATAATTCCGGATTTGATCTCTCTGCCCATCCCCAAATCGTGTCGTTTAGATGTCTTGGCAAACATTGCTTACATAAAAATAAGAACATTAATAAGAGAGAAGGAAAGCGATCTGGTTCCGCTTCTCCTTCTCCACTCAGCTGCATCTGGTATTCCACTCGTCTTTTCTTTCCAACCTTTGGATTCCTTCTTAGCATTTCCATTTGTTTCTTGTAATTTTTTTTATTTATGTCATAATTTTATGTTTTTTCATGTGTTCGAATCAAGGATTTTGACGTAAGAATCCTTGAATTTGGATTCATTCAGTAATCTGGTTTTGGATCGGGAATTTTGGGATTTTTTTTTTGCTGTCTGTGTGTGTTCCTTGGTTGAATTGGGATTATCTTGTACTATAGACTTGATTTATATAATTTTTTTTTGTTGTCTTCTAGAAATCCATAAAATTTATTTTATTAAATTTCTTAATTTATTTTTTGAATTGGATTGAATTAACCGGATCATTTTTGTTTAATCTCGGGGATATATTCGTTAAAATTAGAAATTAACGAGGTATTTTTCAAAATTTTGGTAGGATTCTTCGAAATTCAATATTTATTATCGGCCTCCTATCAAGAACAACTACTAAAAATTAACTATCTTTAACAATAACGGGAAAACGATACTTTGAATAAGCCAGAGATGCTTTGCTTTTGATTGATACTGTCGCTGGCTGCAAAATTGTGGGGGTACAGTTGGGGTTTCCAAACACATACGGTTTCAGCAGAATCAGGGTCTAATCAAGGTGTTTGATTTGCAAAATTGTGGGGGTACAGTTTGGGAGTTTCTCTGAAATCATGGTTCAAAATATCGGTATAGGTCGTCGTATCGGTAAGTCCAAAATAGGATACGTATCGGTGTATCGGTACTTCGGTTGGATACGATGGAAAAATTCATGATACGCTAAGAAAAGCTTAGATACGCAAGGAAAAACTTGGATACCTTGCATAAAACCTCTTTTAATGCAAATATAAGCTAGGAAAAAATTAAATGAAGACCTTCAACTACATTTATAATCATACATACGAGAGTTAAAAAATTTATAAGTTAAAAAAGATGTGCGCGCTGATAAATATGTATGAAAATACAAACCATAGTTACTTAACCAAGTGATAGAAGCCCACTTGCTTTCATAAATCAAAAGTATGAAAATTCATCGACACTTGTATTCACAAATCAAATTATATACATGATAGAAGCTCAATACCACATTGAGCTTCGTGCCGGCTCATACTATTATTGTGGGATCAGGAATTGAGTTGAGTGATACATTCGGATGTAATAATGTAAATATAAATTTTTATTTTTTATGTAAACAAGCATGATCTTTGTTCATGTTTTACAAAATATAGAGATATCGGATCACAGTCAATTGCGATTAAGATTAACTCTTAAGGGTTCAACAATATAACCTTGGTTTCTTAGAAAAATACAAAAAATATTTAACTCTGGTTAAAAAGTTAACCGTTAAGATTAATATTTTTTTTACAAAAACTAAGGTTATATTGTTAAACCCTAAGGGTTAGTGAATCTTAACAACAATTAGAGGTGGTTAAAAGGGACACGTGGTAACTTTGGTTAAAACAGTTTAACCCTAAGAATTTTTTAAAAAAAAAACATATGTATTAACTTATATTAATTTTTCGAAACACCCCCTAAGGGTTAGTGAATCTTAACCACAGTTAATAGGAATTAAAAGGTACACACCTCTAACCTTGATTTAAAAAATAAATAAATTTAGAGTTAAAAATTCTTAACCATAAGGTTAATGCTTAATAGATATATATATATATTTTGGAAACCAAGGTTAGATTATTGAACCCTAAGGGTAGTGAATCTTAACCACAATTAATAAGAGTTAAAAGGGACACATTTCTAACCTTGATTTTTTTTTTTTTAAAATTATGTTAAAAAAAAATTTATAGTTAAAAATTCTTAACTATAGGTTAGTTCTTAACCATTGGGTCATGATTGGCTAGCACTCCTCCAATAAAGTCATGAATATCAGAATATGTGGCTGAGTGAGGCTAGCATTCCTCCAAATAGATCATGAATCTTCGGCTGAGTGAGGCTAGCAATCCTCATTATTCTTGGGCTGCATGAGGCTAGCAATCCTCATTATTACAAAGTTACAAAGTCTTAGACAGTCTTCATCTCAACAATAAAAAGAAAACCAAGGTTTACTCTTACCTTGGCCGAAAGAGGGAAAGGGCAAGAATGGGCGAGGACGACGACGGCAAAGGCACTCCTCCTCCTCGATTGAAGTCTTGAAGACGAAGATGATGGTCCTTTACAGTGGGCGGCAGCCACGACACAGGTATGTACCCTAAATTTTTTGTTTTTCCTTTTTCTTCTTCTCAGTCTCTTCTGTAGACTATAGTGTGTGTGCCTTTGTGTGCGAATCTCTCCCTTTTTTGATGATTGATGGATTCTTCTTCTCTACCTTTTTTTTCTTTTATCTGCATAACTTTTTTTTTAAAACTGTTGAAATACCGTATCGAGCTGTATCGGTCTGATACGCAAGATACGGTCTCGATATAGTGTTTTTTTTTCTTTCTAGTGTATCAGAGTTTCGGACACTTGAAAAATCAGTACGTATCGGCCCTTATCGGTCGATATGTATAACGTATCGATATTTTGAACCATGCCTAAAATTACCTCAATATAGTACTTATATGGAATATTGACCCGCCTTGACCCGCCCCGACTAGTGCTTAACAGGATGTGGCGGGACGGGGTAAACTCTTGATTAATCGGAACCAACCCGCCCGTCCAACTTGGGTTTGGGATGGGAACAAAGTAGGATTCTTCCCATTAGGGGTGGGGTAGGCTTGGGGGTCCTGGCCCAAACCCGACCCGTTGCCATCCCCAATCTTACGGGTATTGTTTCTCCTTGTCTACGGGGGCCCCTTGCCCTTGGCCCCATGGCTATGCCCGGTTAAATAATTAAATAACATGATATAAAAGATATATTTTGTTTCCAAAAATTCAGGGAATGTTGCCCCATTGCCCCATGGCTATGCTCTATTAAGTAATTAAATAATATAATATAATTTTTATGGGGCAACTGCCCCCTTTTTCCATGATTATGCCCAATTAAATAATTAAATAACTTAGTATAATATATATATATATCAAAAGTTGAGGGGGGTAGCTGCACCCATTCTTAATGGCTATGGCCTATAATTTTTTTCTTTCTTATTTTTCAAATGTTCGGGGGTGGAGGGGTGGGAGTGTCACGCCCCGAAACCTATACACAATAATACTAATATTTGTATAGATATCAAGGCGTGAACCAGAAACAAAGTTCCAATATTAATGAAAATTTAAATCATTTAATAATCCATTAAACAAATATAAATATCCAACATAACTAATAAGCTCAACAACATGAGTTCTCCCAAAAATTAAACCATCTAAAGTTTCCATATAGTTCACCTCACTATAGTTCTCTCGGAACTCTAACGGGAAAGAAAACTTTAAGGCTGGTCCCACTTACTCAAACGAGAGTGATTTCTATTCTTCTTAATCACAACCCGAAAAGAAGAATCAACAAGGGTGAGCCTACAGCTCAACAAGAGAATACAACTATAATTTAGATACATTAACAATTCATATGATAAGATGACTAACAAATTATGCATATTATTCAATTAAGTCTTTACTTATGTTCAGTCCGGTCAATAGGGGTCTTACATAACTTATCCTATTGACCAAGAGAATCATTGGGGTCTCACACAGCTTACCCTATCCCTTGGGTCTCACATAGTTCACCCATCTGAGAATTGAGCGTCTTACACAACTCAGCTCAATTTTCTGTTTCTGGGGTAGATACTCTATACCACCCTGAAACCATCAATGGATGGTACACAACATCACCCTAGGATCCATTTAAGGAGGTCTTACACGACTTACTCCTTCAATGACCCTTAACCAAGGTTAGCACAATGTTTATTGAATCACTATTATTTCAAAAGATGAATTCCTATCATCATGAAAATATAGCAAAACATTAAATGACATATTTATAACAATCAAGATCATAATTCATAATTAAAATCTACTATGCTATAATTCACAATTAATATCAAAGCAGACATAATATACCTACACTTGAAACTTTAGTTATAAATATCACATATTTATAACCTTACAAATTCTCAATTTCTCAATGATAATGGGGTTCAGGGTTTCACAAACTTCTAAGGGCTTGGAAAACCCTTTTTATGCTAGTGAGTTTTGTAAAACCCTTATACTAGCATAAATGAGACAAGTTACTAACCAATTAGTTAGTAACTAATTAGTTAAGTTTGTTAGGGGTATCTTTCAACTACCTAACAAATTAACTAATAAAATATAGGTCAAGTTACTAATAAACTATTTAGTAACTAATTACTTAAGTTTGTTAGAGGTATCTATCAACCATTTAACAAATTGACTAATTAGTTATAAAGGAATCCCAACAAAACAAAGTTCTCACACCCAAATCATATATACATTCAATTAAAGTATCGTAGAAAAATTAATGTGAAAAATATCTCTTTTCCCGTTTTTGATTTTCGACTAAGGTTTTGACCCACAAAACTATTGATTTTGGAAAAATTTTATTTACAAAAGTTGTAGATCTTTTCGAGCTCTTCGAAACGATGTACTATCGGATCAAAATCGGACTTAAGGTCATAAAGTTATGACCCGAATACCGAAACTGGGTAAATTCTTTGAATTAAACTCTATTCCGAAAATTAAACAATTATAATCTCCTAAATCTCTTATATTTTCTTCCCTAAAATCTAATATGTTATTCTATCATTTATTAAAATCACTCATAACATATTTAATAAATCAGAATAATACCTGTATAAAATATTTATCCGATCTATCATATTTTCATACACAATCATTAACACAAGAAGAAAAACACATTAAAACTATCGTGTGATCATAACACACCCTACATCTAAACTATTGAAGTATCTACTTGCCTTTAATTCCAGATCTTGAGAAAACAACAAGGAAGATGACCACTGGATGCGTTTTGATGCTATCCTGGATGATCCAATGCTTCGAAATCTAGTTCTTTACAAGCATTCACCGATCTCCAAAACTCTACGGTCGTTCTCCTCTCCTTCCCTAAACGTGCGTATCTCAGTCTCCTTTATTAGGTTAAAATCAAAGTGAGCTAATTAGGTTTTACCAATTCTATTTATATTAACCTATATTGAAAATTACTCAAATATTTATACTAAGGTCTATTTGGTTTTGACAAAGATTAAACCAATTTAATTCATTAAATTAAATCATTGGTTTTGCCCTACCCACTAAGGTTAGCCACCAAGACCAAACATCCAACACTAATTACTATACTACCCTTAGGTGTAAAACTACTAATTTACCCCTCGAGTGTAATTAATTTGAATTAGGGTCACTACAGGGGGCACGTGCCCCCTTCCCCTAGCTCTACCCTTGTATATGTGTAGAGGGACTCTCTCTCTCTCTCTCTCTCTCTCTCTCTCTCTATATATATATATATATATATATATACTTGTGTATCTACATCGGGAGTCTCCAACTCCAATTCTTCTCTCGCTGAGTGCAAAATCGAGACACATCCTTATCTCTCTTCCTCTCTGTCTGCATATTGATACTCACCCTTTTCTCTCTTCCTCTCTGTGTGTAGATTGAAACTCATCATTCTCCCCTCCCCCCCCCCCCCCCCTCTCTATGTCTCTCTCTTTATTTAATGGTCCATATAGCAAGGAATTTTCCATGGTGTATTCTGATATTTAAGAAAACAATATAAAACAAATGGAAGAAAAATTTCCATAAAAAGGTTCTCTGCAGAATTGTTTTCTTTTCCAGAGCGTGCTTTTTTAAGCAACAAAGCTTAAGTTAAAACGAGATACAACCACTAATATTGTGGAGCAATTGTGTGATCATTTTCTTGCTATACAATCCTATGGACATCCTTTGTGGCAAGAGAATCTGCCATATAGTAGCATGTTGACAAAAGTGGTTTAAAGAAATGATTAAACTCTCAACAATTTTCCCTAATATGACCATTGATGTTCAATTCTCTTCACGATTTGCCCTCTTTCCAAGAAGCCCAAGGGAGAATATTTGCCAAATTGTCTTCAATTACAAAAATATCGGAAAGAAAATCTCCAAATCGTCCAATAAAGGCATAATCATCTTTGTTTGTTCAAATCTCTATGGCTGACTTAACCTTGAGAAAATTTCTAAAGTTGTACCTTTATCGTTTACTGAAAGTTATGTTGGGAGTTGGGAGGCTAGTTGGGACTAGAGTCTACAAAAAGACCAATCATTGAGATTAAACAAAATTGTATATGTGATTTTCTTATTATGGGCCCATAACATGTGACATATCTCTATAAGGGCATTTATTTTCATATGAAACAATTTTTAATAAAAAAGAGCTAGAGAGGGGGCATGAGATACTATGAAGGTTTTCCCCTAGAAACCATAGAAATATCTCTACTTCCAACCATAGTGACAAAGTTGGGGTTCGGGCATAATTCGGTAGAGGTCAAGTTCAAAAAAATTTAGGAAAAATAAAAAATAAATTAATAAATATAAAAACATACCAAAAAATTAAAAATATACAAATAAGTAGTTTTTAGCCAAGTTGGAGAAAATAATTCGGGAATAATCCATAAAATTCGCGAATAATCCGGAAAATTCACGAATAATTTAGGAATCCAATAATTTGGAAAATAATTTGGCAAAGCAAAAATGCGCGAATATTTCGTGAATTTTTGAAAAAAATTGAGTTTTTTTGTTACAGAGCTTCCAACTAAGTCATCCACAAATGTAACAAAGTATCTATAACTAGTTACTAGATAAACTAGGAATATGAATTGATCCCTAAACATCATCGTTTATCCAAACAAGGAGGAAAATAAAAAAGTACGACAATATTTACCTAATTCACATGTTTCACATTCTAAATTAGGCACAGGTTCCAAAGAAGTAACAAGACTTCTTAAATGATCCACCGGAGGATGACCAAGTCGACCAATAGAGAGCAAAAGTACTTGGAGTGTGCCTCAACTACAATTAACTTGTGATTTGAGTAATACAACACACCAGCCTCATGCCCTCCACCAACAGTCTTCTTCGTCTTTAGGTCCTGAAAAGTACAATGTGAAGGACAAAAAGTTACAAAACAATTTAGACATTTAAGTAAGCTGGCTAATACATGAGGCTCAATGGGAACTCAAGACAAAGAAAGAGATGAATCAAGATTGACAACTCTTGATCCACAAACTTTGGAAACAGTACCATCAACAAGACTAACTCCGATCTAGTAAATCAATTGGACTAATCAAAAATCAAATGTGGATCACTGGTCAGGTGGTCATGTTATCAGATGCTCATGAGTCAATGTCCTATAGAATAGATCTCTTGGAATATAGGTTGTACACGAGTACACAAAAGTGGCAGTAGAAGTTGTTAGTGGAGCTTTGGAAGATGAAGACACGCTACTAATCAGTTTGGCAAACTCCTCGGCCGAGGTCACTATGTGGCTCCAAAGAGGAGGATCCACCCTACTTGGCCTTAGTACGAAGTGCACGAACGACAACTCCAAACGTCTTACATCCACCGCTATCCTCAAAATTGTATGTTGAGTTAGCCCATGAAGGCTTTCCATGCATATCCCAATACGTGTCGAAAGTGTGGTTCATCCTACCACAATGAGTGAATTCTGGAGTGCCATGGCCCCTACCAAGACCACCAAGTCCTCCATGCATACCATGCCTCCACGACTGAGTTAGCCTATGGTTCATCCTACCACAATAAGTGCATTTCTGAGTGCCACGATGCCTAACAAGACCACCAAGTCCTCCACGGATACCACGCCTCCACATCAATTTCAGCCACCACAAGTGCTATCTCCACGAGTAGCAATAGTCAATCTAAAGAAGGAAGATCTCTTTCCAGTCCTGGATGAAGCCTCCAAAGAAACCCTCTGTAACTGGGCATACACCTCTATAAGAGAGAATTTCTCGACTCCCAAGAATATGACCCAGATAAAAACTTTATGACTTGAAATTCTTCCTGTTGTTGTCGGCGTTTCAATAAATCAGTTGTAAGTGGCGTTCAACTCTTCCTACATGCCTCTCAAAGTAGAGTAGTACTTTCCTAGACTCTTCTTTCCCTGCTGTTTTTAGAAGATATCTTCTTGAAAGAGTTGATAGATGCGGGTAATGTTATTCTCTAAAGAGTATGTCTTTTGCAGAGTATCCCATATCTCATTGGCTATATCCGAGAACATCATAGTGGGACTCACAGATGGTTCCCCATAACCAAGTCACAATTTGTGCGGTCTCTTGCACTCACTTCTCATACTTGCTTTCCCCTTCATGGTGTTTCTGAGATGCCAAATACTTAACCTTTAGTTGTAAGGACAACCTTCATCGACTTAGCCTCATTGTAAGTAATTAGGGTCACGAAATTTGATAGAAGTCATTTGGGTCCTTAGAAATTTTGAGGGGCCAAACAGGCACCTCTTGATGCCGGAGCATCTCCACATTGGGGTAGGGTGGCCTACGGGGTAGGGCCCACTGAGGGGTGGCTCACAAGGTGGGACCGTTGAGGTGGGGTGGCCCACGGGGTAGGGCCCGGAGGTTTTCAACCGTGTTGCCTGGGCTATAAGATAAAGGGATTTAATCTCATGCTCCCATCAATCGCGACTTTTGTGGAATATTGGTTGAGTCCCTGTATCAAATGGTATTATAGCAGGTCTCGGGTTCGAGTCTCCTAACTAGTGTGGGTGGATGATGCAGGAGCATCTCTACACTGGGGTGGGGCCCACTGAGGGGTGGCTCACAAGGTTGGGCTCGCTGAGGTGGGGTGGTCCACGGGGTAGGGCCCACTTGGAGGTTTCAACCGGGTTGCCTTGGCTATAAGATAAAGAGATTTAATCTCACACTCCCATCAATCACGGCTTTTGTGGAGTATTGGTTGAATCCCTGCATTACCTCCACTTGCACTTTTATTTTCTATATTCTCTATAATAATGAAAAAGATAAGGGAAACTGTGGGAAAATGCATTGAGTTAAAAATAAAAATAGATATAGGACTCGCTCACACCCTTTACAATCTTCAAATATAGGGTTTACATGTACTCTAGAAAGTCTAGTCAAATGCACAACTGAGTCTTCACTGCAATCCCATTTATATAGGTTTAGCTAAGAGGGAGTCACACGATCAGCCTCACCTTCAAACAATTCATGTGAGCGCGGGTTTTGGGGAAACCCTGGTTTGCTTCTCACGGGTGAGTATAGAGTCGCCACCTATTCATTCAGAAGGGATAAGTCCCCGGAATTTGGATAAGGTCTTGGTCTGCGGTCCGGAGTCAGGGTAAGAGGTTCGGTTAAGTTCGGGGAAGGGGTTAGGCACCCCGGCACTTTCACTTTTCAGTGGTTCCCTACTTGCTAGGATTAAGTCAAATTAATCTTAATGTTAATCAAATGTCTCAAGTATTTAAGAGAATGCTAATCTAAGAAGGAGAAAACCCTACACTAGGGTCGAACCCGAGTTGGGCTGCCTACGTACTCACATAAGGGTGAGATAAGGTAAATCCGATAAACTAGGGTTGGGCCCGGTAGGCCGAGGGTGAAGCCCGGTAGGCTAGTTTGGGCCCGGTAGGCCGAGATTGGGTCTGGTAGGCCAAGGGTGAGCCCGGTAAGCTAGGGTTTGGCCCGGTAGGCCGAGATTGGGCATGGTAGGCCAAGGGTGAGCCCGGTAGGCTAGGGTTTGGCCCGGTAGGCCGAGATTAGGCCCGGTAGGCGAAGGGGTGAGACCCGGTAGGCCCAAGGGTGTTTTAACCAAGGGTTAGGGTTGCTAACCGAGGTTAAAAAGGTGATCAACCATAGTTAGGGGTGCTAACCATGGTTAAAAGGTCCAAAGTCAGTATTTTTGATCTTTTTGAATTTTTCTAATTTTTTTGGAATTTTCTCAGATTTTTCCCAGCGGTCAAAGATGCTTAACCGCGGTTAAGGAGGGGATGTCACCATGGTTAAGGGTCTTACCCATGATTAAATGACCAAAAGAGATCATTTTTGGGTTTCTCTTAATATTTTGGATTTTTTGAACATTTTTCCAAATTTTTTCCAGTTAAAGATTTTTTAACCATGGTTAAGGGTCAAAAATAGGGTTGACTCTAATTAAGGGTCTTGACCACAGCAAAAAAGATCACAGAAGACATTTCTGGATTCCATGTAATATTTTTGATGATTTTTACAGAATTTTTCTGGGTCATGGGCCGCTTAACCATGGTTAAGGGGTCGACTGAGGCAAAAGTGGGCCCAGGGTCCATGGCAGGGCTTAGATTGGCCTCCTACCCGGCCTGGGCCCCCACAAATATCAGAAATTGCAAAAAACCTAAAATTTCTATCAAATTTTTCACCATAGTTAACGTGAATTTAACTATGGTTAACAGGGGAAACATGGAAAACTGAGACTACCTGTGAGTAGCCTGAATTCCAGTGATCGTTTTGAGCCCTTGTAGGGCCCAAGGGGAGGTCGGGTGTGGGCCCCACAGAGGCCTAAAGTTGCCTCGTTGCACATCACATAAAATGACGATTTTTAAAACAACAAACAAACAGATTTTTTGGTACAGTTTGCGGCGATTTTTTTCCGCTGATTGGCTCAAACCCTGGGGGATCCGAGACCAAGGTTGCGAAGGTTGCTGTGAGGAGAATAATTTGGGCCATTTTGGGGCCCAAGGGGAGGCCTTATGTGGGCCCCACAGAGGCCCAAAGTCGTCCCGTTGCACAGATTTTCACATTGTCGACCCCACTTTGGGGTCGATTTAACTATGGTTAACAGATGAATTAAGGCCTAAAATTTTACAGGAGGGTAGCCGGGTATGCGGGGAGTCTAACCATGATCTCGGTTTTGACCAAGGACGGGTCTAACCTGGGTTAAACCGCGGTTACAGGTGACTGGTTAAAACTGGGTTTGCAGAAATTTTTTTTTGAAAAAAATAACACTTGGCTGGGTGTACTCGATTATTGCGAGTCCACGAGATTTCCTCATTGATTGAGGACCCCCCCAGACCTGGGAGAGAGCCTCGGCATGGGTGGAGGTGGTGGTGCTTGTCGCCACGCCTCAAGAGAAGCCACCTACGGTTCTTGAATTAGAAAACAAGAAAGAAAAGAAAAAAAACAAAATGGGGGCCCCTGGAATGGGACCAGGGGTCCCTTACAATGTTAATAAGCAAGGAAAACAACAAATGAGGGGGTTTATACCCTGAGTTCTCCTGGACAACAGCTACGGCGATGAGTATGATGCGCGCGGTGGTGGCTACAAGGGTAGTGTCGAAAGATCTATAAGAAATAGTGGTTACTCAGAGAAAGGCCTGAGGTGGAAGGTGAGGAAGTAAAGATGGATGAGAGGGCTGGTCGGAATGGGGGGAAGCACTGTAATTTTTTTTTTTTAAATTTTTTTTTGAACAGTGGTATGCAATTGTGGTATGTGGTGGTTGCACACCAAATGGGGGGGCTGTTATGGACTTAGGGGGACGTCCTAGGACCTAAGGGGTGGAGTTTGAAGGTTGGGCCAGTGATAGGAGGTGACTAAAATTTTTTTTTTTGAAAACTCTCCTCCCGTGAGCAGTAGCCACCGTCGGATTTATAGGAGAATGGAAGGTGGGAGAAAGGATAAGGATGAGGGGGGACATGTGGAGGACACAACAGGAGCAGGCGCAGGGCGGCAGGGGGCCAGGGGCATCTGGGTGGCAGCGTCCTTGCACACATGCTGGAGGTTGGGGACGATGAACAGTCCCCCACCCAAATTTGAATCGGGTTTTTTTTATTTTTATTTATTTTTTATTCCTTATGTTAGATACGGTCATCTGGATTGGTTACTTGAGTTAGGCCCACCCACATGTGGACCCTACCACATGGGGTTGGTGCCCAAAATTTTTTTTTTTTTTTTTAAACCTAAAAAAAAAACCTTTTTGTTTTTAGTAAATTTACTTTTATTATTATTATTTTTACCGTTTTGGGCTTATCTTTCTTACAAATGGGCCAACACCCTTGTTGGATTTGCCAAACAAGGGTGGGCACCTAAAACTAAAAAAAATAAAATCCATTCTTCCTTTTTTTTTTTGGTTTTTTTTTGGTGATCTTTTATTTGGTTTAGGGTGGGTCCCACCCCGTACTAAAAAATCATTAGCTTGTTTTTTTTCTTTTTTGTTGTTATTATTTTTTGTGTTATTATTTTGAATTTTAAACTTTTGTTTTGTTTATTTTTTTGGGCCTAACCACCACACATGTGGGGAAGGCAAAAAATGTTTTTGCCATTTTGGGAATTGGCTCCAAAATTTGAATTTTAAAAGGAGTGAAATGGGTCCCACTTGGATTGGGCTTAGTGGGCCCATGCTTGGGCCCAAAAACAGGGTTTTATCCATTTTTAGAGTTTTGGACTTGAAAAGGGCCTTGAGCCCATGGGACTTTGCCTAGGGCTTGGGCTAGGGCTAGGCTAGGGTTAGACCTAGGTTTAGGTCTAGAGTTTAGTTGAGCAAGGTGTAAAAATTGGGTGCTTACAATTCACATATCACGCAACTTGGAGCAGAAAACTTATATGTTTTTCACACACAAAAATGACGCAACCCTAGGTTTCACAACTTTGCTATTTAGGGTTTACTTTCGCAAAAGAAAAAACAATAGATAATGAAACCCTAAATCAAACCGTGTTCTATACCATGTGGTCTTTATGGTTTAACAATAAGGATGGATAAAGACAAGAAGAGATAAACAAGAGAAGAGAAGGTGAGACGAGAGTAACACGTTGGGGCGCGAGACACTAATTCTCATTGTATCTCATGCCCCATCCTATTCACTAAATAATATGACTATAAACATTAAATGACTTCCTACCTGTACCTATCTGTGTTAAATCTAACAATTTTGTTCATAAAAGTTCAGCAATGTTATTACCTCTATGTATGAAGGCTAGCTATGATGAGGTTTATATTCTTACGTTGATAATATTATTCTTAATGGTGAAAGTGCTCTTCTAAATACTTCTATTTATACTTTAGGCACATAGGTTTCTTAAATGCTTTTGTTTGGCCGATGTATACTAATAATTACGTCCGGACCGTTGCCTCTCCTTATTTGATACTCACACAATTAATATTGGTTTTTTTTCTTTCTATTTCACTGTGGTATATGGCCCCTTTCCACATTTAATCAAGAATTATTAATTCATCCATGCAGGGGAAACATTCATTGATGTGGTTGGGAGCCCTTATTATGTGGCCCCAGATATTCTGCAGAAGCATTACGGCCCAGAATGTGATGTTTGGAGTGCCGGGGTAATCATTTATATTTTACTAAGTGGGGTCCCTCCATTTTGGGAAGGTGAGAATTTCATGGCTCACTGCTTTGTTCGTCTTATTAAAATTCTTGCATTTTGTGTTTGTACATCTCTTTGTAATTTTGTATCATTTTCATAAATCTAGCAGTTACATCTAAATTTCTTGTTATGTTATTCACATGTTTCCGATTCAGAAATGGAACAGGGAATATTTGAACAGGTTTTAAAAGGCGAGCTCGACTTTATATCAGATCCATGGCCTAGTATATCTGATAGTGCCAAGATTTAGTCAGGAAAATGCTTGTGAGAGATCCAAAAAATTGACCCACGGCCCATGAAGTTCTCTGTGAGTATGCTTTTTTCCTATCATATGATTTTTTTCATCCTCAGAGATATCGATATTTAAGAACATATGTTTTATTATCTCTGTTTTCCCTTTATTTTCTTTACCAAATGGTGAGCTGTATTGCAATATCACCAATCCAGTGCTTTAAAACGTGAAAGCGTGGGGCATGGTGTTAGGACCTCAAGATGTGTGAGGTGTCAGCCTCTAGGCATGAGGCTTAAGCCTCACAATAAAGCCTTATGCTACCTCGTTTTAACAAACACACGCACATATGTAATATAAATTATTCAGCCATAAAAAAATAAATTTAAGAGGCAGGAAAAGCTAAATTTAGATTTACTTTTACACATATGAAAAGACGGGTAATGTTCAATCATGATGTAGTTGACTTTGGATTCCCACAAACAATTACAAAACAGCAGTCACCAACTACCTATGTTGGACAAGGCCTGGGATTGTCTCTGGCGAAGCCAGAAAGGGCTTATCTCGGGGTTCCATAGAATAGGTGACAAGTGGTGGAGAAGTCAAAATCATGGGGCCCACGATTTTGACTTCTCCACCCTTAATAAGACATGTGGCGATAAGTGTGTGAGAATAAAGGGGAGAGATATCATATGGGGAGAAGTCAAAAAAATGGGGAGAAAATGAAATGACTTCTCCCCATTTTTTGGCCAACTGTCGCATAATGTATGGAACCCCGAGAGGGGTTTCTGGCTTCGCCAGAGACAAGCCAAAGCCGTTGGACAAAGGTTCCAAATCATTGCAATGCCTATTTTGAAAATTAAAGTGATATATACTCAACAAGGTTTTAAAAAGCTTAAATATGTTAGAGATAATAAATTAAGTGTTACTTAAGACTAATAACAAAATGGAAAAAGAAAAAAAGTTTAGTTTTTTTTATGGATAAAAGAATTTATGAAACACACACCTTATAGTTTAATGTTTAAGTCATAGTTATGTGGTTGGAAAACGTATTTTGATTAATATATGAGGCACATGCTTAATAAAATAGTTAATGTTAAAGTCTTTGTATTGTGGATGGAACCCTATTTTTGAATAATGTAAGGCAAATGCCTCAGACATAAAGTGAGCCTTACAGTTTGAGGCAATAGCCTAATGAGATTTAAGCCTCAATGTATGAGGCACACGCATGAGCCTCGTCTCGAGGCGAGCCTGAGGCGTAATCCTCTCATGCCTTTTAAAAACACTGCACAAAACTAAACTTACAAAAAAACATCTAAAATGTCACATTTGTATAATTGACAAGTAATATACTTTACAATAAGGAATTGTAGATAGGAGCTAGCTTTTCTGTCATTTCATATAATAAAATTTTAATAATACTAATGATAATGGCTTGCCATCCAGTTTAATAGAACATAGCTAAAATCTATCATGCAATTCATTCAACGGGCCCACCTAGGACTCCTAAGGCAAATTTCATCCCATTAAATGATCTTAACCATTGATACAATGACCTTTCTAGACAGTTCACTAAATCATTTTTGACAGTCCAAAAGAATGGAAAACCAGATGGCAGATGGTTACAAATTACAATAATCAATTGGTGTTTTTTAAAATATTATTTTAACATATGAGATCAGCTTGTTATTGTCCAGTTAAATTATGGACCTCAAGACCCTATATCTGTTCCACGTGTACTCATTAAAGGGATTTATTGTGGTTTATGGGACCGATATATTAGATAGCACTGTTGAAACCTTGATGACTACTGGTTGAGATTATTTGAACCAAAGTACATCTATGCCCAGCAGCACTACACTTTTTCCAACCATTTTGGAAATATGTGATCCACTGTTCTTTGGAAAACTCAGAGAACCTTTGTCTTTTGAGAAATACAGGATATTTAGGTCATTTGAACTGCTCATAAATTTCTTGTCTAGAAAATTGGTGGTCAATGAAATGCTATTTGGACAATTGGTATGTTCTGTTATATTAACTAGTGCATATTGTTTCCTGACAGGCCACCCTTGGGTTCAGGTTGATGGTGTAGCTCCTGATAAGTCTCTTGATTCTGCAGTTCTTAGTCGCTTGAAGCAATTCTCTGCCATGAACAAGCTCAAGAAATTAGCCATCAGAGTAAGTACTTCAAAGTCATTATCTCTAGACCTTGTTGGATGTCAGACATGGCAATCTTGGAAAGTTCTATGTTTAAATGTAGTTTCATTTTAAATGTATTCCATTACAAAATAAAAAGCACATTAAATGTTTTGCATATTGAAAGTAAGAGAAAGAGTATCTATGGTATAAAAAATCAATAACATAGAAGAAAATACCAAGAGACCCGTGTCAAGTTTGTCCTTGGTCACCTTGTTGGCATACTTCTGATTCACATGCTCTACTTGCTAATTTTGATGTATGAAGTGTCTTTGTTAATTAGCTTGGAGTTGGAGTGTGTACTTAAGATTTGAGACTCGAGAAATATGGGTCCTCTATCTAGAGATCTATTTAAATAATGTTTTTGGTACATTATTTTTAAAGATGTGTTTTTTGTTAATTATAATAGAAGTTGGCATTTGACAATTCTTTTATATGTGGATATTTGTTCTACACTATAGAAAATTTAGCACCTTCAGATTGTAACCTGCCAATTTCTGTGTTAATTCTCTATAGGTCATTGCTGAGGATGATAGACACGGATAATAGTGGACACATCACTTATGAAGAACTGAAGGCTGGTTTGGAAAGAGTGGGTGCTAATCTGAAGGAGTCTGAAATTAGTGGGTTAATGCAAGCGGTAAGTGCCAGTTTTGAGAGCTTAATGTAACATGCATGATCCACATAATTAGTTACCTTTTCAAGATAGTACTAAAAGAGGATCTGATGCCAAACTGGTCCTTTCTTTGGTGGAAATACTGGCACTACCATGTCATGTTTTCAGCTTGAGTTCTTTTAAATGTTGTTCTCGGTTTTTCATTGAACTCATTTAAGTTTCAGTTTCTCAACCATGAAATAATTTGTAAAAGTTGACAACGGATAGGAATAGGTAAAAGAAACAGAGGATTCAGTTATCTGTATGCTAAAACTTGGTGTTTCTGCTGGGAAGGCAAGATAGTTTAGATTTTCTTGTTTCCTACAACAGTTCCTATGACAGTAGAACATTAAATTTGCCAAGTCAACGAAATTAGTTATGACCAATGAGATGGACATCATCTTACACTGCTTTTTCTAGAAGATTGATATTGATGTTCTTGCTTCCAGAAATAGTAGAATATTATGTTAAGGAGTTACGGCCAATGAGTATTAAAAGTATCAAGCTACTATGTATATTTCAAGTCATTCTCAAGAGAATATTCTATTTAATGCTCAATATATTGGTTTCTCTGCATTATATACCGTACTTGAATCCATGAAATGTTCATAACTTCATTAGTACTGAATGGTTTCTCTGCATTATATACCGTATCACTTGAATCTGTCCTTGTGGTGAATGGACCAAAACAACCCCATCTAGGGTCTTTGAAATGAATCGCTTCTTTGATTACCAAGCTGTCCTTGATTGGTTTTCTTTGCATTTTCTCTGACAGGGTCATTCCCTATTGCAGAATGTTTGCTCTTAGTTTTAAAAGAAGAGAGAAAGTCCTTGGTGATATTAACAGTTTTTTTTTAACCTAACATCACATCAATCTTTCCCTTTGTTCTAAAAATCACAGGCTGATATTGACAACAGTGGTACCATAGACTATGGGGAATTCTTGGCAGCAACTCTCCATCTAAACAAAATTGAGAGGGAGGATCATTTGTTCGCAGCTTTCTCATACTTTGACAAAGACGGGAGTGGGTACATCACCCAAGATAAGCTCCAATGGGCATGCGAGGAGTTTGGTTTAGAAGAGGTACACCTGGAGGAATTAATCCGAGAAGTTGATCAGGATAATGTATGTGGGTTTTCAACCAAAAAATTCATTCTCTTTTTTGCCCTCTTAAGAGGGAATCAAAATGTGTGTGTTTGTGCAGGATGGGCGCATAGATTACAGTGAGTTTGTGACGATGATGCTCGGAAGTGGCTTCAACAAGAAGGGACTACAAAACAACTTAAGCATTGGGTTCAGGGAAGCTTTAAAGCTTGGTTGATACCTGATAATAATCATCCATCGAAATAATAGATACCTTATTAAGGTCTGTAGTTTCTAAATATTTTTTTCATCCTTCATAATTTAACAGAATTTACTAGATCCATCGAAAGAATAGATACCTTATTAAGGTCTGTAGTTTCTAAATATTTTTTTCATCCTTCATAATTTAACAGAATTTACTAGCTGTAAAGTTCAGCCTGGGTTCAAAGAGTGAGAATCCAGTCCATTTTAGTGTTTGCAGGTTGTATTGTTAGTTTCAAGTGGGGATTCAAGTTGGAATAGATTTTTATTATTTTCTTTGTATAACACTCCCATTGTCATGTCCCAAAATCTCATCTACGAGAATGTGAGATCTTAGCACGTAGACTCACTTATCAAACCATCTTGTCGTAAAGTATTTAAGGCAATCTAAAATATGAATCTGAAATTTTTTCTTTAATTAACATAAACGGATACTTCAAAAGAGTATTTATAAAAATCCATAATTTAACTAAATAAGGAAAAATTGAATCATCCTCTTGATTCTCAACTATCAAAAATTATCTTTATTACACTGTCTTGAACTCAAATTTAAATACTGATAATTCAATTTTCGAATTCAAAAAGTTGAAAAAGTATGTTTTTTTTTGCAATTTCCGTGCACGAACTCCGATCGATTGGGACTTAGGGCTGTCGATTGAACCTTGTTGGACTTGGCTGATTGATCGGACTGGTAGGGTTGATCGATTGGGGCTCTGTCAGATTTTCTGGTCCGATTGATCTAACTGACACTTGCGATCGATCGGACCCAACAAGTCCCTTTTAAAAAAAAAGTCTTTTGCTACTTTTTTATTTACTTCATTTTCATGCGATTTAATTATAAAAACGACCTAAATTAAGCGATTTATTTGAGTTTTAAAATCCATACATTTCACATTAATTTTCATAGAATTAATCGCATTAAAATTTAAAACATTTTTCTATAAAAATAATAAATAGGGCGCAAGTCAAGAATGTTAAATTCGGGGCTCTACTTTCTTCTGTTGTCAATTTTAGTACTGTTTTAGTTTTTACTACTTAGTGTTTGGCAAGTCTAAAAAACAGAGCTTATTTGGTTTTTTTTTAAAGTAAGAGCTAAAATTGAAATAAAACCATTTGGTAAATATCTATTTGAAAACTATACTTTTTAGCCATTAGACATTTTGCTTTGTTTCAAGAAATGAAGGAAGTTTACTTTTTGAAACAGAGCTTATTTTGTTAAATTAGATTAGGAGTTTTATTGTTATGTTAATTTTTTGGATAATTTTATTCCTTAAAAGTTCATTATTTCCTATTATTCCACCTTATTTAGCTTCAGTTTGATGTTAATCGTGTCCACTTTTAAAATACTCTCAAAGCACCCCAAGTAAGTGCTTATTTATATTATTTAAGAAACAAACTTCTAAAATATAAGAGCTTATTTTTTTACCAAACAAACTTATTGTATGAAATGACTTAAAAAAATAAGATCTAATAAAGTAGTTCTTGCTAAATTAGCTCTCATAAGATCATACAAGATTTGCCAAATGCCCTAATTTGACTTCTGAATCGTCGGGACGTCAGATGAAATACCACTTAAAACACAGCATCATCCTTCCTGATGGTTCTGAAATTTAATTCTTCCATATTGTCAATCCTAAATAGTTAGGATGAGGCACTATGATGATGAACAGAGAAACTATTGCCGTGTTAGAGGAGCCATGAAGGTGATGATGTCCATGATGAACAGAGATGGCAGACAAGTTAGAGGATCCATTTGTCATGGGGTAATGCATTAGTTCCCTGTTTTTTTTTTTGTCTAAACCAGAAAAAGAGAGAAATACAATCATATTTTTTCATGCTATTGGGATTATTTTCTTTTTGTTATCATTTTTTGTAGTGCACACTTTGGGTCATTGATACAGTGTGCTCCTGTTAAGAGTTGGTTTTTTTTGTGTGTGTGTGGGGGGGGGGGGGGGGGCAATATTTTTTGACATTTCAGTGTTCGTTAGTATTGTAAAAAATATTTTTTAAGCATTTATCTATATATAGTGGTCCCCCGGCAGACTAATTCTAGTTAGTTGACTATGTGAGAAGTTTGACCCCTCCAAAAATTTGCAATTTTTTTATAAGTATAATATACAAATTAAAAATATAATTAATTTTATTTGAAACAATAACTAATTTTATTTAGAGCTATGATTAGTGGACCGCGCATTCAGATAGATAGTCGAATGCCCATCTAGGCCTCCCTTTTTTAACACTCCTTAAGCTTAATTAAATTAATGTTAATAATAATTTTTAAAACCAAGGTTGGATGGATGAACTCTAAGGTGAGTGAATCTTAACCACAACTGATGGGTGTTAAGAAGGGATCGTGGACTAATAAGGATGAACATTTAGATACATAGCCAAATGTGCAATCCACTATCTACTTCTTTTTTATTTATATAATGACTCTAAAAAAGGTCATGTTATTGGACCTTTATGTAACATTAACAAATTTTATGACCACGATAGGCCCATTACTCAAAAAATAAAAATTCTCGAGGGTTATGCCCCTGACACAGAACCCATTACTCGCAAATTGTTTTTTCTTTGGGAGGTACGCTCCGAATCCCCATGCTTCGCCATCCTAGCTATAGGGCAGAAGTGTAGGTATGGAAATATTAGTTTGATAGGAGCCTGTCCCAAAATTTCCCAGAGCCAGCACTGTTGTTACTTGGCAAGCATTTCCCCCTTAGTCAAGGCTTCTAATGCTCTTGTCGTCTCTTTTCTTAAACAGGTTATAGGTAGGATTGTTAGGTGATGTTTGGTTTGCAGCTACAGCTCTATTGTCATAAGAGTTTTGGTGGTTGATGAAATTGTAATCCCCCCAAAGATTTTCTACATTTACACCCAGTTAGGTCTAATCATAATTGAGTTATTAATGTAATCCTTTCTACCTTATCCATACCTCAATTTCACATCAAAGCTACATTACACATGTAATGAAGAGAATTGATCCAGTGTATCTTGGATGATGCAAACACACTGATTGATCATAATTCTACGGTGTTCTTAAACAGAGATACCAAATATGAATGTATATTCAAGGGGTAGCTCAGTTGGCAAGGACTACTGCTGAGAAAGCGGAGGTCTTGAGTTCAACTCTTGCAATCCCCTTGGGACCACCCGCACAAGGTTCCATGGATCTCATGGGCCTTGGGTTACCAGTTCATGTGGGTTGCGGGGTCTTGAATGCCCCCAGGGTTTACCTGGTCTACCTTAAGGGTGGGCTTGGGTTCCTCGTTACAAAAAATAAAATAAAAATGAATGTATATGAAAAACACTAGATCATTCCTCTTGTAAACTGAACTCATTAACCTACACCCCAAGTTCATGTTAGATGTAAAGTGATGAATCATCTCTACATTTCAACAAAAGAGGAAAAGTGGGGGTGTTTTAATGGAGGAATCACGTTCGGCCAAAAAAAGAAAATGGGGGAATGACATAACCTACCTTTTCTCCTAAGTAAAATGGTATACCTTTCTAAGGCCCAGACCACATGACACTTGACCTAACACACCATCTTTTTCAGTACAACTACCCCTACAACTTTCCAAAACCTCTATCACACCAGACTTTTGTCTGTTCTCTCATTTTCAAGCTCTTTTGGACATAAAGAAAAGGAGTAAGTCCCGGCCCTACCATTACACCTTCCCATGTCATTTTCCCTTGCATTATATGCAACTTTTTCTCTCTCAAGTAATACAAACACCACAAAGACATTTCAGTGGATGAGGTTCTTAGACACCTTTTTTGATTGTCTCCTCCCTCCTTGTAGTGACATAGCACATCACTTTGACATGATATGGGTAATGCTTGTATACCTGTAATTTATATTATGACAATTTAATTTGAATCACCACCGAGTCGACTCGGGATCGAACCCCTCTTATATATATATAGTGCTAGGCCCAGTCACAGTCTTCCCAGACACAAGGTGGTGACAACAAGTGTCAAACCATGATCTTGTAATAGGGTAGCAACAGTACGTGTTGCAACCACTCTGCATCTAGGGAAATTTTGACTTATTGAGTATGGGGGTAGCACTCATCTCTCTCTCTCTCTCTCTACACACACACACACACACACACACACACACACGGGAATGCTATCCTTCAATGATACTAGTGAATTTATTAACTTCACTGGTCTTTTTTACCCTCATGTATTGAATTCTATTCTATTAAATAAAAGGATATTTTGTATTTTTATAAGGGCCAACTCATTATATAGGAGAGAGAAGAAGTATAAGAAAAGTCAGACTATATCTATTCTTTCATACATTTAATGATTGGTCCGTTATGAGAATATTGAACTACCTTTTAACTTTAATGAATTTGATAATTAATATAGAGGTAAAAATGTCTTGGTGGTTGATAACAAGTTCACACATTGAGTGAAGGTTAGCAATACTATATATACAAAGGTCGCTACTGTATAGTATAGTATATTATACTTTTCATCGTGTATAGTTTATAATTACTATTTTCTTGTAATTTATACAAAACTCTTAGAAATACAACGGAGTTTAAAATTATTATAATGTACACGGAAGCTATCTTTCATTAGAATACCATATAGCTTTCTCTTAATTAGAGTGCTATATAGAATTTTAAAATATATATACAGAGTAACTACGGTTATAGACAAATTAATTGATTTAAAAGAAATATATATGGAGCTTAGAATAAATTATAGTTCTAGAATAGATAATTAAATTAAAATAGTTCAATTGAGTATGGATTTTGAAAGGATAATTTCAATACATAATTTACTAATAAGAACGTGTAAAAGTATATGGTATCAATTCAATAAACAATAACCAAAAGAGGAGTGATGCCCTAAAATGATTCAAAATGGGCAATTTGGGAGTTATGCATTTATTGGTACTAAGTAGACTCTACTATTGAGTTAGTCCAATTAATGTTTATCAACATATTCTAAATAAGAGATGTTGACTAATATATTGTTGGCCCGGGGTGTTATTCATTTTGAGCGGACACAGGAGACCATTCTCCTAACCAAAATAATCAACGAATACCTCTTTTTTGTACTTATATATTTTTTTTATTCATTGATTGTTTCAATCACAACCTTTAATGTACAGGATCATTGTGGCTCCATCATAATCCAATATACTATCAACAAATTCCAAGAGATGGATGTGAACAGAGACAAAAAAAAATGGCCCAAGTATTTCTCAACTTAAAACTATATCCTCACAAAATAGATGTATCAATTATGAGAGATAATATCGAATCGGTTTTTATTCTATCATGAACGCATATATGCTCGAATGACAAGCATCATACTTCTCGTTTGGGAGGGTAGGGATTGAGTTCCTATATAGTGAAGGAAAAGTCTTGTAAGTTATGTTACAACTAACTACTAACCCACTAACAGATGTTGTCTACCAAAAAAAAGTTTTTATTCTGTCTATACATATAAAATTCTACCTATAACAATACCATTATACAATTTAGCCTGATATATTAATTGAAGATATGACTCTTGACAGACTAGATTGGTGGAACAAGATTTTGTTGCCCACCATGATAAGTCATTGACAGAGAAAGCTGAAGAAGGAAGCCGGCCTAGTTGGATGTACCTAACAAGGTACCAACTTGAGAAAGTCATGTGGGATGTTCTCAAAGATTCATAGCATTCACTAAAAAACAGTCTCACCTTGAGTTGAGTGTATTACATGTTAGAGTACCTATTGCATGTATTGTTGTTTTCTCAAGAGAAAAGATAAGATAGAAGTTTTAGTATACTTGTGCTTGTGACTCTAAAATTTCATCTGATTCATCATCCAATTACAGCATATTCAAATCACTTTATGTCATACTTGCTTACTCTTCAGCGCATAAATATAAAAAATTTGTAAGCAACATGGCAAAATCCACTATAGAGCAATCATATACTTGGTTGAATTTGCCCACCTATTGTCCTAACCTTACTCACTTATATTCATGCCATCCCTTATATAAGCAAAAAAAATTATTTTTCATCTTAACGTGATAAAATAAGGATGAATTATTTGAAATGGTTTAAACACGTTTATCGAAGACGAATGACAACACCAATGACAATGAGTGAGTTGATGCAAGTTGAATACTATAAAATTGCAAGAGAAAAGCTGAAACTATCAACATGGGAAGAAGGTGAGGTGATGAACAATGTAGCTCTATCGCATCCCCTTAACATAACTATAAACTTTAAATGTAAAAATGTTAAATAGAGATCATTAAATTTAATCACGTTAATGCCAAATTTCCACTAACATTCAATTAAAATCTGTACTCTATAATGCCCCATCAACTCAATTTATTAAGGAGATCATGGTCTTCAACATAGTGATGTTATAACCAATTATGATAGTCTCCATTACTATATGGGAATAATGGTCTTTAATCTAATGATTGCTCTTATTATCTTATCCACTATAATGGTCGTTATACCGTTAATCAAACCATTATATTTTTAGTTATATTCTAATACTATTAAGCATGTAATACTTTTATGTTACTACAGAGTATTAGGAAAACATGTGCCCCTCTAGTTGAGATGGCGAGGTGTGCCCCTCTCATGGTAGTGGCCTTGGATTATGTCACTTGGAGGTTGAAATGACAGTGATCGATGATCTCTTTGATCTAGAGGGGGGGTGTCTACCAATTTTAATTTATCAAGATAATTAAGCAGAAATAAACAATCAACCACAATCCAACACACAAGATTTTTTTACGTGGAAATCCTTTCGGGCAAAACCATGGGACCTAGCTAGTCCAGCACAAAATCCACTGAGAGAAAGTTATCAAGTACAAGACTTAGACCTTACCCAACCCGGACATGACACAACATTCCTTGGTACAAAATCTTCATCTTGAAGTCCATGAACCAGAAGGTTCGATCTCTCCCACAACAGCTCCGGTTCCTCACTGGCCAACTCTTCTCAAAGCTTCTCAATCCACGATCTTCAATGATCAATCTTCTTCCTTGAAGGTTCAGGATCACATCGGCTAATCACACTTCACGAGTGTTGAGGTTTGTTGAATCAATTAAGACAAACCAGTCTCTAGAGGAATCTTAAATGCATTAAGATCGCACAATGTAAGCTTGAAGAATAGAAAATTACTTTTGCATTCTCTAGATATTGTGAGAGGAGGGATCAAAGATGATCAACCAAAAACAATAGAAAACCCTAAACAGAGTTCTCTGGCCTCCAATCTCACAAAACAATTTAATCCACATGGAAGGTCATTATATAGAGTATTTATAGCCTTAACAGAGTTGTAGAATAACTAGAAGACTTTAAATACCATTAGGGGTTGACTGGTCCACTAGTGCTCGACTAGAGGTATGAGTGGTCGGCCGGTCATCAGACCTCTCTCTAGAAAAAAAACACCATACTAAAAAATCACATGAGCGGTCAAACCCTATGAGGAGCGGTCGACCCCTCATATGGGCAGTCGACCGGTAGGCATAGGGTTTGCCTATCAAGCCTATTTATCACTGATTTTTCACTTGGGCCTTTTACCTATGTCTAAATATAATCAACTAGGGTTTTTAAGATGTGATCTAAATCAATTCCCACCTAGGAATTGAGGTCACTAAGTCACTTACCATCCTAGATCTGTGAGCAATTGTAGGAGTATTCTTCAATCTTCATCTTCACCATTCTTCACCATTTCTGACAAGTTGGACCAAGTACTACTAGACCCTCCAAACCTACTTTTTGATCGCGGAATTAGCCAAGAAAAATTAGGATTTACAGAGATATCCATGGAAATAGTTATTCAATAGAGGCTTGTCTTAACAATTCATGAAATTAGTCTTAACAGTCCCCTTAATGCAACACGTGTATCTTGCTCAATAGAAACATCACCATTTTCTTAGTTTTTCCCTATTATTATTTTAAAAACCCTATTTAATGCTAATTCAACTAGAAATAATGGAACAAATATAACAAAAATGTCAGTGCATGAAGAAAATACTCTAGCACTTGTCGTAGAGCATTCAGATTTCTAGAATTCTAGTTGGGTCAGCATTAACATTAGGGTTTACTACTGATCAAAGTAGAGTTTTAAAGAAGTTGAGGAGACATGTTGCATTTTGGTTGGTCGTGTGAAGTATGATACAAAAATTCTCTACCTGGTCTTGGGTAGAGGATTTGCGCTCACCTTTCCATGAGGACATCGAAAAAAAATCAATTCCCTTTACTTCTAGCTTTTTCATCATTTTATTTTATTTTTATTTTCCTTTATCTAGTCTTTTGTAATCATGCATAGCATCATAGTATATTATATTTTACATTTCCATCAAACTATTATTATAATTATTATTATTAACATTTTATAAAAAAACACTTGTTAATGCGTTACAGAAGATTTACAACATGAAAATGGATGTTTTACGTTCAATAAATATTGAGTTATTAATTAATTTGTTGAGACCCAATACCATTTAAAAAATAATTTAGAATCCAAGTAATTATTAGCTTTAACATATCAACCCAGATATACTAGCTATTGTCTGTATGGTGAACTATTATGACAACATCACACCATTTGGACAATCAGTATTGTAAGTAAGATCCACAAATTGTACATCACTTACATTGACTATCATATTATCCAAAGTTCTCTCTCCCCCCCCTCTTATGGTTATGATACTAACCCAAGTTACCTCTTCTCTTATTCTTCTTCAAGTTGGGCTAGTGGTAAATTCTCACATATAAGGAGCCTCATTTATTTGGGTACGGATTATAGTTAGTTAGCATTAGGCTGCCACATTCGGTAATTAGCACAAATAAAACTATAACTTAATTGATAAAGCTACTTAATCTAATTAATTAATTAAAAAATTACTAAATATGAGTGCAGAGTTCTAGAATATTTGTCTTATGAGATTTTGAGCCTTTATTAACTTTGCTTTGGGTTCTTTTCCAATTGGGACATACAAATAAAACTCACCAAACTGATACATAACGACTGATACATATCAATTTTGGCAAAGATTATACAATACTATATATGATACATTAATATTAGCGACAAATAAAAGTTGTCCAAAAATCAATACATATCAGTAGGCCTCAACCTATACATATTGATTTCATAAGACTCAACCTATACATATTGATTTCATAAGACTCATTCGATATCGTTTCTTATATAGGGTTATGTTAAAACCCTAAACATAAAACACATTCATTCTTTTTATCATTCTCCCCTCGTACACCCAAAAACTCAAACTCTTTAGAGTTTTTATGATGAAAAACTTGATTTACAGCTCCAATCAATAGATCGAAGAATCTATCATCAAGTTCTTCAATTGCTCATTTTAACTGGATAACGTTCAACTTTTCTTTTGATGTAATTTATGTTTACTACTAAAAAATATGTTAAATTATTTAAGATTCATGAATTTCAATTGGAATCCATGAACATTGGTCGATTTAGGCCATTAGGGTTTCTTTTTTTTCTCTCATATTTTATTTTTTAAGAAAAAACTATTTTTATACAAAAGTTTATTTTATTTGATTGTTTTCATAATATTTGATTGTTTTCAAGTTTGATGTTGATTCTTTAACTAATATCTCCTAATTTTTTCTCAAAAATTTCATTATATATATACTAGTAAAGGTGTACATGATTTGCATGTATAATTTTTATCATTATTAATGAATAAGATAATTTTTTAAGATTTAAAAAATTTCTAATTTTGAATATATTTTTATTAGGCGCTACTATTTTTATTAAATAATTTTAAAATATATTAATATATTTTATAGAATAAATTTTAGTAATTTAATTTAAATTTTCTTATCTAAATTTAAATTTAATATTAGAAAAGAGTTACTAATAGATGATTATTTATGAGTCCCACTTATAAATGTATATACACAATGTCTCTTTCTAATAGAGTCCTTATTGATAGTGAGTACTTGTTATAATCACTTTAAAAGAGTTCCATTAGAAAAGAGTTACTAGACTTCTATATCTTTTATAATTTCATAAGATAGCAAGAAAGAATTTATAATTTTAGTTAAAAGTCATTTGTTAAAATCTAATTTTTAATATATTTTTTATTAGACGTTACTCTCTTTATATTAATTATATATATAATATATTAGTATATTTTATAGAATATATTTTAGTAATTAAACTTACATTTTTTATATGAATTTTAATTTAATAAGAGTTACTAATAGCTTATTATTTATGGGCCCCACTTATAAATGTATAAAAAATAAGGACTCTTTCTTATAAAACCCTTATTTAAAGTGAGTACGTATAATTAATTGAAAAGTGATATTTGGAATTCTAATTAAGACTACCTTATGTATCCTTTGGAAAATCTATTAGTGAGTCCTACTAATAAAACCCACTTTCTTCTCATGGATACGTATGAGGTGGTGAATTTTCTTATATAATTGTAATCAACATCTACTTATCAAGAATAAAGTAAGGTGAAGGGTAATTACATCTACATAAGGTTTGGTATACTCCTTGTACTTTTTTTTTGGTAATTATACTCCTTGTACTTTTATTAGTAGAATGATGACATTTTTCTATATTTTAAAAAAATAGTATTTTATGAGTAATTTTACCATAATACATGTATAATCTAATGGAATCTAATCCATATTCAAATTACAAATAGAATGTTGTTGATTTTAAAGCAATAGGTTACTTTTCATTTATTTCTTAAATTAGTTAGATATTTTGATATATTTTTGACAAATGCTGATTAATTTTTTTAACAAATTACATTACTTGATTAATGCGACTGTGCGAGATTAAGACAATGAGACATCATGCCTAGAAAGAAATCAGGCATTGGATAGGAATACAGGCTAGAAGTACTCAATGGTGATAGCATAAGATTAAATGTAGATACTGTCTCAAGATTGTTTTAGGGAGTGTATTACACACTCAAGGAGCATATGACTCACAAAACGGGTGAAGAGATAGGTTACCCGGGGGTCCCAGAAGAATTTGTATAATGATGGGGGATAGTTTTGGGGTTGCAAAATAGGCAAAGACTCGGGAAAAAAAATTATGAGAGGATAACAAACATGGAATAAATATCAGATGATAAAAAGGAGGGCTGAGAGCATAGGGATGATTTTAATTTGAAGGGACCAATGAAGATACTGATTTAGAGATGAGCTAAAGAAATAGTAGGAATACCTTACACTCTGATGAAAAGGCCCGATATTTTATTGTTTCTACTAGGAGGCACTTTGATTCTGGAGGGCATCATTAAATATACCACCACATTTCCTGCCATCCAACAGTTCACAGATGCCTAGTTAGAGTTCAATGAGAGGTAGGGACAGAGAGACTGAGGGTTAGCCACTATTTACCCATACATTATGCAAGTTGATAGTGTTACATGCCCTAGTGTGAAGTCTATTTTTGATAAGAAAATCAAGGGCAAAAGCTAGTTAAACAATTACTAGATTTTGTTACTGGAATCACATTCCTCCTAATGTGGTGAGCAATCCTACTTTCAGGCGATGATTGATGCCCCATAGCAGTGGTAGGCCAAGAGATTAAAGGGCCTACACCTTACAAGATTTATGGGAGGCTTCTTAATGAAGAAATGGATGAGCTAAAGGCATACATTCAAAAGTTTGAGTGGGCTTGGGATGAGTATGTGTGCACTTTGATGTGTAGGGTCAGGGGTCGAGCCATGATTTAAAATCTAGTAGGGGGCGCGCGATAGTTGATTGAAAATGATAGTAATTTTTGATGGATTTATGGAGAATGATTAGCCAGGTACGATATATTTTGGATATAGGGGATAGGGATTCGAGGGCGTAGTCCCCAAAAAAAAATTGACGACTAAGTTAGTGGGTCATTTCGTACATATGTTACGAGTATTGTTTCTCCTTGTTTAAGGGGCAGTTATCTCCTTGCCCCATGACTATGCCCTATTAAATAATTAAATAAAATGGTATAACAAATATATTTGTTTTCAAAAGTTTAGGGGACAATTGCCTCTGTGCTCCATGACTATGCCCTGTTAAATTATTAAATAATATAATATAATTTTTTAGTAGGTAACTGCCCCATTATCTCATGTTTATTCCCAATCGAATAATTAAACAACTTAATATAGAAGAGGAGTGCCAGTCTCACAATTCAAATTTTTTCCAAAGTCTAACAATAGTAGCAACATGTGGCATTACTACCCCTTCAACTAGTAAAAAACAAAAATTTCAAACAATAAGGAGTTATAATGTGCACAATTGTCAAGGTAGTAGGGAGATATATCGATACTTGTTGCTACCACCATGAGACTTTGGAAGTTTGAGACTGAGGCTAGCATTTCTCAATATAAAAATGACTTTATCAAAAGTTGTGGTGGTGGTGGTGGTGGTGGGGAGAGGGGGCAGTTACCCCATTCCCATGGCTATGACCTAAAATTTTTCCGTATTTTTCAAAAATTCAGGGGGGCATGTGCCCCCCTTTGCCCTTGTCTCTGCCCCTGTGTGGAGTGATCTTACTAAAAATTAATTACAAACTTTATATTTTATAATGGACTGAGTATAGTGTTTCAGAAGTCGGTGGATGTATATGAGAAGACAAAGGACCATAAATTCTTGTTCAAGTTGATGGATCTAGTCGTTGAGGAATTGGTGAGAAATACATCATTTAAGTAGTCACCAGTAATTAATCTTTTTACAAGGATTCTGTGAGAAGCTATTGAAGAAGTGAAAACATCTGTATTGGTTTCTCTGCCTAGACTTGCTATTAGATGATATAATCAAGCTTTTTTCAGTAGAAGCAACTATGCATAAAGTTAGGAAAATTAGTGGTTATATTTACAATCAAATTATCTGGTGACACTTATGAGGGAGTTTACTAGTGTCAAATTACAATCGGGCATTTACCACAAATTGCATATCTCCCAATAGTATTGTTTGATATAAGGGCTAGTTGATGCAAATGTTTACTTTTGAGAGATGAATGAGATCTAGGTATGCTCGTGATAACAGCATGCCTAAATTGACAACACAAATCTTCCTCTCCAAATGGGAATGAATTTTGGACAAAGGCGTACCATGTACGACCGATCACAACATATGTTGTGATCAATCGCACTAGCTCCGATCGATCGCCCATAAGTTGCGATTGATCGAAAATCGCGCCCAGAAATGCGAAAAGATGTTGTTTTTCAGATTTTTAATGTTTTAGGGTTACAAACCCTATAAATATTCATTATTTCGTGGGTTTAGGGTTAGAGAAACTTTCTAGGAGTTTTGGAGAAATAAAAAAGGGAGAAACCTAGGGTTTGCTTAGGGTTTTCAATTAGAGAAGAAGAGAATGGCTAGGAGATCAAGATCAAAGACCATTCTCAAGCGTAAGATTGTAGGGAAGTGATCAAGAGAGGTAAATAAATCCCCTTGGTTCTCAATTCCATGATTATTAACCTAAAATATAGATTTAAAGATAAGATCTAAGCGAAGAACATAAATAAAAAGGAAATCTAAAGATTTTATCATCACTTATGCAGTATTTTCATAAATTATTAAAGTAAGATGTGGATAACCTTATGGATATTATGCGTATGCTTGAACAAGGGAAATGAGAATTATTCTGGAGTTATGTGAAAGTATGTGAGGAAGGGATGTATTTTTGGAGTTTGAATTTGATGGATTGAATGTCTTGGATGATAATTATGAATTTTGGTGAAGTTGGGGATTTATGTTAGTGTGATTATTTATGTGTTTATGTTATGAAAGTATGTTGATGATTTGAAAAGATTCATTATTTATGTTTGTTAAAGTATGATTTGTGACCTTGATTAAAAAACCATTATTTATACAAGCACGCACGATTGTAAAACACGTACAAACATGAAGAGAAAATTAAGGGCACCACTAAGAGCACAAGTAAGACAAAAGTAAAGTAAGAAAGTCAGAAAGTAAGAAAGAAAATGTACACTGAAGCATTAATGTATGATGAGTTTTGCATGGATCGAATACTATCAAAATGGTCTAAGGGCTCAAAGTAAGCAATCGCACCGGATAATTTGCAAAGTAAGCCGTTAGTACCGGAGAATGTGCGAAGGATGGTAACCTAGGAAAGTAAAGTATAGTAATTTATTTCCATAATAGGTAAATCGGTATTTCAAGTTATACACATTGCATGTTGTTCTATTTCACAAAGTAATAACTGAACTGCGGAGCTTGGGTTGAAGAGGAGTACGTAAAGGAAGATCCTGCAGGTGATCATCCCGAAGAGGAACGAGACCTTGATCGATGACCTTACTACTGATTTTGGTTTATTAGAAATTGTTTAAGTTCCAAAGAAATTGTAATTGAATTATTACGGATTTATGTTTCGATTTAATTGGTGGTTAAGAATCTTGATGGATGGTTCAAATTATTTATGTTCAGTTTAATTATGGATTTGAATTGATGTTTAGTTGAGGTAACAAATGTTATTCAATTGATGAAATTTTTAAGTTCAGGTTTTAGCATGCTTTTAGTGCTCATTAAATAAATTATGTTAAGTAAGTCACGTGTCAAAGTTTCACATTCTCCTAGGTGGGATTTTGAGGCGTGACATATAGGCATGAACTCTCCTTGTTTAGTAGTACTAGTAACGATCCTAGTGCAAGAGGTGTGGAAGTGTTGATACACACAAGTGTATGGTGCTAACGCTAGTCAATGGCAAAATGTTGACTGAACTGCCGTAGGAATGGACGATAGTTCAAATACGAGTAGGGAGAGATGAGTTTGTAGTATATTGAACTCCTTCAACTACATATAATAATATGATTCTAGAATCGAATATAAGCAATCTACACCACTCTCACTATGAAGGTTATAGATACCCACCCCTACACCAGCTTAGACAGAGGATATTATGGATAGGAGATGGAGATGAAATCATCAAGCACGTAGATGTATTAATCGTAGTCTACTTATTATACATGATATATTCAACGACTTATTCTCATATGACTATGCCCAACATTATGAGTATCTATACCACCAGTCTTACACCTGGCCACCTAGAGATGTTGATGATGATATAATCCAGCTCGTAATTCTATGTGGCTATAGACTTAATAATTTACATTTTACAACTATCAATTTTGTTTTGTTAATTGTTACATTTGTTTAGTTTATTAGTTACTTATGTTTTTCATTTCATTGTGTAATTGTATTTGCTACTTTGAGTGTATGCTAAGTTACTTCATATGACTTATTAATTTATTGGTTTTGACTATTGTTACTTGTTAACGAATTATGTAATGTTTCATATTTGATTGAGTAATTTAATTTTAATATTTTATCATCAAATCTTTTGTATTTGAACATTTTTTTCCATACTTTAATGTTTTTGGAAGAAAAAAATTTAATACACAAGACTCGTCTAATATGTATCAGTATCGGCGATATGTTTGATTGAAGCCATTACATACACTGAGTTTCTTTCTCTTTCAGTAGTATTATTTTTTTATTTGTTTTTATAGGTTTTCTTTACCTTTGTAATGTATTTTTATCGTTGTTTTCACTTTCACAGATAAATCGCTCAACTTGCTTTGTTGAACAAGTGAAATAACCAATTCAACTTTAAAACATTGCATAAAACATAAAGAAAGACTATTCTTAATTGTATATTTTACTATTACAAAGAGAATGGGCCGGTAAAAACGTTGATTGAATTTTATTATAATGACAAAATTTCTCTTATAATTAAACACTATTAAAGAATAGTACTTTAAAAAGGATGATTGAATTATATTAACAAAATTACCGTTACATTTATCTTCTCTATTATTATGAGAATGATAAAATTACCCTTTCACTTTTAACTTCTCAATCTCTATTATTATAATCACAAAATTACTCTTATACTTGGATTTTTTCTAGCTAGAGTCGGTGTAAAATATTCTGGCCCAACTTTTAAACACCTTAATTTTAACTTTGGTTAACTCATACTAAGAAATTTTAACATATGATTAAAAAAAAGAATTTTATTTTTTCTAAAAATCAAGGTTAGATTAATCAACTTTAATGGTTAAAGAATTTTAACCACAATTAAAGAGGGTTAAAAGGGACACATGGTGAGTTGGAGAGATTGGGCAAGAGTTGAGAATAGGACACCTATAAACATTAATTGAACAAAATGATCCTCACACTAATATCTTTACTATTATAACAAAAATAATTATTATAATGAGAATTCTCATGTTAAAAAATGTATATTGAATATTTTAATGTAATAAAATTATTCATTTACATAAGATATTTATATTGCATATTTATGAGTAATTTTATCTTTTTAAAAAAAATTCTACTTCCACTTGACACCACTCTCTTTCCATAATTTCTCACGTCTCTTTTCCTCTCACATACATACATTACATGGTTCTTACTAGGGTCTTTGCCACTCCCCCCCACCCCCCTCCCCTCTCACTCTCTTCTTTCTCATCATGTGTATTGCATGTGCGGCCCAATGATAAAAGAATAAAAATGCAACATTTTATTTAGCACCTATCTTAAAAGAGGAGTGCTAGTCGGTACACACTAGGTCAATTTTTTCCATAGATACAGTGTGGGTGCAACACATGATGTTGCTACCTTATAACAAGGAGAGGGAGATGGACAGTCACTTGTTGTCACTACCTTGCGTCTGGGGAAGACTACGGTGGGGCTAGTATTTTTATCTTAAAATTATGGGTAAATTACATTGATCTCCCCTAATGTTTGGCAAAATTTCAGAAACCTCCCCTGTGTTTCAAGTAGTGGTAACAGATTCCCCCTTCCATTAATATATTGTTACTAACTTTGACGGATTTGATGATGTCATGATTTAAAAATTTTAAAATGCCCGGATTGCCCCCAAAATACCAACAATACAAAAAAATGTTTTTTTAAATCACTTGTTGTTTAACAAAAACACTTCAACATCAACGTAAGGAATGTGTGTTAAGACTTTTATGTTCCATTTGTTTTGATGTAAAATAAGATAAAACAAATTAAATCTACGGAAAATGTCAATTATGTGCGTTTTTTTGCTCGTAAAATCTTTCGTAAGTTTCAAGTACTCACAAGTCATTTTCCCGTAAAATCTCTATCTATTAAAATATGTTTTAAATTTTACAAAACTATCCATATTCATTTAACAAAAATTAATTTTTTAATTTTTAAAATTTGAACTTAAAATTTTTTTTTTCACAAATTTTTTTATCTTATTTTCAAAGAATACAACCAAACAACAAAAAATTGGTTTAAAAAAAATCACATTTCATCATAAAAGTTTTTCCTTCGTAAATGATGTACATCTTAAATTAATTTACGTGCAAACAAATGGGAGTACGTCAATATTCTTTATTTTGAACAAAAACTTAATTTTGATCTAAAATAAACACTAATTAACAAAACTTAAATTAAGTTTTTTTTTTTCTCTCAACTATTCACACATACACAAATGTCTTTCAAGCATCACATTCACACAGATAGGAAGGAGACCCACTAGCACCAAACATTTCTTAAGCCTAGTGAAAAAGGGGTAAAGTAATAAAAGTAGATTCCCAAGTTAACAATGTTAACTTTAAACACTAACATGGGAGGTCAGTGTAATCTTAAAAACAAGATGGGAGATTTATAAAATTTCATCAAACCTCGAGGGAGGTAAGTGTAATTTATCATAAAATTATCTGTGTGATGACCTATGAAGCACGGATACGGATACGGGTATGACAATACGGCAGAACCTTAAAAAACAGGATACGGGTACGATAAGGATATGCCTGTAATTTTCTTAAAAATAATAATAATACTATATTTTGTATTATAATTACAAAATATATAATCATTGGTTCAGTTCTATTTATGTGCAAAAAAGACCATATCCATGCAAAAGCAAAAGAAATTAATAAGGTCATCTCACCATCCACTAAGCAAAAAGGAAAGTCATCCTATCATCCACTAGACAAAATATAAAGGTCATGTTCATGTAAAAACAAAAGAGATAGGGTCACACCCCCGAGTCTCAAAAAAAAAAAAAAATTCATGTTTGTATCCCAGTCATATTCCTGCATATCTATGTCATATTCCAACCGTATCTGAAATAAAAAATTATTTTTAATTAAGCAGATATGTCTAAATCGTATCCCATATGTATCCCGTTGTATTAGAGACATATCGGATACGAGTACGATAATCTTTTTGAAGTATCCGTGCTTTCTAGGTGATGACGTCATTAAAGTCAGCATTACTCATTTTCCCCCTTATCCTCAAGCGTATCTACATACGTCACGATATGGAAAGCCGTTTATTTGATCCGTACACGAGATGAAGAATGGATACCGTAATCTTAAGAAATGCCACGTGGATAGAGAAGGAAACGTATGATAGTTAGTCCACGTGTCGTAAGAAAGTCGGAAAGAACGTTCCATCCAGTCGTTGTATAAGGCTGGACCTAAGTGGACGTGAACACGTGGCGACAAAGTGACGGTGTGGTTAATGGGGAGTACTATCCGTTAGGAGGACTGCGAGTGACATTTCTGAGTCTTGTCCTTTTCACTTGCCTTTCCCCGAAGTGGCCGGCACCGCCCCTTCCATGAGGATTAAGGAGTCTCTCTCTCCTTTAGATAATTAACGGTGTCACTTCTTCCGTTACACCCTCCTTTTTTTCTCTACCCTAATTAAGCCACGTACAAGGTAGGTTACCGAGGTTTTTCTTTTGTTATCTTTGGGGGTAATTTGGATTGTTGAGAAAATCAATGAAAATAAAATAAAATTTTAACAATTTCTTTTTAAAAACCTAACAAAAAAGAAATAATCATTTTTATTTGTTTTTGGGTGAGAACAAACAATGCCTCTTGCCTCTTGCCTCTTGCCTCTTGCCTCTTGCCTCATCAAAATCATATGGCCTCCCCTTTGTGAGTGACATGTGGTGATAAAAAGGGGAGAAGATATGAAAGGCCAAATGATTTTGATATGGTGAGGGCTAGATCAAATCCCGTCCCCCCAGACTGGGGCTCTTACATCTTTTCTCCAATTGGTGCTATTTAGGAGACGACTAGGATCCAATCGAAAGGTGCCACACAAGCCAACAAAGGGATTGATTTGTATGCACACGCCTTGATAAGCGTATTCAGTGGTGTGTGGCACCTTCCGATTGGTGCTGACAAACTCCTCGCCAACACCAATGAAGAAGATCCTAAGTCATTTAAAAATCCTAACATTGTGATTCCCCAAAAGAGAAATGTTAATTAACCCTATTGGCGTTGTGTATTGGACCACACGATTGATCTAGTATCGAGTCCTCCGAGGGATATAGTGATTGAAATATCCACCCTTTAGCAAGCTTCAAATGCTAAACACTTACTCTCTGATCTGGAACCATACTAACATAGGGTTGTGGCCTAACCGCGAAGCTTGAACGAAAAATAAAAAATTGCTAGCCCTAGTTTCATACTTTTAAACTCTTACTTTGATAGCGACATGTGTTACTAATTTTTCTTGTTACATTTACAATCCATTCAGCGTGAGAATTTTTTTGTATGGTACTACCTAGCTAGATGATGCACTAAAAAACATAGTGAGACGTATTGAGTTGAACTTAATACAGTTCCTGATTCCTAAATCGATCTAAGCTAACCTGTTTTAATGCAGGCTGTCATTTTAGAGTATTTTTTTTTTTTTGAGGGAAAGTCATTTTAGAGTTAGGTTGGCCTTGGCTTGCTCAAGAGTTTGGCTTTAAAGTTTAAACCGTGCTCAATCTTCATAGCATTAGCCTAACATTTAGCTTGTTATAGAGAAGGGGAATTTGCTAATGGGTACACCCTGCCTCTTGCGCCAATGGTGGGGTGTAGCTTAGGGCTCAATGAGTTGAGTCAGGCCAACTCGATTCATCTCGAAATGAGCTGAACTTGAGTTGGGTATTTGAGCTCGTTGAGACGAGACTAGCTAAATAATCTAGAAGACTAGGGTTGGCACATACACAGTATCGGTCAGTTAACAAGAAATGCAAAGTTTATATGTTGGTAAGTTTTTTCATCTTCTTCTTTGGTTTTGCATGACTCCCTTATTGCTCCATTGGTAGGATGTGTATCTCCTGAGGAGAGATTGGATCACAAACAATTGCGATTGAACTCTCTAAGTTCAATCACACTAATAGGTCAACACGTGTCTCTTTTAATCTTTATTAATTATGGTTAAGATTTATTAACTCTTAGAGTTTAATAATATATTTTTGATTTTTTTTAAATAATTAAAAAAAAGTATTAATCGATTAAAAATTCTCAATTAGAATTAAGTATTTTTTAAAATAAAATTAAGGTTATATTATTGCACTCCATTAATTACGTAAACCATTAAAATTTAAAAGAGACATGTGTAAACCTCGGGTGCGGAAATAATTCAATTATAAGTGCGAGGAGGATTGTCTCGATTTTAAGTCGCTAGTGTGTCAAATCGAAGGACCATTATTGTACTCTACAAAGAGACGAGTGCTAGCTCTGACACAAATTTTAATTTTTTTCTAAGCTTTTACCCTGATTGCTACTTTAGACAAATTAAAAAGAACAAATACTTTGCTATCAAGACCCTTTTAGGGCTGAGACCACCGAGACCGTGCTCTAAGAGCACGGGATTCGGTGGGGCCCATTTTACATGATAGGCCCTACCTGAATTCTTGTGCTCTTAGAGCATGGTCTCGATGATCTTGACCCTAAAAGGGTCTCAGTAGCATTTCCCTAAAAAAAAAAACAATTTTTTCTAAAAGAAGTTGCAGTTTAATTTATTTTAAAGGTAGATGTTAAAACAGTAATGTTACCTCAATGAAAGTTTGAAAGTAAGGGTTATGCTTAAGTGTGGTTATCAAACAAAGGTGCTCGTGAACAACTCGAACTTAACTCATTAAAAGCTCGAACTCCTTCATTTATTTTGTAAACAAGCTAAGTTTAACTTGATTTTCGAGCTCATTTAATTAACACGTCAAACTTGAACACACCCCTACTCGGCTCGTTAAAAACTCGATCAGTTCGATTATATGTAATTAACCTACTAAACTCTCTAAATATACTTACTTCAATTCATTTAAAATTTTAGGCAATACTTTAATTTTTTTTACTTATACAAGGATAATAAAATAAACGTTAAACCTAATAAATAGCTACATCTAATGAATTAACTCTCCAACTACTTGAGCTCGTTTATTTATTAAACAAGCCAAGCTCAACTTGATTTTCGAGCTCCTTTATACTTAATAAAAAACTTGAACATCCCACTTCTCGGCTTGATAACACCCTTAATTATGCTTCAAACGCATTGAGCAGAACTCAATTCACACTTTTAATGCCTAAATGATTATGGAGAAATTGTGATAATTTTAAACAGAGACATGTAAAATTACTACCCATTTTATCTTCAAGTAGAGCTTCACCTCATATTTAAGTTGAAGAGTGGTAGCCCTACTCTTAGCTTGAGCTAACCACTTAGACTAATTTCTCCATTATTAAAAACTATGTATTTTACCATTGAAAATGGATAAATTATTGAGTCAGGCTGAGAGTAGGAAAGTCATTAGATAAACACTTTTGAAAAACTAAAATATAATAAAATCAGTAATTTTTGACAATTATAGCCGTAGAAATGAAGACTAAGCGGCAAAATAGGAGAATTGCAAAATGGCAAGCTATTCGCGAAGTGGACTGTCAGAACAGCAGAGATAGCTCCATATCAGAATTCAGAACCACCAAAAGTGTCCTTTTGGGTCACTTTGTCCGCTACCTACTTCTAGACAGCTATGAGCTAATAGCCAATCATAGGCTTCACTTCAAATCACTAAACTAACCCTAGTAAGTTTACAATAATATATGATAAATAATTATTGAAAGCGATTATGATGATAACCCTTTTTGTTTATCCTTCATAATATATGAGAGGAGTGATATCCCCGGAAACATATTTGAATTTTTTTTTCTAAACTCTAGAGCGATACGTGACGTTGTTATTACTTCAATATGTTTAAAAATTTTTTTTTTTTTTAGAAAAAGAAAGTTTTAGGTTTAATCTAAAGTAACAGGAAAAGTAATAACACATGCTGCTACCTCAATGAAAGTTTGTGTCTTCGCTAGCATATCTCTTCTTCCTATAGATTATAGTCAATGGTGAGGACCTCATGGTCAACGAAGCCAATGGTAGAGATTCTCCTAGGCTTCGGTGCCCAATATATTTGATTTTGGAAAAATTTTTATTCAGAGAGTTTAAAAAGATTTCAGAACCTCCCAAAATATGCCTATTGGTTTCTTTTATATGCACATTTTGTAAAGATAAGCCCATAATTAGGTAAAATAAATATGTTTGGATGCATTGAGAATTGTATGTTGAAATTCCAATTACGCTTCAAATCATAAATTTCATCCACTTATCTCACAATAATGAGAGTGAGGCATGCATTTCTCAAAACTTGAATAAAATTGAAAAAATAAAAAAAAGTAAACCACCAAAATATGTTACACTTATTTACTAAAATAAAAAAATAAATTTTATTTTTGAGGAATATATTTTATTCTTACACACTCAAACAAGTTTTAACCTGTTTTTATGATCGAAAAAAGTTGATAAGCACGAAAATAATTTTTAAAAATGCAACAAAAAACATAATAATAGTCTGAGCATAGCTTTTTAGAGTCGATTTATTAACTTTTAGGTGATTAAATTATTTTCAATAGTAGAAGGCATCTACTTAGCACATAATTTACCGCTTTCAATAGTAGAAGGCATTTATTTAGCACATAAATGATTGAAGAAGTTACTGTAGCATTTGGCAAATCTTAAATAAATTAATAAGGGCTTTTGTAAATAATGACCCGTTTAGTTCAGATTATTGCAACCATAAGCGATTATGCTGATAAGTGCTGTCATGGATAAATGTTGTTATAAGTAAGCATTGATAGCTGTAATTGATTTGTTTGGTTGTCACTTTGCCGATAACCAATTATCTAGTTATTTAAAAGAAATGTATTTTAGTTATTTTTTTAAAAGAAAAGAATATTTTAAATAATCTCTTTCTCAAGCTTAATGGATCTTGTAGGCCTTAATGATGTAAATTTGAGAGCTTACAATAATTTTCACAGTCTTAAAGGTGCATAAGCAGTTATACTCTATAATAATCACCCCTTGGCGAGATAATGAAATTACATGTTATTTTCATAATTGGTCATTACATAATCGCTTATAATGAGACGAACCAAATGTTATTATCGAGATATAATCCAAACATAAACGATTAAGTTCTAATTAATAAGCACTTATGATAGTCCGAATCAAACGAGAGGTACTGTATGGTGTATTTTTTAATAAGTTACTTTTATACAAGAAGATCATGTCATTTGCTGTTAGCTGTTAGCCTTTCTAGCGGCTTTCCTATCTTTAGTTTGCCTTATAAGCTCCCTTGCTTGTTCCCGTTTAGGAGAGTCTCAGGAATGCTAATGTGAAACCTAGACTAGTTGAGCACTATACTGGAGCTGGAATTGAGATCTCATTCAAAGAGAGACCATTATGTAATCAGACCAATCGTTTGGTATAAGCACATTTCGATCTAAATTAAAATACTTATTTATAGTGATAAATTATTAGGACAAATAAGTACTTTTTTTTAGCAAATAAGTTAATAATTACTTTTTTCCTCCAATGTTTTTAATATGTTATTGCGCTTATTCATAATATACCATCACAATAAAATATACAAAACATAGTACATTTCATTGTCACCCTCCACCATATTATGGAAGGGAAAAGATTTTCGTTTTCATCTGTGTATTAAATGAAAATGGAAAATGGCAATCTAGTATTGCTTCCCTATTTAATGGGTAAGCTTGAATGAGCTCAAAGATCTAAAGATTGCGAAAAGATCATCCATGTGTCTTTTCCTCCCACTCGTCGATAGAATTTTCGCTGTCAGGATTTATACACCAATAAATATCCACTTCTTCTTCGAAAAACCCAAATAAATTCATTGCTTAAAGCCCTTCATCAGCGCCATTCGCGATTTCTATATCTTGGACCACAATTTCAACTACCTAGAGTGGTTAAACAACGACAACGCTTATTGTCATGACAACTTGTTAATACACTCGAAACTTGACCGAGTTGACTGGGCTCTTATGAGTCCTCAAAGATGAATGTGGACCAATTGTATGGTTTTAATAGTAAGATTCATGGATTATGATCGACATGAGATCCGTCATATCAATTTTTTTTCTTTTCTTATTTAGAGAAACGTTTATACATATAAAAGTTTATAATTACGTTAGCAAAATCGGGGCATTTTAGTAATTAGACATTGTTTTGTACTAACTGGTTCTTTATAATAAAGAGGGATGCAATTGCAACGTAAAGAGCATTAGAGTTCGAGCCTGTTTGCTCCAAGAACAAAGGAGTTCTTCAATTTTCTCCAGAAAAAGGTATTGTATTTGAATCCAAATCTCTTCTAGTGATCTTGAAATAACTGGGTTTCATCTCTTTTGGGATTTTATCTAAGAAAAATTACAATTTCTCTCTGTTTTTTTTTCTTTTTTTGTGAAGATGGAGAAGACGACGGCGGCTGGACTGGCAAGGACGAAATCAGATCAGTTGGCTGAGACGGCGGCGGCGGCGAGGAAGTCGCCGAGCCGAGCCATGTCGAGTGAAGCATTGGGAGGATTAGAGGGAGGGACGAGCCTGTCGAGGAAGTCGAGCGTGGGGAAGAGAATGGCGGCTCCGTCGCCAGGTGGAGGTGGAGGTGGAAGGAATACGCATATAAGGAAGTCAAGGAGCGGTCAGCTGAAGCTGGAGTTGGATGAGGTTTCGAGCGGAGCCGCACTGAGTAGAGCTTCCAGCGCCAGCTTGGGCTTCTCCTTCTCTTTCACTGGCTTTACTATGCCTCCTGATGACATCGCCGATTCAAGACCATTCAGCGACGATGATATTCGTAAGCAATTCCTACTTCTAAAAAAAATATTTTTAATTGATTTTTATGATTAAAATTTAGCAAGAATTGTTCTTTTAGTCCAGGCTACAAACAAGCATTGTCTTATGTGCACATGAAAAAATGTGTCAAGTATAAGTTTTTATAATTATTAAAAATTTAAATAAAGTATAAATTAGTTGCAAAATCCGACAAATATTTTTAATGTGTCAAAGGACAATTATTGTTGCTACGTTTCTGAGTAAGTAGCTCTGGAGCAAGAATGGTCTTTGTAGCTTAGTCCTACAAAGCACGTGTGAGTGGCGGATTAAAAGAAAATTGTCCGCTGTTCACATGCTTAGTATCTCATTGATCTTTACAAAGGCCATTGTTATCAAGTTTTGCTTTGATTTCATAACCCTTATTTCTTATTATATTTATTTTGAAGAAAATACCCTATTGTTTTTCCTTTCCATTTGAGATTTCTAATAAATATTGAAAGTTTTCGCATATCTTAAATATACTTTTATGTTAGATAAATGCATCATTTATCTAGTGTGAATTCTTAGGGATAGTAACTAGTGAGGGCACTTCTTGCTTCCCTCTTGATCCCATGACCATCGGAGCTCGAAGGGACGCATATCTTAAATATTATTCACTAATAATTTTTTCTGGGGTAAGCTGATTTCATTTCATGCTAAGAACATCTACTTAATTTACGTGCTAATAAAATGTTTTCTTCAAAATAAACAATGATTTGATGTGCTAAACTAAAGAAATCTTAGTATTTCTAATTTGAGAAAGCCTGAGCTTTAAACCATCGCAACAGTTTCTAAGTTTCCTCAATTAACTACTCACCCAACCAAAACCTTAACTAAGGTTTAGTTAAGGTGGCACTACACTTAAAAAGGGTGAAGTGTGTCCATAGCATTTTTGTTAGTGGTCCACTATCGAGTATCGGGGAGAGGATATCATTTGAGAACGGTTAGTTAGTTGATTGATGTTAGTGGAATCAGCAAGTGCTCCAGCCACGCCAGTCCATCCAATCATAAGTCATAAGTTATTATTATTAAAAATTATTTTTTAGGATAAAGCTTCTGGGACCCCCTTAGGGCCGAGACCACGGAGAGGGTATCTACCATGTGAAATGGGCCCCACCTGAAATCCAATGCTCTTAGAGCATGGTCTCGGTAGTCTCGGCTTCTCCGTAGAAAAGTCCTATTTTTTAAGGCCAATTTCACTTCTTTCTTCTTAATCTTAATAAAACAGTTTAAATATGAGAACTCTGTACTTCAACATATTTAACGAAACTATCCTTTTCAAAGCATAGCAGGATGGCAGTTTTTGAAAAATAGACGTTTTGCAACAAGATTCTCCAATTAATTACAAAATTTCCACCTATTTTCAATGGAAAACTGAATAAAGAGAAGTTTTTTTTTTTTAAGACCGTATTGTAAATCCGGTTGGCCCGCAACTCTGATTAGCTGTGTTTGTGTTAGTATTGTTAAATTACTCATTTCAAAAAGCTTAAGTTGGACTAAATGGTGAGTATATTCACGGCTACCAGCTATACGGGGGTGCTAGCACAATGTGAGAGCAACAATACAATTGGGGGTAGTTTACGGGGATTATGAATAATCCGTAGTCCCTGCCCGGTATACTTGGAGAAAGGACAGCCCTACATTAAACAAGAGGCCGTAGTCCCTGCCTCGTATACAAACTTCTAGAGAGAGAGAAAACAAAAGAGAGAGAGTTTCCTGATTTTCTTCTTGTTGGTAGATTAGATGATGACAAAGTGAGACTTTTTAAAGAAACAAACACGGGTTTAGGTTTGGGTCCAGCCAGCAATAAGTGAGGAAGACCATGAATGCTGTATCCATCAAAGCCCAGCAAAGAGAGAGAGAGAATTAGGGTTACACTTATCTGTCTGTTGTTGCTTTGTTTTGACGTGTCCTTTTTGATGTGTCAATTCCCAAAAGCTTCATCACCCGTGCTCAACACGGAGTGGCCCTACGCGTGTCACTGTTTGGTGACAAGTGGTGTGGTATACCCCCCACTAACCCATGAATAGCCCCTCTCAACCCCAACCAAGATCAGTGAATTTTTTCCATGGACTTTGTGGCGCATGTATTAAAATTCAGGGCCCATGATGAAAATTCTCAAAAATAGGTTTGGCCTACCGGCTACCATTAGGTGTCGAATTTTTTGTTTTTTTGTTTTTTGGAAGGCACCATGGGTAGGGGTGTAAATGGATACGAATAGTTCGTATTGGAATCTGAGTGTGAAATCAAATAGTAATTTTATAATCAGATACATACGAAATCAGAAATTGATATATATCTGGTTCGATAAATGTCTGACCAATTATAATATTATTATATATATATAAATAATATATTATAAATTTATAAAACTAGAATAATCTTATAAATATGTACTTTTTGCTTAATTTAACACATTAAATTATTATTTTAATATAGATCAAGATAGAATATTAATTTAATATTATATATATATATATATTAAAACTTAAAATTGATTGAATAATTCAAATATTATCCAAATAATTTAATCAAATTCAGATACATATATCATATTTCACTACCGGTTGGATATTTATTGGAATTCGGATATACCACTATCTACTCTAAATTCACTCTGCTTATAGATCTAATCATGGGGTGTTGATATTATTTATCTATTTTTTTGGGAAGGGGGGTGGGGAGGAATATCTAGTAGTGTATAGTGTTAGTGGAGAGTTTTTTTTTTTACTAGGAAATTAAATTATTTCCTCCTAAAGAGGGTTTATGAAACAATCCAATTATCTTTGATAGATGACAAGGGCAAAAGACCAAACCCAGATTACCAAAAAAAAAAAGAAAAAGAATTAAACCTATCAAAGTCCAATTTTAAGCACAGGTAGAATAGGTTCCCCCAACTGTCAGGAGTTAGGGACCACCCTTGTAGAGGCACACCTCCCCATCTGAGCTAGAGGGCACATGAAGGTTGTCTGAAATATTTTGAGTTATTTCTAGGCAGGTGCAGGGAGTGAAATATATACTTCACTTTTTCTCTTTCCTTCCCCAACCCGCAATTTCTTATTCATGGGTCGAGAACAACAGTAACACCTCCCTAGTAGGGGTGGTTTAGGAACCAACCATGTTGATCGTGAACAGCTCAAGCTCGCTCGAGCTTGTTTATTTAATAAACAAGTCAAGCCTGAACTAGATTTTCAAAGCTCCTTAAATTAATGAGCCAAGCTTGAGCACGCATGTTATGAGCGGCTCAATTATATATATATATATATATATATATAGTTCACATACTAAAAGATTTAAAATATACTTCATTTAAATACTAGAGTTAAGTATATTTATAATATATACTAAAGATTAATAGTATATAATCTATTTTACATGATAAGAATAACTCTTATACTAAAATATTAGTTAACACCATAAATTTTTTCGTGTGTCTGCATGTGGGGTGTGAGTGTGTGTTTCCTTTCTTTGCCTTCAGTAATCACCTTGTGGTGTTATTGAGTATACCAAAAAATGAAGATGCCTTGGGGTGGTTTTTAGTCCAATATTGGAAGTGTATCCGAGCACGTTGCCCTTATAAGTTCCATAGCATCCCAAACGGTTGGTACCCGTTTTGGGAAGCTCTTGGGTGAAGCTTATAAGGCTGCATGTGTGTCGTTTGTGTCTGCATGTAGGGTGTGAGTGTGTGTGTTCCCTTTCTTTTACTTCAGTAATCACCTTTTGGTGTTATTGAGTATATACCAAAAAAAAAAGCTGCTTACGAGTTCGTTTAATCCTTGTGGTGTTATCGAGTATATACCAAAAAAAAAGGCTGCTCACGAGTTCGTTTAATCCTTGTGGTGTTATCGAGTATATACCAAAAAAAAAGGCTGCTCACGAGTTCGTTTATTAAAGCTCGAGCTTGTTTATTTATTTAATAAACAAGTCAAGCCCAAGCTTGATTTTCAAGCTTGTTTAATTAACAAACAGGCTTGAACACACCAATGCTCGACTTGGCTCCATTACATCCCTGCTCCTTGCTTCAGTGGTAGGAGTATATCATCTCCTACCAATTAACTAATCCAATAGATAAATCATGCCTGATACAACACACGCACATCTCCTCCCACCGCCTCAAAAAAGTGGCTTACTGTAAAGATAACCATGATATTTTTCACTTTGACTTTGAGAACTCCTAAGATACTCTTGTCCAGGAGACCCACCCCTGTGCTTTTACTTACAGAAAACTCTGAATGCTTGCAGCGGAGGATATCGAAGCGGGGACTCGTAAGAAAGCTCATACAGAGCCCACCTTGCCAATATATCTCAAGGTAATGACAGTTGCCTTGCATTGTCTTCCCCACTTCAATCTGCATCCATCAATGTCAAACCTGCAAGGTGTATTATGATGTGCACTGAGAAGGCAAGGCAAGCGTGGAGATTTTCCAGAGATTGATGGGACCCATTGAACATGGCTATCGCGCGGTCAAGGTTCAGTCTTGTACAATGTCTTAACCTGTGTGATGTTCACCTACAAAACAAGACATTCCCATCTTTCTAACAACAATGCAACAATACATTCAAATGCCCATAAGATAATGTTATATGCTCTGTAGAATGCACTTATAGACTATAAGCATTGAACAGTATTAACAACTTAAGACTTCTCCATGTTCTGAAACCTACATAATGGTTTGGCTAACTCAACCATCTTACTGAGACTAGACTCTGGGCAGTTCAATATCAATTGAAGATTTCCATCTAGGATCATCAACTCCTTTGTATAAATGATATTTCAAATCACTGGAAGGAACGTGTCAGTCATGTATTGAAGGTTTATTTTGTTACAAAATATGCAGTTTAAGGATTTGGCGTACAAGGTAATTTTCAAAGGCGTGAGGACAACATTAGAGAAGGATATCTTGACTGGAATTACAGGTTCAGCGGTTCCAGGGGAAGTTCTGGCATTGATGGGACCTTCAGGCAGTGGAAAGACTACGCTCCTTAATCTGCTCGGGGGGAGGCTATCTGGACCAGTGATTGGAGGTTCAATAACCTATAACGATCAGCCGTACTCAAAGTTCCTAAAACGCAGGTAAGGATCCTATGCAATTTGAAACTCGTTATTACTTCCTTAATCCATGCGAAGAAACAAATTATCTGAGTCCAATATCACTACAGCAAATGTGTCTAAGTACATAAAAGTTATTAGAACAAGAACACAAACACAACCAAGCCTGAAGCAATAAAACTTTCAGCCTATCAAGAAAATATAAAACAATACAACTTTCTAAGACTATCATATCCACATAATACACTACCTAAGTTTCATTCAAAATTAGTAATTTTCAAACTTTTTTAGAGATGATGAAACCCAAGTATAAACATTTAATTCACCTTTCAACAAAAAAAAAAAGTGCGGAAATAATTCTACACAAAATATTCCAGACTGGGTAAGTTTCAAATTCAAATTTCTGTCTACTTTTTAAACTTAATAATTTTCAAACTTCTTTTTTTCTCCTTTCCAGTTCCACCTTTATAAGTGGAAAACCACAGATCATATACTAAATCATGTGCATAACCAATAATACATTCCTAATAATACTTGCAAAGATTGCTTAAACTCAACAGCAGTGAATTAAGTAGACAAAACTCACAATTTTTTCTTAAATATATCAACATGTTACTGAATAGCAAACCATTATCAAACAAGCTGTGAGCTAGAAAATTATGATTACAACTTATGTTATAACACTCGCTTTCTATTTATATGTTTATATATATAAATATATTTATTTATTTAAAGATAAATGTCATAATAGCCATTGTAAGTAAGTGTCGAACCATTAAGAATAGGACCATAACAGGCATGATGGCCATCTGAAATGAGGGAGCCTCTCTTTGATATATAAAATGATGTGAAGAATCACCACAATGAACAACATATCTGTAAATTGGTTCATACTAAACTGACAATCATAACATGCTAATAACAAAATAACATCAATCACAATTCACAACAAATACAAAAAGTGAGTTATTTGTATAGGAAACCACAACAGGGACGTTCTGGTTAATTTCTTCAAAAATCATGGGTTTTCCATCGACTAAGTAGAACCCAAAAATCTAAAGACTTATATGATTTCTTTTATCTACTTTGCCAAGGAGTGTTCTCTGAGGTGAACAATAGATCCAGTTATGATTACAGAGTCAAAAATTAGGGGGAAAAGCACAAGACTATAACATTAAACACATGGCAGGATAGGATTCGTGACTCAAGACGACGTTCTCTTTCCTCACCTTTCAGTGAGAGAAACATTAACATATGCAGCTCTCCTACTACTGCCGAAGACATTGACAAAACAACAGAAGGAAGAACGAGCCATGGACGTTATTTGTGAGCTCGGCTTGGAGAGGTAGTTCTCTTTTCCCTACTATCACAAAAGTATTATTCATGAGTAAGCATCATCAGTTGAATATGATTTACAACTTGAGAAGGTGGGAGAAAAACTACTGATTGTTCTTGTTCTCAAAAGCTAAATTATTAGAGGAATATTGATGTGTGTAGGTGCCAAGACACGATGATTGGAGGCTCCTTTGTTCGGGGAGTTTCGGGTGGTGAGAGGAAGAGAGTGTGTATTGGCAACGAGATCATAATCAATCCTTCTGTTCTGTTTCTTGATGAGCCGACCTCTGGCTTGGATTCGACGACCGCTCTAAGGATTGTTCAAATGTTACATGACATAGCTGAGGTATGTTAAATTTAATGTCTGGATCCAGTAATTGAAAAGCTTGTGGAGTCTATTCAACTTGATCAAAAGTTGTGTTTAGTTGGGAAGCCCAGCAGTCTCACAGGGCCAAAAGGAGACTTCAGAGTACTTAAACATCTCAAGTGAAAACTCAGAAATTTATTCTCACCATCTTGTCCTATGGATAACTTAAGATCAAGAGAGTTGATTTAATTATCACTGGATCATTGACCTTTTTTTTTAATAATAAGAAAAGAGATGGAAATGATTCAAACATAGAAAGATGGATCAGAGGTTCACATTGATCCCTACTGATGCAGAATGAACAGGAAAAAGGAAGTATTTACTCTGAAAGCATCTCAAAAGAAGGTTTATGCTGGATTTGATTTGCTAAGAGTCTGATCGACTAATTGTTACCGCGTTGTTTCAATCTTGTGGCAGGCTGGGAAAACAGTGATAACCACAATCCATCAGCCATCCAGCAGACTATTCCACAAATTTGACAAGTTGATCCTTCTTGGGAAAGGGAGTTTGCTGTACTTTGGAAAGGCATCGGAAGCAATGGTTTATTTCTCGTCCATAGGATGCTCCCCTCTAATTGCCATGAACCCAGCGGAGTTCCTGCTAGACCTTGCAAATGGAAACATAAATGATGTTTCTGTACCATCAGAATTAGAGGATAAAGTGCAGATGGAAAATTCGGAAACCGAAACAAGGAACGGGAAGCCATCTCCTGCAATTGTGCATGAGGTAAATGTTATCTTTACTAAATTACCAAAACAAGAAGCATTGTAAGAGAGGAAGACTTTCTCTAAAGATAAAAATGCCCTTTATATCCAGCTAGCAATCAAATTAAAAAACTGGCTCCAAAACTACAACGAGAATGGTGAATCTATAATCTGAGAACTTTACACATGGTTAGGATACAAGGACTTGGCACACATTGTCAGAACCATTATTTAATTGATCCCACTTGGATATCACCTAGTCATGAATCCATGTGATCAGATCACCATGACCTCTCCAAGTTATCACATTCTTTACCAATGGTAAAATTTGTTTAGTAAGTATATAGATCAGGTGGCTGATGTTACCTCTGATGGATTTTTAATTTAGGAAACTTCTATATTAAAGTCCATAAAATTGGGCCTCCAGAATGATCACCGTTATGTTGCGTATTTCCTGTTCGTACAGATTGTACATTTGTACTTCCATCTATAATACTCGAGAATCAAGACCATAGATTGTTTTTTTGATCGGTAAGCAACCATGATATATAAATAGAAAAGATCAGTCACAAAGAAAACAGAATGACAGAGAAATGGACCTGGAAATTTAATATACCCACATTTCACACAAATCCTAGAGGCAGGTGTACAATGTGATTCTTGTGGTAACTGTGTAAAGCTGGTTTCTGACTACTTATTTTGTGTAAATGAAAACAGTATCTTGTGGAGGCTTACGAGACACGAGTTGCGGACAAGGAGAAGAAAAAACTTCTCACACCAATCCCCATGGATGAAGAATTGAAGTCAAAGGTGTCTTCTCCAAAGCGAGAATGGGGAGCAAGCTGGTGGGAACAGTATTCCATCCTCTTTTGGAGAGGACTGAAAGAAAGACGGCATGACTACTTAAGCTGGTTGAGAGTCACACAAGTTCTCTCTACTGCAATTATCTTGGGATTGCTCTGGTGGCACTCAGATGGTACCACCCTTAAAGGCCTGCAAGATCAGGTATGAAATCTTAATCTTGTCTAAGAGTACACCAAGTTGACCGACTACAATGGAAAACTTAAGAGCCAAAAAATAACTATTTGCATGCAGAGTAATACCCATTACATGTCCAACCCAGCAGCAAGAACATTGAGGAGCCTGCTGGTTTCACTTAGGTGTCCCCTCTCCTACTTTTCAGAACCCCCTTGCCACCATCACAAGCTGCAACTGGAATAACCCATCAGAATGCACCTTTAACACCACTAATTTTGGATATCGCTATTGTTGTTATGGATTCTGGACAGTTAATTCGTTGCGATTCATTTACACAATCAGTAGATAAGTCTACTATATCATGTTTTAGTTTATTAAATATATTTTTTCTATATTCAAATAGTTAATAAATATGCATATTTAAGGATTTGGATCCTGTATACCCCTGCTTCCTGACTTCTTTAAGAACCAGTACTTCCATGCTCCTTAGTGCAACAAACTTGATTATAATTTTTATATTCCTTATGTAGTCTTGGATTCTTAGTTCTACCCTAATCATAGCAACAAAGTTTGCAAATAATTCTCGAATTATTCATTTTTTTTAAGGAGTAAAGTCTAAAATATCAGTTTTTTTACGAACTAACAAATAATTCACAAATTGACAAATTATTCTGAGCATATCTTGAACTTATCCCGAATGGGGATTTCTTACAAATTATTCGTTTAGGCTTATTAGGAATTCTAAAATAAGAATGAGGGCAAAATTGACTTTCTATTAGCAACAGGGTTACTACCAATAACCAGAGGCTTATTTCGCATTGAGAAATCCCCATTTGACTGAAGTCATCAACTGAAAGAAGAATAAGATTTCGACTGAACTGAGAGAAAAAGAATGATTTGTGCTATTTATTTTAAGGTATATGCTAAATAACTATGTTATGCCAAATAAATACATTCAAATATTGCTTATCTGATTTCATCTATTCAGATTGTTATATTTTCATGATTCTATACATATCTAAATTGCTTATGTAATTTGAAATGCACATACAAACATGTAATCTAGATTCTTCTTCTTTCTTAAGTTACATAAGGATTGCTTAACTCTTATGTAATTTTTCCTTGAGTTTGTTTGTTTATATAGTGCTTGTTTTTTTAGGAATTAGGATAAGTGTCTAGAATAGTAAGAGATGCCAATCCATCCAAATTGGTAGATGGATTAGTTGGTATCACGTTCCTATTTTTTGCAATTATTAATTATTAATTTTTATTTTTCCGAATTTGCCAATTTTTTCTGAACTTAACCCCCGCCGAATAATTCTCGAACCCTAACTTTGTTACTATGACCCTAATCAGTAAAGAAGATACTGAAGGAAGAGCCCAATCTGATGAACCAAGCAAAATGGAATACATCCTAATTGTGATGATAAACAATTAGGCTACGTCAAATTGTGATGATAAACAAAATGGCCAGTCCTTCCCGTTAGTACCATCGTTTGCCTTCGTTTCATAAGATCAAATTATCTCAAATGACTCCTTTATTTTATCACTTATTAGAGCTACTTCTAAATTCCCTTATACACACTCATTGCGGATTCTATTTCTCCTGACTTGCATTCATTATCTCAACATCCTCGTCTCCACTACATTCAGTTGTGTATATGTTAATTTTAACTTTTCAACATTCTAATCCATAAAGATTAGCTTGAAAAAACAAGAGAAAGTAAAAGGAGAAAAAAGCAGAAAAGAAGAGCGAAAGAAAAGAAGTGAATCCGAGCGAGATTCAGTATTAATGTTTGTTATCAGAAGCAACATTGCAGGAGCAGCAAAATAAGCTATTTTCCAGCTGAAAATGTCCAGAAATTACAAGGTTCTAAAGCAACACCATCCCTAAATAGATTATTCTTGTAACCATAACTTGAGCATCTGTGATGTGTGCCAATTATTAGATTAATTTACTCAAATGCCACAGACAACAAAACTAAGAATAAAACATGTAATATTCTGTTTCCATTGGATAAGAAATACCTTCCAATCTAAGCTACCTACTCATCTTCCACTGCAGGCAGGGCTACTATTCTTCATTGCTGTCTTCTGGGGTTTCTTTCCTGTTTTCACAGCGATCTTCACATTTCCTCAAGAAAGAGCCATGCTCAGCAAGGAACGAGCAGTCGACATGTACAGGCTAAGTGCATATTTCATGGCTAGGACAACGAGCGACATTCCACTTGACCTCTTCCTTCCCATAGTATTCCTTCTCGTTGTCTACTTCATGGCGGGCCTGAGACTGAGCGTTGGTCCATTCTTCCTAACCATGCTTACAGTGTTCCTGTGCATTGTAGCAGCTCAGGTACATCTCATCTCTTTGCAATTATCTGATTGAACAATAAAAGGATCCATGGTGCATTGCTTCATGCACATTCCTTATAAGGAAAATTAATAGATAACTATACCTGGTACGGGTAGCTAAGACGGGGGTGCAATGTCAGGGACTTGGACTGGCTATTGGTGCTATAATGATGGACGTAAAGAAAGCAACGACTGTAGCTTCAGTAACTGTGATGACCTTCATGTTGGCTGGAGGGTTCTTTGTGAAGGTAAGACATGCAAGTCTGCTTAGAATCTAAATTTTCCTTCCCTTTTCTGAAATGTTACTAACATATTCCAAGTGAAGGAAAGGAGCTTTATTGATTCATAAGATGGACAAGAGTAGCCTCTATTTTCTCATAATTGAAGTTTCTGAACCAAAGTCCACATAAAACTTTTTAAGTGTTTTATTTCAGTAAAAAAAAAATTCCAATCAGAAGTCTCATTCAAAGTTGTTCCTGAGATTTACTTTCCAGTGCTGCCTGGTACGTCTGAATACAAAAAGTGACAACAGTGTTATCTGTGATTTTGCAGAAGGTTCCAGTATTCATATCATGGATCCGTTACATCTCTTTCAACTACCACACTTACAGGCTTCTTCTCAAGGTGCAGTATGAACACGTCCCTACCAGTATAAATGGAACGAAAGTGGACAGTGGTGTGAAAGAAGTTTGTGCCTTGGTGGCCATGGTTTTTGGGTACCGTCTCTTGGCATACCTTTCTTTGCGGAAGATGAAGCTCCAATCCGGAGCTTAAATGAGATTTCATCATGAGAGGAGAAAGAGAAATCGTCAGCAGCCAACTAAACTGAGTATTTTCCACTTGAACCACATCTCAATGCTCAAAGAAACGACTTATGAAGGCTTCATTTACAAGTTAAGAAAATGGACAAGCGAGGAATCCAAATCTTTCCAGTTTTCCACCTCTAAAAAGTTGTAAATTCACTTCATATATCACAAAATAGTGTACGAGATAAAATAATGGGGTATTATAGTCTTGCCCATAGATTTTTCTGAATGTAGAGAATCCTTGAGGTTATAGTATTTCCACCCTTGTCTGCAGGATGATTTGCTACATTCATGGCATAGAACTTTCTCTGTGTCAATAGGAACTAATGACGTTCATATCTACTGAATTTGGGAATGGATTTTGGGGATTCAAGCACAACTTGAGAGGATAAAAAACACATAGAGCTAAAAATTTAACAGCATCAATGATGTACATGCAAATAAGTATAAGTAAATTACCAAAGCAACCAATGTATATTTTCACAGCCATTGGCAGTCGGCCTCCATGAGATTAAGCAAGAAAGAAAAGCCAGATTAAATATCAAAATGGCCACTCTGAAGCTCTTATACACAATATTATAGACTAGAAGTCTAGATAATGATTACAAAAGACAATTCTATGAACTCAAATTGATTGAACGCCCAGTGCTGCAGGGGTACCTCTCTTGCCTTCGAAGGAAAACCAATTCTTCCGTAAAAAAGGACACGGGGCTCATGTGTCCGTGCTTCCACTTGCTTAGATCATCATTGTTCAGAAAGCACACTATGCTGTTCTGGTCATATTATAACATCAATGGCCTGACATTGCCGTAAAATCCGTATTCTCCACTCTTCCACAAAACAATAGGTATTAAATGGAGCCAATATTTCTCATGCCATTGTCCTTAACCAACCAAGAAGTCGAAGAAGGGCGGCATCCAATATTGGAGATTTATTCTCAAGCCCTGTAGGTGAAAAATAGAAATACAATCAAAGGAAGAAAAAAGAAGCCTTTTGGGGTTGATCTACACATAGTTATTGGGTGAAAATATCCACTACGTCTGTCTACACCAGAAGTAAGTCAATATTTGAAAACTTGCTGGTAACCTAAGTCTCAGCTATTTTGACTCGGTTTGGTTGCCTTCTATAATACCCATCCCATTCCAACTTTGTCAGAAGAAAACCATTCCAATATGGAGCAACCTCACTTCTCAATCAAATGGGCAGATTTCAAACTGATTCAGCCAAGCTTATCTTGGAGACCGATAGATTAATTTCCAAGCCAATCCAAAGTTATTGAACACTGAGGTAGGCCATTAAAATCCTGCTTACCAATATCAGCAGCTACTCGATGAGCACACATTACTCCTGAAAAGGCCACCGCTATAACACCTTGTCCTGGAAAGCAGCTATCCCCAACACAGTAGAGTCCATCTATAGCCTGCAAATCCCAGTATTACAGCCACCAGTCCACTCAACAAGTTACAGAAAGCAAAAAAAACTATCATTATTAAACCAACTATTAGCAGCTACACATTTGACTTACTGTTGTATTGAATGGCATCCCCAATAAGCCTTTGGGGATTCTACGTGGCATTGGTCCATAGGTACCATTATCACGAGCGAGGAACCGCCTATGTGTCTTGGGCGTCCCAACCTGCAATGATCACATATGCTATGAAATGAATAAACCAAAACATTCATGTTAATAAAAAAAATCAGAAAATAAAGAGACGAATTATAGCAAGAAACACTACCACAATATTTAGAAAGTGGTACAAGATGAGAGGGTCACTCACAGTCAGTCACACAAGCAACTCATCACAGCTCAAATCTCTGTGTGGTAACTGCCGATATCAACTGAGTAATCTGAATTTTGTGGGCTTTCATAGATGGTGGCCAGCAGCCAACACCCTCTCCTTCACAGGCCTCTAAAAGCCTTGTTGGCTTGCACTGAAGGGAATTCCATTCCATCTTTGGGTACCCTCTATAATTAGCCAAATTGGGGGGATTTGTGGAGGTCTGGAGGAGGCACATCCCTCGACGGCAGACATGTCTAACCTCTCTTTTGCCAAGATCAAAGTGCAAGGGGGGTTTGAAGGAAATACCTCGGGTAGTTTCAATTACATTTCACTCCATTTCCTACCCTGTCGAGATCTCGAACTGGAAGGTGGAACTGTGCAACAACTGTAAGCTTTGGCCGGAGGCCATGGAGGTGAGGTACTGCCGGAGCTGGGTTGAGGTTGTTGATATATGTAATATTGGGGGTATACTTGTAAAAGGGCATATATGTAATGTTCTCTCTTTATATAATATGTTAGTAGAGTTCTCTAATCCCTAACTAAGCAATTTACCCTAATATCTTTTTTTTTCTCTCTTCTCTAAACCCTAAATCCTCCAAACCCTTTCTCCAACTTGGTATCAGAGCTACATCAAAGGAAGAAGGTTGTCGTTTAAAGCCGTAACAACAACAACAAAAGGAAGAAGGAGCTAGCTGCCACGTTTTTAGCCATACAACTGTCTCTAGCTGTATGGCCTAGGCCTTATTTTTGGTTTTGGGTTCTTCAATTATATATTTTTCAATTATCTTGATTTTAGAGGATTTTTGAATCCTATTTCATGAGATTTGGTTAAATATTGATGAAGTTATGATGATTTGAAGAAAAAATACAGAAAAATTCAAAGAAAAATACTATTTTGGTTCAGAATTTTTACCGCTTGAATGGGTTGTTGATTCCGCTGTTTATTGGTCATGGTTGGACCGTTTTTTTGATAGGAACATCTTAAACCTGTTTTTTCTTCGTTTGGATGAGATTTGAAGAAGTTGTGATGATTTTACAACCCCACTTCACTACAGTTTTTTGCTGAAAAATAGTTTTTTACACCCTATTTGCTTATAACAGCAACTTAAGTCATCTCTTTGGTAATCTTAGTACTATTAGATCTTTTGTTGTTGAAAATTTTGATTGATTGGTTGTTTGCTCCTTGAGTTTCTTCTATGCATGCTAAAGTTCTTACTCTGCCGGCTCTTTCGGACTTCGTTGTCCACTCTATCACCAATATTAAATTCACCGGTGATAATTTTCTTGTGTGACGATGCTCGGTTGAGCTTTATATTAGGGGTTGCTCCAAGATGGGGTATCTTGATGGTAAGACCCCACAGCCGGAGACAGGTATTGCCGAAATGCTAAGTGAAATGCAGAGAATTGCATTATTTTGGGCTGGTTGTTCAATTCCATGGAGCCAAGTTGAGGCTCTTATTCAGACTTATACCCTAGTAGAGAATAATGCTCGGATTTATCAACTTACTCGTGATATTGCTCACTTTCAGCAAGGGGATGTCTATTTCAGATTATTTTGGGACTCTTCAACGTTGTTGGGAAGACTTGAGCCATTATGAGCCTCTTTTTGAATTATTTGCTGCTTTTACAAAGATTATGACGAAACGAATTGAGCGTCACTACATTTATGATTTCTTGGGAGGTCTTCGGGCCGAATTCGAGCAGTTGTGCACTCAGACTCTTGCCACATCTCCTTTGCCATCTCTTTAATTTGTGTACTCCACTGTGTTTGGTGAGGAATGCTGCAAGGCTGTTATGTCTTCGAGCACCACTCATATGCCCCTTCCAGATCGTATAACCTTTGCTACTAATTTTCGTCTTGTTGTTGGCCGTGGTAGGGGGACTGATAGGGGCCGTCGTGGTCGTGGCAGACCTACTTCTCTTTGTAGTCACTGTGGTAGAGTGGGACACGATTGTGATAATTGTTACTGTTTGCATGGCTATCCCGAGGGTTACCAGCCTCGTCCTTTTGCTCACTTTACTACGACTCCTGCTATTGATCCTCAGTCCTCAGTTGTTGCCAGTGATCCTCTGGAGTCCATGAGAGCCCAGGTTGCTGAGATGATCTGAGCTGAGTTCCATCTACAGAGTGATTCTCCTGATACTACTGCTTCATCTGCCACAGGTATCCATGCTCCCTCAGTCTATGCCGCTACTACATTGTCTTCTTCTCCTAGTTGGGTTATTGATACCGGAGCTACTGATCATATGACTGGTGAGTCGCAGAGTTATTCCATTTATTCACCTTCATTGCCTACTGCCAAGGTTCGCTTGGCTGATGGTTCTTTTACTCCGGTCTCAGGAGTAGGACACATTCCTGTGTCTCCATCTTTCTCTTTATCTCATGTATTACATGTTCCTCATTTATCTTCTAACATTCTTTCAGGAAGTAGTCTTACTATCAAACTTAACTATTGTGCTATGTTTTATCCTTCTCATTGTCTCTTTTAAAATCTGACTACGAGGAAGATTGTTGGTAGAGGAGTGGAAAGAGGTGAACTTTACTACCTTGACACTGATTATGCTCCTGATTGAGTTTCCTCTACTACTGCTATTGTTTTTGTTTTTCCTTTTTTTGTTAATGCTACTCTTAATACTTATCGTTTATGGCATGCCAAGCTTGGGCATATTGGATCTAAGACTTTATGTTCTTTGATTCCTACTTTTAGTAAACTTTGTTCTTCATCTACTTTTCAATGTGATACTTTTGAGCTTACTAAACATGTTCGTACTGTTTATCCTTCTCGGATGCATAGATGTCGTTCTATTTTTCAGTTAGTTCACTCAGATGGTTGGGGACCATCTCCTGTTCCCTCAAGTGATGACTTTCGTTATTATGTTACTTTTATTAACGATTACACTCAAGCTACTTGGGTGTATCTTCTTAAGTCTAAGGATGAGGTGTTCTCTAATTTCAAGAATTTCATGCTATGATTATTACCCAGTTTGGTGGTCTTATTAAGACCCTTCATTCTGATAATGGCGGTGAGTATCTCTCTGCACCTTTTGTCCAGTTTCTTCAAACTCATGGGATTGCCTATCAGCTTACCTGTCCTTACACGCTTCAACAAAATGGCGTTGCTGAGCGCAAGAATCGTCATTTAGTTGGTGTCACTTGTTCTTTGTTGCAAGGCATGTAGGTGCCTAAGCCTTATCGGTCCATGAATCTTCTCACTACATGTTTTCTCATCAATCGAGCTCCTTCTCGCATTCTTGATGGCCTCTCACCATATCATCTTCTTTACCCTCAGGTTCTTATTTTTCCCATTGAGCCACAGGTGTTTGGTTGTACTTGCTTTGTCCAAGATCTTCGTCCTAGTTGTCAGAAATTGGATGATAAGGCCATTCGATGTGTCTTTGTTAGTTACTCTAGCACCTCTAAAGGCTATCGGTGTTATGACCCTCAGCCTCGTTGTTTCTTTGCAGGGGACCTCCCACAGCAATAGGAGTTTCTCACGTACTCTCGCCGCCAGCCACCTGGTTCCTCCTCCGATGCGCCTCTACCACAGTCTTCCTCGCAGGTCACTCCTCGAGGTACTTCTTTACCCTTTTTTATTCCTATTCATTCTCCTGCTATTGTTACTCCTGCTGCTTCTGATCTTAAGATACATATTGCTCATCCAAGAGTGTTCGCTCGTGTTACTCCTTACCTCCTTGCCAAGTATGTTTGTTATCAGGCTGTATCTCCCTCGTACCAGGCCTTCTTTTCAGCAATTGGCTCTGTGACTATTCCTTGGTCCGTTCGTGATGCTCTTCTTCATCCTGAGTGGAAGAGTGCTATGGTTGATGACATGAATCCTCTTCAGTCTAATTAGACTTGGGAAATGGTTCCCCTTCCAGCTAGGAAGAAACCTGTGGGCTGTCGTTGGGTCTTCATCGTTGAACATAACTCTGATGGTAGCGTTGCTCGGTATAAGGCTCGTCTTGTCGCCCGCGATTTTACTCAAACTTATGGGCTTGACTATGATGCTACTTTTGTGCCTGTGGCCAAACGGCGGTTCGTGTTCTCTCCTCTCTTGCAGCAAATCAGAGTTGGTCTCTCTATCAGTTAGACATCAAGAATGCTTTTCTTAATGGGCATCTCACCAGGAGGTGTATATGTATCCCCCTCCTGGTTTCCTGCTTCAAGGGGGGTCTGGAAAGGTTTGTAACTTTAGAAGCCTATATATGGTTTGAAGCAGTCACCCTGTGCTTGGTTCCATCACTTCAGTGAAGTGGTCCTTAGCATAGGCTTCCAGCGATATATCTCTGATCATACTATTTTCATCCATTCAGGCACCTCAGGCCGCACTATTCTCATGGTATATGTTGATGATATCATCTTAACTGACGATGATTCCTCATTCATCTCTCATGCTAAGCATGAGCTGGGGCATACCTTTGATGTAAAGATCTAGGCCATCTGAAGTACTTTCTTGGTCTGGAGATTGCTTGATTTAAGAAGAAAATTTTTCTGTCACAACGGAAGTATGCTCTTGACCTACTCAGTGATACTAGTATGAGTGGATGTAAACCCGCTACTTCTCCCATGAATCCGAAGCTCCCTTTGCATGATAGTAAGGGTGATTTTCTTTCTGATCCTCATGCCTATCAGCGTCTTGTGGGTCTCTTAATATATGTCACCCTCACACGACCTAATATTACATTTGCTGTCAGCATGGTTAGCCAGTTCATGCATGCTCCCCGTGCTTCATACCTTACTGTTGTTCATCGTATTCTTTGATATATCAAGGCTAGACTCAGTTATGGACTTATATATCGCTCACATGGTCACCTCGATATCTCTGGCTATACAGATGCTGATTGGGCAGGATCTACTATTGATCGTCGTTCCACCTCGGGCTATTGTGCTTTCTTTGGAGGCAACTTGGTTGCATGGAAGAGCAAAAAACAACCCGTGGTTTCTCGGTCTAGTGCCGAAGCAGAATATCGTGCACTTGCTCATGGCACTTGTGAACTCTTATGGCTTTGTTCTCTCCTCTCTGAGTTAGAGTTTCCTGTTAAAGGCATTATGTCCTTATATTGTGATAACGAGGCTGCTGCAAAGATTGCCTCATTGAGGTTGATATTCACTTTCTCCGTGAGAAAGTCTCGGATTGTTCTTTCTCTTCAACATGTTTCGTCTTCTCAACAATTTGTTGATATCTTCACAAAGCCAGTTGGCCCTGCTATTCTTCAGGATATTACTGGCAAGCTAGGCATGCATAATGTTTATGCTCCAGTTTGAGAGGGAGTGTTGATATATGTAATATCGGGGTATACTTGTAAAATGACATTATGTAATGTTCTTTCTTTATATAATATGCTAGTAGGGTTCTCTAATCCTTAACTAAGCAATTTACCATAATCTCTCTTTTTCCTCTTTTCTCTCTTTTCTCTTCTCTAAACCCTAAATCCTCTAAACCCTTTCTCCAATTGAGGTCGCTGAGACTCTCCGAGGAAGAGGAATCCACATGTCGGCTCCTCAATTGGTGATAGCATCCAACCAGAGAAATCAAATTTGAATTCGAATTCAGGGCGTGTGGATGCCTCTCATAAACCACCTATGCACACAACCTCTCGACATACAATAAGTCATCAAGGGGATGGGAACAAAACCTCAAGTAGCGTGCAGGGTGGCTTTTTAGGATTGGTGGGAGAGCAGGTAGCTACCGATTTGGGGCTACGAGGTGTCAAGGACCTAGGTCAGGTGTAGGAGTTTGTAGGTCCTGATGGCTCTTTGAATGATACTACCAAATCTGGAATGGAAGGTATAGGGTCGTAATTTGGGTTGCCCCATTTTAGTAACAAAGACTCCTCCAGTGTGCTCGGCCATAGGAATGGAATAAAAAAAGAAAAGAAAACTAAGAACCAAAAAAGAAACGAGAGGAGGAAGAGACAACAAAAGGAAAGGGGAGCCTCTTCACCTGGGAAAGGTGCAAGACTATCGGAAGAGGAGATCGACGAGGAGGAAGAAGGTCTTCAAGATCTCTTAGGGTTTTCAGGGGGTGAGGAAAACCCTATTGAGTCTATTTATTCGGTCAGTAACGTAACTCCAACGCGTGGAATCCATCGAGACCATCAAGATGGGTCAGTTGATCCAACGGATGGACCAAGAACTAGGGTTTTAGTCTTGGACCTCAACTCGGAAGCAAATAGCGTTAGTGAGCGTGCCTCTCTTACTCAGGGCCCAAAGTCGAAGGAGGCTTTTAGCCTAGTGGGCCCTAATACCTGTGTAGGGTCTCTTCCAAACCATGATCTGGACCCCTAAGACATTTTCGGATTTGACGCTATTATTGAAAAGTCTAGGTCCAAGGTTTTTTTATAAAACCCCTCCTGTCCGAGCATTGTTTATTGATGAGCCAAGGGTGGAAGTGGGGTTAGCCGGATCCCCTAGCTCAATCAGGGGCCCTAGAGTTTTGCAAGAGATCGGGAAGCTAGAGCTCCAGCATTGGAGATTCCAGAGTGGGAAGACAAGGAAGTTGTTGCGAATTCAGTGTGCCAACCTCAGCGACTACATTTGAAGGTGCAGTTCAAGGTATCAAGAAATTCAGTTCAATTGGGGAGTGAAAGTGAGGTCGTCTTAGTTGAGCCCCAAGTTTATAAGGGGGGAGCTCTGCTAGGTGCTGAGGAAGACCAGGTTCATCAGGATGTTTAAGTACAGGGGTCAGAGTTGGTATAGTGTTTTGATGCCTTCGACCTAAGTAGGAAGGTGCCGGAGGAGTCCAATAAGCTACCACCCTTAAGGGTCAACTTTGGTCCGAAGGAGATGAGGGAGATGGGAGGAATCCCTACCTAGGCATCAAAGCTGCAAATGATATAGTGGAGGAGACCACAAATAGGGCCACTGTTTTTTTTTTAATTTTGATCAATAACTCATCTTATTAAGAAGGAAGAAAGATATAAACACAAGTCGGAAAGCCCTGCGGGTTTACAAGCAATTAAACATGGCCCCGACCTAGCAACGCTACCTGAACCCTCCTCCATGAAAGCAACATGGATCTAATACAAAATGTCCTGGATTTCCTCCCTTGAGCTATATAAGCCTACCCACTCCACAACTTTCCACCGAGCTCGGGCACAAATCCGGGACGTTGATGCTGAAATATCTTCGAACACTCTGCGATTCCTCTCTAACCAGAGAATCCAAGAAATAGCCCTTGGAAGAAATCCCCAAACCTCCTCCCACACTCCCTCCCCTTGATCCCGTAACGAACAATCTAGAAGATTACGAAACGAAGAAGGTGAGGCCAAGCCACCTCCATGCGAGATAAAAAGAAGTTCCACACCTCCGACGCAACTGGCCAATGCAAAAGCAGATGATCCGCTGTCTCTTCCTCCTGGAGGCACATGTAACATCGATTCGCCAAGCTCCACCCTCTATGCTGTAAGTGGTCCCCAGTTAGAAGTTTGTCCAATGATGTAGTCCAAAGGAAAAAGGAAACTTTGGAGGGAATGCCGGGATTCCACATTGCTCTATGCGGAAACGAAATCCCCGAGAAAGTAGACAAAGACTTAAATAGATTTCTAACTGAGAACCGCCCTTGGCTACTCCTAGACCACAATCTGCAATCCCTTATCTTTGGGCACAAAGAAATCGAGGTAATACGCTCCAGAAGCCGAAAAAAATCTCCAATTTCCCAATCATTTAGATCTCTTTGCATCCTTGGGCACCAAACGACTCCGCCCGAACTTCTTTCGTATGAATCATCCACCAGGGCTTCCTTATCGGAAGATATAGCAAATAGGTTTCCAAAATCATCCATGAGATGAGTGGAACCTGACCAAATGTCCTTCCAAAACCTGATCTTCGACCCTCTCCCCACTCTAAATCTGAAGAAAGGCGCTACCAATCCAGCATTAGCCAATATTCCCTTCCACATCCCCAATCCATGGGATCCCCTAACCTCCCGAGGGATTCAGAGAGAAGTCTCCCCATACTTGGCTACTATCACAGGCCTCCACAAACTGTCCCTGTCCTCTCCGAATCTCCACACCCACTACCTTAGCAAAGCTCTATTCCTTTGAATGAACGGCTTAATATTCAACCCGCCAGCTTCCTTAGGACTACACACCTGGGGCCATACGACTAAATGGTACTTTGCACTATCCTCTCTATTATTCCAAAGAAAGTCCATCTGAATTCTCTCTAAGGTTTGAGCCACTGAACGAGGAATGATAAGAGATGACATAAAATAAGTAGGGAGACTTTGCAACGTACTCCAGATCAAGGTCAATTTCCCCCCTTTTGAAAGATAAGATGCCTTCCACCCAGAAAATCTTCTGATTTCTCCTTATATTTCGCTCCCAAAGGCATTCCTAGATACACTGAAGGGAGAGACCCTACAACACATCCTAAGCATATGGCTAGATGGTTGAGGATGGGGACCTTCCCCACTCTCAAGATTTCTGACTTAGCTAGATTTACCCTTAATCCAGACACCGCCTCAAAACATCTGAGAATACATCTGATATTAAGAAGGTCGCCCTGCAAAATATTAGAGTATCGTCCGCAAACTGGAGATGAGAAATCCTCATACCTTCATGACCAATCCCAAAGCCTTCAAACAGAGATCCTTCACCTTTTGACATCATTCTACTTAAAGCTTTCGAGACAATTACAAAGAGAAAAGGGGAGAGAGGGAGAGAGGGTCCCCTTGCCTCAAACCCCGAGAGCTAGGGAAATACCCCACAGAGCTTCCATTGATCAGGATAGAGAAAAAAACAATCGAGATACAAGACCGCATCCAAAGCCTCCACTTCCACCCGAAACCCATTCTGCCTAGAATGTAATTGACAAACTCCCAGTTGACGAGGTCGTAAGCCTTCTCCATGTCCACCTTACAAAGAATGCCCGGATCCTTAGCCCGTACCCTTGAATCAATACACTCATTTGCTATTAGGATCTCGTCTAAAATTTGGCGCCCTCCAACAACCGCACTTTGTTGAGGCGAAATGAGATAGGCCATTACTTTCTTGAGCCTCGTTGCCAACACTTTAGATATAATTTTGTATTTACTGCTTACCAGGCTAATGGGCCTAAAATCTTTGAGCTCCACCGCCCCATTATTTTTTGGGATCAAAGCTAGGAATGTGTTATTCAATACTCTGTCGAACCGCCCCGAGTCGAAGAGCTTATTCATAACTTCCATGAAATCTCGCCCCACAATCTCCCAACAACCCCTGAAGAACTCTATTGTGAACCCGCCTGGTCTTGGAGCTTTGTCACTAGCCAAACCACGCACCGCCTCAAGAACCTCCACTTCCTCAAAGGGAATCTCAAGATCCACCCTCTGATCCGGAAGGAGTTCCGCAAATTGAAGCCCTGCTAGCTTGGGACGCCACCTCTCCCTCTCACGATACATGTTCTTATAGAATGCAATTATACTAGCTTTTATCTCTCCCTCCTCCACCCACACACCATCCACCCTCAACTTGGCTATAAAGTTTTTCTTCCGATTGTAATTTGCCATTCTATGAAAAAATTTAGTGTTCCCGTCTCCCTCTTTTAGCCACCGAGTTTTAGCTTTTTGCTTCCAATTGATCTCTTCAAGCTTTAGGGTTGAGATGTACTCCATCTTCTTCGCTTCTTTCGCACTAGCTTCTGAAAAAGAGAGATCTCGCTCCTCAACCAAACCATCCAAGGCTTCTATCTCCCTTAGTAATCCTGATAGCCGCACTTGAATATTTCCGAAAACCTCCTTATTCCAAATCTTCAAGTGAGGCCACTGTTGTGCTTGAGAATTCTCACTCTAACCCGATGCTAGTTTGTTTTAAGGAAGTCACGCCGAGAAGGGAAGCAAAGACTCAGTCTGCATCCTCCGAGGGAGAGGAAGCTGATCCACATTACTCACTCTTTTAGAGGCGGGAGCCTGCCAAAGTCAGGGGGGTTACCACTTACTCCCTTGAGAGGTACGACTGCACCCTCTTATCTTTGTATCAATTCTATCCCGCCTCAGGGGGTGGATAAGGTGGATACAAAGAATCTATTGTGTTCAATTGGCGAGCCTAATTCAGTTCTGCCAGTCTATGGAAACTCGATACCACAGTCTTCTGAGGAAATGGAAAAAGGGTTTGGGTTTAGTTTGTCGGTTGATACTAGGGATCTTATTGTCAGTCAAAATTCTGAGTCAGTGCCTCTAGACCTATCATCTAATTAGGGTCTGAAGATACTTGGGAGTGGTTCCCGGGGTTCCATCAGTCAAGAGCTAGGGGAAAGTTTAGATAGCGGGGTGGGTCAAATAGAGTCCATCAGTCAGTTCCTAGGTCTCTCCTTCGTAGGCCGAGAAAAGGAAGCAAGGGCTCTTTTCTTAAGGCTTGAGTCTGTCAGAGTTAAGGAGGAAGGGATCCCCAATCTTAAACCCACCTCAGGTTGGAGAGTTCTCCCGGCAACGAAAAAGAGGAGGTTAGAGTGTACTGTTAACTACGATAAATCAGGGTCTAGGAGTGTTTCGTGCAGTCCGAGGATTAGAAAGGGCCGCAAAGTTAGTAGATGACAGCTTTCCCCATTGTATCATGGAACATCCGGGGTTTGGGCCTTCCGGATAAACGTGTGGCCATAAAGCGTTTGGTTCGCTTTATGCGTTTTGCTCTTTTGTGCCTTCAAAAATCAAAGGTCGAGGTGATCCAAGATCATCTCATCAAGGACATTTGGGATATCTCAATCCCGAAGTGGTTCGTCCTCCCATCCTTAAGAGCATCCAGGGGAATTTTGATTATAAGGGACCAAAATAAAATGGAGGTGTTGGACTCCAAGATTGGAGCATTCTCGATTTCCATCCTTTGTCACTGGGTGGGAGTGGACGGGGGAGGTGTGATTAATGCCAAGATGAGATGTTTTGTGGAGTTTATTAGGAGGCATGAGTTGATTGATCTCCCAGCAAAGGGCAGTCTCTTTACTTGGGCTCAATCAAGGCCAAATGGTTCAACAAGCAGGTTGGATAGGTTTCTCTGCGACCTGGAATGTGAGGGTACCTTCCTAAATCTAAGTCAAACCTCCCTTCCAAGGCCCGTATCCGACCATGTGCCATTGTTCCTAGAGTCTAGTGACTTCAGGGGAGGTCCCACCCCTTTTTGTTTCAAAAACATGTGGCTTCTAGATGATCAGTTCAAGGGGGTAATAGTGGAAGTGTGGCTATTGAAAAGAGGCCAGGGGTCTGCCAGCACCCGATTCGGTCTTAAGTTAAAAGCTCTCAAAGTCCATCTGAAGGAATGGAATAAGGTAGTGTTTGGTAATTTCCAAGCCAGATTAGCTAGCCTCCTTAAGTCAATTGGTGGCTTAGACATTGCTGAAGAGTCTAGCCCCTTATCCCGAGTTGAGTTCCAATCTAGGGAGGACAAGAAGTTGGAATACTTACACTTAGCAGAAATGGAAGAGATAAGTTGGAAGCAGAAAGCTCGAGTGCGATGGCTTAAGGAAGGTGATCGAAACACAAAAATTTTCCATAGAATGGCTAACTTTCATCGCAAGAGCAACTTTATAGCCAAACTAAGGGTGAATGGAGAATGGCGGGAGGGGCCTATTGAGGTGGCGGATAGTATTGTCTCTTTCTATCTGCACCTCTATAAAGAACAAGAACAATGACGCCCAAAGTTAAATGGTCTCCCCTTCGCTAGTCTATCTTCAGACCAGCGAGACTCTTTGGAGAAGTCGTTTGAGATGGAGGAGGTGTTGGCAGCAATTGGTGGTTTGGCCAGGGATAAGGCCCCTGGCCTGGACATTTTTACGGTTGAGTTCTATTGTTCATGTTGGGAGATTGTAGGTCATGCTTTTCTTGAGGTTATTAGGGAGTTGTATGATGTCGGGAGGTTTGATAGAGTGATCAACAACACTTTTGTAGTGTTGGTTCCAAAAAAGAGAGGCGCATAGGATATCAAGGATTATCAACCGATCAGTCTTGTGAGTAGTGTTTACAAGATCCTCTCTAAAGTCCTGACAATGAGGCTCAAGGGAGTGTTGGGTCATATCATTTCCCCTCAACGGGGAGCGTTTGTGGGTGGAAGACAGATCCTTGATGGTATTTTGATTGCCAACGAGTGTATTGATGACCGGATTCGTTCCAAGGTACTTGGCATTCTTTGCAAAGTGGACATGGAAAAATCCTATGATCATGTTAATTGGGAGTTCTTGGGATATGTGTTAAAGAGATTGGGTTTTGGTCCCAAGTAGTGTCATTGGATGCACTGGTGCATCGCATCTTTAACATTTTCCATTCTCGTCAATGGTAGCCCAACTGGTTACTTTCCTAGATCTAGAGGTCTGACTGTCTGAGGCAAGGAGATCCACTTTCTCCTTTCCTCTTTATCATTGTCTCAAAAGCTCTTAGCAGGATGTTGTCAAGAGTCGATGGTCCGCTGTTCGAAGGCTTTTCTATAGGCAGGGATCATTTGCATGTTTCTCATCTCCAGTTTGTTGACGACACTTTAATCTTCGGTCAAGCGGTTCAGCGTGATTTAGTCCTCCTTAGGAGCTTTTTGCGTTGTTTCGAAGCAGTCTCTGGGTTGCGGGTCAATTTGTCCAAATCAGAAATAATCGAGGTTGGGGCTGTTCCAGACTTAAAGTTTCTTGCGGCATATCTTGGTTATAGGACCTGGTCCCTCCCATCGGTGTATTTGGGCATGCCCCTTGGGGCGAGATTTAAATCCAAGCCAGTTTGGGACCCAGTGCTGGATAGGTTTTCCAGGCGTTTATCGGGGTTGGTAGACATCGTTCTTATCTAAAGGCGGTAAGCTAACCCTCATTCGGAGTACCCTTATTAGCTTGCCAACCTTTTTTATGTCCACTATGATTATCCCTCGCTCAATTGCGGTGGCTCTTGAACGTATTCAACGCGAGTTTTTGTGGCATTAGAAGGGAGGTCAAGTCAAATATCATCTCGTTGATTGAGCTACCGTCTACCGGCCCAAAAAAGCGGGTGGCCTCAACTTCAAACCTCTTCCTAGTTAATAAGGCTTTATTAGGGAAATTGATATGGAGGTTTGGAGAAGATCGAAACAGCCTCTGGCGCTCTGTGATAGTGGCCAAATATGGGGAAAACTCTAGATGGTTCCTAAGGAGGTCAGGTTGTCCCATGGGGTGGGTATGTGGAAGGGCATAATGTCTGTTGCCCGGTTTGTAATTCCACACTTTGTGTTTGGGGTGGGTGGTGGGGTGGAGGTTAAGTTCTAGAAGGATGTGTGGTGTGGAACCACAAAATTGAAAGATGACTTTGGAGCACTATTCTGTCTAGCAACCAATAGGGATGTGGCCGTATGTGATTACATTGATTGGAGGGAGGATGGGGCGTCATAGGGCCCCCAGTTGAGGAGCGGGCTGAACAAATGGAAAATTGAAGACTTTGGTAGGTTGGTAGAGCGTCTGAGGTCACCTCCCCCGTCTTCTTAAGGCCCTGATTATAGAGGGTGGTCTAGAGGCATCAAAGGTCGCCTTTCAGTAAGATCACTAGTATAGGCGCTTGGATCGGGTCCAACTGATTTATTTCCTCATAGGACTGTGTGGGATCCTGGTATTCCTTCAAAAGTATCCTTTTTTCTATGGAATGCGGTTTTGAATAAGATTATCACACATGACCACCTCAAGAGTAGAGGGTGGAGGATGGCAAACCGATGCTTTATGTGCCTCCAGACGGAAGAATCGGTAGACCACTTGCTCTTGTATTGCCCTTTTGCTCGTGAGATTTGGATTTTCTTTCTTTCCTGAGTGGGAGTGGAGTGGGTCTTTCCCTCTTCCTTTCACAGCTTCTTATCTTGTTGGCATTTGACTGGGGGTAGGATCAAGGAAGGTGTTCGGTGTTATTGCATGGTCTATATGGAAAGAGCGGAACAGGAGAGTGTTTGAGGACTCTGTCTCCTCCCCATCCCGTATATGTGCTAGAGCTCGCTTACTGGTTCTGGATTGGTGCTCCATCAGACAAAAGGGAGTGGATCTAGGTCCTTGGCTTGTTGACTAGTTCTGAGGGGTAGTGGGGGGCTGTTATAGGGGCCTCCTAAGGTTTCACTTGTTTGTTTTTTTTTTCCATCTTTTTCTGCTTTTAGGGTTCATGAGCTTGTGAACTCTTTTTTTGGTTTTGCTCTTGGTGTACTTCTTGGCCTTATTTATATTATTGCTTGTTTGATTATCGATAAAAAAAAATGGACCCTAAATTGCCCAACAAAAGATCTTTACTTTGCCCAGAAGAAACTCTTTCTTTTTAATGAAGCCCATAAGAAACTCTTTAGCTTTCCATACATATAACCCCCAAATATCCCACATGGACACTAGTTTTTTCTATATAAACCATTAACTTGTTCTACAAAAAGTCCCAAAGTATTTTTTGAAAACAGCCCTTAAGAGCCATAGATTCGGTTAAAGAGTGTGTTATCAAATCTTTTCTCGGTCACCATCCACATCCTTTTGGCATATCCTTCACTTGCACCAACTCGCTCCTTCTCACTGATGCCATCATTTGTCTCATATTGAACATGTTTAAACCATCTCAACAGATTTTTCCTTATTTATCACATATTAGAGCTATTGAACCACGTATAGATTGTGTTATTTCTTGTTTTCTTAGTGTATGCTTGTTTCTTTTCCGTCAGGTTGGTTCTATCGATCCCTCATTGGGGTTTTCTCCACGGGACATTAGTTAATTCCGCAACGACTGGCACCAGAGCCACAAGGGATATTTTTCTATGGCGTCGAAAATTTTTGGGCAATTTTCTGTGGAGAAGTTTGACGAAAAAGTCACTTCAATCTCTGGCAAATGTTGAATAAGGCTTTATGCTTATGTTATCTCTTATACACTGTATTTTGGGTAATACTATTTGTATCTCTTATATACTAAATTACTAATAGTATACCATTAGTAGAGTATAAATAATAAAGTGTGGGAGAAAAATCATTAATCCCTCTCTAATTTTCCCCTACTTTTCTTCTTCTCTCAAACCCTAACACTCATCCCCTTCAATCCAACTTGGTATCAGAGCTCCGGGGAAGAACCAAGGAACACAACAGAAGAGGAGGAACCACTGAGTGTGTTGATGTCAGCATGACATCATGCTGACGTCAGCCGTACGGACTATAAGAAATTTTGCATCATAAATTTTTTATCATGCTATGCGATAGATTGACATTTATCGAGAATTTGTGATTTTTATGGAATTCTTCGACACCTCTAGGTATATTTTTTAATGCATTTTTCAGAATTTTCTGGAAAAAATCAGTTTTGCAAAACTGATTAATGCGATCACTTGGGTATTTTTTGTGGAACTCTTTTGGTACTGTTTGATCCATATGATAATTCCTTAATATTTGCCACAAGTTTCACGTAATTTGGAGCTCTATTGAGCGTTTGGCGAGAATTTTACTCCCCTATATCTACTAGTTTTGGGGTTTTCTGCATTTTTTTTCAGATGCTGGACCAGGCCACTTTAATAGATCTCGCATAGTTTAACCTATGTTAGGTTGCTGTGTTTTCCTTTTTGGAACCCTATAATTGTTTGTGGTGGAGTTTTGAGCAAGTACGGATAGTGAAACCCTACTTTGGGAGTTGTTTTAGGGTGGTGTAACTCTAAAATTGCATATTTGTGTTTGTTTCGTTGTTTGAACATTATGGCTGATGAATCTGAGGTTATTCAGTCCTCTAGTACCCCTGTGCAAGGGAGAGGTAGTGCCGGGGTCAATGCGAGTGATGCCTAAAATCTCCAGATTACTAGAGTAAAGTTAGATGAAACAAATTTTCTTGCATTGTCTCAATCCGTGAAGTTGTTTATTAAAGGCAAGGGGAGGATGGGGTATTTGAGTGGTGTCATTCCTACTCCCAAGTCAACCGATCCAGACTATGCCAAGTGGGAGGCTGAGAATGTTGTTGTCATGTCATTGCTTCTCCAATCCATGCAGCCAGATATCAGTAGTGCCTAGGTTTATTCCTCCCGCACAAGACATATGGGATGTCATGACACAAACTTATTCTAAGATTGGAGGTCTTGCTCAAGTTTATGAGTTGCGTCAGAGTATCTGACAACTAAAGCGGGGGGAGGGGGGTATGTTTATTCCTATATACTACTCCACTCTTCGTCGTCTCTGACAAGAGCTGGATCACTATTATACCTTCAAATGGTAAGTACCCCGAGGATGCAACCGAGTATAAGAAATTGGTTGAACAAACCCGTGTGTTTGAGTTGCTTATTGGATTGAATAAGGATTATGAAGAAGTATGGGTTTAAATTCTTGGCAAAGAACCAGTTCACTCTCCTAGTGAGGTCTATGCATACTTACATCGTGAGGAGCGTCGTCAAAGTGCTATGCACCAAACTCCCATATTTGATAGATCTGCTTTGGCCTCCTCATTCCAGCGGGGAGGTAGGAGTGGTAGTGGTGGTCGTGGTCGAGGTGGCCGTTTTGGATCATCTGGTTCTACTACTGAAGATCGAGATAAACTTTAGTGTAATCATTGCAGGCGTACCCGTCATACGAGAGACACCTATTGGGACTTGCTTGGTCGTCCACCCCAATGTTACCTGGTTCGTCGGTTCGCTCAGTTCGAATTCGGGTTCGCAATTCGTAATTTGCTACTCTAGAGTGAAACCGGTTCGTTAGGGGTAGGATGAGATAATTCGTTTTTCGGTTCGTTTAGGTTTTTTGTTTGGTTCGCTAGTTTAATTCGCTTATATATATATGTGTATATATATATATATATATATATATATATATATATATATATCATAATTTTTCTAAATTCCAACCTATATAAACTAAAATATAGGTTTGATTTCTATAAATATTCTAAACATTCAATTTTAAAAGAGCAGTGATTAGCGGACCCATGGATCCCCTACCTAACTTACCCATGTCCTTGTGTCCCTTTTAACACCCCTTTAATTGTAGTTAAGCTTAATTAAATTAAAGTTAAGATTTTGATTTTTTTTTTTTTTTGAAAAACTAAGATTAGAGTGCTTAACCTTAGATGTGAGTGAATATTAACCACAATTGGTAAGTATTTAAAAAGTGGGGTGTAAACCAATTGAGACATGGTCATCTCGTTACATAAGGGAAACCATAAGTACGTTGAGTGTGTGGTTAGTATGTGGTTAAATAAAAAAAAAAAAAATTAAAATAAAAACTGTGCAAAAGGAAGAGAGGATTCTCAAAGACAGTACAAGAGAGTGCCTTTTCAGAGTGCTTTTTCTCAGTATGTCAGTACTTATTAGTTTACATGAAATGACCATTTTAGCCCTTAAAAAATCTGCCCATATATATAACACTGCTCGGTGACTTATGAAGATGCTTATACCCGGTTCGCTCACAACAACCGAACTAGACCGAACCGTGAACTGGTTCGCTTCGAACTAGTTCACGATTCGTGTTAGTAGCCAGCGAACTAGGTAATACTGGTCCACCCCCACGAGGCCACGGGTTCGCTTCGAACTAGTTCGCAATTCGTGTTAGTAGTCAGCGAACTAGGTAATACTGGTCCACCCCCACGAGGCCCTTCTGGCGGTGGTTGAGGAGACGGACAAACGATCTAGAGGGGCTTGAGTGCACACCCAGTTACATCCACAGTCCCAGTATTTACTATTGTACCTCCTTCAGATAGCCCTAGTCTGTCTAGAGATGAGATCGATGCCCTCCGCCATTTCATGTCCCAGTGAGAGACTCTTAATACCGCTAGTGTTGCTTCAGTCCCTTACACATTTACTTCAGCCTCAGCTCTCAGTGCATCTATTTCTGATTATAATCGGTCCTGAATTTTTATTTCAGGAGCATCAAATCATATGACTGGTATGTCCTTTTTTCATCTTACTTCATTGATTCTGGTAGACACAAAGTTAAAGTTGTTGATGGTACATTAGCATCCATTGTGGTAAAGGGAGTGTCTCTATTACACCCTCTATATCCCTCTCCATAGTCCATCATGTTCCTAAGTTCACTTTGAACCTTCAATCTGTTAGTCATATTACCAAAACTTTGAGTTGTAGCGTCACTTTTTTTCCTTCTCACTGTGTGTCTTAAGAATTGGAAACGAAGAGGACGATTGGTACGAGCCATGAGGAGTGAGGATTGTATCCGCTCGACCATCTGCCTCACATTGCTTCATTAGTCCAGCAGATACCTCATGGAATTCAGAGTATTAGTAGAACAGAGGAGTTATTCCGGTGGCACAAACGTCTTGACCACCCATCTGTTTCCTTTTTAGACATTCATTTCCGCATTTATCCATTTTTAGTTTTCTTTCCTCTTTTTAATGTGAAACTTGTAAATTTGCAAAACATTGTCGAACTTCATATCCCTATAGCAGTAATAAATGCAATTCAACTTTTTCTCTCGTGCATTCTGATGTATGGGGTCCATCCTTTGTTACTTCCTCATGTGGTTTTAAGTATTTTGTTATTTTTGTGGATGATTTTTCTCGTACAACATCGGTGTATATGCTGAAATCTAAGGGTGAAGTTGGCACAATATTTCCTTCTTTTCAAACAATGATTGTCACTCAGTTTAATGCCTCAATTAAAGTACTTCAATCAGATAATGGGGGAAGTATATGTCTATTAGTTTGGCTATATTTTTTTTATTCTCATGGTATCATTCATTAGACTTCTTGTGCTGGCACACCCCAACGAAATGGTGTGGCTGAGCAAAAAAACAGACATCTGTTGGAATTCACTCATTCTCTTATGCTTGCTTTGAATGTGCCTAAACTTTTCTGATTTGATACCGTATTGACTACTGCATTCTTAATCAATCGAATGTCTTCCCGGATTTTGGACTTCCAATCTCCTATTTCCTTGCTATCTCCTTTCACTCCTGTGTTTCCAATGGTCCCGCAGATCTTTGGTTATTTGCTGTGTATATTGCTCGTTCTGCTCGCACCAAGCTCGATCCTAAGGCTCTTTGTTGTCTCTTTCTTGGGTATGCTCTCCATCAGAAGGGGTATAAATGCTATCATCCCCTTCCCGCCGGTCCTTCATCTCTATGGATGTTACCTTTTTTAGTCTACTTCGTATTTTCCTGCCAAAGAGATATCTATTCAAGCGAAGAGTATCAGCGAAGAGATCTCTCCTTCTCTTCCTATTCCTATTTATCCTTCTGACAACGATTATAGACAGGGGGAGTGTGAAATTGTGGTCAAGGAATTGCAAGTATACAACATAAGGGGGAAAGATCCTCATGAGCCCCACCAAGAGACCTCTCTTGATCTAAGTAACATTGTTCATTCCAGACCTAACATTATTAACTCTGAAGTTCCTATTGCTCTTAGGAAAGGTACTAGAGCATGTACTCAACACCCTATTTCGAATGTTGTCTCTTAGCATGCTTTGTCTTCTTCGTATTGCTCCTTTGCCTTGACTTTATCTTATGTGTCTGTCCCTCGCAACTTGACAGATACACTGTCTCAACCAGAATAGAAACGAGCTATGCAAGAAGAGATGTGTGCTATTGAAAAAAATAATACCTGGGATATGGTCAATTTACCGAGGGGAAAGAAGTCGGTTGAATGTATGTGGGTGTTTACAGTGAAACACCACTTTGATGACTCAGTTGAGAGATACAAAGTTTACTTGGTTACAAAAAGGTATACTCAAACTTACGACATTGACTATCAGGAGACATTTGCCCTAGTTGCAAAAATGAACTCAAGTGAGAGTCCTAATTTCATTTGCAGCCTATCAGGATTGACCCTTGTTTCAGCTTGATGTAAATAATGTATTTCTTCATGGTGATTTAGAGGAAGAGGTGTATATGTTACCTCCTCTTGGGTTCAAATGTCCCCCAGATGAAGGGAAGGTGTGTAAGCTGAAGAAGACACTGTATGGACTGAAGCAATCCCCCAGAGAATGGTTTGAGCGTTTCCGCAATGCTATGATGAAGAATGGTTACAAACAAAGTCAAGCAGACCACAAATTGTTCCTCAAGTGGTCTTGTCACAAGGTGACGAGTGTCTTGATTATTTATGTGGATGACATTGTTGTAACAAGTGATAATCGGGATGAGATAAAGTCATGGAAGGGAAATTTAGCAAAGGAATTTGAGATCAAATACCTTGGTCTTCTAAAGTATTTCCTTAGAATTGAAGTTGCCCGATCTAAGAAGGGCATATTTGTCTCTCATCACAAGTATGTACTTGACCTACTCGAGGAGACAGACATGATGGGATGTAAGCCTTTTGATACACCTATAGACCTGAATCATTATTCAGCGAAGCTAGTGGGGAACGTCTGTCAGATGCTAGGAAGTATCAAAGACTTGTTGGCAAGCTAATATATTTGTCCCTTAATAGGCCAAGCATTGCCTATGTTATCAGTGTAGTTAGCCATTTCATGCATTGCTCATCTGGATGCAGTGAATCGAATCCTCCACTACTTAAAAGTCATCTCCTAGGAAGGGTTTGTTGTATATCTGTAATGAGAACTTAAGGGTTGAAGCCTACACCGATGTAGATTGGGTTGGCTCAACTTCCGATAAACGCTTCACTTCCGGGTAGAGCACCATGGTTGGAGGTGATCTTATCACATGGAAAAGTAAGAAACAGAATATGGTTGCTAGATCCAATGCAGAGGCGGAGTTTAGAGCTATGGCCTTAAGTGAGATTGGACTTCCTACTGAAGATCTCATTAGCTTATACTGTGATAATAAAGCAAAAATCAGTATCACACATAATCCGTTGCAGTATGACCGAACCAAGCATATTGAGGTAGATCGTCATTTCATCAAGGAGAAGTTGAAGGCGAGTTATATTTGCACCCCATTTGTTGAGTCTAAAAATCAATTGGTTGATGTGTTGACTAAGGGTCTTGGTGGTACTCAATTTCAAAGCATTGTTGGCAAGTTAGGCATGAGTGGTATCTACGCACCAACTTGAGGGGGAGTGTTGAAAAAGGCTTTATACGCTTTATGTTTATGGGCTCTATGTTTATGTTATCTTTTATATATTGTATTTTGGGTATACTATTAGTATCTCTTATATACTAATAGTATACCATAAGAGATACTAATAGTATACCATTAGTGGAGTATCAATAATAAAGTGTGGGAGAGAGTTTCTAATTTTCTCTTACTTTTCTTCTTCTTCTCTCAAACCCTAATACTCGTCCTCTTCAATCCAACTGTAAAGGATGGTGAAGGATACTCTAGTTCAACAGGTTCTGGCAAGAGCGTTGAAGGGGGAATCCAGTAAGCCAAAAAAGATGCTTGAAGCAGATTTGGAAGACATTGAGGCAAAAGAAGTCAACACAATGCGCCTGTCTTGCGGATAACGTTATGTCAACATTATGGATGAAAAATCAGCACCAGAACTCTGCAAGAAGTTGGAAAAGCTCTACATTGGAAATAGCTCAACCAAAGGGTTATATTTGAAGAGGCAGTTGCATGTTTTGATGATGGCGGAGGATGCAGATCTCATGGAACACATGTATGTGTTCAACCAGATCTTGAATCAACTGCAGAAAGTTGATGTCAAGGTGGAGGAAAAAGATCAAGCTTAGATGCTTTTTACCTCACTTCCAGATTCATATAAGCACTTGGTAACAATGCTCCTGTATAGTAAGGATACATTGCGGTTGGAGGAGATCACGACGACGCTACTCTCTAATGAGATTAGGGGAAAGCCAAATCATGAAGGGAATCATAATCAAGCTTTGGTTGCTCGAGGAAGAGGAAGGGACTTGGAAAAAGGATCTGGAAAAGGTAGGGCAAGATCCAATTCCAAAGGAATGGTTCAGTGCTATCATTGCAAAAAATTAGGGCTCTTTACAAGGTAGTGTCCGCTATGTACTGAAGGGAAGAATGATTCTTCCAAAGGGGATTCTTCTGCGGTAATAGCACAGGATGAAGGAAAATATATTGGAGATGCTCTCACAGTCTCCAAAGGTATTGGCAACTTCTCAAGTGAGAGGTTATTAGATTCGGATCTTCCTTTCATATCTGCTCAAGAATGGATTTCTTTGATACTTTCCAGCAAAGAAGGGCAAGAGTAGTGCCCTTGGGGATCTAAGTGTGAAGTCACGAGGTTTGGAACAGTAAAGATAATGATGTATGACAAAATGGTTTGGACTTTGGGAGGGGTAGCTTATGTCCCTAAGTTGCGAAGGAATCGAATTTCTCTAGGCCAGTTAGACTCTAAGGGCTATAGCTACACAGTTGGAGGTGGCGTTCTCAAAATTAAACAAGGATGTTTGGGTTTGATGAAAGGGAAGAAGTGTGATAATTTGTATCTCCTGGATGGGTACAATTGTAGGTGGAGCTTCTAAGGTGTATGCAAGAAATCGAAAATCAAATATTGTGCAGAGTGTAGGAAGAGGTCTCCAAAAATTATCCGATGATCTGATTATGTTTCCTTTTACAATCGGTGAGTGATGATGGAGAAAATTATGCAAGACACATCTACTATAATTCAGGAGGAAGCTTAGAAACCCATTGCAGCAAGTGATGAGCATTATTAAGGTGCAAGCAGATGTGCATCAGAAACGTGTTGAATCAGTAGAAATCTAACCCTAGATGTATAAAAGTAGAAGGAATAAGAAAGAGAAAAAAGAGAAGATAATATGTAGGTTTCTTAGAAAAGAACATGGTTTAAAACATCCAGACATCCTAATGTTTCTTATGAAATGCTCCTGTTTCCTTGGGTACCGACATGAAATCTACATGCAACATCAAAATTATAGTATTTTCCGACACATTTTCCATTGTTTCCAACAAAACTCTTCCTTTCTATATGTATCAATGAAACCTATCTGTGTGGTTTACAAAATCGATACATTTTGGTAAACTTTGGTGGAAATGTTTCGGCTTCATTATAGATGAAAGATATTCACTTAAAGTGTAAATAGTATAGGGTTTCAGCAACATGTTTCAACAGTTTCACTAATGCTTCAATAATATCGACCAAAATATTAGAAAACATTTATTAAATTACATGACTTCAGTCGACATGGACCAAAGTCAACTGACTTCATCAGTATTTGCTGTGAAACTCTATTTTTTTCAAAAGCATATTTTCTCCAAATTTCTTGAATCAATTTGGAGGGTTTTAAACTTACTTTTAATGATTCGGCTTTAATATTTTGTATAAAAACACCCTTAAATGCATCAAATTCAAGCATTTTCATATATGTTAAGTATTTAAACTAGATTTGTAGATAAAATTTAGGAAAAACAAAGAAAACCCCAAATTTCACTAAATTTCACCCCAAACTTTAGTGTTTCCATTTGAATATTTTATATGTTAATTAAATGCACTCATTCTATAATTGTCGAATTATTCTTCTTTTTTGGGAATTAAAAAAATATTAATTAAAGATATTTTTTATTATACATAGTTCACAATTTAAGAAATATGTAGGTTATATCTAGGGTTGTAGGTTATATTTATGGTTGTACTCAAGCAGAGCTGGCTCAGTCAAGCCGAGTTCAAGCGCTGAGATTTTTGGCTAGAACAAGTCGAGCCGAGCTTTTATTTGAGCTTGAAAAATAAAATGTGCCGAGTTCGAGTTAAGCTCCGTTTGATTCGGCTCGAAGCTCAGCTTGGTAAGGCTTGATTCTGCTTGAGCTCGGCCTGGCGTGAACTATTATTCTATGTAAATATCATATATCATGTTTGATATATGTGCTACAGAGGTTAACATTTTCTTCTCTCTCTTTAACAAAGTTAAAAACCTTTTTTCTTCCACAAGTAACAAAACCAAACCCACCCCTTTCTTCTTCCTCAAGTAATGAAAACCAAACCCACCCCCGTCCCTCTCCTCTGAAAGACTTCTACCTAAAGTAACAAAACCCAAACCCACCCCTAACCCTCTCGTGTATGGAGGAAATGGGGTACAGGGGTGCTTTCGTTTCTGCTTCAGGAGTTTCTTGTATAAAATGGTCATCTTGAATTTGTTGTGTCGGAGGTGGATCTGGCATTTGTTGGTGATGAAGTACTCGATCTGGTTCGTATTGTGTTGATTCCACAGTCTCAGCGCAACCATATTCTTCTGTTATCTTGGTTTCTTCTTTGGGAATCTCTTGCTTCTCCTCCAGTATTTCTTGTTGATCTTCTGTGGTTTTCATTACCGGAATCTCTTCACATATAATTTCTTCAAATGGGATTGAATCTTGTTTGTATGACCGATCGAGCTTTTGCTCTAGTTTGAACCAAGGACACAACTTTTGCGTCCCATCACTGATTCAAGAGAGTAGTCATTTTCTCTTTAAAAGAGAATATGTGCTTTGATTTCTCAAACAGTATAGAACCAAATACAATAGCAAACGAAGATTCCAAACTTGATGATTATTGGGGCAAGATATGGGATAAATTCTACGACTACCACAAATAAATAAATAAAAGGTCAATTAACATGCTTAATTACAAAGGTTTGGGCCATATTCAACAACCATAGCATACATTTTAAAAACGCAGTCCAAGAGTATAAGCACTCAGTGAACTACTACTAGGATTTTTAGAGTTCACAAGTAGGGCTGTCAATAGGTCGGGCCTGGGCTAAGCTGGTGTCTGTTCAGGCCTAGCCCTCACTCATAAGGGTTCGGCCCAAGCCCTATCCTCAGGGTCAAGGTTGGGCTTAGGCTTGAAAAGAAGATAAAGAAAACCTTTTTGGCATGATATTTATTTTTAAAAAAATTTTAAACCACCACCAACTAATGAGTGACTACAAAGACGAGAGAGTATCAGAAAGAATGAAAGGGAGGTAGATTAGATAATTAGAAGTCTCTCGCTAGTGGGTGGTCTTTAAGTAAGGGAAAATGGTAGTGAAAATACTACCACCCCCCCAATAAATATTTTGTTAAAGAAGGTTATATGCGTCATTTTAAGTTAAAATATAAAATAAATATGAAATCATATATATATATATATATATAATATAATGGAGGCCTGGGCCGGGCTTGAGGGGGTATTGTCGAAGCCCGGCCTTGATGTCAGTGGGCCTAGTTTTTTTGGGCCCACTTGGGCTTGTAAGCTTTATAAATGGGAAAAAGCCTTCAATTTTGCAGGCTTTTGAGGGCTGGGCCAGGTACCCTCACATGAGGGCCGAATTGACAGCCCTATTCACAAGGCAACCTCTAGGGGCAACGCCCAACGGGCAAGTGAAGAAAAACAATTATGGGGCATTGCCATGGAGCATGGGGGCAGCTGCCACCCTAAACTTTTGAGAAAAAAAAAAGTTTAGTAAGGCATAGCCATGGGGTGTAGGGGGGGCAGCTGCCCCCCTTGAACAATTGAAAAAAATATATTTTATACTATGTTGTTTAAAAATTTAACAGGGCAATGTCATGGGACAAGAAGGCAGCTCTTGTACTTTTAAAAACAAAATATATTTTTTATCCTATGTTGTTTCATTATTTAACAGGGCATAACCATGGGGCAAAGGGACAACTACCCCTGTAAACAAGGAGAAACATTGAAACAATGCCCATAGGATATGTACGAAACATATGGACAAAATGACCCACAAACTTAATCGTCAAAAACAAATCCGGCAAGTAAATCCTAGCTCCACCCCTGGCAACCTCTATCACTTTGTTGGCTATTAAATTTTCATAAGTTAAGATAAATCTATGGGGTAGTATGACTTCTACCTCTTTAAAAACAATGGATGATTTAAGCCCTGGAAAAAGTTTCTTTTCCAATCTGCCTATGATTTCATCTGCCACAAGCTCCTTCTTTGCCTCGTAATCTTTTTGAGCGAGTCCCTGGTTCAATAAAGACCACATCATTTGTCATTTTGAGAATATTGTTGTATATTATCATCTCCCAAATAATTAAACAAAAATCAAAAACAAAAAAGATAACATCAAGATCCACTTAAGAGTTAAGACTAGCTTTGCAATATAATATAATTGGTAGCATAAATACACCTGCCAATCCTCTATGCAAGATGTTGTAAATATGTGAAGAATATGGCGTCCTTCTGGAGCCAATGATGAATCAAGAACAGTTGGAATGCTTAAAAATATGCTTCCATATGGCTCCTCTAACTTGGTCCAGTCGTTCTGCAAAGATCAAGGAAAGACAAGGAATGAAGATATCAGTTCACTCACCCTGATTAAAAGCCTTCATAACCACTATGTAAATAGTAACTACAGATGACAACAAACTACCTCAAGCATGAAATGATGGCAATCAGTGTCCGGTGGCAAAACCTCCGCTTTAACCCCAATGTGAATGGAAAGAAAAGAAGGGGCCATAACATAAATTTTTTGGAAGTTTTCTTCTTCTTTTGGAAGATCTTCTCCTTTTAAAAGCTTCCCTACAACAACAGAAATCTGTTTAATTAGGTCGTCACTGAGAGAGTAGAAGAGAACAACACAAGATACAACAAGCCCGACTTTAATAGTCAGAACAACTCATATACAAAACGTTAGAATGCTTATCCGCAGGACCGACCAAAGGTATCCCATCTAGTTGCATTTGATATTATGGTTTTGGAGAAGAACTCCCTTCCATCTGACAGCCTCACTCCTACCTGCAAATGCAGACTAAAGTGACATACGCAATATAATACTCATATTTAGATATACAATTACCAAGCATAGAAATCTTAGCATCACTTTTATAAGGTTGAGGGTTACACTCACAGCCTTTCCATGCTCAAGTATAATTCGGGTCACGTTTGCCTTGTAAAGTAATTTACTGCCCCGATCAACTAGGCCTTTCGCCAAGGACTTTGCGATTCCACCAACACCGCCAACAGGGTAGTTGATCCCCCCAAAATGCCTGTCACATAGAACCTGGAGGCAAACAATATATGAGAACAAGGTGAGCATGACTACCACAAAAGGCCAAAAACTATTCAAACAGCTTACCATGCTCGCATTGATCATTGGTGTCTGCAAAGCATTAACTGTGCTCACTATAAAACACTGCAGAAACACCACAGAGAATTTTTTTAACTTAGTAAGATCAATAGGATGTGCCACGTGCAGATTCCAAAGCTTATGAATAAGGAAAACAGTAGGCATGGCCGCTAAAATAATGCCAACCCACCTCTGCATCAATGAAAGACAGCAACTGCGGATCCCGTATGAACTTCCGAGCTATGGCTCCAGCATTTTGAGGCAAATAATAGGCTGCGAAAGCAATCCACGTTCATTTAGGACATGTCCAGAAAACAGGAAGCTCTTTCGGTTTTTACAGAAAACTTGGTGACTTGAAGAAAAATTGGAAACAAAGAAAATCAAATTGACAATGATCAACACTAACAAGTATCAATTATAAATTGAGGAAATTTATGACACCTCGGAGGATGGTCTACCAATAGAAACAAGTATCAATTATAAATTGAGGAATTTTATGTATCTCAAAGGGTGGTCTACCAACAGAACATCAGTGAATGTGGAGCACGTAAAAGGGGTCCATACCCACCATTGGCATGAAGAGAATTGACCTTGAGATCTTCTTAATCATTGATGCTACATTTTTTTTTGATCGATAAGCAAGCACCATATATAATATAAAACATGAAAAGGCAGTACAAAGGAAAAAAAGGAAAAGAAAGAAAAGGGGAAGAAGAGTTTACAAGTACATAAACTCAACCCAAAAAGCCCCCAGGCAACCAAAACAAACTAATCATCCCAGCACCTCCCTTTGAGCCTCCACATCGAAGTGAAGCCCCCTCCACTCCAAAACCACCAAACAGATCCTCGCACAAATACGCTCCACTGAAGAGGAGGAATCCTCAAGAACTCCGAGGTTTCTCTCATTCCAAATCATCCATGATATAGCCCCCGAGAGCACCGCCCAAATCGCCTCCTTAGCGTCATCCACATTCATCTCCTTCCAACAAGATAAGAAATTGAGAAAAGAGGAGGGAAAGACCCAGCCAACCCTCACTCGGGAAAGAATGAAACCCCAAATCCCAAACACAATAGGGCAGTGCAATAAGAGATGGTCCACGGATTCTTCCGCTTGAAGGCACAAGAAACAGCAGTTGGCCATCCTCCACCCTCTACTTTGTAAGTGGTCACATGTTGGAATTTTATTCAATACCGCATTCTATACAAAAACAGATACCTTCGAAGGGATGCCAGGATTCCACACAATTCTATGAAGAAACGACCCAAAGGGCACATGATACAATGATTGTAACAGAGATCTTACTGAAAACCGACCATGGTTGTCTCTAGCCTAAATCCTACTGTCCCTAATTTCGGTGCACGGGGAGATCGAAGAAACACGTTCCAAGAGTCGAGTCATATCTTCAACTTCTCAATCGTTCAAGTCTCGACGCATACTCGGACACCACACCACCCCCTTCCCCGACCCCTCACAAGACTCCCCTAATGATGCCTTCCTATCAGATGCTAACATGAACAAGTTGCCAAAGTCATCCTTCAGCTTAGAGCCCCCACACCACACATCCGACCAAAATCTGACCTCTGACTCCCTCCCAAATCTAAACTGGAAATCTAGCACCACTAGGTTGGCATTGACCATAATACCCTTCCACAAACTCTGACCATGAGAACCTCTCACCTCTCTCGGAACCCAACACGACCGCTCCCCGTATTTGGCAGTGATTATAGCCCGCCGCAAACTATTCCTCTCCTCCCAAATCTCCAAACCCATTTTCTTAACAAAGCCTTGTTAACCTGGGCAAGCGACTTGAGGTTTAAAGCCCCGCTCTCCTTGGCCCTACACATGAGATTCCAGGCTACAAGATGGTATTTGAATTTGTCACCTTTCTCATTCCACATAAATTCTCTTTGGATTCTCTCGAGAGCAACCGCCACCAAACGAGGAATGGTATTAAGGGACATAAAATAGGTAAGAAGGCTGCTCAGGGTACTTTGGATCAGTCAATTTCCCTCCTTTAGATAAAGAAGATGTTCTAACCTGAGAGTCTTTTGGCCACCCTATCCAGCACTGGGATCCAAATTGCTTTGGCTTTAAATCTCTCACCTAAAGGCATACCTAGGTAAACAGAAGGGAGGGACCCCATAGAGCAACCAAGGCACCGAGCAAGAAGATCTATATCTAGAACTACACCTACACTCACGATCTCTGATTTCTCCAAGTTCACTCGCAGGCCAGACACTACTTCAAAGCAACGAAGAATGCATCTAAGATGGAGAAGATCGTCACTTTGAGCTCTACAGAAAATGAGGGTATCATCAGCAAACTGAAAGTGTGAAATACGTAACCGATCTACTCCAATCGGGAACTCTTCAAAAAACCTCCCCTCTGCCTTAGATAACAAACGACTCAAAGCCTCTGAGACTATCACAAAAAGAAAGGGAGATAGCAGATCTTATTGACGAAAACCCCTGGAATTGGAGAATCCCACCAAGCTCCCGTTTAGAAGCCTCCACTTAGCCCCAAACTCCATCTTGCCAAGGACGTACTTAGAAAGGCCCAATTTACATGATCATAGGCTTTTTCCATGTCCACCTTACAAAGAAGACCCTGAATCTTGGATTTGGTGCCAGCGTCAATGCTTTCATTAGCAATCAATATGTCATCGAGCGTTTGATGCCCCCTACAAACGCTCCATGTTGAGGGGATATAATGGAGGGCATGACTACCTTTCGACGGTCCGTCAAGACCTTGGAAAGGATTTTGTACACGCTGCTCACCAAACTAAAAGGCCGAAAATCTTTTAGATCAAAAGCGCCTTCCTTATTTGGAATCAGCACAAGGAAGGTGCAATTCACTACTCTATCAAAGCGACCCGAGACATATAGCTCCCTCATCACATCCATAAAGTCACTCCCCACAATCTCCCAACACGCCCTATAGAACTCTATGGAACCCTCTAGCCCAGGCGCCTTATCACCCGCTAAACCACAAATAGCTCCAAGAACCTCATCTACCTCGAAAGGGGCCTACAAAGCCCCCTTTTGGGCAATGGATAAGCCATCAAAGGCTAACTCATCCAATTGAGGACGCCAAGATTCCCTTTCGCAATACAAATCCCAGTAGAATGATATGACACTATCTGCAATAGCGTCCTTCGACTCCTTCCAGTTTCCCTCTACCCTCAGCTAGGAGATAAAATTTCTTTTCTTGTAAAAGTTTGTCGATCTTTGGAAGAACTTGGTGTTACGATCCCCCTCTTTGAGCCAACGAATTCTGGCCTTTTGTTTCCAACTTATCTCTTTCATTTTGAGGAGACGTATGCCAATCGATTTGCCTCTGTATTCAAAGCTCTGGGGGGGATAGATCTTTAGATTCGGCAAAACCATCCATCTCTTCGATCTCCTGAAGTAACCTTGCTAACCGGACCTAGACATTCCCAAACACTTTGCTATTCCAAATTTTCAACCGGCCTTTGAGAGCTTTCAGCTTCATGCCAAAGCGAGTGCTAGCCGAGCCCCATCCACTTTGGAGATTCCACACCTTAGCCACTAAAGCCTTAAACTTCTCGTCCTCCAACCACATATTCTCAAAATGGAAGGGGCTAGGACCCTAGAGAAAGACCCCGATTCTAAAATAATAGGCACATGATCAGAGATGGGCCTCGAGAGGGACGACTGAATAGAATTGGAGAAGTGATTCTCCCAATCAAGGCCTACTAAAAATCTATCCAACTGGCTCGCAGACATGTTAAAGCCAGATTAGGACCAGGTGAATAGGGCTCCCCTAAGCGGATAGTCAATCAAACCATGACGAAAGATGAATTCCCTGAAAAGTCTCATCTTAGCCGAGATAGCACAACCCCTTTTCTTTTCGGATGAAAAACGAATACTGTTAAGATCACCACCTAAGCACCACGGTGCACCCCATCGCACACTAACATCATCCAATTCAGACCAGAAATCCATCTCAGCAGATCCCCTTGAAGGCCTGTACACCCCAGAGAAAACCCATTAAAAGTCCTCCCCCCCCAAGCGACAAAGAATAGAGGATGAGAAGTTCCTACTTCTGAATCCAAAACCTCCACTTTGGACGTCCCAAAGTAATATATAATCCCCCCAGATGACCCTAAGGACGGTAATTCAAGCCAACATGACTAAGGGCTCCCCCATAACTCCCTAATGTGAAACTCTTGGGTGACTACTTTGTCTTCTGAATACATAGAATGGACAATTTCTTAGCTTTCACAAAACGTTTAATAGCCACCCGTTTCTCCAGCTAACCCAAGCCCCGGATGTTCCAAGAGATAATAGAAAGACCTGTCATCTAAGAACTCGACAATCCCTAACTGACCTCAGGCTACATGATACACCTCTCCGAAAGGCATTGTCATAGTTAAAGTTACACTCTAATTTCCTCGGTTCTGAAGTTTAGGATATCCTTGTCGGCCTACTTTGCCTTTGGGTTTGGGTATGACCACACCCTGGACTCCCTCTCTCTCAATTCTTTGAAACAAAGCCGAAGCCTTTTCTTTTTGGCCTTCGCAAAGAAGCCCCAAGACTTTACCCACCCCAACCATCAGACTCGTAACCCATTCTGACACTTCCTCCTTGCCAAATTGAGGAGACAACACCGGACACCCACCATGAACCTCACAGGATAAAGTAGGGATAAAGACTGAAGACACTAACTCTGGTCTCATGACCATCTCAGCAAGATCACAGATACCCTGCTCTGTTCCAGACCCTATATAAGGATCCATTTCCTTACACAATTGCGGTATCAAGATTCCATGAGAATGCACCAAAGAATAATTATTCAAAACAAATGAACCCAGAACACTCTCTCTATCCCCCGTATCCCTGTCATAAACCTGGATAGGGAGGATAAGAGGAGAAGAGGGTTGAGACGTACCTTCCAAGGGAAGAGAAGCGGGGATGCTCTGCTCAATGTCGGTCGTCCCCCTAGCTCGAGGCAATGTTAAGGATGGAATCTCCTTCCCTACCGCACAAAGGAAGCCCTGGTTCTTTACACCACCTGTTGGTGTTACTTCCGCAAAAAAATTTGGACTGAGAATCCTGGGATGCCCTATGTCGGAAGCTTCGGAATTGGTACGGCCCCTATCGTTCTCGAGCCCCTGATCGTTGACTAGTACAGGTTTCTGACCCACACCAGAATAATGGGCATCATGGATTCCTACTCCGATCTCCACTACGACTGATTTGACTCCCTCTAACCCATCTCTCAAAGGAAGATGGGCTATGGTCTCTTGCTGATGCCTACTCTTATCATTCTCACAAGATGACACCTCTTCGCCACGAGCACCTAACGAAGTCGAGTCTGATGAGAACACATCTTCCCTACTACCATTTGGATTGCAAAAAAGATTGGGCACTAAAACCTGCAACCCTGTGATAGGACCATGGCCAAGTTCTGCAAAGACCAATGGCGTATAAGACTCCAACTCTGAGTTGTCCATAACATCCTCCCAAAACCTTCCCATTAGTGATGTCCCTGACTTTTTGATGGAAAATTGATCTGATGAGGATCCCTTGCAACCTCAACCCCAACCGATATAATATGGTCCAACCCAAAAGTATCTGATTCGGCCTCACCCACAAGGGAACCATTTGTCAATAATAGGCCTAAGTCCATCGGGTTGCCATGAAATGAAACGAGGCCAAAGAAGAAGGAACCCTCAGACCCGAACTTAAAAGGGCCCAAATTCGACCCAAGCTCGGTACTGGTGGTGGGCTCGATGTCACGTGATTCCAACTGGGATCCTAAACCGCCCACCGAATTCAAACCATCTCCTCCAAAACCACTAGACCACTTTCTGAAACTTCCTCTATCGGAGACAAAGCATCAAGATTGGTCTTTCTGTCCCATCTTAGTCTTTTCCCTTCAATTTCTCCTCTGATTTTTGTTGAACAGTTTCCTGCTTCTTCTACCTCTACTATTTGTTTCCTTTTTCATGATAGCTTCTACTCTAGCAGGTTGAGAAACTGGAGCTCAAGGCATACTCTCTACCCACCCACCATTAAAGCATTTGAGACTGATGAGGGTTGGTTGCTGATCAACCCGACTGTTTCTCTCTGACCCATTGACCGATGCGCTCAGGCCATTGGTCTTTGATGCCGAACAAACGTCAACAACCTACCTTGGTACAGGTATGGGTTGCATACCACAAGAAGGATCAGAGTCTACAACCCCTTTACCACGAAACCTCTCCAACGGAATGGCCCCCCTACTCGGATTATCAGTGGGCAAGCGTGCCTCTACGGACGCATGCATCGCCTTCACGAAAGGGCTAGCTAACCTACTCTCCTTGATTGCCACAGGAGCGACTGCAATGATGACCACCGCAGAAATGGGGAATTTCCCTCCTCATACCATGGCCAGAAATCTCTTGGGCTGTCGGAGAAATCCATCTCGTCTCTTGATAGTACTGATACAATAACTGAATGGAAACATCCTCGATCAGGGATTCTCATCGTGCGAGGGATGCACCCTTTGCTAGTCAAACAGATACAGATTCGATCTTGTCGGAGGTCGGACAACGTTAAAGAGCGTTGACCAATTTGCAAAGTTCCACCATAGGCATCCCCAATTCCCGATAGGGTTTCAACCTTCCGGAGATGCAATAGGACGCCTTGAATACCGATCCAAAACGATGCCCGCAACCTGCTCTCAAGAATTTGGTTCGATGCTACCCACCATCGATTGATAATAATCGAACCTCCATACGGCAGGGGCCATGATTCCTTAGCACATAGATCACGCATCGTGGATAAGCATTTAGTGATGATGATCCCCTTTCAAAATTCATAGGGGATTAGGGGTGTACGTTCATCACTCAACATCAAGGCATGAATTGCATGTTCCAGCTCTGTCCAACTAGCTAATGGGTCGAGAAAGGCGCGCACTACTGCCATATCCCACCAGCCCGCCGGTAATATCTTAGTATTGACTAGCGGAGGAAATAAAGGTGGTGGAGGATTAGGATTTGCACTTGAGAGAGGAAACACCAAGTATTCCTGAGTCTGCTTGGGGAGGAAATGTGGAGGTATGATTGACTTCAACGCATCCAACACTCCATTCCACCCAAAACCGACACAGCCCATAGGGAAAATAATCTACCTTCTCCTTCCTCCCGCGGTGGGGAACAAAGAAGCCACCAGAAAATATGTTCCTCCAGTTGAAGCACAACCGAGAAACCCCTACCCCTTTCAAAGATTCTCACTGACCAACCTTCTTTTGCTTCCACTCCAACGAACTCGAAGGATTTCGATTCGATGGATATAATCTTCCTCCGCATTTCTTTATTGGCAACTTGATTCCAATCAAGTACCTAGCTATTCGATGGATATAATCTTCCTACTTGCCATACCTTTTCTTCTGGACCATTGATTCATCACATTTTAATGACCACCTACAAGAACGTGGTATTAAATGGATACAACTGTCTGATCGGGAAATTTTTTTTCGTTAGTATGTAAAAGATGATTTAAATATCCAAAAGAAGTGAACCCCATGTATCCAACTTGTATTTAAAGGGGCTAGAGCAGGTAAAAAAGACTTGCTCAGCCCCATAGAGGGTCATGCAAAATATGAACAGAGTTACAACACTAACGAAGCTATGGTGGGAGGTACGCGGCAGTTCAGAAAAAGCTTTAATTCAAAAAAAAAAATATGCATTTGGGATTTCAAACGTTGTTATAAAGAGTATAACAATGCTTACACTCAGTTGGATGGTATACGATGGAGAGTTGGCCTTTAAGCTCGTTAGAAGTGGTGTAATAAGCATGCATGGGCATTTTAGCCTTTTATCATTATTTAACATGTATACTAGAGAAGGTAAGTTATTCTCTTTTGACTGAATCCATCTCTCTTGAGTTTCTCTCTATTCTCCTTATCGTGATTTCTACCATTCCCTCAATTACCTTGTTATTGTGTCATCCTGACATGGTATCAGAATGGGACCAATCCTGCTACTGATAAGATCTCGTGGTTGGCTGCTAGTGCTGTGGTGCTCTATGTGTATGAATCACGTCCTCTTTTTATCGGATCTATTAATAAATAGGACTGGTTTGTTAAGTTTGTGCTGCGATTGTGATCGCGTGGCATTGTAATGAAGAAAGAGGGTTTGCAGGCTGTTGGCTACTAGATCTGTGGGGTCAGTTGTCAACTTGTCATGAAGTGATCAATTGGGTTCTGTTTTCTCCTGTAGATCCAATCGTGTAGTGTTCATGCAGTAATCGAATTTACTTGTCATGAAGTGATCGATTGGGTTCTGTTTTCTCCTGTAGATCCAATCGTGTAGTGTTCATGCAGTAATCGAAGTTGTGAATGACTAGAGAATGAAGTAAACTGGCTGTGTGATACTGACCTAATGTTGAGAAGTGTTTTCGATGCCATGTTTGTGTGATCAAAATTTGTAATTCTTTGCTGGCCAGAATTCTAAAATAACCAATTAATTGTGTGACATGTTTGATTTTATTACTCAACCAGTAGGTTGTTGATTTCTGTTGGTGTAGCCTTCATGGCCAGATCTAGTGATATAAAGCCCGGAAGTTCTACTTTAGATGTGAGTGGAATGCAAATACCTAGACTGAAATTGAGTGGTTCCAATTATTTATTGTGGGTACAGTCAGTCAAGGTTTTCTCTTGATGCCAAAGGGAAACTGAAATATGTGAGGGAAATTCCTCCTCAGAAGTCTGATAATAATTATGATAAATAGCTGAAGGAGAACTATTTGATAATGATATGGTTATAAAATAGTATGGAACCACAAGTCAGCGCGAATGCAATGTTTTTGCATATCGCCAAGGAGGCGTGGGACCCTATTCGAGAGATGTGTTCTTTGGAGACAAACATCTCTAGGGTCTAAGATAAGAACTCGGGAGGTAATTGGGTTTAAAGAATGACACATTCTCGAAGAGCTGTATATTCTTCTTGCAGATCAACAATTATCTAACAAAGTAGACTTGCAGCAGAAACATGAGGAATTTCAGATAGCCAAGTTTTTGTCCGGACTTAATGTTGATTATCAGCATAGTTCAAAAAAAGGGTTTCGGACACCGTAACAGACACGGCCGAAACTGTTACGATACAGTTTCGGCCTTTACAGCCTTTACGCTTTTTTTTTTGTGCTTAAAAAAATCACAATAAATAGAAAAAAAATAAAAAAGATGTAAGAAAGAAGTAATAAAATTCTAAAGAGTTTTTTTCACTAAAAAATATCGTTTTACCTTCAGCAGATTGCCCGGGGGGGTGGCGGGGGGGCAGAGCTAGTGAAAAAATGTGTCGGAAAACGTTACGGTACCTATACGTAGCGTAACAGTATCGGGTAACGGTTTTGGCCTTTTTTAAAACCATGATTATCAGTCCATTCGTGGACAATTATTGCTCAATGTGGAGCTTCCTTTGCTGAATAGTGTTTATACATAACTTCAAAGGGAGAGCATTTCTTCTACACCTTATTCATCAACTGTAAAAAGTGCTTCAGCACGACGAGCACATGTCTTCGGCTCGTAGAGAAGAAGGTGGTACATGTCATAGTGCTGGAGGTTGAAGATAAGGTCATGAGTCCAGGGAGGCCATGGAAACTGAAAGTGTACCCATTGTGGTCATATAAACTACACAATTAACAAATGTTGTAATAAGTTCCACAAATGTACGGATTGGGTCTTTCCCTCTTCCTTTTGCAACTTCTTATCCTACTGGCACTTGGATTGGGGGGATGACTCTAGGAAGGTGATTTGGTCAGTTTTGCTAGGCGCCATAGCGTGGTCCATTTGGAAGGAGAGGAACAAGAGAGTTTTCAATGACTCCCTATGTGCTCCTCCTCGCCTCTGTTCCAGGATCCGGGCGATGGTTCTGGATTGGTGCTCCACTTCTTATGGGGGAGGAGATTTGGGTCCTTTGGTTTCCTGATTGCTAGGCTTGGCTTAGGTCGTGGGCTCCTCATCTAGGGGTCGCTCAGAGGCTGTCCTTTTGCATCTTTTTTTTGGTGGGTTCATGATCTTGTGATTCCCTTTCTCTTCTTATCTATTGTGCATATCTTCTTTTTTTATATATACATGCTCGATTATCGATCAAAAAAAAAACTAGCTAGGGCAAATCAATTTACGACATCTAGTTATTCTGATGATACTCATGTCACTGATGGTCAACCTTATTTTATTCTTAAAGGTGGAAATTTTGTAGTGCTTTCACATGGTGAGTATTGTTGATATATGTAATAACGAGGGTATAGTTGTAAAAGGGTACATATGTAATGTTCTCTTAATATAAGATGCTAGTAGGGTTCTCTATCCCTCACTATGCAATTTACCCTAATCTCTTTTTTTTCCTAAAACCTAAATCTCTAAACCTTTTCTCCAATTTGGTATCGGAGTTTCATCAAAGGAAGAAGAAGGTCAATTAAATAAGTAACAAGATCCTAAGATAGGAAAACCTTTTCCTTTCCTAAGAGCGGTGGTGGTCTAAACATCCCTTTCCTCCTCAAGGTGAACAAGGCTCTATTAGAGAAGTGGCTCTGGTATTTTGGTGAGGAGGAGGGAAGCTTGTGGAAGGAGATGATAGTAATCAGGTATGGGTCGATCAATGGGTGGCACCCGAAGATAGGTCAAGGTCCCATGGGAGTCGGTGTATGGAAGCCTATCTTGCGAGGTTGGGCAGAGTTCTCCTCCCATACCCACCTTGGGAAACGAGGAACAAGTTAGTTTTTGGGACAATCATTGGTGTGGTCAAGCCACCCTTAGACAGTCGTTCAACAACCACTTCTTCCTCACGCCCAACAAAAAGGCTTCTGTAGCAGATTATTTAGATTAGCAAAGAGGGGCTCTGGTTTGGGCACTCAAACTTAGATGTAATCTATGTAACTGGGAGGTTCCGGATCTTTTAGGATTGTTAGCCCGAGTATCGCAGGTTATCCCGTCTTCCTCCATTACGGATAGTCATGTTTGGTCCTCAGACAACAAGGGGAGCTTCTCAGTGGGATCACATTCCAAGCCTTTGCTACCTTTTCCTCATCAGGCTGTGTGGTTCCCGGTGATTCCCTTGTGATGTCACAGCCATACAACTGTCTCTAGCCGTATGGCCTAGGCCATTTTTTGGATTCTTTGAAGGTAAATTTCTTGGAGATCTTGATTTTAGAGGATTTTTGAATCCTATATCGTGTAATTTGATTCAATATTGAGGAAGTTACAATGATTTGAAGAAAAATTCAGAAAAATAACTATCTCAATTCAGAATTTTTTTCACTCAGATGGGGCAAGTTTAATGTTGTTTGTTGGTCATGGGTGAACCGGTTTTTTTTAAGGATCATTTTAGAACTGAGTTTACCCCATTTGGAAGAGATTTGAAATTTTAAATGCTCTATGATGATTTTTTCAACCCTTTTCCTACCTTTTTGACTGTTAAAGGGGGTTTTATGCTTGATTTTCTTATAAAAGCATCTTAGATGGTTGTTTTTGGTAATCTTAATACATATAGATAAGTTTTTGATGAGGTATTGATTGCTTGGAGGTGTGACTTCAGTTTTCCCTTAAGATGCTCCTATGGATGCTCAGACTCTTACTCCCCCAGCTCTTTCTGACTCTGTTGCCCACTCTATCACCAATATTAAATTAAATGGTAATAATTTTCTTGTGTGGCGAAGCACTGTTGAGCTTTATATTGGGGCTCATTCTAAGATGGGGTATCTTGATGGTAAGACCCCATAGCCAGAGACATGTATTTGCGGGATTGCTAAGTGGAATGCCGAGAATTGCATTATTTTGGGCTGGTTTTTTAATTCTATAGAGCCTCAGATTGTCGGGAATTACATTATAAGGATTGTCATGAGCTTTTGGACAGTCTAATTCAGACTCATGCCTTAGTGGAGAATGATGCTCGGATTTATCAACTCACTCATGAGATTGCTCATTTTCAGCAAGGGGATATGCCTATCTCTGATTATTTTGGGGCTCTGCAGCATCGTTTGGAAGAATTGAACCATTATGAGCCGCTTTCTGAATTGTTTGCTGCTTCTGCCAAGGTAATGACGAAGCAAATTGGGTGTCATCGCATTTATGATTTCTTGGGTGGTCTTCATGTCGAGTTTGATGCCAAAGTTTTAATAAGATTCCCCGAGGGCCATTGAAAGACAAGAAGGCGGCTTAGAGTGGTTGAGTTATTATAGCTATTAGGCCCATAACCCATTACTAGGTTCTAACAGACATTTGGCGTAGCTATGGTTTTTCAGGTGGTGTTGTGACTCTTCATCCATTATTGGCTAGAACCCCGTGATTAGGTGCTTCTTGACCAACAAAAGCTCTGAAAGAAATCGGAGATTAGGTGGCAACAAAATTATAGGGAGGGGCTGTGGGGCTTTGATTTTTTTTTTTATAATACCGAAAAAGCATTTCACTATCCACTGGATAGTAATCAGGCAGTAGGATAGTATTCCAATAGTATTAAAATTCATGATAACATAATCGGGGATCATAAGGAAGGTGGTAGGGATCAAACTCTTTGGAGTTTGGAGGAAGACCCAACTCTTTGGAGTTTGGAGGAAGGTGGTAGGGATCAAATTTGGCATCATGAACAAAATTGTGACCTGACAAAGTAACTTCAACATATGGGGCCAGTGTTTGGCAAGGAGCAATAATTGTCATGAAGACTCTGTTTGCCATACTTTGTGGTGAGAAATGGAGGTAGAATCAGATTATTGGAGGACGATTAGTGTGGGCCCAACAGACTTTGTGAGATATGCCTGCCCTCTACTGGCTAGTTCCACATATGAATCTCTTGATGAGTCATTCTTCGAAAGAAGAGGTGGTGAGGCAATCTAGTGCCCAGTATTTTGTAGAAACCTTAAGAAACGGGGAGATAAAAGAATGTATTGATCTAATAAATTTGGACAAGGTTAAAAATCATGCAAATAGGGAGTATCATCAGACTTTGAAAAAAAAACGGAGGAGAATTTTCTGTTAGCTCTTTCTATAGGGTCCCTTTTGGATGATATTTATAGGAGCATGCCGTTTGAGAAGATTTGGAAGTCTTTGTTCCCTACTAGGATCAAAATTTCATTTGGGCCGTAGTCAACAAAATCCTAATGGTCAACCAGTAAATAAATTGCAATATGACCATTCTGGACAAATATTCCATGTACATCAATGAGGAAACCTGAAATTGTCTACTTATTTAGTATTCGTTTGCATGGGTGTTGTAGAATTCTTTCTCTCTTCGGGATGTCATGATCTCTTCGGAGAGAAAAGAGGGGTTCTTTTTGGTTGGCCAAGAGGCCCCTTTGAGAAGAGGGATAAAATTCTCTGAAAATGCATCCTTTTGCAGTCAGCTGAGACATTTGGAAAGAATGGAACAGAAGGATCTTTAAAGGTGTCAATCGATCAAACCTAAAAACACGAAGCGATATTGGCTAGATATTGTTTGAATGGTCCTCCAATTTGAATGAATTTACCATTTTTAAAAAGAGTAGATTTTGTCAACAGATGAAAACCTCATTGTATCCAGCAACTAATAATTTTGATTTTCTTTTTTATGAAATTCATTAGCCGTTGTAATTATTATACAAATATAAATCAAATTGTCTGCTCCAATAAAAAAATAAATACAGCTTAGCATTCAAAACTCCCGCTAGCCAAAACTATGAGAGCAAATATTGCTTAGTTGATGTCCTAAGCGGTGCCACTGAACAAGAGTTCGACGCCATTGTGCATCAACTCAAACACCATGAATATGATCTTATCTACAAGTTCAAATCTGAAGAATACAATCAAGAAAGTGAGAAGCAATTACCGAGTGTCAAGCATTCTATAGGCTTCTGAAAGAACTGTCCGAAAAGGTAAATTGGCTCCTCAAGTGACTTCAATTCCAATGAGTTCAAGGCATTGAAGATCTATGTGATACATATATAAGTGCTTAATGTAAGTCATGGATCACAAGTACAGGCCAAAAATCCCATAAGAAGTTGTAACGACCAATCAATTAGGACAGACCTTCCAACACTCACTATAGAATTTGAGGATCCCTTCTTTTTCATGAGGAAAGCTATTGGTAAGTTCGGTGATGAAATCATTGTATTCTCGGTGTACTCTGATTGAAAGATTATTGGGTAAATGGAAATGGACAGTGGTTGGATCAGGTATCACCTGCATCTCACAATCAACTGCTGCCAATGCTTGGGTTATCAAATTTAGATTGCCCTGCCCATCATAATAAAACCAACGAATGACTAGTTAATGATCTGAAGCACACTTTGATAATAAAGATCTTAACAAGACTAACAGCTTAACAATGTCAAAGAGTCAAATTATAGATATGATTGGTTTTAAACAAAGAATATCATGACTGTCATGTGGTCATTGGGATTACCACCAGATATAAGCAACTAGCATAACTAAAGGGCTTGGTTTACACGTCAGACTAGGGCGTGTTTGCAATGCTTCTTTATGTTTATTTTATCTTGCATTAGTAGACTGTACTTAATCCAAATCCTATTTGCTTCTAAAGGAATTTACAAAGTCCTATAAGTTAAGACACAATTCATAAACTTTTATTTAGGAAACAAACCATATAATTCTGTTAGCCATTAGCAAAGCATGTCCTATACCTTCCCTAACACTCTGATTATAGATTTTCTAAAGATACCAATATTATTCTTATTACTCCAATCAAACATCATCAACAAAAATACAGTTTTGACAAAATAAAACGCATAAATTATATGGTTCATTAGAAGAAAAAAAAAACCTGAGTTGAGACTTATTTATTGAATGATGATGAAACAGCATTGCATGTTACTTACTGAAAGTTGGTTTTTTCCATGGGCTATCAGTTGGATGCATATACAACAGAACACTCAGAAATTAATGGAGGACCTGAGGTCCATCACTACAGAAACAAAAGAATTTCGCAGGTAGGAAATTTTTAATGGAACTACAGTGTTTTTCTTATTTATCAAATGACAATGAAAATGGAGTTGCAGGTAACTTACTAAAAGTGATTTTTTTTCATGGCATTCGAATTCGATGCATATGTAACACAAGGAAATGAATGTGATGACCTGAGGTCAACAAATCATACATTTGGGCACTGACTTGTTGACATGTAACCATTAAATAGATGGGACCTCCTATGGAGCATGGCCACAAAAAAAATTAGATCGTCTGGACAGTTGTAATCCTCCATTGTCCAATAATGTCAACTGACCAATAACATTTGTTTTAGGTATCCAAGTGTAACCTCTAGATTATATCATTAGGATCCTCTGGTCAGTCTGATTTCGGGACTCTGCACCGCACAAGGGGGTGGCCTAACTGATTGAACAGTTTGCATCAATAAGGTGGAGAACCCCTGTCATTCATATAAGATTAATGCATAATTTACTGCAATGGGGTGATATAATTTTCTTGTGCTTAGCTTGATATCAATTTCTTGTATAATATAATCAATTTGGCCAATGGTTATACCTTAGTTTTCCATGTTTAGTATCGTCTCTTTATACTGTTATTGATTTCTTTCGAAAACTGTGATTTGTGATGTAATTCATTCCAGTCCTAGTATTTTGTAATTCCTAGCAAATCAAATGAGAGGATAGTTAGAAAAAGTTTGAAGCTGACCTTATCACTGAATCCGAACATAACTGAAGATCCAACATCAAAAGTAAACCCCTCCCTCTGGTAATACCCGGAGCTCCCACCAGGAATCACATACTTCTCCAGCACCAAAACCCTAGCTCCCTTCACCGCCAACTGCGTCCCTGCAACCAATCCACCAATTCCCGATCCGATAACAATTGCATCGTAGTTCTCCTCACCTACCCCTCCACTCCCATCTCTCTCCACCGTTTTATCTACACTCAACACCGATTTCGACTTCACAACGAAGTTCCGATTCCTCCTGGTCCACTCACAAAACCCTAAATTGACGTTCCTAAGCTGGCAACCGTTGAAATCTACAGACCGATTTCTATGAATGAAACTCCTCAGTTGTAGGGTTTTAGAGTGAGTAAATGGTGGAGAGCTGTGTTCCAGAGATGGAGAGCGAAACCCTAATTCTGCCATGGAAGAAGAGTGGGAGAGGAGGAGCATTTTCGTTATACTGGGGAAATTGGAGATGTTTGAATATTATTTATTATGAGTGGATGATGATTCCGATCCATGATTCCTCGACGAGATGAGACAAGAAATAAGAGAAACAGGTTTTGAATGGGAAGCTTGTCCATTTTCTTCTATTAGATGAAAGGGCTTTGATCGTTCGGTTCAGGTGTACTGGGTAGTCGTAGGACCGTAATGGAACAGTGGGTCCCGCTTCCCAGATGGTAACCCACCCATGGAAGTGAGGAAAGTTTTTATTCCCATGGAATAGAGAAGGAGTCAAATCATCTCCGTCCGGTTATCACCCCTAGAGGTCACCACGTGTCTTCTTTGACACCCCTTAACCGTGGGTAAGGTTCACCCACCTATTTTTGGATTTTAGATTGTTAAGTTAAAGTTTAATTGGATGTCTAAATCTGTTTTAAAGTAGAGATTTTACCTCTAAAGTAACTAGGAGACATAAGCGACTTTTTTCTTTAGAGATAAAACTTCTACTTTTAAAAGATTAAGACATCAAATTATACTTTAACTTAATAATTTAAAGTACAAATAAGTTCCATTTTCAAATAAGCTCTACCTATTTAGTTTAGAGGTACCAAACTCCCTCTTAACATAATTGATTGGGCTAAGGAATTTGAAGAATTCCTTAGCCCTACAGTTCATGAACAAGCATAAGCTTTTAGAATTAGTTGTCATAATTGACTGGGCTAAGGAATTTGAGATAAAATATTTGACACCCCTTTGGTTAAAGATTCTTCCACCCCTAGAGTTCATGCACCTATTCTTGATTTTTAAAAAATTAACCATGGTTAAAAAAAATATTAAAATAATTTTTTCGAAAAACCAAGGATAGGTAGGTAAACCCTTAAGGATGGGCAGGGGCGGGAAGGGACATGGCCCATCAATTTTTTTTAAAACTTCTTATATTATAGGTACGATATATGGAAATATTTTTCCTTTTAAGAGAAATCTATCCGTACACACCTAAAAGTCAAAATGACGTTGGACAAAGTGACAAACAGATGCTCTACACATTCCGTTCTTCATGGGCTTTGTGGTTGTATGTGGCTGTGTGTGTGTGAGTGGTGTGTGTGTATTTTCCCTTCTATTACCTGTAGCATTGCCTTGTGGTATTGTTACCTTGACCAAAAAAAAAAAAAAAAACTAGCCGATCGACTCCGGGTTCACGGTCCGGACGGTTCGACCGTCAGGTACATATTGGTTTTCAAAACTCTAAAAATCCCGCCTTGCAGCGCTTTAGTCTATTTATAGCCAAAACAAGGACCGAAAAATCCCAACGTCCCTAATTCTTCCTTCCCGTTCGTTCTCTGCAAAAAAACCCTAATGCTTTCTTTTCCTTCTCTGTAACCCTAACTTTTCTGATTCTCTATTGTTGTTCGTTCTCTGCAAAAACTCAATCCTAGTTCTTCTTTATCTTCGTTCTCTGTGAATTTGCAATGGGGCGTCAGAAACTTAAGATGGAGAAGATTGAGGACAAGCATAAGCTTCAAGTATGCTTCTCAAAGCGCCGTAAAGGTCTATTTAAGAAGGCGAAGGATCTATGCACTCTCTCAGGCGCTCAGATCGCAATGGTAGTATTCTCTCCTGCTGGAAAGCCTTTCACGTTCGGCGAATCGTCAGTTGAAACCCTAATTGATCACTTCGGTGGAGTTGTTGGAAATGATAGAACAGAGGGGTCCAAGAAAGATACCAGCTTCCTTTTAGAGCAATCCGTATGTGATAATGGCGAAACCCTACTTGATCATTTCGGTGGAGCTGTTGGAAATGATACAACAGATGAGTCCAAGAAAGATACCAGCTTTATTTTAGAGAATCAGCTGCAGCAATCTGAGAGAAAGTTCCGGTGGAACAAGTATATGGAGAGCATCGATGATATTGAACAGCTGCAGATAATCATCTCAGCTTTGGTGAAACTCAAGGAAAATGTGCTGAGGCAGCTTTCGATGGGCTCTGTTATGGATGGGGCAAGCACGAGGAGCCAAAGCGGCTCTGTTATGGATGGGGCAAGCACAAGCAGCCAAAGGTCCGTGATGGAAGAGAGAATAGAATCCACAATTCATTATCCGGAAGAAGAATGTGATCCTGATTTCATGTTTGATGTAGATGAACTCCTTAGCCTACTCAGTTGATCCATTTTTTGGCCCCTTTTCTGGGTATACTTTTTTCTTCATATTATATTTTTTTTATGGGTGTAGATGAATTTTCACCTGGAAGTCTTGAGATTTAAGATTTTTAGGGTTTCTATATGTTCTTTATTGGGTCTGAAATTGATTTTTCTGTAATTGCGGCATTGTAATACAAGTTTGGGGATGGTTGTTTTCATTCTATTTTTAATAAAGTTCAATTTGTTACTCTTTCCATTATTTTCTGTTATTTGCATGGATGCTTCTCTGTGTTACCTCTGGGTTGATCAAGGCGTAAAATTTAATAACCCGTAATCGGAGAAGGACAAAAATAAATCCAAAGTTAACAAAAAGTTGAGGCTTCACTAGAATGTCGAGTCAATCAATACCTTTGGCATTTCACTTGGCTCTATAACTGTGAACATCTTATTAACATGCTTAGAAGAGGTATGACATACTAAAGCATCACTGAGCTGAACCAATGGTCATAGCCATCTGATAAATAGATCAGATGAGCATAATGTTTAGGACATTGCTACTGAGACCGTGAAAGGGCCGAGACCACCGAGACCTTGCACGAATGCAAGGGATTTCAGGTGGGGCCCTCATTCACATGGTGGGCCCCACCTGAAATCACGAGCATATGTGCACGGTCTCGGTGGTCTCGGCCATCTTGCGGTCTCAAAAGCATTTCCCTAATGTTTAATCAGGTAAATCCCTGTCGAAGCAACTCTTGAGTGTGTGATTTTCCCTCTGTCTCTCTGCCTACAGCCTACTTATTGGACTATGCTTTTCATAGATTGAACTTCTGTTAATCTATTTTACAAAGAGGTTTTATGTAATGTTTTAACTATCAGGTCACACCATTTCATGCCAAAAACTCCTCATGGGTTGTTTCATTTATTTTGTTCTTTTTCTTTTCGGTTTGCCCATGGACTGTATTGTACCTTTAGGTGATTATGATTCAAAATTAATTAAATAAAAGAAATTAAATATTAATTTATTTAATTTTATTATAGCCATTTAAGGCCTTAATAGTATGAAACGTTTCAAAGGTTTATTGTCACAATTATTAGTCACTAATGTGACAGCTTTAGTTTTTTATATATACTACGTATTTTCCCTTCTATTGAAAGAAGAATATTAGAAAATGTTTTCTCTACTATTATGTTTTCTTATGTTTGAGAATTTTTCTTTTGAGAGATTGCTAGGTAAGAAACAAAGTAAGTGTGCGACTATAAGTTATGCACGCTTATAGTCAGGGATAGATTTGCGTGAAACTGTTGTATCTTGGAGGTATCGTGTCTAGCAACCCAATGCATCTGTGGGGGGTGCGAAATGTCTTAAAAAGAGCGACGTGATCCGCGCCTCACTTCACACGAGCTACCAATTTTCTAATCATTTTCAAGTGCAGGAATTTCTGGAATAAAGATTGATTAACTGTTCGAATTCTTTAGAGACAGTAATTTTGGATAGCGATTATAGGTAATTTACCCCTAAGGGAACAACAATTTTAAGACAATTCTGATCGTCGATTACTAAATCGCCTATCCAAAATCTTTGCAATGAAAAGGGCGTATGAAATTGCTAGCTTCCAAGTTCGAGGCGGTCATGAAGATCGTGATGAACCAGAATGCTTTAAGAGCCGCTGAATCTGCCAGATCCACGAACCCGGCATGGTGGGTCTGTTGTCATGCCCGGGTTGAGGATAGACACAATTTTTTGTTGTTTTTGTTTTCTTCCCTGTTGAATACCGAAGCGGCCACCAGCTACAACATTCACGGCTGTTTAAAGGCCGTAATATATTTTTTTGAAAAAAAAATGTGAGAGGAGGAAATAAATAGAGATTCGGGTCTATAGAAAAGCTTTGGAGCAAACGGCTAATTGAGGTTGGATCACCACAGTAGCTTGAAGAAAAGTCATGGTTTGGACTGTTTGATTGCCAACGGTTTTGGTGGAGAAAGAGGGTCGGTTTGGTTTTGTTTTCTTTTGCAGATCAAAAGCGTAGCTTGGGAAGGAAAAGTTGGTTAATATTCTGTCTTAACAGAAAAGGGAAAGTAAGATATTTTTTATAAGTTTCCTTAGTGTGGTGGGCACACACTTGGTTGATATAGTGTGAAAGCGTGATATAGTGTGAACGCGTGGTGTCGTGCGTTTCTGTTTTTGGAACGGATGCTGATTCATTAGATTGTGCCGGAAACCGGTCAGGATCTGGGGTAGCGCCACGTTCCTTCGCCGGCTTCACCTTTGGACAGGCACGACGAGCAAGAAGCCACATATTGTTTAGCTACATTTTCACAAGGTGAAACGGTAAAAGATGAGAATGTGAAAGATCTTACCATGTTGGGGCATGCACAATTACTTTCTTATCAAAGGAGACTTGGGTAACGTGCATTGAATCTTCTTCCGGATTACCTTTTTTTTTTTTTTTTGGGAGCCTTACAATTGCTTTGAAAAGGGAACGTTCGAAAGAAACGTAAAAGAAATGAGCATGGCATGATGTGAACACATGATGGCATGATGTTCATTTATGATATATGATTCATCCAAACCGTGTTGAGATGAGCCAAGCCAAGCTAAGCTTTTGCCGTCTCAAGCATACACAATGTTAGTGTATGGACTTTGCGTTTTCTTTGTTATTGGAGTCATATAAGTTCGACTTTTATCTGTCAAAATTGGCATGCTCATGAAGATGTGGAGAACACAGTAGCAGATGCACACGCCTCGGTAATACTTCCAATGAACGGTCAGATTTTTGAAACTCTAATTTTTTATTATCAGTTAATTTACTTGTGAAATTACATGTTATATTTTAATATCATATATGATTATATGACTTGATAAAATTGCAATAGCTATGAATGATTGGACACAAGTAAAAGAAATTGACCGATTATATGAAATTGAAGAGGTAACTTAATTTTAGTTATTTTAAGATATGTGATTGTTTAGCTATAGTAAGACTAAATAATCTTAAAATAACAAAATTAAGATATGAATTAAGGAGATGTGTCTTTATTAATATAAACAATAAGACACATATAATTTAGATCTTGATAATAATGTGAAAATTAGAATTTATAAAATGTGATTTAAAAAATAAAAAATCATTTTCATTTTAATTCTAAAAATAATGAGAGTTAAAAATTCAAGGTCTAAATGAAACTGTATTTTTAATACTAGTGTACACTTATCTCTAAATAAAGGAGATAATGTAAGACATAATATGAAATATGGAAAGATAGAAAGCCAAATTTAAATTATTTCAGAACATAGGAATGCTAAGCAATGGTTAGATTTAATTATCCTAAAATAATTAAATTAGGTCCTACACTAGGAGATGTACTTTTACTGGTTATGCGATTAACTAGTAAAACATATAGACTTTTAAACATTAAAAATAATGTTATAATTGTATCAAAGGAAGCAGATTTCTTGGAAAATAATTTCCTTTTAATTCTGAAAATAGTGGGGGTTTAATAAACCAAAATCTTAATAAAACTAATGATCTTAGTTCCAAAACTCATGTATTAATTAATTCAGATGAGATTGAAATTGAACATTAAAAGAGTAAAAGAACTAAAAAAAATTAAAGATTTTGGGTCTGGCTTTTACCCTATATGGTAGAGAATGATCCTATTTCTTTAAAGGAGGCATTTGAGTCACATGAGTCATCTTTTGGAGAGAAGTTGTGAAAAATAAAATGGTTTTAATAATGTCTAATCGTACTTGGACATTACTTGTTCCTCATCCTAGAATTAGAACTATAGATTGTAAGTGGATATTTAAAAAGAAACTTAAAACTGATGAATTTATAGAAAAATATAAGGCTAATTAAATTAGTAGCCAAGAGATTTAAGTAAAGAAAAGGAATAGATTATTTTGATAAATATTCACCTGTATTAAGAATTACATTAATTCGAGTATTATTTTCTATAACATCCATATATAATTTAATAATTCACCAAATAGATGTTAAAACAACATTCTTAAATGGTGATTTAGATGAAAAAAATTTATATGGATTGATAATAACTCATGAATATAGTACAAATGAAAGTGATATATATATATATTACAAATATAATGGTGATAGTGGAGTAATCATTTGTATAATGATGATTGTGGAGTAATCATTTGTCTATATGTAGATGATTTATTGATTTTTGGAACAAATCAAAAAAAAAAATCATAAATGGGACAAAAGAATTCGTATGACTATTTCTCGATAATAAAAAAAACAACCAAAGAGGAGCTCCCTTGTGACGTCACAGTCGTACGACTGTCTCTAGCAGTATGGCCTAGGCCATTTTTTGGGTTCTTCGAAGGTAAATTTCTTAGAGATCTTGATTTTAGAGGATTTTAGAATCCTATATCGTGTGATTTAATTTAATATTGAGAAAGTTACAATGATTTGAAGGAAAAATTCATAAAAAATAATTATCTCAATTCAGAATTTTTTTCGCTCAAATGGGGCAAGTTTAATGTTGTTTGTTGGTCATGGGTGAACCGGTTTTTTTTAAGGATCGTTTTAGAACTGAGTTTACCCCATTTGGAAGAGATTTGAAATTTTGAATGCTCTATGATGATTTTTTCAACCCTTTTCCTACCTTTTTGACTGTTAAAGGGGGTTTTATGCTTGATTTTCTTATAAAAGCATCTTAGATGGTTGCTTTTGGTAATCATAATATATATGGATAAGTTTTTGATGAGGTATTGATTGCTTGGAGGTGTGACTTCAGTTTTCCCTTAAGATGCTCCTATGGATGTTAAGACTCTTACTCCCCCGACTCTTTCCGACTCTGTTGCCCACTCTATCACCAATATTAAATTCAATGATGATAATTTTCTTGTGTGGCGAAGCTCTGTTGAGCTTTATATTGGGGGTCATTCTAAGATGGGATATCTTGATGGTAGTCAGAGACATGTATTTCCGAGATTGGAATGCCGAGAATTGCATTATTTTGGGCTGATTTTTTTATTCTATGGAGTCTCAAATTGTCGGGAATTACATTATAAGGATTGTCATGAGCTTTTGGACAGTCTAATTCAGACTCATGCCTTAGTAGAGAATGATGCTCGGATATATTAACTCACTCGTGAGATTATTCATTTTCAGCAAGAGGATATGCCTATCTCTGATTATTTTGGGGCTCTGCAGTGTCATTTAGAAGAATTGAACCATTATGAGCCACTTTCTGAATTGTCCGCTGCTTCTGCCAAGATTATGACGAAGCAAATTGAGTGTCATCGTATTTATGATTTCTTGGGTGGCCTTCATGTCGAATTTGAGCAGTTACACACTCAGCTCCTTGCCACATCTCCTCTACCCTCTCTTCGATCAGTGTACTCCACTGTGTTCAATGAGGAATGTCGTCGGATTGTTATATCTTCGAGCTCCCCTCCTATGCTCCATCCATATCGTACTGCCTTTGCTAATGCTTTTTGTCCTCCTCCAGGACTGATAGGGGTCGTCGTGGTCAAGCTCCCCTCCTATGCTTCATCCAGATCGTACTACTTTGCTACTAATTTCCATCCTCCTCCAGGACGTGGTAAGGGGAATGATAGGGGTCATCATGGTCGTGGTCGAGCTCCCCTCCTATGCTCCATCTAGATCGTATTGCTTTTGCTACTAATTTTTGTCCTCCTCCAAGACGTGGTAGGGGAAATGTTAGGGCTTGTCATGGTCGTGGAGTTCGTGGTCATGGCAGATTTACTACTCCTTATGCTCACTGTGGTATAGTGGGACATGATCGTGATCATTGTTATTGTTTGCATGGCTATCCTGAGGGTTACCAGTCTCGTCTTGCTACTTATTTTGCTACGACTCCAGCTATTGATCCTCCACCTGCAACCTCAGTTGATGCGAGTGATCTTTTGGAGTCCTTGAGAGCTCAGGTTGCTAAGATGATCCACGTTGAGTACCATATGCAGAGTGATTTTGATACTTCTGCTTCATCTTCACTAGCTGCCTCAGGTATCCATGCTCCCTCGGCCTATAGTAGCATTATATCGTCTTCTTCCCCTAGCTGAGTTATTTATTCTGGAGTTACTGATCATATGACTAGTGAGTCATAGGGTTATTCCATTTATTCAACTCCATCTCTTATTGCCAAGGTTCGTTTGGCCGATGGTTTCATTACTCCTGTTTAGGAGTAGGACACATTCTTGTATCTCAGTCTCTCTCTTTATCTCATGTTTTACATATTCCTCATTTATCTTCTAACCTTCTTTCAGTTAGTAGTCTTACTACCAAACTCTAGTGTTGTGCTATGTTTTATCCTTCTCATTGTCTTTTTCAGGACCTGACTACGAGAAAGATTGCTGGTAGAGGCGTGAAAAGAGGCGGGCTGTACTACCTTGACACAAATTATGCTCCTGATTATGTCTCATCTACTGCTGCTACTGCTACTGTAATTTTTTTTTTGATGATGCTACTCATGATATTTGTCATTTATGACATGCCAAGCTTTGGGATGTTGGATCTAAGACTTTGTGTTCTTTGGTTCCCACTTTTAGTAAACTATTTTCTTCATCTACTTTTTACAGTGATACTTGTGAGCTTACTAAACATGCATGTTTGCACTGCTTATCCTTCTTGCATTCATAGATGTCGGTCTACTTTTGAGCTTATTTATTCTGATGTTTGGGATCAATCTCCGGTTACCTCTAGTGATGGTTTTCGTTATTATGTTACTTTTATCGATGACTACACTCGGGCTACTTGGATTTACCTTATTAAGTCTAAGGATGAAGTGTTCACTAAATTCCAAGAATTTCATGCTACGGTTGTTACCCAATTTGGTGGTCTTATTAAGGTACCAAACCAAGCCAGCGCAATCCTGCATTTTGAACCTACAAGAATGGCAATCGAAGCACACCAATCGAACGAGCAAGGCTTCTCTCTTACAGGTTCGACTAGTCAATTCCGATCTTTTCCCTTTTTTTACTCACAACATTCCACTCTTTTCTTCTTCTACCCAACTGTTTACTCGTCAAATTTCTTTCAGTCAAATAAGAGGGCTCTTAGATATTGATCGAAGTTCCAACCATATATCTGAATTATCCCCTTGAAGCCAGAAAAATTAGTAGATGATTGTGTTTTCCATCACGAAAATTATTCCATGTGAGCCAAAATTCTGAGCTATTCAGCCCGAAACTGAGGGCTACGTCATCTGTTCAATTTCCACACATCCCCATCCATTTCATACATCGCATGTCGAGTCTCTGACCCTTTTCATCCACACATCACACAGTCCAAGACAATTATCACAGAAAAAAGGAAGGAGTCTCTGAAAATTAATTATTCCTGAAATCCTAAAACAGTTTGACCAGTTTCTATATTTGGATATTTTAACCTAACTTAAGCTCAAAATCTGGAAAAAAATGTTCAACATGAACATCGAAGAGGGTTTCGATATCTTTCCAAAAAGTCAAGAATCACTCGATTCCGATCAGTGGTTAAAAAACTAGGGTTCCCTAAAGTTGGTTGTTCTTGAGACAAATTACAGCAGACCACACTTTGATTTTCGGTCATTTAATCTAACTTAGGCTCAAAATATGGAAATATGTTCAACATGAACATCAAATAGGATTTCGATATCTTTCCAGAAAGTCAAGAATCACTTGATTCCGATCATTGGTTACAAAACTAGGGTTCTCTAAAGTTGGCAGTTCCTGGGACGAATTACATCAGACCACACTTTGGTTTTCAGTCATTTGACCTAACTTAGGTTCAAAATCTGAAAAAATGTTCAACATGAACATCGAATAGGGTTTTGACATATTTCCAAAAATTCAAGAATCACTCGATTCCGATTAGTGGTCACAAAACTAGGGTTCCCTAAATTTGGTTGTTCCTGGGATGAATTACAATAGACCACACTTTGGTTTTCGGCCATTTGACCAAACTTAGGCTCAAAGTCTGGAAACAATTTCAACATGAACATCAAAGAGGGTTTCGATATATTTCCAAAAAGTCAAGAATTACTCAATTCTGATGAGTGGTTACAAAACTTGGGTTCCCTAAATTTGGCTGTTCCTTGGACGAATTACAGCAAACCACACTTTGGTTTTCGGCCATTTGACCTAACATAAGCTTAAAATCTGGAAAAATGTTCAACATGAACATCAAAGAAGGTTTTGATATCTTTCCAAAAAGTCAAAAATCACTCGATTTTGAGTTTCTAGCGCGAAATGACGACCGTTTAAAGTTGGCTAATCATAATGTAAATAACAGGAAAACAGAAGAGAGAGAAAGAGATTTTACCTACTACACATTTTTGAGGATCCGGGGAGTAAAATGGACGTTGACAACGCGTCGGGAATGTCGATAAACCCTAGGGTACACCTCCTCTTTCTCTACTCAACTTTCTCTCTCGACTTTCTCTCTCCTCACTTTCTCTCTAGCAATTTTCGGACAAAGTTTCTGCTCTCAAGAGAAGGAGTGAGAAATGAAGGGGGGTAACCCTCGTTATATAGGCAACCCACTTGCTTATGTGCCACCACATGGGCAAGCCCATGTGCTTGCACATGGCCACAATGATGTGGCTCATTTGACCGGTTGATTGGTTTGACCGATTTCCCAATTTTATCACACGTACGGTCCTCGTAACTCCACGAATGACATGCAATGATGACCAAATGATAGGTGACCGTAGAAGGGACAGTCTGACATCCGTTGTGTGAATCTCAGGGAAAAATATTGAGTTTTAACAGTAAAACCAAAGTCCAAAAGAAAATGACAAAAGCCACAAATTTCTTGGTTTTGGAAACTAAGAATGCTGCAATTTCTCAGTTTGATTTGCAATAAAGCCGAGACGACAGGCAGTAGTCTAGACGGCCGACCGACACGCGGTGTTTAAGGTTTGAAGATTTCTATTGGGGCAATCGGTAAATATTTTGTACCGACTGAATTTTGAAACCCACGGATTTCCTGGCTTTCTTACGTACGAGGCCCTGCAGTTTCGAGAATCGATGCGTGATGGAGCCGACACAACATGTACTTGTACAGAAATGCAAACCGATACACAGTGTGAGATTTTCAGGAAAAAACACTGAGTTTTACCTGTAATTATCGGACACCGAAATTAATAACCAGAACCCGCGGTTACACCCAAACACTTTTCCAAGGTTTTATGGATTCCGATTAGGGAAAGTGAAACCTTGATATTCATAAATATTATTATTTAATTAATTATACTTAATTACCAATCATCTTAGCCTCAGGATTTTATTCTGAAAATCCGGGTCGTTATAATACTCACTAATTAGTGCTTTGAATAATAAACAAGTCATACATAATTTAGAACAACACATACATATTTTGATGAAAACTATTAGTATCATCACAATTCTTCCTTTGAGCCGAGATAGTGACATACAAGTCGTTTACTCAAAAAAAGCGAGTCACATCACCTTCTAGGGCTAATTGGTATTGTATTTTGTAATTTGATTGTTCTATTACCTTTGGGTATTTAGTTCCAGTCCAGATTAGGGGTACATACCACATTACCTTAATCTAATTTCATAATCATTTGAAAAATGATCCACATTTGGGTCAATCCTCAATCTCTTGATTAGAAATTTCTATTGCAAAGTCATTGTCTTAATTCATAAGATTGGCGATAAGATACAAGTGTACAATTTGATGTTCATAGGTTTTTCTAATTGAGACACTTTGATGGCTACCGAATTAGTTTAAAATCAAACATGAAAAGGCAATATAATAACATTCATGTGAAGGAAATAACACTAGTACCTACATACTTTAGAGATACATAATATATTAAATCATTATAAACAATGTTAAATACCATATTCATTGCATAAAGCACATACAGAGCTTCAAAACAAGCACTAATTAAACGGGCTTAAAATGAATCTAAAAACATCAAAATAGTGCATAGGTGCTATAATGAGCCGAATAGATCCAGAACGGGTTGACCTTAGGTCACGAGTCGGTATTGTCATTAAGCGGACCAGATAACAGAGAGTGGCCTTAAACAAAATAGCCCCCCATAAAATTAAATTTACTTAGTGGCCCAAATAAAATAAATCTCGAGAACCCATTACTATTCATCATCTTCTCTATTCAAAAACCACATAATAGAAAAATAGTAAGGCAAGAGAGCTACCACCCCATTGCCCGTGGTTGCCAACAGACGATGACCGACAATCAACAGTGGCCGAAATCCGGCGCGTGGTCGGCTGGTGACAATTTTTTTAAATGGAAAAATATGCAATTTTCAACCATGCTCTAATACCATAATAGGTTTTCATTAATTTGTTTATGTCAAAGAATTAACAAAAAAAAAAGGATCTTCAAATGACATGCATTCCAAGTAAAGATTAAAACATCTCATTATACTTAACTTGTTGCGACATCGTGAAGAATCACCAACTATTTCTTTATCTTGATGTTCATCAACAAACTAGAAGACACGAGCAAACATGAACGGTCTTCTCTCTTGACTCACATGCTCTCTCATTTCAATTTCTTTCTAAGATGAGTTAATTTTCAAGTCTCTTTATATGGGTGGAGAGAGAGGGTCTAAAATCTTAATCTCATTAGGTTTTCCTAATCCATCAAGGAAAGTTACGTAATAATTCTAATATTTCCTACACTAACTAAGAGTTAGACTATCTTCAAGATTGAAATTAATATAATGGAATCCAAATTGATTTAGGAAACCAAAAACCCAAGGGAATATCTGGGCCACACCAATAATTAAATAAAATAATTCTCACAAATTAAACTTCTTTCTCTGATCTTCTTTATCTTAATAAAACAGTTTATATATGAGAGCACCGCGCGTGCTTGAAAACATTGATAGAACTACCCTTTTCAAAGCATAGCAGGATGACAATTTTTGAAAAATAGATATTTTGTTACAAAAGTTTTCAAATAATTGCAAAATTGCCACAAATTTAGATGAAAAACGAGTGCATTGTTATCGGTTTTGTTTTTGGTATGGTGTTAGTACTGATCAATGGTTAGTGGGTTATAGAGCCTAACATTAAGGGTTGAGCTAAACAGTGGGCAATGGGCATATCCACCCCACATCACACAACTCAGGAGAATGAATCTCAAAATCAACAATATGGGGGATACAGTGGGCACAAGCAGAAGGTTTTAGAGCATAGTTATTGAGAAACGGACGTTTTGCACCAATACATTTGAGGTAGTTTTCATGATTATGAATCATACGTAGTAGTGGTGTAATAAAGTAAGAAGAGAAATAATATTTATCTTCTCAATCAAACCTCAGCTAATCTTACATATCCTAATACTCAACATGACATGTCCCTACACGTGTCGGGGTTTGGTGCCACCTAATAGACCCACATGGATAGCTGCCTCACATTTGGCCCACGCCACGATCATTTAATTTGTAGGGTTTTTACTAAAATAAGCTCCAATTTTTGCTAAACCCTTAAAATAGGCACCGACTTTTTAAAAAAATAAATTTAGGCTTTGGCATGTGTGAGCCATGCACATGTGTGAGAAGCTTAAATGGACCAAAATACCCTTATTTTCACTCTCTCTTACAATCACTCTCTCTTACAATTTACTCTACGAAGGAAGACGACCATTTTTTTTTGGAGGGGAGGAGGAAAACTCCCGTCTTCATGTTCGTTTGAAAATCCGGTCACTCTCTTTATTGCGCACCATAATCCCACCTTGGCCTAATGGGACCTTGGACTGTGACACTGCTTAAACACTTAACTTAATAGCATATAAGACAACTAGCAAAGGCCCCGTGCAATGCACGGGTGTATAAAAAAAAAGAGAAAATAAGAAAATATTTTCAAAATAATACATGAGTAGAGACCAATAAGAGAATAATCAAGAAATAAGGAAAACCCATTACTAAATTTTACTTAGAAAAGTACAATAGACATAAGAAACTACTACAGAAATGTGACAAAAATTCATCACCAACAATATGAACTTAAAGGAGCACATGTATTTTTTTTGATAAAAAAAGTAAAATACGAACATAAAAATAATAATTAATTTGATCTAAATGCCGTCAGGTTAGGTAGGGACTTCTTGAGCAAGATCCTCAACCAGGAGCTCAACACAGTCAATTAAAGAGCAAAGAAGAAACTCAATAAAATGTCAGCATTATCTAAATGAACATTAAACTTACTTTAAAATAAAATATGAAAATTTCATGTTCATCTAATATAGACATAATGTATTCAATAAAAAACTCTAATACAAACACAAAAGAATAGGAAATTCTTAGCGGAAGAGCATAATTCACATTCCTTTTTTTAATAGTTTAATTGTATGGATCATTAAATTAGGAGTGGTCATATCATTTAATTTATACAAAGTAACGGTTACCAAATATATGATGTGACATTTTTCCATTTGATCAATCAAATAGGATTGCCATGTAAGATGACACATGTCATCAGCCTGAAGGGAGGACTGAGAGATTTGAGATATGCCACGTGGCATCAACCGACATAGAAACCGTGCAATGCACAAAAAAAATAAAAGAAAAAAAATAAAGATAAGTAATAAAATAATTCTTAATAATAAAAAAATATAAAAAATCAAAATGTAATTTTAATGAGCATGCTTAACCTTACAACAAAAAAAAAAGGGCTATACTACCAGACTTGGATGGTTGGTTTAACCAATTTAGTCCCAAATCGGTTAGTTCTTGCTAACTTTGAGTCCATATAAGGTACATCCCAAGGTTTCTTCTTCTCACCAAGAGATATAGGCCTTTTTGGTAAAATATGAGTTGGGTTTAGCCTCATGTGAGTGTGTATTGGCCAAAGTGAGTGTGTGTTTAACCTTTCAATAAAGAAAATAGATTTTTTTTTAAATTCTGCTATTTGAGGATTGAATTTTATTCATATACTTGTTTCATCCGAACATCAACCCTTCACCCTCATCCGAACTACCTTCATCTTGGCAAAATTTGATGAAATATGAATAATGAATAACCTGAACATATGAAAGCCTAGATAAAACCGCGTCTCGGCATTCCATACAACATTCACACAGAATCAACAAAAGAATCGAAAGCTCCCCTCATATACTACCCCACTGTTAATCTAAAGAGCTCAAGCCAGGATAAAAAGGATTAACAAACTTGACATGGTGAATGGAGACAAATGGAGCTGGGTCTTATGGGGTGAGTTGATAAAAGACCATGAGCATTACCCCTAATATCACATTGCCAATGATAAGTGTAAGCACCCAATTTTTACACTATTTCTCTAACTGTGGTTAAGCCTTTTAACCATGGTTATCCCCAGCTAAATCCTAGGAAAACCCCAGTAGCCCTAGGAAAAACCCTAACTCAAACCCTAGACTAACCCTAGGTACAACCCTAACCCCAAACCCTAGTTGAACCCTAAGTAAAACCCCAAACCCTAGGTGAAACCCTAAAAAATCCTAGACTAACCCTAGGTAAACCATGGTTAAACCCTAGGTAAACCCTAGGGTCCACCCAAGCCCATCTCAGGCCCAAAACCCCCCAAAATCGAAGCTCAAAACCTCTGTGGGCCCAAACAGGGGCCCACAATACCCTAGGGACCATTGGTGTGGGGCCCACAATTCAAAATCTGAGAATGGCGGTAATGATATTACCACCATTTTCCTTAAACAGTGTTTGCTACAGTGTCTTTCGGCTTAAGTGTGTGGGGGTTTAGCCATTTCTGGCAAAAACCCTAAATGGCGGTAATAGTATTACCGCCATTCCCATATTACACTAAGCTGGGAATGGCGGTAATGCTATTAACGCCATTTTAGACTTCTGCAAATTCGCGTACAGAACCCCTCCTTGCCACCCTGGCTTACTTCCAGCTTGTCCCCCATGCCTGTGGGAATGCCCTAAACACCCCTAAGACCCTCCCTTCATCCTATAGATCCCCCATCACCCCATGGGTTCAAAACACTTCGAAAATCCATAGGGACACCCTGCTCGTACTTAGCCAGCCCTACTCCATCATCCTTAGACCCTTGCCTCAACCTCAGTTAGGTCCCTAAACCCTTCCCGGAGTTGTCTTAGCCTCCCTCAGCTTGCTGCACCACTTCACACCACCACCGTATCCAAAGCCTCATACCTGAATCTTGTCAAGCTCGGGAGGCTCTACCTCCACCCTTCCCAGCCTCTGTCTTTACCTTAGGAGCATCCTTAGGCCTCACCAGGTGTCCCTAGACTACCACCAGCCTTCCCTAGCGTGTACCAGCTCGCACCAGTGGACTGACTCCAAGCCATGGAGTTCTGCAGAGTGTATAGCCCCCTCTTTTTTTCATCTTTTGCAATATCATGTAAGGCCCCCTGGTCCTACTCCAAGGGGTTCCTTCAGTTTCTCTTTTCATAATCGATAGCTTCAGCCAAGGACAGGGGTCCCCCACCTTCCTCATAGGTGTGGGGGAACCCCTTGAGGCTTCTTGAACTCGGCATCAATGCCCCTAGTGTGCAGTCCTCCCCTCTAGGTTCTGGGGATCCCTCAGGCCACGAGGGAACCCCTGGAACCCAGCTGGTGCAGCCCAGTGGAAAAAACATTTTTCTAGGCAAAACCAATAATGGTGGTAGAATAATTACCGCCATTATTGGCCTTTTCCTTTAGCAGCCTCTTAACCATGGTTAGGTTAGGCCTTGGTCCAGTCCAGGGCCATGTCTGTGAATCTCAGACCCTTGGATATCTCCCATGGTCATCCCAGACCTTAACCATGACCTTAACCCTGGTTAAAATGAACCCAAACCTTAGGTTAGTTAATGGCGGTAGACTATCTACCGCCATTATAGTCTTCATACCAGGGTACCTTTAGGCCCATGTCAGGCCCACACCAGACCTCCCCCTGGGCCCAGCAAAGTCTCAGGGTCTTCCCTGGACTTCAGGCTATACCCATGTGGTCTCATAATCCTCTGGATCAGTCCCTAACCATAGTTAAAACTCTTGCAAAGTCTAGTTAAAATAAGACTGTAATTGAGGTAATCTCATTACCTCAATTTCTGATTTTCTATTTTAATGGGCTTTGCACAGAGCCTAGACCAGGTTGGAGGCCAGTCTAGGCCCTGCCATGCTCTTTGGGCACAATTTTGACCTGACCAGACCCTTAACCATGGTTAAATCCATATTTGGTTAACATTTAACCATGGTTAAACACCCATTAACCCACAAAATTCTGAAAAAATAATAAAAAAATCAGAAATATTCCTAGGATTTCAGAATGATCCTCTGTGATCATTTTTACCTTGGTTAGGACCTTTAACCATGGTCAAAATCTACCTTTGGTTAACTTTTAACCATGGTTAAGAAGCTATTAACCCACAAAATTCTGAAAAAATACTCAGAAAATCAGAAATATTCTGAGGTGCCCAAAAATGGTTTGTTTCAGTTATTTAACCCTGGTTAGCAGCTTTAACCATGATGATCTACCCCTTAACCATGGTTAAGCAATCCTGAACCACTGGAAAAAAAATCTAAAAAAATTTCTAAAAAATATAAAAAGACCAAAAATACAGTTTCTGGACCTTCTCACTATGGTTAGCAATCCTAACCATGGTTAGTATGACCTAACCCCGGTTAGCAACCCTAACCTTGGTCAACTTTGCCTTAGCCTATCGGGCTTCTCTCTTGGCTTACCGGGCCCAAACCCTAGTCTACTAGACTACCCCTTGGCCTATCTGGTCCAAACTTGCACTTTGACTAACCCCGGTCAAGTAAACCAAATCTACTGGATTAGGCCCATTAGCCACTTGGTGCACGCACACACCCCCTAGCCTTAGCACGGGCTCACATGCTAGAACTACATTCAGTCTGATCTCACCCCAATGTGAGTACATATGCAACCTAACCCAGATTCGACTCTAGTTAGCTTTTCTTTCTTACGGTTAGTATTATTTTGAACACTTAGGCATTTAATTAACAATTGATCTTTAATTTGGCTTAAACCTAGCAAGTAGGGAACCACTGAAAAGTGGAAGTGCCGGGGTGCCTAACCCCTTCCCCGGACTTAACCGAACCTCTTACCCTAATCTCTAATCGGAGACCAAAGTCCTTATCCAATTCCCGGGGGACTTATCTCTTCTGAATGAATAGGTGGCGACTCTAAACCCCTCGTGAGATTTAATTAGGGTTTCCCCGAAACCCGTGTTCACGATAAGGAAAGGAATCATAAACAAACAAAGAAAACAAAAAAAAAAGCTTCCAGCTATTCGTGAATGCTAATACAAAATTTAGAAAAGAAAAACATTTAGAAAGCAAACAAATAGAATATAAACAAAATCACGTGATGGAATCCATGTTCTGTGGTTAAAGGAATGCCAAGTTCGATAATACTTGTGGAGACGGTAGTTACTCCCTTAAAGCTTTGGATATCTCTCCAGGCACTGGTCTTATATTTGCGGAATGGCTTTCCAACGGGTTTGCTTCAAATGTAGATATTCTCTCTGATGGATGGAACTTCTTCAAAATACCAGTTTATATTTTAGAACATATCACTTAGGAGGATATCGCTAATAAACCATAGAGATGGAGTGTCTGTTCTCCATATTAATTCCTTAAATTCTAAAATAAAAAGTCATATGTTTTAAATACTAAAAATGTCATAATTAATAATAAACTACCATCTACGCTCCTCACTCATTCGTAAGTACTGTCATCCACTCCTCTTCCTAAAAACCATAATCAATAATATAAAGACACGTATATCCTTAAATCTATCATGATCCAACGTTTCATTTAAGAGATAGCTATGAAGGATAGAACTTGTTTGATTCCCAACTAAACAATTTCATTTATGAGATAACTATTGAGGGAGAGAAAATCGTTCCCATTAACTATTGAGGGAATGGGAGAGGAAAACGTGAGAGAGAGAGAGGCTTAAAAAAATTTAAGAGGAAAGAAATGAAGACTTAATAAGTAATTAAGATGAGGCTTAAAAGGAGAGAGAGACATGTAAGTTGACACATGGGATCTACTTGAAGCTCAAACCGTGGGCTATGGGAGGTGCTAAGTGGAACCAACTAACATATCGTAGAATATACTAAAATGAGAGCCTACAAAAATGACGATAATAAAATTTCGATAATAAGAGATAATCATCCTACATAATTCTGTGACCAAGTCAAACTTAAACTCACCATTGATCAATAGCCTGATCTCAAATAAAGTGTATACCTAAGCAACATCATTATGTCTTAAGTATAACAAGTTTCTATTAAAACCCTTTAAAATGAAACAAAGTATCTAGTAATAGGGAAAGCGATCCAAATCCCTAACTCTCTCCTCGGGGAGATCACCTTCTTCTTCCTCTTCCAAGTACTCCTCCTCAATCCAAGGCTCCGCAGCTCGCTCCGACCTCAAACCTACCGACAATAACATTTTAGCTGAGCACGAAAGTGCTCAGTATATATCAAGTTTAACTAACAACATAACATCACATGTACATAATCAATATAATTTTCATAGCGTATTTACATAATCAAAGTGTGGAAAACATGTGAGTATAATATATCATCACCTTGACTCGTGTACTTGTGAGACTCTTATACTTGATCTTACATGGTGCATATTCTTGTATATGCATGCCCATGTGCGGGTGAATACTTGCTCTTATAGCCATGTCCATGTGCGGACGAATACTTGTTCTTGTATCATGCCCACAGAAACTCCACCAAAGCCTCACATTCTACAAGGTTAGAGAATTCCCCATCTGGATAACTTTCCTCTAAGTTTTGGCCTACCCGAATATCGTTCACCATAAGATGCTTAGGGCATAATTTATCATGACAATAATAAATAATACTTTATCATAATTTCACAATTTACATAACATAATTATAAGCATTTTTCATCACAATTCATTCCTATTAACCTATTCAATCACCATTTATTAGTAAAACACCCTTCCTCCATCATATAAAACCATTCTCCCTTTACATTCATTCAAAAACTATAAACATTCATCCAAACACATCCATCATAATTTTCTCATCCTCCATTTCACACATTAGTAGAGTTAAACATCAAATAATCCCCATAATACCCAAATCATACTCATAGCACCAAAATAACACATGTCAAACCCCATTTCATGTTCCAAAATCCCAATCAACCCATAATCATGAAAAACATATAATAATCTTTACTTAATCATGCAAAAACTATAATAGATTTAGGTTAGACGGTATATCGACCTTTGGGATCGGCTCCCTACGATCCAAATTACTTGATAAAGGCTTTTGGGATGATCTTCATGCTTCTCCTCCTCCACAAGCAAAAACTCTCTTAGGAACCCCTAGGTTTTCTTTCTTTTGTCTCCAAATTAGGTTTAGAATCCTAAAACTCTCGAATAGTGGTCTATTTATAGTGCTAGGGGATGTCAAAACCTGAAAATCCCGCAACTTAGGGTATTTTCCTAACTTTACTGGAGCATAACCATTTGAACGGTCTAAGGATCATTCGAACGGTTGAGGCATCGTTCGAACATTTGGGTTCGTTCGAACAGTTATGCCTATTATTCCTCTGTTATGTGATTTTTTCTCTGCATCGTTTGAACTGTTTGGGGTCCGTTCGCGGTTGAGCATTTGAGAATTCCACTGCACCATCTTACTGACACCGTTGAACGGTCTGGGGATCGTTCGAAACGGTCCCCTCTATTTTCTCATTTTTCACATTTTTTCCAATGGTTTAGTCATTTATACTTTTTAAATACTCATAAATGTTTAATTAACATAAAACAAACGACACATATTTAATTTGACAATTTACCCTTATTATTTACGATAATGGCATGATGATAAATTTGGGTCTCTACACACTTCCTTGTTCAACTCGAATTCATTTGGTATAGAGGTTAATGATAATTCTTCTTCCTTTGTAATATTTTTCTCAAATTTCAATAGGGTTTTCTGAAATTCATTCCAATATTTTCTTTATTTTTGTTATTTTATTGTTTTAAGATATTTTTCATGTATAGGTTTTGTTAGATTTCTTGTTCAGACCATCTATCTTTAGTTAATTAATTTTTGTAGCTTCAAAAATGTATGTGAAGAATGTTGCCTCTAAAACAAAAAGAAAAACGACGCATTCGAGGATGTAGTTGCAGCATTCAAGGATTAGGAATTTTAATGATGATTGAAGATGTACAAATGTGAAATTGTATGAGATAATATATAAATTTGAAAACTCTTTCATTTATGAATTAACTTGTGTTTTAGATTCTTAGAACTATTTGTGTGCCTCAAATCGCTCATATAATGTCAAATCGTTCAAATGTAATGTCAGATCACTCCCAAATAATGTAAGATTGATAAGACATAAAATTATATGGTTGTGTTCAAAATCACTAATTATTAGCGATCGATCATTCTAATATTGATCAATCGCTAATAGAGCTCGATTGATCGATCATAGAAACGATCAATCACTAATATATTAGCGATTGTGAACATAGAACCACACAAATTTTCTGTTTAGTTGATCATTTGTATGATTAATCGATCTCATATTATCGACTGATCAATCATACGATCGATCGATGATATAAACAATCGATAAGATATAAAATTTGTGTGATTCTATGTTCACAATGGACTAATATATTAGTGACGATCATTGTCTATGAGCGATCAATCCATATTACGATTATCTTATAAACGACGATAAGACTAAAAATTTGGTTACGTTCACAATCGCTATATATTAGTGATCGGATTCTTGTATGATAGATCGATTTATATAACAATCATTATAGGAATGATCGACACGGATAGAAATTTTGGGTTCTATGTTCACAATTGTTAATATATTAGTGATCGATCGTTTGTATGATTGATCGATCTCATATTACCGATCGATCATACAAATGAGCGATTAAACAAAAAATTTGTGTGGCTCTATGTTCACAATAGCTAAATCTTGGACGATTAACGGTTGTAGATTGAGGAGTCGATATCCTAGTACCGATCGCTTTTGAATGCTCGATTAAAAAGAAAAGTGTATGGTTTATGTTTCACAATCAATGAGATATAGCGAACCGATCGTTCTTGATGATCACGATCGATTTCTTAGCAATGACGATCTCCGACCCGATCGAAACACTAATATAGTAGACAAGTTTGAACACAAAACCAATATTTTGTCATCGATTTTATATGAGGCGATCTGCATTATTTGAACAATTTGGACTTATTTATGAATGATTGAGGCACACACGAACAAAATCTAAAAATCTAAAAACACAAGTAACACTTTATAAATAAAAGAGTTTTCAAATTTATATAACATTTCATACAATTTCAATTTGCACAACATCTTCAAAAATCATGTACAAATTTACAATTCCTAAATCCTCGAATGCAGCAATTCCTTCTCGAAGGCATCTCTTTGGATGTGGAGACAAAATTCTTCACATAATTTTTCTGCTGCCAAAATTAATTGAATTAAAGTAGATATCAGATATGAAATCTAACAAACCTATACAGCCAAAATACCCAAAAACAACAAAAATAACAAAAAATTAAAGAAGATGTTGAAGGGATCAAAACCCTTAAGAAAATTAAGAAATCTTACTAAGGAAGAGAGAATTAATCCTTACCAATACCGAATGAACGAGTTGAACAAGTTAGGATAGTAGTGACAGGATTTTCAAACGAACATGAAGACGTAAGTTGTTCTTCCCCAAAAATGTTCTTCCTTCCTAAAGTGAACTGTGGAAGAGAGAGGTGAAAAAAAGAGCATTTGGGTACATCTAACTGAGTCTAGCACCGGAGTGCGAGAAGAGCAACATGCACGCTTGAAAAAGTATATTGAAATGTCAGAGCTTTTGTAAGGTTGGAAACGTTAGAGCTTATTTGGGTAAAACCCCTAATAAAAGGTTTTTCGCATGGACTTCATGAGGCCTAAGGCACATGGGGTTCAGGTCAATTAGGCCACATGTGGCCGATAACATTTGCTTTACGATTGTCATGGTTTTGTATGATTCCTACAAAACTTGTAAAGGGCGAGGGGGGTAGGGTGTTTTATTTATTTTTCTCTAGCAATTGTTAAGATGTGAACCCTAAGGGTGGAGAAATCTTAAACATGGTAATAGGGTTAAAGGAACACATATTCATCCGGGGGATGGTATTGAACTCTCCCCACGTCAACACAATTACGATCTCGAGGGGCACAGCTCACCATCGTAAATAGAGGGGCAGGGTCAGTTATTTAACATGGCTAAGTAATAGAAACATGGACTTATCCAGAGAATCAGGAGGGGCAGGGTGTCGAACATAAAATTCAAAAAGTTTGTTCTTATTTATATTTATTTGCCAAGTCTATTCATTTCTAGGACACGAACAACCCAGTGAACCTTTGATTGCTCATTGGTTAGAAAATTATGCCCGATCCCCCTCTCTAGAGCGCGGATTCTCGCTGCGTCCGCCCCCCCTGTCCTGCCCCCTGCCTTTGGCCCTTGCCATTGCGGCCTTGCCATCCCCTGTGTTTTCCTTCAGCCAAACTCTTCCGCTGCAGGGCGGATATCGCCGGGCGCTTATGCTTCCCGCCCCCCCTTTCCTCTCTCTCCGTATCCTGCTCGTTCTTTCTTTTTCCTTCTTTTGCCTCCCTCCCCTTTCCCCCTTCGTCTCTTGGGCTGCGCATTGCTGTCCCATTCAGAGTTCAGGTACTAGTTCTGGCATTAAACACTTGCCATATTAAACATTTTTTTTCTATGCTTGCTACTTCCTAGTGCTTAAATGGATTAGCAATAGTTCCTTAGAGGGTACGGTGCATAGGGAGGTCTCCATACCCCAACCGCTCACTCAGTGTCGCCAGCCGGGCTTGCACGCTAGTACCCACGGTGTGCGGGCGCTGAACCCCAGGAACTCTAATTTCTACTAGGTAAGAAAACTTGATGCATTGGTCCAAACAAAAACTCAGTAAATAAACTAATAGAAATTCCGAGCTTACATCGTGATGGAAAACACAATCATCTACTAATTTTTTTGGCTTCAAGGGGATAATTCAGATATATGGTTGGAACTTCGATCAATATCTAAGAGCCCTCTTATTTGACTGAAAGAAATTTGACGAGTAAGCAGCTGGGTGGAAAAAAGAAGAAGAAAAGAGTGGAATGTCGTGAGTAAAAAAAGGGAAAAGATCGGAATTGACTAGTCGAACCTGTAAGAGAGAAGCCTTGCTCGTTCGATTGGTGTGCTTCGATTGCCATTCTTGTAGGTTCAAAATGCAGGATTGCGTTGGCTTGGTTTGGTACCTTAATAAGACCACCAAATTGGGTAACAACCGTACCATGAAATTCTTGGAATTTAGTGAACAGTTCATCCTTAGACTTAATAAGGTAAATCCAAGTAGCCCGAGTGTAGTCATCGATAAAAGTAACATAATAACGAAAACCATCACTAGAGGTAACCGGAGATTGATCCCAAACATCAGAATAAATAAGCTCAAAAGTAGACCGACATCTATGAATGCGAGAAGGATAAGCAGTGCAAACATGCATGTTTAGTAAGCTCACAAGTATCACTGTAAAAAGTAGATGAAGAAAATAGTTTACTAAAAGTGGGAACCAAAGAACACAAAGTCTTAGATCCAACATCCCAAAGCTTGGCATGTCATAAATGACAAATATCATGAGTAGCATCATCAAAAAAAAAAATACAGTAGCAGTAGCAGCAGTAGATGAGACATAATCAGGAGCATAATTTGTGTCAAGGTAGTACAGCCCGCCTCTTTTCACGCCTCTACCAGCAATCTTTCTCGTAGTCAGGTCCTGAAAAAGACAATGAGAAGGATAAAACATAGCACAACACTAGAGTTTGGTAGTAAGACTACTAACTGAAAGAAGGTTAGAAGATAAATAAGGAATATGTAAAACATGAGATAAAGAGAGAGACTGAGATACAAGAATGTGTCCTACTCCTAAACAGTAGTAATGAAACCATCGGCCAAACGAACCTTGGCAGTAGGAGATGGAGGTGAATAAATGGAATAACCCTATGACTCACTAGTCATATGATTAGTAACTGCAGAATCAATAACTCAGCTAGGGGAAGAAGACGATATAATGCTACTATAGGCCGAGGGAGCATGGATACCTGAGGCAGCTAGTGAAGATGAAGCAGAAGTATCAAAATCACTCTGCATATGGAACTCAACGTGGATCATCTTAGCAACCTGAGCTCTCAAGGACTCCAAAAGATTACTCGCATCAACTGAGGTTGCAGGTGGAGGATCAATAGCTGGAGTCGTAGCAAAATAAGTAGCAAGACGAGACTGGTAACCCTCAGGATAGCCATGCAAACAATAACAATGATCACGATCATGTCCCACTATACCACAGTGAGCATAAGGAGTAGTAAATCTGCCATGACCACGAACTCCACGACCATGACAAACCCTATCATTTCCCCTACCACGTCTTGGAGGAGGACAAAAATTAGTAGCAAAAGCAATACGATCTAGATGGAGCATAGGAGGGGAGCTCGACCACGACCATGATGACCCCTATCATTCCCCTTACCACGTCCTGGAGGAGGATGGAAATTAGTAGCAAAGTAGTACGATCTGGATGAAGCATAGGAGGGGAGCTTGACCACGACGACCCCTATCAGTCCTAGAGGAGGACAAAAAGCATTAGCAAAGGCAGTACGATATGGATGGAGCATAGGAGGGGAGCTCGAAGATATAACAATCCAACGACATTCCTCATTGAACACAGTGGAGTACACTGATCGAAGAGAGGGTAGAGGAGATGTGGCAAGGAGTTGAGTGTGTAACTGCTCAAATTCGACATGAAGGCCACCCAAGAAATCATAAATACGATGACACTCAATTTGCTTCGTCATAATCTTGGCAGAAGCAGCAGACAATTCAGAAAGCGGCTCATAATGGTTCAATTCTTCCAAACGATGCTGCAGAGCCCCAAAATAATCAGAGATATGCATATCCTCTTGCTGAAAATGAATAATCTCACGAGTGAGTTAATATATCCGAGCATCATTCTCTACTAAGGCATGAGTCTGAATTAGACTGTCCAAAAGCTCATGACAATCCTTATAATGTAATTCCTGACAATTTGAGACTCCATAGAATAAAAAAATCAGCCCACAATAATGCAATTCTCGGCATTCCAATCTCGGAAATACATGTCTCTGACTACCATCAAGATATCCCATCTTAGAATAACCCCCAATATAAAGCTCAACAGAGCTTCGCCACACAAGAAAATTATCATCATTGAATTTAATATTGGTGATAGAGTGGCCAACAGAGTCGGAAAGAGTCGGGGGAGTAAGAGTCTTAGCATCCATAGGAGCATCTTAAGGGAAAACTGAAGTCACACCTCCAAGCAATCAATACCTCATCAAAAACTTATCCATATATATTATGATTACCAAAAGCAACCATCTAAGATGCTTTTATAAGAAAATCAAGCATAAAACCCCCTTTAACAGTCAAAAAGGTAGGAAAAGGGTTGAAAAAATCATCATAGAGCATTCAAAATTTCAAATCTCTTCCAAATGGGGTAAACTCAATTCTAAAACGATCCTTAAAAAAAACCGGTTCACCCATGACCAACAAACAACATTAAACTTGCCCCATCTGAGCGAAAAAAATTCTGAATTGAGATAATTATTTTTTATGAATTTTTCCTTCAAATCATTGTAACTTTCTCAATATTAAATTAAATCACACGATATAGGATTCAAAAATCCTCTAAAATCAAGATCTCTAAGAAATTTACCTTCGAAGAACCCAAAAAATGGCCTAGGCCATACTGCTAGAGACAGTCGTACGACTGTGACGTCATAAGGGAGCTCCTCTTTGGTTGTTTTTTTATTATCGAGAAATAGTCATACGAATTCTTTTGCCCCATTTATGATTTTTTTTTTTTTATTTGTTCCAAAAATCAATAAATCATCTACATATAAACAAATGATTACTCCACAATCATCATTATATAAATGATTACTCCACTATCACCATTATATTTGTAATATATATATATATATATATATATATATCACTTTCATTTGTACTATATTAATGAGTTATTATCAATCCATATAAATTTTTTTCATCTAAATTACCATTTAAGAATGTTGTTTTAACATCTATTTGGTGAATTATTAAATTATATATGGATGTTATAGAAAATAATACTCGAATTAATGTAATTCTTAATACAGGTGAATATTTATCAAAATAATCTATTCCTTTTCTTTACTTAAATCTCTTGGCTACTAATTTAATTAGCCTTATATTTTTCTATAAATTCATCAGCTTTAAGTTTCTTTTTAAATATCCACTTACAATCTATAGTTCTAATTTTAGGATGAGGAACAAGTAATGTCCAAGTACGATTAGACATTATTAAAACCATTTTATTTTTCACAACTTCTCTCCAAAAGATGACTCATGTGACTCAAATGCCTCCTTTAAAGAATAGGATCATTCTCTACCATATAGGGTAAAAGCTAGACCCAAATCTTTAATTTTTTTTAGTTCTTTTACTCTTTTAATGTTCAATTTCAGTCTCATCTGAATTAATTAATACATGAGTTTTGGAACTAAGATCATTAGTTTTATTAAGATTTTGGTTTATTAAACCCCCACTATTTCAGAATTAAAAGGAAATTATTTTCAAAGAAATCTGCTTCCTTTGATACAATTATAACATTATTTTTAATGTTTAAAAGTCTATATGTTTTACTGTTAATCGCATAACCAGTAAAAGCACATCTCCTAGTGTAGGACCTAATTTAATTATTTTAGGATAATTAAATCTAACCATTGCTTAGCATTCCTATGTTCTGAAATAATTTAAATTTGGTTTTCTATCTTTCCATATTTCATATTATGTCTTACATTATCTCCTTTATTTAGAGATAAGTGTACACTAGTATTAAAAATACAGTTTCATTTAGACCTTGAATTTTTAACTCTCATTATTTTTAGAATTAAAATGAAAATGATTTTTTATTTTTTAAATCACATTTTATAAATTCTAATTTTCACATTATTATCAAGATCTAAATTATATGTGTCTTATTGTTTATATTAATAAAGACACATCTCCTTAATTCATATCTTAATTTTGTTATTTTAAGATTATTTAGTCTTACTATAGCTAAACAATCACATATCTTAAAATAACTAAAATTAAGTTACCTCTTCAATTTCATATAATCGGTCAATTTCTTTTACTTGTGTCCAATCAAGTCATATAATCATATATGACAATAAAATATAACATGTAATTTCACAAGTAAATTAACTGATAATAAAAAATTAGAGTTTCAAAAATCTGACCGTTCATTGGAAGTATTACCGAGGCGTGTGCATCTGCTACTGTGTTCTTCACATCTTCATGAGCATGCCAATTTTGACAGATAAAAGTCGAACTTATATGACTCCAATAACAAAGAAAACGCAAAGTCCATACACTAACATTGTGTATGCTTGAGACGGCAAAAGCTTAGCTTGGCTTGGCTCATCTCAACACGGTTTGGATGAATCATATATCATAAATGAACATCATGCCATCATGTGTTCACATCATGCCATGCTCATTTCTTTTACGTTTCTTTCGAACGTTTCCTTTTCAAAGCAATTGTAAGGCTCCAAAAAAAAAAAAAAAAAGGGTAATCCGTAAGAAGATTCAATGCTCGTTACCCAAGTCTCCTTTGATAAGAAAGTAATTGTGCATGCCCCAACATGGTAAGATCTTTCACATTCTCATCTTTTACCGTTTCACCTTGTGAAAATGTAGCTAAACAATATGTGGCTTCTTGCTCGTCGTGCCTGTCCAAAGGTGAAGCCGGCGAAGGAACGTGCGCTACCCCAGATCCTGACCGGTTTCCGCACAATCTAATGAATCAGCATCCGTTCCAAAAACAGAAACGCACGACACCACGCGTTCACACTATATCAACCAAGTGTGTGCCCACCACACTAAGGAAAACTTATAAAAAATATCTTACTTTCCCTTTCTGTTAAGACAGAATATTAACCAACTTTCCTTCCCAAGCTACGCTTTTGATCTGCAAAAGAAAACAAAACCAAACCGACCCTCTTTCTCCACCAAAACCGTTGGCAATCAAACAGTCCAAACCATGATTTTTCTTCAAGCTACTGTGGTGATCCAACCTCAATTAGCCGTTTGCTCCAAAGCTTTTCTATAGACCCGAATCTCTTTTTATTTCCTCCTCTCACATTTTTTTTTCAAAAAAATATATTACGGCCTTTAAACAGCCGTGAATGTTGTAGCTAGTGGCCGCTTCGGTATTCAACAGGGAAGAAAACAAAAACAACAAAAAATTGTGTCTATCCTCAACCCGGGCATGACAACAGACCCACCATGCCGGGTTCGTGGATCTGGCAGATTCAGCGGCTCTTAAAGCATTCTGGTTCATCACGATCTTCATGACCGCCTCGAACTTGGAAGCTAGCAATTTCATACGCCCTTTTCATTGCAAAGATTTTGGATAGGCGATTTAGTAATCGACGATCAGAATTGTCTTAAAATTGTTGTTCCCTTAGGGGTAAATTACCTATAATCGCTATCCAAAATTACTGTCTCTAAAGAATTCGAATAGTTAATCAATCTTTATTCCAGAAATTTCTGCACTTGAAAATGATTAGAAAATTGGTAGCTCGTGTGAAATGAGGCGCGGATCACGTCGCTCTTTTTAAGACATTTCGTGTCCCCCACAGATGCACTGGGTTGCTAGACACGATACCTCCAAGATACAACAGTTTCACGCAAATCTATCCCTGACTATAAGCGTGCATAACTTATAGTCGCACACTTACTTTGTTTCTTACCTAGCAATCTCTCAAAAGAAAAATTCTCAAACATAAGAAAACATAATAGTAGAGAAAACCTTTTCTAATATTCTTCTTTCAATAGAAGGGAAAATACGTAGTATATATAAAAAAAACTAAAGCTGTCACATTAGTGACTAATAATTGTGACAATAAACCTTTGAAACGTTTCACACTATTAAGGCCTTAAATGGCTATAATAAAATTAAATAAATTAATATTTAATTTCTTTTATTTAATTAATTTTGAATCATAATCACCTAAAGGTACAATACAGTTCATGGGCAAATCGGAAAGAAAAAGAACAAAATAAATGAAACAACCCATGAGGAGTTTTTTGGCATGAAATGGTGTGACCTGATAGTTAAAACATTACATAAAACCTCTTTGTAAAATAGATTAACAGAAGTTCAATCTATGAAAAGCATAGTCCAATAAGTAGGCAGAGAGAGAGAGAGAAAATCACACACTCAAGAGTTGCTTTGACAGGGATTTACCTGATTAAACATTAGGGAAATGCTTTTGAGACCACAAGATGGCCAAGACCACCGAGACCGTGCACATATGCACGTGATTTCAGGTGGGGCCCACCATGTGAATGAGGGCCCCACCTGAAATCCCTTGCATTCGTGCAAGGTCTCGGTGGTCTCGGCCCTTTCACGGTCTCAGTAGCAATGTCCTAAACATTATGCTCATCTGATCTATTTATCAGATGGCTATGACCATTGGTTCAGCTCAGTGATGCTTTAGTATGTCATACCTCTTCTAAGCATGTTAATAAGATGTTCACCGTTATAGAGCCAAGTTAAATGCCAAAGGTATTGATTGACTCGACATTCTAGTGAAGCCTCAACTTTTTGTTAACTTTGGATTTATTTTTGTCCTTCTCCGATTACGGGTTATTAAATTTTACGCCTTGATCAACCCAGAGGTAACACAGAGAAGCATCCATGCAAATAACAGAAAATAATGGAAAGAGTAACAAATTGAACTTTATTAAAAATAGAATGAAAACAACCATCCCCAAACTTGTATTACAATGCCGCAATTACAGAAAAATCAATTTCAGACCCAATAAAGAACATATAGAAACCCTAAAAATCTTAAATCTCAAGACTTCCAGGTGAAAATTCATCTACACTCTACAGAGAGACCCCATAAAAAAAATATAATATGAAGAAAAAAGTATACCCAGAAAAGGGGCCAAAAAATGGATCAACTGAGTAGGCTAAGGAGTTCATCTACATCAAACATGAAATCAGGATCACATTCTTCTTCCGGATAATGAATTGTGGATTCTATTGTCTCTTCCATCACGGACCTTTGGCTGCTCGTGCTTGCCCCATCCATAACAGAGCCGCTTTGGCTCCTCGTGCTTGCCCCATCCATAACAGAGCCCATCGAAAGCTGCCTCAGCACATTTTCCTTGAGTTTCACCAAAGCTGAGATGATTATCTGCAGCTGTTCAATATCATCGATGCTCTCCATATACTTGTTCCACCGGAACTTTCTCTCAGATTGCTGCAGCTGATTCTCTAAAATAAAGCTGGTATCTTTCTTGGACTCATCTGTTGTATCATTTCCAACAGCTCCACCGAAATGATCAAGTAGGGTTTCGCCATTATCACATACGGATTGCTCTAAAAGGAAGCTGGTATCTTTCTTGGACCCCTCTGTTCTATCATTTCCAACAACTCCACCGAAGTGATTAATTAGGGTTTCAACTGACGATTCGCCGAACGTGAAAGGCTTTCCAGCAGGAGAGAATACTACCATTGCGATCTGAGCGCCTGAGAGAGTGCATAGATCCTTCGCCTTTTTGAATAGACCCTTACGGCGCTTTGAGAAGCATACTTGAAACTTTAAAGAGCTGATATCCAAATACTCCAACTAAGATTGCTTTTTTATGGAGTTTTTTTTAGCATTGAAGGCAAACAAAAGTAGAATTATCAAGAAACAAGAGCATAAATTGGAAAACAAAAAATAAATATGTGAATGCAGTTTTACTAGTTCTGGCATTAAACACTTGCCATATTAAACATTTTTTTTCTAGGCTTGCTCATTCCTAGTGCTGAAGTGGATTAGCAATAGTTCCTTGGAGGGCAGGTGCATAGTTCATTTCTTCCATACCCCAAACTCTCAACTCATTTTTCACTATCCTTGCTTTCACTCTAGTACCCACGTTTCTGCTTGCTCTTAACCACAGGAAACTATCTGATTTCTACTAGGTAAGAAAACTTGATGCATTGGTCCAAACAAAAACCAAGGAAATAAACAAATAGAAATTCTGAGCTTACATCGTGATGGAAAACACAATCATCTACTAATTTTTCTGGCTTCAAGGGGATAATTCAGATATATCATTGGAACTTCGATCAATATCTAAGAGCCCTCTTCTTTGACTGAAAGAAATTTGACGAGTAAACAGTTGGGTGGAAAAAAGAAGAAGAAAAGAGTGGAATGTCGTGAGTAAAAAAAGGGAAAAGATCGGAATTGACTAGTCGAACCTGTAAGAGAGAAGCCTTGTTGGTTCGATTGGTGTGCTTCGATTGGCGTTCTTGTAGGTTCAAAATGCAGGATTGTGCTGTCTTGGTTTGGTACCTTAATAAGACCACCAAATTGGGTAACAACCGTAGCATGAAATTCTTGGAATTTAGTGAACACTTCATCCTTTGACTTAATAAGGTAAATCCAAGTAGCCCTAGTGTAGTCATCGATAAAAGTAACATAATAACGAAAACCATCACTAGAGAGAGGTAACCGGAGATGGACCCTAAACATCAGAATAAACAAGCTCAAAAGTAAACCGGCATCTATGCATGCGAGAAGGATAAATAGTGCAAACATGTTTAGTAAGCTCACAAGTATCACAATGGGACACAATCAGGAGCATAATTTGTGTCAAGGTAGTACAGTCCTCCTCTTTTCACGCCTCTACCAACAATCTTTCTCGTAGGAAAAAGACAATGAGAAGGATAAAACATAGCACAACACTAGAGTTTGGTAGTAAGACTACTAACTGAAAGAAGGTTAGAAGATAAATGAGGAACATGTAAAACATGAGATAAAGAGAGAGACTGAGATACAAGAATGTGTCCTACTCCTAAACAGGAGTAATGAAACCATCGGTCAAACGAACCTTGGCAGTACGAGATGGAGGTGAATAAATAGAATAACCACCCTGTGACTCACCAGTCATATGATCAGTAGCTCCGGAATCAATAACCTAGCTAGGGGAAGAAGACGATGTAGTGCTAGCATAGGCTGAGGGAGCATGGATACCTGAGGTAGCTAGTGAAGATGAATCAGAAGTATCAAAATCACTCTGCATATGGAACTCAACATGGATCATCTTAGCAACCTGAGCTCTCAAGGACTCCAAAGGATCACTCGCAGCAACTGAGGCTACTGGTGGAGGATCAATAGCTGGAGTCGTAGAAAAATGAGTAGCAGGACGAGACTGGTAACCCTCAGGATAGCCATGCAAATGATAATAATGATCACAATCATGTCCCACTATACCATAGTGAGCTCAATGAGTAGTAAATCTACCACGACCATGACGACCCCTATCATTCCCTCTACCACGTCCTGGAGGAGGACGGAAATTAGTAGCAAAGTAGTACGATCTAGATGGAGCATAGGAGGGGAGCTCGACCACGACCATGACGACCCCTATCTTTCCCCCTACCACGTCCTGAAGGAGGGCAGAAATTAGTAGCAAAGCAGTATGATCTGGATGAAGCATAGGAGGGGAGCTCGACCACGACCTCGACGACCCCTATCAGTACCCTTACCACGTCCTGGAGGAGAACAAAAAGCAGTAGCAAAGGCTGTACGATATGGATGGAGCATAGGAGGGGAGCTCGAAGATATAACAACCCGACGACATTCCTCACTGAACACAGTGAAGTACACAAATCGAAGAGAGGGCAGAGGAGACGTGGCATGGAGCTGAATGTGCAACTGCTCAAATTCGACATGAAGACCACCCAAGAAATCATAAATGCGATGACACCCAATTTGCTTCATCATTACCTTAGCAGAAGCAGCTGACAATTCAGAAAGCGGCTCATAATGGTTCAATTCTTCCAAACGATGCTGCAGAGCCCCAAAATAATCAGAGATAGGCATATCCCCTTGCTGAAAATGAGCAATCTCATGAGTGAGTTGATAAATCCGAGCATCATTCTCCACTAAGGCATGAGTCTGAATTAGACTGTCCAAAAGCTCATGACAATCCTTATAATGTAATTCCCGACAATCTGAGGCTCTATAGAATTAAAAAACCAGCCCAAAATAATGCAATTCTCGGCATTCCACTTAGCAATCCCGGAAATACATGTCTCTAGCTATGGGGTCTTACCATCAAGATACCCCATCTTAGAATGACCCCCAATATAAAGCTCAACAGTGCTTCGCCACACAAGAAAATTATTACCATTTAATTTAATATTGGTGATAGAGTGGGCAACAGAGTCAGAAAGAGCTGGGGGAGTAAGAGTCTGAGCATCCATAGGAGCATCTTAAGGGAAAACTGAAGTCACACCTCCAAGCAATCAATACCTCATCAAAAACTTATCCATATGTATTAAGATTACCAAAAACAACCATCTAAGATGCTTTTATAAGAAAATCAAGCATAAAACCCCATTTAACAGTCAAAACGTTGGAAAAGGGTTGAAAAAATCATCATAGAGCATTTAAAATTTCAAATCTCTTCCAAATGGGGTAAACTTAGTTCTAAAATGATCCTTAAAAAAAACTGGTTCACCCATGACCAACAAACAACATTAAACTTGCCCCATCTGAGCGAAAAAAATTCTGAATTGAGATAGTTATTTTTCCTTGAAATCATTGTAACTTCCTCAATATTGAATCAAATTACACGATATAGGATTCAAAAATCCTCTAAAATCAAGATCTCTAAGAAATTTACCTTTAAAGAATCCAAAAAATGGCCTAGGCCATACGGCTAGAGACAGTTGTATGGCTGTGACATCACAAGGGAGCTCCTCTTTGGTTGTTTTTTTATTATCGGGAAATAGTAGTAATATATATAGAAGGAAGGGAAATAGCCTACATCACAAGGTTTACCAATAGTAAACTAGGGGGAAAAGCAAACAAAAATCCATAAAAGGCAGATCGATACAATAGCAATAGGCAATCAAAGTGCAAAGGTGTTCCCCCACGGATCCCCCTCAGCTCACCCAACTAAGCCCCAGGCGGAGACTAGGTGGCGCACCCTAGCCTGGATACGGGTAATCGTCGAGAAAGAGTCTCCGAATACTCATTTGTTCCTTTGCTTTCATGGGGACCAAGCAATTGCCCTTGGAAGGGGAGGCTACATTGTCCCTGTTGGCGACGGGAACACCACTGAGAACCAACAAGATAAGAAGCTCTGAAAGGAGCCGGGAAAGATCCAAGGGATGTCTAGGTGCACAAGGAAATAGGACCAAACTTCTCGCACCACCGGACAATGAAGCAATAAGTGATGACTGTTTCCTTTGCTAGGAGGCACATATAACATTTGTTAGTTAGATACCAATCTTTATGCATAAGGTGATTGCTAGTCAAGATTTTATCTAAGACCGAAGTCCACGAGAAGAAAAATACCTTTGATGGAATCACCGGGAACCACACAGCCTGATGAGGAAAAGGTAGCAAAGGCTTGGAATGTGATCCCACTGAGAAGCTCCCCTTGTTGTCTGAGGACCAAACACGACTATCCGTAATGGAGGAAGACGGGATAACCTGCGATACTCGGGCTAACAATCCTAAAAGATCCGGAACCTCCCAGTTGCATAGATTACATCTAAGTTTGAGTGCCCAAACCAGAGCCCCTCTTTGCCAATCTAAATAATCTGCTACAGAAGCCTTTTTGTTGGGCGTGAGGAGGAAGTGGTTGTTGAACGACTGTCTAAGGGTGGCTTGACCACACCAATGATTGTCCCAAAAACTAACTTGTTCCTCGTTTCCCAAGGTGGGTATGGGAGGAGAACTCTGCCCAACCTCACAGGATAGGCTTCCATACACCGACTCCCATGGGACCTTGACTTATCTTCGGGTGCCACCCATTGATCGACCCATACCTGATTACTATCATCTCCTTCCACAAGCTTCCCTCCTCCTCACCGAAATACCAGAGCCACTTCCCTAATAGAGCCCTGTTCACCTTGAGGAGGAAAGGGATGTTTAGACCACCACCGCTCTTAGGAAAGGAAACGGTTTTCCTATCTTAGGGTCTTGTTACTTATTTAATTGACCTTCTTCTTCCTTTGATGAAACTCCGATACCAAGTTGGAGAAAAGGTTTAGAGATTTAGGTTTCTTAGGGAAGAAGAGAGAGGAAAAAAAAGAGATTAGGGTAAATTGCATAGTGAGGGATAGAGAACCCTACTAGCATCTTATATTAAGAGAACATTACATATATACCCTTTTACAACTATACCCTCGTTATTACATATATCAACAATACTCACCATGTGAAAGCACTACAAAATTTCCACCTTTAAGAATAAAATAAGGTTGACCATCAGTGACATGAGTATCATCAGAATAACTAGATGTCGTAAATTGATTTGCCCTAGCTAGTTTTTTTTTGATCGATAATCGAGCATGTATATATAAAAAAAGAAGATATGCACAATAGATAAGAAGAGAAAGGGAATCACAAGATCATGAACCCACCAAAAAAAAGATGCAAAAGGACAGCCTCTGAGGGACCCCTAGATGAGGAGCCCACGACCTAAGCCAAGCCTAGCAATCAGGAAACCAAAGGACCCAAATCTCCTCACCCATAAGAAGAGGAGCACCAATCCAGGACCATCGCCCGGATCCTGGAACAGAGGCGAGGAGGAGCACATAGGGAGTCCTTGAAAACTCTCTTGTTCCTCTTCTTCCAAATGGACCACGCTATGGCGCCTAGCAAAACTGACCAAATCACCTTCCTAGAGTCATCCCCCCAATCCAAGTGCCAGCAGGATAAGAAGTTGCAAAAGGAAGAGGGAAAGACCCAATCCGTACATTTGTGGAACTTGTCCCAACATTTGTTAATTGTGTAGTTTATATGACCACAATGGGTACACTTTCAGTTCTCATGGCCTCCCCTGACTCATGACCTTGTCTTCAACCTCCAGCACTATGACATGTACCACCTTCTTCTCTACGAGCCGAAGACACGTGCTCGTGCTGAAGCACTTTTTACAGTTGATGAATAAGGTGTAGAAGAAATGCTCTCCCTTTGAAGTTATGTATAAACACTATTCAGCAAAGGAAGCTCCACATTGAGCAATAATTGTCCACGAATGGACTGATAATCATGGTTTTAAAAAACGCCAAAACCGTTACCCGATACTGTTACGCTACGTATAGGTACCGTAACGTTTTCCGACATATTTTTTCACTAGCTCTGCCCCCCCCGCCACCCCCCCGGGCAATCTGCTGAAGGTAAAACGATATTTTTTAGTGAAAAAAACTCTTTAGAATCTTATTACTTCTTTCTTACATCTTTTTTATTTTTTTTCTATTTATTGTGATTTTTTTAAGCACAAAAAAAAAAGCGTAAAGGCTGTAAAGGCCGAAACTGTACCGTAACAGTTTCGGCCGTGTCCATTACGGTGTCCGAAACCCTTTTTTTGAACTATGCTGATAATCAACATTAAGTCCGGACAAAAACTTGGCTATCTGAAATTCCTCATGTTTCTGCTGCAAGTCTACTTTGTTAGATAATTGTTGATCTGCAAGAAGAATATACAGCTCTTCGAGAATGTGTCATTCTTTTAACCCAATTACCTCCCGAGTTCTTATCTTAGACCCTAGAGATGTTTGTCTCCAAAGAACACATCTCTCGAATAGGGTCCCACGCCTCCTTGGCGATATGCAAAAACATTGCATTCGCGCTGACTTGTGGTTCCATACTATTTTATAACCATATCATTATCAAATAGTTCTCCTTCAGCTATTTATCATAATTATTATCAGACTTCTGAGGAGGAATTTCCCTCACATATTTCAGTTTCCCTTTGGCATCAAGAGAAAACCTTGACTGACTGTGCCCACAATAAATAATTGGAACCACTCAATTTCAGTGTAGGTATTTGCATTCCACTCACATCTAAAGTAGAACTTCCGGGCTTTATATCACTAGATCTGGCCATGAAGGCTACACCAACAGAAATCAACAACCTACTGATTGAGTAATAAAATCAAACATGTCACACAATTAATTGGTTATTTTAGAATTCTGGCCAGCAAAGAATTACAAATTTTGATCACACAAACATGGCATCGAAAACACTTCTCAACATTAGGTCAGTACCACACAGCCAGTTTACTTCATTCTCTAGTCATTCACAACTTCGATTACTGCATGAACACTACACGATTGGATCTACAGGAGAAAACAGAACCCAATCGATCACTTCATGACAAGTAAATTCGATTACTGCATGAACACTACACGATTGGATCTACAGGAGAAAACAGAACCCAATTGATCACTTCATAACAAGTTGACAACTGACCCCACAGATCTAGTAGCCAACAGCCTGCAAGCCCTCTTTCTTCATTACAATGCCACGCGATCACAATCGCAGCACAAACTTAACAAACCAGTCCTATTTATTAATAGATCCGATAAAAAGAGGACGTGATTCATACACATAGAGCACCACAGCACTAGCAGCCAACCACGAGATCTTATCAGTAGCAGGATTGGTCCCATTCTGATACCATGTCAGGATGACACAATAACAAGTTAATTGAGGGAATGGTACAAATCACGATAAGGAGAATAGAGAGAAACTCAAGAGAGATGGATTCAGTCAAAAGAGAATAACTTACCTTCCCTAGTATACATGTTAAATAATGATAAAAGGCTAAAATGCCCATGCATGCTTATTACACCACTTCTAACGAGCTTAAAGGCCAACTCTCCATCGTATACCATCCAACTGAGTGTAAGCATTGTTATACTCTTTATAACAACGTTTGAAATCCCAAATGCATATTTTTTTTTTTTGAATTAAAGCTTTTTCTGAACTGCCGCGTACCTCCCACCATAGCTTCGTTAGTGTTGTAACTCTGTGCATATTTTGCATGACCCTCTATGGGGCTGAGCAAGTCTTTTTTACCTGCTCTAGCCCCTTTAAATACAAGTTGGATACATGGGGTTCACTTCTTTTGGATATTTAAATGATCTTTTACATACTAACAAAAAAAATTTGCCCGATCAGACAGTTGTATCCATTTAATACCACGTTCTTGTAGGTGGTCATTAAAATGTGATGAATCAATGGTCCAGAAGAAAAGGTATGGCAAGTAGGAAGATTATTTCCATCGAATAGCTAGGTACTTGATTGGAATCAAGTTGCCAATAAAGAAATGCGGAGGAAGATTATATCCATCGAATCGAAATCCTTCGAGTTCGTTGGAGTGGAAGCAAAAGAAGGTTGGTCTGTGAGAATCTTTGAAAGGGGTAGGGGTTTCTCGGTTGTGCTTCAACTGGAGGAACATATTTTCTGGTGGCTTCTTTGTTCCCTTGCTGACTGTGTTTGACTTCAAGAAGGAAGCTACAGGGTGGATCGGAAGCAAGGTTCTTCAAAGGTTTTCCTCCTAGAAAGGAAGAGGAATAGCAATGGGGCCTTTATCTCTTTGTTGTTGATCCCCACCGCGGGAGGAAGGAGAAGGTAGATTATTTTCCCTATGGGCTGTGACGGTTTTGGGTGGAATGGAGTGTTGGATGCGTTGAAGTCAATCATACCTCCACATTTCCTCCCCAAGCAGACTCAGGAATACTTGGTGTTTCCTCTCTCAAGTGCAAATCCTAATCCTCCACCACCTTTATTTCCTCCGCTAGTCAATACTAAGATATTACCGGCGGGCTGGTGGGATATGGCAGTAGTGCGCGCCTTTCTCGACCCATTAGCTAGTTGGACAGAGCTGGAACATGCAATTCATGCCTTGATGCCGAGTGATGAACGTACACCCCTAATCCCCTATGAATTTCGAAAGGGGATCATCATCACTAAATGCTTATCCACGATGCGTGATCTATGTGCTAAGGAATCATGGCCCCTGCCGTATGGAGGTTCGATTATTATCAATTGATGGTGGGTAGCATCGAACCAAATTCTTGAGAGCAGGTTGCGAGCATCGTTTTGGATCGGTATTCAAGGCCTCCTATTGCATCTCCGGAAGGTTGAAACTCTATCGGGAATTGGGGATGCCTATGGTGGAACTTTGCAAATTGGTCAACGCTCTTTAACGTTGTCCGACCTCCGACAAGATCGAATCTGTATCTGTTTGACTAGCAAAGGGTGCATCCCTCGCACGATGAGAATCCCTGATCGAGGATGTTTCCATTCAGTTATTGTATCAGTACTATCAAGAGACGAGATGGATTTCTCCGACGGCCCAAGAGATTTCCGGCCATGGTATGAGGAGGGAAATTCCCCATTTCTGCGGTGGTCGTCATTGCAGTCGCTCCTGTGGCAATCAAGGAGAGTAGGTTAGCTGGCCCTTTCGTGGAGGCGATGCATGCGTCCGTAGAGGCACGCTTGCCCACTGATAATCCGAGTAGGGGGGCCATTCCGTTGGAGAGGTTTCGTGGTAAAGGGGTTGTAGACTCTGATCCTTCTTGTGGTATGCAACCCATACCTGTACCAAGGTAGGTTGTTGACGTTTGTTCGGCATCAAAGACCAATGGCTTGAGCGCATCGGTCAATGGGTCAGAGAGAAACAGTCGGGTTGATCAGCAACCAACCCTCATCGGTCTCAAATGCTTTAATGGTGGGTGGGTAGAGAGTACGCCTCGAGCTCCAGTTTCTCAACCTGCTAGAGTAGAAGCTATCATGAAAAAGGAAACAAATAGTAGAGGTAGAAGAAGCAGGAAACTGTTCAACAAAAATCAGAGGAGAAATTGAAGGGAAAAGACTTAAGATGGGAGAGAAAGACCAATCTTGATGCTTTGTCTCCGATAGAGGAAGTTTCAGAAAGTGGTCTAGTGGTTTTGGAGGAGATGGTTTGAATTCGGTGGGCGGTTTAGGATCCCAGTTGGAATCACGTGACATCGAGCCCACCACCCGTACCGAGCTTGGGTCGAATTTGGGCCCTTTTAAGTTCGGGTCTGAGGGTTCCTTCTTCTTGGGCCTCATTTCATTTCATGGCAACCCGATGGACTTAGGCCTATTATTGACAAATGGTTCCGTTGCGGGTGAGGCCGAATCAGATACTTTTGGGTTGGACCATATTATATCGGTTGGGGTTGAGGTTGCAAGGGATCCCCATCGGATCAATTTTCCATCAAAAAGTCAGGGACATCACTAATGGGAAGGTTTTGGGAGGATGTTATGGACAACTCAGAGTTGGAGTCTTATACGCCATTGGTCTTTGCAGAACTTGGCCATGGTCCTATCACAGGGTTGCAGGTTTTAGTGCCCAATCTTTTTTGCAATCCAGATGGTAGTAGGGAAGATGTGTTCTCATCAGACTCGACTTCGTTAGGTGCTCGTGGCGAAGAGGCGTCATCTTGTGAGAATGATAAGAGTAGGCATCAGCAAGAGACCATAGCCCATCTTCCTTTGAGAGATGGGTTAGAGGGAGTCAAATCAGTCTTAGTGGAGATCGGAGTAGCAATCCATGATGCCCATTATTCTGATGTGGGTCAGAAACCTATACTGGTCAACGATCAGGGGCTCGAGAACGATAGGGGCCGTACCAATTCCGAAGCTTCCGACATAGGGCATCCCAGGATTCTCAGTCCAATTTTTTTTGCGGAAGTAACACCGACAGGTGGTGTAAAGAACCAGGGCTTCCTTTGTGCGGTAGGGAAGGAGATTCCATCCTTAACATTGCCTCGAGCTAGGGGGACGACCGACATTGAGCAGAGCATCCCCGCTTCTCTTCCCTTGGAAGGTACGTCTCAACCCTCTTCTCCTCCTATCCCCCCTGTCCAGGTTTATGACAGGGATACGGGGGATAGAGAGAGTGTTCTGGGTTCATTTGTTTTGAATAATTATTCTTTGGTGCATTCTCATGGAATCTTGATACCGCAATTGTGTAAGGAAATGGATCCCTATATAGGGTCTAGAACAGAGCAGGGTATCTGTGATCTTGCTGAGATGGTCATGAGACCAGAGTTAGTGTCTTCAGTCTTTATCCCTACTTTATCCTGTGAGGTTCATGGTGGGTGTCCGGTGTTGTCTCCTCAGTTTGGCAAGGAGGAAGTGTCAGAATGGGTTACGAGTCTGATGGTTGGGGTGGGTAAAGTCTTGGGGCTTCTTTGCGAAGGCCAAAAAGAAAAGGCTTCGGCTTTGTTTTAAAGAATTGAGAGAGAGGGAGTCCAGGGTGTGGTCATACCCAAACCCAAAGGCAAAGTAGGCCCACAAGGATATCCTAAACTTCTGAACTGAGGAAATTAGAGTGTAACTTTAACTATGACAATGCCTTTCGGAGAGGTGTATCATGCAGCCCGAGGTCAGTTAGGGATTGTCGAGTTCTTAGATGACAGGTCTTTCTATTATCTCTTGGAACATCCGGGGCTTGGGTTAGCTGGAGAAACGGGTGGCTATTAAACGTTTTGTGAAAGCTAAGAAATCGTCCATTCTATGTATTCAGAAGACAAAGTAGTCACCCAAGAGTTTCACATTAGGGAGTTATGGGGGAGCCCTTAGTCGTGTTGGCTTGAATTACCGTCCTTAGGGTCATCTGGGGGGATTATATTACTTTGGGACGTCCAAAGTGGAGGTTCTGGATTCAGAAGTAGGAACTTCTCATCCTCTATTCTTTGTCGCTTGGGGGGGGGGGGGGGGGGGGCTTTTAATGGGTTTTCTCTGGGGTGTACAGGCCTTCAAGGGGATCTGCTGAGATGGATTTCTGGTCTGAATTGGATGATGTTAGTGTGCGATGGGATGCACCGTGGTGCTTAGGTGGTGATCTTAACAGTATTCGTTTTTCATCCGAAAAGAAAAGGGGTTGTGCTATCTCGGCTAAGATGAGACTTTTCAAGGAATTCATCTTTCGTCATGGTTTGATTGACTATCCGCTTAAGGGAGCCCTGTTCACCTGGTCCCAATCTGGCTTTAACATGTCTGCGAGCCAGTTGGATAGATTTTTAGTAGGCCTTGATTGGGAGAATCACTTCTCCAATTCTATTCAGTCGTCCCTCTCGAGGCCCATCTCTGATCATGTGCCTATTATTTTAGAATCGGGGTCTTTCTCTAGGGTCCTAGCCCCTTCCATTTTGAGAATATGTGGTTGGAGGACGAGAAGTTTAAGGCTTTAGTGGCTGAGGTGTGGAATCTCCAAAGTGGATGGGGCTCGGCTAGCACTCGCTTTGGCATGAAGCTGAAAGCTCTCAAAGGCCGGTTGAAAATTTGGAATAGCAAAGTGTTTGGGAATGTCCAGGTCCGGTTAGCAAGGTTACTTCAGGAGATCGAAGAGATGGATGGTTTTGCCGAATCTAAAGATCTATCCCCCCCAGAGCTTTGAATACAGAGGCAAATCGATTGGCATACGTCTCCTCAAAATGAAAGAGATAAGTTGGAAACAAAAGGCCAGAATTCGTTGGCTCAAAGAGGGGGATCGTAACACCAAGTTCTTCCAAAGATCGACAAACTTTTACAAGAAAAGAAATTTTATCTCCTAGCTGAGGGTGGAGGGAAACTGGAAGGAGTCGAAGGACGCTATTGCAGATAGTGTCATATCATTCTACTGGGATTTGTATTGCGAAAGGGAATCTTGGCGTCCTCAATTGGATGAGTTAGCCTTTGATGGCTTATCCCTTGCCCAAAAGGGGGCTTTGGAGGCCCCTTTCGAGGTAGATGAGGTTCTTGGAGCTATTTGTGGTTTAGCGGGTGATAAGGCGCCTGGGCTAGAGGGCTTTTCCATAGAGTTCTATAGGGCGTGTTGGGAGATTGTGGGGAGTGATTTTATGGATGTGATGAGGGAGCTATATGTCTCGGGTCGCTTTGATAGAGTAGTGAATTGCACCTTCCTTGTGCTGATTCCAAATAAGGAAGGTGCTTTTGATCTAAAAGATTTTCGGCCTATTAGTTTGGTGAGCAGCGTGTACAAAATCCTTTCCAAGGTCTTGACGGACCGTCGAAAGTTAGTCATGCCCTCCATTATATCCCCTCAACATGGAGCGTTTGTAGGGGGCATCAAATGCTCGATGACATATTGATTGCTAATGAAAGCATTGACGCTGGCACCAAATCCAAGATTTAGGGTCTTCTTTGTAAGGTGGACATGGAAAAAGCCTATGATCATGTAAATTGGGCCTTTCTAAGTACGTCCTAGGCAGGATGGGGTTTAGGGCTAAGTGGAGGCTTCTGAACGGGAGCTTGGTGGGATTCCCCAGTTCCAGGGGTTTTCGTCAATAAGATCCGCTATCTCCCTTTCTTTTTGTGATAGTCTCAGAGGCTTTGAGTCGTTTGTTATCTAAGGCAGAGGGGAGGTTTTTTGAAGAGTTCCCGATTGGAGTAGATCGGTTACGAATTTCACACTTTCAGTTTGCTGATGATACCCTCATTTTCTGTAGAGCTCAGAGTGACGATCTTCTCCATCTTAGATACATTCTTCGTTGCTTTGAAGTAGTGTCTGGCCTGCGAGTGAACTTGGAGAAATCAGAGATCGTGAGTGTAGGTGTAGTTCTAGATATAGATTTTCTTGCTCGGTGCCTTGGTTGCTCTGTGGGGTCCCTCCCTTCTGTTTACCTAGGTATGCCTTTAGGTGCGAGATTTAAAGCCAAAGCAATTTGGATCCCAGTGCTGGATAGGGTGGCCAAAAGACTCTCAGGTTAGAAATCATCTTCTTTATCTAAAGGAGGGAAATTGACTGATCCAAAGTACCCTGAGCAGCCTTCTTACCTATTTTATGCCCCTTATTACCATTCCTCGTTTGGTGGCGGTTGCTCTCGAGAGAATCCAAAGAGAATTTATGTGGAATGAGAAAGGTGACAAATTCAAATACCATCTTGTAGCCTGGAATCTCATGTGTAGGGCCAAGGAGAGCGGGGGTTTAAACCTCAAGTCGCTTGCCCAGGTTAACAAGGCTTTGTTAAGAAAATGGGTTTGGAGGTTTGGGAGGAGAGGGATAGTTTGTGGCGGGCTATAATCACTGCCAAATACAGGGAGCGGTCGTGTTGGGTTCCGAGAGAGGTGAGAGGTTCTCATGGTCAGAGTTTGTGGAAGGGTATTATAGTCAATGCCAACCTAGTGGTGCTAGATTTCCAGTTTAGATTTGGGAGGGAGTTAGAGGTCAGATTTTGGTCGGATGTGTGGTGTGGGGGCTCTAAGCTGAAGGATGACTTTGGCAACTTGTTCATGTTAGCATCTGATAGGAAGACATCATTAGGGGAGTCTTGTGAGGGGTCGGGGAAGGGGGTGGTGTGGTGTCCGAGTATGCGTCGAGACTTGAACGATTGAGAAGTTGAAGATATGACTCGACTCTTGGAACGTGTTTCTTCGATCTCCCCGTGCACCGAAATTAGGGACAGTAGGATTTAGGCTAGAGACAACCATGGTCGGTTTTCAGCTGACATTTTTAGACAATAAATGGTTACAACTATCCAGACGATCTAAATTTGTCGCCATGCTCCCTGGACCATAGGTGGTCCCAACCATTTAATGGTATATATTGACGAATCAGTGCCCAAAATTGTTTGATTTGTTGATAGCAGTGTTTTAAAAGACGTGTGAGGCTTACGCCTCGAGGTGAGGCTCAAGGAAAACGACTTGAGGCTCAACCTTGAGGCTTAAATCTCGTTAGGTTAACACATCAAACTTTGAGACTCACATGAGGCACACGCCTTATGCTTTAAGAGCCGAAGATGTTTTATGTCTGAGGCGTGTGTCTCATAATTTAATTAAAAAAAATAGGGTTCTATGATGCAGGACAATGCAATAAACCTAGGATGAGATGATTGAGAGATCAAAATTGAATTGCGGTAATAAGGAAAATCATAAAATTATTTAGGATTCTACAATTACAATAAAGAAAGCCCAAAAGGGAATTAGTAATACCCTATTTCAAACCACAATCCCGCTATAATGAATATTCAAGTCTGAATTGGGTGATCGTAATGGAAGTGGGAACTTCCATTAGCTTAGGGATTTAAACCAATAGACAATTGAATTTTCTTGTCAATCGAGGATTTCAAGAACAAGCTCAGGTTCAACAATTATTAAGGTTGGTAACATGCATGTACTTAGGGTTTCAATATTAAAGAGTCTAGGATCACAAACCAACAGCAATAAATAGGGGAAATCACAAAATATAGGTTAGGGTTTTAGGGATTTTTGCTGTTTTGGGTTTAGGAGAACATGGGAGAAGTGTAGCTGCAATGAGGATGGGTTTGGAGGGCTGTAACAGCAATAGGGGAAGGTTGTTGGGGTGCTACAGCAGTCACAAGGCGCTGTAAGAGCAAGGGACGGGCTGGAACAGGTACAGCAGAGCTGGGAGAGGGCTGGTATGGTAGCTGGAGCTTGCAGCAGGGCTGGAGAGGATTGGGGGAAGTCTGGACAGCAGTGGGATTGCTGTAGGAAGGGCTGCAGTGACACTAGGACAGTTTGCGGGGCTGCAGGAATACTGTTGCAGCTATGGGGGAAGGTTAAGAAAGCTGTAACAGTCAGAGAGGGGCTGTAGGATGACTAGGACAGCAATAGGGGGCTGTGAGAAGGCTGGACAGCAAGGGTGTTTGCTGTCTAGGGTTTGGTTTGGCAGGTTTTTGCAAGAAACAACAGAAAATAAAGAGATAAGGAAAGGAGATTAGTTGTTGTGAACAGTACACATGAATAGTGATTTGAGAGAGATAGAGAAGAAGAAAATGGAGAAGATTACCTTCGAATCACTCCAAAATTGACATCACACCATTCCCATCACAGGAGATTCTAAAAGCCAAAAAACTCTCATATTTCATTTATAAAAATTCTGTAAATCTCTAATCTTGAAAGAGAGTATTTATAAACAAAAGAATAAAACCCTACTTAAAAGAAAAATATCAAACTACCCTTAATCATGTTCTCTCATAATAAAGTAACTACAAGGAACAAAACAAAATAAAACAAACTAGATAAAATAAACAACTAAATAACTAAAGGGGTGGGCCGGCCACTATGACTGCCCATGCTTATCTATGGCCTGATCTCAGCCCTCCGATCACCATCTCTAGATCCCACGATCGATCGTCCTCCAAGTTGTGATCCAATGGTGGATTTCCATCATAAACGAAATCCAACGGTTCAATGTACGCATCATTCTAGCCATATAACTGAGACTTGAACATTAATTTTATTAAGATATACATTAGTGGTTACTTTGCAAGTGCCTCATACATTAGTGACTATTGCCTACTTTGCAATTGTTTGTTCGAATCAAAAATCCACCACATGATGATTGAAAATCATCCATCTTTGAATATATATAAGTGCCTAAAGTGGAGATTTGCTTCGGGAGCATTGTGTGACCAACACATTCTAATAAGACGAAAAATAAAATTTTTATAAGACAACAATAAGACTAGCTATGTTTAATGAAAAAAAATGGTGTGTGACCAGGGAGCAACATATTCATAGGAGACGTAGCCAAAATGAGGATGATGAGATGGATGCATGGAAAAACTAGGAAATGTAAGATCATAATAAGCACATTCGAGAGAATTTGGGAATAACTCCAAGCCTCCAACATGTGATAAATAAGATAAAGTTTGTTGAGATGGTTTAAACATGTTCAATATGAGACAAATGATGACATCAGTGATGACTGATGAGTGAGTTGGTGTAATTGAGGGAAATGCCAAAAGGAGGTGGATGGAGATGGTGAGAAAAGATTTGATAACACACTCTTTAACCGAAGACATTGCTCATGGTAGACTAGAATGACGTGAGTCACGTGATAAGATTTGTCTTGTCGATCCCTTAATAGTTGGGATAAGGCACTGACAACAAATGAGTTTAGGCAGGTTTTTGGGTCTAACTCCAATCCCATGACAACATTGATCATGGTTTATGCATGTGCTTACTTGAGGTCTCTGCATCTTGGCAAGGAACTCCATAGTTTCATAATCAATAGTATAATGGGGATCAGATTTCAAGCGCTATGAAAATCATGTTTTCATTTTGGAACCATGGAATTGGTTCTTCCCTCTACTGATGTTAATAGCTTGCTAATAAGTGAACGTAGAGGGAGAATGCTTGTAGATAAGTGAACGTAGAGGGAGAATCATGACTGAGATTAAATGCCATAGATTTGTGGTGGAGAAGAAATGTTTCCAGATTCAGAGATTCGAGAATGCGCATGGCAACTCAACCAGAATAGCTGAGAAGGGAAGGTCAGGCCATACTCACTATATGTGGATCCCAGAGGAGGTCATCTCATGGTTTACATCTACTATCTCGGAATGCCTCGATACTGATCACGACTACTTATTTAAAAAGTTCAGTAGTAGGAAACACTCCTTGCTTGGGGAAAAAAGATCCAACTCTATGGGCGAATTCTTGACATTCTCATCGTTCCAAGGGCTGCAGAAGGGGGGCAAAATATTCATTCCAAGAGGGTCTAGGATTGGTGGATGGAGGTCCTTAGCAGAAGCAGTGAAGGGGCTTAATACCCATTTCAAACACTCTTAACAACCAGGTGTCTCATTAGGCGGGAAAGGATGGTATGCTTATGGTCATTTGGCTGAGAAAGTTAGCAGGGTCCAAGATGAGCCCCTAGAAGGAATCCGATGTCATATAGAGTCAGTGGGAGGGAATAGCAAGGTGGTTATTGATCTTGATGTAGGGCAGTTTCACTATTGGGCATATGTTGTAATGTGCTCCATTGGAGGTCCTGAGGTGGAGGATGACTGGGAAGAAGTGTCAAAAATCATTTCCCACCTAACCCAGAGGAACAAAATATTCGGCTTCATCCTTTTGATATTAGACGAGCCATCTTCCATACAAGCAAAAGTCAACAAATTGATAGAATATGCAGTGACAGGAGATATCAGGTGGGAAATAGAAATTTTGTTGGTTTTCACAGGTGGTGGCTAGCGGCAAACGCTCTATCTTACACTGGGCTATTTAAAGCGAGATGGCTAGCTCTGGAAGGGATACCTTTTCATCTTTGGATTCCAGCGGTTCTCTCTAAGATTGGAGAAATCTGCGGAGGTTTACTGGAGATCCACCCCACCACATTAAAGTAGTCCAATTTATCTCTGGCCAAGATAAAAGTTAGGGGTGACGCGAGAAGGATCCCTTGCATTGATTTCCATTCCACCTCTTATCCGATGGAGATTTTCAGTTGGAAGGAGGTCTGTGAAAGGTGCAAGGAGCTGCTGGAAGTCATGGAATTCCGATTGAGAGCTGAAGAACCAGAGGTTAGGAAACCTTTAGGAAAATAAAGTTGTCGTGGTGCTCCAGGAGTGGATGAAATCAAGCTGACGGGGCATAAGGGTATGTTCCCGCTTTCAAATTCGAATAAGGAGAGCACGAGGAAGAGTGGGGCTTTTTAAGAATGGGGTGTCCCATCAGTTTCAGTCGATGGCAGGGCCTTTTAGGGTTGTAGTTTCGGAAGGGGAGGGTCAGAGGACATCAACACGCAACTCCAACTACTCTCATGTCTAACCAATCATAAAGGAGTTCGGAGAATAGAGGGGAAAGTTATTGACCAATCAGGTAAACCAAACACTCCATCAAGGCTAGTGGCGCTGTCAGATCTTCATAGAGGTATAATAAAAAAGAAAAAGAAGAATCAAAGGAGAAATTTGAGAAGGAAGAGATTGAGATGGAAAAAGGTCAGAGGTGACTAACCTAAAGTAGCGGCGCTTTCTCAGGCATGCCAGCTCTCTCATGCTGCAAGCACGACATCATAGCCAGGGAGGATCGTATCTAGGGTTGAGGGACGTAGAGGAAGACTTCTTATCCTTTGAACCAGTTATAGACCCAAAAGCACATCTAGTATCCTCACCATCCTCTCGGTCCAAGTTAGTGGGCTCTAGTATTTCGCAAGGACCAGGCCCAAGTTTTTATGTTTCAACTGTTGAGGGGCTTCAGCCTCTAACCCATATTGAGGCCCAAAATCGATGGGCTAGTTCGTCTTCCGATCCAGCCCAGTGGGCAACAATAGCTACGAGCCCAGTTCTTGTAAGCTTGGAAGCTAAAGTCCTTAGCCCATTTAACATGTGATTCGGGTTGTTAGGGAACCGTAATTTCAGCCTTCCACTATCTGAAAGTTTGGAGGTTAGATTGAGGGAGTTCATGTCGGAGATTGAAGCTCCACTTGATAACCTGGAGCTGGATTTTCTCCAAACTGAGAATCTTGAAGGGGAGCTCGATGAAGATGGACACCAATGCAGCTGACAAAAGGGTGGAGGTGTGGAGGGGTAAGTGCGATGTCGTCCCTAACCTTCAGTGCAATCCTGATAGTTTGGTAATAGAGATTATCGCTCTGGTGTCTCGAGTAAGGGGGTTAGGGACCGAGTCTGTGAACAATCCACAAATGGAGGATTTGGCTTCTTCATCTAATGGCGGGGACAGTTCATCTTTGCTCAACCATGAGGTAGGGATTCAGGACTCTTTAATCGCAGATACTGCCAAGAATGAGTCAGCATCCCACGAAGTGGGTTTTGAATTTGCGATCAGGGTAGGGTCTCAATGCAGTATGCAAACACTCGAGGCGGAAGACAGGGTTTTGTCAGTGTCAAACCATGATCAAGGGAGCTCAGACGGGGCGGTTTCGACTTTGCACCACAGATTGTCATTAAAGCATTTCTCTGGGTCAAATCGGGTTCATGTTAAGTCCGCTTGTTTTGCGGAAGCAAGTCCGGGATTTGGTCTAAAGTGCCTCGGGAGCTTAGGGGCGGAAGGAACCAACATTCAAACCTCTTCACTTTTGGCCTCTCAAGGGTAGGACAACACATTTCTGATGATCTCTCTGGTGCAAGGCACACATCACCCTTCTATCCCTGCTACTAGCTTCAAGCCCGTTGATGGCATGAATGGAGCTAGTAACAGGGCATTGAGGTCCCGTTTAAGTTAGATGAGGCTATCTTAAAACCAATTACTATTGATAAATCCAACGTTCAGCCTGATGATGAGGTCCTTAGTAGTTAGAGTTTGTCGGGGGCTCTCTCTGAGGATAGGTCGTTCTCGTCATCAGGGTCTAGGTCTGTTCGCATCTCTCCAAAGGGAGCGGGCAGGGGCAGCAGCTGGAGGGGTCTCTAGAAAGTACCCCAACGATTGGGTTTTAGTCTTTTAGACAAGATGGCAAACTTTGGCGTCTCTTTGGGTTTATCCTTTGAGGGTCGAGAGGAGGAAGTTTTGGCTCTATTTCGATCCCTGGAACCTAATAGGGGCTCTTTAAAAGAGGTTGCCTCCCCTGTCGGGCTTGGCCAAAGCAATAAGCGGTTGTTTCCCCAATGATGCACAACCGCTTCATCTCTTGGAATATTCGCAGTCTGAGATCGGTGGGCTAATATTAATGTAGGGCGGTTAGAGATCTTATCTGAACCTCAAAACCTTACATCCTTTGTCTGCAAGAAACCACACTTCATTCCATCCCGGAAAGAGTGGTTGACGAAGTGTAGGGCCACGACCCTCATCAATGGAAGGTGGTTATGGCCTATAGGGCGGCCGGTAGGATCCGCACAGTTTGGGTTCCAATTACCTAGAGGTCCTTGAGAGCGAGGAGGGAGTGTTCTCCTTATCTATTATTTGTCAGTCTTGAGTGGATGACTTTAAATGGGTGCTCACGGGTGTATATGGGCCATCGACTTACTCTTATCAATTGCAATTCTGGACGGAACTCGATGATGTGGCTGCTCATTGGGATCTTCCGTGGAATTTTGTTCGGTCTTCTAGGGAAAGATCCAATGGAGGTAATTTTAATCGATCTATGCGGGCCTTCGAGTCCTTCATCTCTCATAACTCTCTCCTGGATTGCCCGATGATAGGTTCCTAGTTTGTCCTCGTTGGGAGGACAAGTACCCGGATGTTAGATCTTCTTCTCTGGCGAGGCCCACATCAGACCATGTCCCTATTTTGCTCAATCCATCTGAGATCTAGGGCGGACCACGCCCTTTTAAATTCGAATTCATGTGGATGGATCACCCTGAGTTCCTAGACTAGTTGAGGAAAGTTGGAAGCAAGACTCGTTCTGGGGCCCAGCTAGCACGAGGTTCACCCTGAAACTTAAAGCCCTCAAGACTCTTCTTAAAACATGGAACAAGGAGGTGTTTTGGTTGATCCCTCTCAAAAAGAGGACAATCCTTGCTGAGATAGATTGTATCGATGCTAGAGAAGAGGAGGGCTCTATGTCAGCTTCAGAGCATCAGTTTAGAGTGGACCTTAAAATTGAATTTCATCAAATCCTTTGCTCGAAAGAAGTCTTTTGGAAACAGAAAGCTGGACAACAGTGGCTGAAAGAGGGGGATCAAAACACTCGATTTTTTCATTAAGTGGCGAACTCTAGGAGGAAAGGAAACCTCATTTCTAGTCTCAGAATTGGTGACCAGATAGTTGACTCTGAGCCAGATATCGCTAGGGAAGCTGTGAGATCTTTTGAGCATCTCTACTCTTGAGATCAGATCTTTTAGACCAAAATTGGATGGTCTTGAATTCTCAATGCTATTTGGGTCCTAGAGAGATACCCTAGGGGGTCCTTTCTCTAAGGAGGAGATATCTGCAGTGGTCAGGGATATGACTTGGGATGAAGCTCCAAGTCCGGATGGTTTCTGCATAGAATTCTTCAAAAAGTGTTGGCATATTGTCAGGCAGGATCTCCTCTAGATTTTCCATGAGTTCCATCGATCTAAGGCTTTTGACCCGGTTCTTAATAGTACATTCCTTGGTCCTCATTCTAAAAAGGCCGGAGCTCTTCTGACTTCAGACCAATTAGTCTTGTGGGGAGTGTGTATAAGATTTTAAGTTAAAACGCTAGGACTCAGGCTGAAAGTGGTCATGAATTCAATCATATCCCCATTTCATTGTGCCTTTGTGGGTGGGAGGCAAATTCTTGATGGGCCTCTTATAGGCAATGAGTGTTTAGAAATTAGAGGATCGGTTGCGCAAAGGGGTGCCGGGAGGCGGGAACCGTTTGCAAAATCAGTATGGAAAAGGCCTATGACCAACTCAGTTGGGGGTTTCTGGAGTATATGTTGGATAGGATAGGCTTTGGTATTAAATGGAGGGCTTGGATGAGAGCCCGCTTCGGGTCTGTGAGATTCTCTATGCTCATCAATGGTTCCCCCATGGCTATTTTCATAGCTCTCGAGGTCTCCGACAATGGGATCCTCTATCCCCGCTTTTGTTTATCATGGCTTCGGAGGGTTTGAGTAGAATGATCCAAAAAGCCTCATCTTCGGTTTAGGAAGGCTTCAAGGTCGACTGTGGGGATCTTCAGATATCCCACTTGCAATTTGCAAATGATACCTGCTTTTCTGTGAGGCCTCTAACACGAAGTTAGCTCTGGTTAGATGTCTCTTTCTTTGTTTCGAAGCAGTTTCGGGATTGAGAATAAACTTCAGTAAGAGCGCTCTTGACGGGGTGGGGGAGGTCCCTAATCTTGGAGAGTTAGCAGCGTGCTTAGGTTGCAAAACAGGCAATTTTCAAACTTCTTATTTGGGCTTGCCTTTGGGTGCTTCATATAAAGCAAAATCGGTTTGGAGCCCCGTCATTGATTGATTCTCCAAGCGCCTTCAAGGGTAGAAATCTCGATTTCTTTTCAAAGGGCGTAAGCTCACGCTCATCAAAAACACCTTGTGCAGTCTACCTACTTATTTCCTATCTCTTTTTAGGATTCCTACATCGATCGCATCCTCTCTAGAAAGATTGCAGAGGGAATTTTTATGGAACGATATGGAAGATTCCAGAAAGAATCATTTAGTAGACTGGAACACCATTTTGCAGCTTAAGAGTGGGGGTGGTCTTAATATTCATCCCTTGTTAAGGGTAAATAAGGCCCTTCTAGGTAAGTGGCTCTGGTGCTTTGGCAAGGAAGAGGGTAGTCTATGGAGAGTTGTGGTAGTGGCTAGACATTGGGCTATCAATAGCTGGTGCCCTAAGTTAGGGTGGGGCCCAATGGGGATGGGGGTGTGGAAGGCGCTCCTATAAGGTTGGGATGGTTTTTATAAACTTACCTGTCTTAAGCTGGGTAACAGGGAGCAAATTAGCTTCTAGAACGATCTTTGGTACGGTTAATCAATTCTTAGACAGACCTTCGTTAACCTTTATGGCTTGGTTTCCAACAAGGAGGCCTCGATAGTTGAGTATTTAGAATGGTGGGATGGGGCGTCGGTCTGGACTCCCAATCTAAGGCGAACCCTATTCGATTGGGAGTTTTAGGATCTTCTTGGGTTATTAGCACTCCTTCAGTAGGTTTCCCCCCTACCCTCTCATCAGGGATTGTCGGGTCTAGTCCCTAGGCAACAAGGGGCAGTTCTCAGGGAGTTCCTTTTTGCAAGCTCTGCATTCTGGGCCCATTCTACCTTTTCCTCATCAGGCTGTTTGGTACCCGTCAATGTCGTCCAAGGTTTCTTTTTTCCTGTGGTCAGCGGTTTTAGATAAAATCCTAACTTGCGATCATCTCATGCATAGAGGATGGTGCCTATTTCATGCGCCTCTCAGCAGAGGAGACTGTAGATCACTTACTTTTGCGTTGTCCAATAGCGAGAGAGGTTTGGTCCTACTCAAGGTGTTAAAATTTGACTCAATTCGGTAAACTTCGGCCGAATTGAGTCAACTTTGGTGGTGACTAAAGCGAAACTCTCGTGTATTTTAAAAATACAAGAATTCTTGATCCAATTCGGTAGACTTCGGTGGAATTCGGTGGACTTCGTTCGAAATAAAAGTTTAGTAGAAAAAATACTCAACTTCGGTGGAAGTCCACCGAAGTAGACAGAAGCGTAAACAAAAAAAATTAAAGCTACAGAAACGTAAGAAATGCAAATTTCAAACTGAAATCAAGCCCAATCTGCCATTACAGTGCAAACAATCTTTATTTTAGAAGAAGAAAAAAAAGGAAAAAAGATAGAGAGAAGAGAAAATGGACGAATAGGGATTAGGGTACATACCTAGGAAGAGCTTTGCCGTCGCCGTTGTGGTCGCCGTTGCCGTTCTCAGTCGCCGTTGTCGATTGCAAAAAACCCTAAAAGCAAAGGTCCTCCTTCCCTCTTCTTTCTCCGTCGAGCTCTACCGTCGAGTATTGAGTTGCAGTCGTGTTTTTTTATTATTATTATTATTATTTTTTTTTTTTTTTTTTTTTATTTATGGAGACTTAACTCTTATGTCTTAAGAAGCATCGAGAAGCCTCAGTGTGTAATGAGATTGAATCATAGCCAATCACGATTGAACTCGGGTAGAGTTCAATCGCACCTAGAGTTCAATTGCACCTATTGGTCAACACGTCTCCCTTAAGGCTTTAAACTCTTATTATGCCCTTAACAGATTTTATAACCTCACTAAGTCACTTTAACTGCTCTTGAACCATGGTTAATTAGTTTTAACTCCTATTATTTAATTATTTTTTTCTAAAAACCAAGGATAGATATTTTAACCTTAAAGATTATTGAATCTTCACCATAGTTAAAAGGGAACATATTAATTTTTTTTTTAAAAATTCAAAATACGAAGGTTAGATGCGTTAGTGAATCTTAATCATAGTTAAAATGGGACATATTAAATTATTTTTTTCTAAAAACCAAGGTTAGCTGCTTTAACCCTAAGGATTAGTAAATCTTAGCCACAATTAAAGGGAGTTAAAAGGGGGCACCTTAATTTTTTTTTATTTTCTAAAAACCAAGGTTAGATACTTTAACCTTAAAGGTTAGTGTATCTTAGCCACAATTAAAGGGAGTTAAAAGGGAGCACATTACTTTAAAAAAAAAATCTAATAGATGCTTTAACCCTAAGGGTTAGTGAATCTTAATCACAATAAAGTGAGTTAAAAGAGATGTTCAATTTTTTGCTCTAAATTATAATTTTATTATTAAAGTGTGGTTATAATTAATCTTATTATAAATTATATTTTTATTATTAGTATATTATGCCCATTAAATTAAATAATTTTCTAATAGTATGTCATAAATTAAATTGTAATATTCAAACAGGATGTCACTTAACATGATTACAACACATACAAGCAGACAACGCATGTCACTTAACATGATTCTTACTTTTGATACTCACATACTTGCATCCAGTAATATAATGAATTATAGATGTGTATTTATGTTTAAGTATTGAATGTCTAAAGTTTGATCTCAAAATTCCAATGTTTCCTTAAAGTTTCCTAAACTTCTTTAATTTTTACATAACTTCCTTGGACTTCCTTAAACTTCCACGAATTGAGTCAACTTCCTTAGCGACTGAAGTTTACACCAAATCCGAAGTTTAATACCTTGGTCCTACTTCCTTTGTCAGTTTCGCATCCCTTAGACCTTTTTCAGATCCTTGAGGAGCTTCTTATCTGGTTGGCTTGCAGTATCTATTCCGGATCTAGTGGGAGTTGTGTGGCCTTTCCTTCTAAGGGCAGTAGCATGGGCCTTGTGGAAGGGGAGGAATAGGAGGGTGTTTGAGGACAGATCCTTGACCGTTCCACGTATTCTGGATAGGGTTCGTTTACTTATTGCAGCTTGGGTGTCTGTTCGAGGAGATGGTGGAGACCCTTGGGGGACCATTATTGTCACATAGTCCCTTTTGGTTTTTGCTTCTTTTGCTGTTTTTGCTTTCCCTCTTGTCTGATCTCGCGGTTCACCATTGGTGAACCCTGTCCTGTAAGGCTCTTTTTCTTTATTATATATATTTTCCCTGCTTACCAATAAAAAAAAATCTCAAGGGTTGTTTTTAATATAGGTTTGGGGTTTCTTGTAGAACAAGTTGATGGTTCATTGTAGAAAAAGCTAGTGTCCATGTGGGATATTTGGGGGTTACATGTACGGAAAGCTAAAGAGTTTATTATTTGCAAAAAAAAAAAGGAGAGTTTCTTATGGGCAAATTTAGGGTCTTTTGTTTTGTGCAATTTAGGGTCCATGAAGACTAAGTAAGGTCTTTGCTTTTGTTTTTTGAGACTTTTGAGAGAACAATATATGCAAACAAAATTCCTTGATTTTGTGAGTTACCTTCTCATCTTGTACCACTTTCTAACTATTGTGGTTGCTATGAATTATTCGTCTCTTTATTTTTTTATTTTTTTTATTTACATCAATGTTTTGGTTCATTCATTTCATAGCATCTGTGATCATTGCAGGTTGGGACACCCAAGACACACAGGCGGTTCCTCACTTGTGATAATGGTACCTATGGACCAATGCTACATAGATTCACCAAAGGCTTATTGGGGATGCCATTCAATACAACAGTAAGTCAAAAGTGTAGCTGCTAATAGTTGGTTTAATAATGATAGTTTTTGTATCTTTTTGTAACTTGTTGAGTGGACTGGTGCCCTTAATACTGGGAGTGCATTCTATAGATGGACTCTAACTGTGTTGGGGATAGCTGCTTTCCAGGAGAAGGTGTTATAGCGGTAGCCTTTTCAGGAGTAATGTGTGCTCATCGAGAAACTGCTATCCTTGCATGCTTTGTGATGTCTTTGCCAAAGCTGGTAAGTAGGAGTCAGCCTTCCAACTTCTGAGGAGTGAGGGGAAGGTCTTCCTTTTATGGAAGAGGGAGCCCACCGACCTAGCTTAGAAGGAGCTTCACAAACATAGATGAATCTGCGCTAGAAGAAACTCACAGATCTTCCCATACAAAGCTCCCCTTTACTATTAAGGTCCTGCTTCTATCCGTATAACGACTTCTTCAGTTTGCACACAAGGTTTGGCCGAGCCTTGTCTACAAAACCTTCCGGCATTGCCTTTTATCTTTCTTTGTCAAGGTCACCAGTCAGGAATGCATTCTTAACATCTAGCTGGAACATCTTCAAATTCATCTTTGCTACTAAGGCAATCTCAACTTTGACGAAATTCAGTTTACCTACAAGACAGACTGTTTCCTCGTAGTCTAAACCACACTTCTGCGCAAATCCTCGCGCCACAACACAAGTCTTGCCTTATATCTCTCGACAGGGCTTGAGAATAAATCTTCAATATTGGACGCCACCTTTCTTCGACTTCTTGGTTGGTTAAGGACAATGGCATGAGAAATATTGGCTCCATTTAAGGAGTGGATACCTATTGCTTTATGGAATAGTGGAGAATACGGATTTTACGGCAATTCCAAGCCATTGATGTTATAATATGACCAGAACAGCATAGTGTGCTTTCTGAACAATGTTGATCAAAGCAAGTGGAAGCACAGACACATGAGCCCTGTGTCCTTTTTCATGGGAGAGTTGGTTTGCCTTCGAAGGCAAGGGAGGTACCTCTTCAGCACTGTGTCACGACCATTCGTCCAGCAATGTTTGCATGGCCTTGGTGGTGGCACTATTTTTGTATGTCTTTTGATCTATTGTAAAAGGGTAGTTTAGTCGCCAATGTCTTAGTGGCATTTTTGTAATAAGAGAGTATGACTTCACCAGCACATAGGATGTTTCCTTCTGCCAAAGGGTAAAAGGTTTATTTTCCACCTTGTAGGGGAGGTGGTAGTTCACTTGAGTGGGTTGTCTTTGCACCATCTTTGATCACCTGCTCCCCTAGTGTCTTTTATTTCCAGTACCTGTATAGTGTCTTGTAACCTTTCCCTTTATGCAATAATATTGATCTTTGCTTCTTTCTTGTGCATTGTGGTGTGCTTTACTCTTGTTCTTAGGTAACTGTTTGAGTAGGCTGACTTGATCAATGGATTGATCAAGTGCCGCACGGGATTTACCTGGCAACGTAAATTGCCCGTGACAGTTGGTATCAGAGCAAGGTCGTGACCGTGTATTCAAGGCTAGAAGACATGGCACAGGGGACAGGAGCGCGCACTAACAAGGATCGTCTGGATGATTTGGAAGCCCAGACAGCACAGATTGATGGGATGTTGCATACCATGGTACAGATGGAGGACCGAGTAAGCAACATGGAACAAGGACACCAGGAATTGGCCGGATCAGTAGAGACCTTGACCGAGGACGTGAAGGGGACAGTGGATGCTCTCCAGGCCAAGATTGAGGAGCTCTCAAACCGGTTGAATGTGCTTACCATGGCAGTTGGTTCGCACCCTCAGGGCCCTACCGAGACATACAGTCGAGTGAAGGTGCCAGAGCCTCGCTCGTACAGTGGTGCGAGAGATGCAAAAGAGCTTGAGAATTTCTTGTTCGACATGGAACAGTACTTCCGAGCCGTGAGACAGGAATCAGAGGAAGCCAAGGTCTCAACAGCAACAATGTATCTATCGGGTGATGCCAAGTTGTGGTGGCGTACACGATACGATGACATTCAGAATGGGAGATGCATCGTGGATACTTGGGCGGACTTGAAGCGGGAGTTAAAAGCCCAATTCTTGCCCGAGAACGTGGAGTACATCGCTAGGAGGAACTTGCGACAGTTGCATCAGACAGGCACGGTACGTGAATATGTGAAGCGATTCTCGGCCCTCATGCTAGACATCAAGGACATGTCCGAGAAAGACAAGATGTTCTACTTCATGGAGGGATTAAAACCTTGGGCACAGACCGAGTTGCAGAGACAACGTGTTCAAGACTTAGCTTCAGCACAAGCAGCAGCAGAGCGTCTGAATGACTACTCCACAAATGACCCTAACAAGAAGAAGGCGACCTCGACCCATACTAGCCACAATAAATCTTCCCGACCATCAAATGGGAAGCATAGCAATGGCAAGTCTGGGCCGACCAAAGAAGCTTCAACCTCAAAGGGTTCGGGTTCGAAGCCAATGCAGTGCTTCTTATGTGGTGGACCACATCGAGTAGTAGTTTGTCTGTAGAAACAAGCCCTCAATGCCCTACAGGCATCAGTGAGTAACTCGGCTATGCACGAGGAGCTGTCCGAGAGTGATGAAGATGAGGAAGAGCAGCCTAGGATGGGAGCCATCAGGTTGCTAAATGCTCTTAAGACTCAAGGTGATGAGAAGGCGCCACAGTCAAAAGGGCTCATGTTCGTTGATTTGAAGATCAATGAGAAGGCCACCCGGGCCATGGTGGATACGGGGGCGACACATAACTTTGTTGCCGAAGGAGAAGCTAAGCGACTGGGATTAAAGCTGGAGAAAGATTCAAGTCGCATCAAAGCCGTGAACTCAGCAGCGAAGCCCATTCATGGGGTAGCCAAGGGGGTGCCTATTGAAGTGGGAGCTTGGTCAGGAAAGACCAACTTAACAGCGATTCCCATGGATGACTTCCAGGTCATTGTGGGGATAGAGTTCTTGCAGGAATCTAAGGCCGTACCAATGCCGTACCTGCGATCGCTGTGCATCTTCGGTGACTCTCCATGTATGATTCCAACAGTGGCAAGCAAAGGTGGAGAGAAGATGCTTTCAGCCCTACAGCTTAAGAAAGGGTTGAAGAAGGGAGAGATGACTTACTTGGCTACGTTGAGGGAAGAGTCTCAACTAGAGCAGGATCCAGTTCCGAAGGAAGTGACCGAGGTGTTGGCAAAGTTTGCTAGCGTGATGCCCGATAAGTTGCCAAAGTCCCTTCCTCCTCGTCGAACAATTGATAATGAGATAGAACTTGTTCCCGGGGCTAAGCCGCCTGCGAAAGCCCCTTATCGTATGGCCCCTCCGGAGCTTGCAGAACTTCGGAAGCAACTTGATGATCTCTTGGAGTCAGGCTTCATTCGCCCCTCCAAGGCACCATTTGGGGCACCAATCCTCTTCCAGTGCAAGCATGACGGGAGTCTGAGGCTTTGCGTGGATTACCGAGCGTTAAATAAGTTGACCGTGCGGAACAAGTATCCCATCCCGTTGATTGCCGATTTGTTCGACCAACTTGGGACAGCCAAGTACTTCAGTAAGCTTGATTTGCGATCAGGCTACTATCAAGTTCGCATCGCGGAGGGCGATGAACCTAAGACGACTTGCGTGACGAGATATGGCGCATTCAAATTCATGGTGATGCCTTTCGGTCTTACCAACGCACCAGCTACCTTCTCAACACTGATGAACCAGATATTCCATAAGTTCCTGGACAAGTTCGTCGTGGTCTATTTGGATGATATTGTGGTGTATAGCTCAACTCTTGAGGAGCATGTTGAGCATTTGCAAAAGGTGTTTGCCTTGTTAAAGGACAACCAATTGTACGTGAAGAAGGAGAAGTGCTCATTTGCGCAGGAGCGCATTAGTTTCCTTGGCCATGTGTTGGGCGAAGGAAAAGTGAGAATGGAGGAGGATAAGATCCGATCTATTCAAGAGTGGGAGCCACCTACGACTACCACCGAGCTGCGGTCTTTCCTAGGCCTTGTGAATTACTATCGTAAGTTCATTAAAGGTTATTCAGCAGCTGCAGCACCATTGACTGACCTACTTAAGAAGGAGCATGCTTGAGTATGGTCAAGGGAGTGCCAGGAAGCCTTCGAGAGACTGAAGCTTACCGTGGCCCAACAACCTGTCCTTGCACTACCAAACTTAGTGAAGCCTTTTGAAGTACAGACTGATGCGTCAGACTATGCTATCGGAGGAGTGTTGGTGTAAGAAGAACATCTGGTTGCTTATGAGAGCCGGAAATTATCTGAAGCGGAGCGTCGCTACACGGCTCAAGAGAAAGAGTTGCTTGCCGTGGTGCATTGCCTTCGGGTGTGGAGGCATTACTTACTTGGATCAAAATTTGTGGTGAAGACCGACAATGTTGCTGTGTCTCACTTCATGACGCAGAAGAAGCTCACGTCCAAGCAAGCGCGCTGGCAAGAGTTGCTAGCGGAATTTGACTTTGAGTTAGAGTACAAACCGGGTCGGTACAACAATGTTGTCGATGCCTTAAGTCGCAAAGCGGAACTTGCGGCCCTAAAGAAAGTGATGCATAGGAGTGTGCAACGGGTGCAGTCTACCATGCATGATAAGATCCGTGAAGGGTTGAAGACCGATCACCGGGCGAAGGTAATTTGGCCACTAGTTGAAAGTGGCAAGACTCGTCGCTTCTGGATCAACGATGGACTTCTTTACACAAAAGGAAGCCGCATCTTTGTCCCAAGGATGGGGGACCTAAGGAAGGATCTTATAAAAGAGTGTCATGATACTCTTTGGGCAGGCCATCAGGGATGGTGTCGCACATATGCCTTGTTAGAACGGGGTTACTACTGGCCTCGTATGCGAGATGATGTTGCAGAATATGTGAAGACTTGTCTTGTGTGCCAACAAGATAAGGTGGAAAGGAATAGGCCTCTTGGGTTCTTGGAGCCATTACCTATCCCTAGGAGACCATGGGAGAGTGTCTCCATGGACTTCATTTCGGCCTTGCCAAAAGTGGGGGAGTTTGGGTCGATCCTGGTGGTGATCGACAGATTCTCAAAGTATGCTACTTTCATCCCCTCATCTTTGCACTGCTCAGCAGAGGAAGCAGCTTACTTGTTCATGAAGAATGTGGTGAAATACTGGGGTGTGCCTCAGAATATTGTGAGCGACAGGGACTCAAGATTCACGGGAAAGTTCTGGTCAGAATTGTTCAAACTTCTCGGGACCAAGCTCAACTTCTCAACAAGTAGTCATCCTCAGACTGATGGCCAAACCGAGCGTTTTAACGCTCTCCTTGAAGAATACCTCTGGCACTTTGTCAGTGCCAATCAAAAGAATTGGGTGAACTTGCTCGATGTCGCTCAATTTTGCTTCAACTTACAACAAAGCTCTTCTTCCAACAAGAGCCCATTCGAGCTAGTAACCGGGCAACAACCACTAACGCCGCATACAGTCGTTGTCGGTTACCAAGGAACCAGTCCCAGCGCATACAAGTTTGCCAAAGAGTGGAACAAGAATGCAGAGATTGCCCGAGCATACCTTGAGAGAGTCGCTAGAAGAATGAAGAAATTTGCGGATCCGAAGAGAAGGCAAGATAAGTTCAAAGTGGGAGACTTAGTGTTGATAAAGCTAAATCCAGTTAACTTAAAGTTCTTTCGTAAAGGCAACAAAAACTTAGTTCGCAAGTACGAAGGACCATTTCCTATCACTGAAAAGGTGGGAAAAGTCTCCTACAGGGTGAAACTGCCTGAGTCATTTCGCAGATATCACCCGGTCTTCCATGCCAGTGTGTTAAAGCCGTATAATGCAGACAAGGAAGACCCCACTCGCAACACTCCGAACCGGCCTGCAGCTACAGTAACGACCGTACCCCAAAGAAAAGTTGAACGTATTGTTGCGGATCGTCATGTCCAAGCATCACCGACCAGGCCCGCGCACATGGAGTATTTGGTACTATGGAAAGGGCTATCCGACGCCGAAGCTAGTTGGGAACTAGGCGTCACCCTTCTCCCCTTCGCAGATAAGATTGAAGAATACTTAGCGAACAAGTCGACGAGGGCGTCAACTTAACAAGTGGGGGAGTATGTCACGACCATTCGTCCAGCAATGTTTGCATGGCCTTGGTGGTGGCACTATTTTTGTATGTCTTTTGATCTATTGTAAAAGGATAGTTTAGTCGCCAATGTCTTAGTGGCATTTTTGTAATAAGGGAGTATGACTCCACCAGCACATAGGATGTTTCCTTCTGCCAAAGGGTAAAAGGTTTATTTTCCACCTTGTAGGGGAGGTGGTAGTTCACTTGAGTGGGTTGTCTTTGCACCATCTTTGATCACCTGCTCCCCTAGTGTCTTTTATTTCCAGTACCTGTATAGTGTCTTGTAACCTTTTCCTTTATGCAATAATATTGATCTTTGCTTCTTTCTTGTGCATTGTGGTGTGCTTTACTCTTGTTCTTAAGTAACTGTTTGAGTAGGCTGACTTGATCAAGTGCCGCACGGGATTTACCTGGCAACGTAAATTGCCCGTGACAACTGGGCGTTCAATCAATTTGAGTTCACAGAATTGTCTTTTGTTATCTTTATCTAGACTTCTAGTCTATAATATTGTGTAAAAGAGCTGCAGAGTGGCCATTTTGATATTTAATCTGGCATTCCTTTCTTGCTTAATCTCATGGAGGCCAACTGCCAATGGCTGTGATTATATACATTGGTTGCTTTGGTAATTTACCTATACTCATCTGCATATATTTCATTGACACTGTTAAAATTTTAGCTCTGTGTTTTTTATCCTTTCAAGTTGTGCTTAAATCACCGAAATCCATTCCCAGTTTCTGTAGATATGAACGTCACTAGCTCCTATTGACACATAGAAAGTACTATGCCATGAATGTAGCGGACCAACCTGTGGACAAGTATAAAATGCTATAACCTAAAGGATTCTCTACATACCGAAAATCAATGGACAACATGGAAATAAAAATCACCGAAACCGATACGAAACAGACGATACGTATAGGTTTCGGTAGCCCCATATACGATATTTATACTTCTACCAAACGGGCGATACATATCATTTATTATTTATGTTTTAAGTCATTGTGTAATTGTAATTGTATTTGCTACTTTGTCTTTAAGTCGCTTCTAATGACTATATTTGGTAAATTTGGTCATGTAACTCATTTGATTTTTAAAAAAGATTATATGTATCATCCGAAACCAATACGTATGGCTTTCGTTTGGGACCAATACAACCCTCGAAACCGTATTTTTAATCCTTGACAGACAAGACTATAATAACCCATTATATTATCTCATAAATTGTTTTGTGATACATGAAATGAATTTACAACTTTTTAGATGTGGAACTCGAAAGATTTGGATTCCTTGCCGGTGTCCTTTTTTTTAACTTAGAAAATGAAACCTTCATAAGTCTGTCTCTTTGAGGATTGAGATGCGGAAACTACTCGGTTTAGTTGGCTGCTGACAATTTCTCTTTCTCCTCTAATGATGAAATCCCATTTAAGATCCGGATTGGAGCTTCATCTTCCGCAAAGAAAGGTATGCCAAGAGACGGTACCCAAAAGCCATGGCCACCATGGCACAAACTTCCTTTAAACCGCTGTCGAGTTTCATTCCATTTATACTGGTAGTGATGTGTTCATACTGCACCTTGAGAAGAAGCCTGTAAGTGTGGTAGTTGAAAGAGAGACAACGGATCCATGATATGAATACTAGAACCTTCTGCAAAATTACAGATATAATTATTGTCACTTTTTTGCAATCAGATGTACCAGGCAGCACTGGAAAGTAAATCTCAGAAACAATTTTGAATTGAGACTTCGGATCGGGAAAAAAGTTTTTGTTTTTCTTTTCAACTAGACTTTTGTTCAGAAACTTCAATTCTGAAAAAATAGAGGCTATTCTTGTCCATCTTATGAATCAATAAAGCTGTTTCCTTCACTTGGAATATGTTAGCAACATTTCAGAATAGTGAATGGCAATTTAGATTCTAAGCAGACTTGCATGTCTTACCTTCACAAAGAACCCTCCAGCCAACATGAAGGTCATAACAGTTACTGAAGCCAGAGTCATTGCCCTCTTTACGTCCATCATTATAGCACCAATAACCAGTCCAAATCCCTGAAATTGCACCCTCGTCTTAGCTACCCGTGCCAGGTATAATTATCTATTAATTTTCCTTATAAGAATGTGCATGAAGCGATGAACCAGGGATCCTTTTATTGTCCAATCAGATAATTGCAAAGAGATATACCTGAGCTGCTACAATGCATAGGAACACTGTAAGCATGGTTAGGAAGCATGGACCAACACTTAGTCTCAGGCCCGCCATGAAGTAGACAATGAGAAGGAATACTACGGGAAGGAAGAGGTCAAGTGGAAGGTCGCTTGTGGTCCTAGCCATGAAATATGCACTTATCCTGTACATGTCGACTGCTCGTTCCTTGCTGAGCATGGCTCTTCTTGAGGAAATGTGAAGATTGCTGTGTAAACAGGAAAGAAACTCCAGAAGACAGCAATGAAGAATAGTAGCCCTGCCTGTAATGCAAGACAATTAGGTAGCTTAGATTGGAAGCTACTTGTATATCCAATGGAAACAGAATATTACATTTTTTTTATTCTTGTTTTTGTTGTCTGTAGGGTTTGAATAAGTTAATCTAATTATTGGCTCACATCACAGATGTTCAAGTTATGGCCACAAGAATAATCTATTTAAGGATGGTGTTGTTTTAGAACCTTGTAATTCCTAGACATTTTCCGCTGAAAAATAGCTTATTTTGCTACTCCCGCAATGTTGTTTCTGATAACAAACATTAATACTGAATCTCACTTGGATTCACTTATTTTCTTTTGCTCTTTTTCTCCGTTTTTATTTTTATTTATTTTTACTTTTCCTTGTTTTTTTACTAATCTTTGTGGATTAGAATGTTGAAAAACTTAAAATTAACATATATAAAAAACTGAGTGTAGTGGAGATGAGGATGTTAATGAATGCAAGTCAAGAGAAGACAGAATCAGAAATGAGTGTTTCCTTGGGAATTTAGGAGTAGCTCTAATAGGTGATAAAATAAAGGAGTCATTTGAGATAATTTGGTCTTGTGAAACGAAGGCAAACAATGGTACTAGCAGGAAGGACCGGCCTGGTGCAGGTTGAAGGCTCTTCTAATATTGACGAAGGGAGGCTGAACAGGATTTGGATTGGGTAGTGTTAAAAAAATATTTGAAGGCACATGCTTTAACAGATCTGGGGACCATATATAATGGACTGAAGGGACAGGATTTTGCCCTCAAGGTGCTGATTTGTTTGTTTGGTAGTCCATTCCTATTTCCTATCGGATGATTTTATGCATCTTCTTATCTATCTTCCACTACCCTCAATTAGTTGCAATGTATTATTATTATTTGGTGGGTGGGTAAAAAGAATCCTACTGGTTTACATCACAATTTGATGTATTCTATTTGCTTGGTTAATCAGATTGGGCTCTGCCTTAGCATCTTCTTTACTAATTAGGGTAGAAATAAGAATGCTAGACTACATAAGGAATATAAAAATTATTATCAAGTTTGTTGCACAAAGGAACAAGGAAGGAGTGGTTCTAAAAGAAGTCAGGAAGCAGGGATTTACAGGATCAAAATCTTTAAATATGCATATTTACTTGAACTATTTGAATATAGGAAAAAAATATAACAAATTAAAGTATGATGTTTGAAGTGGATTTTTTTGGAGAAGCCACGCGTCAGTAGCTGCTACGACCTCTAGTTTACTGGTGGAAGGTTGAAGGTGGAGGGTTTGAACCCTGCCCTCCACTCCGATGCCAAAGTAAGTGTGGGAAGAAGATGATGAATAGTAAAAGCACTAAAGCATTGAGAGAGATGAGAATCTTAGTGATCAGTTCTAAGTTGGTTGATCGATCCTTATGCACTGGGTCTTTGGGGGTATTTATAGGTTAAACTTTGGATGCCCATGGATGGCCATCGATGACAATGGATGACCATGTCACTAGTTTTACACTCATTACCAAATATGTCAAACATATTCGGAGCCTTACGTGTTACACGCGTGAGCCTACAATTTCTAAGGTCAGTTTCGGGTCGAAAACTCATCTAAGGTGACTAGCAATAAATGCTAAGACAGTGTTTTCCACCTAACATTAGAGGAGAATGATCGCCTCCTGAGGATCGGGTCCTGATAGTCGGTCTCGTTGTTGACTAAAGCACGGGTTCGTTGTTGCACCGAGGACGATATCGTTGTCCTGATGACTACAAGTCCATTGTCTAGAGAATAACGTTCCCGTTGTACTGAGCACAACGAGTCTGTTGTCATACGCACAACGAATACGTACTCAAAAGGCATACAAGCTCGTATCCACAGTTTATAACATCAAAGACATGCTCATTGTCACAACACTCACTTATTTTAACGATTTTTATCCTTTACAATGTGATAGACTTATTTACTGATTGTGTAACTGAATCTCAACAAATTAACTGTCCACAATCCAAAACAACAATAGCGATATCCTAAAATTAGTTGTATTAAAGGTGGGTTCTGATGGGTGATTCCAGTTGTAGCTTGTGGTGGGTGGGTGAAAGGGTTCTGAAAAGTAGGAGAGAGGACACCTAAGTGAAACCAGCAGGCTGCTCAAGGTTCTTGCTGCTGGGTTGGATGTGTATGGGGTATTACTCTGCATGCAAGTAGTTATTAGACAAGACTAAGATTTCATACCTGATCTTGCATGCCTTTAGGGGTGGTTCCATCCGAGTGCCACCAGAGCAATCCCAAGATAATAGCAGTAGAGAGAACTTGAGTGACTCTTGACCAGCTTAAGTAGTCATGCCGTCTTTCTTTCAGTCCTCTCCAAAATAGGATGGAATACTGTTCCCACCAGCTTGCTCCCCATTCTCGCTTTAGAGAAGACACCTTTGACTTCAATTCTTCATCCATGGGGATTTGCGCGAGAAGTTTTTTCTTCTCCTTGTCCGCAACTCGAGTCTCATAGGCCTCCACAAGATACTGTTTCATTCAACAAAATAAGTAAATAAATAGTCAGAAACAATTTTTTTCACAGTTACACAAGAATCACTTTGTACACCTGCTTTTAGCACAAAAAACTTAAAATTTTGTGCAAAACGTGGGTATATTAAAATTTCCAGGTTTCCATTTTTCTGTCATTCTGTTTTCTTTGTGACTGATCTTTGGTCTGGGAAAATGTATGGTCTTGACTCTCAATTATTATAGATGGAAGTACAATTTGTACAGGAACAGGACATTCGCAACATGGCGGTGATCATTCAGGAGTCACCATTTAAATTATAGAAATTTCCTATTTTAGAAATCCATTGAGGTAACATCCTGATCCATATACTTGCTAGACAAATTTTACCATTGGAAAAAGAATGTGATAACTTGGAGGGATCATGGTAATCTGATGATTCTGATTACATTGATTCATGGCCTAGGGGATATCCAAGTGGGATCAATTAAATAATAGAGGCCGTGTGGTCAGTGTTGCCGGGACCTGTCGCTTGGATGGTCTGGAAAGAAAGGAATCGTCGAGTTTTTGAAAACACTTCGGCGTCTCCTTCTCCTATATGTGCTCAGGTGCGGTTGGTGGTGTTTAGGTCTAAACCATGACAGGGAGGAGATTCGGGCGGTGCTAAACCGAGGTTGTTATCGCGGGGGGGGGTGTGGCCAGGCCAGGGGTCGTGGAGGGTCTTCAGTGCTGAGTCTTCCTTGAGTTTATTGTCTTGTAAACTCTCAGTGCTTTGCTTGTTTGTAGTCCTTGTATCCGGGTTCTTTCTTATTTATATTATTGTATGTTTATCGATCAAAAAAAAATGTGTGCCAAGTTCTTGTATCCTGATCATGTGTAAAATTCTCAGACTATAGATTTACCATTCTCATTGTAGTTTTGGAGCCATTTTTTAAATTTGATTGCTAGCTGGATAAAAGAGCACTTTTATCTTAGAGAAAGTCTCATTCTCTTACAAGGCTTCTTGTTTTGGTAATTTAGTAATAAAAACATGTACCTCATGCACAATTGCAGGAGATGGCTTTCCATTCCTTGTTTCGGTTTCCAAATTTTCCATCTGCACTTTATCCTCTAATTCTGATGGTACAGAAACATCATTTATGTTTCCATTTGCAAGGTCTAGCAGGAACTCTGCTGGATTCATGGCAATTAGAGGGGAGCATCCTATGGACGAGAAATAGACCATTGCTTCCAATGCCTTTCCAAAGTAGAGCAAGCTCCCTTTCCCAAGAAGGATCAACTTCTCAAATTTGTGGAAGAGTCTGCTGGATGGCTGATGGATTGTGGTTATCACTGTTTTGCCAGCCTGCCACAAGATTGAAACAACACGGTAACAATTAGTTGATCAGAGTATCAGACTCTTAACAAATCAAATCCAGCATAAACCTTCTTTTGAAATGCTTTCAGAGTAAATACTTGCTTTTCCTGTTCATTTTGCATCAGTAGGGATCAATCTCAACCCCTGATCCATCTTTTTATGTTTGAATCAATTCCATTCTTTTCTTATTATTAGAAGAAAAGAAGGTCGATGGTCCAGATCATAGTTACCAGAGCGAGAAGCGAAAAAGCGAAACTCAAAAAAACCTTAGGAAGGAGGAAGCGAGAAATGAGAGATAGGATCCTCATTCCCATTATGTAATTATGGGTAGCTATACCTTTGTTTTTATCTTACATGAGATTTTTGTGGAAAATGTGTCTTAGGTTCCAAAGCGACGATACTTGCTTAGAGTCTACAACTCTACACCCTAGGCTATAAATTATGGTCTACCCCATCACTTTTCACATACAGCTCCATTTGATTACTAAATGGGACGTGATGGAAGCGAGCTTCCTAGGAAGCTAGTTTATCCGAGGAAGCGAGCTTCCTGAGAAGCGTGTTTATCCGAGGAAGCAAGTTTGGGAAACAAGCTTCCCACCCTGTAGATAGCTTTCCTGCAACTATGGTCCAGATTATTTATGATAATTAAATCGACACTCTTGATCTTAAGTTATGCATAGGTTAAGATGGTGAGATTAAATTTCCAAGTTTTCAGTTGAGATGTTCAAGTACTAAGTCTCCTTTTGGCCCTATGAGAACTGCTCGGCTTCCCAACCCAACACAACTTTTGATCGAGTTGAATTGATTGCCCAAGCTTTTCAACAACTGGATCCAGACTTTAAATTTAACATACCTCAGCTATGTCACGCAACATTTGAACGATCCTTAGAGCGGTCGTTGAATCCAAGCCAGAGGTCCGCTCGTCAAGAAACAGAATAGAAGGATTGATTATGATCTCGTTGCCGATACATACTCTCTTCCTCTCACCACCCGAAACTCCTCGAACAAAGGAGCCTCCAATCATCGTGTCTTGGCACCTATGCACATCAATACTTCTCTAATAACTTAGTTTTTGAGAACAAGAACAATCAGCAGTTTTTCTCCCACCTTTTAAAGTTACAAATCATATTCAGCTGATGATTCTTCCTCATAAATAATACTAATGATTTTGTGATAGTAGGGAAAAAAGAACTACCTCTCCAAGCCGAGCTCACAAATAACAGCCATGGCTTGTTCTTCCTTTTGTTGTTTTGTCAATGTCTTTGGCAGTCGTAGGAGAGCTGTATATGTTAATGTTTCTCTCACTGTAAGGTGAGGAAAGAGAACATTATCTTGAGTCACGAATCCTATCCTGCCATGTATTTAATGTTATAGTATTGTGCTTTCCCCTTAATTTTCACTTCAGTAATCATAACTGGATCTATTGTTCACTTCAGAGAACACTCCTTGGCGAAGTAGATAAAAGGAATCATATTAGGGTCTTTACATTTTTTGAGTTCAACTCACAGTCTATGGAAAACCCGTGATTTTGGAAGAAATTAACCAAAACGTCCTTGCTATGGTTTCATTTACGAATAACTCACTTTTTGTATTTGCTGTAATTGATGTTACGGATGCCATTCTGCCTGTTATGGTCCTATTCTTAGTGGTTCGACACTTGCTTACAATAGCCATTATGACATTTATCTTTAATATGGTAATTATATATATATATATATATATGTTTATATAATATTTGCTGGTTTCCTCTAAATCAATTCTTATTTTTCCATATTGATGGGGAATACATTAAGCAATAGGTGTAGAATGGAGTTAACTGGAATATGTTTATATATATATATATAAACACATAAATAGAAAACGAGTGTTATAACAGAAGTTCTAATCATAGTTATCTAACTCACAGAAACATATATGTTTATAAATTTAAGGAAAAATTTTGTATCTTGTCCACTTAATTCACTGCTATTTTTCAATTTTGTGGAGCTTAAGCAAACTTTGCAAGTATGGTTATGAATGTATTCTTGGTTATGCACATTATTTAGGTTGTCATATAAGCCGTGGTTTTCCACTTATAGAAGTGGAACTGGAAAGGAGGAAAAAGAAGTTTGAAAATTATTAAGTTTAGAAAGTAGACGGAAATTTGAATTTGGAACTTACTCAGTCTGGAGTATTTTGCTGTGTAGAATTATTTCGGTACTTTTGTTTTGTTGAAAGGTGAATTAAATGCTTATACTTGGGTTTCATCATCTCAGTAAGTTAAAAAAGTTTGAAAACTACTTAATTTCGGATGAAACTTAGGTAGTGTATTATGTGGTCTGTGGATATGATAGTTTTAGAAAGTTGTATTGTTTAATATTTTTCTTGTTAGGCTGAAAGGTTTATTGCTTCAGGTTTGGTTGTGTTTGTGGGTGTGTTCTTGTTCTAACAACTTTTATGTACTTGAGCACATTTGCTGTTGTGATATTGGACTCGGACAATTTGTTTCTTTGCATGGATTAAGGAAGTAATAACGAGTTTGAAAATAAATTAGAATCCTTAGCTGCATTTTAGGAACTTTGAGTATGGCTGGTCGTTATAGGTGATTGAACCTCCAATCACTGGTCCAGATAGCCTCCCGCCGAGCAGATTAAGGAGTGTGGTCTTTCCACTTCCCGAAGGTCCCATTAATGCCAAAACTTCTCCTGGAAGTGCTGAACCTGTAATTCGATATCCTTCTCTACTGTTGTCCTCACGCCTTTGAAAAGTACCTTGTACGTCACATCCTTAAACTGCATATTTTGTAACAAAACAATGAGGTTGATGATCATAGAGGGAAATCCTCAAAATGATATTGAACCTTCCAGAGTCTAGTCTCTGTAAGATGGTTGAGTTAGCCAAACCATTATGCAGGTTTCAGAACATGGGGAAGTCTTTAAATCTTGAGTTGTTAATACTGTTAAATGCTAATACTCTATGATTGCTTTCTACATAGCAAATAACATTATCTATGAGCATTTGAATGTTGCATTGTACACAAGTTATGACATTGAACAAGACTGGACCTTGACCACGTCACAATAGCCATGTTCAATGGGTCCCATCAATCTCATCCTAATATGCCTTGCAGGTTTTGAAATTGATGGAAGCAAACTGAAAGAGGAAAGACAATGCAAAGCAACTATCGATACCTTGAGATATATTGGCAAGGTGGGTTCTGTATGAACTGGCATACGAGTCTTCCCCGCTTCGATATCCTCCACTGCAGGCATTAAGAGTTTTCTGTAAGTAAAAAAGCACAGGGGAGTATGTTAGAAGTCCTCAATGTCAAAGTGCAAAATATCATTGTTATCTTTACAGTTTTTGTCTTATCTCAATCAGAGAATCCTCTCTCTAGGGAGAGGGGTATCGGGCATAATTTTATCTACCAATGAGCAATCAGAAAGGTGTTCACTGTTGTTGTTCTTGTCCTATAAATGAATAAGACATTGGAAAAATAAAATAAATAAATAAGAAAAGACAAACTTTTTTGAAGTTTATATGTTCTGACGCCCTGCACCTGCCTAGATTATCTGGAATAAGTCGAATGTTGTGCTACTACTTACCATGTTAAATAGACTGACCCTGCCCCTCTAGTTACAGATGGTGAGATGTGCCCCTCGAGATCGATAATTGTGATTGAACTTGGGGAGAGTTCAATCACACCCACAGGTAAATATGTGTCCATTTTAACCCTTATTAACCGTGGTTAAGATTCACTAACCCTTAGGGTTCAACAATCTAACAATTGAAGAGAAAAAATAAATAAAAACAACCCTCCCCTCCCCTCCCCTGTACAAGTTTGTAAGGGAATTCATACAAACCATGACAAATACGTAAATCATAAATGGTATCGGCACACATGATAGGCCATAATGGGCCTGAACCCACATGTGCCTTATGGACCTCATGAAGTCCATGCGAAAAACCTTTAAATTAAGGGGTTTTACCAAAATAAGCTCTAACTTTTACCAAACCCTTAAAATAAGCTCTGACATTTCAATATAACTTTTTCAAGCTTTGGCATGTGTGAGCTTCGCACACGTGCGAGACTTAAGTTGAGATGGACCAAAATGCTCTTTTTTCACTCTCTCTTCCACAGTTCACTTTAGGAAGGAAGAACATTTTTGGGGAAGAAAAACTTACGTCTTCATGTTCGTTTGAAAATCCTGTCACTCTCTTGTTCAACTCGATTCATTCGGTATTGAGGTAAGGATTCATTCTCTTCTTCCTTAGTAATATATTCTTAATGTTCATTAGAGTGTTTTGAAATCCCTTCCAACATCTTCTTTATTTTTGTTATTTTGTTGTTTAAGGTATTTTTTCTGTATAGGTTTTGTTAGATTTCATATTCTGATCATCTATCTTTAATTAATTAATTTTTGCAGCATAAAAAATGTATGTGAAGAATTTTGTCTCCAAATCCAAAAGAAAGATGACACATTCGAGAATGTAATTGCTGCATTCGAGGATTTAGGAATTGTAAATTTGTACATGATTTTTGAAGATGTTGTGCAAATGTGAAATTGTATGAAATGTTATATAAATTTGAAAACTCTTTTATTTATAAATGTAACTTGTGTTTTTAGATTTTTAGATTTGTCTGTGTGCCTCAAATCATTCATAAATAATTCCAAATTGTTCAAATATAATGTCAGATCGCTCATAATGTAAAATCGATAAGACAAAAAAATTATATGGTTTTGTGTTCAAAATTGCTAATATATTAGTGTTCGATCGTTCGTATGATCGATCAATTGCTAATATGAAATCGATCGATTGATCAATCATAGAAACGATCGATCGCTAATATATCAGTGATTGTGAACATAGAACCACAAAAATTTTCTTTTTAATCGATCATTCATATAATCGATCGGTAATATGAGATCGATCAATCATACAAACGATTGATCGTCAATATATTAGCTATTGTGAACATAGAGCCACACAAATTTTTTGTTTAATCGCTCATTTGTATGATCGATCGGTAATATGAGATTGATCAATCATACAAACGATCGATCACTAATATATTAACAATTGTGAACATAGAACCACACAAAATTTCTATCTTGTCGATCATTTATATAAATGATTGGTAATATGAAATCGATCTATCATACAAATGATCGATCACTAATATATTAGCGATTGTGAACGTAGAACCACAATTTTTAGTCTTATCGATCGTTTATATGATTAATCGGTAATATGAGATTGATCGATCATAGAAATGATCGATCACTAATATATTAGTCATTGTGAACATAGAATCACACAAATTTTATATCTTATCGATTGTTTATATCATCGATCGATCGTATGATTGATCAGTCGATAATATGAGATCGATTAATCATACAAATGATCAACTAAACAGAAAATTTGTGTGGTTCTATGTTCACAATCGCTAATATATTAGTGATTGATCGTTTCTATGATCGATCAATCGAGCTCATATTAGCGATTGATCAAATATATGAATGATCGATCGCTAATAAATTAGTGATTTTGAACACAACCATATAAATTTTATGTCTTATCAATCTTACATTATTTGGGAGTGATCTGACATTACATTTGAACGATTTGACATTATATATGAGCGATTTGAGGCACACAAATAGTTCTAAGAATCTAAAAACACAAGTTAAATTCATAAATGAAAGAGTTTTCAAATTTATATATTATCTCATACAATTTCACATTTGTACATCTTCAATCATCATTTACAATTCCTAAATCCTTGAATGCTGCAACTACATCCTCGAATGCGTCGTTTTTCTTTTTGTTTTAGAGGCAACATTCTTCACATACATTTTTGAAGCTGCAAAAATTAATTAACTAAAGATAGATGGTCGGAACAAGAAATCTAACAAAACCTATACATGAAAAATATCTTAAAACAATAAAATAACAAAAATAAAGAAAATGTTGGAATGAATTTCAGAAAACCCTATTGAAATTTGAGAAAAATATTACAAAGGAAGAAGAATTTATCATTACCTCTATACCAAATGAATCGAGTTGAACAAGGAAGTGTGTAGAGACCCAAATTTATCATCATGCCATTATCGTAAATAATAAGGGTAAAATTGTCAAATTAAATATGTGTCGTTTGTTTTATGTTAATTAACATTTATGGAGTATTTAAAAAGTATAAATGACTAAACAATTGGAAAAAATGTGAAAAATGAAGAAAATAGAGGGGACCGTTCGAACGATCCCCAGACCGTTCAAACGGTGTCAGTAAAGATGGTGCAGTGGAATTCTCAAATGCTCAACCGCGAACGGACCCCAAACAGTTCAAACGATTGCAGAGAAAAATCACATAACAGAGGAATAATAGGCATAACTGTTCGAACGAACCCAAACTGTTCGAACGATGCCTCAACCGTTCGAATGATCCTTAGACCGTTCAAATGGTTATGCGCAGTAAAGTTAGGAAAAACCCTAAGTTGCGGGATTTTCAGGGTTTTGACATCCCCTAGCACTATAAATAGACCACTATTCGAGAGTTTTAGGATTCTAAACCTAATTTGGAGACAAAAGAAAGAAAACCTAGGGGTTCCTAAGAGAGTTTTTGCTTGTGGAGGAGGAGAAGCATGAAGATCATCCCAAAAGCCTTTATCAAGTAATTTGGATCGTAGGGAGCCGATCCCAAAGGTCGATATACCGTCTAACCTAAATCTATTATAGTTTTTGCATGATTAAGTAAAGATTATTATATGTTTTTCATGATTATGGGTTGATTGTTGATTTTGGAACATGAAATGGGGTTTGACATGTGTTATTTTGGTGCTATGAGTATGATTTGGGTATTATGGGGATTATTTGATGTTTAACTCTACTAATGTGTGAAATGGAGGATGAGAAAATTATGATGGATGTGTTTGGATGAATATGCACCATGTAAGATCAAGTATAAGAGTCTCACAAGTACACGAGTCAAGGTGATGATATATTATACTCACATGTTTTCCACACTTTGATTATGTAAATACGCTATGAAAATTATATTGATTATGTACATGTGATGTTATGTTGTTAGTTAAACTTGATATATACTGAGCGCTTTCGTGCTCAGCTAAAATGTTATTGTCGGTAGGTTTGGGGTCGGAGCGAGCTGCGGAGCCTTGGATTGAGGAGGAGTACTTGGAAGAGGAAGAAGAAGGTGATCTCCCCGAGGAGAGAGTTAGGGATTTGGATCGCTTTCCCTATTACTAGATACTTTGTTTCATTTTAAAGGGTTTTAATAGAAACTTGTTATACTTAAGACATAATGATGTTGCTTAGGTATACACTTTATTTGAGATCAGGCTATTGATCAATGGTGAGTTTAAGTTTGACTTGGTCACAGAATTATGTAGGATGATTATCTCTTATTATAGAAATTTTATTATCGTCATTTTTGTAGGCTCTCATTTTAGTATCTTCTACTATATGTTAGTTGGTTCCACTTAGCACCTCTCATAGCCCACGGTTTGAGCTTCAAGTTGATCCCATGTGTCAACTTACATGTCTCTCTCTCCTTTTAAGCCTCATCTTAATTACTTATTAAGTCTTCATTTCTTTCCTCTTAAATTTTTTTAAGCCTCTCTCTCTCTCACGTTTTCCTCTCCCATTCCCTCAATAGTTAATGGGAACGATTTTCTCTCCCTCAATAGTTATCTCATAAATGAAATTGTTTAGTTGGGAATCAAACAGGTTCTATCCTTCATAGCTATCTCTTAAATGAAACGTTGGATCATGATAGATTTAAGGATATACGTGTCTTTATATTATTGATTATGGTTTTTAGGAAGAGGAGTGGATGACAGTACTTACGAATGAGTGAGGAGCGTAGATGGTAGTTTATTATTAATTATGACATTTTTAGTATTTAAAACATATGACTTTTTATTTTAGAATTTAAGGAATTAATATGGAGAACAGACACTCCATCTATATGGTTTATTAGCGATATCCTCCTAAGTGATATGTTCTAAAATATAAACTGGTATTTTGAAGAAGTTCCATCCATCAGAGAGAATATCTACATTTGAAGCAAACCCGTTGGAAAGCCATTCCGCAAATATAAGACCAGTGCCTGGAGAGATATCCAAAGCTTTAAGGGAGTAACTACCGTCTCCACATGCATTATCGAACTTGGCATTCCTTTAACCACAGAACATGGATTCCATCACGTGATTTTGTTTATATTCTATTTGTTTGCTTTCTAAATGTTTTTCTTTTCTAAATTTTGTATTAGCATTCACGAATAGCTGGAAGCTTTTTTTTTGTTTTCTTTGTTTGTTTATGATTCCTTTCCTTATCGTGAACACGGGTTTCGGGGAAACCCTAATTAAATCTCACGAGGGGTTTAGAGTCGCCACCTATTCATTCAGAAGAGATAAGTCCCCCGGGAATTGGATAAGGACTTTGGTCTCCGATTAGAGATTAGGGTAAGAGGTTCGGTTAAGTCCGGGGAAGGGGTTAGGCACCCCGGCACTTCCACTTTTCAGTGGTTCCCTACTTGCTAGGTTTAAGCCAAATTAAAGATCAATTGTTAATTAAATGCCTAAGTGTTTAAAATAATACTAACCGTAAGAAAGAAAAGCTAACTAGAGTCGAATCTGGGTTAGGTTGCATATGTACTCACATTGGGGTGAGATCAGACTGAACGTAGTTCTAGCATGTGAGCCCGTGCTAAGGCTAGGGGGTGTGTGCGTGCACCAAGTGGCTAATGGGCCTAATCCAGTAGATTTGGTTTACTTGACCGGGGTTAGTCAAAGTGCAAGTTTGGACCAGATAGGCCAAGGGGTAGTCTAGTAGACTAGGGTTTGGGCCCGGTAAGCCAAGAGAGAAGCCCGATAGGCTAAGGCAAAGTTGACCAAGGTTAGGGTTGCTAACCGGGGTTAGGTCATACTAACCATGGTTAGGATTGCTAACCATAGTGAGAAGGTCCAGAAACTGTATTTTTGGTCTTTTTATATTTTTTAGAAATTTTTTTAGATTTTTTTTCCAGTGGTTCAGGATTGCTTAACCATGGTTAAGGGGTAGATCATCATGGTTAAAGCTGCTAACCAGGGTTAAATAACTGAAACAAACCATTTTTGGGCACCTCAGAATATTTCTGATTTTCTGAGTATTTTTTCAGAATTTTGTGGGTTAATAGCTGCTTAACCATGGTTAAAAGTTATGGTTAAAGGTCCTAACCAAGGTAAAAATTATCACAGAGGATCATTCTGAAATCCTGGGAATATTTCTGATTTTTTTATTATTGTTTCAGAATTTTGTGGGTTCATGGGTGTTTAACCATGGTTAAATATTAACCAAATATGGATTTAACCATGGTTAAGGGTCTGGTCAGGTCAAAATTGGGCCCAAAGAGCATGGCAGGGCCTAGACTGGCCTCCAACCTGGTCTAGGCTCTGTGCAAAGCCCATTAAAATAGAAAATCAGAAATTGAGGTAATGAGATTACCTCAATTACAGTCTTATTTTAACTAGACTTTGCAAGAGTTTTAACTATGGTTAGAGACTGATCCAGAGGATTATGAGACCATAGGGGTATAGCCTGAAGTCCAGGGAAGACCTTGAGACTTTGGTGGGCCCAGGGGGAGGTCTGGTGTGGGCCTGACATGGGCCTAAAGGTACCCTGGTATGAAGACTATAATGGCGGTAGATAGTCTACCGCCATTAACTAACCTAAGGTTTGGGTTCATTTTAACCAGGGTTAAGGTCATGTTTAAGGTCTGGGATGACCATGGGAGATATCCAAGGGTCTGAGATTCATAGACATGGCTCTGGATTGGACCAGGGCCTAACCTAACCATGGTTAAGAGGCTGCTAAAGGAAAAGGCCAATAATGGCGGTAATTATTCTACCACCATTATTGGTTTTGCCTAGAAAAATGTTTTTTTCCACTGGGCTGCACCAGCTGGGTTCCAGGGGTTCCCTCATGGCCTAAGGGACCCCCAGAACCTAGAGGGGAGGACTGCACACTAGGGGCATTGATGTCAAGTTCAAGAAGCCTCAAGGGGTTCCCCCACACCTATGAGGAAGGTGGGGGACCCCTGTCCTTGGCTGAAGCTATCGATTATGAAAAGAGAAACTGAAGGAACCCCTTGGAGTAGGACCAGGGGGCATTACATGATATTTCAAAAGATGAAAAAAAGAGGGGGGGTATACACTCTGCAGAACTCCATGGCTTGGAGTCGGTCCACTGGTGCGAGCTGGTACACGCTAGGGGAGGCTGGTGGTAGTCTAGGGACACCTGGTGAGGCCTAAGGATGCTCCTAAGGTAAAGACAGAGGCTGGGAAGGGTGGAGGTAGAGCCTCCCGAGCTTGACAAGATTCAGGTATGAGGCTTTGGATACGGTGGTGGTGTGAAGTGGTGCAGCAGACTGAGGGAGGCTGAGACAACTCCGGGAAGGGTTTAGGGACCTAACTGAGGTTGAGGCAAGGGTCTAAGGATGATGGAGTAGGGCTGGCTAAGTACGAGCAGGGTGTCCCTATGGATTTTCGAAGTGTCTTGAACCCATGGGGTGATGGGGGATCTATAGGATGAAGGGAGGGTCTTAGGGGTGTTTAGGGCATTCCCACAGGCATGGGGGACAAGCTGGAAGTAAGCCAGGGTGGCAAGGAGGGGTTCTGTATGCGAATTTGAAGAAGTCTAAAATGGCGTTAATAGCATTACCGCCATTCCCAGCTTAGTGTAATATGGGAATGGCGGTAATACTATTACCGCCATTTAGGGTTTTTGCCAGAAATGGCTAAACCCCCACACACTTAAGCCGAAAGACACTGTAGCAAGCACTGTTTAAGGAAAATGGTGGTAATATCATTACCGCCATTCTCAGATTTTGAATTGTGGGCCCCACACCAATGGTCCCTAGGGTATTGTGGGCCCCTGTTTGGGCCCACAGAGGTTTTGAGCTTCGATTTTGGGGGTTTTGGGCCTGAGATGGGCTTGGGTGGACCCTAGGGTTTACCTAGGGTTTAACCATGGTTTACCTAGGGTTAGTCTAGGATTTTTTAGGGTTTCACCTAGGGTTTGGGGTTTTACCTAGGGTTCAACTAGGGTTTGGGGTTAGGGTCTTAACTAAGGCTTGGGGTTAGTCTAGGGTTTGAGTTAGGGTTTTTCCTAGGGCTACTGGGGTTTTCCTAGGATTTAGCTGGGGATAACCATGGTTAAAAGGCTTAACCACAGTTAGAGAAATAGTGTAAAAATTGGGTGCTTACACTTATCATTGGCAATGTGATATTAGGGGTAATGCTCATGGTCTTTTATCAACTCACCCCATAAGACCCAGCTCCATTTGTCTCCATTCACCATGTCAAGTTTGTTAATCCTTTTTATCCTGGCTTGAGCTCTTTAGATTAACAGTGGGGTAGTATAAGAGGGGAGCTTTCGATTCTTTTGTTGATTCTGTGTGAATGTTAAATGGAATGCCGACACGCGGTTTTATCTAGGCTTTCATATATTCAGGTTATTCATTATTCATATTTCATCAAATTTTGCCAAGATGAAGGTTGTTCGGATGAGGGTGAAGGGTTGATGTTCGGATGAAACAAGTATATGAATAAAATTCAATCCTCAAATAGCAGAATTTAAAAAAATATATATTTTCTTTATTGAAAGGTTAAACACACACTCACTTTGGCCAATACACACTCACATGAGGCTAAACCCAACTCATATTTTACCAAAAAGGCCTATATCTCTTGGTGAGAAGAAGAAACCTTGGGATGTACCTTATATGGACTCAATGTTAGCAAGAACTAACCGATTTGGGACTAAATTGGTTAAACCAACCATCCAAGTCTGGTAGTATAGCCCTTTTTTTTTTGTTGTAAGGTTAAGCATGCTCATTAAAATTACATTTTGATTTTTTATATTTTTTTATTATTAAGAATTATTTTATTACTTATCTTTATTTTTTTTCTTTTATTGTTTTTGTGCATTGCACGGTTTCTATGTCGGTTGATGCCACGTGGCATATCTCAAATCTCTCAGTCCTCCCTTCAGGCTGATGACATGTGTCATCTTACATGGCAATCCTATTTGATTGATCAAATGGAAAAATGTCACATCATATATTTGGTAACCGTTACTTTTTATAAATTAAATAATATGACCACTCCTAATTTAATGATCCATACAATTAAACTATTAAAAAAAGGAATGTGAATTATTCTCTTCCGCTAAGAATTTCCTATTCTTTTGTGTTTGTATTAGATTTTTTTATTGAATACATTATGTCTATATTAGATGAACATGAAATTTTCATATTTTATTTTAAAGTAAGTTTAATGTTCATTTAGATAATGCTGACATTTTATTGAGTTTCTTCTTTGCTCTTTAATTGACTGTGTTGAGCTCCTGGTTGAGGATCTTGCTCAAGAAGTCCCTACCTAACCTGACGGCATTTAGATCAAATTAATTATTATTTTTATGTTCGTATTTTACTTTTTTTATCAAAAAAAATACATGTGCTCCTTTAAGTTCATATTGTTGGTGATGAATTTTTGTCACATTTATGTAGTAGTTTCTTATGTCTATTGTACTTTTCTAAGTAAAATTTAGTAATGGGTTTTCCTTATTTCTTGATTATTCTCTTATTGGTCTCTACTCATGTATTATTTTGAAAATATTTTCTTATTTTCTCTTTTTTTTTATACACCCGTGCATTGCACGGGGCCTTTGCTAGTTGTCTTATATGCTATTAAGTTAAGTGTTTAAGCAGTGTCACAGTCCAAGGTCCCATTAGGCCAAGGTGGGATTATGGTGCGCAATAAAGAGAGTGACCGGATTTTCAAACGAACATGAAGACGGGAGTTTTCCTCCTCCCCTCCAAAAAAAAATGGTCGTCTTCCTTCGTAGAGTAAATTGTAAGAGAGAGTGATTGTAAGAGAGAGTGAAAATAAGGGTATTTTGGTCCATTTAAGCTTCTCACACATGTGCATGGCTCACACATGCCAAAGCCTAAATTTATTTTTAAAAAAAGTCGGTGCCTATTTTAAGGGTTTAGCAAAAATTGGAGCTTATTTTAGTAAAAACCCTACGAATTAAATGATCGTGGCGTGGGCCAAATGTGAGGCAGCTATCCATGGCTTAGTGGGTCTATTAGGTGGCACCAAACCCCGACACGTGTAGGGACATGTCATGTTGAGTATTAGGATATGTAAGATTAGCTGAGGTTTGATTGAGAAGATAAATATTATTTCTCTTCTTACTTTATTACACCACTACTACGTATGATTCATAATCATGAAAACTACCTCAAATGTATTGGTGCAAAACGTCCGTTTCTCAATAACTATGCTCTAAAACCTTCTGCTTGTGCCCACTGTATCCCCCATATTGTTGATTTTGAGATTCATTCTCCTGAGTTGTGTGATGTGGGGTGGATATGCCCATTGCCCACTGTTTAGCTCAACCCTTAATGTTAGGCTCTATAACCCACTAACCATTGATCAGTACTAACACCATACCAAAAACAAAACCGATAACAATGCACTCGTTTTTCATCTAAATTTGTGGCAATTTTGCAATTATTTGAAAACTTTTGTAACAAAATATCTATTTTTCAAAAATTGTCATCCTGCTATGCTTTGAAAAGGGTAGTTCTATCAATGTTTTCAAGCACGGTGCTCTCATATTTAAACTGTTTTATTAAGATAAAGAAGATCAGAGAAAGAAGTTTAATTTGTAAGAATTATTTTATTTAATTATTGGTGTGGCCCAGATATTCCCTTGGGTTTTTGGTTTCCTAAATCAATTTGGATTCCATTATATTAATTTCAATCTTGAAGATAGTCTAACTCTTAGTTAGTGTAGGAAATATTAGAGTTATTACGTAACTTTCCTTGATGGATTAGGAAAACCTAATGAGATTAAGATTTTAGACCCTCTCTCTCCACCCATATAAAGAGACTTGAAAATTAACTCATCTTAGAAAGAAATTGAAATGAGAGAGCATGTGAGTCAAGAGAGAAGACCGTTCATGTTTGCTCGTGTCTTCTAGTTTGTTGATGAACATCAAGATAAAGAAATAGTTGGTGATTCTTCACGATGTCGCAACAAGTTAAGTATAATGAGATGTTTTAATCTTTACTTGGAATGCATGTCATTTGAAGATCCTTTTTTTTTTGTTAATTCTTTGACATAAACAAATTAATGAAAACCTATTATGGTATTAGAGCATGGTTGAAAATTGCATATTTTTCCATTTAAAAAAATTGTCACCAGCCGACCACGCGCCGGATTTCGGCCACTGTTGATTGTCGGTCATCGTCTGTTGGCAACCACGGGCAATGGGGTGGTAGCTCTCTTGCCTTACTATTTTTCTATTATGTGGTTTTTGAATAGAGAAGATGATGAATAGTAATGGGTTCTCGAGATTTATTTTATTTGGGCCACTAAGTAAATTTAATTTTATGGGGGGCTATTTTGTTTAAGGCCACTCTCTGTTATCTGGTCCGCTTAATGACAATACCGACTCGTGACCTAAGGTCAACCCGTTCTGGATCTATTCGGCTCATTATAGCACCTATGCACTATTTTGATGTTTTTAGATTCATTTTAAGCCCGTTTAATTAGTGCTTGTTTTGAAGCTCTGTATGTGCTTTATGCAATGAATATGGTATTTAACATTGTTTATAATGATTTAATATATTATGTATCTCTAAAGTATGTAGGTACTAGTGTTATTTCCTTCACATGAATGTTATTATATTGCCTTTTCATGTTTGATTTTAGACTAATTCGGTAGCCATCAAAGTGTCTCAATTAGAAAAACCTATGAACATCAAATTGTATACTTGTATCTTATCGCCAATCTTATGAATTAAGACAATGACTTTGTAATAGAAATTTCTAATCAAGAGATTGAGGATTGACCCAAATGTGGATCATTTTTCAAATGATTATGAAATTAGATTAAGGTAATGTGGTATGTACCCCTAATCTGGACTGGAACTAAATACCCAAAGGTAATAGAACAATCAAATTACAAAATACAATACCAATTAGCCCTAGAAGGTGATGTGACTCGCTTTTTTTGAGTAAACGACTTGTATGTCACTATCTCGGCTCAAAGGAAGAATTGTGATGATACTAATAGTTTTCATCAAAATATGTATGTGTTGTTCTAAATTATGTATGACTTGTTTATTATTCAAAGCACTAATTAGTGAGTATTATAACGACCCGGATTTTCAGAATAAAATCCTGAGGCCAAGATGACTGGTAATTAAGTATAATTAATTAAATAATAATATTTATGAATATCAAGGTTTCACTTTCCCTAATCGGAATCCATAAAACCTTGGAAAAGTGTTTGGGTGTAACCGCGGGTTCTGGTTATCAATTTCGGTGTCCGATAATTACAGGTAAAACTCAGTGTTTTTTCCTGAAAATCTCACACTGTGTATCGGTTTGCATTTCTGTACAAGTACATGTTGTGTCGGCTCCATCACGCATCGATTCTCGAAACCGCAGGGCCTCGTACGTAAGAAAGCCAGGAAATCCGTGGGTTTCAAAATTCAGTCGGTACAAAATATTTACCGATTGCCCCAATAGAAATCTTCAAACCTTAAACACCGCGTGTCGGTCGGCCGTCTAGACTACTGCCTGTCGTCTCGGCTTTATTGCAACTCAAACTGAGAAATTGCAGCATGTTTAGTTTCCAAAACCAAGAAATTTGTGGCTTTTGTCATTTTCTTTTGGACTTTGGTTTTACTGTTAAAACTCAATATTTTTCCCTGAGATTCACACAACGGATGTCAGACTGTCCCTTCTACGGTCACCTATCATTTGGTCATCATTGCATGTCATTCGTGGAGTTACGAGGACCGTACGTGTGATAAAATCGGGAAATCGGTCAAACCAATCAACCGGTCAAATGGGCCACATCATTGTGGCCATGTGCAAGCACATGGGCTTGCCCATGTGGCGGCACATAAGCAAGTGGGTTGCCTATATAACGAGGGTTACCCCCCTTCATTTCTCACTCCTTCTCTTGAGAGCAGAAACTTTGTCCGAAAATTGCTAGAGAGAAAGTGAGGAGAGAGAAAGTCGAGAGAGAAAGTTGAGTAGAGAAAGAGGAGGTGTACCCTAGGGTTTATCGACATTCCCGACGCGTTGTCAACGTCCATTTTACTCCCCGGATCCTCAAAAATGTGTAGTAGGTAAAATCTCTTTCTCTCTCTTCTATTTTCCTGTTATTTACATTATGATTAGCCAACTTTAAACGGTCGTCATTTCGCGCTGGAAACTCAAAATCGAGTGATTTTTGACTTTTTGTAAAGATATCAAAACCTTCTTTGATTTTCATGTTGAACATTTTTCCAGATTTTAAGCCTATGTTAGGTCAAATGGCCGAAAACCAAAGTGTGGTTTGCTGTAATTCGTCCAAGGAACAGCCAAATTTAGGGAACCCAAGTTTTGTAACCACTCATCAGAATTGAGTAATTCTTGACTTTTTGGAAATATATCGAAACCCTCTTCGATGTTCATGTTGAAATTTTTTCCAGACTTTGAGCCTAAGTTTGGTTAAATGGCCGAAAACCAAAGTGTGGTCTATTGTAATTCATCCCAGGAACAGCCAAATTTAGGGAACCCTAGTTTTGTGACCACTAATCGGAATCGAGTGATTCCTGACTTTTTGGAAATATGTCAAAACCCTATTCGATATTCATGTTGAACATTTTTTCAGATTTTGAACCTAAGTTAGGTCAAATGACTGAAAACCAAAGTGTGGTCTGATGTAATTCGTCCCAGGAACTGCCAACTTTAGGGAACCCTAGTTTTGTAACCAATGATCGGAATCAAGTGATTCTTGACTTTCTGGAAAGATATTAAAATCCTATTCGATGTTCATGTTGAACATATTTCCATATTTTGAGCCTAAGTTAGATTAAATGACCGAAAATCAAAGTGTGGTCTGCTGTAATTTGTCTCAAGAACAGCCAACTTTAGGGAACCCTAGTTTTTTAACCACTGATCGGAATCGAGTGATTCTTGACTTTTTGGAAAGATATCGAAACCCTCTTCGATGTTCATGTTGAACATTTTTTTCCAGATTTTGAGCTTAAGTTAGGTTAAAATATCCAAATATAGAAACTGGTCAAACTGTTTTAGGATTTCAGGAATAATTAATTTTCAGAGACTCCTTCCTTTTTTCTGTGATAATTGTCTTGGAATGTGTGATGTGTGGATGAAAAGGGTCAGAGACCCGACATGCGATGTATGAAATGGATGGGGATGTGTGGAAATTGAACAGATGACGTAGCCCTCGGTTTCGGGCTGAATAGCTCAGAATTTTGGCTCACATGGAATAATTTGTAACGATGTGTGAATGAAAAAGGGTCAATGACCCATTGTGATGTGTAATGAATGAATGGGAAGTATGAAAAATGAGAAGGAGGTGTGTATACCTCAGTTTCGGTCTAAACGATTCGAGATTTTGGCTCAACAATCGATGGACAATCAATCGGCCTTGTATGGGCGATCGATCACAGACATGCTGAATACTTTGGGATTGTTTCGGATCCCTGGGCAATCAATCGCATGGTCTTCCGAAAGCCTGGTTGAGCTCTTCTATGTGTGATGTGATGCTATTTTGACGCTTGTAAGGCAATGGAAGGGTCCAGTGGCCTGGTAAAGTTCCACATCGGAACAATCCTTGTGTAATGTGATGTTGTTTGGACATGGTAAGGAGATGGAAGGGTCCATCGGTCGGATAATGTTTCATACAAGAATGGTATACCCTTGGACTTGGTCCACGGGTGTGAGGCCCAACTGATTCAATTAATCAAGTGAGCCTTTGATTAATTAGGGATTTCTTACGATTAGAAAACCTAACCTGTGTTAAACGTTATCCGTGTTCCTCTTTGACTAGGTCTGGGGAGGTGGGTCTATTAAGAGTCGGGTTCCTCCGTGGCTAATAGTCGGGAGAGTTAGGATGGCATTGGGTCGAAAGACCCAAGGTTGGATTGGGGCCTACGAACCCAGGGATGTATTAAGTTTACAAACTCAATGATGTTACCTTGAGGGGGCATTGACATGTGTCGGCAGGTATACACCCAATAGAGCTTGTGATGTTATAGGATGGTTGCTTTGAGGGATGGTGTTCTGCAGGGACAGGTACATCCCAACAAATGTTAGATTAAGCATTGTACTGTCAGAGGTGTTGTGCTTGATAGGATTTGATGTCAGAGGTGTTGTGCTTGAAAGAATTTGATGTCAGAGGTGTTGTGCCTGACAGGATTTGATGTCAGAGGTGTTGTGCCTAATAGGAATTGATGTCACGGGTGGTGTGTCTGACAGAATTTGATGTTATAGGTGTTTTGCCTGACATGGGTACTGTCAGAGGTGTTTTGTCTGGCATGGTGTTATGTCAGAGGTGTTATGCCTGATAGAGTGATATGTCAGATGTGTTCCTAATAGACAGGTGTTTCCTAGTGGTCAAGTGTTTCCTATTAGTCAGAGGTGCGTCTCTGACATATCAGATGAGTTTCTTTTCCTAACAGGTCGGATGAGTTTCCTGGCGATCAAATGTGTATCCTAGTTATCAGATGTGTTGCCTGAAAATTATGTTATGTCAGAGGTGTTATGCCTGACAGAGTGATATGTCAGGTGTGTTCCTGATAGATAGGTGTTTCCTGGTGGTCAAGTGTTTTTTGTTAGTTAGAGGTGCGTCCCTGACATATCAGATGAGTTTATTTTCCTAACAGGTCGGATGGGTTTCCTGGCTATCAGATGTATATCCTGGCAATCAGATGTGTATCCTAGCGATCAGATGTGTTTCCTGACAAATGTGGTTATGTGAGCTGGGGTTTCCACAGTGGGAAAATATACAGTGATATGTCAGAGGTATTGTTCCTGACAGAATGTGATATGTCAGAGGTGTTGTTCCTGGAAGTGGTTTATGTCAGAGGTCTTGTTCCTGACAGTCATCGGGTGAAGGCCCGGGTTATGTGTGGAATATACAGATTTAAGGTTAATTGAGTTGGCATATCCAAGGATTGATCGTAATCAAGAGAAGTTCTGATTGGTTGATAATTGAGTCTGTGGACTCAGGGATAGAGGTTGTACATGGGCGAAGACTCAATCGATCGAGTCTATGGACTCAAGGATAGAGCGTGAGTGGTTATTTGAAACGGTAACCTAGTGTTGAGGACAATGATTGGATGAACTTGACAATGGAAAACACTTGGAGGTTGAGAATCTCGTATATGGTGAAATTGCCCTGAGTGACCTCGAGTCACAAATTACGATATTATTATTCAACATATTATTATAATATGAGAATTGTAATATACTACTATATCATTATTGATGAATGTTACTATGTGGAAAATAGTCTAGATGGACTGTGGATTTTACTGGGCTCTATAGCTCATCCCCTTCATTTTATGTCTTTATATCCTGAAGTGGTTGCCAATTGGTAAGGAGCTACGCTTGATAGATTCTGGAAAGTGTATTGGCGCTAAAAGTAAAAACTACTGTAGCAAGTGAGGTAACGCATTTACTTATGATTAGTTATTGTGATGACTCGTTGTTATTGCTTATGTCAGCTCATAAGAAAATTTAAAATTTTCCATATTTTTGCGGGCACAGCTTTCGCTTGCGTGGTAATGACGAACGGGCACGTGTCACGGAACATGATTCCTTAGGTGCGAGTTTGGGGCGTCACAGTTAGTATCAAAGATAAAAGCAATAACCATCATAACAAATTGTATTCGATATAGGGCCCAATTGTATATTAGACTCAATTAGGACTGTTGTACACTATGAGTTTCGAAAGAAATAACGATTTGAAACCTTGTGTATGCGTTAGGAATGAATGTTAGAGATACAGATCATCTGTAGGAGAGTATAAGAGGTAGTCTTATGAAGCTTGAGGGGGATTGAGTATGATTAGACTATGAGTGAGATATTTTGGATGACCTTTTGATGAATTAGATTTTTGATGTCCCTATTGCAATATAGTAAAACATTATTACTCTCCTAATAGGAATACGATGCTGTCGAGACGAGCACCTGGAAATACTCTGGCCGGAGCATTCGAGGCTATCACTGCTCTAGCAAAGTTGATCTAACGACAACAAAATGGTAACTGTGTCCCTATTAACTCAGAACAAGAGCAAGGGAATTGTGGTAGACTTGAGAAGTTCAGGAAACTTCAACCGACATCGTTCTCCGGTGCCACCGATCCGTTAGTGGCCAAAAACTGGATTCGAGAGCTTGAGAAGATTTTACAGGCAATAGGATGCCCAGAAGAGATTAAACCAGAGTTAGCAATATTCATGTTGTCATGAGATGCTGAACATTGGTGGACGACTGTTGAGAGGACCGTTCCAGAAAAAATCAAAAGCCTATCTCTTGGGAAATTTTACAGAATAATTTTACAAGAAGTATTTTTTGGTCTCCATGAGGAAGACGAAGGAGATGGAATTCCTTCAACTGACTCAAGGCAATATCAGTCAGCAAATATGATAGAAATTCAACCAGCTGTTCCGATTTTAAACAAGACTTGTTGAGGATGAACAATGGAGAGTCGACAACTTCGAGGATGGATTGAAGCCAGTAATTAAAGGAAAACTGATAGTTCAAAGGTTTAACTCATTTTCAGAAATTTTAGATAGAGCTTTGAGAATTGAAAATGTGCATAGAGAAATACAAAAATCATTAGCAGTCAGAGAAAATAGACTAGCCGAAAGACCAATGGACAAAGAAATTTTGGAGGACTACAACAAGAAGAGAAAATTTGAGAACTTTGTTGGTTCTGGTATCTTATGCGCTGACTTATATAAGTTGAATCTCGATACTTCATTTGCTAAAACCTTGTTAACCCTACATTCGAATATTAATGTTGGAATGAAACGTGGCATACTGGATGGAAATCTATCCTTGTCATGGCACAAGAGACTGGGGCGTATCTCTAGAGGAAGAATAGAAAGGTTGGTCAAAGATAGAGTCCTTAGGAACATAGACTTCACTGACTTTAGTGTGCCTATGGATTGTATTAAAAAGTAAACAAACTAAATACACCAGGAAATGTGCCATAAGAAGTATTGGGCTTCTTGAGATTATGCACACAAATATTTGTGAACCTTTCTTTACTGTGTGTTTTGGTGGAAAAAAGTATTTCACGGACTAAATGCAATTATCTTTATCAACAACATCATAATGAGAATTATCGAATTAAAAAATCTACTACTACGACTTTGATGAAGAAAAGAACGATTAGATTAGTTTACTCGGTGACAGGTTGTTGCAAAATTTACCTAATCGCTCTTCTTTACCCGATTACCTTTATGAATGATTACTTACGGTATGGACATGTCTACTTATTGTATAAAAAATCATAGGCAGTGAATACCTTTAAGGTGTACACTCCTAACGTTGAAAGACAACTAGACATAAATATCAAAATCGTGAGAATAGATAGAAGCGGTGAATTTTATGGTAGATATGATGAATCGGGCCACCATTTTGGTCCATTCACCAAACTCTAAGAAAAGCGTGGCATTTGTGTGTAATACACTATGCAAGTACACCTCAGTAGAATAGAGTAGGTGAAAGGCGTAATCGTAGTCTAATAGATATGGTTAGGAGCATGATTAGTAACTTCACACAACCCAAAATTATTGTAGGCTGAAGTCCTTGAGACCCTTGTGTACATCCTAAATCGGGTTCCAGTAAGTTAGTTCTAAAGACTCCTCTTGAGCTATAGATTAGATGGAAACTTAGTTTAGGGATTCTACATGTTTGGGGATGCCCAACAAAGGTTAGAATTTACAAACCGCATGACATAAAATTGAATCTTAGAACAATTAGTGGATACTTTATTGGTTATCCTGAAAGATCCAAAGGGTAGGCTTTACTGTCCTAATCACAGTACGAGAATCGTGGGAACCGGTAATGCCAGATTCATTGAGAATTGTGAAATTAGTGGGAGTGGTGAACCACGCAATGTGGTCATTGAAGAAGTTATGCTACAAGTTCATTTGTCCATAACTTCTAAAATAGTTTACCCTTTTGTTGACAACCAGTTTGACAATATTGAGGAACAATAGAATGATACAAATCAACCACTACATAATGAAATTATCACCAATGAACCTGTTGTAAAAACATCACAACCAGTAGTTTTAAGATGATATACGAGACACAAAAGATATGCTATCTCAAATGATTACGTGGTGTATCTACAAAAATTTGATTTTGATATATGGTTAAGTAAAGATCTGGTTACATTTCCATAAGCCATGGAAATCAATGTTTGTTCTAAGTGGATCGATGCTATGAAAGAAGAGTCAAAATTAAATTGACCATAATGAAGTCCAGAATCTCGATGAATTGCCTGATAGATGTAAGAAAGTCGACTATAAATGGGACTATAAGACCAAGCACGATGCTAAAGGCAATATTGATCGATAAAGTCAAACTTGTAGCCGAATGTTTCACTAAAAAAGAAGGCATTAATTATAAGGAAACATTTTCGCCTGTATCCAAGAAAAATTCACTTAGAATCATTATGACATTAGTTACTCATTACAATTTAGAGCTACATAAATAGATGTGAAAACAACTTTTTTGAATGAAAGTTTAGAAGTGAAAATCTGCATGGAGTAGCATGAGGGCTTCTCAAGTAAAGAAGAGAAACACCTAGTGTGCAAGCTTAAGAAATATATATATATATATAGCTCAACGATACCATAACTTCCTTTGGATTTAAAGAAAAACCTGTTGATAGGTGTATGTATCTAAAAGTCGGTGGGAGTAAGTTTATAATTTTTTTTATTCTACATATGGATGATATCTTGCTTGCTAGTAGTGACTTAGGTCTGTTGCACGGGACCAAATGTTTTCTCCCCAAGAACTTTGAAATAAAAGATATCGTGGGACAACCTTCCTGATTGGAATCGAGATATTTTGAGACCGATCTCGAGGATTGTTGGGTTTGTCTTAGAAAACATATATCAAAAGAGTTCATGAGAAATTTAGTATGTGTAATTGCGTAGCTACTGATACTCCAATTGTAAGATAGGTTTTGCAGAATGCCCCAAGGATTGATTTAGAACGTAAGCAATGAAAAATATTCTATATGCTTCCAATGTGGGGAGTTTGATGTATGCACATACATGTACCAAATCAGACATTAGTTTTGTAGTTGGGATGCTAGGTAGATACCAGAGTGATCCAGGAATGGATCACTGGAAAGCTGTAAAGAAAGTGATACGGTACCTACAAGGAAGAAAAGATTACATGCTCGCATTCAAGAGATCATATCATTTGGAAGTGATCGGTTATGCATACTCAAATTTTGTCGGCTGCCCTAATAGCGAGAGTTCTACTTCTGGTTATGTTTTCTTGTTGGCTGGAGGGACTATCTTGTGGAGAAACATGAAGTAATCTATCACTGCTACATCCACTATGGAGGCCAAGCTCGTGGCATGCTTTGAGGCTACTAATCATGGATTATGATTGCAAAATTTTATCTCGAGACTTGGCTCGCCAAGCTGTTAAGAATTTATTGTTTTAATGCCGCCAAAATTTTCTTCTCTAAAAACGACATGTATTGTAATGATGTTGAGCACATGAAGATTAAATATCTTGCCATTAGGGAGGAGGTTCAGAAACAATATCGATAGAACACAAGCACAAAACTTATGATTGTAGATCAATTAATAAAAGGGTTAGAGCCAAAGACATTTAAGCAACAAGTTAAAGTGATGGGTCTTTGTAGTAGCTTACCATGACGTATGATTATGAGAACTGTTAGATTGATTATTGACATTAGACATCATTGATTAATTTGAGATCTTATTATTGGATGTTTCTTTATTTCTTTTATCAATTATTATGTTTGAAATCACCACACAATTATTGGAACATTGCTCTGATAACAACTGCTATGAATCTTTCTTAAATAAAATAAAATAAAAACATAGAAGAAAGAAAGGGAATGAGATATGGCTGATTCGAGGCAGCTCATAACCTTCATTAATTAATGCTTCTTCAAGTGGGCAAACCTCCGGATTTTCTCTAATAACCATTAACTTCATTCAATATGCCTAGAAAAGAGCAATTACAAATCATATTATAAAGACAATAAGGGTCCATTCTTTTGCAGAGACTTACAAAGTCCGACACTTCACAAGTTTTATAAATAGACAATATGCATTTTCCTTTGAGAACTAGATGTATCGATATTTTTCATCTATTGCGTTGCAATTCCTGCAAGACTTCAATTGCATTAAAATGAATGATTTCAAATCTCATAAAGAATGATAAGACTTGAAATCTCATGTTGGTATGAATTGGTAAGAATTAATGTTGTTAAAAATCATGACAAAGTAGCCCAAATTTCCTACCAAGTAACCATGACGAAATGCAAAATACCAAGCTTTATAAGTCTTAACAAAACTACCTTAGGCGTCGAACTCTTGTTCAGTGGCACCACTTAGGATATCAACTAAACAATATTTGCTCTCATAGTTTTGGCTAGCGGGAGTTTTGAATGCTAAGCTGTATTTATTTTCTTATTGGAGCTGAAAATTTGATTTATATTTGTATACTAATTACAACGGCTAATGAATTTCGTAAAAAAGAAAATCATAACTATTAGTTGCTGGATACAATGAGGTTTCCATCTGTTGACAAAATCTACTCTTTTTAAAAATGGTAAATTCATTCAAAGTGGAGGACCATTCAAACAATATCTAGCCAATATCGCTTCATGTTCTTAGGTTTGATCGATTGACACCTTTAAAGATCCTTCTGTTCCATTCTTTCCAAATGTCTCAGCTGACTGCAAAAGGATGCATTTTCAGAGAATTTTATCCCTCTTCTCAAAGGGGCCTCTTGGCCAACCAAAAAGAACCCCTCTTTTCTCTCCGAAGAGATCATGACATCCCGAAGAGAGAAAGAATTCTACAACACTCATGCAAACGAATAGTAAATAAGTAGACAATTTAAGGTTTCCTCATTGATGTACATGGAATATTTGTCCAGAATGGTCATATTGCGATTTATTTACTGGTTGATCATTATGATTTTGTTGAGAACTACGGTCCAAATGAAATTTTGATACTAGTAAGGAACTAAGACTTCCAAATCTTCTCAAATGGCATGCTCCTATAAATATCATCCAAAAGGGACCCTATAGAATGAGCAAACAGAAAATTCTCCTCGGATTTTTTTTTCAAAGTCTGATGATACTCCCTATTTGCATGATTTTTAACCTTGTCCAAATTTATTAGATCAATACATTCTTATATCTCCCTGTTTCTTAAGGTTTCTACAAGATACTGGGCACTAGATTGCCTCACCTTCTCTTCTTTCGAAGAATGACTCATCAAGAGATTCATATGTGGAACCAGCCTGTAGAGGGTAGGAATATCTCACAAAGTCTGTTGGGCCCACACTAATCGTCCTCCAAGAATCTGATTCTACCTCCATTTCTCACCACAAAGTAAGGCAAACAGAGTCTTCATGACAATTATTGCTCCTTTCCAAACACTGGCCCCATATGTTGAAGTTACTTTGTGGGAATCACAATTTTGTTCATGATGCCAAATTTGATCCCTACCACCTTCCTCCAAACTCCAAAGTGTTGGGTCTTCCTTATGGAACCTCCACATAGCTCTATAAACGGAGCAAATTCAAAGAGCATAGTCAATTCAATTGCACTATCTGACTATCCAAATTCAATTCAATATCCAACACATAGTGAAATAGTGCATTCATATTTGACTCCGATTAAAATATTTGTATTCGAATTTGTCCGATTATGCTATCATGAATTTAAATACTATTGGAATACTATCCTACTGCCTGATTACTATCCAGTGGATGGTGAAATGCTTTTTCGGTATTAAAAAAAAAATCAAAGCCCCACAGCCCCTCCCTATAATTTTGTTGCCACCTAATCTCCAATTTCTTTCAGAGCTTTTGTTGGTCAAGAAGCACCTAATCACGGGGTTCTAGCCAATAATTTATGAAGAGTCACAACACCACCTGAAAAACCATAGCTACCCCAAATGTCTGTTAGAACCTAGTAATGAGTTATGGGCCTAATAGCTATAATAACTCAACCACTCTAAGCCTTCTTCTTGTCTTTCAATGGCCCTCGGGGAATCTTATTAAAACTTTGGCATCAAACACCATATACTGCTTCTTGATCTCGGTCATTGCTTTCTCCGCAAAGGAGTCAACCTGGTCCTCATACTTCTCATAGAACATGGTCACAGTGTTTAGCAAAACAAAATCATTTTTTTCTTCAAATTATGTAAGCCAATGTAGAAGATGAATAGAGAAATAAATAAATAAATAGGCCAAATTCATAATATATCTAGAACAAGGTCAAGAAGTTGCACCAACTCCCCACGATTGATAGAATCAACAAGCCAGCAATCACCTGATTAATCAAACCACCACTCTCTTATGGGTTGTCAATCATGAAATCCATAATTTGAAAATTGAAATAGGATAGTTTGAATAACTTGTTACCACAGTACTGGAGTGACCATGTGCTAGAAAGAAGTTCCATATTCGTTAATTACGTAAACTAAGTAGCTTCCAAATAAAGTAGCGTCCAAAAGACTAGCTTTAAAACATAAGAGAAGAGTGACGATGTGCTAGAAAGAATTGGAGATATTAAGTACAAAATCTCCTCCCCCCCCAAAAAAAAAAAAAAATGGCATCGCTACTAAGACCCTGCTGCGCATTTTTCTATCAACATTAAAATGAACTAAAGACAGTATAATCTGGTGATTAAATACTCATAGAAGCCTTACCCAAGTCTTCAAACTTTAAAGAGCTGATATCCGAATACTCCAACAAAGATTGCTTTTTTATGGAGTTTTTTTTTTTAGCATTGAAGGCAAACAAAAGTAGAATTATCAAGAAACAAGAGCATAAATTGGAAAACAAAAGATAAATATGTGAGTTCAGTTTTACTAGTTCTGGCATTAAACACTTGCCATATTAAACATTTTTTTTCTATGCTTGCTACTTCCTAGTGCTTAAATGGATTAGCAATAGTTCCTTGGAGGGTAGGTGCATAGTTCATTTCTTCCATACCCCAACCTCTCAACTCATTTTTCACTATCCTTGCTTTCACTCTAGTACCCACGTTTCTGCTTGCTCTTAACCACAGGAAACTATCTAATTTCTACTAGGTAAGAAAACTTGATGCATTGGTCCAAACAAAAACTCAGTAAATAAACTAATAGAAATTCCGAGCTTACATCGTGATGGAAAACACAATCATCTACTAATTTTTCTGGCTTCAAGGGGATAATTCAGATATATGGTTGGAACTTCGATCAATATCTAAGAGCCCTCTTATTTGACTGAAAGAAATTTGACGAGTAAACAGCTGGGTGGAAAAAAGAAGAAGAAAAGAGTGGAATGTCGTGAGTAAAAAAAGGGAAAAGATCGGAATTGACTAGTCGAACCTGTAAGAGAGAAGCCTTGCTCGTTCGATTGGTGTGCTTCGATTGCCATTCTTGTAGGTTCAAAATGCAGGATTGCGCTGGCTTGGTTTGGTACCTTAATAAGACCACCAAATTGGGTAACAACCGTAGCATGAAATTCTTGGAATTTAGTGAACACTTCATCCTTAGACTTAATAAGGTAAATCCAAGTAGCCCGAGTGTAGTCATCGATAAAAGTAACATAATAACGAAAACCATCACTAGAGGTAACCGGAGATTGATCCCAAACATCAGAATAAATAAGCTCAAAAGTAGACCGACATCTATGAATGCGAGAAGGATAAGCAGTGCAAACATGCATGTTTAGTAAGCTCACAAGTATCACTGTAAAAAGTAGATGAAGAAAATAGTTTACTAAAAGTGGGAACCAAAGAACACAAAGTCTTAGATCCAACATCCCAAAGCTTGGCATGTCATAAATGACAAATATCATGAGTAGCATCATCAAAAAAAAAAAAATACAGTAGCAGCAGTAGATGAGACATAATCAGGAGCATAATTTGTGTCAAGGTAGTACAGCCCGCCTCTTTTCACGCCTCTACCAGCAATCTTTCTCGTAGTCAGGTCCTGAAAAAGACAATGAGAAGGATAAAACATAGCACAACACTAGAGTTTGGTAGTAAGACTACTAACTGAAAGAAGGTTAGAAGATAAATGAGGAATATGTAAAACATGAGATAAAGAGAGAGACTGAGATACAAGAATGTGTCCTACTCCTAAACAGGAGTAATGAAACCATCGGCCAAACGAACCTTGGCAGTAGGAGATGGAGGTGAATAAATGGAATAACCCTATGACTCACTAGTCATATGATCAGTAACTCCAGAATCAATAACTCAGCTAGGGGAAGAAGACGATATAATGCTACTATAGGCCGAGGGAGCATGGATACCTGAGGCAGCTAGTGAAGATGAAGCAGAAGTATCAAAATCACTCTGCATATGGAACTCAACGTGGATCATCTTAGCAACCTGAGCTCTCAAGGACTCCAAAAGATCACTCGCATCAACTGAGGTTGCAGGTGGAGGATCAATAGCTGGAGTCGTAGCAAAATAAGTAGCAAGACGAGACTGGTAACCCTCAGGATAGCCATGCAAACAATAACAATGATCACGATCATGTCCCACTATACCACAGTGAGCATAAGGAGTAGTAAATCTGCCATGACCACGAACTCCACGACCATGACAAACCCTATCATTTCCCCTACCACGTCTTGGAGGAGGACAAAAATTAGTAGCAAAAGCAATACGATCTAGATGGAGCATAGGAGGGGAGCTCGACCACGACCATGATGACCCCTATCATTCCCCTTACCACGTCCTGGAGGAGGATGGAAATTAGTAGCAAAGTAGTACGATCTGGATGAAGCATAGGAGGGGAGCTTGACCACGACGACCCCTATCAGTCCTGGAGGAGGACAAAAAGCATTAGCAAAGGCAGTACGATATGGATGGAGCATAGGAGGGGAGCTCGAAGATATAACAATCCGACGACATTCCTCATTGAACACAGTGGAGTACACTGATCGAAGAGAGGGTAGAGGAGATGTGGCAAGGAGCTGAGTGTGTAACTGCTCAAATTCGACATGAAGGCCACCCAAGAAATCATAAATACGATGACACTCAATTTGCTTCGTCATAATCTTGGCAGAAGCAGCGGACAATTCAGAAAGCGGCTCATAATGGTTCAATTCTTCTAAATGACACTGCAGAGCCCCAAAATAATCAGAGATAGGCATATCCTCTTGCTGAAAATGAATAATCTCACGAGTGAGTTAATATATCCGAGCATCATTCTCTACTAAGGCATGAGTCTGAATTAGACTGTCCAAAAGCTCATGACAATCCTTATAATGTAATTCCCGACAATTTGAGACTCCATAGAATAAAAAAATCAGCCCAAAATAATGCAATTCTCGGCATTCCAATCTCGGAAATACATGTCTCTGACTACCATCAAGATATCCCATCTTAGAATGACCCCCAATATAAAGCTCAACAGAGCTTCGCCACACAAGAAAATTATCATCATTGAATTTAATATTGGTGATAGAGTGGGCAACAGAGTCGGAAAGAGTCGGGGGAGTAAGAGTCTTAGCATCCATAGGAGCATCTTAAGGGAAAACTGAAGTCACACCTCCAAGCAATCAATACCTCATCAAAAACTTATCCATATATATTATGATTACCAAAAGCAACCATCTAAGATGCTTTTATAAGAAAATCAAGCATAAAACCCCCTTTAACAGTCAAAAAGGTAGGAAAAGGGTTGAAAAAATCATCATAGAGCATTCAAAATTTCAAATCTCTTCCAAATGGGGTAAACTCAGTTCTAAAACGATCCTTAAAAAAAACCGGTTCACCCATGACCAACAAACAACATTAAACTTGCCCCATCTGAGCGAAAAAAATTCTGAATTGAGATAATTATTTTTTATGAATTTTTCCTTCAAATCATTGTAACTTTCTCAATATTAAATTAAATCACACGATATAGGATTCAAAAATCCTCTAAAATCAAGATCTCTAAGAAATTTACCTTCGAAGAACCCAAAAAATGGCCTAGGCCATACTGCTAGAGACAGTCGTACGACTGTGACGTCACAAGGGAGCTCCTCTTTGGTTGTTTTTTTATTATCGAGAAATAGTCATACGAATTCTTTTGCCCCATTTATGATTTTTTTTTTTTTTGATTTGTTCCAAAAATCAATAAATCATCTACATATAGACAAATGATTACTCCACAATCATCATTATATAAATGATTACTCCACTATCACCATTATATTGGTAATATATATATATATATATATATATATATATATATATATATATATATATATATCACTTTCATTTGTACTATATTCATGAGTTATTATCAATCCATATAAATTTTTTTCATCTAAATCACCATTTAAGAATGTTGTTTTAACATCTATTTGGTGAATTATTAAATTATATATGGATGTTATAGAAAATAATACTCGAATTAATGTAATTCTTAATACAGGTGAATATTTATCAAAATAATCTATTCTTTTTCTTTACTTAAATCTCTTGGCTACTAATTTAATTAGCCTTATATTTTTCTATAAATTCATCAGCTTTAAGTTTCTTTTTAAATATCCACTTACAATCTATAGTTCTAATTCTAGGATGAGGAACAAGTAATGTCCAAGTACGATTAGACATTATTAAAACCATTTTATTTTTCACAACTTCTCTCCAAAAGATGACTCATGTGACTCAAATGCCTCCTTTAAAGAAATAGGATCATTCTCTACCATATAGGGTAAAAGCTAGACCCAAAATCTTTAATTTTTTTTAGTTCTTTTACTCTTTTAATGTTCAATTTCAGTCTCATCTGAATTAATTAATACATGAGTTTTGGAACTAAGATCATTAGTTTTATTAAGATTTTGGTTTATTAAACCCCCACTATTTTCAGAATTAAAAGGAAATTATTTTCAAAGAAATCTGCTTCCTTTGATACAATTATAACATTATTTTTAATGTTTAAAAGTCTATATGTTTTACTGTTAATCGCATAACCAGTAAAAGCACATCTCCTAGTGTAGGACCTAATTTTATTATTAGGATAATTAAATCTAACCATTGCTTAGCATTCCTATGTTCTGAAATAATTTAAATTTGGTTTTCTATCTTTCCATATTTCATATTATGTCTTACATTATCTCCTTTATTTAGAGATAAGTGTACACTAGTATTAAAAATACAGTTTCATTTAGACCTTGAATTTTTAACTCTCATTATTTTTAGAATTAAAATGAAAATGATTTTTTATTTTTTAAATCACATTTTATAAATTCTAATTTTCACATTATTATCAAGATCTAAATTATATGTGTCTTATTGTTTATATTAATAAAGACACATCTCCTTAATTCATATCTTAATTTTGTTATTTTAAGATTATTTAGTCTTACTATAGCTAAACAATCACATATCTTAAAATAACTAAAATTAAGTTACCTCTTCAATTTCATATAATCGGTCAATTTCTTTTACTTGTGTCCAATCATTCATAGCTATTGCAATTTTATCAAGTCATATAATCATATATGACAATAAAATATAACATGTAATTTCACAAGTAAATTAATTGATAATAAAAAATTAGAGTTTCAAAAATCTGACCGTTCATTGGAAGTATTACCGAGGCGTGTGCATCTGCTACTGTGTTCTCCACATCTTCATGAGCATGCCAATTTTGACAGATAAAAGTCGAACTTATATGACTCCAATAACAAAGAAAACGCAAAGTCCATACACTAACATTGTGTATGCTTGAGACGGCAAAAGCTTAGCTTGGCTTGGCTCATCTCAACACGGTTTGGATGAATCATATATCATAAATGAACATCATGCCATCATGTGTTCACATCATGCCATGCTCATTTCTTTTACGTTTCTTTCAAACGTTCCCTTTTCAAAGCAATTGTAAGGCTCCAAAAAAAAAAAAAAAAGGGTAATCCGTAAGAAGATTCAATGCACGTTACCCAAGTCTCCTTTGGTAAGAAAGTAATTGTGCATGCCCCAACATGGTAAGATCTTTCACATTCTCATCTTTTACCGTTTCACCTTGTGAAAATGTAGCTAAACAATATGTGGCTTCTTGCTCGTCGTGCCTGTCCAAAGGTGAAGCCGGCGAAGGAACGTGGCGCTACCCCAGATCCTGACCGGTTTCCGGCACAATCTAATGAATCAGCATCCGTTCCAAAAACAGAAACGCACGACACCACGCGTTCACACTATATCAACCAAGTGTGTGCCCACCACACTAAGGAAACTTATAAAAAATATCTTACTTTCCCTTTTCTGTTAAGACAGAATATTAACCAACTTTTCCTTCCCAAGCTACGCTTTTGATCTGCAAAAGAAAACAAAACCAAACCGACCCTCTTTCTCCACCAAAACCGTTGGCAATCAAACAGTCCAAACCATGATTTTTCTTCAAGCTACTGTGGTGATCCAACCTCAATTAGCCGTTTGCTCCAAAGCTTTTCTATAGACCCGAATCTCTTTTTATTTCCTCCTCTCACATTTTTTTTTCAAAAAAATATATTACGGCCTTTAAACAGCCGTGAATGTTGTAGCTAGTGGCCGCTTCGGTATTCAACAGGGAAGAAAACAAAAACAACAAAAAATTGTGTCTATCCTCAACCCGGGCATGACAACAGACCCACCATGCCGGGTTCGTGGATCTGGCAGATTCAGCGGCTCTTAAAGCATTCTGGTTCATCACGATCTTCATGACCGCCTCGAACTTGGAAGCTAGCAATTTCATACGCCCTTTTCATTGCAAAGATTTTGGATAGGCGATTTAGTAATCGACGATCAGAATTGTCTTAAAATTGTTGTTCCCTTAGGGGTAAATTACCTATAATCGCTATCCAAAATTACTGTCTCTAAAGAATTCGAACAGTTAATCAATCTTTATTCCAGAAATTCCTGTACTTGAAAATGATTAGAAAATTGGTAGCTCGTGTGAAGTGAGGCGCGGATCACGTCGCTCTTTTTAAGACATTTCGTGCCCCCCACAGATGCACTGGGTTGCTAGACACGATACCTCCAAGATACAACAGTTTCACGCAAATCTATCCCTGACTATAAGCGTGCATAACTTATAGTCGCACACTTACTTTGTTTCTTACCTAGCAATCTCTCAAAAGAAAAATTCTCAAACATAAGAAAACATAATAGTAGAGAAAACCTTTTCTAATATTCTTCTTTCAATAGAAGGGAAAATACGTAGTATATATAAAAAAAACTAAAGCTGTCACATTAGTGACTAATAATTGTGACAATAAACCTTTGAAACGTTTCACACTATTAAGGCCTTAAATGGCTATAATAAAATTAAATAAATTAATATTTAATTTCTTTTATTTAATTAATTTTGAATCATAATCACCTAAAGGTACAATACAGTTCATGGGCAAATCGGAAAGAAAAAGAACAAAATAAATGAAACAACCCATGAGGAGTTTTTGGCATGAAATGGTGTGACCTGATAGTTAAAACATTACATAAAACCTCTTTGTAAAATAGATTAACAGAAGTTCAATCTATGAAAAGCATAGTCCAATAAGTAGGCAGAGAGAGAGAGAGAAAATCACACACTCAAGAGTTGCTTTGACAGGGATTTACCTGATTAAACATTAGGGAAATGCTTTTGAGACCACAAGATGGCCAAGACCACCGAGACCGTGCACATATGCACGTGATTTCAGGTGGGGCCCACCATGTGAATGAGGGCCCCACCTGAAATCCCTTGCATTCGTGCAAGGTCTCGGTGGTCTCGGCCCTTTCACGGTCTCAGTAGCAATGTCCTAAACATTATGCTCATCTGATCTATTTATCAGATGGCTATGACCATTGGTTCAGCTCAGTGATGCTTTAGTATGTCATACCTCTTCTAAGCATGTTAATAAGATGTTCACAGTTATAGAGCCAAGTTAAATGCCAAAGGTATTGATTGACTCGACATTCTAGTGAAGCCTCAACTTTTTGTTAACTTTGGATTTATTTTTGTCCTTCTCCGATTACGGGTTATTAAATTTTACGCCTTGATCAACCCAGAGGTAACACAGAGAAGCATCCATGCAAATAACAGAAAATAATGGAAAGAGTAACAAATTGAACTTTATTAAAAATAGAATGAAAACAACCATCCCCAAACTTGTATTACAATGCCGCAATTACAGAAAAATCAATTTCAGACCCAATAAAGAACATATAGAAACCCTAAAAATCTTAAATCTCAAGACTTCCAGGTGAAAATTCATCTACACTCTACAGAGAGACCCCATAAAAAAAATATAATATGAAGAAAAAAGTATACCCAGAAAAGGGGCCAAAAAATGGATCAACTGAGTAGGCTAAGGAGTTCATCTACATCAAACATGAAATCAGGATCACATTCTTCTTCCGGATAATGAATTGTGGATTCTATTGTCTCTTCCATCACGGACCTTTGGCTGCTCGTGCTTGCCCCATCCATAACAGAGCCGCTTTGGCTCCTCGTGCTTGCCCCATCCATAACAGAGCCCATCGAAAGCTGCCTCAGCACATTTTCCTTGAGTTTCACCAAAGCTGAGATGATTATCTGCAGCTGTTCAATATCATCGATGCTCTCCATATACTTGTTCCACCGGAACTTTCTCTCAGATTGCTGCAGCTGATTCTCTAAAATAAAGCTGGTATCTTTCTTGGACTCATCTGTTGTATCATTTCCAACAGCTCCACCGAAATGATCAAGTAGGGTTTCGCCATTATCACATACGGATTGCTCTAAAAGGAAGCTGGTATCTTTCTTGGACCCCTCTGTTCTATCATTTCCAACAACTCCACCGAAGTGATTAATTAGGGTTTCAACTGACGATTCGCCGAACGTGAAAGGCTTTCCAGCAGGAGAGAATACTACCATTGCGATCTGAGCGCCTGAGAGAGTGCATAGATCCTTCGCCTTTTTGAATAGACCCTTACGGCGCTTTGAGAAGCATACTTGAAACTTTAAAGAGCTGATATCCAAATACTCCAACTAAGATTGCTTTTTATGGAGTTTTTTTTAGCATTGAAGGCAAACAAAAGTAGAATTATCAAGAAACAAGAGCATAAATTGGAAAACAAAAAATAAATATGTGAATGCAGTTTTACTAGTTCTGGCATTAAACACTTGCCATATTAAACATTTTTTTTCTAGGCTTGCTCATTCCTAGTGCTGAAGTGGATTAGCAATAGTTCCTTGGAGGGCAGGTGCATAGTTCATTTCTTCCATACCCCAAACTCTCAACTCATTTTTCACTATCCTTGCTTTCACTCTAGTACCCATGTTTCTGCTTGCTCTTAACCACAGGAAACTATCTGATTTCTACTAGGTAAGAAAACTTGATGCATTGGTCCAAACAAAAACCAAGGAAATAAACAAATAGAAATTCTGAGCTTACATCGTGATGGAAAACACAATCATCTACTAATTTTTCTAGCTTCAAGGGGATAATTCAGATATATCATTGGAACTTCGATCAATATCTAAGAGCCCTCTTCTTTGACTGAAAGAAATTTGACGAGTAAACAGTTGGGTGGAAAAAAGAAGAAGAAAAGAGTGGAATGTCATGAGTAAAAAAAGGGAAAAGATCGGAATTGACTAGTTGAACCTGTAAGAGAGAAGCCTTGTTGGTTCGATTGGTGTGCTTCGATTGGCGTTCTTGTAGGTTCAAAATGCAGGATTGTGCTGTCTTGGTTTGGTACCTTAATAAGACCACCAAATTGGGTAACAACCGTAGCATGAAATTCTTGGAATTTAGTGAACACTTCATCCTTTGACTTAATAAGGTAAATCCAAGTAGCCCTAGTGTAGTCATCGATAAAAGTAACATAATAACGAAAACCATCACTAGAGAGAGGTAACCGGAAATGGACCCTAAACATCAGAATAAACAAGCTCAAAAGTAAACCGGCATCTATGCATGCGAGAAGGATAAATAGTGCAAACATGTTTAGTAAGCTCACAAGTATCACAATGGGACACAATCAGGAGCATAATTTGTGTCAAGGTAGTACAGTCCTCCTCTTTTCACGCCTCTACCAACAATCTTTCTCGTAGGAAAAAGACAATGAGAAGGATAAAACATAGCACAACACTAGAGTTTGGTAGTAAGACTACTAACTGAAAGAAGGTTAGAAGATAAATGAGGAACATGTAAAACATGAGATAAAGAGAGAGACTGAGATACAAGAATGTGTCCTACTCCTAAACAGGAGTAATGAAACCATCGGTCAAACAAACCTTGGCAGTACGAGATGGAGGTGAATAAATAGAATAACCACCCTGTGACTCACCAGTCATATGATCTGTAGCTCCGGAATCAATAACCTAGCTAGGGGAAGAAGACGATGTAGTGCTAGCATAGGCTGAGGGAGCATGGATACCTGAGGTAGCTAGTGAAGATGAATCAGAAGTATCAAAATCACTCTGCATATGGAACTCAACATGGATCATCTTAGCAACCTGAGCTCTCAAGGACTCCAAAGGATCACTCGCAGCAACTAAGGCTACTGGTGGAGGATCAATAGCTGGAGTCGTAGAAAAATGAGTAGCAGGACGAGACTGGTAACCCTCAGGATAGCTATGCAAATGATAATAATGATCACAATCATGTCCCACTATACCATAGTGAGCTCAATGAGTAGTAAATCTACCACAACCATGACGACCCCTATCATTCCCTCTACCACGTCCTGGAGGAGGACGGAAATTAGTAGCAAAGTAGTACGATCTAGATGGAGCATAGGAGGGGAGCTCGACCACGACCATGACGACCCCTATCTTTCCCCCTACCACGTCCTAAAGGAGGGCAGAAATTAGTAGCAAAGCAGTATGATCTGGATGAAGCATAGGAGGGGAGCTCGACCACGACCTCGACGACCCCTATCAGTACCCTTACCACGTCCTGGAGGAGAACAAAAAGCAGTAGCAAAGGCTGTACGTTATGGATGGAGCATGGGAGGGGAGCTCAAAGATATAACAACCCGACGACATTCCTCACTGAACACAGTGAAGTACACAAATCGAAGAGAGGGCAGAGGAGACGTGGCATGGAGCTGAATGTGCAACTGCTCAAATTCGACATGAAGACCACCCAAGAAATTATAATGTGATGACACCCAATTTGCTTCGTCATTACCTTGGCAGAAGCAGCAGAAAATTCAGAAAGCGGCTCATAATGGTTCAATTCTTCCAAACGATGCTGCAGAGCCCCAAAATAATCAGAGATAGGCATATCTCCTTGCTGAAAATGAGCAATCTCATGAGTGAGTTGATAAATCCGGGCATCATTCTCCACTAAGGCATGAGTCTGAATTAGACTGTCCAAAAGCTCATGACAATCCTTATAATGTAGTTCCCGACAATCTGAGGCTCTATAGAATTAAAAAACCAGCCCAAAATAATGCAATTCTCGGCATTCCACTTAGCAATCCCGGAAATACATGTCTCTTGCTATGGGGTCTTACCATCAAGATACCCCATCTTAGAATGACCCCCAATATAAAGCTCAACAGTGCTTCGCCACACAAGAAAATTATTACCATTTAATTAAATATTGGTGATAGAGTGGGCAACAGAGTCAGAAAGAGCTGGGGGAGTAAGAGTCTGAGCATCCATAGGAGCATCTTAAGGGAAAACTGAAGTCACACCTCCAGGCAATCAACACCTCATCAAAAACTTATCCATATGTATTAAGATTACCAAAAACAACCATCTAAGATGCTTTTATAAGAAAATCAAGCATAAAACCCCATTTAACAGTCAAAAAGGTAGGAAAAGGGTTGAAAAAATCATCATAGAGCATTTAAAATTTCAAATCTCTTCCAAACGGGGTAAACTTAGTTCTAAAATGATCCTTAAAAAAAACTGGTTCACCTATGACCAACAAACAACATTAAACTTGCCCCATCTGAGCGAAAAAAAATTCTGAATTGAGATAGTTATTTTTCTGAATTTTTCCTTGAAATCAAGATCCTCTAAAATCAAGATCTCTAAGAAATTTACCTTTAAAGAATCCAAAAAATGGCGTAGGCCATACATCTAGAGACAGTTGTATGGCTGTGACATCACAAGGGAGCTCCTCTTTGGTTGTTTTTTTTATTATTGGGAAATAGTAGTAATATATATAGAAGGAAGGGAAATAGCCTACATCACAAGGTTTACCAATAGTAAACTAGGGGGAAAAGCAAACAAAAATCCATAAAAGGTAGATCGATACAATAGCAATTGGCAATCAAAGTGCAAAGGTGTTCCCCCACGGATCCCCCTCAGCTCACCCAACTAAGCCCCAGGCGGAGACTAGGTGGGGCACCCTAGCCTGGATACGGGTAATCGTCGAGAAAGAGTCTCCGAATACTCATTTTTTCCTTTGCTTTCATGGGGACCAAGCAATTGCCCTTGGAAGGGGAGGCTACATTGTCCCTGTTGGCGACGGGAACACCACTGAGAACCAACAAGATAAGAAGCTCTGAAAGGAGCCGGGAAAGATCCAAGGGATGTCTAGGTGCACAAGGAAATAGGACCCAAATTCTCGCACCACGGACAATGAAGAATAAGTGATGGACTGTTTCCTTTGATAGGAGGGCACATATAAACCATTTGTTATTAGATACCAATCTTTAGCATAAGGTGCTTGCTAGTCAAGATTTTATCTACGACGAAGTCCACGGCGAAAGGAAAAATACTTTGATGGAATCACCGGGGAACAACCACAGCCTGATGCGGAAAAGGTTAGCAAAGGCGTGGAATGTGATCCCACTGGAAGCTCCCCTTGTTTCTGAGGACAAACCGGTATCGTAAGGGGCAGACGAGTAACCTGCGATTACGGGGCTAACATCCCTAAAAGCATCCAGGAACCTCCCAGTTGCATAGATTACATTGAAGTTGGTGCCCAAACCGAGCCACTCTTTGCCAATCTAAATATTGCACAGAAGAAGCCTTTTTGTTGGGCGTGTGAGGCAAGGAAAGTGGTTGTTGACGACTGTCTAAGGGGGCTGACACACCAATGATTGTCCCAAAAATACTGTTCCTCGTTCCAAGGTGGGTTAGGGAGGAGAACTCTCCAACCTCACAGGATAGGCTTCCATACACAGAATCCCCATGGGACCTGGAGTATCTCTCGGGTGCCACCCATTGATCGACAATACGATTAATCATTCCTTAACAAGCTTCCCTCACCTCACCGCAATACCAGAGCAACTGCCCTAATAATGCCCTGTTAACCTTGAGGGGAAAAGGGATGTTAGACCACCACCGCTTTTAAGGAAGGAAACGGTTTCCTATCTTAGGGTTGTTACTTATTAATTGACCTTCTTCATTCCTTTGATTTGAAACTCCGATACCAGTGGAGAAAAGGTTTAAGATTTAGGTTTTCTTAGGGAAAGAAGAAAGCAGAGAGAGGGAAAAAAAGAGATTAGGGTAAATGAATAGTGAGGGATAGAGAAACCTACTAGCATCTTATATTAAGACGAACATTACATATATACCTTACAACACTCATACCTCGTTATTACCTATATCAACAATACGCCATGTGAAACGCAACTACAAAAGTTCCACCTTAAGAAAAAACTAAGGTTGACCATCAGACTGAGTATCATCAGAATAACTAGTCGTAAATTGATTGGCCCTAGCTAGTTTTTTTTTACGATAATCGAGCATGTTATATAAAAAACGAAGATATGCAACAGATAAGAAGAGAGGAAGGGAATCACAAGAGTATGAACCACAAAAAAAAAAAGATGAAAAGGAAGCCCTGCGGGACCCCTAGATGAGGAGGAGCCCCGACCTAAGCCAAGCCTCGCAATCAGGAACCAAAGGACCCAACTCTCCCACCATAAGAAGAGGAGCACAAATCAGGACCATCGCCCGGATCCTGGAACAGCGGTAGGCAGGAGCACATAGGGAGTCCTTGAAAAACTCTCTTGTTCATATTCTTTCCAAAATGGACCA